>CM045929.1:5547539-6867539 GCA_025177825.1 Aechmea fasciata
ATATATATATATATATATATATATATATATATATATATATATATATATATATATATATATATATATATATATATATATATTGTTTTAGAAATGAAAATATCTGCGAAAAAGCATCAAAGTAAACATCACGAGTTCAAACCACAGCAAAATTGAAAATGACACGTGAAGAAATTTTCCAAGTTAATACGAAACTCTCTCTCTCCCTCTCTCTGTACGTAGATCTCTCTCGTAATTAGTTGATCTTAATTGAGTGACATTGAACAAAACAGTTAATTTGGTTGAACCCGAGCTTTTAATTTTGGCTTAGGCTTCGCTAAGCTACAAAATTTGGTCCAAATAACTCAGCTGCAAAATTAATAAGATCCATTTGTAGACATAAAACTTGGAAAAATTCCAATCCAACACCAGAAGCTTCACATAGCTGGTCAAGTATAACGGTCTCACCAAACCTGTCATTAACTTTGACTCGTATGAAAGGTTTACTAATAAACTAAAGAATAGAAATCGATTCACCCAATTCAGTGATTGGCCGTGAGAGCCTGAGATTTTTGCATCACGGACATTTCTATAAGCTTCGAGCGGTCGTGTCGGATACGCTCACGTCTGTGCCAGACTCGCGTCCAATGCTGACATGCAATGGACGTCCGCTCGACGCAGGTCCATTGGGCATTCAATTAAATATTTTATTATACATATACAATATAAGATGATAAATTATTGACTTTTGATGAATGCATATCTAGTTTTTTGAACAATATAAATTAATCATGTATGGTGAAGAGTTTGTTTCAATCCTTAAAATATATAAACTATCAACGAGAATTTTATTAACTTTTATTTCATTAGAAAATGTAATAATATTTTTTAAAAAATTAATATTTTATTAATATTTTTTATTTTTTTATTTTTTTGAGAGATAGGTAGCACGCTACCTGCTTCGTTTATTTTATTTAGAAATAAATTTAGCAAAAAATGTGAATCAATTAGGATTTGAACTAGAATCTCGAATACCAACCACAAGCCCTTTACCACTTGCTCTATGGATGGTCGGTAGCACTACAGTACTGTTATCAGCTATTCATTAATTTCATGTCACCAATTACTGGGCTTTTAAATAGACAAAAAAATATAAAAGCTAATTGATCGATTCAAAAGTTTAAGTTGTCAGAGAACAACACAGCAATAGTTTATACTCAAAAGGCGTATGTATACCAATTAATTAAGTTGCTTCATTAACACAAAGACCCACACTTACAAGAGCTGTCGATCTCAGGTACGTGTAGTCAAAAGAATCGGGTCATGCGTATCGGGCACGAACTTGAATTCAAAGAAGTAAGGTGGCTGGACAAAATTTGCTCTCCCATTAATATAACTCACAATATGAGTTCACATTTAATATCCAACTCTAGATGGTGCCAAATAAGCGTAGAAGACCAAAGGTCTTTGTGAAAAGATGTCAAGGGCTACTGGATAAAATTTTCACTAACAAGGAGTTCTCGAACAAGAAGATCGACTAGCGCGAGCCGTCAGAGAGACCCTAGCTTACACACGACGCCCGTCGACACCGCATTCAAACATCTCGAACACGTGCAATCTTTGTATTTTGTTCCAAGTCACAGAGACCATCGCGTCCAACTTCATCATCTGCTCAGCATGTCAACTCTTCTAGATTGAGTCTCTCATCAAAACTAAAAACCCCGTTTGGTTCGGGATTAAGAAAAAACTAGTTATTTCAGAAATAGTGTTAAGTTTGGGGTTAAGGTGGGGTTAAAGTATTTTTGTATTTGGTTTGGAGTTAGAGTTAGTCGAGGATAGTGAAAAATAGTGTTTGGTTGAAGTAGGTAGAATAAGAAGGATAGTAAGTTATTATGAATAAAAAAATAGTGGACGCGTGGTAGAGAGTCGTTGGCGGGAGAAGCTAAAACACTTTTTGACCTATGCTTTGTTGGAGCCTGCTGGGAACTTTGGAAAGAGCGGAATGCAAGGATCTTCAGTAATCGACATTCTACGTATGAACAATTGGGAACGGCTGTTGTTTCGGCTGTAAAGCTCTGGAAGTCTATCTTGGGGTCCTAAGTGTGCTTGATTGTAGCTTTTATTACTGATTCTCATGTATTTTCAGAAGTTAGCTTGGCGAGCCTTCTTGGGCAACGCCGAGCTAAACTTCGCAGTCTAAACCTGTACTCTCTTTACCAAATAGGGTATATCTCTGTTTAATCAAAAAATAAAAAATAAAAAATAAAAAAATAGTGTTTGGCTGAGGTTTGGTAGGGTTAGGTGGGGTTAACTAAGCCGGGATAACTTTTTGAGGTGGGGTTTGCTAATCCTATCTCTTTTTGGTGGTGTTTGGGGATAAAATGGGGGTTAAGGGGTTATTCCACCCCTTAACCCCCAACCAAACGGGGGCTGTTAGGGGTTAAGGGGTGGAATAACCCTTAACCCCTATTTTATTCCCAAACAACCTAAAAAATGGCATCAAATGGGTTATCTCGGCTTAGCTAATTCCATTTAACTCCATCAAACTCCAACCAAATATTATTTTCTATTTATAATAACCCACTATTCTTCTTATCCCACCTACTCCAACCAAATACTATTTTTCACTATCCTGGACTAACTCAAATTTCCAACCAAATACAAAAATACTCTAATCCCACCTTAACTCCAAACTTAATCATATTCCTGGAATAACTAGTTTTTTCTTAACCCCGAACCAAACGGAGGGAATAGTAAAAAAAAAAAACTTCTAGATTGAGATTGAAAAGATGGTATATGTGGAAAGAATTAATCTACTTAGAAAATATCCTTGTCTGATTCTCATCCTTTCTGATGTTTCACTTTCTATTATTAAATGCCGTGATTCGCCATATATTTTCATTGAGTCTTAATTTCATTTTGAGATTTTAAAGATGAGATGGAGAGCCAATTAGAGAGCGCGGCGCATGATATTCTTGCGCATGGTGTGAAATGTAATAATTTGATCGACTATTGCGATTCAATTTGTTTGGTAATTAATTAGCAGATTAATGGGACGACCGTCAACATGCGACTGCATAAGTTGCCGTTCATATTACTTTTTTTCTTTTTTTTTTTCTTTTTTGAGAGAGAGATAGATAGCAAGCTACCCGCTTCGTTTATTTTATTTAGAAATAAGCTTAGCTGAAAATGTGAATCAACTATGATTCGAACTCGGGTCTCGAATATCAACCACCAAGCCTTTTGCCACTTGCTCTAGAAACGGTCGGTTGCCGTTCATATTACTGCTTTGAAATTCTGGTTGATTGTGTGGAGAGAATTTGTTGTCGACACCCTGCTACCTCCAAGCTATATATGTGGAACACATGTACGTAATTAAGTAACGTGTGGGTACATGCAACAGCAGTTCAAGGCTACACGTACGTAAAAAAAGAAAAAAAAAGAAAAAAAAAAAAGCTGTTTTTACAAAAAAAAAAAAAAAAATGTTTCGGGAGGAGAGGGGAACAATTTCAAACATAACCTTCTAAAACACTAGAATATTGTAAATGCCCCTTCAAAATCTATAAATATCACCGACTTTCCCCCGAGCAAGTGGCAAAACGCTTGGTGGTTGGTACCCGAGATCTCAAGTTCGAATCTTAATTGATTTATATTTTCAGCTAAATTTATTTTTAAAAGAAATAAACAAAACGGATAGCTTGCTACCTATATATATCTCTCAAAAAAAAAAAAAAATCTACAAATATCCTCAATATCCCTCTAAACTCATAAATAAAGATTAGAGAGTTAAATCTAAATGAATTAAGTTTTATACACAGAATTAGGTTATAGGGACACATGTTTGAAAAACTTTTGAATAAGTGTCCCATTTATACTAAAATCTAAAAAAATATCTACTAATGCCTAAATATAAAACTCAATCCAACCAAAAATAAAAAATTACTCTACTCAACCCACCACACGCAGCCCATTTGGCCCGATTACAAACAGAAAAGAAAAAAAAGAAAAGAAAAATCGATTACTATCTTTCCTTCTCGCTTCACTCAATCCACTGAAATTCTAGACGAAGAGCCCTTTCCTGTCGTTCTCCTCCGCCACCGCAGCCAACGAGATAGAGTTTCGGCGGTTGCTAAATTCTTAAATAAGTGTTGGTAAATTAGCAGCATTACTCTTTTAGGTTATAGCGACACTCTTTAACTGTCACTATATACCTAGCAACCCCACATATAATAACACCTTTTAAAAGTGTCAGTAATTTAGATAACAATACTTTTTTTGACCAGTATCTACATTTAAAAGTGTCGCTGTAGACCGTTTTTGTTGTAGTGAATGGAATGGTACGTACTACAGGTTCCTACAATTGTAGCATTTCAGGTTTAAATATTTTAAAAAAAAACTCTAGGGCATAATTAGTTTTCTTTTTCTTCAATAAATTATTTGATAATTGTATTTCTAACATTTGATTTTAATTTTTGGAATCAAATTTGTAATTTAGAGACTCCAAAATCAGAAGTAGCCACATGCTTCCTAAAATTTGATTCTCACAAAATTGGACACTAACTCAAATTTTAAATTCACAATTTTTATTTTGATTCAAATTTTAAATTTAAATTTTAAATTTATATTCATATTTTGTTTTTGAATTTTAAATCCAAATTCAGTTTTTGATTTCGATATTGAATTCAAATTTAGATTTTAAATTCAATTTCAAATTGATATCTAAAATTTTAATTCAATTCTTTAAATTCAAATTTAGATTTTGAATTAAAATTTTAAATTTAATTTTATATGTTGTTTTCAACTTTGAAATTTAAAGTCTATATTTGGAATTTGAATTTTAAATTTAAATCTAGATTTGGAATTCAATTTCAACTTTAAATGCAAATCTATATTTTAAATTCAAATTTATATTTTAACTTTAGATTTAAAGTCTATATTTGATATTTGAATTCAAATTGTAAAATAAAATTCAGCTAAAAAAAAATAGTACATGCAAAAACAAGAAAAAAAGGAATTACCAAATAGCTTATCACATGCAAATAACTTATTTTTGTTAAAACAAAGTGTAAGCACTACAACAGAATTATGTTATATGGACACATGTTTGGGACACTTTTGAGTAATGTCTTATTTATTCTACTAATGTCTAAATATAAAGCCCTATCCAATAAAAAATAAAAGACTACTCTACTCAATCCACCACACCCAGCCTATTTAGCCCAATTACAAAAAGAAAAGAAAAAAAAAAAAAGAAAAGAAAAATCGATTACCATCTTCTCTTTTTTCTTCACTCAATCCACTGATATTTTAGACGAAGTGCCCTTCCCTGTCGTCCTCCTCCGCCATCGCAGCCAACGAGATAGAGTTTCAGCGGTTGCTAAATGCTTAAATAAGTGTTGGTAAATTAGCAGCACTCTTTTAGGTTATAGCGACATTCTTTAACTGTCACTATATATATACCTAGCCACCTCACATATAGCAACACTTTTTAAAAGTGTCGGTAATTTAGCTAGCGGCACTTTTTTTAACCTATACCTATATTTAAAAGTGTCGCTCTAGGCCGTTTTTGTTGTAATGAAGAGAGATCAGTGCAAATCTGAAAATTAGTGAATGCTTGACGAACGTTGGATGGAGCTAGAAAACAATTCTAACTGGTAACCAAGTAGTTAGAAGTAGTAGTAGCTCGAGTATGTTAGCTCTTAAGATAAGGGTTTCTGACTTCAAGTTAGAACATAGACCGGATGATATTATTTGGCGATGGGGCACCGATGGAAGATTCATTGTGAAATCAACTTATTCAGTGCTAAATGATAGGAATTACTACAAGGGATGCTCACACAAGTTATGGAGACTCGAAATATCCCTGAAAGTGAAAGTGTTTACCTGGCTCATCCTGAAGAAAAGGACACCGACAATGGAGAATCTCCGAAAGAGAGGTTGCACGAGAAACACATTATGCGCACCTTGCGGGGTCGAAGAAGAAAATGTAGGCCATTTATTCAGGCAAAGCGTCTTAGTAGATTTGTGATCATGATGACTTTGGAGGGGATTCTTTTGAGGGATTTAGAAGACGATGTGAGATTTGTTTGGAATAGGTGGATGGTAAGGAATAGTGTGATGCCACATCGAACTAGTTTGATAGGTCTGCCTGCATGCTGGTGGGTAATCTGGGATGTAAGGAATAGTGTGGCCACTGCTGACCCTCTTGGCGATTGACACGATCAAGCGATTGGTGTCCCAAAGGGCCGAATTTCTCTCACCTAATTAATCATCATCCTTCTTATTTATTTTGTCATTTTATTGCTTATTTACATTTTGACTAAGCCTATCACCTTGCCCTTATTGCTTAATTTATCGCTCTAATGAATGAAGCATATAGTATGCTATTTTTTTTCAAAAAATAAAAAATATAAAAAAGTGCATAGTAATTCCAGTTATCCTAATGTAGAATTTATCTCTACCAATCAATAATTACAATTTACTAATCGTTTGAAGAATAGGATCCACTGTAGAAAAAATCGTTTGAAGAATAGCTATCTAATCTTTGAATTACCATTTTTTTTCAAAAAAATTAAAGGGAAAAGAAAAAGCACTTAATACATTGAAGGCCTATTTGCATAAAAAAAAGTTCACGGATTTTCTTTTTTTATCAAAAAGGTATCATCATTGTAGATTTCATTGACACAATCCGAATTTTTAATAAACTGATTAAAATATTTTTATTTTCTTTTTTTCTCTCCTTTTTTTTGTTTATTCTTTTCTATTTTCACTCCCAGCTCGGCTTCCTTTTTGCCGTTTCTTCTTCTCTTTCTCTTCCCACTTTCTCTCACTTCTTCTTTTTCTCCATCGGTCCTATATTTATGTCGTGCTCTGTTTTCTTACCATGTCCATTCCTCTGCTGATACCTGCTCTGATATGGCACGCGAAGATAAGGCTACGCTTGAAGGCATAACCGGAAACGGTGCCAACGAAGAGGTTGCCGTAGGATTTTAGGATAATCAGGATGGCGAACACGTCGAGCAGGGCCGATGACTGCTGCGGAAAGCAAGGGTGGGGGCACAATAATAAAAAAAGATACATAGAGTGGAAGGGAAAAAAGAAGAAGAAGAAGATAGAATAAGAATTAAAAAATAAAGAAAAAGTATCATTTCTTTTGAGAAACATTATGTGCCATGGCTAGCTACAAGAAAGACGAAAGTGTACTGTTTTAGATAAAAAAATGTATATTTTTTTTTGAGAAAAATGTAGCACATTACCCGTTTCATTCATTGAGAAAATAAACTAGACTACAAGAGTGGGGCAATCCGAGCCCCTTAAAAAAATAAAATAAAATAATAATAATAACAATAATAATAATAATAATAATAATAAAAAAAAAAAATAAAAAATTCAAGTAGAAAGAAGAGAAGTGATAAGAGTTTAAGATGAGAGCAGTGAAACCCACTCCTTCACCGGCTTATGAATTGCCATCTCCAGGTTCGACTGGGTTTTCCTAAAGATCAAGTCGTTTCTGACATTCCAAATAATCCACCAGCAGCCTACTAAATCTGTTAGACTATTTCTCTTCATATGTAGGCTTTTCATGGCCGTCCATCTATCCCATACTAGATTCACCTCGTCTCCCAGATCTTGTGCTTGCACGCTGTCTACCCCCACTACAATGATAAACTTGCTAAAGACACACCGAGTGAACAGGTGGTCCACTATTTCGTCTTCCGACCCGCATAGCACGCAGGTTGAGTCTTGTATCCACTATCTCTTAAAGAGCTTATCCGTCATAGGAATTCTCTTCTTAAGGACCAGCCAGCTGAACATTTTTGCCTTTAAAGGAATTTTGAGTCTCCATATTCTAGAGGCTCGTGCGTCCCTCGTACCCACATCCGTCAACGCCACGTAGGTTAATTTTACAGAGAAGAGTTCATCAGCACTCCATCGCCATTGTATTCTATCTGGTGTATGCTCGATAGAGAGGCGAGAAATCCTTTCCTCCAACTCCGTGAAACTGGACCTCGTCCCTAACCTCTAGTTCGCAGCAACACCCCCAATCCTAGGCCAGTTCCAACTTCCCCTTGTAAAGCATTTGCTGACTTTTAAGTTTTTCCCCTCAGACATAAGGTAGGCCATCGGGAACAAAAGATTCAGTGTGTTATCCCCACACCACCAATCGATCCAAAAGTCAATGTTATGCCCGTTACCTAGTTTGAAAGCCATTCCCTAAGAGAAAATAGAGTTAAGACTAAGCACCCCTGTCCACCAGCTAGAGTAAGGTCTGAATGTTTTGCCTTCCCTCAATGGTATTCGTCGTCGATAATAAAGGTCTCGGATTAACTTATTCCACTGCAATTGGGGAGCTGTGTGGAATTTCCACCACCATTTAGTCAGAAGAGCTTTACTCATGATCAGGATTTCCAAGATGCCTAGCCTTCCTTCATTCTTACTCTTTCACACATTCTTCCAAGCCATCAAACAGCCCTTGCCAAAGGAATTACGCATTCCATTCCAGAAAAAGTCTCTTCTATGCGCTTCAATACTCTTAATCACCCATTTGGGTGCCTTGAATATTGATAGGAAGTACAATGGTAAGTTGGTTAGAACCGCATTTACCAAAATGAGTATGCCATCTCTAGAGAAAAGTTTGGTGTGCCCCCCATCAATTATTGCAGTGTAGCTTGTGAATTATCCTCCTCCAGGCCTCCTTGGAAGGTGGTTTGGGGGAAAGGGGTAGTCCCAAGTACTTAGTCGAGAATGCTCCCACTCTACAATTTAGAATCGTCACGCCCCGCTACCCGCCTATTTGGTCGGGTTCGGGCCACGTCAACAGACGCCGAGCGAACATGGCCTCCCCTGCCCGCCCAAGGCTTTAGCAACAGGTATAATTAAGCAATCAACAATAAAATTTGCAATTATTTAAGGCTTGCACGAGGGCAAGCAACAACGAAAGCGAAAGCTCTAAGCTACAACATACAACCATACATAGTATTTGATTACATTTAAACCAAATACTAGTAAACTAAAACTATTATATTCATTTTTCTTTCGTTCGTAATATCTTTTTACATCTTAATCATTCTCCCAAAATACATGAATGTTTACAACTTTACAATTCTAGATCAACAAAAAAAAGTTGATACATGAACCAAAAAGGGAATAACTAACTGCAAGTACTCCGGTAGCCAATAACTATGGTGCAATACCCTTGCCTCGGTCCTTCGCCGCCTCGCTTGTGCTCGGACCTGTAGGGTTAGTGGTGTGAGAACTACAACGAAGTTTCCAGTGGGTTTGGGAACCGACCCCGCCGACTTACCCACTAGGTCTATTCAGGTATAAGTATTTCAAGAAAGAGAAATGGTAACCAATACTAATCCTAATACTATGCCTGCAAGAAAACTGTGAGCAAATATATATAATCAAGTATGAATAATTATGCATACATGCTCTTTCCATAACTTTAGTTTGGTTTTTACCCAATCTTACCGGTTAACCTTGTTAACCCCAATAACTCACAACTCGAAATTCCTTTTGTTCGGGGAGACTCTAAGCACTTCAAGACCCGAGGGACCGTCTTCGGGGCCACTATTTCCGTGGTGACTGTTCCGGAACGCACCGCTCGAGGGGGAGCTATCTCCCTCAAGCCAAGACTTATCGTGAGTATCGATCCAATCCTCAACTTGAGGATATATTGCCACTAGCCACAATGCCACTATATCAATGATAGGTTTCTACCTTGTCATTTATGCCACTCTTACCATAATGCCACTAAGCGTTAAATCTTATTTAACTACAATTTTTCTCGATGCCAATATTACCTCTATTGTCAATGTCACCTTTGTTTACTATTATCATAGTCTCGGTCTCACATTCACACAAGTATAGGGTTTCAACATACATGTCCATCATGATTCTTATCAATAACTATATTCATCTACGTTAGAAACATAATAATGAAATCCAACCAACATTCACATGTAATCTATCCTATCATGCATGAATGACTATTGATATATGCTCAATAAAAAAGGTGAAACAGAGATAAAAGGGAATCCAACGTTTTCGAATAGCACCCCCCACCTCGAATAGTAGTAGAGTTGTGGTTCGCTTCTCAAAATTTTTAGAAGTCTATCCCGCGACCTGTGCCTAAAACAGAACCAAATTAGGCTTTTTACTAAGCAACCCTACATAGACATTTTCATTTCGTCGATTCGAGTTGTCCACTACGTCGGGAATACCCCTAATTAGGTTTTCATGAGGTCAATTTACCTTGGAAACAACCTAGGGCAAAAGCCCCAAATTCTATACTCTAACAATGTCATATAGGGTTTTCTTCTAGCTAGATTGATCTTGTATCTAAGCAAATACTAGATTAGAATCATCTAGGAAGCTTTCTAATACCATCCCTAAGCCAATTCAAACATTCCTAGGGCATCTAACATGAACCCTAGAAGTTCACCATAAGAGCTCTTTGAGAAACGATGAATTTTCATGGGTTCAAGGTCTCTAGAGGGTTTCTAACTTGGTAAGAAAACCAAAATCCAAAGATCTAAGGTGTAAATCCAAACCCTAGACCTAATCCCACCTAAAAACTCACCTTGATCTAAGAGCACTCCAAGTCCTCCTTGTTGGAGAGCTTCTAAAGCCTTCAAACCCACCAAAATCCTTTATCCAAACCTTCTCCTAGCTCCTCCCTTGCCTTTAGAGAGGGTTTCTAGAGAGAGAAAGAGAGAAATGAGAGGGGAAATATTTTGGAGTGTTGGCTACGAAGGGAAGAGGGGTTGGATATATTACATGTTGTAACAATAGCCAAAAAGCCTTTCGTTTCTTTACATTTGCAGCAGACCCCATCCTTGCTGCCAAACCAAAGTGTACCGGTACATGGGTTGCTGTCACCGGTAACACGGTCGCGCAGAGGCAAACCCGAGGGCAAGTTTCTCGGTTTCGCAGCATCTGTACCGGTACACTTCAATTTTGTACCGGTACACTTTCAAATTTTTTTCAAACGAGCACTCCCGGGATGCCGATCGTATCGTTACATCTTGATGGGCATCTTGGTACACTTTATCCAGACTGCAATTTTTGCATTGTTTCAATTCTACTTCACACCGAACAACGCTAAAATCTTTCTAACTCTTTTAAACTCACTTTTAACTCTTCCAACATAGTTGGAATACTAATTGAAACTTGTCCAATCATTTCTCTCGACACTTTAACCAATTTGGCTAAAGTTTGATAATCGCTATCAAGGTTTCGATATATTACAAGAATACTCGCTAGTCTAGCTGCTTTTCTATCTTCTTGTCCCAGGTAGAACAGTTTCGATATCTCTTTGTTGACTTTCAACCTTGAAGCCCATTCGAATAGGCTACATAAGAATATGAGATTCCTCTTATACCTTTTTCTTGCCCCACAGAAGAAAAAAGTGTCTTCCGCGAATTGAATTAGGGAGACCCTACTTGCCTTAGAAGGTCCTATGCCTTTGAGCAACGTATTGGAAACTACTACGTTAGTCATACGAGCTAGACGCTCCGCTACCAGCAAGAAAAGGAAAGGCGATAGCAGATCCCCTTGCCCTACGCCTCTCTTCGTCTTGATCCAATTGGTCGGCTCTCCATTAACAAGAATAACCATTTCGCGTTGCATATACATAGTTTGATCCAACCGCACCACTTGTCATCGAATCCCCACCATCGTAGTATAAAAAAAAAAGAAAAAGAAAAGGCTAGTAATCCTATCGTAGGCTTTTTCGAAATCTACCTGGACCCCTACTCCCTCCACTGCCTTTTTGGAACCCCAACCGATGAGTTCGAAAACCGTCGCGTATGCGTCTGCGATGTTCCTTCCTTTCAGGAAAGCAGATTGGGATGGAGATATTAGGTCCCTCATGACTAGTTCGCCACGATTGGCCAAGACCTTAGATAGTATCCTTTTGATCCTGTTTAGCAGGCTTATAGGACAAAAGCCGTTTGCCTGCACGGCCCCCTCCTTTTTGGGAACTAGACAAATGAAAGCATAATCTATGGGAGCAGTGGATAGATGCCCCGCATGCATTTTTTGGAATAAATTTACGATATCCTCCTTCACAGTGTCCCAGAACGTTTGATAGAAGCTAAGCGAAAAACCATCAGGGTCAAGTGCCTTATCCCTCCCCAGTTGGAACACAGTCTACTTTATTTCGTCTATGCTGAAGGGTGCAGTTAGCCTCATTAGATTGATGACCGCAACCCGACTAAATTGGAATAAGCTGCTCCAGTCCACCAAGGAAGCTGGGGTTGACTCCTCTGGTGTGAAGAGCTAGTGCCTTGTAGAATCGATAAAAGTAGCACTTTTTCTCCTCTTCGGATTGGTAAATGACCTCATTCGCACCGGTGTTACCAATCCAGTTAGCTCTCCGTCTGCCGTTAGCTATAGAATGGAAGAATATAGTATTGCCATCACCTTCACGTAGCCAGTGTTGTTTGGCCCTGGTTTCCAAACTAAGGCTTCGCCTTGTAACACCCCTCGTACGCTAGTTTTTAACTCCTCTCTCTTAGAAAATGAGTCCGAGGAGAGGGGACCCTGCTCTTCGTCTTTATCGATTTGCTGAATTTCACCCATAAGGTGTTTCTTGAGTTCTCTAATACTGTAAAATTCATTAGCACACCACTTCTTAATCCTAATGCGGAAGTGTCTCAGTTCGGCTGTGAAAGTTAATACTACTGACTTCCCCTGCGATTCCAGAGAACCCTCCTCCCACTAACACGAAGTTTTGATAAGAAACCCTCATGATTCAGCAAAGTTTTCTCAAAGAAGAAGATCTTGTTTTTCACCTTAGAGCTACCCTCTGCCGTTAAGAGGATGGGGCAGTGGTCCGAAGTAATACTAGGGAGCACTTCCACTTTAGAAATGGAAAGGCCAGGTCCCATTTCGTCGAAATCAGGAAGCAATCGAGCCTAGCGCATGTTGAATTCGCTTGCATATTGGACCACGTAAATGATTGATTGGCCATGGGTGGGGCGATCAAAGCAAGCTCTTTAATCAAATCGTTAAATAGCCTTGTAGCTTTGGTACTCCAAAGTTTTCCCCTGCGTTCATCATGTCCCCTCGTGTTATTAAAATCACCACAGATGATCCACTTATCCGCACATTCCTTCTTGAGTTGACCCAATTCCGCAAAGAATTCTTCCTTATCATCCCAAGAAGCGGGCCCATACATGTTTGTAACAAAAAAATTGATCCCGCCCGTAACAGAGAATAGATGGGTGGTAATGGAAAATTTCCGTACTAGTACATTTTGACAGGAGAAAAAACGTGAGCTCCACCCCGTGATAACTCCCCCAGAGGCACCATTGGCAGCACGAAAACTCAAAACGGTGTTTGCCGACATTGCACTATCCCTGTCTACACACTTTCCTTCAGGAACGCCATGAAATTCTTCGCCTCACTGGTGCCCAAGTTTACCCCATAGAGTCGACTCTTGGCGATGGTCTTCGAAACTGCAGATGTGCGCCCACTAGTTTCCCCGCCTTAGCGCATGCTGATTTTTCTTAACATCACCTTGGACATTTTAGATTTCTTTTCGGTCCGGCGAGGCGATTGCTGGCCCTTGTCTTCATGGTGATTATCGAGGCATCCCTGTTGGCCGCAAACCTCGACACCAGTGCCAACTCTCGATCCCTCCCTCGCGGTCACCCCTCAAGTCCGGAAAGCCAGGGGCGAAAGTCGGGCTTCGAGAAAATGAAAGGAGAGGGGCCCCGCTATCTGCGGGAGGTGAGGCATCCACGGGAGGGAGGTCGACGAAAGGAAGCACTGTGGACGAGTGCGGTTTGTCGTGGTTTGTTTCCCTCACTTCGAGAATCCGAAGAGAGACGCTGTCCCTGGCATCTGCCTCCACCCTACCGATTATCGAAAGTAGCTGGCTCGTATCCATACTGGATAGGTAAAGATTCGGCCCGCTAGTCGCAGTCACCAACATGATCCACCTGAGGGGCAGATGAGGTGTAGTAGAAAAAATCCAAGCCCGAAATCCCAAAGTGGGGTCATACACCAGGCTCGTGGCGAGTCAATTCCGAATAATCGTCCACTCCAGCTGGGCCTCAGGGAAAGAAAATACGGGCCTAGCATTCTTGGACACCTATTTGGGTTTGAAAAATGTAGGTTGACCCTAGGACTTAAGAACCTCGGGAGCCCCCATATCACAATTAATGCTGACCCCCTTCCGAGGTGTCCTCCCTGCCAGGGTGTTGTACGAGGCCACTATGGAAGAAGTATAGAGTAAAACATACTTCGAAAAGCCTTTCTGTCCAAAAATCCTCTTTGTGCAAATCGCAGGGTTAGTGCTATGCTCAGCCTGCCTTGATACCAGAGTTCCCTTAATCTCGAACCTTGCCCCACAGCGGCCCGTTGGAGCCCCGTGACTATGCCCGACCGCCGCCCGGAGCCTTGCCGCCGTCCAAAATAGCTGGGTCACCCTGAAAGCACTCTACGACCTTGAACCCCCTGACGCCCTGTGGGGCTGCGGCGCTTGCTCGGCTTGCACCAGTTCCCCAGGCGCATCTTCCAACTCCTCGTTCGTTCTGGCATCGCTTCTGTCGGCTTGGCGACCTAGGTTCCGATCATACGCTAGCGCCCCGAGCTCATCTTGGTCATTACGCGGCGGCCCGGGGGGTACGTTGTCTCCCCCTTCTTCGTATCTCTCCCACCTCTCTATGCAGACCATGACTGGGAAGAGTTCTTCGCCGACAATCATCGACAGATTTTGAGGGATGCTGTAAATCGAGTCGAGTGCGATTTGGCATCTAAATGCTCTAAAATTCATCATCGTCTTAGTTGCTTCGTCCACCTAAATGAAGCGCCCAAACCCACTCACCAATGTTGCCACTTGTGCCACTGTCTAGATCACGAAAGGAAGACTGATGAGTCGGATCCACGCTCTGTACTCGACACGGTGGGTACAAACATTTCGATATTGACCCCAAAGGAAACACCTAAGCCAAAATAAGTTAAGTGTGAGAACCTCCTTTCTGCACAGAACCTCTGCCGAAACCCATTCCGGCGAGAAGATAGCGATGTCCCTCTCTCTACAGTGAGCAACCGCGAAATCGTCAGTATACCCCCCAAAATGACTGGCGAGGGCGCTTTTGATAGTGTTAATAGGGTCCGGTCCAAGGTTGGCTTGTTAGATCACGTTCGCGAGAAGACCATTGCGCTGCAACTCAACCCTACACATGTATTCCTCTATGTATGGAACGTACACCTTCGCCAGAGGGGCTCGCCCTCTGTGGTGCAAAGCCCTGTTCATATTCGCAGCAGTCTTGTCCAAATTTCTGTTGCGGAAATTTGCTCGGTGCCCCGTTTTCCTGCATCGAAAACACCGAATTGGGTCACGACACTTCGCGACAACGTAATCCCTAGCAAGGCACCGGAAGCACCTCTTCACTAGTCGACAGGAAAGGGGGCCCTAGTAGAGGGAGGAAGTGAGCTAAGGGAGCGGCGATGGGTGGATTTAGCAGGGTGTGGCTGTGCCTTCCACAATAACGCCTCCTTATAAGTTCTACTGTCAATTAAAGGGCAGTTAATGTCACCACCTTCCACCCTACAAACCCCTCCACTCCTAGGCCCTCCAGAAGAGAGCCAAAGTGTTCCCTTTTGCTGATAATCATTAAAGGGTTTCTTTTGGTCTCGGTGCTCGCCCTTGACGAAAGCAGCTATAGTCGCCTCAGCTTCTTCATGACACCTGAAGACCTTCAGTAACTCCCCACCCACCTAATCCGCCCAAGCAACCCGCTTCAGAGGCTTTTTCTTCTTCCCTGATACGTCTTTCTCTTTCTTCGGAGCAGTGGATAGTAGTCTACGCCCCTCTTCACTGCTCCCTCCGTGATCACTCTACCCACATCCCACCACTCTCTTTAAACCCCAAACCCTAAATTCCAAAAATTGTATTATTTGAGTCCAAGTTTACACAATTGGAGACAAAAATTATATTCTTTGAGATAAAATTTACACTATTTGTGACAAAAATTATATTTTTTTAAACAAAAGTAAATTATTTTTTAAAAAAATTTATAAAACTGGTAAATTTTTTTTGTAAATTGGCCTCCATTCAAACCAATTTTTTTTAAAAAAAATTTGGTGTCTGAAACGAAAGGAACGAAAACACGGTGTACCGAAACACGTACGAGTGTTGTGAACGAAACAAATGGCGATCGCAGCGTACGCATCGTCAACGAACCATTTTCATTGGTTAATTGTTGCGATCGAATTAGTATTGTTATATTACATTAGCAAAAAGGACAAAAAATAAAAATAAAAATAAAAAAATAAAATACAGTACAAAAAGTACATTATCAGCGTTACACGACGTTATCTCGTGGTGTTTCATTTTCAATATATAGTAATGAAATTAACACTAGTCGTATGCAACACACCATTGTACGTGCAATACTATCCCTATATTTTTAAATTAGATAATGTTTTATATTTATTTCATCTAAATCTCAAGTTCTCTTTCTAACTTTTCAATTTTTATTTTTTATTAAAACTTTTGTAAATATATTAATTTTGACGTGTATCCACCAAATATTAGAGGGGGAGCATGCAACACAAAAGCATTTTTCCCTATTTTATTCACTCACTAACTAAATATCAAAATTTCATTTCCAAAATTTTATGATTTTGTTTCCACAATTGTGATCGAGCACGTCTTGCAAATTGCAAATCACATTGTTTCAATTAAGATAAAATTTTTTAAATTGCTGAAAGAAGATTAAAGAAATATATCTTTATATACTTTCTGTTGAGAGTCTGCAATGCTGATTACTATAAATATATCAACCAAGGGTATGATGCTATCCAAAAATTCCCCTATTAATTAATCTACCTTATGTAGAGTTTATCTACTCTTTTTAATTAGTCGTTGACTCTATTAGCTAGTTCCGCTGTTTCATTGGGGGACTCAGAGATAAAGTTCTTAACACTATAAAAAATCTTGCATTTAAGGCACTTTAAATCATAATTAGCGACGCTTTAAAGCGTCGGCAAAAAAAATCTCGACTCTTGCAAAAGCGTTGAGTAAAGAATCATTAAATAAACATGTCGGGATAAATATATATACCGACGCTTTAATATAGCGTCGAAAAATGTATATAAATATTTGATTAATCATAGTATCGGCAAATGTTAAATATTAAAAACGCTAGAAGAAAACGTCGTCTAAAAAAGCGTCATCTAAAACATATTTTGTTGTAGTGTAAGTTACCCGGCCCATTTGGCTTCAATTTGTCTTTTTACTCTTCTTTTATATATTCGTCATTATCGCTCCACACACTTTTGCATGTTCAATCCATTTGAGGCTTTAAATAGGGTGTATATTGGTAAAAGTAAGCATTAAATATTGAGCAATTTATGATCATACAAGCTTAAGGAACCAAGGGAGGCTTAAACTACAAAGAAAGGGAAACTTCTTTATAATCCTGAGATCCTATGATTGGTTGAGAACTGAGTTGACATTTTTCCATGTCAACTCTTTGGATTCAATGTTGTTCAACTCATGAAAGTCAATGAGCCAGCTTGAACTCAGATATTATTGTCAACTGTTTGATTTCTTCTGATTAACTCGGAAACATTATTGCCATGTAAGAAGGAATTAATATGACTAAATTTGAAGAATTATGGGCGTCGACTTATGATTAGTATACTTTTAGAACATCATTTAAAATGTGAGTAAGGTGAAAATTAATGTAGGGAAACCCCTCAACTACAATGCATTTTGAAATAGGTCCCGTCCAAACTAAATTCAACAGTCATTAATTCTACGAAATAAGTCGCTCGAATTTATTCGCTATAATCAAATATATAAAAATTAACAATAAGTAGCTAATATAGCCACCAAGTATAATAAAATCTTTAATTAATTAACCAGATAAATTAATTTAAATAAAAAAAAAATCAGAATTAAGTTGAGAGTTGTGAGCTAGAGAAAAACAATGTTGAGGGGCCTATTTGAAAATAAATATCTATAATTTCCTAGTTGTGCCTAATATTTTGCTCTAATTCAAAATAAATAAATAATAAATAAAATATAGACTAATAAGATGTTAATTTGTGTTATTGGTGAGCATTTTGTTGGAGAATACGTATTTTGTGACACTGGGAAGGTAACGGTGACAAATGGCATGCTTATACAGAACAAAAGACAAAATCAGTGTTGACCTAGTACATTATATTTAATTTAATTTAATTTTTTTACGAATAAGCAGGCGAACAAATTTAAATATTTTAATTTCCTTTTGACCAAACCATTTTAGCATATTTCTCTCGTAATTTATGGGTAGGCACCAAACACCCAGTACTCAGCTACGTCTCTTTAATTAAACCGTCACGAAGTCAAACACATTATTTTAGTAATTGCCTCTATATATATATATATATATATATATATATATATATATATATATATATATATATATATATATATATATATATATATATATATATATATATATATATATATATATATATATATAGGGAGTAGTAGTCACAGGATGGGGTGACCCATTGGGGAAGTTGGGGCAATATATATATATATATATATATAGAGAGAGAGAGAGAGAGAGAGAGAGAGAGTTTATGCTATCAATAGCACGGAGATCTTCGCTACCAAGTTTTCCACCGTTAGATCCACCCCTTTGATGACTTTCACCCGTTAGATCATACTATTCAACCATCCACCCACTTAACCTTATGGGGCCCACATCATCCTAACCACACATCTTTTAATTCAATGGCTATAAACTTGAAAGACCAATGACTTATGCTATTAATAGCATAGTAGCCTAGTTCATATATATATATATATATATATATATATATATATATATATATATATATATATATATATATATATATATATATATATATATATATATATATATATATATAGTTCGGCTACTATAACTCTTATGATTATAGAGCCTCTTGTACTCATAAATTTTTTGCCGTTAGATCTACCCTTTAATTATTTTCACCCGTTAGATCATACTATTCAACCAACCACCCACTTAACCTAGGAGGTCCACATCATCCTAACCGTACATATCTCAATCCAAAGGCCAAAAGACGGAGACCTCCGTTAATTAATAACATAGTAGCCTAATTATATATATATATATATATATATATATATATATATATATATATATATATATATATATATATATATATATATATATATATATATATATATATATATAGAGTAAGGCTACTATTGAGCGCTCCGTGCTTCCACGTCGTTTCGATGATGCGCTTTCGAATCGTCGATCGGCTCGTTAAATTTGATCTAGAGTATTTGAAGTACCTAGAAAATAAATTTTGCGATTTAGATCAAAGATATTGATCTTGTTTTATATAGTATAAAGAATTTTCTATCAAAATTTCACGTAATTTGGATATTTCTATATTAAACTTTCAAACGGCTCACTACGGCCATTAAAATTATTTGATTTTAAGCTCCTTCGATCACTAGGCAAATGATATCGAAAAATTATAAAATTTATTTTCTAAATACTTTAAATACTCTAGATCAAGTTTAACGGATCCGATCGACGATTCGAAAGTCGAAACATCGAAAACAACGTGAAAGAAAGGCTTCATGCTTCCGATAGCATAGTAGCCTCACACTATATATATATATATATATATATATATATATATATATATATATATATATATATATATATATCTACTATGCTGTTATTGTGAAGTCATTGTTGCTATCAGTTTTAGCCATTGGATTGAGAGATGTGTGGTGGGATGATGTGGGCACACAGTTAAGTGGGTGATTTGGTTGGATAGTATGATCTATGGTGAAAGTAGTGAAGTGGATATGATTGGAAGAAAGCCAATGTGCAGAATCTTTACGTGCTATTGATAGCATGTGATAGGACTACATATATATATAGAGTCGGGTGAACATAATATTAACAAAATCATTATATATATATATACAGTATATATAACCTATATATATATCGGCTATATATCATATATTCTAACATAAGATGGGACTCTTTATACTATTATGAGTACGTTAGGGAACCCTACTACTCATAACTCAACCATAGAGCTTCTAGTTGACATGATAACTACAGTTAAATATGATCTAGAGTATTTAAACATATGAAAATAAATTTCATAATAGGGTTAAAAAATCATTTACCTTACAGATTAGCTCACAAAATTGAGCGTTTTAACGAGCGATATGGGATACTTTGTAGTTTAGCAGTTCCCGACCTGAATTCTGAATATTTGATATATATATATCACTACCTATATAAAGATCATATAACTCCGATCTATATATTGAAGGATCCGATCATATATATATAGAACATCGTTCGATTTCGGCCACGTTCATATATTCGAGGCTATGCCCAGTCTTGTAAAAGCAAATGGAGCATTGATCTTTATGAATTTTTTGAAAAATTAAATAGATTTTGATCCATTTCATCCAGGAATTATCTTAAATACTCTAGACCTACATTGTAGCGAGGAGACCACAAATCGTTTCTTACATGTTTATTAATCGAAGACAACTTATGAGTAGTGGGGCTGCACTACTGCATTAATATTATAGACATAGCTTTTAAAATATCTGAGCTCAATTCTATATATATATATATATATATCAAAGCTTTTGGTTGCTTTTTTGTACAGTAGAATCAACAAATTAGAACTCGGGGGTAAAGTTCTTCAATATTCCATGCATCAAATTGTAAAATATCATGGTGCCGTTATATATTATATATACATTAAGAATTGAGCTTCTATGTTTTTAAAAGTACCAAGTTATATGGTCCTTGTAAGTTTTTCGACCGTTGGATTAAAGAATGTGCAGTTGGGATAATGTGGGTGGTTGGTCGAATAATATAATCTAATGGATAAAACTGATCAAAGACGTAGATCTAACGGTAAAAAATTTATAAGAACACCAAATACTTAGTGCTTTTATAAGTACGATAGCCGAACTCTATACATTAAAGGGTTTAGAATTTAGGTTTTGGATTTGGGGATTGGAGGGGCATTCATGATAGATTTATATGTTTGATAGATATGAATGATAGAATATTTATACGTTTAGAAGAATATATATTATACTTTTAGATTGTGAAGGAACTTATATGATATTTAAAAATTTTAAAAGGTTATATCTGAAATTTTATTAGCCATATTGAAGTGACTAGTAAAGATTAGTCCATACGGTCCTAGGAATGCGAGTGAATTGAAGTTGGTGAAGCTTCCGCTCCAATCCGGTCCGATGGGACGGTAAGTGAGAATAAAAAATATAGAAAAAATTAACTTGGCTCTCAAAACCGCTAAGATTTGCTAAGTAAATAGAGTAGGAGACGAAAACCTCTTTCTTTTTTCGAACCGTCGCGACCCACCAAAAATCAGCTCTCATCCGGATTTGTCCTGAATAGAGTGATAAGTGGCGGCCAAAAATAAGATTAAAATTAATCCGCTGGGAATCCATCCCGACCCAACGAAAAACAAAGCTGGATGGAGAAAATGCCTCCGCCTTCGGATCTGCCCTATTTGTATCCCTACTCTATCCTAGAATAGATAGAATTTAAGGTGTATATTTAGTATTTATCTTATAACTTAATTAGTAATTTTTATGCCAAAGAACATTATCTTATAACTTAGCTCTTATTTATCGTATTATGCTTTACTAGTGAAGTTATCTGCGCATTACGGCGGAATAATACTACGGAAGACAAATATAAACAAAATAAAAATTTTAAAATTTTTTGACTTACATGAGACTTCAATAAATACAAATAGAAGATATAAAACAGATATAGGTATAAATGTAGTAAAATTTATAATTTCAGTAAATAAATTACATATAACAATAATAAAAGAAGCAACAAAAAAGTTTCTACTCCATACGCACCTTGATCGCGTTGTCGACATCTGGGAGGTGAATCCCGATTTTTACGTTGCCTTTGCCGGTAACGTCGAGCTCCTTCTTAGTCACAATTATATCTCTTCCGTACAGATCCTCCCACACTCGCTGCTTCTTCCATCTCACTGACTCCAAATCCAACGTTGCTTCTCTTGCCGAGCCCCGCCGCGATCCTCATAACCTTAATTTCAATCCACACACAATTTTAAAAAAACAGAAAAAGAATTTAAAAAAGTTACAAAATCATGAACCCAAGAAAAAAAAAAGAATATATGAGAAAAAAAGGTACGAAGAAAATTTTATTTTACTTATTTGTTTTTGTGAAATCAAGTTATTTAGATGACTGACCATGTAAACGCATTAATTGAAAGATGGGGATTAGGAAGATGAAGTGTTGGTTGGAAATGAAATCATATAAACACATTAATTAAAGAAATTTTATTTTATTCATTTGTTCTTGTGAAATCAATTTCTTTAGATGATTATCATGTAAACGCATTAATTGAGAGGTGGAGATTAGGAAGATGAAATATTGGGTGAAGATGAAATCATATAAACGATTAATAAATCATATAAACACATTAATTGAGAGATAGAGATTAGAAAGATGAAGTATTGGGTGAAGATTAGACTATGTAAACACATTATTTGACAGATAGGAATTAGAAAGATGAAGCATTGGGTGGAGATTAGACTATGTAAACACATTGGGTGGAGATGAGAGTGGAAAGATGTAAGACAAGGGTAAAGTAGAATTCATCATATGGTAAAAGTTTTTTTTTTTTTTTGAGAGAGATAGGTAGCACGCTACCCGCTTCGTTTATTTCATTAAGAAATAAACTTAGCTATAAATATGAATCAAATAGGATTCGAACTCGGGTCTCGGGTACCAACCACCAAGTCCTTTGCCACTTGCTCTGGGGACGGTTGGTTCATATGCTAAAAGTTTAAGAGCGATAATATATAGATAGATAGATATATAGATTGGGGAAGCAACATAGATGAACGAAAATATATAAGGGCCGAGCTAGAAATTATTCCCGCAAGGGGCATGAGATTTTTTAGGTAACTTGTCTTTTTAAATGCAACAAAAGGCTAAAAAAATATTATACCCACTAAATTCACATTTCTCAGAATTAGAATCATATTTGCCTAATCGCACTACAAAAATTCTACAAGCACAGAAAATTAGAGACCATAAATAGACAACTGGAATGCTTGTGACTTGACTTGACTACAAAAATGCCACAAGCACATACAGAAAATTAGAGACCATAAATAGACAACTGGAATGCTTGTAATGCAAAGAATAATGCAATAATAATTTGACTATTTGATCTAAGATGTCATAAGCTTTATTTAAATCTAAATAAACGGGCAGAGACGCCACCATTCTCTCAAAAAAAAAGAAAAAGAAAAAGAAAAAGAAACTATTGCCTTGTGGTATTAAAGAAAAAATTTTTAAAAAAAGTGAAATATGAAGCAAATAAGAAAACTTACTTCTCTAGAGAGAGAGAGAGAGAGAGAGAGAGAGAGAGAGAGAGAGAGTGAGTGTGTATGTAGGACTAGTGTATATTTAATGACAAACTTCTAAATTAGTGATCGACTGTGTTTGAATTGATTTAAAATATTACGAATATTAAAAAATAAATTTTTTAATTTTTGATATTATTTATCTGGTAATTGAAAGGATTTAAAGCCAAATACTAAAAATAAAAATATCACAAAAAAATATGCATGAACTAAAATTTTAAATCAGAAACATTGATTTTGTTATAGACCGATGATATAAAATTTTTTCTATTAAAACTTCAACCTATTTGGATATATACTTTTATATTGTTAAACTTACAAATGACACCAATCAATCATTAAAAGTTAGAAGCTCGGAACAATTTCTATCATTGAATAAATACTATCAACTATAAAATTTACTTTTTAGTTAAATACTTCAAATATGATAGATCAAGTTTAGCAAAGACGATCGTCTATTCAAAAATCTCATCATAAAAAATAACTTAAAAGCATATAGGCTCCGGAGAGCACATCAGCCCTATATATGGGTAAAATAAATTGCTTGTACGTCTTGGATTTGAATATTTGTTGCATAAATCGAGAATTTTAAGATTTTTTGCTGCATAGTAGCTGCATACTTAATTAGAATAGAGAATAGGGAATTGCTTATATACTCTTAAAATTTTTTTGATTTTCATAGTTATTTCTTTTACAAGGTTAATATTAGAAATACTTTTTAAAGTCTCAAATTTTTTCAAATATTCCCCTAGAATTAAATTTTACCAATGGACTGTTAAAATAGTCGTTAGCTCTATAAAATTACTATTTTACTCATTCAAATATATCATTCTACTGTCACCAATTTTTTTTATTTGTTAAGTTAGGAGTAAAAAAAGTATTTTGACTTTTATTTTTTCAAATATATCCTTCTACTATGACCAATTTTTTTTTATTTGTCCTTAGGTTAGAGACAAAATAGGTATTTTTACTATTTTTTAACTGTGGTAGAGATTTAACTTAGGTTTAACTCGGACTTAACGGGCGCTAACAACAAAAATATTTTTGAATAAAAAAGAAATATACGAGGGGAATATTTGAAATAAAAAAGTATAAGTAAATAAGACATTTCAGAAATTTTAAGGAGTATATATGCAATTATATCTATATTAAAATATTGAAAAATCTAAAAATTGTTACAATTTTAACATTGGAAATATAAGAGTAGCTAGAAATATTTTCCAAACAAAATAATATGATGGCAAAAAAAAGTAAAAAATAATTTATAGAAATTTAATGAAAGGACTTCACAAGGGACTACCGAACACATTTCAAACCTACACGGCACATGAGCACGGCAGAAAACCGAATTTTTCATAAATAAAAATAAACGACAAGGATCGTAGAAAATAAATACGGTAATAACAAAGCAATTATTTGAATTAGAGAACATAAATTTTAGGGATAATTGCCTATATATCCCTCGTACATTTGAAAATATTCGATTTATTCCTACTCTTTTTTTTTTCTAAAATACCCCCCCATATGTTCCATCGTTATTGTAAAATATCCCTACAGTTATCTCCTGGTAAGTTGACTTGGGTTAAAAGTGAGTTAAATATCTACCACAGTTAAAAAAAATTAAAATGCCAATTTTGCACTTAGCCTAAGGGCAATTAAGAAATGTTGATGACAGTAAAGGGGTATATTAGAAAAGACCAAAAGTCAAAATATATTTTGTACCCCTAACTTTAAGGGCAATAAAAAAGACAGTAATAGTGAAAGGATATATTTGAAAGGGCACAAATAGTAATTTTACAAAGATACTAGAGTTAATTAACAGATTTTAACTCTAGGGGTATATTAGAAATAGGTTGGAACGTAGTAAGAATATTTTCAATAATAATCTTCTAAGAAGGATAAATCGGAAAGTCGGAAACTTTTCAGGAATATATAAACAATTGCTCCTAAAATTTATATGGTTAGACCGACCATGTGCCGACCTACGTCCTCAATGTGTTATTCAATTACTTCACGATACAAAAGTACAAAAAATAAAATTGAATTATAAAAATCTCTCTTTCAAAAGGTCTCTGTGCTTACCTCTCAACTAGGATATGTACAATTAAGTTCTAAAATCAAAAAAAGAATTACCAGTGTTTATGTCCCTAATACCGATCGTCTCTAGCGCAAGTGGCAAAGGACTTGATGGTTGGTATTCGAAACCTGAGTTCGAATCCTAATTGATTCACATTTCCAGCTAAGTTTATTTCTAAATAAAATAAACGAAGCGGGTAGCGGGCTGTCTATTTCTCAAAAAAAATATAGGGAACAATCTCTGCTGCTCTTTCAAGCCTCTCTAGTGGGATCTCCTCTTAAAAACCCTTTCTAAAGTGTTTCTAAACCATCCCTCATCTCAAAATATAAGATTAAATCAAGTAGGAGTCAAATCCAACTTATCCAGTCCACCAGAGTTAAATATCAATATTTGAATAAGAGTATCGGTACTGAAACGCCCCTAACATTTAATGTATCAATGTCACAAATTTCATACGAGTACTCAATATAAAATCTAACTTTTACAGTTTCAAATTTTAAGAAACGTTTTAGTGTGGGTACTTCAACTTTTAGTTCCCTTATTTAACATCAAGCTAGAAATCTCAATTCATGGACTTTTCACCATAATATTAATTCGGAACACGACTTTACATAATTCAACATTTATTTTATATAATAAATTACTAAGCACTAAATCCACAACCTACAAAGATTACATGATTATTATAACCTTTAATCTAAGGATTGTAATCCTTTCTCTTAAAATTTATTTTTTTAATTTGGTAATTAATAAAAAAAATTAGAGTGATAGGACTAACGTACTCTTGGATAAAAGAGTTGTGAAATCGGAACCCTAGATAACTCTAGCTTAATGAGAAAGGACATAATAGTTAGCATATGAAATTTCAAAATTCAATGTCTAATTAATTTATATTTTTAATTAAATTTTAAAAAATAAATAAATGTCCACAAAAAATTTGTGGACATCACTATCTATCCAAATTAAAATATGCTTGTCCCCCTTCTAAACATAGAGTGAAAAAGAAGAAAAATTCTACTTGTCAGAAAATGTTTCTTGTACACCTAATAAGGAATATACAGATCTTACACCTGCATTGATAAAAATCTAATCAGTTTTTAGTAGAAAAAAAAAAATTGATATGACAAATAAAATATTAATGGTATTTAGAAAAAGTGAGTGTAAGATCGATATACACCCCTATTTTGAAATGTACTTATAGTATTACTCAAAAAAAAAAAAAAAATTTTTTGAGAGAGATAGGTAGCACGTTACCCGCTTCGTTTTATTTTATTTAGAAACAAACTTAACTAGAAATGTGAATCAACTAGGATTTGAACTTGGATCTCGAGTACCAATCATCAAGCCATTTTCCACTTGTTCTAGAAATGGTCGGTTGCTCAAAAAAAAATATGACAAGTAACAAATGATAGTTCTTGTTATTGAGGAGAAAAAAGTGTAAATTATACATCTTACTTTAAAGTGTCCTAATAATATTGCTAAAAAAAATAATAACGAACACCTTACAATAAACAGTTGAATTACCACCCACCTTGTGTGGTACTTTAATCTATTGAGGTATTTTGTATCATATATTTCAATACATTAATAAGAGTGCTGGTCCGGACTCCGAACTCCCGATAGAGACACTCAAAATATAATTCCACAAAATTTATTTTTGTTTTAGGATTAATTGCATACATGTCTCCGTAAATATAATGAATTGCAGATATATTTCTGGAAGGCTCAAGTTTCATAAGTTATTTCTGCAAAAGTTCTAATGTATTTAAATATGTCCCTACCGTTAGGTATGTGAAATAATAATTTTGTCCTTCTTCTCCTTTTTCTTCTGCTGCTTCTTCTTCCTCTTCTTCCTCTTCTCCGTATCCTCCTCCTTTTTCTTCGTCGTCATCGTGGTGCCTGCGTGGGCCGTCGTCACGAGCGGCTTCGACAGCATCGACGGTACCTTCGCCTTCCACCTCTTCTTTGTCCTCGTTGTTTGCAAGCTCCCCAAGGTCACCGTGGTCGCCGCCGTTGCCGTCCGCTCCCGCAGCCTGAAGAGGAAGAAGAAAAGGAAGAGGAAGAGAGCAAGGACAAAATTATCATTTTATAACTCTACCGTTTAAAAATTAACAGTTTTCTAATAGGTTCTAATCCTAGAAGAATATATCTGAATACATTAGGACTTTTATAGAAATATATAACTTATGAAAGTTAAACTTTGCTTTGTTTTATGATGATACGATGTTGTTCGATAAGATGGATCAGCTTTATTATGTATGTTCTTCGGGAACAGCACACCCACCACATCCTCCACACCATATAAGCCATCGCGGCCTCGCACTTTTCCCCTCATCTCCCTCCCTCCTCTCTACCACTCTCTCACTCTCTCTTCAAAACAGAGTTTTATGTATTATTATTATTATTATTATTATTATTATTATTATTATTATTATGAAGATTTGTAGTTAATCCAACGCTCCGTGCGCGCCGCGCTTCTGCAGGCCGACGACCCCCTTTTCGTCGGCCGCATGCTCAGAGGCGACAAACGTTTCCCTCCGAAACGAAAAAAAAAAAAAAAATTTAACATAAGAAAAAAATATCGACAATTCAACCACACTGATCAAAATCCTCTAATATCCCTGTTTCTTGTCGTTACCTAACACTTGTTTTATCCTGCGAGTGTATCCATAAATATGTGTTCGCGTCCAAACTTTTTATTACTAGCTCCTGATCGGTGGTAATTAAGCGTTCTCCACCGATCGATCGTTCTCTCCAATAACTAAAGACCCAAAATAAAACCTTAATTCGATCACTCTGTTGTTATTATTATTATTATTATTATTATTATTATTATTATTTTGAATTTAAGCCATGTGCCATCCGAAGAAGACCACGTCATCGCCAAACGAGCTACTGCTGACTACGCCGATTATCGGCAAGCGGAAGGAGGCGTCGCCCGCGGCGGCGGCTTTCGCGGAGGCGCGGGGCATTCTGGGGCAGGCGGTTCCGATGATCCTGACGGGATTGATTCTGTATCTGCGGTCCATGATCTCCATGCTCTTCTTGGGCCGGCTCGGCGGGCTGGCGCTCGCGGGTGGGTCGCTGGCCATCGGCTTCGCGAACATCACGGGCTACTCCGTGCTGTCCGGGCTGGCCATGGGCATGGAGCCCATCTGCGGGCAGGCCTTCGGCGCCGGCCGCCACCCGATGCTGGGCCTCGCCATGCAGCGCACCACTCTCCTGCTGCTCTGCTCCTGCCTCCCCGTCGCGGCGCTCTGGACGTACATGCGGCCGCTCCTCCTGCTGTGCGGGCAGGACGACGCCATCTCGGCCGCGGCCCACACCTACATTCTCTACTCCCTCCCGGACCTCGTCCTGCAGTCCTTCCTCCACCCGCTCCGCATTTACCTCCGCGCGCAGTCCGTAAACCTGCCGCTCACCTTCTGCGCCGCCGCCGCCATCGCCCTCCACTTCCCCGTCAACTACCTCTTCGTCTCCGTCCTCCGCCTCGGCATCAGAGGCGTCGCGCTCGCCTCCGTCTGCGCCAACCTCAACCTCGTCCTGCTGCTCCTCGCCTACGTCCACTTCTCCGGCGTGCACAAGCGCACGGGGGGGTTCGCGCTCTCCGCGGAGAGCTTCAGAGGGTGGGGCCCGCTCCTCGCGCTGTCGCTGCCCAGCGCCGCGAGCGTCTGCCTGGAATGGTGGTGGTACGAGATCATGATCCTGCTCTGCGGCCTGCTCGTGAATCCGCAGGCCACGGTCGCCTCGATGGGGATCCTCATCCAGACCACGTCGCTCATCTACATATTCCCCTCGTCGCTCAGCTTCGGCGTGTCCACGCGCGTCGCCAACGAGCTCGGCGCCAACCGTCCCGACCGCGCGCGCCGCGCCGCCAACGTCGGGCTCGCCTGCAGCTTCGCGCTCGGCTTCGCGGCGCTGAGCTTCGCCGTGTCGGTGCGGCGCGTGTGGGCGCGCATGTTCACGGCCGACGCGGCGATACTGCAGCTCACCGCGTCGGCGCTGCCGATTCTGGGGATGTGCGAGCTCGGCAACTGCCCGCAGACGACCGGGTGCGGCGTCCTCCGCGGCAGCGCGCGGCCCAAGGTCGGCGCCAACATCAACCTGGGGTCGTTCTACGCGGTGGGAATGCCGGTCGCCGTGGGGCTCGCCTTCTGGGCCGGGCTCGACTTCCGGGGGCTGTGGCTCGGCCTGCTCTCGGCGCAGGCCGCCTGCGTCGTCCTCATGCTCGCCGTCATCAAAACCACCGACTGGGACGCGCAGGCCGACCGCGCAAAGGCGCTCACGGGGGCCACCGGTGACGCATTTCCAGAAAGCGATGAGAAACAGAACCCGCCGCCGAAGCCTGCCGCAGTCGGAGGCGACGAGAACACTAGCTTGGTGATTACCATCAAGTAGAGTATTCCGCCAATTGATTAACTAAAATTTAAATTATTTTTAGAGTTAAAGCCGGTGCCTTATGTACAACATCTTCTCAGATGCTGCTGGTGAGTAATTTTCGTCAGCACGAGAAAGCATTACCTTTTTTTTTTTTTTTTTTTTTTTTGTGCATTCTAATAAATACTCTTATCATTTAATTTTTTTTAAAAAAAAATTGAGGTGACACTTTGGTACTTTTTTTTTTTTACATTTTTATTGTTATTTTTGTTTTTACAAATTGTTGCATTTCCCTTGTACCAAAGTTGTGGGTAATTACAATGAAAACGAGAAAGAGTTACTACCAGGTTTGTTTCACACACACACACACAAAAAAAAATAAATAAATAAATAAAAAAAGAAGAAGAAGAAGAAGAAGAAGAAGAAGAAAGGTACACTTCAAATACCTTCACGTGGTTTTTTTTTTTTTTGTGCATTCTAAATACTTTTTTATTTTAATATTTTATAATTTAAAATATATCAAATTAATTTTTTTTTTATTATTTATTTTACTAATTTTTTTCGTTAAATCAGAGACAAAATTAAAATTAAAGAATACTAAAATAAATATTCGATAAATCTAGATAGTTTATCTAAAGTTTTTTATATATAATTTAACAAAAATATTAACGGAGGAGCCGAAAAAGAAGTGCGAAATCACACAGACTAATTTAATACACTTCAAACAATGAGATAAAAATCTTAAAATAAAAAAGTGCTAAACCACATAAATAATATTTGAAGTGTTTTTAGAAAGGAAAAAAAAAAAAAAAAAAAAAAAGGTTCTAAATTGTCATTTTAGTAAAGTGCTTGCATTGACCAGCTTGTTAGGGGGAGGAGGAGAACGAGGGCAATTTGTATTACATTACGACCGGATTGGGTGCGTTTTGTGCTCTGTTCGTCTCTTTGGGGCGCTCGCCGTCTACAAAAGCCGGCAGCGTGAAGAATCCGTCGCCGGCTTTCGAAGTCGCCCCGGTCTTCCCACAGCGCCGCGTTGGAGACAAGTCGGCTTCAACGCAGTGGGTGGAGATCTACAAACGACCCTCTCCCCCCGTTGGCTATTTCGTAATGGGTCCCTCAATTTTAGACACTTTTTTGGATTCTCCCTAATTTAATTCCTGTGGCATTTATAAAAGCACGTGTCAACATTGGATTAATATATTCGGCCGATTAATTGTTCCCAATACAGGAACATCAGATAAATTTAAAATAAAATGACTAAAATAACATAGATGATATTTGAAGGGCAAAAAAAAGGAAAAAAAAAAATTTTAATTAATAATATTAGGATTTTGGTGGCATTTGGACTATATGAGCTTAAATTTTCAGATAGTAGTATGTTCAGCACTATAGAATAGGTTTCGTGAGGGGCGCGTTTGGTTCGAGTTATCCTGACAGGATTATAGCTAATTCTGTCAGGGTTACTGTGTTTGGTTCATCCGCTATGTAATCTACTCATTAATGTAGCATTACAAATCGAATAGGATTACACCGAAAATATTAACGAGAGGGGGGTCGTGTATCTTGCATTAATTAAACCCGATAATACTACATATTATGTAAAATGACAATTTACCCTCCAACAATCCTAAATTCAATTAACAGTATTATTTTCATCTCTCTCTTTCCTTCTCCCCTCTCTCTCGCACGCCATTTTCTCTCGCTCTTCCTCTCTTGCACGCCATTTCCGCATACATATTTAATCATTCTTTTTCTCTCGCTAAAACACATTATTTTCGAACTGAAATTAGATCTGATTTGGAATTATTTGTTTTCCTTTTTCTGTCGATTTAAGGAGTATTCACGAAAACTTTGTCAATTCTGAAGCCATATCTTGTTTTATTTAGTTGCATTCATTCAACAATACATTCTTAACAAGTATTTTTTGATTTTTTAATTTTTATTAATCTAGTTTTGGATCTCGTGTTTTTTTGTTCTATTTCTATTTTCTTGAATATGATTTGAAAATGTTAGAAAAATTTTCATATATTTTTGTGCCTTAAATATTAATATTTAAATGACCTCAACAAGGGTAATTTTAGAAAATTTTAAAATTTAGTTGCTATATATTTATTTTAATTAATAATATTAGGATTTTGTTGGCATTTGGACTATATGAGCTTAAATTTTGAGATAGTAGTATGTTCAGCACTATAGAATAGGTTTCGTTAAAAGCTAAGTTACGACATCGTGGTATTTATATTCTATCTCATCCCAACACCTACTGGGATTTGTAGTTTTATATGATAATTAAACACAAGTATTGGGACTGCACACATCAATCTCTAGAGTTGAGGTTTGCAACCTCTCTAGATTATTTTACATAATTCCAAATTGATTTTTTCTTTCTTTCTTTCTTTTTTTCTTTTTTTTTTAATTTTTTTGCAACATATGGAGGCAGCAACTCGATAAACTAAATTCTTCGAAAAGTGTATCCAAACTTCTATAACTTTTTTTTTTTTGGGAGAAGGTAGCATGCTATTGCTTCATTCATAAAGAATGTGAATTTAGCATAGGAGAGAAGCAACTTGGCTTCGGAAAAAAACAAAACACAAAAAAAACAAAAAACTAAACACAGTGGTTCTCCCACAAAAAAAGGAGGGAGCGAAGATCTGTTAACATCTGTCTCATCGCGAGCTTTTTGTTATCAAAACTTCTTCTGTTCCGTTCTAGACAGGTAGTCCACCAGGTAGCAACTAAGATTGCTGACTCCTTTCTGCCAGCAACTCCCCATTTACCGCTGCACTCATTCCAAAGGTTGTCTACTGACGTACAGGTCCGTAGGAAGCATTTATTTGATAATAAGCATCCCAGCAGCGCTCTTGTGACATAACAATTCAAGAATAGATGGTCAACGGTCTCCGGTTCATCCAAACATAAAGAACATATGGTCACACCCAACCACCCCCTCTTCACAAGGTTGTCCCTGGTTAGTATTTTCTTCAGCAATACCAGCCAGCCAAAGATTTTCACTTTAAGTGAAATTTTACTTCTCCACAGCGTCGCAAACTTTGTCACGGATATCCCACCGTTATGCATAAAGTTATACAAAGATTTAACCGTGAAAATCTCCGACTTACACCATCTCCATCTGGGTTCATCCGCGTTCTCCGATAGGGTGATGGTACTTAAAAGCTCTTTCAACGCCAGGATAGATACTCCGTCTGCCGGGGAGCGTGGCGTAAACCAGTGTAAAATCCTATGCCACCTCCAGCATCTTGAGTCAAAAAATACCCACAACCGTTGGTTCTTCGAAACTATAGAGTTGAATATATGTTCTTTTTACCTATCTAGCCTTCTTTTGAAAAAAAAATTTCCTATCTAGCCTCTTTTTGAAAAAAATTCCCTATCTAGCCTCATTTTCAAAGATTAGAAGAAAAAAAAATAATTAACACCTTTAATATACATTAATATGTTAAGTGGTGGGATTATTATTTTCTCTCTCATCTCCCATTTTTGCGTATAATTTATCTCATATCAATTTATTTCAAAATAGGAAATTTATATGGCGTATCAACCAATTCTAATCTTCTTATATTTTGATGGAAATATTGTGCATGGTTCTGAAGGAGTTGATTATAATGGTCCTGATCCAAAAACTATCTGGATTTCTCGTACTCTAAGTTTTAATGCATTAAAATATGAAATTTATAGGCAGACCGAATGGGATCAAGATTATTTTGATATAAAAATTGATGGGAGATATCAGGCCGGTGGGAGATATCAGGCAGTGGGGTTGGGGAGGAGAGAGAAAGAGAATAAGAAGGGACCTCGGGAAATGGGAGAGGAGAGAGAAAATAATAATCCCACCACTTAACATATTAATGTATATTAAAGGTGTTAATTATTTTTTTTTCTCTAATCTTTGAAAATGAGGCTAGATAGGGAATTTTTTTTCAAAAGGAGGCTAGATAGGGAATTTTTTTTCAAAAGGAGGCTAGATAGGTAAAAAGATCTGAATATATGGGGAAATACCGATTGAAGTGAAAGTTGTGCACACCATCTGTCCCTCCAAAAGTTCACCGACCTGCCATCTCCCGTTGAGTAGGAGACCCCGCAACGAAAAGTCTCACTACTCGACATTACGCTCTGCCACCACTGGGAGTACAGTCTGAATGAAATCCCTTCTCTCAAGGGTATTCTCCTCGTATAGTAAGCCCCTCTTAAGAAATTTCCCTAGAGAGTCGTTTTGTTAGAAAGGAACCTGCACCACCATTTAGCTAGTAACGCTACGTTCATAATCCCTAGATCCAAAACCCCTAGTCCACCATCTCTTTTACTCCTACATACCGTCTTCCAACAAACCAAACATTATCCTCCGATTACCGTGCTCCTTCATTTCCAAAAAAAGGCCCTCTGAAGAGCTTCGATTCGTTTGATAACCCATTTTGGTGCTCTAAAAATTGAGAAGAAGTAGAAGGGTAGGTTCGAGAGTACTGAGTTGATCAAGACTAGCCTACCCCATGTGGATAAAAGTTTAGCTTGCCATCCTTCTATCCTATGTTCAATCCTGTTGACGATCAGCCACCATTCTGATTTGCAAAATCATCTATTCGATAGTGGGAGTTCAAGGTATCTTGATGGTAAAGCCCCTAATTTACACTCTAAAATTCCGGCCAACCTGTCTCCCTGTCGTATGGTTCTTCCTAGATAAAAGAGTTCTGATTTGCTCCTGTTGATTTTCAATCCCGAGGCTCACTTGAAGATATGCCATACAAAACAGAGATTTCTTACTTGTCTTTTCTTTAGCCTCACAGAAGAAGATGGTATTGTTAGCATACTGAATGAAAGCTACTTTGGTCTCGATATTAGGGCCTACTCCTCTCAACAACCGGTTACTAACAGCTTTACTCATCACCCTCGCAAGTCCTTCTGCCACTAAGAGAAATAGGTACGATGAGAGGGGGTCACCTTGGCGAAGTCCCCTTTTTATTTTAATCCATTTGGTTGGGGTGCCGTTAATCAGAACGGCGACTTTCGCATTAGCTATACATTGGTCAACCCAATTGCACCATAGAGGCGAGGCCCTAGCCAAGTCAAGACCTTCTGCAGGAAGCCCCTACTCACTCTCTCATACGCTTTTTTGAAATCTGTCTTTACACCGACACTCTCTACCCCCGTTTTTGAACACCAGTTAACTACTTAACTAGCAGTCGCAAACGAATCTAAGATTGATCGTCCCTTAATAAACGCTGTTTGTGAAGGAGAAATGATTTCTCGTAGAGCGCCTTCCAGCCTATTAACAAGAACTTTTGAAATAATTTTTTGGACCGTATTGATGAGACTGATAGGCCGAAAATCGTTTGCCTTCTTCGCTCCTTCTTTCTTCGAAATTAGGCCGTGTAAGAATAGTCAAGAGGTGTAGAGCTCAGAGACCCCTCAAATAGGTCACGAAAAATGTTAAACAAATCTGTCTTGACTGTGTCCCAGAACTCTCTATAACTTGAAAATCAAAATTGTGTACAATAATTTTATAGAGTTTCCAAAGAACCCTTAATTTGACTGTATTTTTTTTTTCAATTGGAATCTCTTTCCTTTCTAATTTTTTAAATTCAATATATTGTAACTAACTAAATAAAAAAATATTTAATTTAATAACTCTATTAAGGCTCCGTTTGGTATTGCGGAAAGATTGCGTTACGTGCGGTGAGAGAGTACGTTAGGAAAATACCCCGTTTGTTTTCGTATGTAATATTGCGTTCCGCATATCGCGATGAGTCGGTTACGATATATTTTCTGCGTTCGCACCGGAGAACGCAGAAGCATATCCCTATATGCTTTTTCTACAACTCCATTTTATCTAATAGCGTTAGATAGACCTCGATACCAAACTAAGCCTAACTATTAGATGTTAATTTTTGTAATTTTATTCCATAAGAAATTATTAAAATTGTTAGGCTAAATTACAGAAAATTCTCATGTCAATGCCCACCTTTTTACTTTTCTTCCATGTCGTTTAAAAACCTATACTTTACTTTCTTGAAAAAAAATAAAAAATGATCACAAGGGCTACGGTGTTAACTGTGATGCCAAAATGACCAAATTGCCTCTCTTCGTCTTCTCCCCAATCCTGCTCAGTAATCGTCCCTTCTCTTCCGTTTTTCGTACCACGCTCAATCGCAACTCCAACTCTATTTCCTACACCTGCTTCCCTACATCTCCAACACCCTCATCGTCCTTTCATTTCGGCGACAGTAAGGAAGAGATTCGGATGGGCATAGACGAAGAGGTGAGAGAGGGCGAGGGCGAAACAAGGAAGGAGCGTGAGAGCACAACGAAGGAGCGTGAGAGCGTGTGTGTGGGCGAGGATGGAGGGATGGACGAGGGCGAGGGCGAGGGCGAGGCAACAGAGGACGACGAGGTGGTGGAGTAGGGCGAGGCGGCGTGGGCGGCGAGGAAGGAGGCAGGAGGCTGAGGGTGTTTTGGATATAAAAAATATATAATAATAGGAAGGCGGCGAGGAAGTAGGGTGTTTTGGAATTCTAACGAAATACTGACAGCGGGGCCAAAATGAATATTTTGCATTTTTCAAAGGGGCAAAGTGTAGATTTTTAAATGGCAGGATAAACTGAAAATGCAGACCTTGATAAGAAAGTTTTATGTAATTTAGTCAAATTGTTAATTAAAGTGTTTATAATTTTAGTCAACTTTATTATAATTGATTAAGACTATTCATCTTCAAAATTCAAAAAATTAGAAAACGTGCCAGCCAATTAAGAAAGAGCAACAAAACATGGTAAACTTTAAATTCTTCCCATGTGTTTTAGCTTATTTTCACTTCTTCACGCTAACTATTTCGTAGTTTAACATTTTTTTATTTTTTCATCGTGTGATTCAAAATGTTATACTAAATTATCCCATGATTACTAAAAAATTTTACTAATCCTATTCGATAGTAGATATTTTCAGTAAAAATAGAGATAAAATTGTAGATAATCTAAGTGTAACTTTTTGAACCACATAATGACAAAATAAAAAATAAGCTAAACCAACCACACAAAGGACAAATTGAAGCCGCCCTTAAGTAAATGCAAAGTTGGGGGTTGATTTCAAAACATTCTAAAATTGAGGGGTCCTTATACAATTTTTACCATCTCTTTTCGGTGCTAGGTACAAGTTTAGGTATTGAATTTAGATGAAAATTTGGTTGTTATTGAGAATAAGAAAAATAGCGTTTGGAATAATAAGATGAAATAAAAAAATAGTTGATAGTTATAAATAAAAAATAATAATATTAAATTTAAAATTTTAACTTTTAAATTTTAAAATTTAAAATTAACATTTGAAATTAAAATTTAAAATTTTAATTTTCAAATTTTAAATTTTTAATTTCAAATTTCAAATTTAAAACCAAATTTAAATTTGAAAGATATAAAATATCAAATTTAAAATTTAAAATTTAAAATTTAAAATTTAAAATTTAAAATTATAAATTCTAATTTTGAGACTGCAAAAGTTAAATTTTAAAAATTTAACTCTCTCTCTCTAAGGGGAACAAGAGGTGGGAACAAACTTGTTCCTAACCTAGTATGGATAGAAACAATAGAATAACCTGATATGAGTGGGAATAAGTAATTTTCTCATCCACCCAACTTTGTGTTTGGGTACAAGAGGGGGGGACAAGACTCTTATCCCCCTCTTGTACCCAATCCGAACGATACCTAAGACAAGATAAGAAAGTGTAAGTCCTACACATATTTTTCAGATGTACAAGTAGCATTTTCTCTTCTATTAACCCCGCCGAATCGTTGCGGGGCCCAATAATTCGAAGCGCATTCATAGCCGTTGGATGCGCCACTTTGGCTCATCGGGCTCGTCAACGAGCCCGCCTTATTTTGGTCGGGTCCCCACGATTTGAAGATTCGAACTTGCTGACGACCAACTAGCAAACAGTGCTGACATCCCCTTCCTCCCAGCTTCTTAGGCGGAGGCAAAACGGGCCAAGTAAACGAGAGGACACGATCTCAATCTAATTGAGTTCGGCTTATCATTTTTTATTTTTATTTTATTTTTTTGAGAGAGATAGGTAGCACGCTATCCGCTTCATTTATTTCATTCAAAAATAAACTTAGCTAGAAATATGAATCAACTAAAATTCGAATATGGGTCACGAATACCAACCACCAAACCTTTTGCCACTTGCTCTAGGGACGGTCGGTGAGTTCGGCTTATTCGGCTTATTATTAGAATTGAAATTATCTGTTGCTGCATTGCTTCAGCAAAGGGGAAAAAGCTTTGAATTCAAAGCTATTTAAGGAACGTTATTTTGTCTTGTGACGGAAAGGACAGCTGGTGCTGTAAGGAACCCTATCCCTAATAGCTGAACGCGCAGCACCGAAAAAATTAGTTCACATAGACTACCAACTACCAAGTTCATTTTAACACGTGTTATTATTTTCCATATTAAAAAGAATTTTTTTTTTTTAATATCGTAGTATCAAAATTAAGAAATATATTTTATGAGGAACGAAATTGCATAGATATTTTTTAGGGTCATTCTCATCGTAAATTCGTTAAATTTATCATTTATCACATACGATCGCAGCAAAATTTATCACATACGTTAAAATTTATATATCTATTTTTGGTTATACCACTAGTAAATATTAACTTTGCGAAAGAAGGTCTATAATTTTGCATATTTGCGAGGGTATAAATGCAAAAAGAAAGAAACTCCCAAAAGAAGACAAAAATGTCGGCATGTTGGGGGGTAAGCACGCATAGGCCCAGATGGATTCACCTGTCAATTGCCTCGTTGAATATCTAAGTCCGTGCTGAATCTGCTGATTCCAGGGGACCAAATTGCAAATTCATAAGAGTCAGAGCACAAACATGCGAAGCAAAAAACAATCCTTGAGCACCCCTACATGTCTTTTTTTTTTCTTTTTCTTTTTTTATTTTTTATTTTTAAGAAATAGATAACGAGTTACCTGCTTCATTCATTAAGCAAAATAAACTAAGCATACAAAATGAAAGCAACTTCGGCCTCTGAAAACAGGTTAAAAATAGTAAGAAGAAGCAGAAAAAAAAAAAGAAGAAGAAAGGGCGGGAAGGAGGAAGTAGAAAAAAGAGAAAAGTAAGATACAGGAAACTAAAGATAGATCATAGTAGCTCGTTCCAAGCCTTCATTAATAGATTAACACAAGCCAGAGACCGAGTAGCATCGGAGAGTGCTGCCCAAAAAATGAAATTGTTTCTATCCGTCCAGACGACCTACCAATTATTGCCAAGAAAAGGGTTAAGCCGTTTGTTCTCGTCGTGGTCTCGAGGGTGTCAATTATTTTCAACCAAAGACCTCTTAGATCACCCGGGACGTCAGCAGGTACGTCTAATCCCTCTGTGTTGAGGAGTAGATAACGAACAAAAACGCAATTACAGAATAGGTGGTCACAGCTTTCCGTTAGTGAAGCGCAGAAAACACAGTGTTGCTCCTCGAACAAGCTCGCTTAAGCAGTCTGTCGGCTGTGAGCATTCTCTTTCAAAGTAACAGCCAGATGAAGATTTTGATTTTGAGTGAGATTTTCGGTCTTAAGCGACGAAGGAGGGGAAGGGAAGACGATGATCAATTTTTTTTTTTTTTCTATTTGTAATCGGACCAAATGGGCCGGATAGGGTTGGTTGAGTAAAGGAACTTTTTATTTTTGAAAGTTCATAATAACTTTTGTCCGATAAGATCAATTATGAGGAGTATATCTACCATGCTTTTAAAAGTACGGAGGTCTTCGTATTTATAAGTTGCTTTTTATGATAATAAGATATTTGATTCGGTGATCGGCTCCGTTAGGTATAATTTACGCTATTAGAACGATCTAGAAACTAAATTTTATAACTTTTCAACATCATTTCTTAAGCGATCAAAAGGTCTCAAAAATGACTATTTTAATAGTCGATGTGTCACGCTTTTAAATTCAACGGTGTAGAACAATTCAAATTACATAAAAATTTAATAAAAATTTCTACTTAACATCAATAACAAGATCAATACTTCTGATTTTAAATTTGAGTCTCTTATCATTATTTTTTATAAAATTTTTATTTTTAGCCGCTCATTTTGGGGCTACTCGTTCATTAGATAAATAAAGTCAAAAAATTATAAATTTTGGTTTCTAGATAATTTTAATAACGTAAATTATGTTTAATAAAACCAATTGCCGAATTAGATGTTTCATCATCGAAAACAACTTATAAATACAAAATTTTTCATACTTTTGACAACATATATACACTATAAAACATCTTGCATTTAAGGACATTTTAAATGATATTTAGCGACGCTTTAAAGCGTAGGCAAAAATAATCCCGACGCTTGTAAAAGTGTCGTGTAAAGAGTAGTTAAATAAACATGTCGGGATAAATATACCGACGTTTTAATATAGCGTCGAAAATTTTATATAAATATTTGATAAAAATATATTTATTGGCGACGTTTAATCATAATGTCGGCAAATGCTAAATATTAAAGACGTTAGAAGAAAGCGTCGTCTAAAATATATTTTGTTGTAGTGATAAGAGCCTAGCTCCAATAATGAGTATTATGGACCAAAACACCCTGCATATGCCATAAAAATTTTTAAACAGGTAATTAGCGAGCAGTACCTATACTTCATTAGCAGAATCATATTATATCTCAATTATTTATTTAGAAAAATATGCGGCGAGAATTTGTATGATGCTTTAAAGCATGGCTGTGTAAAGATTAGATATTATATAGTATTAAAATAGGTGATAGTTCAATTAAGTTTTAATACTTTGTTTTTTTTTATGAAAACTTAAGAATGTATAAAAAATAGTGTTGAATATAGAATACAGTGTCACCGTTCTCCATGGAAGGTTAAGCTTCTAGAGACATATAGATCATATTTTTCGCACATCTCTCTGGAAGGTTTTGACATGTTGCGGTTTCTTTAAGAGGCCGTCTGATTGGATATAATTACAAAAACAGTATAGTTGAAAATATATGCAGTCACAAATATTACTGTAATCATAACTATATCTAATCTATTTGGTTTTATACAATTGCATTTCTTCTGTTTGGTAAGCTGTAGTTGAGATTTGTATTTATAAATTCTGTCAATTTTTTGATAGAAATGTGAGATTGTCTTTTCTGAACATAAATCGTATTTTAATTATCAATTCAGACTTTTATATCTTTATATAATTTATATATTATAAAATTATATATAAATTTAATGAATTTTAAATGCAAATACAGTATACATTTGGTCAAAACAAAAGTAAGATATTATTAAACTTGCACCTGAAAAAAAAACAAAAACAAAAAACAAAACGTATGAAAAAAATTTTGGGAAAATTTCAAGAACCCCCTGTGGTTTCGGTTTATTCTCACTTTAGTACCCTGTGGTTTAAAACGTATCAATTCGCCCCCCTGTGGTTTCGTTTTTATCTTTTTGTTATCAATTTTGTTATTTTTTTTCTTAAATCAGTGACAAAGTTAAAATTAAAGAGTACTAAAGTGAATATTCGTGGTATTTGAAGTTTTTTGTATATAATTTAAAAAAATATTAATAAAAAAGCTTTAAAAAAGATAAAAACGAAACCACAGGGGGGTAAATTGGGGGGTAAATTGATACGTTTTAAACCACAGGGTACTAAAGTGAGAATAGACGAAACCACAAGGGGTTTTTTGAAGTTTTCCCAAAAATTTATTACAACTAAAAGGCATTATTAAATTCTAACAAATTAATTTTATGAATAAGTATTCTTGGAAAAAAAAGAAAAAAAGAAAAAAAAAGAAAGCATATGAAAAAAAAAAAACACACTTTATTTATTTTTCTAAACAGTGAACCGATACCGGCCCAACTGCTACAGTTGGTACTGAAGTTGGGCCTTCTCGTGCAAATATAACTGTAGCAGTTGGATCTAACTACACCAAACCAAACAAAAGTTTAATAAATGCATCATGCATGCATTTCCAACTACACTGCAGTTGAAAATATATGCAACCCAACAACCCCTAGAAGTGCTTCTTCCGTGCGTCAACCTTTACTCTGATTGGTTGGTTCCCACTTTTTACGGGTCAACTAATTGACAATTTAACTCTTTTATATTTCTTTTTCTTCTTTAAAGTTTTTCTACTTGAAACGACTCGCTGCATCTTTACGTTCTTATATTCTATTGGCTTTATTTTGACATTGATTCAAAACGATCAAAAGGAAATCGTTTAGAATATATGAATATATAAGCTTCTTTAATTTAAAACCTTTTTTTTTACTATTTCTTGTTGTAGGGAGTCATGATCTCCTCTTAATCAGATCCGGGTCCTAAGTAAGTGGAAATGATATCTTAATTTATTATTTTAATTAATGATATCTTATTTTATTATTTTAATTACCTCTAGCTGAATCATAGGATAGGTTTCCTATATAATGATATAAGAGTTACACCAAAATAATAATAATAATAAAATGCACCATGATATTATATATTGTGGTGCTGATATATATATATATATATATATATAATTGGTAGAATATTTTGGAAGACCAACTTTTGGTGCTTCTAAGTTTCTAGCCATTGGATCTACTTTTTGACTACTAATAACCTTTGGATCTAACACTATTTCACCTACCACCACCTATCCCATCAACCACCACCTACCACCATCATCTCAACCCCACATCTATCAATCTAATGGTTAAAAACTCAAAAGCACCACCTCATTGGTGCTTTTGAGAGTATTCTACCAACTCTATATATATATATATATATATATATATATATATATATATATATATATATATATATATATATATATATATATATATATATATATGAGCACATGAAAAGATATTGCTGCAAAGTTTAGAAAATTGTCGATTTGTTACGCGAATTCACTGTAATAAAAACGGTCTATAGCGACACTTTTAAGTGTAAGTAAATATCAAAAAGTGTTGCTAACTAAAATTACCGACACTTTTAAAAAATATTGCTATATGTAGAGTCGCTAGGTATATAGTGACAGTTAAAAGTGTCGCTATAATATAAAAAAATGCTGTTAATTTACCAATACTTATTTAAGCATTTAGCAACCGCCGAAACTCTATCTTGTTGGCTGCGGTGGCGGAAGAGGACGACAGTAAAGGCTCTTCGTCTAGAATTTAAGTGGATTGAATGAAGAGAGAAGATAATATGGTAATTGATTTTTTTTTTTCTTTTCTTTGTTTGTAATCGTGCCAAATGGTGGATGTGATGGATTGAATAAAATATTTTTTTATTTTTGATTGGATTGGGTTTTATATTTAGACATTAATAGATGTTTTTTTAAGTTTTAGCATAAATAGAAAATTTACTCAAAAGTGTTCTAAACATGTGTTCCTATAATCTAATTCTATTACAGTGGAAGGTTTTAATTCTCAAACTTATTTCGCTAAATTTCCAAAATGTTGTGCAATTTAGGATTCAAGTAGATATAATGAGAAGTATTTTAATATGTCAAAAAAAAAAGTGTAATTTTAAATGGGCAAATTAACGCGACAGATACGAATAAACATAGATAACTTGTTTGGGTTCAGTTATTTTGAGTAACGTATTGTTCGATGAGGTGTCTTTTGAATAGTATTATTTGAAGAAATATTATATTAATAATAATTTTTTTAGCAGACTATTATTGCAGTAAAATTAAAAATGCTTAACTGTTTTAGCGATTTCACTTATAGGATGCGTTTGGTTCGCGTTATCTTTTTAAGATTTCTAGTAATACAATAGGAATAAAAAAAATATAATTGTATTTGGCTAAACGACTAAGTAATCTAGTTGGTAATACTAAATTTACTTGAGAATGAGATACATCCCAAAATACTTAGTCGGCTTAATGGATTGAAGAAATTATAATATATCTAAGCTCTTTCTTTTTTCTTCTCACCCGTCGGCTAGTTGTTATTATTTTTCACACTCTAACCCCATATCTCTCTCTAAACTTATATATCTTTTTCTTTCTAAACTCCAACTCTTTTCTCTCTCTAAATTAAGCTATATCTCCCCCTTTTTTTCTAAAATCTCAACCCTCTCATTCTCTCTAACCTCAACTCTATTTCTTTTTTAATTTATATAATTATGCTCTTTCTTTCTAACTTATATTCTCTTTCTCTTTTTTCTAAAAGGTTGTTGAAATTTTTTATAGTATTATTTAAAATTAATTAATTATATATTTTTTATAATTTTAAATAATATGACTAAATAATATGACCGTACGAACCAAACATCAAAATTTACATTCTTGGTAATAGAATGAATAACCGACTGTCTTTAGAGCAAGTGGCAAAGGGCTTGATGGTTGGTACCCGAGATACGAGTTCGAATCCTAGTTGATTCACATTTCTAACTAAGTTTATTTCTTAACAAAATAAACAAATTAAGCGGGTAGTGTGCTACCTATCTCTCAAAAAAAAAAAAAAAAAAAAAAAAAAAAAAAAGTAATAGGATGAATAGGATTGAGATTCTCGGATATTTTTTTACTCCTAGTAATTTTTCATAGTGCGAACCAAGCGCGCCCTGCCTATCCCAGACATTTTAAAATGCTTAACTGTTTAAATTAAATGAAGGAGATTAAATGAGACTATACACTCTCGTAAGGATTCGAACCTAAAACCTCCTACTCTGATATTAAGCTGAAGAAAAAAATAAAAAAGTGAAACATGATTTTTTTTTTTCTGAAAATTAAACTTAAGCTGGCGAAAGAAATTTGTTTTAACAATATATATATTCAGCTCTCTCTCACGACTAAGCTCGAAATATTTTAAAAAACTCAAGGCGCGGGAGTTAATTTATAGGTCCAAAACGTGAATCTAATTCGAGATCCGACCGTGCTCTAATACTATCTTAAATAATGTAAAACAATTGTTTATCTCCGAAAGCTTATGCTCGAAGGATTGATAATATTTTTAATATCAATTATGCCTCCTCGATCTCCAGCTGCAGTGCATGTATAGGAGAGTGGAGTATAAGGTTGCTTTGGTTGTACTTGATGATCATGTTCATACTGATTAAGTAGTAAAATAACAATAATAATAATAATAAAGAATGCGTAGGTACGAAAAAAATGCTCTCGCGCAACAAACTACGGGTCTTTAATTAATTGCAAGCGCATGCATTGATATGGTAAAACAATTTTTGGTATCATGTCACTAACATTTGATAGGTTCTCTTCTTTTAGCGAGCAAGATAAAGGTTAACTAGGGCATTATTTTAAAATCCGGATTAGGTGATTAGGGCTTATAAAATGAACAGCGATAACGTTATAAATTGTCGATTCGTCAACGGCGCCCGACTTGTTGAGAGACAGAGAAAACTACTGCTCGTGTCGGGGTCGAGCGCGAGCATGCAGGATCGTGTTGGTCGGCACCGTGCATGCCTCTTAACCTTAGCCCATAATATATATATATTACTACATCAGAAGACTCAGATCAACGTAATAGCTTGCTTAATTAATTTAGGCTGTGGTAAAAATAAATATGGCATTACAATTAAGTATGCACTAATAAAATGCAACATACGGAAAAGCTCTTAGTCCTAGGTCATACTTTTGTTTTATTTTCCATATTATACTTGTTCTGAGGTGTATATAAATATAACTCATGAAGTAGAAACATTTTATATAAAATGAGATGTAAGATTTATACGGAGGCGACTAAATTACGCCTCAATTGGGGTGGCAGCGTGCATTTTGCGTGTAGCATGAAAACACAATTAAAAAAGTATTAATCTATTTATTATAAGGCCAATTTGCATAAAAAATTTACTAATTTTGGGCATTTGCAAAAGTGAGCCACGTTTTTTATTTTTACGGATTCAGTCCGATTTTTCAACAAACTGATCAAAATACCGTTGTACTTTTTATTTTCTCTCTCCTTTTTTTCTTTCTCTCGTTATTTTTCTCTTTTTGTTCCAAGAGAGCGGCGGAGGCGGAGGCGAAGGCGGAGGTGATCCGTTTCGGTTTTGTCCGATACATCCTTACGTACCCTCGCCCGCGCATTCCTGCCTTCCTCGCCTCCAACCCCGCCAAGGGCGCGTTGCGACTTTTTTTTTTTTCCCTCTCCGACCATCCTCCACCGCCTCTGACGACGACGCCTATCTCATCACCCTCTCTCGCCCTTTTCGCCATTTCCCTCTCTCTCCTCCTTCGCCTCCTCTGCCGCCTCAGACGACGACGCCTATCTCACTCTCTCTCGTCCTTTGCCTCTTCCGCTACCTCTGACGACGCAGCCTCTCCACCGACATCAGCGCTGCAGAGGTAGCTGCGACGCTGGAGAGGTCACTGCGGAGCGGAGGGTCTTTAGCGGCGGCATCGCAGACGCCATGGCCATTGGCAAAGAACCGTGACAAAAAAAAAAAGTTATAGAAGAAGAAAAATAAAATAAAATAAAAAATTATTGTGACACCCCAATAGTCCCACATCGGATGGAAATGAGTTTGTCATTGGATTTATATAAGACTTGGACACTGGTAATAAAAACTGGGCTAAAGCATTTTGGGCAGGTGGTTGGGCCCAACGAATTATTATTGCTAGTGGGCTGGGTTGTTACATTTTGTATCAGAGCCGGTTCACCAGCTGGACATGTGTGGCGAGTCTCGGCACACCGGATGACGGGCTAGCGTGAGAGACGAGTCTCACATCGCCTGGTGATCGTGGGTTGTGTGCGTGATTGGACTGACGAGGACGTCAGGGCCTTAACGGGGGGAGTTTGTGACACCCCAATAGTCCCACATTGGATGGGAATGGAGTTGTCATTGGGTTTATAAGAGACTTAGACACTAGTAATAATAATTGGGCTTAAGCATTTTGGGCCGGTGGTTGGGTCCAACGAGTTATTATTGCTAGTGGGCTGGGTCGTTATATTTGGTATCAGAGCCGATTCACCAGCTAGACATGTGTGGCGAGTCTCGGCTGAGCCAGGGTCTGGATGACGAGCTAGCGAGACGAGTCTCACATAGCCTGGTGATCTTGGGCTGTGTGTGTGATTGGACTGACGAGGACGTCAGGGCCTTAACGGGGGGAGTCTGTGACACCCCAATAGTCCCACATCGGATGGGAATGGGGTTGTCATTGGGTTTATATGAGACTTGAACACTAGTAATAATAACTGGACTTAAGCATTTTGGGCCGGTGGTTGGGCCGAACGAGTTATTATTGCTAGTGGGCTGGGTCGTTACAATTATAAAAGAAGAAAGAAAAGAAGAAGATGATGAAATTGCACTGCTAAAATGAGATTACACTGTTTTAAAATTTAAAATAAATTTATATTGTTTTAATAAAAATTTTACTATTTGATATAAAAATTACACTCTTTTAAAATAAATTTTACACTCTTAAGGCTAACGTTGCGCTATTTAGGAGAATTTTGCACTATTTCTTTTCTTTTTCTTTTTCTCTTTCCCTTCTTCTTCTTCCGCTACTTCTTTTTCGTTCAAAATTGCACCATTTCCACCAAATTTGCACCATTTCGCCAAATTTTACACAATTTCGCCCAAAATTGTACCATTTCTCCTTCTGCTCCTCTTCCTCTTCCTCTTCCTTCTTCTTTTTTACACCATTACAGCATAACAATAAAAATCTCCTAAAAACCGAGGCGGCGAGGACGCGGGAGCTCAACCACGACGACCCCGACACCGAGGACGTCGTCGGCGTCGGAGGAGGGGGCGGAGGCGGAGAGGCAGAGGGGTCGGCGGGGCGACATGAAGGGCAGAGTGTGGGGATCGGCGGGGGGTGCGTGGCACCGGGACTGGAGAAGCAGCGACCGGAGTCGACGGCGCGGCACGAGGCGCAGGTGAGACGTCGGATGCGGCGGGCGACGAGAAAGATGGCGTTGTGAACGGCGGCATCGCAGGACCAGGAGAAGGGGGTGTCGTTGTCGGAGAAGAAGAGGCGACGGAAAGAGGAGGTAGGTTCGTCGAAAGAGACGATGAGGAGGACGTGTGTCCCGGAAAAGAAGGTGGCGGAACTCGAGATGAGGTCGGATGCGGGGAGGAGGTGGGGGTGTCGTCGTGGGAGAGAGAAAGGCGGCGGAATGATGAGGTGGGTTCGTTGGAGGAGGAGATAGCGGAACTCCTCGAAAAGAACATAGCGAAAGAAAAAAAAATAGAGAGAGAGAGAGAAAGAAGAGAGAGAAAAAAAAGAATAAAGGTATTTTCGTCCGATGACGAAAAATCCGGTCCGAATATGCAAAAAAGCGAAAAATGTGGTTTGCAAAAGCTCAAAATTTGTGAATTTTTTACGCAAATTGGCCTTATTATAATGAGTCATAATATGTTATGCATGCGGGGTTTGCAATAGTTTACTTAAAATATATTTTTTATGATCCTACATGAAATTAAAAAAAATTGTATATTTATCGATTGTTGTTCTAATTTATTTTTTCCCTCCAACATTGGGGCCGTTTGATTGCATGTAGTTGCAATTGCATTACAGTTGCAACTGCATGTAAATGCAAATTTCATATTTGGTTTCATATATTTAATTCCAACTGTTGCAGTAGGAACGGCAGGAGGAGGCTCAAATATAGATAATCTCACCATCATATATATATATATATATATATATATATATATATATATATATATATATAAAATGATAAAATTTTAAAAATTATTTTTCAACTGCATGCAACCAAAAAAATTATTTATACTTGCAGTGCTTTTTACTACATCCAACGAAACAGAATTCATGTAATTATAACTGTTGTATTTCCAACTACATGCATCTCCAACTACAATACTGTATTTATAATTACATCTAACCAAACGCCCCTATATAATATTTGACAGCTGAGTAGTCTTCTAAGTTGCAATTTACCATCAACACAGTTTTCACTCGAGTTAAACAGTGCTTCAAATTTGCTAATATATCAGCATATATATGTAAAAAATACGAGTTATTTATGTGCTTGCATGACTCAAGTGTATCAGCGACGCCTGAGGCAACCTTCACCTGAGTTAACAGTACTTAAAATTCGCTGATATATATACTGACATACACAAGTAAAAAATGCGACTTATTTATATGCTCGACTCAAGCGTATCAGCAACACCTAAGACAACCTTCACCTAAGCTAAACAGTACTTAAAATTCGTTGATATACCGGCATAGACATTTAAAAGATGCAACTTATTTATGTATTCGATCGACTACAGTGTATCAGGAACACCTATTAAGGTAACATTCGCTCGAAGTAAACAGTAAATGCAACTTACACGCATGCTCGGCTCAAACGTATAAGCTACACCTGAGACAAACTTCACACGAGCTAAGTAGTACTTAAAACCAGCTGATATGCCGGTATACGCATACAAAAAATGTGACCTATTTGTGTACTCGACTCAAGCATATCAGCGACACCTGAGATAATCTTCACGCGAGCTAAACAGTTCTTAAAATCCGCTGATCATATATTGCATATGCATATAAAGTACGTATGCCACTTATTTGTGTGCTCGACTCAAACATATCAGCGGCACCTGACGAACAATTCGCATATAAGGGTATATATATCCATAAGCACTACAGTTTTCAATTAATCCATCAAAATTACAGGAAAACCAAAGCGACCTGCACCCATCACATGGCATATAGCAATGCTTCAAAACGCATACAACTAGAAAAATAAAAATAAAAAAATCAAGAATTAATCAATCCTTCTGAAAGAAATAAAAAGAAAAAGAAAAACTACGTTGACTACAGGATTTCTCCCCAACATGTAGGGATGAAGCGTGGGGTGGAGTTTGACTTTTTTGATTATTTCTGGGACTTTTAGGAGTTGACCACTTTTTTTCATATTTATATATACATATATATGTACTAAATATATGCATCTGATTCCGTATTCATGCATGGTTTTGCATGTCTCTTTAATTTGATACGTCATCAGTAAAATGTCAACTCGAGGCGTGCGCACAATCCAATAGAGCTGTGGCATGCATTGAATTTTTCCTTTTTTTTTTTTCCTTTTTTTTTTTTTTTTTTGAAGTAAGCGGTGGGGGTGGAGATTAGGGTATACAGTAGCTTTTTGGCGTATACAATTCCTTAAAATTAAATAGAGAGTTTAACCTTTACTCTTGCTATTTTTTTTACTTTTTATTTATGATAAAGAATACTTAAGTAATGATCGATAAGTCTCATTTTTATGAAAATTATATACACTGGTATATAACTTGGAGTTTAGTGTATGCAGTTAATTTCGAAACATGGTTATGAGAGATTTTTAGAAGGTTCTCCCTAATTAGAGTGTTTAAACTTCGTTTTCTTGCTCCATTCTCATATGTTGTGACATAAAAAATTGTATTCACATGAGGATCGATAAATCTTACTTTTACTCAAAACAAAAAGGAAAAAATAGAAATACATTGTATTTTGCTTTCAAAAAAAGGAAGATGAAATATTATATTTTTTTGAGAAAGAGGTATCAAGCTATCTGCTTCGTTTATTAAGCAAAATGAATTAGGCGTACATGATGGAAGCAGCTAAGGCCTCCTAAGCAAGCAGAAAAAGATAGAGAAAAATAAGAAAGGAGAAATAGAACTGTAGGAGGAAGCTAGGGAGCAAGCACAGAGAATGCGAAGGTACAAGAGTGGTTGGTGAGAGAGATGATCTGTCGATCCCGGCGTGGTCAAGGCAAGAGCATCCAGTCGTTCAACAAGGGATGAAACATTATATTATATGGTGTTTTCTGGTGCATGCATACATATCAATTTGGTGAGCACTATTCAAGTAGTACAATCAATGGTAAAGTGATTTTAAATTTTGTTCTCTGGCTCCATCATGTTTCTGATCTACGAGAAATTAATGTATTTAATTAAATAATTATATATATATATATAGAGTAGGGCTACTATACTATTATGAGTAGTAGAGCCCTACTACTCATAAGTTGTTTTCGATGATAGAGCTTCCGAATCGACGATCCATTCCGTTAAATATGATCTAGAGTATTTAAAACTTCTAGAAAATAAATTTCGTAATTTTTCGAAATCATTTACCTTACGATCAAAAGCTCACAAAATTGACAATTTTTAACGGCCGATATGGGATACTTGGTAGTTTAACGGTGTAAAAGAATTGAAATAGATTGAATTTCTGATAGAAAATTCTATTCACTACCTAGATAAAGATCAATAACTCCGATCTTAAATTGAATGATCCGATCATCTATTTTTAGGACGTCGTTCGATTTCGGCCGTTCATTTTATGCCCATTTGATGGACTTTATTATGATTTTGAAAAATTACGAAATTTATTTTCTAGAAGTTTTAAATACTCTAGATCATATTTAACGGAGTGGATCGTCGATTCGGAAGCTCTATCATCGAAAATAACTTACGAGTAGTAGGGCTCTACTACTCATATATAGTATAGTAGCCTACTCTATATATATATATATATATATATATATATATATATAGAGTCCATTTGCTATGCTATCAATAGCATGAAGACTCGGTGCTATCAAGTTTTCCACCGTTAGATCCACCCTTTTGATGATTTTCAGTTAGATCATACTATTCAACCAACAACTCACTTAACCCTAAAGGGCCCACATCATCTTTACCGCACATCTCTCAATCCAACGGCCAAAAACTTAGCACCAATAACTTGGTGCTATTAATAGCATAGTAGCCTAGTTCTATATATATATATATATATATATATATATATATATATATATATATATATATATATATATATATATATAATTAATTCTCATTTTTACTAAAAAAATAAACAATATACTTGATTCGAAAAAACAAAAAATAGTGCTCATTTGGTGAATTATTTTATCAATCAAGTAGCTAGTGCAATTGATGATAAAGTGATTTTAAATTTCCTTCTCTTGCTTCTTCAATGTTTCTGGCCAACATTAAAATGCTTTTGCATGAGGATATATATAAAAACCTCAATTTTATTGAAAAATAAAAAGAAATATTTTGCTTGTTTTCAGAACAAGAGGGGAAAAAAAAAAACATTGTTTTTTTTTTATTTTTCGGCTTATACAATTTGTATTTGGTGAAATAGTCCATTAATTCGAGGAAAGCAATTCATGGTAAAGCAATTTTAGGAGAATTTCATGCTATGCCTACATGCAAAGCATATCTCCTTGACTTGTATTGATGAGCTGTAAATGAACTCTAGATGATAAGGGTTTTTTTTTTAGATATATGCCACAAATTTCATTCTCAAATAGGTTGTAAATTTCACTTGACTTTTAAATGTTCATAAATGTACATGTACAATTTTCATTTGTGATAGATTTTTAATATACGTACATATCGTACGTGCACGTCTGGAAAGGAATTATATTGCATAATTTCAATTCAAAGAGTTGAATATTGATCACGGAATTCATTGTCATATATGCGTACGGGACACGCCGAAAATAAAAAAAATTTTGATGCAGTTTCAATGGAGGTTTTTTTTTTTTTTTTTTGAGAAATATATAGCAAGCTAACTGTTTCATTCATTAAGTCAAATGAACTGAGCATGCAAGTTGGAAGCATCTTAGGCCTCCGAGGAGTCGGCAAAAAGTGAGAGATAAATTAAAACCAAAAGAAAAGAAAAAGAAAGGTCAAAATCCCAACAAAAAGTGGAACAGAGGGGAAGGTACAAGATGGGCTTCAGAGCAAAGTGGTCTAGTTGTTGATCAGTAGTTTGAGACGTTCTAGAGATCCGGAAGCATTGGACAGCTTTCCATTAAAAACATAGTTGTTTATATCCATCCGGGTTATCCACCAAGTCGTAGCCAGAATGATCAAGCGATGTTTTCTCGACGTTTCGACTGGGATTTCCATACTTTCGGCCCAGAGAACTCTAGCGTCAGCTGTGTTGTCGTTGTTTGCGTCCACTCCTCCCATACTGAGAAGAAGGTACGGAACATAAACACAATCGTTGAAAAGGTGGTCGCAGTTTTCCGTGAGGACTGTGTAGAAAGCACAGTTCTAGTCTACGTGCATGCCTCGGCTGAGCAATCTGTCGGCAGTGGGTAATCCCTTTCGAAAGAGTAGCCAAATGAAGACATTAATTTTAACAAGGATTTTTAGCTTCCAGATGTGCTTATTCGTCGAGACACGCAATCCAGCGTCCGTGATGAACTAGTAAAGAGATTTAACCGTGAATAGTTGGTTGGAGGTCCATCGCGATTTGACCAAGTCCGGTATGTCGCTTGGTCGGAGGTCTCAGAACAAGTCTTTAAGCATCGATAGTTGCCTGCGTCTTTCGGTAGAACGAGCGGTTGTGAAACCACGACAGATAAAGCGCCATCTCCAGTCGCCCTAGTTCCAGCATTGGGAGATCCGGGCTTTCTTATTACTGATGTTCGAGAAGATAATCAGGAATTAATAGGGTACGAAGAGGGGTTTCTTCAATCCAGATGTTAGACCACATCCTGATATTTCTTCCGTCGCCGAGCTCGTAGGTTACTCCACATGAAAACACATCTCGACATTAGAGCACGCTCTTCCACCACTGCGAAAGGGGACAAAGGCTCTACCCTCCAGCAATGGCTTTCGTCTGACGTAGTAGAGAGATCTAATCAATTTACACCAAAGTAGGTATGGGTTGGTAAAAAACTCCACCATCATTTGGTTATGAGTGCCAGATTCATGGGTTTTAGTTCTAAGATTCCAAGTCCACCTTCTTTTTTACTTTTGCATACCGAATTCCAGTTAACAAAACAAGCACCATCAATGATTTTGGAGCACCCCTTCTAGAAGAAGGCTCTTCTGAGTCCCTCTATCCGATTTAGCATCCACTTTGGCGCCCTAAAGATGGTAAAGTAGAATGGTGGCAGGTTGGTGAGAACCGGGTTGACGAGCGTGAGTCTTCCCCCTAGCGAGAGTAGTTTGGTTTTCTAGCCTTCTATTCTCGCCTCAACACGATTGATGACCACGGCCCAGTCTTCCTTATGAAGTTGCTTATTGTGGAGTGGTAGGCCCAGATAATGAAGCGGTAACCGTCCGACTTGGCATCCCAAAATGTTCGTAAGTCTAGTGGCCTTACGAGGGTTGGGTCCCAAGTAGTACAGTTCCAATTTCTCCTTGTTAATGTTAAGGCCAGAGACCTATTCGAACATGTTCTAAAGGAACAGCAGGTTGTGCATAAAACGTTTCTTTGGTTCACAGAAAAAGATAGTGTCGTCGGCATATTGTAAGAGCACCGTTTGGCAGTCATCAGATAGTCCGATGCCTTGTACCTGATTGTTTTTTCTAGCGATTTCAATAAGTCTGGCTAAACAGTCGGCGACCAATAAGAAGTGGTACGGAGAGAGGGGGTCCCCCTACCAAAGCCCCTTCATAGATTTCAACCATTGGGTCGGGACATCGTTTACTAGAATGGCTACTTTGGCGTTGCAAATACATTGCTCGATCCACGCCTACCATTTGTCACTGAAGCCTGGCTAGTGCAGGATACATTTAAGGAAAGACCATTTAACGTTGTCAAAAGCTTTCTCGAAGTCAACACTACAAAAAACATGGCACTTAAGGACGCTTTTTCCGATGACGCTTTAGATAAGAGTCGCTATTAGGTAGTAAATGCAAAGCATCAGCATTTAACTGTCATAAATTTTTTAATGTTTAATTTTTTACTTGTATCTAACCATAATTTTTTATTGTTTAAATTGGGCCGGCCAAAAATAATAGTCCAAACTATATTAAAATTTTAAATTTAAAATTTTTAAATCTAAAATTTGATATTTAAATTTTAAATTTATAAATTTAATATCTAAATTTAATATTAAAAAATTATCAGTTAATATTTCAAATTTAAAGAGTCAAATATAAATAATATGATTTAAATTTAAATTTAAGAATTGAATCAAAAATTAAAGTAAAAATTTAAAATGTAAATTCAAAATCAAAATCAAAATTAAATTTTAACAGGTAATTTTAGCTGCTTCTGATTTTAAAGTTTAAGACTTAAAAAAATTAATTTTAAAAATTAAAATTAAAATTTAAAACTGAATTACGGAAATACTCTATTAAATTGAAAATTAAAAGCACATATTCAAATGTCAAACTATTTTTCTAGACCTAATCCATATCTAGGCCCAAATATCCATCTCTCTCTTTCTCTCTCTTCCTCTCTCCCTCTCCCACACAAACCCAAGCCTAATCCATATTCAGGCCCAAATATCCATCTCTCTCTTTCTCTCTCTCCCTCTCTCCTCTCCCACACAGACCCAAAATCTCACCATTTTCCCACTTCATCTCCTCCAACCTCCTCTAGGTTTTATCATCTCCACCGTTTTCTAGAGTTTCCGATTCTTCCGCGTCGATCTCAACCTCGCACACAATGGCCTCGTCGAGGTGATCTCTTTTGACGTCGCACCTCCGCGCCATCTCTGATCTCCTCGCACACAATGCTAAAATATTTTACCGACGCTTTAACAAAGCGTCGGTAAATACGTGGCGACTCTTCATTTGCTGATGCTTTTACTGACGCTTTGTAAAGCGTCGGTAGATTTTTTAGGGACATTTAGAAACGTCATTAAATGCTAATTAAAATAAAGGTCCTTAAGTGCCATATTTTTCGTAGTGCAACTTTGATGCTTGTGCATTCCCCGCCAGATTTAGAGCACTAGTTTACAAGTTCGCTAACGAACGAACGAGTCTGTCAGCAGTCGATTTTTTAGGAAGGCCGATTGTGTTTAATTAGGAGATAATGGACGGTAGTTTAAGTGCTAATCTGTTGGCCAAGATCTTAGAGATAATTTTCTGAATTCCATTGATGAGGCTTATGGGTCGGAAGTCCCTAGCTTTGCGTGCGCCCTCTTTTTTTGGGATGAGGCGGAGAAAGGAATAGTCTATCAGGCCCGTGAAAGGTGTGCCGTCGTGGAGCTCAGAGAAGATCTTGAAGATGTCATCCTAGACCATGGCCACCTCCCAGAAGTTGAATTTCATTGTTCATGGTTTTTGTTTTGATGGATATATCCATGAAACTAGCTTCAAAATGCAATTAATGATGGTATTATGATGGAGGTATTAATCATGCATGGTATGTATTTTTAACACGCATGTGGTATACGCAATACAGAAAAGAAATTAACATTGTTAATATATAGAATTTCAGAGGATATTTCAGAATAGTGGATCAACCAGAATATATAAAACTAATTGAAATTAAACGAGAATATTTCAGAGTAGGCCTAATAAGCCTGGTTCGTTTATTTTCCGGGCCGGGCCTTCAAGAGCCTAGTCCGGCAACCCACCCTATTATCAGGTTGAGTAAGACTAACATGTTAACTAATCATTTCATGTGGGCATTTGGAAAAGCACAATAAGCATATGGTTGCGGACGCGCCAAACACGAGCGTATTGGGACCGGCTGTATTTGCTTGTTTATTAAACGAGCCCAAACACGAGCGAATAATAAGTTAGATTGCTTCTATTATTGGATGAAAAGTTGCAAGAAAATTAGAATCTTAACCTAAAAATTAAAATTTACAAAATACAAGTTTCTTTACATTTGGTTTGGCCTAAAATTCAGATAGTAAAAATTTGTAATTATATATATATTTGAGCTATATCGAGCCGAACACGAGCAAGATCACACCAGCACGTATTGGAAACTTTAAATATGCTGACTTGAGACATCTGACCAAACACGCTGCCGCTAGACTCTCTTGGGCCGATTGCCATCATTATTAATAAATGACATGGGCTTTATCCGGCCCAAATTCATACGCCTTGGGTTGGCTACGTTGGTCCAATATTAGTGACACCCATGGGCCTTCCTAACCGTAGGCAACAACCTAATATCCTATCAAGCGGAAAATAAAATTACGGAGATGTTTGGCCTAGATTCTCAAAAATAATTTTAAAGTCATAAGTTTTTTTTTTTTTTAATAGAGAGTTTGGTAATCTGTTTCTTAATATTTGATTCTAATTTTAAGAATCAGTTTTCTCATTCTAGAGTCTCAACATTAGAAGCAGCTAATACCTACTTTTTGATATCTACTTCTGGTTTTAGACTCAAAGTTTAAATTTAATTTTACATTTAAAATTTTGAATTTTAAATGTAAAATTTAAATTCAATAAAAAAAATTTAAAATTCTGATTCGAATATTAAATTAAAAATTTTAACTTTTTAAAGACAAATTCAAAATTTAAATTTTAATTTTAAAATAAATTTTAATAAAAAATTAATTATTTGCAAATAGCAAAAAAATTTTGCCAAACAATTTTACAAAGTCATTTTCGAAAAATCGCTTTTTTGATAGACTCATCCAATTGCTCCACAGCTTTTAATCAAAATTAATTACGTAAAAATTAGCTTTTTAGAATTTAGGCCAAATAACTCATGAAACACAAAACTTATTGTTCCAAAAAATAGATACTTGCAAACTATTCTAATAATGATGGTCACAAACTGGGTTATAATCCACCATTGCTTATGAGTCAATTTAATTGCTCGACTTTTTGAATGAAATGTAGATTAATCGTTGCTTAATAAGCTTAGCCAATACAAGTCATGGTCAACTTGCGATGTTAAGCTCAATTGTTTCTAATACATATATATTTTATATTATATAATTTTATATATTTTATATTTATATATAAATAAATAATTATATATAATATAAATTTTTATTATTTGATTTTTAGTCCAACTGAAGTATTAGTCCCAACTCAATTATAAAAAACCTCATTGATATGTAAAATTTCAACAAGTAGATCAAAACCGAATGAATAAGATTTTATAAAATTAGTTTCTATACATATTCTTTCTGATCTATTTAACCTATTGTTCGTAAGCTAGTTCGTGTTCACCTTGTTAATAAATGAGCCGAACACGAGTTGAACTTTTTGACTCCATACTTTAATGAATCAGCTCGCGTTCGGCTCGTTTATGAAATGAGTCCAACACAAGTCGGCCCAGCTCGCTCGTATCGGGCTCGTTAACAAACCCTACAACAAGCTGAAATGGATTATTTGTGTGATATCAAACTATAAATAGGATAGAAAGTGGAAGTCACGAATTTCCAAACAAGACCAGAATATGAGTGGACGCAAGCTAAACCCAATTGCTAACATATATAAGTGGTTGAAATTTGAACCTAATTTCATTGCTCGTTTGTTTATTAATATTGACTAATCTTCGGATTTGTTCTAAGTTTGAATAAAACGGCCATAGCGTCGAAGGAAAAAAAAAAAAAAAAAATTTTGACTTGTTAAGGCTCATTTGGTATTAAAGCCTATTTAATACTAATAAAAAGAATTGATTGCTTATTTATTTTTAAATAAAATTTAAAAAATATATCGCAACTATATCTTTTTATTAAATACCAAACCAAATAGAATATTTTTTTCAAAAATTTGCGAAGTCCTTCAATTATTGCTTGGACATTTACAATATTTAATCACTCAACAGTGTTAAAATCCACTGATTTATGAGTTACCAATAGGTGTGTTAGAGATATTTAATTAACCCTATATTTAATAGATTCGTTTGGAAAGAAATAAATTGTTTTGAATCTATTACATGTTTTAATTTTTTTTTTTTTACCTATAGAAAAGTACAATCAAAAGACTGGATGCAATAACGATAATAAAAAGAATTGGCCATGTCTTGTTTTTTTTTTCTTTTTTTTTTTTTTTTTTTTTTAGAGATAGATAAGACGCTATCCGCCTCGTTTATTTCAAGTAAGAAATAAACTTAGCTGTAAAAAGTGAATCAGTGATTCGAACTCTGTAACCAAAGCCCTTTGCCACTGTGACGGTCTTCTTTCTTTTTTTATATATATATATAGAGAACGATTATTATATTCTTATGAATATAAAAATTTTCTTATTTTTAAATCGGTTTTAGTGATAAAAATTTAAATAGAAGATTCATATAATTAAATATGATCAAAATAGTTGAGACTCCTAAAAGGCATATTTTTTAGTATTTAAAAATTATAAAATAATCTATCAAATCAACATAAAATAAACGTTAAAATCGAACACTTTCTAAAAATAGAGTATCTAATTTTTAAATTTAAGATCGAATTATTGATATTTATCTAAAGGCCAATTTGCATAAAAAATTCATATGTTTTGAGCTTTTGCAAAACTAGGGTACCTTTTTCAATTTTACAGATTCGGGCCGAATTTTTCACCATCGGACAAAAATATCCTTTTTCCTTTTCTTTCTCTCTCCTTTTTTCTTTCTCTTTTTTTTTTTCTTTGTTATTTTTTTTCTTTAGCCGCCGCCTCCTCCGTAGCGCCCTTCCTATCGCCCCCTCCTCCTTCCACCGCCTCTCCCTCCCCCACGACGACGCCCCCACCTCATCCTCCAGATCCAACCCCACCCCCACGGCGCCAATCTCGAGGACTCCCGCGGCGGCGGCGGCGGCGGAGAAGAAGAGGGCCGGGGATCCCTCTTTACCGACCACTTCTTCTCCTACCTCCTCCGTGCCGACGTTGTCGCCAACGTCGCGGAGATAACCGGCCGCATAATCCAGGCGGGGTACGGCCAGGAGCTGAGCCAGATGTACAATGTCGTCCGCCGCACGCGACGCCATTGTGGATACCCTCGCATGCCCTCAAGATCGTCGTCTGAGTCATACTCTCCGGCGAGGGAGATGAAAGCGTCCAAAGAATGCAAATTTTTTAGGTGTAAAATAGTGTAATAATGTAAAAGGAAATAAGGAAGAGAAAGAGGAGAAGAAGAAAAATTGTGTAATTTTGAACGAAATGGTGCAAAATTCGATAAAATAGTGATTTTCTTACCAAAATTGGCCCTATTTTTCGCCCAATTTTACACCATTTTTTTTTTCAATTTTGCACTATTTAGATGAAATTACATTATTATTTTCTTCTTCTTCCTCTAATTTACACATTTTTTTCCTTTTCTTCTTTCTCCTCCTTCTCCTCGCTGCGGCATTGTGTTGCACCACTCGGCAGCCCACATTCTCGGCACGGGTGGGGCTCGAGATGGGGAGGTAGGGCGAAGGTGGGCTGCGACGTCGAGGATGATGAGCGGGCCCTGGTGGTGGCGGCGGCGGAGCGCGGTTGGGCCCGCTTCGAAGCCTGCGAGGACGAGGCGCCTATGTGCGGCGGCGAGGAAGGCGAAGAACGGCGACGCTCCGAGTGCGCAAGGGTAGAGGGGAGGAGGCGGAGGGGCTGGTACAAATTACGCCCCGCGCCTCTCGCCCACCCGGTGCCATCCGCCCGCCGCGCACGGGCTCGCCCCGCCCCGCGTCCTCCGCTCCGGCCCCGCCCTTCGCCCGCAATGCCTGGACCCGCCCGCGAGGAAGACAAAAATAACGGAGGAAAAAAAAAAGGAAGAGAGATCTAAAAAAAAAAAAAAAAAAAAAAAAAAAAAAGAGAGTGAAAGAATAGGAATAAGGATATTTTCGTCTGATGGTGAAAAATCCAGCTCAAATCTGCAAAATTAAAAAAGATAATCCAGTTTTGCAAAAACTCAAAACATGTGGATTTTTTATGCAAATTGGCCTTATCTAAATAATAAATATAGTTTTCAATTAAAAATTCAACTAATTTAAATTTTCTTATACCATTAAGCTAACAAGTATCCATATTGGTAGTTAAAATTTGTCTACTTTCAGATCTTTTAGATCATAAGGTAAATAATATCAAAAAAGTATAAAATTATTTTTTAAAAATATTAAATACTTTAAATTATATTTAATCGTATAAATTATCAATCTGAAAAATTTAGCATAAAAAACATCGTTTGAGTACGAAAACAATTGTGCTTATAAAAGTATAGTAGTTGGACTTTGTCCACTCAATCTCTCTCTATATATATAATATTAACAGAATCATACTACTACTATACTGTCTAAAATTGAGTATGCGGTTGGTTAAATAGCATGATTTTAGAGATAAAAATGGTAAAAAAATAGATCTAACCGTGAAAAAATAAATAACACCAAATGCTGATACATTTGATAGTATAGTAACTGAACTCACGTAGAACAATATTATATATAAAAAAAATTATTTTTCACTCGCAATCGTGCATCCACACCATGTGCAGGACGTTTACTCCAAGGCTCCAAATTGGCAAGATCTTATTTGTATACAAAAATTAATAAATAGGACAGTGATGTATGTAAGTGTGGATCATAATAGGTTTATTAGATTAATTAGGTTATTAGATTAGTTAATTAGTATATTTTAATGATAACATATTTTATATAGGGCCTAACAGTAGGTAGCAATAAATGGGCAATACATGGCTGGGCCCACACATGATTAGGGGTGGCAGTTCAACTCGTTGTTCGCTCGTGTTCGAAATGAGCTCAGATCGGCCGCTTCGTTTAGTAAACGAGTCGAACACGATTGAATTTTTCACTCGTTTAATAAACGAGCCGAACACGAGGTCGCCTCGTGTTCGGCTCGATAACAAATTTCGAATATATATATTTTTTTTATTTATATAATTTATTTAATTTATATTTTTATATATAAATAAATAATTATATGTAATATATATTTTTATTATTTAATATTTAGCAAAATAAAAATATAAATGCAAGCTTAATTATAAAAAGACTCATTTGTATATAAAATTTTTAACATTAGATCAAAAGTCTAATGAAGAAAATTTTATAAATTTATTTTTTTAATATGTTTAATCTAATTTTTTTAATTTATTTTTAATTTCGTGTTTCGTTCGTTTATTAAACGAACCTAACACGCTAATTTTTCTACTAATACTTTAATGAGCCACAGCTCGCTGAGTTACGCTCCTTTACACCCCTACACATGATGAATCTTTGTTTTTTTCCTTTTCTTTTTTTTTTTGTTTTTGGTGGGAACTTCAATTTTGTCAACCCCTTTAGCCCATTTATTTTTACTTTCTTATTTTATATTTTTAAAAAATTTAACTATTCTTAAATTTATCTTACTTTTACTTTGTTAGTACGTAGTTCTAACTATCCTCTTTTTTATTAATTTCCAAACTATAAATAGTTAACTTATAATTTTACAAAAATAAAATTATTCAAAAATTACTAGTTAAAAGTGACAGAATATATATTCAACTTATTTCGATATAAAAATAAGAAAGTACATAAAAATTAAAAAATAATTTGAATAATTTGAAAAAAATTTAATTAATCTATCATGTAAAATTTTTATATTTTATTTTATATTTTAGGTAGTTAGATTTTATTTAAAATAATAAGTTTGCTAACAATAATTAGAGATCCGTGAGAATAAAAAAAAAAAAAAAGTTTAGGGGCTATTTGGTTCCTCCAAAAATTTGAAAAAAAAATTATTTCCACGAAAAATCATTTTTTGGAATTTTTGCCCTTTCAAATAAATTTTTATGGAAAACTTGATTTTTATATTTTATAAAAAAAACTAGTATTTTTTTAAAAAAATGAAAAACAAAAATGTTAGTTTTTTTTATAAAATACGAATTTTTTTTCCGAAATTGTTTATTTTCTTTCTAGCCAAATGGAAGAAGAATTGTAAAAAGAAAAAATTTTCATAATTTTTTTTCTTTGAAAACTTTTTTTTCTTATTTTTTCAAGGAGACAAACTGCCCCTTAGCAATATTCAAGAGAAAAAAAAATAATATAAATGTAGTATCCCTGGTTTTAGGTTGCTGAGAGATTTCAGCTTTTGAGATTTGTCGACACATCTGGAGAGTGTCGAGAAAAGTTCAATCGTTTCAAGGCGAAATTAACGTTAAAATGAAAACGGTACAATTTCATCGCGACACGAGAGTAGAATTTTGACATTGGATCGATTTTAGTACGAGTACCAGGAGTACCAGATTCCCACCGTATTTCGAAATAGACGCTCTCGGGTTTGCCAATTTGGTGTTGAGTACGGTACAACATCGCCGGTACCCACTGCTCGAGTGTGCGAGTGGAGACCGAGTATCGAATCAACCTACAGATACTAAATTGAAATTTTTAATTGGTTGAGTTAATGTCTAATATAGTCTTATTTTTTTAAAAAAAATTCTCTATTTATCCTTACTTTTAAAATATTTCTAATGTAGTCGAGTGAAAAAAAAAAATTGCTTATATATTTTTGAAAAATTTTCGACTTTTTTATTTACTTCTCTTTAGAAAACTACTATTAAAAATATCCTTCTTTCGTTTAATTTATTTCAAATATAATTCTAAAATTAAATTCTGTTAGTGAATTATTAACAACAGCTGTTTTTTTTATAAAATTACTAGTTTATCCTTTAAAATATTTTTTTTTACCATTACAAACTTAACAAAAGTGGCATTTTATTTTTTATTTTTATTTTTTTAAAATATTTAACTCACGTTTAATTTGAGTTAATTTAACGGATGATAATTAGGAAGGGATTTTTGAATAGTAATAAAACATACTATACAGTCTATACACTATATTAGCAATAAATTGAAAATAAAAAAATAAATATTTTTGAAGTTTTAAGTAGATAGGCAATTATCTTTAAAAAAAAAAACTAAAATTAATATTTTACTGCTGACTAAGAGAGAGAAATAGAGGATGGAAAATTATTTCACTCTTTCTCTCTCTCTCTCTCTCTCTTCCCCCAAATTCCCCGATCCACCACAATTAATCACACTCTCTCCTTCGTAGATCCAAGCCCTAGGCCCCTGCTCCAATGGCGGAGTCGATCCCCAACGAGCACCACCGCGGCACGGCGCTGCTGCGCGAGATCGCGGTGGACTACTGTCCCGAGGTGTGCCACCACTCCCCGGCGGCGTCGGAGATCCGCGTCGTCTTCGACCACCGCGGCGGCGCTCGGTGGCGCTCCCGCTCCCGCTTCCGCTTCGGCACGTTCGGCGCCCTCATCCGCGGCCCCGGCGGCGACACGAGCGGCCTCAACTTCAACCTCTACCTCTCCTCCCTCGAGGGCGACAAGTCCCAGGACGAGATCGACTTCGAGTTCCTCGGCAACGACCCCTCCGCCGTCCAAACCAACTTCTACACCGCCGGCCTCGGCCGCCGCGAGCGCATCCACCCGCTAGGCTTCCACGCCGCCGATGCCTTCCACGAGTACCTCATCAAGTGGGCCCCCCATCTCATCGAGTGGCTCGTCGACGGCGCCGTCGTCCGGAGGGAGGAGCGGAGCGCTGCGCAGGACCACCCCTGGCCCCTCAAGCCCATGTTCCTCTACGCCTCCGTCTGGGACGCCAGCTACATCGACGACGGCCGCTGGACCGGCAGCTACGTCGGCTCCGACGCCCCCTACGTCTGCCTCTACCGCGACGTTAGGGTTCCGATCGACAACGCCGTGGCCGAGGAAGACGATGACGAACCCGACGGCGAAGCAGCAGCAGCAGCAGCAGCAGCAGCGGAGGCGGAGCCGGAGAAACAAAATGTAAGTTGAGATCCCTCTACAGACCTTCTCTTATATCCGAGTCGTATTCCGGGGGATTAATTAATGCTTCTATTTGTACATCAACTTAATTACTTATTTAAGCGACGATCGATTAGTATCTTAATTACCTACATCACCCCGTTCCTTTTTGTGATGTTCGATCTAAGATATAATTCATCAAAAAGTTGATGTACAAGTATTTAGATGCTATTTGTGTGTTTGAACTGTTCTTGTTCTTGTTGTATTGAATTCTTGTTACTTTGTTGTTGGTTATCTGAGATTTGCAATAAGCAAATTATGGGGCATGTTGTGTTCAAATTTTAAATCATTACAACTTCTTCTAGCTTGATCTTTCTAAATTTTTGACTAAACAGTAACGTATCGTAGATACGGGGCAAAAATGTTGTGGTTGATGCTGCGAAAATGACTACTGAAGTGTCGTGGTGCCGATGTCGGATAAGAATTCGACTTACAAATTATAACAAATTAAAATTTGAGAACCAAAATATCGCCGGCCTTATAATGCGGGAATCAAAAATATGATTTATTTGTAGACGCAGGAAAACTTTAAATACCCATTTTGTGGTTTACTGCATTTTTAACTTAATACTTTGTGGTTTTTACTATACTCTTCGTTAAAACAGTCACGTGCCTTGCACGTGCCGCACACTGCACAAGTATGTATATCGTGATTCGTGAATCATCATCGGTTTTTTTGCTTTTGTAGGACATCTCCGACTACGTGGGTGACACGTGATGGTTTTAATGAAAACCTTAACGGAAGGCATAACAGAAAATAAATATAAAAATCACATGATAATTAAATAATACAGTTAAAATTATATAATACTAAAGTAAAAATACGGTAAATCACAGGAGGTATATGAAATTTTCCTTAGATTTATTATTAGATCTTTACACTTTCTCAAAAAAAAAAAAAAAAAAAAAAAACACTCTTCATTAAATTTCTCAATTAGCACTAGTAAAATTTCTTTTGTCACGCTTGGGGCCACAGCAAAATATTCAACCAATTTTATTGCTATTATATAATGCAATATAATAGATGAAATGCATATTGATTAGTACCAAGAACATGAGTAATACCAATTACTAACCAAATTTATAGTATTAAATATTTAACATCCATGCATCATCGCCAAAATAGATACATCTCTATTACATCCTCTCACAAGTTTAATACTTGTGCTAGAACCATAAATAATACATTATCCACGGGGCTAACTTTTTTGCCTTGAAAAGTCCTCGTGCGGCGCTCAAGTGTCGCGCACCCGAGCCAGTCTTCTGGAGTCCTTAACACGGACACGTCTCCAAACTTAACAGCGAAATATTAATTCAAGCATTTTGCCAAGCTTATTCCTCTGCAAGCCTTACAGTCCGACTTTGCGCTTGTGATCGAACCCCTCGTCGGACTCCGCGAGTTTCCAACAAACAACCCCAAGACCGAGGTTGGCCAGCAAACTAGGTGCATCCCGTTTCCCCAAAGGAACTCTCCTCAAGAGTGCTTCGTAGCCAAATGCCTTATTACCCTCACCACTAGCCATAAGGATTTGACAAGTTCTCTCTCAACTTAGTCCAATATGAGTATAGCCGAGCGTCTCGCCTCTCCCGCATTTCGCTCCTGTGACTCAACTCCCACGCCACTAGAGTCAAGGTCCAGGCTTCGCAACATTGCATGCCACAAAGAGTACTCATGAACATAAATCCTTTGCCATCTCGTTTCATACGCCTAGCAGCATCCATGGCCATACTGCAGATGCGGTATGCTCACTCGGTGCAACGACATACATATGACAAGCCACCCAAATGTACGTGTGCTGTAAGCTAGCATGACTCCCAGGTTCAACGACTTAGCGGGACAGCCCGCATGCCTATGCTTCACATCTCTGTGCTTCGCATTCAACTCATAGGACCCACGTGTCTCATCGTTCCTAGCAAGAAAAGCCAACAAGCCGACACTGTGCTCTCGACCGCCCACATGATCCTTACTTTGTGATGGCGCTCCGCGCCCTAGATTTCCATAGGCCGCCTTATAAGGCTCTATCCCAACAAGTTGGCCTCGCTCCGTATTGCTAGCCACCTGGCCTCTCCATGGCTCGGCCATGCCAAGCCGCTACCACTATTGGTCCAGACTTCAAGGTTCACTAGTGTAGTAAGCTGATGCGTTGCGATTAGGATTAATGTAGGTGAACTATTAATTAGACGTTATGTTTGTAGAAAAGACGAATGGTTGGATTAAGGTGAGTTGACTATTAATTAGACGTTATGTTTGTAGAAAAGGCGAATGGTTGGATTAAGGTGAGTTGATTATTAATTAGACGTTATGTTTGTAGTTAAGGCGAATGGTTAGATTAAGGTGAGTTGACTATTAATTAGACGTAATGTTTGTAGGAAAGGCGAATGATTGAATTAAGGTGAGTGGACTATTAATTAGATATTATAGGTAGAGGGAAGCAATGTGGCTTATTTTTGGAGAATAGTGGACTATTAATTAGACGTTATAGGTGAAGGGAAGGCGAAGAATTGGTTTCGCTGAAGGAAGGAATGTTTTGCTGCAGAAGAAAGGAAATTCCGCCACATAGATATCATGCCGCCACGTGACAAGATTAAGAGAAATATCGCGCGTGGTAGAGAGAATATCATAAATATCGAAATAATGTTATGGTATAGATTTTACGGATGCCGATACTACTTGCTTGATTAGGTTCCGCCTCTGAAGTCTCGTGGGCACCGCCGCGCCCACGAATCTGCCTAAATATATCTCTAGATTTTGTACTAGATCTTTTCTCTTTCTTGCTCTCTTTTCCACTTTTCATTAAATTTGTGGGTCAACACACACAGAATTTACCACTCGGGCCATATTTGGATGCATAGTTAAAAAACTCTATAAAATTTTTATTCTATAGTTTTGAGCTACATAAAATACGAAATTCTATGACTCCAAATTACAGCATTAGGGTTTAATCTATGTATTTTAAACTTACGAAAAAGGCATTCAAATATTATATTGCAAAATTTTACTTTAAAATGCTAAAATACTCAAAAAAAAAAATTCAATAATGTTGGAATCCGGTACTCGTCCCGATACCAGATCTCGTGAATCCGCAACCTGCTCCGATACCGACTGCTGTGGGTTCGGTACCTATTGTTGGGATTCCGCAACGGAAGCGTCAAATCGGATTTTTACCACAAACCCGTCTCCTCAGCAAAAGCTGATACAATCACAAAAGAGAGAAAAACCAAAGCAGAAAATATGCGGGTAAAACAAGATTCATTAAATAAGAGAAAATTACACCTGACTCCTCTTCTGTAAAGAGTAGCTACAACCCGAGCCCTCTTTCTTGAATCTCTCCTACCATTCTCTCGTCTTCTATAAGCCTACAAAGAAGACAATCCTCCCATGCACCCGTGCACAAGGTGCACTAAACACATTAAATATTCTCTCTCTCTCTCTCTCTCTCTCTCTCTCTCTCTCTCTCTCTTTCTCTCTCAGGTACGGCACCCTCTGTAGAGACCCCGAATTCAATTTGAGGTCATTAACAAATTGTGAGTTGTCTTGGGACAAGTGCGAGTCGCATTGGTGCGAAATGGACGCCGAACGGACTCAGTGGGAACGCGAGAGCAGTTGGAAATCTTGAAAAATCTGCGAATTAGCAGACTTTTCAATGAGTTGTACCGGTACAAATTGGATTTATTGTAAGAAAATGAATGCATCTGCATGTGCATTTAATGCAGCGGAAATAAATTTTATTTATAAAATATGATCCAATCATATGTACTGTAATATCATAACATTTATGATATTAGTATATATATATGTACCAAGATCATCTCGTATGACACACAAAATTATTATTCTAATCTAATTAGAAGAAGGGTTTGAATTTCAACCTGTGCAAATTACCGAAATTATTTCACGGTTGATGTGGATCTGAACTTCTGGTCCTTTGAGCCGCACAAATGTTCGGCCTCTATGTGTATCCACACAAGACTGCTTCGGGATCTGTGCTTCACACAATCACAGTGTAATCTCGAAACTCCTTTCGTGATATCTTATGTCAATGTGGAGAAAAATTAATCTTCAAAATTGTGCTAGCAATTTCAAGAAGATTAACTATAGAGACCAATTACTTTCAGGAGACCACTCTCTTATTAAAAGAGAGCTTTATAATTGAAAAACTTTCTCTCTTTGTTTGGTATTCTATTTCAAATCACCTATATCTTTTCATCATTGGGAGATGCTTTTATTTATAGGCGGGGCAGAAAGACAAGGCGGAGATGGAGGAGCGTTCTTATAATTAATGAAACATTCGTTTCACTAATTAATAAAGCACCTCTCTCTCAAATTTGGAGAGGAGAGAAAGAAATAAAACGTTCACCATAAATGAGAGAAGAGTTAACTTCTCTCATTTGATGTGCGTAGAGAAGAAGAGAGGAAAGGAAAACGTTTTCACTTTTCTTCTCCATTAATAATACAATTAATATGTATAGTTTCGTTCTCTTTCTCTCTCCCTCTTTGTCTTCATCTCCCAATTAACAATTAATAAAAGGATTAAATACGAAGAGAGTTTTTCACTTCATAAGTTGTTGCAACTATTGCACATAAGCTCTCGTACTAAATCAAATTTAGTATTAGGTCACTCTACACAAATTTCATCTTTTGCAATTAGAGTTTTTGCTAACCACCTTAGCAAGTAAATCCTTTCTTTGCTACTTTAGCAAAATGGTCTCTATAAATTTCTAAGCACTTGATCACACGCAGCCTTTATTGTGTGTGACCACATAGGTTCAATTCTATCTGGTAGTGAGATGTGACACTAAACTCTTTTAGTGTCACCAAACTCTTTCGATGGCCCAAAACATTTTTGGCTCTCCCAACTAAGTGTAATTAACTGTCTTAATTACTCTCATGGGTCCCACAATCCGCGAGTGACACCTAGCAGTATATCGCGGCAATCCAAGTAGAATTAATAATAGACAGAACCTCTAAGTGTAGTTACCGTGTGGTAAAATCCTTATCACTTATCCGATTGAGTCGAGGTTATGGATAACTCGTCAAACCACATTACTCAATCATATGCCTTATCTGCTTAACACTTATTATGGACACTCCTTTCCATAAAATCATACTGCCTTGGCCAAGTACTTTTAAAACAGATAGCATAGGACAATTACCTCTCTACCGAGGGTGATAGATTCCATCTTGACACACACCTACCTCCACGTATGACCCACTGCAGCCAACATGTGTTGACTTAACCCATGATTAGGGTATAAGTATTTACACAGTCAAACTACAATAACCCACACGCAAGATAACCGTGGTGCCTCAGGGCAAAGGATCACTCACACTACTACAGTATGGAACAATTCACTGACGAGTGAGTAGACATCCATGTGATTGTTTATAGTTGGTCACGCTCAGTGAAATTGTTCTCCAACATTCACCTGTATGCTTACTCTAGTGTCACCACACTAATGACTTGAGACTCATCATCCCATAAGGGAAGTACAGCATACACTGATGTATCCGGATTTACCACCGTCCTCGTGATAATCCTATGATCAGGAGCATTTAAGAATTAATTACAGAAGAATATATGTCTCAAATTTCTAACTTCTTAGAAAGTTAATTCTTCTACTATTAATTCTATGGACGATTCATAAATATGCATTTGGCAATGATATGAATGAAGAATGACAGATTTAATCATAAAAGAAAAGTACACTGATATTATCCCTTTAAATTCTGACAGAGATTGGCTTATAGGGCATATAACTAACATTTATACCGGTACAATATTGATGGCTATACCAGTACAACCAACGGGGGTATACCAGTATGGTCTTGCACATAAATGCTCTCGGGTTGACCCATCTGTACCGGTACAAATTGGATTTGTACCGGTACACTTTGACAATATGGTGCAGTTTGACTTTTGGTCACTTTGGTCTTGTCACTACCCTTTTACCCATACCTCTTTGGAGCAGGAGAGAGAGAGTGGAGCCATTTCCCCCTACTGCTGTGCTTTTTCTTCCTCTCCTTCTACTTCTCCTAGCAACCGGAGGTGGTGGAGGAGCTCAAGAGAAGCTCAAGCTTCGTCGACGACGCGCCGCGGAGCCGAGAGAGCGAGTTTGCGACGTTGTGACACTACGAGGAGGCCGGGTGGCTGCTGTTCCTTGCCTTCCTCAACGTGGTGCTCCTCCTAGGGAGGTTGTCGAGGTGAGTAGGCCACCGAAATCCCTTCGGTTACTTCAAACTACTCCATTTTCGAGCTTTGATGCTGCTGCTGCTGATTTCAGTGTCGACCGTTGGCGTTTTGACTTTTTCTCTGTGTAGGAGCGTCGGACCGCGACGAAACTTACTTCGTTGGATTCGGGACTTTGAGACGAATCCAGAGAACCCAAGATCCTAATTTTTGGATAAGGTTTGCCTGCTTGCTCGAAATCTGGTTTTACTGAGCTGCTGTGTACCAAACAGATTCTGAGGTGTTGATCTGCAGATTCCAGCGTCGACCTTCGGTGCTTCGGCTCGTACGCGACGTAGGAGAGTCGAATTCGGCGAAACTTGGTTCGCCGGATTCGTGATCGCGAGAGGAATCCACAGAGCTCTTGCTTGCCGTATTCGGAGAAGGTTAGCCCGGTCGGATTTAAGTTCTACTTGTTTTCCGGACAGATTTCGTGAGTTTGAGTACTAATGTGATGCTACTTTTCGCAGCAGGAGGTTTTCGGACTTGAGCGGGATATCTTGGATTTCATCACCGGATTTGGATACTCCCATCGCTGTCGGAGAGTAGCTATCGAGGTGGATTTTCATCGGATCATGCCTAAGTACTGATAGTCGACATGTATAGTTGTATATTGATGCTAACCTTAGCTCAATTCATCGATATTAGTTGGACTAAATCTGAATTTTGAAGCATGTTTAGCAAGTAATATTTCATACATGTTAGACTTGGACTTGACTTAGGAGAAAACCACGGTTTGATCGTCATATGTATACACTACCAGATTTAGCTCTAGCAGTTGTACTGTGTTGTATCGTCGCTGTGGGAGTGCGATGGATACTCAGGGTAGTGTAGCTTGTCTCTACGCTCGTGCTGGGGATGCCGAGCTTTGTTACTGTAGAGTTTAGACTGTTGGTGTTGTTGGGGGCCGTCGGGGGTTGACGGTGGGCCCAGATTACTGTTTTGGTTACAGATTGTGCCAAGGGCACGTGGTATATTGGTGGTTAGACCCTGTTTACTTGACTATGCCTGTGAGAGCCTGATTGAGCTCGACAGAGATACGCTTGCATACTCGGTTGGTTCGCGCCCACGAATGCCGCTCCGGAGTCTGGCTTAGTGCTTTTGTGTTGGTGTCGCTGTGTCCTAGTATTGGACTCGCTCTCCACTAGCTACCCCTGAGGTAGTTGTTAGTGTAGCTTCGACAGGCGGGACGGGTATATCACAGCCCCTCGTAAGATTTGGTCAGTTTTTACTTGTTCTATAGAGGGTTGTTTTAGAGCATGATAGTATAGTGGCATCTAGCTGTTGAGTGTTTCCAGCTTTCTTTTACCTTTCTTGCTTACCCTGTAGACTTAGTGGGTGAACCGATATTGTTTAGGGCGGCACCCACTGAGGACTACCTATTTTTACAGTAATTCTCATGCCTCTTTTCTTCCACCATTATTGTAGGGCCGTCGGTTTCGGCTGCTGCTCCTCCTGAGGTGGATCGTGCGTGGCGTCGCAAGCTAGAGCCTTTCCCGACTGGTGCTGAGTTAGCAAATTTTTGCTACTGCAGGCAGTGTGTTCGTGTTTTGGGAGCTGTGTACATATGTGTGAACTCGCTGGATCGAGTGCTTATGTATCGAGATTTTTGTATGTATATAGACTCGTTCCTTCTCTACCTGTTCAGTTTGTTTTAGTTGTTTCTACTCTATACTACTGTTTGTAGTATTGTCTGTTATACAGGTACAGCTACCCTTCGTGTACAGGGAAAATTTCTTGTACACGGCGGATTTGTCGGCGTACCCGAAAAATCTTTCAACGTGTACAAGAAAAATTTCTTGTACACGGCGGATTTGTCGGCGTGCCCGAGGAATCTTTCAACCCGGGACGTGACACCCTCCAAGAGGGCTCTCACAGCACCCACAGCACACTTTTTGCTTCCTGTCGTACCGCACCCTAAGCTAATTAATTAGCCCACACAATGCTATATATATAGCTCACCAAAGATGCACCCCAATCCTAGTATATTTAGAATTTCTACTCTAATTAATATCCAAATATGTCTTAATTAATCCCTAATAGATTTAAATATTAATCCTAATCCAATTAGGTTTATCCTCTAATTAATATTTAAATCTTAATATATCTCCAACAGATTTAAATATTAATTTTAATCCAAATAGGATTCAACTACAAATCTAACCAAATCCTAACAAATACTCTTTTACAACAGTCTTATGACTCTTAATTTCCCGTTGGAATTATGGTGCTTTTAAGGAGTTGATTTGGAAGTGATTTTAGAGGTTGTTCGGTTATATGTAGTTACAATTATATTGTAGTTGTAACTATATACAGATCTAAATTTGGTATTTGATTTTAGGGTCAAATGCATACAGTATTCCTGCAAATATGTCCTTGCAAAAGACACGGCAGGGACATATCTGCATACTTTTGGACTTTTGCAGGGACATCTCACCTAGTTTCGCTTTGCGGATATTTCCGCAATTGACTATGTTTGCGGGACACGTATGTAAATAACCCATGATTTTATGGTTAATTTCTACAAGTCCCTATATATTCCTACAAATATATTTATCCAAAGTTCAACTTTCATATGTTGTCCGGTTGTTCCTGTAAAATTTATAATATTTTTCAAATATGTCTCTCTAGTTTGTTTCCATTAAAATACTGATTATTTTATAAGCGAAATAACTTTTTTGCCATCACAAATATGTCCCTTCAAAAATTTCAACCGTTAATTAAAAAAGAATAAAAAGATCGATTCACCTCATTAACTAAGATTAAGTATTTTAACTATGGTTAACTAATTTTTTTCCTAACAGATCATAAGGCAGAGACATATTTGAAAACATTAGGACTTTGCATGGACAACATATGAAAGTTGAACTTTATAGAAATATATTTGCAATTCATTATATTTTCAGAGACTTGTATGCGCAATTAATCCTGGATTTTATATATTTGAATCTAACTGCTATGGTTGGAATTGCATGAGGAAGTCTAACCGTAACAATTGAAATTATGCCCAAATTGATCGCAATTTCAATTGCGGCAGTGAAAAAAGTAATTTTAAATTAACAATAAGCTTATGACCGCATATGTACTATAATATAATTATTATTTTTTATTTGAATGTGATCATACCCAATAAAATTATGAGTAATGCTAGATGTAAAAGGGGTGTACATCTTACAACCCATTCATTCTTGGGTAGGGATTTGTTTACCAGTCACATCATATGACTAGTAAATTACACCCCACCCAAGGATGGGTGGGGTTGTAAGATGTACACTTTTTTAGGGTGTACATCTAGCATTTTCCTAAAATTATTTTGTTTCCATCAAAATTATATTTGTTTATAGCAATATCACTTTGAGACGCAGATGGATTGGCATTTTCTCCATTTGATTTATTGTAGACACACTGAATTATATTCACTGATAATCCAAACCATAGACCTATCAACTAATATTACTATTCCAAGATAAAGGTATAAAATGAACCAAATGAGTAACTTTCTATCTTTCTCTTTCTTTGTACTAAATTATTGTACTACAGCAGGTTGTGTGAATTGTGATTCTGATTGGAGAGATTTGTTTATGAATTCCTTGGAAAAGAAAGGACACCATCCCAGTCCATTTTGCTTGGTGCTGTCAGAAAAGGAGACCACCCCCAATCAAAGAAAGCAGTTGGTGGGGCAAAAAATATACCCACTTCCTTTTTCATGAGTATCTGAAAATTTAGGCCTTTTTATAAAAAAAATTCACTTATTTTAAATTTTTATAAAATTGGATCACATTTTTCATTTTTGCAGATTCGGTCCACTTTTTCAGCAAACTGACCAAAATATCTTTTTGTCTTTTTCTCTTCCCTCTTCTTTTTTTTTCTCGTCGTTTTTTTTTTCTTTCTCTTTCAGAGAGCGGCGGAGGCGAAACGCCACCCCCTCCTGCCCGGCGACGTCGCCCTCGTCCGCTCCGGCGACGAGCCCTCCTCCCCCACCTCGGCCTTTCCCCGACCCTTGGTCGATTTGTCGAAAAAGAGGAAAGAGGTATAAAGACATGATGTCTACCGAACAAGTTTCGACCGAATCCGAAAACGAAAAAGGCCCGATTTTACAAAAGTCAAAATAAATAAATTTTTTATGCAAAAAGGCCGAAAATATAAGTAATTAGACTTTAAATTTGAGATCTCATATATATCAATTATTATATTTTTAACCAATTGCTTTAGATATAGTCGGTCTGATTTCTATATTGGAGGAAAATTTTGATTGAACTTTATCAATTTTACTAACTAAATTTAGTAAATTTGATTTATTTCTAATAATGATGGCTCTATATAGTATTATAATATTTCTTTCGCACCAAAGAAGCCACTCTTATTGATAATCGAAATGGTTGTACTGGTATGGAGTAGTTCCAAAGCATTATTCAAATCATCGCACTTTATATCCAAAGCATTATTCAAATTATCGCACTTTATAGATCGCTAATAAGCTGATATTTTAAAGTTCGAATCGTAAATAAATTAGCTGGTAGTTTTATTTATGTAATATAGATCAACTTATCATATATATATATATGTTGTATAGGTTTGAATAGAGGGACCTAGAACATTTTCTATAGACCAACGTATCTATTGTTTTTTTATATAAAGTTTTTGCATTGAACATTTTCTATTGGTTTTTTATATATGTCATTGAGATTAATCAATTCAAAGAAAAATGCAAAATTTATATATATATATATATATATATATATATATATATATATATATATATATATATATATATATATATATATATATATATAAAAGAGCTAGAATATAGCAAGCTCCATTATAAAATATTCACATTTTACTTTTAATTTTTTAAATTTCTATTCTGAAAATTTAAAAAGTATATATAACACTTAATTAACTTGGCTCTTCTCTAGTATTTAATTTGTTGCTATTTCTTGCACATATATATTGTATGGCACAGTTAGATAACTACTAATATTCTCATTTTATTCTTAAAAATAATGAGAAGAAAAAATTAATTAGTAAATACTAATTAAGCGACCTATTTTATAAAATTATCTAATTTGAAGACAAAAAATATTACACATTCCCACTATTTCTAATTATATAAGGCTATACCAATACAATTAATTATGCATAAAATATTGATGAAATAGTAAAAATGCTGGATTAAGTGATATAACTTTAAATCTTTAGAAGGCAAAATAAAATGTTTTAAGAGATTAAGAGATAAGTTACAAAAAGGAATATTTATGTTGAAATTTTCTGCATTTTAGCCATTAAAAAGTATCGGTAAAAATGCACAAAATTTATCGAACTATAGAATATTTTAAGTTCACTATCCAACCTTTGAATTTTTTTATTTGAATTAATTATTCGATTTCACCTTTATTCTAAAATGTGAATGCATCATTTATTTCTACAAATTTTTAAGTATACTGTAAATATGCAATTCTTGTAATTATAAACTAACTAAAAAAAAAAATACCTTAAATTTTAATTTTAAAATATAATTATCAAAAATTAAAATTAAAATAAAATTTAAAAAAGAAGTAGAACTCTTTTGCCTTTTAAACAAAAATTCTTATATTAATTGGATACCCTCCCAAAAAGGAGAGAACGCCAAAATAAATTATTGATTCGATGTGATTTGCTATGAATCACGTGGTTTGATGTAATCGACACACCAATCAAATTTTCTGAGTTAATAATAAAATAATAAATTTCCCCTAACGTTATGAACCAGTAGTTGGCTTCTCTTTTTTTAAGATTAGTGGGTGACCAATTTTTTTGTACCATTTTTTTTTTTTTTTTAGAGATAAGTAACACGCTATTCATTTCGTTTATTTTATATAGAAATAAACTTATTAGAAATGTGAATCAAGATTGAACTTGGTCTCTCTAGCACTGCTTCTTCACTGTATAGGACGGTCGGTTTTTTTTGTTAGGTTAGTTGCGTAATTAAGCTTGAAGATATTGAAAGTTTTTTTTAGATTAATGCTCAGAGGTTCTATTCTCTTTAATTTTTTTTTAGGAAAAACTTCAAAAAAAACCCATGTGGTTTCGTCCATTCTCACTTTAAGACTCTGTGGTTTAAAACGTATCAATTTACCTCCGCGTTTCGTTTTTTATCTTTTTCAAAGATTTTTCGTTAATATTTCCTTAAATTATTATATTAAACCTTCAAATACCCACGAATATTCACTTTAGTACCCTTTAATTTTAACTTTGTCACTGATTTAAGAAAAAAATAATAATAAAATTGATAACTAAAAGATAAAAACGAAACCACAGGAGGGCAAATTGATACATTTTAAACCACAGGGTACTAAAGTGAGAAAACACGAAACCACAGGGGGGTTCTTGAAGTTTTCCTTTTTTTTATTATTTTTTTGGAATACTTTTTTAGATTATTACTATTATTATTATTATTCTAATGAATCCTCTGTATCATTATGAGCCAGTGTTTCTCCCATTCTCTTGCTACTTGCTCTTGATTTAGTCCTTTATAATGCCCCTCTTCCAGCAAGAAGAATCAACCATTGAGAATCTGGCTTAGTTTTCTCCATGCATGTGAAAGATTCATGCATCTCCTGCTGCTGGGAGCAGGATTCTTCACTCTTGAGAGCGGGGATTAAATCCCGCCTCGCGTAATGACCCTCGAAATTCGTGCCCCTTCAAAATATTAAATGATTTGCTAATGAATGATCCTCGAAATTCACGTCCTTTCAAAATATCAAATGATTTGCTGATGAGAGATTGGATTCGGCTGAATGAGCCCTACTGTTAAAAAGATTCGACTGAATGAGCCGAAGTAAATGGGATGCACAGTGATCGATCGGCTGAAAGAGCCGAATATTTTTATATATAGATTGAAATTAAATTTGGAAGCTAATACAAAGGACGAGTGTGCCTGAGAGCATACAGACTCTGGAGATATAATCTAGAATTATTCCTAGAAAAAACAATAGATGCGGGAAGAAAAAAGATTATAAGTAGACTATTTCTAAAAAGTCGAAGAAAAATACAGAGAAAATAAAGGTGATTTTCTATTCTCGAAGAAAAGAATTTTTTGGACGTTATTTACCTATTTATAATTAGCCCTTATTGATCAGTTATTGCTTCGTCCATAATCGGCCACTTTTCTATTTTTGCGGGCCACTTCAAGCCGATCAAAACCGCACGTAACCACTTGTAGTTATACTTTGCGGTTACTCAATTATTTTGCCAGTATTCCTGGTGCACACCAAATTTTTTTTTAATCTTTTGTCTTAAAGATTTGGATTGAACAGTGCACTAACATGCCTAGTGGTCGGCCATTATTGACCCTAGCACCCGCAAAAAATGTACATGATTGAAATACATTAATTTGATTTCAAATTCTTATAATCAGTGATATTGAGCCCCATCTTATGCTAATAGCGTAGAATAAAATTAGATCAGGCAAATATAAAATATGCTTATATATATCGTCAGTTATTTATTACAATATGCGCAACACAATATTACGTGCTGAAGATGATCACAATATTTTTTTTTTTATCATACTTTTTCACCACACATAAATCACTTTTCTAATGGTCTATTTAGTAGTTAGGATTCAAGTTGCAAGAGGAGTACCTCAAAATGCATGATTTTTGTAAAATTTTTTAATTTGTGTATAATTCTTTCACATCATAAAGGCCAATATGTCAACAGCAGTATTTTCTTAAAAAAGAAAAAAAATTCTGAGAGACACTGGAGCAGTACAACCCGCACTCATTGAAGACAACTGCACATATGCACAAAATATGCTTTTAAGTAAAAAGAAAGTCTACTGTACAACACTTATTTCATATTATTAATAACCAATAAATCATACCTCTCTATTTAAAATAAAAATATAAAAAAAAATAATATGATTGGTTGGGCCGCTGTATCAGCAATATAACTAATGTATTCTAGAATTTTTCTTACGTAAGAGTGTTTCAAAGTGGATGTTTTTGGGAATTGACTTTCACCAAGCATTTTTATTGTTTGCAGAGTTAAAATGTGAAAAATCTGATCTATTAACGTGCAAATACAACTTTATGTACGGCAATTTCCAAATTTCTGGAGAAGAACAAACGGGGCGGGGAAATTAAAGAGAAACAACAACAAGAACAATGTCGCCAAAACATTTTTTTTTTTTTTTTTTCTTTTTATCCACTATAGAAAAGTTCAAATCATAAGTATAATAATAATAATATAATATATAATGCGCGCGTCCTCTCTGATAACATCAATTGCCACAAGGAAAGTAGGAAACACTGATAACATTCGAAAACAATGAAGAAGAGAGAGTAGAGTACCGAGCTTTTGTAGGCAATCGCACTCTGTAGATAGAAATAGGAAAGGAGCAAGCGAGCTCTCGCGAGCTTTGGACCGATGCGGATACCCCGCGCATTACGGAGAGGGAGGGTCTTTACTTACGTACAGAGGAGGAGGAGGAGGAGAGGAAACTGATGATTATTATATCTGTACAAATTAGAAGAGGGATCAATGGAGGTCGTAGATGTTGGGGTCGGCGGCGTAGGAGCCGAGGATGCGGACGAAGACGGAGAAGCGGGAGATGGCGTCGATGGCGTCGCGGACGTTGGGGTCGTGGGCGGAGCCCTCGCAGTCGACGTAGAGGACGTGGGGGAAGGCGCGGAGGGAGCCGCGGCCCCGCACGTCGAGGATCATGACGGGGGCGGCGCCCTCGGCGGGGGAGTTGATCACCTCCAGCTTGGTGAGGTTGATGTTGCGGCTGGAGAAGGCGGACAGCACCCTCAGCAGCACCACCATCGACCCCCCGCGGTGGGCGATCACCATGCTCGTCTTCTTCTTCTTCTTGTTGTTGTTTTTGCTCCCGTCGCGGTGGTGGTGATCATGTTGGTCGTCTTTGGAGAGCATGAGGAAGCGGGTGACGTTCCAGGACTCGTCCTGGAGGCCGTGGGCGAGGACGTCGAGGCCGTAGAGGAGGGCGGCGCGGGGGCTGGCGATGGCGGCGGTGTCGAGGAGGCGGCGGGAGCGGAGCATCTCGACGGCGCCGGCGGTGTCCTCGACGGGCTCGCGGCGGAGGCCGAGGAGGGAGAGGGCGCGGCCGCAGTGGGCGAGGGCCATGGGGTGGCTGATCACGCGCCGGAGCCCGCGGGGCGCACCCCGGGCATGGCCAGCAGGCAGTAGTGCACGAACAGGCTGATCTCCCGCACGATCCGCAGGTCGTGCCGGAGCAGCAGGTCGTAGTTCCGCAGCGCCGTCCCCTCCATCGTGCTCTCCACCGGCACGATCGCCCGGTCCGCCGCCCCCGCTCCACCGCCGCGATCGCGTCCGCGAACGCCCGGCACGGCACCGTCTCGCACTCCGGGAACGCCGTCTTCGCCGCGAACTCGCTGTACGCCCCCGGCGCCCCCTGGGACGCCACCCGCAGCCCCCCGCACCCCCCCTCCTTCTGCGCCGCCGCCGCCCACCCGTTGATCCCCGGCGCCGCCGCGGCCACCACCGCCGCCATGTGCGAGGCTTTGCGAGATCTACCGGAGCCGAAGAGGAAGACCTTCTGCTGCTGCTTCTTCTTCCCCTTCCACCCCGCTGCCGCCGCGGCGGTGGACGTGGCGGTGGCGGTGGAGAAGGGATTGGGGAGAGCGCACGCCATGGCGATGGCGAATTTTGGGGGAATTTTGGGGAGGAGGAGGAGGAAGAAGAAGAAGAATAGGAGGAGGCGGAGGGGGGATGATGGAGAAAATGGTGGTTGCGTTTGGGCGACTTTGGGGATTTGTTTAAGGCGACTCGCAGGTGTAAGGACAAAGAAGAGGGGCTCGGGGTTATTTTTTTGACGATTTTGCCCCCTGATTAGTGGATCGGTGGGTGACTTCGCGTGGAAGCATATATATTATTATTATTGCCGCTCAATGATGCAGCGGCTGCCGCTGTTGCTGATAAGGAATGGGCCGACGCCTGATAAGCCCATTAATAAACCAGCCTCGGCCGTATTTTCACCCTCCTGTACGGCCGAGTATAAGCCATTTCACTTTTCACTATTCATTTTCCCCTACAAAACCTTTTATTATAGTGAAAAAAAAATAATATTGCCATACAAGCCCTCCATCTATATTTTTAGCCAATTTGTATAAAAGAAGTATAAGTTTTGAACTTTTGCTAAATTACATCGTCTTTTTCGATTTTATAGATTCGGTTCGTATTTTTAACAAAATTATCAAAATACACGTATGCCTTTTTTCTCTTTTTTTCTCGTGTTTTTTTTTCTCGCCAAATAAGTCGGCGAAGGTGTAGGCGGAAGTGGAAACGGCCCCCTCATCTCACACCCTCGCACTCTCCTGCGCACGCCCCGCCCTCTTCGCCTCCGAGCCCACCAAGGCCGCACCGTGATCCTCTTCTTCTATTTTTTTCCTCTCCGACCCTCCTCCACCCACCGCCACTGCCGGTGATGACGAGGAAGTTCTTTTCGGAGCCGAAAAGCCTGCCGATGAGAGAGAGAGAGAGAAAAAAAAAATAGTTACATTCCAACAAGGACGGTTTCTGCAATAAAGGGCAAGAAAGAGGTCGTGACCAAAAAAATTATAGAGAAAATAATAATAATAATAATAATAATAATAATAATAATAATAATAATAATAATAATAATAAATTCTTATAGGAAAAAATAAAGAAAAAAATAAAATTATACTGTTAAAATAAAATTATACTATTTGAAACAGAAATTACACTATTTGAAATGAAAGTTACATTTCTTAGACGAAAGTTGTATTATTTTGGTGCAATTTACACCATTTCTTATTTTCTTCCTTCTTCCTCCTCCTTCCCCTCTACTTTCTCCTTCTCCTTCTTCTTCTTCTTCCTACTCCACCTTCTCCGTCTCTGTCATTGTCAAGTTCCCCTTGCGCCGCCGCCCCCCTTCTTCGTAGGCGACCCCGTACGATGAGGTTGAGAACGAGATTGACATCCTCTCCTCCCTCGAGGCTCCCGCCTCATCAACTTCCTCGGCTTCTGCCGCGAACCCCACGAGGCGGCGCCGCGCAGCGAGATTTGCGTCGGCGTCGACGTCGACGTCGGTGTTGGCAGTGCCAGTAGTGTTCTTTGGCGGGAAGCTTCTAGGAGAGGTGGAAAAGGTGATGTCATGCAACATCAATGGCTCTCTCGTTCCTCTAAAAAAATAAAAAAATTATTACGAAAAAATCAAAAATCATAGAAGAAAAAAATTATTTTGAAATTGCACCGTTAAAATAAAATTACACTAATTTAAAAAAAACTGCATTATTTTAGATGAAAATTACACTCTTTGAGACGAAAATTATACTATTTGGGATGAGAGTTACTCTTTTTAGACGAAAGTTGCACTATTTTGGTAGAATTTATACTATTTTTTATTCTCTTCTTCTTCCTCCTCCTTCCTCTTTCGTCGTCCTTCTCCTTCTTTCTCCTCCACCTTCTCCGTCGTCGTCATTGTCAAGCGCCCCTCGCACCATCCCCGTCACCCCTCTTATTCGCTGGAGCCAGCCCGCGAGCCCCGGCTTACTTGAGGAGAGCGACAAGGGAGTCGTTGATGTGGCACAACATCACCTTCTCCACCCCTCCAAAAAGCGTCCCGCCGAAGAACACCGTCAGCATCGCTGACGTCGACGCAGATCCCGCCGTACAGCGCCGCCTCGCGAGGCTTTTGGCAGAAGTCAAAGTGGTTGACGAGGCGGGGACCGCGGAGGGAAGAGAGGATGTAGATCTCATTCTTGACCTCGTCACGCGCGGGCGCCGACAACGAAAGAGGGCAGCAGTGCGAGGGGCGCTTGACGGCGACGACGGCGGAGAAAATAAATGAGGCAAATGAAGACGAGAAAACGGAGGGATTGAAGAAGGCGGAAGAAGAAAAGAATAAGAAATTATGTAAATTTCACCCAAATAGTATAACTTTCGCCTAAAGAGTATAACTCTCATCCCAAAAAGTATAATTTCTATCTTAAAGAGTGTAACTTCATATAAAACAGTGCAAAAATTTTTTAAAACAGTATAACTTTATTTTAACAGTGCAATTTTATTTTTTTCTTCCTTATTCTATAATTTTTTATTTTTTCTGTAGAAAAAAATATTTTTTATTTTTATTTTTTATTATTCTTATTTTCATTCTCTCTATAATTATTTTTTGTTACGACCTCTCCCTTGCCCTCTATCGCAACCATTGTCCTCGCCGGAGTGTAACTATTTTTCTCCCCCTTCCTCGTGATGTGCTTTTGGATCCCGAGAAACACTTCCTCTTTGTCGCTGGCAGCGGCAGTGTGGACGGCGAGTGGAAGAGCGTCGGAAAGGAAAAAAAACAAAAAAAAACGGTCACGATGCAGCCTAGGCAGAGTCAGAGGCGAAGAATGGTAGGGCATGTGCGAGCGAGTGCGTAAGGGACGAGAGATGAGAAGGGCCGTGTCCGCCTCGCCTTCGCTAACATTTTGGACGAGGAAAAAATGAATATGAAAAAAAAAGAAGAGAGAAAAAGATATAACGATATTTTGATCAGTTTGTTGAAAATTCGGACCAAATTTATAAAATCGAGAAAGGCGGTCCAATTTTGTAAAGACTAAAAACTTGTGAATCCTTTTATACATATTGGCATATATATTTTTTTCTAGGCTAAATTATAGAAAACTTACTGTTAAAACTCGATTTTTCACTTTATTCCTCTGTCATTTAAAAATCTATACTTTGCCCCCTTGTAAAATAAAAAATGTTCACAGTAGAGTACGGTGTTTATGATGACAAAACGACCATTTTGCTCCTCACAATGTTCACGAGAAGACGAGGCATTTTTAGCATAAAAAAGATATAATAATGTTTTATAAACAATAACCTAACAGATTACTAATGGTAAGGGATGAAGTGACTATTTTTTATTTTATAAAGAGGCAAAGTGTAGATTTTTAAACGACAGAAGAAAAAAAATCGGATATTTTATTTTTTTCCTTTTTCTATATTTTTTGACGGAACTCACGATTTCAGTATATTTAGATCTCGCCAAAACTCAGGAGATCCGATCAAACCATGCATTATTTTCATGGTTTGGATTTCCTATAATATTTTTGTGAAAGTCGCGAGTTCCAGGGAACTCCAACTTCATAAAACTAGCAACTTCGTGTTTCTTCGTTTCATTATTTTTTCATAGAATTTACTCTTATTTTTGTTCGGACAAATGATTTTCTTTGGATGCATTACTGCAGGAACCCTATAATAAAATAAATTGAATGACATTTTGAATTGCATATGTATAAATTAAATAAATTAGATGTATTTTTTTAAAGATGTATCTGGCGAGCTAGCAGTCCAATTGAGAAGGATTAATCATGGACTTTAGATTGGTGGACTATACGGTGGCTCCACTACTTGATCCAATCTTATTATATTGACAGCAAATGAAATCCTTTGTTCAAAATTTTCTGTTGCTCTTTCTCAATGTGCTCCAAAAACTACCATCTATCAATCTAGAGTTTTACTGTGGCCGACGTGTCCGCTCCTCAGTGCCCCCCCTCTCTGTCGTTTCTTCTTGGGCGGGTGCGGGTGCGCGAGCAAGCGTCGGACACGGGTCACACGCACGTGGGGGAGAGAGAGGGAGGGGGGGGGGAGGGGGAGGGAGAGAGAAATAGCCGAGGGAGTGGGAAGAGGAAGAGAGAAGAAGAAAGAGGCGTGGGCTTGCCATGTGTGGGCAACCCGTGCCCTCAGCGCGCGCGGGAGAGAGAGAGAAAGAGAGCCGGGGGTCCTAGGGGTAGGGAGATGAAGAAATGGTGAGAGAGAATGAGAGAGAGAAAGCCGGGGTGGCGTGGGGGAGGGAGGAGGCTGCCGCCATGTGCGTGCGACCCGCACCCCCGGCATGCTCTCTCCCCCGATTGTCTCCTCTTTTCCTCCTCCCCCCCCCCCGCTCTCTCTTTGTCTCTCCCCCTCCCTCTCTCCCCGGGTCTCTTCTTTCTCTTCCCTCTCCCCAACTAAGGATGTCAATGGGTATGGATACCCGAAATTTTATCCGAACTCTAACCCGAATGAAACGGATATATCCGATGGATATGGATATGGATATGGATATGGATTCGGATATGGATATCAAACATAGTAACCCGACGGATATGGATTCGTATATGGATTTTGATTGTACGACCCGAACTCGAATTTATTTTGTATTATATAATATATATATATATATATATATATATATATATATATATATATATATATATATATATATATATATATATATATATATATTTTTGATGTTATATTTGAATTTGTATTTCAAAAATTTAGATTTAATATAATATATTTTGAAATATTGAGAAAAGAAATAATTGTTTTTTGTTCAAATTTTCGGGTTCAAATTTTCGGGTTCAAGTTCGGGTTCGGGTTTCGGATTTTTGGACAAGTTCGGGTTTGGATATGGATTTTTAAAATCCTTCGGGTTCGGGTTCGGGTCTTGGGTTTGAAGTCGAGTTCGGGTTCGGGTTTTTAAAAATATGCCCCTAATCCGACCCGTTGACATATCTATCCTCAACAGAAATGTGCGCGAGCGGGCAACCCACTCCTCTCTCTCTCTTTTTCCTTCTTTTTTTTTCTCTTTTCTATTTTTTCTATTTTGTATGATTGTGGATCACATAAATAAAATTTAAAATTAAATTTAAATTTAAATTTAAATTTAAATTTAAATTTAAATTTAAATTTTAAATTGAATATCTCCTTATTTCGATGGATTGTGGGCAGTCGAGCGGGAGCTGGCACGAGCGCGAGCCAGCACGGAGCACGTTTTTCTCTTTTCCTTTTTCCCTGTGGGACCACAATTTTTTTTTCTTTTTTTGTTACTTTTCTATTTTTTTATTTTATTTTATAGGGTTGTGGATCACATACAAAAAAAAATTAAAATTAAAATTTAATATTTGATATTTTAAAATATTGAGTTTTGAGATTTAAAATTTAAAAATTAAAATTTAAAATTGTATATTTTACCTTAATTACTAAAACTAAAATTTTACTGTTTTAAATTTTAAATTTTAGTTTCTACATTTTAGATTTTAAATTTTATATTCAAATTATGAATGCTAACAGTTTAAAAATTATATATATTAATTAATTTAAATTTTAAATAATATAAAATATTGAAATTTAAAATTTAAAATTAGATTTGAAAATTAAAAAATTTAAACTTAAATTTTAAAATTTAAATGATAACAACGGAAACATAGAAATTTATTCTTGTATACTTTTATCTCAATTTTTGTAAATAATATTGAATAGTCTATTCAAAATATTTTAGATATTGCATAAATTTACCGTAGCAAGTGCGGGCCTTCACTAATAATAATAATACTAATAAAAGGATTGGCTAAAGAGGCTCTCCCCGAGTTTTGGGAGTCCAATGGGTCCCGCCTTTCCTTTTTTTCACTCTCTGCCTCTCTATTTTACTTTCTTTTTTTTTTCTCTCAACACTCACTCCCTCTCTCTTTCTTATTTTTTTTAATTTTTTTTCTTAACATCTTTTTTTAATTTTTTTTATATCATGTGTAAAATTTTACCGTATAGATTAATTTTATTTTTTAATAGTCAATATAACGAATAAATATAAAATTTTATCGCATGAATCAATACTCTTTTTTAATAGTCAAGATAACAAATTCGTATGATTTTTGTTCTTATTTGTTTAGTCCTTTCTATAATTTATTCTTATATTTTTTATTACAGAAATAATTATTTATTCCTTATTACATTTTTATATAATTTCTTGATTTTTTATTTTACTTTATTTATTAATTTATTTTTACGAAATTATCTCCGCAACACGGGGTCCTTCACTAACTTTTCCGGTGTTAATCACTTAATTGTATTTTGGGGTTCTAGAAGTTTCGTACAGTCATAATATATTTTGATGCATTTCGCTTTCAAAATACCCCACTATTAGTGGGACAAAAATTTGTGGGCATTATCCCCAAATAATTTTATTTAGGGAGGATGCCGATGGGTGACGCGTGGTGTAGCGACCATCGCAACCCTCGGAAACGAAAAATAAAAAATAAAAATAAAATTTATGGGCTCCGTTCTTTAGAAAGAGAGAGAAAGGAAAAAAAAAAAAGGGAAAGAGAGAGAAAGAAAAAAGGGCCGGTGGCGATGGACGCTTGTACACATGCTGCGCCCATAGGGGGCCCACCAAATTTTTATCCCTATTAATAATGGTGGGGGAACGCAAAAAATCGTCAAATCATCTCAACAAAAAGCACGTGGATCACATGCTCTCCTAAAAGAGAAGTGCTTCTAGAAACATGGTTTTCAACATGAACCAAACTTTTTTAATTTTTTATTTTTCACCCCCATTCTCGTTCCCTTTCGCTACAGAAAAATTTTTAAAATGCAACGGATATATTGGTGACCTGACATAATAAATTAGTTAAAAATTTATTTTAAAATTAAATATCCCATTATAATTATAAAAAAATATTTTTGTTATCTATTTTTTTAAAAACAAAGAAAGGTGATTGACATCATCGATAACGTAGTGCAAATATGATAACGTAGAATTCCTCCTGCGACGGGACGAAACGTTTTTAAAGTTAAGACAGCTCCATTCTTGTAGATATGATATTTTTTTTTAAGAATAAATTTTTTTTTTATTAAAAATTAAAATATTTTCACAAATATGCTTCTAAAACATTATTATTTTATAAAATACCCTTCCAAGTTCCAAAGTTAAAAATATCATTAATACCTCTATAAGGGACAAAAATATTCAATGAATGCCTAATCAGGAAAATAATCCGTCAAAACACAGTATTTATTATTTTTTAAATAGTATTTTGCACCTGATATCAATTTAAAAAAGTGTGAAATTTAAAGTTAGTAAGATGATTAGTTTTAAAATTTTGAATGGTATACTAACTCAAACTTACTCTTTAAAATTTTTAATTAAACATTTATAGTTTATTAAATATAATATTTAGGTTTTATTTTTCGCTATTAAATTATAGCGTTTACAATGATATATAATTATTTTATCAATATTAGTATTCAATGTTACCAAAAGAATTAATTAATTTTTAATTCTATGTAAATATCTTACAAAGTTCACACAAAAAAAAATTTTGAACTAATCTTTTAATTTTATCTAGAGATCAAAAGGGTTCAAAATCAACAAGCTGAAAATAAAAATCTCACAAAAAATAATAATATAGGATTAAAATTTTCGATCAAAGATATTAATTTTGTTGTAAATAGTATAAAAAATTTCCTATCAAAATTTTGTCTGATTTAAATACTTCTACATCGTTAAACTTGCAAACAGGATACATCAACCATTAAACATTATTGATTTTGAATCCTTTTGATCACTAGCTAAATGATATCGAAAAATCATAAAATTTATTTTCTAAATATTTCAAATATGTTCGATCAAGTCTAACAGCTTATCGTCAATTCGAAAACTCTATCATCAAAAACGCTTAGAAAGACAGTGACCTCCATACTCCTAATAGCACAAAAGATCTCCTTCCGCCCCTCTCTCTCTCTCTCTCTCTCTCTCTCTATATATATATATATATATATATAGAGAGAGAGAAAAATATATATATATATGGCCACCTACTATACTTATTATGAGTATTGGAGCCATCGTACTCATAACTTTTTGGCCGTTGAGATGAAAAAATGTGAGGCTAGGATGAGAGTGATTACGGTTAGATTGATAGTGGGCTCCTAGGGTTGAGTAGATGGTTGGTTGAATAGTATAATCTAACGGATAAAAATGATTAAAGGGTGGATCAAATGGCCAAAAAGTTATGAGTACAAGAGCCTCTATACTCATAAAAGTATAAGAATTTCTATATATATATATATATATATATATATATATATAGAACTAGCTACTATGCTATTAATAAGATCATTGGTTTTCTACACAAAATTGGATTGAGAGATATATGATTAGGATGATGTGGACCCCCTAAGGTTAAGTGAGTGGTTGGTTGAATAGTATGATCTAACGGGTGAAAATCATCAAATGAGTGAATCTAACTGGAAAACTTAAGAAGCGGAGACCTCTGCTATTGATAAGATAATTTACTATATATATATATATATATATGTAAAATAATTTCGAGGTTCGGATTGGATTCGGAATCAAATCAAGTACAATCAAAATTCAAATTCGAATTCAAGTTTGCTGAATTTTCATCTTTTATATTCATATTCAAAATTATATTTATTTAGCATCGAATAAATTCACTCTGTTCGAATTTGGATTCAAATAAAATTTCGAATGTTCGAATTCGGATTCAAATAAAATTTCGAATATCTGTATGCATTGACATCCGTACCCCTCTCTCTCTCTCTCTCTCTCTCTCTTTTTACCCTTTCCTCTCCCTTCACCTTCCCTCGTCCTCCCGCCTTGCCAATGCCATGGATAGCTACGACCTACGACCGTCCTATCATCCTCCGCCTTCTTCTTCCTCTCTTTTTCTTTCTTCTTTCTTTCACGTTCTTTCTTCATCAAAGAAAATTCTATTTTCTTCCTCTTTTTTTTCTTCTTCTCAGTTAATACATTGTATTATTTGATAAAAATAATATGAATTATAAAATAGTGTAATATACCGTCAAGTAGTACAGTATATTTTCTTTAAATTATATAACTTTTTATATTTTTTAATAAAATTTTTAATAAGTGTGCTTAAGGCACTTGGCTTTGTTGGGAAGTTAGTGCTTGAGTGTGGTAGTGGGTAACAGGGTACAATATTAGGTTAGTAATGTGGGCGGCTGTTTGAGTTTCCTGGTGGAATTGTACCTTCCTTCTATTATGCAGTTGTTAGGGAATAGGAATAGTGATAGACACTTATTCATTACTTTATATTCAAACGTTAACTTTTTATTCGAAAATAGTAATTTTTAATTATTCCCACAAACATCTTTATTTTCTATATAAAACTATCTAATATTTTTCTTATTTCCGAAAACAACCCAATTTTCATCCAAACGTTATTTTTTTTATCCCCATACTTGTATCTATCTCTGTAATAGTTAATTCTTCCTTATACCCGAACTAAACGATACCTAATAAAGTACTCACTTAATAAAAAAAGGAAAAACTTCAAAAACCCCCATCTAGTTTCATGCATTCCCACTTTATATACCCCGTAGTTTAAAACATATCAATTGGTTCTGCGTTTTTATCTTTTCGAAAGCTTTTTCGTTAATATTTCGTTAAATTATATACAAAAAACTTCAAATATCCATCTATGTTTATTGAATATTTATTTTAGTACATTTTAATTTTAACTTTGTCAGTGATTTAAGAAAAAATAATAATAAAATTGATAATAAAAAGAGAAAAACGAAACCACGGGAGGGGCAAATTGATACGTTTTAAACCACAGGGTACTAAAGTGAGAATGCATGAAACCACATGGGGGTTTTTGAAGTTTTCCCATAAAAAAAAGTACAATTTCTGGTGGAATTGTACTTCTTTTATTAAAGTACTCACTGTAACATACTTAGATAATTACTGAATCGCTTTCTAAAACAAGTGATAAAGAATTTGGTGCAGATTTAAACCCAAATTTGAATCTTAGTTGATTCACATTTATAACTAAGTTTATTTTTAAATGAAATAAACAAGCAAGGGTTACGTCCCCGCCTATCTCTCAACAAAAATAAAAAAACACACTTATAGATAATTAAGATGTTTTCTAATGTAGCACTAAAAAAGGGTTGTAGTGGGCACACTATTAGGATCAAGGTAGTGCTCGAGTGTTACACTGTTATGAAAATAGTCACCACTACAAATACAAAACATAATTCTCTACCTATTTAAACTTTTAACAACGATCATTTTGTATTATTTAATGTAATGTCGGAGCTAAACATTCTGAATTCGAGTTATGCCACACTTCTAATATAGTTAATTTTTTTTCTGTTTAATTTAAGCTTACGCTGCGGGTTTATCAAAATATCTTGAACCAAAACGTGAAGAGAAGTTTTAAATAATAAAAATATTATTTTCTAACAATTTTTTACAATTAAGATGGGCTTATGTGCTTTAATTATTGAGTGGCCCTCCCTCCATCAATTGAGTGAAATAATAACTTTTAAGTTAAAATAAACAAAAAAATTGAGATGGTGCCAATAGAATTTAAAAAGGAAAGCCTATAATTGTAGAGAGCCCAACAAAGGCCCATTGGGCCCAATCAACTACATAGCCCACATAAAATAATGTTCGCGGCACTTTCTCGTCCACTTGACCCTGTTTGGATACATGTCCATCTTATTTGGTAATGTTGCTCTTCGACTTATTAAAGTGATATACTTTTAACCATATATTATTAAAATGAAAAAAAGCTAAATCACAAGAAAGATATTTGAAACTTTTTAAAATTTTTATATTCATACCGACCGTCCCTAGCGCAAGTGGCAAAGGGCTTTGGTGGTTGGTACACGAGACCCGAATTTAAATCCTAGTTGATTTATATTTCCAGCTAAGTTTATTTTTAAATAAAATAAACGAAACGGGTAGCGCGCTATCTATCTCTCAAAAAAAAAAAATTTTATATTCATATTTGCATTCTATCAAATCTTTGGTTGAATTCGAGTGTTTAGATGCACAGTAAAAAAATTTTATAAAATTTAAATATCGTGATTTTGGTGTAAATGAAATGGAGAATCCGACTTTAAAAAAATTTTACAAATTTATTTTAAAAGCAGTTTCGGTACACATTATATAATTTACATCAGAGGCCCAAACCCAAGGCCCCTTTGAGTTGCGCTTCGACTTTTATCTGTTTTCGAGGAGAACCCCCATTAGCGCCGCGGGGAGGCGGAACTGCGTTTGGGAACGCGCTTCCGCGGCAGCAGCGGCGATGACGACGCGCATCGCCCCCGGCGTGGGCGCGAACCTCCTCGGCCAACACTCCGCCGAGCGCAACCAAGACGCCACCACCTACGTCGGCAACCTCGACCCCCAGGTTCTAGGGTTTCCCCCCCACTTTCTCTTTTTTTTTTTTTTTTTTTTTTTTTTTTTTCTTTCGTTTTTTTTAAAAAAGAACATTTTTATCCTTTATTATGTGGATTGTTTTACAATTTAATCTGATAATTCGTCTTCTTTTTTTTGATTCGTCTTTTTTTTTTTTTTTTGGTGGATTATTCGGTAACCTCCCATTGTTGCAATTAGGGCTTGTTTAGGGTTTTTGGTGATGTGATGGGGTAGGTTCGGGTACAATTTTGAGATCGCTCCTGAATCTAATAGTTCTACTATGTTTACGGGGCTTTTATTAGGGTTTAGTGTTTGGATTTAGAAGCTGCTAGGATTCTTAGGATTATTAGCACTTATTTATCTGATTGATTTGTCATTTCTTTCTTGATTATGTCGCAATTTTTCATTATTGTAATTTGGGGTTTATTAGTTGGATTTAAAAAAAAAACTCCCCCCGGTGATGTTGGGGTAGGGTTTGGTTACAGTGTTGCTATAGTTTGTTAATCTAATCGTTCTACTATGTTTATGATGTTTAGGGTTTAGGGTTTAGATTTAGGAACTATTAGGCTTCTTGGGATGATCACTGTAGTTTTTTTTTTTTTTTTTTGGCTGAAATTTTTTGATGTAGAAGCTGCATACGGAAGAAAGGTTTGAAGCAGTTTTTATACTTTGAATTATATGCAAATGTTATATTTAGGTTGGAATGTATGTATGTATGTACACCACCTCAACTCTAGGGCATTTTGAAAAAGTCCCATGAATTTTCTTATTTATGATTGACACTCCCTTAGTTCTCATTTTTGTTAATTGAATTGGGGAATGAGAATAATGGTTACAACATTGTAAAAATGTTGATGAGAGGGCATAGAAGAAAGAAATAAGGGGGAAACATATATATCCAAAATTTTCAGAGTGAATTTCTTATATAGAACCTTCTTTTCAATCTCTTTGAGTGGACCCCTCCTATTTCAGGTATATATACTTTAGTTCTAAGGATCTTTTAATAATTTTTCACAAATAACTTTATTTTCTTCTGGAGTAGCTTTATTTCTTTGAATGGTTTTTCACGTAACCATTATCTCTCTCAAGTAAATTCCACTCTGAGAAACCATGTATTTTCTCTTCTTTATTTTGTATGTTGAAAAATTTTCTGGTGTTTCATCGTTCTTTTTTGGATCATGTCGATATTCATCTTCTAGGTTTCGGAGGAGCTTCTCTGGGAGTTGTTTGTTCAAGCAGGTCCTGTTGGTAAGATGCAGATCGCCTTTTCATTTGTCCTTTACTGAGATCGTTATATTCTCTGGGAAGATATTGTCCCTCCAGCACATTAGAGGGCACCTTTTCTCTGGTAATGTCTAGAAGGGCAATATCTCTCGACCACAAGGCAATATTTGCCGATTCTGAGTCTAGAAGAACAATATTCTCTGTATTTTGATTATTAATATTTCTTTGCAGTCAATGTTTATGTCCCGAAAGATAGAGTTACAAATCTACACCAAGGATATGGATTTGTGGAGTTCCGCAGTGAGGAAGATGCTGATTATGTAAGTATCAAAATTTCTGTGCAAGGCTAATTGGTTTTCAATGTTCATCATATCATTAGATTTGATTTGTAGTAACTGGTTTATTTGACGGTACGAATGTTGCAGGCTATTAAGATTTTGAACATGATCAAACTATATGGGAAGCCAATCAGGGTAAATAAGGTGTGTCTGGTTTCACTTCCATCAATACATATCAAATACTTGTACTTTCAATATTCTTCTTTGGAGCTCTGCACAAACAAGTTGTAATCATGTTCACTGGTGTGTGGGACTATTTTCAGCATAGTTTATACTAGAATTCACTTCTTCTTCTTCTTCTTCTTCTTCTTCTTCTTCTTCTTCTTGTTTTAGGCTTCCCAAGACAAGAAGAGCTTGGATGTGGGTGCAAACCTTTTTGTCGGTAATCTTGATCCGGTAAATATTTCCTTTTCAAGAAAAATTTTTCTGTTGGTAATCTTGATTCAATAAATTTCTCTTTTCAAGAAGTTCGTTCATTCACGCATAGACATGTTGCTGATTGTTTTTTCTTTGGTATTCTAATTGCAGGATGTGGATGAAAAACTTCTCTATGACACCTTCAGTGCTTTTGGAGTAATTGTAACAAATCCCAAGGTGACATACTCCACTTTTTCTTACTGTCATTTTGGCTTTTTATAATACACTGATAGTAATATGATATTAGTTATGAGTTATTTGAACTTTTGGTATTTTAGTTTTTCTATTATACATTTTTGTGCAATTTATTGCATAAATTAATGATACTCCTTTTGTCCTTTTGCAGATAATGAGAGATCCTGAAACTGGAAATTCTCGAGGTTTTGGTTTTGTTAGTTATGATTCCTTTGATGCATCTGACGCAGCAATAGAGGTATTTTTCATTGATCTAGATGTTGTGTAAATAGATTTGTGAACTGCTTTAGTGTTCTGTAATTACTGATTCTCTCTAGCTTATATATTCTGATTCTAATTGATTTCATTTCCCTTTGTATCCGAAAATCTGTGTAAAGGCGATGAACGGGCAATATCTCTGTAATCGTCAGATCACTGTCTCTTACGCATATAAGAAAGATACTAAAGGAGAACGTCACGGCACTCCTGCAGGTATGTCACCACCTAAGAGTTCTTGCAAAGCCGATAATATCTTTTCAACCTCCTGATTTATTGTTAAATTTTCAAGATGGAGTGGATCAGTTTATGAGATAAGATTAGGGTGCTTAACCGATGCTGATCTCTACGATTCACCATCCTGTACATTTCTGTGCACAAGAATTCTAATGGGGCAAAATCTTATTTTGCACGTCCTCTGCCCTTTGCAATGAAGTTAATAATGTGCAATGCCATAATACCCCTGGATTGATCTCTGGGATCTCCTGCGTACCTGTATATACAAATTGTGATTTCCTGTGGAAGATTGATTCCGGTGTGCTTGCCTTTTGGCATACTGGATCATGCCGACCACCTATATGGGTTATCTGCCTTATTTGGAAATGGTATTTAGCAACCTTTTTATTTAGGGGCAATTGTTTATATACTTCTGAAAAGTTTCCGACTTTCTGATTTATATCCATTTTAGAAGACTAATATTGAAATTTTTTTTTTTACGTTCCAACCTATTCAAATATATCCCTAGAGTTAAATTTCTGTTAATAAACACTTAGCAATAACCGTTATCTATATGAAATTGCTATTTTGCCCTTTCAAAGTATTTTAATTTTTGATCTTTTCAAATATACCCTTCTACCATTACCAACATTTTTTATTTATCCTTAAGTTAAGCAAAAGAGGTATTTTGATTTTTTAAAACTCTAGTAGATATTTAATTCACGTTTAATCCAAGTTAACTTAATGGGTGGTAACTGTAGGAGTATTTTGGAATAACAGAATTCATATGAGGGGTATATTGGAAAGAAAAAAAAGAAGTAAGGGTAAATGAGATGTTTCTGAAGTTTTGAGAGATATATAGACAATTATCTCTTTTATTTCTTTAGGATCACTCAACTTCTATGTTTGAAAATGCAAGTGCAATGAAATAGCATACAGTCATTTTAACTGTAGCTAATAGAAGCTTTGCTGGAGAAAATGAGTTGTTGCATGTCAACTATTGCTTAAGTAGCTTCTGAGTATCCTTATAAATGGCTTTGTCTTAGATAGATACTTAGGCCAGGGGACCAGGGTATTGCTTGGGATATTCAACTTGACTGTGAAGTGTGGGGAATATTGTACTCACTCTCCTGATCTAGTGTAGATTGATCACATTTCTGACTTGTATAACTACTAATTTATTTTCTTCCACCTGACAATTCCTCATATCCCTTCTGAAATATGCAGAGCGAGTTCTGGCAGCAAGCAATCCAGGAGCTCAGAAGAATCGTCCTCACACCTTGTTTGCGAGTGGTCCACCAACACTTCCTAATGGCCCGCCAGTGAATGGTGCTGTTGGTGCACCGATACCTCGGCCATTCGCCAATGGCCCAATTCCGGGAGGTCAGGTGCCATCAGTTCGTCCACCGCCGCCACCGATCGGGCAGTTCCCCCCTCCAGTTCAGATGGCGCCTCCACCATCTTGGCCTGCTCAGCCACCACCTGGCCAACATTTTCATCCATCGGCCATTCCGCCGCCCATGCAATTCAGGCCTCCACATAGCATGCCGCCACCGCCTCCACCCGCGGGTATGGTAAGGCAGGCACTGCCTCCACCCGCCGGAATGTTGAGGATGCCTCCTCCGCCTTCCGGAGCAGGTGTTCCGCCTCCGCATATGTGGCGACCACCCCCACCACCACAACAAGCCGGTGGTATGCCACCTCAAATGTCGATGCCTCCTCCACCTCCCCCATATTCTGCGGGATGAGTTCTGTTGAATACTCTTCAATTGATACTGCCGGTGAATCTCGTTTGCTTGGAGGTAGAACTAGGAGGATGATTTGAGAACGAATTTCCTTTTTGATTTTTCTCTTTTTGGCGTACTTCGGTACCTAACGGTTTTAATTAAGAATCTTGTCGACTAACTTAGATTGCCAGGCAATCCAAGAAACGGATGCAGCTTTCTCCATATTATACATCCCAGACTTGATGAAGATGGTCGTAGAGTAAATGGTTCCTTGCTGATTCTCCTCTACTGCTTAGCGCCCTGTATGACTTAATATCTCTGGTTTTATCTGCGGTCCCAACTTAGTTTCATTCGTGTCGCTTCCGGTGGAACCCTGTGGCTTCCTGGATCTTCTTTTTGAGTAAGTACGTTTGCCTCAGATGTATAATCGCGCTGATTAAATGATTTTTTACTTAGTTAAATGCGCCGAGTGCCGAAAGTTTGTATGTAGAAAATCCATGCTCTGCATTGTTGTTGATGATACTGACATTGATTTTTATTTTAGCTGAAACTCTTCATTTAAAGATTGTTGAAGGCTTGTAGTCTTGTGCATGTAGTAGTAATTTACTGTCATAGCATGGGCATAACAGACCCTATTAATTCATGGTATTTTAATAGACTATTTATAATTCTCATTAAGTATGAAAATAGAAATGTTTTTTAATGCATGATACTTTTATATTCCTAGCGTTGCAGAAATTTTTAATGATTTCGCTTCACTTCCATGTTTGATAACTCTCCAACTTGAGTCGAATAAGACACATATAATGTTTTGAATATTTTTTATTAAAAGTTTAAGAGTATTATTAGAATATTATTAATCGTAAACCAAACGAGCATATAGGTTTCTATTTACAAATCTATGATGATTCTGTCACAACCTTTTATTACTATTTTCTAACTCGATTTATATGATAATCATTTGAATATTTTGAGTAGGCAATATGAAGGATTTACATAATATTGCAAACGGTGAAATGAACAATCCATATATATGAGATAAGAACATGAAAAACATTTTATCCACATAAATTTTTAATTTGTACTACATGTATTTAGGATTTTTAATATCACAACTGTCGTCACTACCCCTGTAGCCTAGGGTGGTTGGTAGCAATGATTTAAACCCTGTTGAAATAAATATTTATCTATTATTTTTTAATATATATATATATATAGAACTAAACTACTTATGTTATTAATAGCAGTCAAGTTTTTGGTCGTTGGATTGAGAGATGTGCGGTTAGGATGATGTGGGCCTCTTAGGGTTAAATGGGTGGTTGGTTAAATAGTATGATCTAACGGGTGAAAATCATTAAAGGTGTGGATCTAACGGTGGAAAACTCGGTAGCACGGAAACCTCAGTGCTATTGATTGATAACATATATATATATATATATATATATATATATATAGAACTAGGCTCTTTGTCTTATTAATAGCACCAAGTCATTAGTCAAGTTTTTTTTAGCCATTGGATTGATAGATGTGCGGTTAGGATAATGTGGGCCCCCTAGGGTTAAGTGGGTGGTTGGTTGAATAGTATGATCTAACGGGTGAAAATCATCAAAGGGATGGATCTAACGGTGAAAAACTTGGTAGCACCGAGTGTCTCGTGCTATTGATAGCATAGTAGCCGGACTCTATATATATATATAGAGAGAGAGAGAGAGAGAACTAGGCTACTATGCTATTAATAGCACCAAGTCATTTGGTGCTACCAAGTTTTTGGCCGTTGGATTGAAGATGTGCGGTTAGGATGATGTGGGCCCCCTAGGGTTAAGTGGGTGGTTGGTTGAATAGTATGATCTAACGGGTGAGAATTATCAAAGGGGTGGATCTAACGGTGGAAAAATTGGTAGCACGGAAATCTCGTGCTATTGATAACATAACGATCGGACTCTATATATATATATATATATATATATATATATATATATATATATATATATATATATATATAGTCTTTGTATTCACATTTTTCTGCAGATTAGCACGACTTTGATCATTTTTATCCGTTAGATTATACTATTCAACCAACCACCCATTTAACCCAAGGAGGCCCACATCATCCTAACCTCACATCTATTAATCCAATGACTAAAACTTACAAGCACTAATGATTTGATACTTTTAAAAGCATAGGAGCTCAATTATATATATATATATATATATATATATATATATATATATATATATATATATATATATATATATATATATATATAACTAAGTAGGAGATACTATTAATGACAATGACTTGACTTGGTTCTACCCTTAGATTAAAAAATGTGCGGCTAGGATGATGTGGGCCCCCTAGGGTTGAGTGGGTGGTTGGTTGAATAGTTTAATCTAACGGATAAAATTAATCAAAGGGGTTAATCCAAGGGTAGAAAACTTACTAGCACCAAGTTCGTCGTCTTATTAATAGCATACCGGACTATATATATATATATATATATATATATATATATATATATATATATATATATATATATATATATATATATATAGTTGACCTAGAATACTCTCAAAAGCATCACCTTTTGGTGCTTTTGAGTTTATAGCCCTTGGATCTAATTCTTGACTACTAATAACCTTTGGATTAAACACTATTCCACCTACCACCACCTACCACCATCATCTCAACTCTACATCTCTCCAACCAATGGCTAAAAACTCAAAAGCACCAAGTCTTTTGGTGCTTTTTGAGTATTCTAGCTCAACTCTATCTATATATATATATATATATATATATATATATATATATATATATATATATATATATATATATATATATATATATATATATTAAGTATAGCATTTTATATTATTTTTAATATTATTATATTATACATAATTAAAAATATATATTCAAATGATAAATTATTAAAAAAAGGTAATATGTATTTTAAATTAATTATTAAAATGTAAAATAAAAAAAAAAATTCGGCAGGTTCTTTTGAAATTGGGCCGGTTGAACCACCTGTCTCAACCGGTCAAAACAGATTTTAAGCCAGTTCGATTTAATTGGTTGAACCGAGCCCGTTTCGACACTGCATCAGGGCTGAACCGGCCGAATCGACTCGGGTTTTAAAGCATTGGTTAGTAGTAGGTAGGTACGCCCACTCTCACCATTATGATTGAGGATTAAATCCAGCTTCGAGTGACATGGTTGTGCGGGACGCTTAGGTACCGTTTGGTTCGAGTATAAGTAAGAATTAGTTATTACAAAAGAACGGTCATAAGTACGGAGATAATTAAGAAAAATATTGCTCTGGTGCCAACTGCCAAGTAGTACTGGGAATAGTGGCTAGCACTGTTGCTTTGCAGTGGCTTGCAGCTTTTGAGGTACGAGCACACTTTTTAAATATTTAGCCGACACAATCTTAGCGTGCGATTGCGAGTTTCCTCCTCTCCACGAAACTCTTTTTTGAGTTCTAGCTTGTAACACTACTACGGGGTTTGTTTACAATCCCAACCCCAGTAAAATTAATTAAGATTTGGCGTGGATTGTTACGGTATATAAAATTATTTTATTATTTTCTGAACTCGATATCATACCATGCATGTATTATTCTAAAATTTAAAATAGTTATGTATATAAGACATAATAAAACTAAACCTCTTAACTCGGTTCTAAAATTTTGAACAGTCAATAAGTTAAAATAGTTCAATAATAGATGGCTTTCTGAAAAGTAGGGCGTCGTAATTAGTATCGTAATTAATCACCAGTTAGACATGTAAGATGAGTCTCAACTGATTTAGGGTTATATAATAAGTAGAGCGCGGTTTTCCGACCGATGATTATTGTAGGAGCGCAACTTCCCACGGGATTGGCTAATGGTTTCGAGGGAGTCTCACATCGTCGAATGTGTTTAAATTTGACGAGAACGTCAAGACTTTAAAAAAAAAAAGAAGAAAAAAGAATGTGACACTCCAAGAATTTAGAATAGTTTTATATATAAGATATACTAGAAATAAATCTCTTAATCCGATATAGTATTTTGGACAATAGCTAACCTAAAAAGTTGAAAAGGTAAAACGTGCTAGAGCTAGAATATTATTAGAATAGATGACCTTTCTAGAAAGAGAAGTCTCAGAGTGCATTCCGCATTAAAATATAATTTCTACAGTCTCATTGAAAAAAGAAGGAGCATGTTTTAGTATTCCTTCACTACAACTTTTTTTCTACAATTTTTTTTCTTCTAATAGCTTTAGTCGACCGTCCCTAAAGCAAGTGGCAAAGTATTTGGTGGTTGGTACCCGAGACCCAAGTTCGAATGCTAGTTGATTCACATTTCTGACGAAGTTTATTTCTAAATGAAATAAACGAAGCTGGTAGCATGCTATCTATCTCTCTCAAAAAAAAAAAAAAAAAAATATATATATATATATATATATATATATATATATATATATATATATATAATATCTGGTCTCGGGTATCTATACTTTAATTTCTACATGAGAATTGATAATTTCATAACTAAATTTGATATTGCAATATATTATATCTGGTCATAATTTAGACTTTTTTTTACTCTGACAATAACAAAATTTGGTCAGAAAATATCAGTTCCCTTTTGCAAAGTTCTTGAGTAAATCTCTATAAGAAAAAAGGCCATATCCTTCTCAACTAAATTTTCTTTAGCGAATCTAACTAATAAGTACATAACAAATAATATCATCTCTAAACTGACCCAGGTGACTCCTGCCTTCATTTTTTAAAAAAAATTTTTCTCCCCCACTGCTGCTAACAACAATTTAGCATGCTCATTAACAGCTGTTCATTGTGTAGATCCCCCCAGAAACAAATCGAAGTTTCCGGAACGACGAAGGAACGGAGAAGTCCATAGCCGGCACGGCGGCACACAGCACATGCCACTGCCCAGATGACTCTGAACACTGCAGCATAAAAAACTAATCCATGCAAGCTAAATCTCCACATTTAGGACAATATTTGTAGAGGTTTAGTATAATAATTCTTGGATCCTGCGAGGAATCGGAGTTCGATACGGAGGTTTAAGATCCGTCCATCTTGCGGTTTTGGCCGTACCTCGATTAATTTACCGAGCAATCAAAGAGGCTTCTTAACAAAAGTTTGTAAGATCAATATATCTAATGTCAGTTTAGCTGCAACTGTTACTGTATTTTTTGAGAGATATATAGGTAACACGCTAGCCGCTTCGTTTATTTCATTTAGAAAAAAACTTAGCTGAAAATGTGAATCAATTAGGATTCGAACTTGGATCTCGGATACCAACCATCAAGCCTTTTGCCACTTGCTCTAGAAACGGTCAGTGCTGCAACCACTACTATAACTCAAGAACAGTGACAGGTTTCAGACCTGTATTTTTATGTCCTTACTGTAACAACTAGCAATACAAAATTTAGCTTTCTGACGAGCAATTGGTTTTGCAGAAGTGTCTTTTTTGAATATGATATGAAGAAGTCAAAAGCAGCAGTTATTTGTTGAAATTCTGTCAACAGAGTTTCGATGCATGCAAAGTAGAAGTTTTAAACCAGTAGCATGGTTAATGTGAGGAAGATAATAGAGTAGGGCTACTATACTCTTATGAGTAGTAGATCCTTACTACTCATAAGTTGTTTTTGATGATGGGGCATCCGAATCGACGATCCACTTCATTAAATATGATCTAGAGTATTTAAAACTTCTAGAAAATAAATTTCGTAATTTTTCGATATCATTTACCTTACGATCAAAACCTCACAAAATTGACAATTTTTAACGGCCGGTATGAGATACTTGTTAGTTTAACGGTGTAAAAGAATTGAAATAAATTGAATTTTTGATAGAAAATTCTATTCACTACCCAGATAAAGATCAATAACTCCGATCTTAAATTGAAGGATCCGATCATCTATTTTTAGGACATCGTTCGATTTCGACCGTTCATTTTATGCCCATTTGATGGATTTTATTATAATTTCAAAAAATTACAAAATTTATTTTCTAGAAGTTTTAAATACTTTAGATCATATTTAACGGAGTGGATCGTCGATTCAGAGGCCCATCATCAAAAACAACTTATGAGTAGTAAGGGTCTACTACTCATAAGAGTATAGCAGCCCTACTCGAAGATAATATATCCAATAATAACTAATTCAATATGATTTTTTTTTGTGTGTGATTGAAAATAAGAAGTTTGATTTTTGTCCTATAAAAGACCTCGATTTAATAGGATAGTATATCTCATCTTCCATTTATCCCTCTCATTTATTCTTTTCAGATATAAACTTAGTTAAAAATATAAAGTAATTATGCTCCGACTCGGGACCTCGATTACTGACTATCAAACTTTTTACCACACACATACTAGAGATTATTAACTACTCCGTTTATGGCATCTCATAGCTAGACCTCACAATCTCTAACCGTACTTGTGGATACTTGCGGGTTACCTGCAAATTTACATATATGTGTTAGGTGCCGTTCGGGCGGGTCCTCGGGAAGATCAGAGATCCGTATCGAGACCCGCGTAATGATGTAAAACGGCTTTAATAGATGACCCTCGAGAAGTGCGCCCTTCTGACGGTCAAGCAATTCAGTCGGTGAGGGATCAAACCGACCGGGTTCGTATGCTCTATCCTCACTTCGGTTCGGCCGAAAGAGCCGAATGGTCAGCACAAGTAATAGATTAAGCAAGGGAGGAGCCGAATAGCCAGAAGAAGACTTAAACAATCGGTCCGGATCAGCCGAAATGTGACTATATTAATAAGAAAAACGGGGAAATATAAGGAATGGACCGTAACTTTCAAGAGTGATGCCCAAAGGGCAGACAGACTCTAAGAACTACAACAAAGAGCGGAGTGATGCCACTGAAGGCAGACAGACTCCAGGAGTGATGCCCGTAGGGCAGACAGACTCCAAAATTCTAAGTTACATGCTACTCCTAGGAAAGCAGTAAATGCAGGAAAGAAAGATGCGGGAAAATAAGGGTGGTCTTTTGTGCGCAGGGGCAAAGACCTCTATTACAGGCTTCAAAGTTCCTATTTATAGCCTGCATTATTGGTTGGTTGAAGGGAGGAAGTGGTTGTAACCATCATCGTGAAAGTTACACTAACTTCTCATGGAAGTTACGCCCTGTGGAAGTTACACTAACTCCCGTGGAAGTTACATTAACTCCTCATGGAAGTTACGCTCCAATCTTCAACCGTTCCCGTCTTCTTGTCCTTCAAGAGCCTTATTGCCGACTCCTGGTGTACAACGTGTTCTTATTGTCTCATACGTGGGTTAGGTCGGCTCAATTTTGGTATCAACAATGCCCCCCCAATAGTCTTTCGAATGAACATTCGGATGACTATTGGTGCCAAATCGACTGCTCAGCCGAGACCCAAACTTTAGTTTCGCTGGTCTTGGTTGGCTTAAAGAAAATGACTCTTTATAATCTCAGCCACATATATCTCGGCTTTATCAACCGATTTTTTTTTTATTCGATCGGTTCGACTCTTCTTGAACCGAATGTTCTTCTATCAAGGATTTTCTCATTGAGGAAAGTGGCTATACCTCGGCTTCATCAGCCGATTCTTCACTTTTATCTGATTGGCTTGGCTCTTTTTGAACCGACTGTTCTTCTAGCAAGGATTTCTCCTTTCCTTTACTTTGATTTTTATATCGGCTCCATTGCAGTCGATCATCCTCACTTTTCTTTTGGAATTGTTCATATTGGGCAACTCGAACACCTAGATCAAATAGGTTAGCAAAATGCTTATCTTCAAAATGGTCTTTTATCTTAAAATGTAGACCATTTAACGCCATTTTGGCGAACTCTGATTCCGGCATTCTCGTAAAGCACCGAATTTTGGCTATTTTGAAACGATTTAAATACTCTTCGACCGTTTCATTTGACTTTTGTTGGTATAAAGCCAAATCGGCGACCGATATTTGTGACTCCGACCTATAAAATTGCTCATGAAATTTTCTTTCCAATTCGTCCCAATTTTGGACGGAATTGGCTGATAAACTTGTATACCAAATAAACGCCGTCTTAGTTAACGACGTGTGAAATAATCGAAATTTTAAAAATGAGTCAGCGGCAGCTTCTCTACATTGGGCCGTGAACCGGGCTATACGCTCGACAGTATTCTCAGTCTCATCGCCTGAGAACTTGTCGAATTTCGGCATTTTCCAGTTTGCAGGATACGGATGCTCTACGTCGATGTTCGCGGGATATGGAGATCTAAATACGGGCCGCACTGCCGGCATTGCGCCAACTCCGAAAGTATTTCGGATGACTTCTTCAATCTGTGCGTATATTTCATTGTTGTTCCCCTGCAAGGGAACATGTGCTTGTATTACATTCGGTCCTTGCGGTAGACCGAAATTCGGTGTAACAGGGTTAACTCCTTGCATATTGGGAGCCTGCCCCCCAGCTCTAGCCCCTATATTTTGGGGTTGGTAAGCTGGTAAAGGAGGTAAACCTGATGTAATCCCCGACTGCGGGTCGGCGTTTATATTCGCCGACCTATAAAGAGTTTGAGCCGTCGGCGTGACTGGATTTTGTTGCACCGGTGCATTTAGGGGCCCTTGTTGCTCTTCATAAGGTTGTTCGTTTCGGATAAATAATTGTCTAATTCGAACAATATTTTCATTATAGGCCGTGATGGCGGCCAGCACCGCATCTAGTCGAGCGGTACTTTGATGGATATTTTGATCTAAAGTTTGCAGGACTCGGCTCATCTGGCCGAGTGCCTGAGTTAGACTCGGCTCTTGATGAGCCGATCGTCCACTAGTCTCGCCTCCAACGGGTAGCACCGCACGATTCTCGTTCGTATTTTCGCGCTACTAGCTTGGTCATTCCACCTCGAAGGCACGGGAATGGCTCTATTCCGGAGGTTCATAGCAGCAACGTCAGCCATATGAAAATGTTTAGATTAGGAAAACCTGAGTGTGTCCCACCGGGCGTGCCAAAATTGTTAGGTGACGTTCGGGCGGGTCCTCGGGAAGATCAGAGATCCGTATCGAGACCCGCGTAATGATGTAAAACGGCTTTAATAGATGACCCTCGAGAAGTGCGCCCTTCTGACGGTCAAGCAATTCAGTCGGTGAGGGATCAAACCGACCGGATTCGTATGCTCTATCCTCACTTCGGTTCGGCCGAAAGAGCGAATAGTCGGCACAAGTAATAGATTAAGCAAGGAGGAGCCGAATAGCAAGAAGAAGACTTAAACAATCGGTCCGGATCAGCCGAAATGTGACTATATTAATAAGAAAAACGGGAAAATACAAGGAATGGACCGTAACTCTCAAGAGTGATGCCCAAATGGCAGACAGACTCTAAGAACTACAACAAAGAGCGGAGTGATGCCACTGAAGGCAGACAGACTCCAGGAGTGATGCCCGTAGGGCAGATAGACTCCAAAATTCTAAGTTACATGCTACTCCTAGGAAAGCAGTAAATGCAGGAAAGAAAGATGCGGGAAAATAAGGGTGGTCTTTTGTGCGCAGGGGCAAAGACCTCTATTGCAGGCTTCAAAGTTCCTATTTATAGCCTGCATTATTGGTTGGTTGAAGGGAGGAAGTGGTTGTAACCATCATCGTGGAAGTTACACTAACTTCTCATGGAAGTTACGCCCTGTGGAAGTTACACTAACTCCCGTGGAAGTTACATTAACTCCTCATGGAAGTTACGCCCCAATCTTCAACCGTTCCCGTCTTCTTGTCCTTCAGGAGCCTTATTGCCGACTCCTGGTGTACCACGTGTTCTTATTGTCTCATACGTGGGTTAGGTCGGCTCAATTTTGGTATCAACAATATGAATATTAATTTTTTTTTATTATCCAAAAAAATCGGTAAAACGGATAGGTACATGTTAAGTTGTAAGCATTTTAGATAAACCACAGGCACCCGCATATATTTTTTTAATAAAAAATTTGATAATCTTTATGAAAATTTTATTAATTTTCTATCATAAAAATTTGGGATGATAAGATATTTTTATATTATGTAATTTATGCGCTTTAATGTTTTATATTTTTTATTGTATGTTATGATATTTTAAATAACAAGTTTTGTCATATTTTTAAAAAAATTATCTATATATTTTACATTTGAAAAATATAGGAGCAAAAAGAAAAAAAAAATCTTATAGTTACCATATCCACCTGCATGCCCGTAGGCAGTATGAATAAAGATGTTGGCTACTTAAAAATTTATTAGTAAATGTACAATAATCCATCCGCAGGTTATCTAACCCACTCGTTTGTCAAGTTTACTTATCACACTCCTCATTCCTCAAATGCTATATGATTTTTGAGTTAGCCTTAAAAAAATACCAAATAAGATATTTTCACATCCACATAGGACTGCAATTAACAATTAACAGTTTTTTTTTTTTTTTTGGAAATGATGTTCATAATATAGATTCATAGAAAAAAACTAAGAGACTTTTTAGTTACTCAGAAAAGTATGAAAAAAAAAATCCAGAAAAAATGTTTTCTATGAAACTCTCTTTTTAGTTTTTCCATGTGTTTGATTCCGAGTTAAATTAACTACTTTTTTTATAGAAAGAATTTTTATTTTCAAATTTTATGAGAAAATACTATTTTCATTTTCTTTAAAAAAATTCAAAGAACAAAAAACTAATTTTCAATAAAATTTGGGAAAAAAACTTTCGAAAATGGCTTCTTTTTTTTTTTGAACCAAGAGGCCAGAAAACATAGAAAGTAATTTTCTATGAAAAAATTATTTTTTTTTCATACTTCAAAAAAAAAAAGCAAATAGTGTCAAATTTTTTTTCATACTTTTTTAATCAACTAAACAGTCTTAAATTTCTTTCATACTTTTTCAAAAAATCAAACAGTCTCAAATTTTTTTTTTATATATATTTTTTTCAAGAAACCAATCAGTACTCTTAAAAAAAATTTTATATTTTTTTTCAAGAACCAAACGGTCTTAATTCTTTTCTTTTTTTTTGAAAGATAGGTAGCACGCTACCCGCTTCGTTTATTTCATTTAGAAATAAATTTAACTGAAAATGTGAATCAATTAGAATTCGAACTTGAAACCTTAGGTACTAAACCGACCGTCCCTAGCGCAAGTGGCAAAGGGCTTGGTGGTTGAGACGCACCAGTTCAAATTCTTGATTGACTTTTTTAAGTTTATTTAAATGAAATAAGCAGCGGATAACGTCTTCTATCTCTCTCGAAAAAAAAAAAAAAAAAAAAAAAGGAAATCTTAGGTCCTAACCACCAAATTCTTTGCCACTTGCTCTAGAAACGGTCGGCAACCGTCTCAAAATTTTCTTCATACTTTTTCAAGCGGCCAAACAATCTCCCTCTAAAGACAGTAACAGGAAGAAGAAGAAGGATGTGGATTAAATGCATGATCATGCAAAAGAAAACAGAAGAATATATACCAAAGAAGAAGACAACATTCCAACCTGGGCTCAGTGCTTGGACTTCTCCAGCAAACAAAAATCAAGGGGGAGAGAGATCGATCGATCGACATCAACACAGTTCAACACCACCGTATCAGGTTGAGAAAGGGCACAGCAAGGTTCAATGATTATTACATGTTTTCTTTTGTTTCACGTGGATCGATCCTTAAATTTCGACACATTGTGGACTCCAACAAAGATTAATTATTGCTTAACTTGTTGTTGACTTTGCCAGATGGACACTTCTATGTCCATACATTAATTGTCTTTCTATCCGGTTGATCAGATTGTGTCCAAACAACTTGAGAAAGATCCCTAATCCTTGTCCTTTTCATATCGCTTCCTTGTTTAAAGCCAGTAATTAAATATAGATAAAATACGTACAGAACTTATCTGAACTATAAATTATTCTGCTTCGACTATATAATCTCTTAAAATTTAATTTTACGACCTAACTTTTCAATTTGTTTGATTTGAATCGGCCAATGATATTTCGACTTCAAAATTTAAGCTAATTATAGTTGTGAGAATTGTATGAAGTATATTTACTAAACATGTAAAGATAAACTATACATTCAAATATTGAAGGCAAATTGTTGTTGACTGATTCAAATTAAACAAATTGAAAAATTGAGAAAGAACGTAAAAACTTAAAAAAAAAGTTGGATTGTTGGCTTAAAATGTTTTATAATTCAGATAAATTCGGTATGTTTTTATTTTAAAAATATTATGGATGAAAACGAAGTTGATTTACCAATGAAAAGCGGCAGAGCTTGATTGCTTGGTCCCACCACTTCGATTGAGCGTTGATCATGATAAATACAAAATAGTTTACTAAAAATATAGTGAGTTTTTGACCCGTAAGTTTTCAAATTTAATAAGAATATATAAGATATTTTAGAGTTTTGAAGTGTAAATATACAATATCCCCACTTTATGGATTTTTAGTTTTATTCAATTTTCTTTTATAAATTTATTTCCACATTTAATTTATCAAAATCTCTCATCAGAGTTCAAACTTGAAGGAGACTATTAATGATAAAATATTAAAACAATTTTCTCTACCAGCTCATAAAAGGTTATAATTTTTTATTCCTAATTATTAAAGCAAGCTAGAAAAGTTCATCAATATTATAAAATAGGGTTAATTTCATACAGGTCTATGTAAATATAGTAAATGACAAATATATATTCCTACAAAATTCAACTTTCATATATTCTCCCTACAAAAATTTTGATGTTTTCAAATATATCCCAGCCGTTAGAATTCGTTAGAAAAATAAAATTAACCATAGGTTAAATACCTAGCCCTCCTTATTTGTTTTGACATTTTTATCCCTCTTATATTATACTGTTATGATTTTTAAAGTAACATATTTGTGATGACAAAACTGAAAATATAAATAATTCTCTAACATTAACAAATTAGAGAAACATATTTGAAAATATTATAACTTCTACAAAAAAAACATATAAAAGTTAAAATATATATATAAAAATATATTTATGCATTTATTATATTTACGAGAGACCTATATGAAATTAATCCAATAAATTATATTAATCATCCAGTACAAGTTGTTACAAAGGTGTCGGTGGATATAACAAAAAAAAAAAAAATTTTTTTTTTTTAAAGAAAGGTATTTGTGAAGGGTTTGTTTTAAAGATAGGAAGTGACACAGGATGATCCAAATGCTGAATAGTGCACGATGGGACTAATCATTGTGCGTAAAAATCAATCATCTCCACATTCTCTTCAAGAGTAAACTCAATCAAAATGCATGATATAGAGGTACGAATCTTAGTACCATTTGTTCACTTAATTTGTTTCCAAACAAGAGTATTAATTAATAGGATCAACCCACGCGATCATGGGGAGAAAAGATTTTTTTTTTTTTTTTTTTTGATCCTTCAATCTTAATATTTTTTAGTCTACACGAAGTTAAATGACTCTGAATAGCACAACAGATATATTCTACACGGTGGCAAATGAGTGTAATCAAATGTTTCCAAATGATTATTGATGTGAACTGCTTCTATATATGTTTTGTATTTTAAAAACTCGTTATTTACAAAATAAATAAAAATTATATTATAATTGAATTATTGCAACATGCTAAACTATATATTATTTTTCTACGAAAGAAACCAGAAATAATATATTCCAGTTGCACTAACTAACTAACTAATCATCCCCAAAGTTACAAACAAAGATTTATTTCGGATTAATTGTATACGCCACTTTGGAGTAATCCTTAACCATTAGAATTAATTGCGCTATTGGTTTCCAATCTTTTCAATACTTTTCACTTTGGTCCCCTACCTCTTCTATCACTTGCACGCCGTTTTATCAAGCTTAATTTTATTATCCTCAATATTTTTCTATACATCTATAACCATCTCGGCTTTACACATGATGCCTACTGGCTTTGTTGAAGTATTTAGCATTCTTAACATCGAGCTGGAAATGCTATCTAACTCTTTCGAAACGATAGAAATTAGTACCGAATTGATCGGCGGCTATAACCGTGATGTATAAAAGTAGGCGAAGTAATGTTATATTTACAATTAAATTTTATAATACTTTACAAATTAACTAGCATGTATAGCGGTATTTATTAATAAAATTACAAATTAAGAGAACGTAAGCATGGCTTATAATTTCGAGATTGAAATCCGACCACTATACTATACAATTTGTAAAATATTGTGCACTTTGTTTATAAGCATTTTTCAAGTTTTATAAAAGCTGTCTTAGTCTATTTTATCAAAACTAAATAAAGATTTGGATGATAAAACCTAATTAAAACGAAAGACAATATTTAGGGATCTAACAACAACAAACGAAAAGGTTCGCGGAGAAAGTAAAAATTTTAAACTCTTATAAACTTTAGATCATTTTGATTCGACTATCTAACCTTTCAAAATTTTAATTTTATTATTCAATTTATTAATTTATTTGATTTAAGTTAATTAAGGACATTTTATTTTAAATTTTAAAGTTAAAATATTCTATTCATTTTTATCAAAGCAAAAAAAAAAAAAAATACACAATAGTGACACGTGTACCTAGTGATTATGCTACGCGTGTGCCTGATGCTGTGTTGGTACGCCGTGCCAGGTAGCGGATCACCGGTGGTACTGGCGCTGTAATGTTTGGAAGCGACGCCAACGCAGGCGCCGCGGCCCCCTCTCCCCATCAATGCAGACATCGGATCCCCCCTCCCCTCCAAATCGCCACACTTCTCACACCCACTCGCCACTCGTCTCCCCCACCTCCACGTGTCCGCTACGCAAAAATTTATATTATAACACTTACAACGTATCATTTATTCTTAGGCTTAGTTTGGTATTAAGGTGGATCTAATATATATTAAGATTCGGTTTGAAATTATGGAAAAATTGCGTTACATACGGTAGGAAAGTACGTTGAAAAAATATTCTGTTTATTTCCGTATGTAATAATGTGTTCGCGTATCGCGTGAGTCGATTCTGTTATATTTTTTACGGTCCCACGTAGAAGCATATCCCTATATTCATTTTATTTAATAGCGTTAGATAAATCTTAATACCAAACTAAGTCTAAATAGAATAAAGTTAAGAAAAAGCAAAAATATATTTTTGGTTTTTTTGATGAGGCTAGTATGAGAAAATATATTATAACCAACTAAGCAGCGAACACAATATTAAATACAAAAATAAACGAATAATGCATAATCTCTCCGTAATTTCAAACGAATCTTAGTAAATTATATATATTTTTTTAAATTTAATTAGTTAGAAATATCACATCAAGATAATATAAGCGATATATTTTAGACTGTTTTCTTCCCACCTCTTCTCCAGCGTTCGGGACAAATTCAAATTTTCGAATCACCGTCTAAATTTTCACGCCCCCGAGAGAGGAGGGGGGCCCACACTGTAACTCTCCCCTCTCCTCCCTACTTTCCTCTTCTCCTCTCTTTAACCCCCCTTTGCTTAAGAATATACGTGTACGTATTCAAAAAATATGTGTTATAATTAAAAAGGCAGTGATGAAAATAACAGTTTTAAATGTTGAGTCAAAACGAAAAAAAAAATAAATAAATCGAAAACGGTCTACGTCGCGACATGCGAGTCACCGTCGAGTCCAACAATCCTACGTGGCGACTTCTCACGTCTCCTTTCTCCCGTTTAAACAATTTATTAATTAATAATTGTTTATTCGATTGAACACTCCTCGATGCCCATTCTCTGTGGCTCCCTTCCTCTCATTAGGTATTAAAAACAACCGCAAGGCCATTGGGGTGGGTTACTTCTACTTATTGCGAGTAGTATATAGGAAGCATCCGTGCGCCTGCTCCCTCTTAAAATTTAAGGAGCCTATATAATTTACCCCTCTTCTTCTTCCTCCTCCTCCTCCTCCTCTTCCTCTATATGTATATTGCTACGATGTTTTAATGTTATATATGGTGAGAGATCTCCGCCTCAGAAGTTGCGTCTCCCCTTCGTCTTGTTCCCCTTCTCCGAATCAACCCTAATTAAATCCACTCCCTGAGCCCACACCCTCGCACTTGGAAACCCTGATCGAGTTGTTTAGGTTCCTACCGAAGAATTGTGAAGAGAATGGGGGAGAAGCCGCTGATGTTGAAGGATTACCTGGAGATCGAGATCGACTCCCAGGCGGAGTCGAGCGACGGGTTCCCCTGCTACCCGCGGCTCGCCGACGCAGCCACCGTGCGCCACCTCCTCGCCGCAGAGCTCCGCGGCGGCGCCGGGAAGCGCTTCGCGCGCCCGCGATCGGCGAAGGGGGGCGCGCTCACGCGGATCTCCGCCGCCATCAAGCTCAAGCTCCTCCCCTTCTCCGCCGCCGCCGCCGAAGGGAGAAACGGGGAGGGGTTCCTCTCCAGAAGCTTCTCGAAGCGGATCAGGGGGAGCTTCTGGAAGAAGCGATCGGAGGATGCGGAGGGGGAGCGGGAGGGGGAGCGGGATCGGAAGCGGAGCGTGAGGGTGAAGGACATCGTGCGGCTGGGGTCGTTCGAGGAGATCGAGGAGCGGCGATCGTTCGGTTGCCCTTCGCCCGTGGTGAGCAGCTGCGGTAGCTCCTCCGAGAGCGAGTCCTCCTCCTCGTCTTCGGGCTCCGATTTCGTGAGCTCCTCCATTGGGAGCTCCGAGTCGTTCCTCGACGAGATCGAATCCGCCGCCGCAAAGAAGAGCTCGCCGCCGCGGAGCCCTAACGCAAACCCTAACCCTAACCCTAACCCTAGGGTTTGTACCGTCGCCGACATCGGCGTCCGTGCGGAGGAGGCGCCCACCGGAGACACGAAGGTGAGCTTTATTCAATTTTAATGCTTCTATATCATATCATTGCTCATAACCGTAATTCTCTATACGAAATCATTACCTGAACCTGATGCACCGCGTCGTCCGTGGACCGCTCCGTTCTATCTCCCCCATCCACCGTTGAATTTACGAGGAGTGGCGTAGATCTCACGGACTGCGTGAACTACCAATAACGTGGTACACCCGGTCCATATAGTAGGTTCATCTAGTTTGGTGCCTCACGTTTTGGTCCGTGCATTGAATGAACAGCTCGGACGGTACTAATTCAATTTAAACTCTTTGATAAATCGCAATTAATAAGTTCCGAGACGTGGATACGAGTGCATGCATTGTTAATAAAGCTTATTGTCCTAATCTCGAGGTAGGCGTAGAGTTACATGCATGTTTATCGTGAAAAAATCTAACATAATTATGCATTATGCATTGTAAAAATAACAAAAAAAATATTAGTAGTAATTTGTTATTTGTTGAATTATCATCTTTCGATCTTAAAATTAGAAGGCTCATTTCAATATAAGTTATTACTGTTATTGTTATACAAATTAGATTGAAAAATTTGATTGAAGTTAAAATTATAACAAATCAATTAAGTTTAAGAAGCGTAATATTACTAATAATTAACTCTAGTATATAGTTGGACGACGAGAAGTGTAAATTAATTAGGAGTATTATCAACAAGGATTATATATAACTTTTTACCCCCAGAGAAAAATAAAAAAAAATTAAACCTGTTCGTTCTCCACAGTCGTAGTAGTGTCGTTAGTGGAATTTGTCGTGTAGCGTAAAAGGTGTTGGGTACGCAAAACTAAATATATAGGGCTGGTCCACGGTGTATAGTTTAAGCTCGAGCTGCTCCACTTGCTCAGGCGCATTACTTTATCGACGCCACTTCCACCAACCGCTAATAATGCCTCCATGTTTATATTTCCCCCCACCTCATCTTTTTTATTTTATTTTTATATCTACTTATTTGTTTAATCATTTTATTTTGTACGTACATGCATTTATGCAATTGTTTTGAGCGAAGATGAAAAAAAATATATTTATCATATAATAATTCCGTAAAAAGCGGATTCCGCGACCACGCGTGCTCGTCTTTTCCCTGTTTCGCTCCGTACCTTTCACGCTCACGAAGCGGGGACTAATCTCCCTCGCATTATTGGGCGCACTCGCGCCTCTATCCTTTTTAAAATGTAAGTTTTATATATATATATTTTAAAAAGAATCTCGTGCTCGTTTTATTAATATAGTTATTGACATACTTACACGTATTTTGCTTTTATATTTTATTCATTCATAAATTATGTTCTCTTCTCATGAATATAACACATATATTACTAATGTTTTAGTTCTTAGATTTACTCGATCGTCAAAACAAAGCAAAAATTACAACTTCAAATTTTTTTTTTCTTTTGTAATTAGGGGGAGGAGAGTGAACCAAGGGAGGAGTGTCAAATGGAGGCGGAGGAGAAGGAGCAGCTAAGTCCTGTAGCGGTGATGGACTTTCCCTACGAGGACGAGGAGGATGAGGACGCGACCACCACAACCACTTCCCCTTCATCTCCCTCTTTCCAACAAACCCTCGCCAACATCGAGAGTACGTGTCCTCCCTCTTAGATCTTTTCTATCTTAATTTCTATTTGCATGATCTCTCTACTTTAATTTGTAGTTCGGTACGATCTTCTTAGCTGGCTCTGGGGGCTCTCGCAAGTTCCACTATTGCTTTCGCTTTTTGCGAGACAGATAAAAAAAGCAGCTTTTCAACCGACCAATGAAATCCAAATCAAATTACTATTATATGGAGTGGTCATATCCTGCGGATTTAAAAGATGACCCAACTAAAATCACTTCACAAAAAGGACGCAAAAATAATAAATCACTAAATTTATAAGATAGGTAGTATGCTATTCGTTTTATTTATTTTATTTAAAAATAAATTTAGCTGAAAAACATAAATTAATTAAAATTTAAATTCAAAAATTTACAGGTACGATCACTAAATTTTTTTTATTACTTACGCTATAAACGGTCGGTGCTATAGTCGGGGTGTTAGTGTGTGTTCTTTTGGGACCATGTGTTGCTTCAGAATCTTCTCTGTTTTTGTCGCTGGTTTCCTGGCATTTACTGTTGAGGCCAATCTAGAGAGAGAGAGAGAGAGAGAGAGAGAGAGAGAGAGAGAGAGAGAGAGAGAGAGGCCGTAAAAGCTATTGCATGCCTTTGCCCCTATTATCTTTTTGTCCATGTTGTTGGTCCCACTGTAATTAAGGCATGCTTTAATATTCTGCAGGGGTTACCCATGCGGAAAATAATAATAGAAAAGATTTTTACAAAAAATAATAAATAGATGAAAAATCAGAAGTTACTACTTACTAGAGTTTGGATCCAAAAGGAACGTTGCAAAGTTCAGGAACGAAGCCAAAAATGCACTTCTCACTTTGGTATCTTGAGCTTAATTTAAAGTGTATCAATTTAGTATTATATATATATATATATATATATATATATATATATATATATATATATATATTTTCTCGTTCGTCGTTTTCTTTATTAATATTTTTTAAATTATATATAAAAAACTTTATATACTACTTAGATTTATCAAATATTTATTTTATTAATATCTTTCAGTTTTAACTTTATTACTGATTTAACAAAAAAAATTAGTAGAATAAATAATAAAAAAAAGAAAAATAAAACTAGGGGTACTAAATTGATACACTTGAAACCACATAGTACTAAAATAAAAAAAATACGAAACCACAAAAGTGGTATTTAAAGTTTTTTCTAATATTTTGGTCTTATAATTAGTTTTATAAAGCAATTTCCAGCAAAAATTCGATGCATAGACCCCCTAAAATTTGTAATATTTTAATTTTTTGCTACACCATAAAGAAAATAATCTATGAAATATTTAAAAAATTTAAGGGGCCATGATTTGTTGTTTTTTGAAAAAAATATATGTAGAGGTTAATTAGTTAAGTGCCAGCTTGTTAGAAAATTAGATCCATAGTTGGAGTTTCTGATAGGCGATAATGGGTTTGGGGACCATCTTAATTATTTGTTAAATTGTACATATCCTTAAATTTTTTGGTAGAATTAATTAACAATACTGTTATGGACAACTTTTACTCAAAAAGAAATTATGGCGACGCACGCAAAAAGGCGGAAATGATTGGGCCATCTCATGCATGAAGCGTAGTTTAGGTGCACTGAAAAAGCTTTACAGTGTTATTTTTTTATAAATTATTTCTCGTGTTGATAAATTTACGTAATATATTAAAATGTGTACATATATTTATGGGAAAATTTTAAAAAATCCTTCTGTGATTTTGTACTTTCTCACTTTGGTATCATATAGTTTAAAATGTATCAATTTGCCCTCTCATGCTTTTGTTTTTATCTTTTTGACCGCTTTTTTCTTAATATTTCGCTAAATTAAATACAAAAAACTTCAGATATCCATATAGATTTATCGAATATTTATTTTAGTACTCTTTAATTTTAACTTTGTCCCTTATTTAAAAAAATAATAATAAAATTGATAATAACAAGAGAAAACGAAATCACAGAAAGACAAATTGATATATTTTAAACTATATGATATTAAAGTGAGAAAGTACGAAACAACATTGATTTTTTTTTTTTAAGTTATCCCATTTTATTAACAACATCTGGCATTATCGGTATGAATAGATCAATTAATACACACATATACGAAAATATATAATATAACGAGGGACCGAAATATCATTTCCTGCTCAGAGATTCATGAATCTCACCAATAACTGATCACAGGAGAGGACAAAGATCATTCTGTAGAACTAATTAAAGCTCATTTTTATTTTGTAAGTAAATTAAATTAGTTTAAGCAAAATTATAATTAGAAGATTTGGGATTATTGTAATTGTGTTGACTCTTTTAAAAGAAAAAAACAAATCTTTACGACTATGCATGCCCTCTTCGCATTTATTCAGAGGCAACTGCTTTTACCAAAAGCCCCGAAATTAAAACTCGATCTGTCGCTATTCACAAAAGCTTAATAAGTATATCATATCATAATTAACTGTTGCATGTACTTTAAAAAAAAAAATTAAGCGGATATGTAGATTACTGTGAATGTTAATTAATAATCAACCGTGTTCGATCGATTAAATGAAATTAAAAAATAAAAAATTAACGAATTTCGGGTTTTGTTGTTTTAATTCCGCGACGCGTTCTGCAGGAACGAAGGTGCAGCTGCTGCAGAAGATCCGACGGTTCGAGAGCCTCGCGGAGCTGGACCCCGTGGACCTGGAATCGCGCTTCGCGGCCTCCGACGAGGACGAAGCGACCGACGACGTCGGGAGGAGCACCGGATCGCAGACGGCGCGGGGCCTACTCGCGCTCCTCGAGGCGGCCACCGGGGGGGACCACCGCGGAATCTTCGAGAAGCTTCTGCTGGACTTCTTCGCGGAGGGCCTCTCGCGCGCCGCCGCCTCCGACTCGCCGGCCCAGCTACTGGAGTGCGCGAGGGAGTGGGCGATCGACGGCGCCCGCCGCTTCTGCTGGGAGGAGAAGCAACTCGAGATCAGTGAGATGGAGAGAAACGGACGGTGGAGATGCTTCCGCGAGGAGAAGCTACAACTCAGCGTGGATTTGGAGCGCGCCATATTCCACTCGTTGGTAGAGGAGTTGGTGTCGTCGTGGTAAAAAATAATTAAATAAAGAATAATAATAATAATAATAATAAAAAAGGGTACGTTGTTTACGAGAGGAGGGTTAACAAAAATTTTAACACAATATATGTGGGGACGAAACGGGAAGTGTCTGTATATGTCACGGACGTGTACGTAGGTCTCACGGTAGAAACCAAAATTTTGTAGGGCGAGACGTGATAAATGTGGTTTTGAGGTTTGGCAGCGTGCGTACACATCTGTTTTGGATTGTTTTGCCCGTACTGTACGTTTTTGCTGCTCACTTTTTCTCTGCACTCCCTATCAAACTTTACTTTCTGCGCTGACCGACCCTCCACAATACAAGTGGCAAAACACTTAATAGTTGGTACCCGAAGTTTCAAATTCGAAACTTTACTTACTTCACCGACCGTCCCTAATGTAAGTGGCAAAACGTTTAGGTACCGTTTGGTTCCTGTATAAGAGTTCAGTAAAAAAAATAGTGTTTGGATGAAAATTGAGTTGTTCCCGAGGATAAGAAAAATATTAGGTAGTTTTATATAAAAAATGCAGGTGTTGGTGGGAATAACCGAGAATTACTATTCTCGAGTAAAAAATTAGCGTTTGGATATAAAGGGGGGATAAGGGTCTATTTCTATCCCTATTCCCTAACCAAACAAAGCCTTAGATGGTTGGTACCCGAGGTTTCAAGTTCGAATCCTAAATGATTCATATTTTTAACTAAATTTATTTCTAAATAAAATAAACGAAACGAGATAGTATCTTACCCATCTCATAAAAAAAAATAATAAAAAAAGAAGTATATATATATATATATATATATATATATATATATATATATATATATATATATATATATGAGTAAGGCTACTATGCTTTATCGGAAGCATGGAGCGCTCCGTCTTCACTTTGTTTCGATGTTCGGACTTTCGAATCGACGATCGTTAGACTTGATCTAGAGTATTTGAAGTATCTAGAAAATAAATTTCGCGATTTTTCGATATCATTTGCCTAGTGATCGAAGGGACTCAAAATCAACGGTGAAAATAAAAATCTTACAAAATATGATGATATGACATTAAAATTTTAGATCAAAGTTATTGATCTTGTTTTATATGGTATAAAGAATTTTCTATCAAAATTTCATGTGATTTGAATATTTCTACACCGTTAAACTTGCAAACGGCTCACCACGGCCGTTAAAATTATCGATTTTGAGCCCCTTCGATCACTAGGCAAATGATATCGAAAAATCATAAAATTTATTTTGTAGGTACTTCAAATACTCTAGATCAAGTTTAACGGAACCGATCGATGATTCAAAAGTCACAACATCGAAAATGAGCTGGAAGCATGTATGCTCCGATAGATAAAGCCTCACACTATATATATTGACCCCTCAATTACTAAATTCTAAAATATTACAGTAGTGATACTACATTATTAATATCTCTAACTAATCAAATTTGCTTTTGAAATTTATCCATTTCATCATACTTTTTTTTTTTCAAAAATGTTATTATGCTTTTCTCTTAAAAAAAGAAATTTAACATGGATATATCATTGCGATATAGAAGACCGCCTCCCTAAGCAAACTAGACTTCTAATTTATTAAAATTAAGTTGTTTAAAAACTAAATTTGGTAAAGTATTTAAGTTAATTAAATCTAAAAATTCACACACAATTTTGAAAGTTGAAACGTACGGTTGCAACCAATAAAAATAAAATATAAGTTGAGGGAGGTAGATCACAATGGGATATTATTGTTGAAGGGGCCGGCCGGGTCTCCCTACATTTTTTTTTTTACTTTAAATTTTTCACTTAACCTGCTGATATAAGAATAATCTATATTTTTAATCTCCAGATCCCTAATAAAAGTCTCATAAATTCACCTATTTTTAGACTCCGTGTGAAACAATAGTTGTCTTTCTAAAAGCTTAGGTTGTAGAACGGTGTTTAAACATTTTTATATTTAACACTCCCCCCCTCACGTCTGGACTCAGACTTTTTGGTCAGGAACTCGATACCATGTGAAACAACCGTTGTATTTTAAAAACTTAAGCTGTTAAAGAACGGTGTTTAAACATTTTTATATTTAACACTCGGTCACTATATCCCACGTGATTTTTTTCTTTTTTATTTTATTTAAAAATAAATTTAGTAGAAAATGTGAATTAATTAAGATTCGAACTTGAGATCTCTGATACCAATCATCAAATTTTTTGTCATTTGCTTTAGGAATAATCTTTTTTTTTTTTTTTTTTTTTTTCCTTCAACAAACATGCCATTTGACTACACAGCAAAAATGCCCTTGCTGCCTTTTTCCCTTTACGTGCTGCGGTTACTTCTCGTTTTAACTGCCCTCGCTGCCTCTTTTTTTTAACCACCCCTATCGTCACAGCTGGTGCTATTTCGAACCATTAATAATTTACTAAATAATTATATTCAATACCAAGCATTTGTATTACCAAATTTTTGGCCCATAAATCTACTTTTTTTTTTTTTGTTATCATTTTTATCTATTAGATTTTAGGGGCAATTCATTATATATCTATGAAAAAGTTCTTAACTTTGATTTATTTCTTTTAAAAGATTAATATTGAAAATATTCTTTTTATGTTCAAACGTATTACTAATATAATCTCTTATTTCTGTTAAATTACTATTTGCTCTTTCAATATTTGCCCTTAAGTTAAGGACAAAATTGGTATTTTAAATTTTTTTAAGCGTGGTAAATATTTAACTCACGTTTAACCCAAGTTAGCTTAACGGATGGTAATTGTAGGAGTATTTTAAAATAACGGAGGAATATATGATGGATATATTAGAAAGAAAAATAAAAATAAAGATAAATGAAACATTTTTAAAGTTTTAAAAAGTATATAGGCAATTATTTCTAGATTTTACTATTCAACTAACCATCCATTCAATTTATTATCCCAATCGCACATCCCTTCATCTAAGGGTCGAAAATCTAATAAGCATTAATAACTTGGTACTATTAATAGTATAATAATAATAATAGCCTACTAACACCGACCATCCCTGAAAGTGGCAAAGGGCGATGGTTGGTACCAAGACCAGTTCGAATCCTAGTTGATTCACATTTCTATCTAAGTTTATTTCTTAAAAGAAATAAACGAAGCGTACCTATCTCTCAAAAAAAAAAAAAAAAAAAAAAAAAGCCTACTAACCAAATACAAGAAATACAGACTTTATAGAATCTTAATTAAGATGCATAGCCAAATACGAACGCTCGCTTAGGACAAAAATTCCATTTTCGTAATGTAATTCCTTAACAGAGGGTCATTTCACACGGACAACGGGCCCTCCTCCTCTTCGGCCCTTCACCACAATGCTTCTAATAACAATCTAGCCACCGACCGTCCCTAGAGCAAATGACAAAAGGCTTGGTGGTTGATATCCGAGACCCAAGTTCGAATCCTAGTTGATTCACATTTCTAGCTAAATTTATTTCTTAACGAAATAAACGAAGCGGATAGCCTGCTATCTATCTCAAAAAAAAAAACAAAAAAAAAAAAGATGTAGCCACCGGCGTTAAATTAATTGACTCCAAACTATAAAAGTTCTCCATTAATAGCGCGTTTGGTTCGCATTAATAGGAGTAAAAAGATGTCCGAGAATCTTATTCCCATTCATCCTATTACTAAGAATATAACATTACGTGTTTGGTTCGCATGATCATATTATTTAGTTATGCTATTTAAAACTATAAAAAATATACAATTTATTTATTTATTTTTTTAATTAATTTTAGATAATGCTATCAAAAATTTTAATACCTTTTTAGAAAAAGGAGAGAGAGAATATAGTTTAGAGAGAGATAGCATAATTAAAGAAATAGGAAGAGATATAGAGTCGAGGTTAGAGAGAAAGAGTTGAGATTTTAAAAAATAGGGGAAAAGAGAGCTTAGTTTAGAGAGAGAAGAATAGTTGAAGTTTAGAGAAAGATATGAGGTTAGAGTGCAATGAAAAATAATAACAACTAGCCGGCGGATAGAGAGAAAGAAAAAAAATTAGACATATTATGATTACCCCAATCCATTAATATGAGGATACCCACCCTCCACCAAGGGAATGAGATTAGTACTTTGGGATGCATCTTATTCCCAAGTAAATCTAATATTACCAACTAGATTACTTAGTGCGTTTAGCCAAACACCGTCATATTTTTTTATTCCCATTGAATTACAAGGAATCTTAAAAGATAGCGCGAACCAAACGCACCCTTAAGGGCGCGTTTGGTTCAAGTTATCTGGCGGGATTACGGCTAATCTGTCGGGATTCGTGTTTGGTTCATCCGCTATGTAATATACTCGTTAATGTAACATTACAAATCGAGCAGGTTACATCAAAAATATTAACGGGAGGGGGGTCGTGTATCTTGTATTACTTAAATCCGGTAATACTACTTATAATGTAAAATGACAATTTTACCCTTCAACAACCCGAAACCCAATTAATTATTTTCATATCTCTCTCTCTCCTTCTCCCTTCTCTCTCGCACGCCTCTTTCTCTTGCTCTCTCTTTTGCACGCCTCTCTCTCTTTCTATCTCTTTCTCTCTCGCATGAACACCTATCATCTTCTATTGTATCGTCCTCCCAGATAATCATCACGATCTCCTTCCCTCTATTCGCCATTTCCGCATATATATTTAATTATTTTTCTCTCTTGCTACGACACATTATTTTCGAAGTTAGATCGATTTGAAGTTATTTTTTTTTCATGTTAGGTCTTTTTATTTTATTATTTATTAATATAATTAATTTACTAGTGCAAATTATATTTTTATAAAAAATAATATTTAAATGAACACAACAAGGATAATTTTGGAAAAACAATACTTTTATGTCAGGATTACTAAATTTTATAAACTGAACCAAACGTAGTAACGTTATAAACACTGCAATCCAGTATTATATTACTGTATTAAACCAAACGCGCTAATGTAGCATGAGTAGTAATCTCACGTCGAAATCCAAGATACCTGGATATATCGAGATACTCTATAATATTACATAACTCGAACCAAACGCGCCCTAAGGGTATGTTTGGCGAAGTTTTATATTTTACTTTAATAGGTTGGTACAAGAACCTTAAAACTATAATTTTTTTACTCCGTATTTTCAGGTGCTTGGGTCAATTCCGAAAAAGATAATTTAACGAGAAAAAAATCCCCTCTACACCACCTCTTTTTTTTTTTTTTTTTTTATAAAATAGATAATTGCTATCTACTTCTTTCATTGAAAAGATGAATTAAATTACAAAGATAAGACAATCAGGACCTGAATAAAAAAAAGACACCATCTTATTTTTGTTAGAAGAAAAAGGTGGCGAAGGATGAAAGAGGAAAAAAGAAAGAGGAGATGAGATTTATGGAAAAAAAAATTAAAATAAAATAATAAATAATAAATAATAAATAAATAAAAATGCCCCGCCCCCCCCCACTCACTCACACTCACACACACACACACACACACACACACACACACACACACACACACAAACTCCCTTTTGAGACCATTAGTTTAATTCTTTTACAATCCGAACCAAACACTATTTTCTATTTATAATAACTCATTATTCTTTTTATCCCACCTACTCCACCCAACCACTATTTTTCACTATCCTGGACTAACTCCAACCCCCAACCAAACACAAAAATACTCCAACCCCATCTTAGCTCTGAACTTAATACTATTCCTAGAATAACTCATTTTTCTTTAATCCCGAACCAAACGGTAGCTTAGTATTTCAAGAATTGTAAAGAATATATTATAAGTTGAATTATTACTCTATTTTGGGGAGTACTCAAACATGCTCTAAAACTTCAATTTCGGCCAAAGAACCCAGCAGAGCGGCAAAAAAAGACCTTAATCCTATTTAAATATCAGAATAAATTACTCAATAATCACATATCTGGTATAAAAAGTTTTAGTTGTGATTAAAAAATAGGAATTGGATTTTTGCCTCCTTAAAAAATCTTGACATTTATAAAGCTAGGAAAGCAGTATAGCTACTTTTCTGCAAATTGTAGAAAATATGCAGATCCTGACGTCCTCGCCAGCCAGACCCAATCATATATATGTCCCAGATTCACCAGACGATGTGAGATCTATCTCACACTTCCTGCTGGTTATCAGACTCTGATACCAAATGTAACGAGGGAACCCACTAGCAATAATAACTGCATTTCAGCATTTTGAACCGGTGGCTGGGTTCAACAAGTTATTATTGCCAGCGGGTTAGAGCATTACATTTGATATCAAAGCCTGATAACCAGCCGAAAGTGTGAGATAGACCTCACATCGCATGGTAAATCTAAGACATATATATGATTGGGTCTGGCTGACGAGGACGTCGGAACCTAAACGAGGGAAGTATTTGACATCCCATAGTCCCACATCGGATAATATGAATGTGGAAGAGCCTGTTGGGTTTATAAATAGCGGACACACTAGATATAATAACTGAGCTTAAACATTTTGAGCTGGTGATTTGGATCCAACGAGTTATTATTGTTAGCGGCCTGAGTCGTTACATTTCACATACAAGTGATTTATCTCATTTCTAAAAAAAAATAACTTGTACCCCAAATATGATATGCCTTTCCAAAACATTTAATGGCATTTATAATCTACCAAATACTACAAACTTTCAAAGCAAATAAAAAAGAAGTGGCGTACAAGATGTTCATATGCATGCATGCATCCATCCAATCAAATAAGTGACACCGTAATAACAATAGAGCATAATTGGAATCAGTAATGACCACAAAACAATAATAAAAGTTCCTAATATTAACAAAAAAATTTGTTCACCTTCAGGTAGCAGGTAAAGAGGAGCAGAGAGAGCATCTTTAAAATTAGTTATCAGATTACAAACAGCTACAAAAAAAAAAAAAAAAAAAAACAAATTTCAGGTGCGGTCGGAAAAGAAAGGGAATTTTAGTACAATTTTTCACAAGAAAAAAAAGTGGTCTCCGACAAGAGAATTCATGCAATTTTAATTAGAGAGTAGAAAAACCTGCTGTAAAACTGGGGGGAAAAAACAGATATTGGAAGAAATATTAACAAGATCAAAAGCAGCAGGACAAGAAACAGCAAGTGTCCTGCAGATTAAATTGGATATGCATAGCGGCATGCGCCGCAACACATTCCTACCTCATTTTCTTTGTGAGTGCAGCGGTGCGGAACTCCGCATCATCCTTGACGAAGCTCCACCAGAGAGATGAGAGAGGAAGCACAATAGCGTAAGCTAGTGAATGGGCATCGACGTAACCCTTGTATGGAGGGAAGTCAGAGATTTCGAGAAGAACGGCGAGGGTGACTCCTATAGCAATTACCCACAGCTTGACGCTCGAGGGATGGCGAGTTACTACAGACCACACTGCCCATAAAAGCATTTGAGCTATGCCTATGGCTAGGCATACCTTCATGTTCAGACCTGACAGAATAAGAGAGGGAGATTAAAATCATCACATTACGAAATAATTTGTGCAGTGATAGCTTGACTTCAAACTGATCTTTTACTGATCTTTTTCATCCTTTTTGCTGAGAAATATCTATTAATGAATGTCTCTCTGCTTGTGGAATTCAATAATTTGTTTCAGACGATGATCTCCATTTGGAAATTATAGAAAGATAGAAAAGATTTGGCTAATTTGATGGCAGAAAAAGTCCTCTCTCTGTTATCGATTCATAGCTTGAATAATTAAAAGCAACCATAATATTATATTACAAAAATGAAAACTAGACACATAGGCTAAAGAGAAAAAGTAAAAAAGGTGCCACCATTATCATGGAATTTTGGAATAGAAATACATAAAAATATGGCAGCATTTGTTAGATGATTATTGCCAAATTCTAGTATATAGTAGTTAGACCGACATCGAGAGGAAAAAAAACTGCAACCGCATGTTCAAATCCTAAGGAAAAGTAACCTTGTGCTTACAGTAAAAAAAAAAACAATCCAAACGATAAGTCAATGAAATGCAATCCGGCAACGTCTTTTCTTTTCTTGAGAGGCAAAAGCTCACCGTAGTCAAGTTCGTAGAAGTTGAGATACAATATATGTGTTGTCAAGAAAGCCAGCAATGGAGCTGCGACCATAACCCTAGAAGCCTCGTCCTTCACATTGAAAGTTCGCAGAACGGCCAGAATGAATGAGTACCCAACTAAAGCCGCATTAGATGAATAATACAACTTTTCCGTCAAATCGGAAACCCTGTCATAAATATGTAGGTAACACCAACATCACCAAAAAGTGGAGAAGGCATCAAATAATGTGAAAAGGCAGGCTTAAATCTTCGAGAAAAGATAACGGATGAACCCTACCTGCTGTGATATATTGCACTCCAGAACCATGCGTTCATTGACAATAATCCGTGTATGTGCCATAAGCCAGTGAACTCATAGTACGTTCTACCACTTGTAGGCCTAAGAGGTAACTTGTAGTAAAGGAGGAGAACAAAGGATAGCCAACCATTGAAGTGTATCAGGAGAGTCAATGCAGAAAGGACAGCAGAAAGAGGCTCCTATATAAATGAAGAAAAGACGTGGAAATTTACATAGGTTAACATTCATGTCTGATATTTAAAAGGCCTGATCAAAAAATTTGTAGATAAACCCAACCTGAAACACAAAAACCCGCTTAAAAGGCCATCTCCCATGATATTTGACAGGCCTGAGACCAAGAGATTCCCTTTCGTTTTCTCTTTGCAGCATACAATGGTATCGACATTCACTCTTGCAATTCAATTCTTTCCACCGCAGGTACAGCGGCTCTTGCTTGTACCATGGATTGTTGGCTAGTAAGCTATCAGATGAAACCTGGCAGTGCTGAATAGAGACATCTTGCACGGCTCCCGTCTTCTCACATTGGTCAGTACACGTTCTGGCATCCAGTAAAGATAATGTTTGCAATCAGCAAAAGAAAGCGACAGGTTTCAATAAGCTGAAAAGCCAAGGAATATTGAAGTTCATCTCCAGCCATTAACAACAGTATATATCAAGAAAAATAAAACCCAGTGGCAAATAGAGACTATGCATAACCAGCATAAAAAGAGGCCACAAGTCTCCACTAACATTGGACTGTGAGACTATTGCAACATTACAAACTCCATTAATTATGCTGGAATGTCCTCATTAGGGGGCGTCAAACATGTTCTGGACTCGGAAAAATACCAGACTCCTATCATGACAGCCCTCCATTTTTCTACCCTTCCTAACTCTCTTACTCCGCCTGAGCAACAAAAGAATGCCCAGCCAAAATAATAGTGTGCCCACATAAGTTGCTCTAATACCATATGCAATGTCACCAGCCAGGTAGTATTAACAACTAGATGAAACAGACCATTAACCACCCACTTTGGTCAAGCCTAATAACTAATGCTACCACGCTATGCACGCGCGCGCTGACACACACACACACACACACACACACACACACACACACACACATATATCAATACACAGCATATATATACACACACATATATTTATATGTGTGTGTGTGTGATACATATATATATATACCCACACAAGCACATATTTATACACAGAATATATATATATATATATATATATATAGAGAGAGAGAGAGAGAGAGAGAGAGAGAGAGAGAGAGAGAGAGAGAGTGAGTAGAGCTAGAATACTTTTAGAAGCACCAAGCTCTTGGTGTTTCTAAGTTTCTAGCCCTTGGATCTACATCCCAATTACTAATACCCCTTGGATCAAACACTATTCCACCTACCACCACATCTATCCATCCAATGATTAAAACCTCAAAAGCACCATCACATTGGTGCTTTTGAGAGTATTCTAGCTCAACTATATATATATATATATATATATATATATATATATATATATATATATATATATATATATATATATATATATATATATATATATATATATATAGGGTCTGGCTACTATTCTATTATGACTACGATCGCTCTCGTACTCATAAATCGTTTTCGATGATAGAGCTTCCGAACCGACGATCCATACCGTTAAACGTTATTTACATCATTTAAAACTTCTAGAAATCAAATTTTATAATTTTTCGACATCATTTACCTTACGATCAAGAGGTCACAAATTTGACAATTTTTAATGGCCGGTATGGGATACTTGCTAGTTTAACGGTGTAAAAGAATCGGAATTTGTTAAATTTTTGATAGAAAATTCTATTCACTACCTAGATAAAGATCAATAACTCCGATGAATTGAAGGATCCGATCATCTTTTTTGGGACGTCGTTCGATTTTAACCGTTCATTTTATGCCCGCTTGATGGATTTTATAATGATTTCGAAAATTTACAAAATTTATTTTCTAGAAGTTTCAAATACTCTAGATCATATTTAACGGAGTGGATCGTCAATTCGGAAGCTCTATCATTGAAAACAACTTATGAGTACAAGGGCTCCAATACGCATAATAGTATAGTAGTCACAGCCTATATATATATATAGAGAGAGAGAGAGAGAGAGAGAGAGAGAGAGAGTTGAGCTAGAATACTCTCAAAAGCACCAAAAGTTTTTAGCCATTGGATGGAGAGATGTAAGATTGAGATGAAGGTGGTAGGTGGTGGTAGGTACAAAAGTGTTTGATCCAAAAGTTATTAGTAATCAAGGAGTAGATCCAAGGGCTAGAAACTCAGAAGCACAAAGAGGTTGGTGCTTCTAAAAGTATTCTAGCTCAATTCTATATATATAGAGAGAGAGTTGAGCTAGAATACTCCTAAAAGCACCATGGGAGTGGTGCTTTTGAATTTTTAGCCTTTTGATGGAGAGATATAGGGTTGGTATGATGGTGGTAGGTAGGGGTAGGTGCTTCTAAAAGTATTCTAGCTCAATTCTATATATATATATATATATATATATATATATATATATATATATATATATATATATATATATATATATATATATACACAAAGACATAAGACATATATATGTATATATGTGTGTAGAGTGAGGCTATTATACTCTTATGAGTATAAAGCTCTTCGTACTCATAAGTTATTTTTAATGATGAAGCTTCCGAATCGACAATCCACACCGTTAAATATGATCTAGATTATTTGAAACTTTTAGAAAATAAATTTCGTAATTTTTCGAAATTATAATAAAATCCATCAAATGGGCATAAAATGAACAGTCAAAATCGAACAATTTTCTAAAAATGGATAATTAGATACTTCAATTTAAGATCGAAATTATTGATCTTTATCTAGATAGTCAATCGAACTTTCTATCAAAAATTCAACCCATTTCAATTCTTTTACGCCGTTAAAACAAGTATTCCATACCAGCTGTTAAATATTATCAATTTTGAGATCTTTTGATCGTAAGGTAAATGATATCAAAAAATTATAAAATTTGACTTCTAAAAGTCTTAAATGCTTTAGATAATATTTAATAATATGGACTGTCGATTCGAAAGCTCTATTATTGAAAACGACCTATGAGTACGAAGGACTCAACACTCATAAGAGTTTAGTAGCCATACACACACATGCACTTCCTATAATGAGGTCAGCAAAGAAAAAGTTCATGATGGATGAAAATAAGTTGAACTTCAACAAGCAAAGGTCAATCAAAGAAACTATTCATGCCATCAAGCTGAGGAAATTACTTTTATGCAAGAAAAAAGCAGAACATAACGTGAAAGTTATACCCCTTTGATCCACAGTGCAGTTTCATACTCCATGAGTTATACTTGATACCCATCCCAATAGCCCTCGGAACATTCTTATAAGTATAGTTATGTGGGGACACTAAGAATTTTTGAACTAATATCTTTTGTTAATTCCTGTACCAAAACTGCTCATTTATACAACATAAAAGTTCAAGTTCAAGGCTAACTAACAGAAGTATGTTTTCAGAAGCATCTCAATTGTTAAGCCAATTCGAGAATGCTAAAAAATCATCCAATCCTTTTGCACACTTTTACCGGTAAGAAAAATATGAAAATTCATTGTGTGCTTCAATGGACCAGACACATCTCCAAAAATGGCCCTAAATAAAGAAGTACATGATTTAGCAAAACAATCTGATCCTAATCATTTATGACCACCAAAGTTTAATCCTGACTCTGCTCACATGAATGTTAGAAAGCTGAATTGGGGCCCTGTTTTTTTTATAAAGGTTGAAGAATAACCTAGCTTGGACTATGATTGGGTTTAATAGTCATAAGGCATCTTTTTTTTTGGAGAGAAGGGTAGTAGCAAGCTACCCATTTCATGCATTTTTTTAGAAATAAACTCAACTAGAAATATAAAGCAACTAGGGTTCAAATTTGTGACCTCGAGTACCAACCATCAACCCGTGAGCCGACCACACAACATATGGTTGGCCATAAGGCAACTTTTCAATCTTGGAGGGCATCTACAGTTAATGCTAATTGCTATAAGATCATATGAAAGGTCATACAGGTTTCCACACCACATCATTATCAAATAAATGAAGGTAACAAAAAGACATATGACTTCTTGAGGAAATCTTGGCAAATAAAATCAGAGTGCAGGGAATCGATTGAACCAGACAAAATTAGACCCTTTTCCAAAAGTCAAGTGCATACAATTATGAGCCACAACAAATCCCTTTGGATGCCTTAGAAACAGAGAATCAAAATCTCACTAAGCCTACCATGTTTCCACACTAGGATCAAACACAGAGGCAACGCAAAGAGGACATTTTTGTCTAAAATGGCACGAGATATGCCGGTCCGTTCTCTAAACACTAACCACAAGCCAATGTTACAGAAACTCGGAAAGCTCTAATCCACACTTCCTCAAACCTAAAGGACCAACATAATAACCGTATGAGAGTCATGGTTCAACAAAGACGGTACTATAAAATACTGAATCAATAAATCTTGTTGGTACTTCTCAAAGCAAACAGTGACTACAATAATTGAGAGCATGAGAATTACAGTTAACTTACAAAACCAAAAATCCTAAGCCCAGCTCCTGCAATAAATACCCTAACACCTTTCTCATGATTGTTAGAAATTTACACATTAATTAATATATATTAATGAGCCCAAACCAACGAATTAAGAGATATGTCACATCCTTAGATTTATTTGGATCTATCCTGTGTCGAAACTCCCTACCAATGAATTAAGAGGACTCCTCATCAAATGCCAATAGAGATATATATATATATATATAGATACCAAAAAGCAAATTGTTGCGTTTAATTCTCTTAAATCTAATACGAAATCAACAACATTTACAATCACTACTATGAAGTAGAAGAGCCCAAATCTAGCTAAAAATACGAAACCTCCAAATATTTCCTTAATTAAACCCTAAAATTTCACCCTCGGATCAAGGATCGAATTATTCCTACATGAAGCATGGATTGAAAAAGAACGAAACAAGGAAAAAACAAACAAACAAAATAAAAATAAAAAATCGGCGGCATACATGTAGAGGGGATCAGCTTCGCCCTCGCTAGCGCGAATGGCTCCGAAGGCGCATCCGAGAACGAAGAGAAGCAACAGCGAGCGCTCTCCCATGGCGTTCAAATGCGGAGAAGCTCCACTCTACGATGAGACGAGATCCATTACCGGGGCGAGAACCCTAATCGAAGTCGCCGCGAAGAGGAGGGAGACGAAGAGGAGATCGAGGGGAGAGCTCGTTAAGGGTTTTTAGAGAGAGAGAGAGAGGAGAGAGAGATTTGGGGGATTACTGAGTGAGGGGGGAGACTCGATGAGAATGAAGACGATGGGGGCATATCGACAGCCCCAGCTTGTATAATAAGAAAGAACTGAAAAATATATATATGAAGACACCCCTCAACTACAAAACGTTTTGAAATAAGCCCATTCAACTTTCCTACATGTGTCCTCGAAAAGTGAATACAAATTTTGGCTAATATTTTATAATTGCCTTTTTCAACTTTATTTTTCCTAAATAATTAAAAAATTTAGAAATTTATTTAGAATGTAAAATGCATATCAACTTTTTGTGCATGCAGGTAGGGGTGTAAATTGAGCCAAAGACGAGTAAGCTGGGATCGGCTCGTTATTAAACGAGCCGAACACGAGCTGGCTCATTAAAATATCAAGTCGAAAAATTCGGCTCGCTCAACAATAAATAAAAAAAAATTAGATTAAATACATTAAAAGCATAAATTTATAAAATCTTATCCATTAGACTTTGATCTAATAGTTAAAATTTTATATACAAATAAGTCTTTTTATAATTAAGCTTGCATTTATATTTTTATTTTGCTAAAAATTAAATAAAAATATATATATTATATGTAATTATTTATTGATATATAAAAATATAAATTAAATAAATTATATAAATATAAAATATATTGCTTTCTGAATCATATCGATCCAAACACGAGCGAAATTCTAATTCTAAATTTGTCAAGCCGTTTATTAAACGAATTTAAAATTCAGTCACATGCTCTACCATTTACTAAACGAGCTTAGCTGATCTTGAATTTCATTTCAACCTATCATTTAGCTAATGAATAACAAATTGATTGCCACCCCTACATGCAGGTAGTATATTTTCTTTATTTTGTTGACACTTTTTTAACCTTCATTTTTTAAAGATTTAATTTTTTCATTATAATTAATTAACATAAAGGCTTTTTGTTGATTTTATTATTTAATTAGTTATTACTAGCTAATCAATCTAGTTTTATTTGTCAAAAATTTATTTATCTAAACTATTAAATTTGGATTAATTTGGTAGAATTTTTAAATTATTTGGCTAAAATTGCTTAATCTTTTTAAAAATAAATTTAAAATTGTTTAGGGGTCTCCACATATTTCCTACCAATATTTTTTTTTGAACTATAACATACATTGCATTTTAAATCCAATCCGTTAAAAATATATATTTTGATGTTCTAATCTTTGTTTAAAATATGCTGATATTAAATAATTATTTTTCTTATTAATAAAAAGGTCACTTTTGAAATATTTTTTTTTGGTAAAAAAACTAAAACATAATATGCGCAAAAACTTATAATAATAAAATATTCACATGGCTATATATATAGCACTCTCACTGTCCCGAGTTTAAAAATTAGTTCAAAAAAATAATCTTTACCTAGTTGTAATATCAACATATGATAGGGACTATTCATAAATTTTACCCTGCCTTCGTTTTGGTCTTCAAAAAAAAAAAAAAAAATCCTTTACTTTTTATTTTTTGGCTCCATTATTTAGAACCACGAGACGCGTGGAGAGTTATTTATTGTATTTTATTTATTTATTTATCTATTTACTTTATTTCCATTTAAATGTTTTATTAAAGTGCACGCACTTTCACCGACACCCACTTCTGAGCCTTTAATAATGTCAGAGAGTGTTGTTAGTGTTAGTACTACTCAGTATTTTTGTGTGGTAAGAGATGTGCTTTTTATTAATTAAATATTTATATAATATTCTAAATTTTTTATTTATATTAAAAATATATTAATTTTTAGACTGTTCATAATCGTTCGTTTTTATTTAAGATATTTTTAACCAATTAATCATAACTATTCATAGGAAATATATTTTTATTTTTTTTAAATTCCGTCTGTCATTGTTTGAAATTTCTATACGTTTTTATATATAATAATAATATAGAAAGAAATATTATTTTATTTGTTTTTGAATTTCGTTTGTTATTATCGAAATTTTTATACGCTTTTATATACAGTATAAATATAGATATATGTTATGAAGTTTTTTTTATTATAAAATTGGTCCTCGATTTAAGGGTTATTTACGGGAGTACCCTCCCCAGTTCCCGGGACCACAAGTGGTATTTAATTGTATCTCAAGTACTCCACCGTAAAGGGCCAGTGGTTGCGTGGACCCGGTGTACCACATCAACAATGGGTAAATTATAAAAATACCCCTAACGCTTTGATTCGTGTTTTAATTATTTTCTTATATGACATTTTGAACTCTACACTTCGTAACTACGTCAAATAAACGAAATTTTTTGATGGTCGCTAAATTTGGGTGTAAAACTATATAAAAATTATCACGTGAATCAAGTAAAATAGTCTATAAATGGTCAAAAAAATTATTTTTTAAAAGTTTATATAGCTTATAATTTAATATGATATATTAAATTATTCTCATAGACGATGACATTTGATAGTTCCACATCCAATAAAAACAAAATTTTGATTAATTATATAAGAGACTATATATTCTACCAATAGTAACTAGAATTAATTATTTAAGTTATGTGGTTAGTCCCCAAATGTCTTAGTGTTATTACTAGAACGCCGTTTAATGCGGAGGTAATATTGTTGAAAAAATATTATTACTAAGGTTTTATTTGGGATTGCATGTGATAATATTGGAAAAATACCCGCTCGTAATATTGCGGATTATGCTTTTTTAAAACACTATTTTATCAAATAGCGTTAATAATCTTAATACCAAATTAAACCTAAAACGGTTGCTATGTATGTTATAAATGATACTATATCATTATGCTTAGAAGTATATCTAAATTTTTTGAATAGTTTATTTGGTAAACTTTTTACTGTTTTCAATGAGTATATATTAACCAATTTATTATAATATATAATATAATATTTTTAAAAAAATAAATTAAATTATTTGGTTTACTCTGCGAACCACCCAATCAGAGCCTTATTAGAAGTTCGGTTTACGACGAACCGGGTTCAGCGCACAATTGCTCGGCGCGAAAAATGGACGCGTGGACGGGGGCTTTAAAGTGGGGCCCACAGAGCACACGTGGCATTAAAAGGCCAACGTGTGGTGGGACCCTTCTAAGCACATGGCCTTTTGAAGTACCGGTATTGATATATCGTATTTGTGAAACGCGTGAGGGGTAGTTGTTCCGCTAAAAATACTTCGACAACGATGTATAACTTTTACGCAAAAAAAGCTACATGTAAGTATGTAACCCCGTGCAAACTAAATTAAAAAATAATTAATTAATTAACTATAATAATAATGTTAAAATATATTGTAATTAATTAAAATTTTATTTATTTATAAATTATAAATAGTTGTATTTGCTATTTATTATTGTGCTAAAATATATCTAACTTTTTGCTATTTATTATTGCAACAATAAGATCAAGAAATTAATAAATGTGTTCTTAATAAGTTGATCAGTAAGAGTGCGCCCACAAATAATCTAACTAAGAGACCTAACAATATTGAATCAGGGTTGAAATTGTAAGCGTTGTGGTTGAGCCCTTAAGTGCAATTACGCTTCCTTTTCATCAAGACGTATTTTTGAGATAATTAATTAGCGTTTACGCTCCACAAATTGCTCGAAATTCTAAAATTTTATAATTATTTTACAATATTTTTTGAAAATTTATAATCTATCAGATTCATATTTTATCAAGATAAACTGATGATTAAATTACTCACTAATCAAAAAAAAAAGTAAAGAATACATGCTACCAATTAATTTAGATGAGTCATTTAAATGTCAAAATTATTTTGGTGGATAAAATTAGCCATAATTGGTCATTTTTAATTTGTAGACCACAAATACTAATTAAGAGGTTGGATTACTGTAAATAATATTGTTAATCTCCAAATTGTTAACAAAATCTTATTTTAATTAACCGTTGAACTCCAATTTGTTATATTATTTAAATTGGTTTAAGTGTATAGATGGTGTTTTTCGTTTCGAAATTATTACTATTCTACCTTATATTATTTGCGGAGATTATTTTATTTTAATTATTAAATTAGAAATCACATGGCCTTGAAACAATACATTATAACAGTCATGGTCACCTTTAAAAAGTAAATATAATAATTATGTTTAGCTATTTCCTTGTCACTTTAATTAAAAATTATATAATACCTACTACTCATAAGTTGTTTTCGATGATAGAGCTTCCGAATCGACGATCCACTCCGTTAAATATGATCTAGAGTATTTAAAACTTCTAAAAAATAAATTTCGTATTTTTTCAAAATCATAATAAAGTCCATCAAATGGGCATAAAATGAACGAAAATCGAACGATGTCCTAAAAATAGATGATCGGATCCTTCAATTTAAGATCGGAGTTATTGATCTTTATCTAGGTAGTGAATAGAATTTTCTATCAAAAATTCAATCTATTTCAATTCTTTTACACCGTTAAACTACCAAGTATCCCATATCGGCCGTTAAAAATTGTCAATTTTGTGAGCTTTTGATCGTAAGGTAAATGATTTCGAAAAATCACGAAATTTATTTTCTAAAAATTTTAAATACTCTAGATCATATTTAACGGAGTGGATCGTCGATTCGGAAGCTCTATCATCGAAACAACTTTAATTAAAGGGCCTACTACTCATAATAGTATAGTAGCCCTACTCTTTATAAGAGAACTAAATTTAGGCCTCCTAATTAAGGTATCATTATTCATTTTTATTTTTAAATATATTTTTCATATGAAATAATATATGAGGAAACGACAGTTTCCTTTTATTAATTCCTGATATTTATTTGACAACAAAAAAAAATGTGGACATAACTTTTCTTTACTTCTATTTTTTAAGCAAATTTTTATTCATTACTTGCCCGGATTTATTGCGAACTAACAAACCGTGAAGAGAAGATAGAATTTCTTTTGTTAATATATCAAATTGTATAAAATTAGAATTTTAAAAAAGGTAAACTTTAAATTTCTTTCATGTGATTTAAAAAGTATAACTATTAATTTTTTTATTTTATCAAAGAAAAATATTACTACCAAATAGGAGAATAAAATGATTTTTTTTTATAAAAAAAACTAGAGGACATATAGTTGAAAATCTCGAAGTCCATCCAAAGCTGAAGTGTTTGAACCTCTCCGTAAAAGTCCATAGCTCCGTAATTATTGCTGGAGCTTCAGATGTTAGCAAATAGGAGAATAAAATGATTTTTTTTTATAAAAAAAACTAGAGGATAGTTGAAAATCTCGAAGTCCATCCAAAGCTGAAGTGTTTGAACCTCTTCGTAAAAGTCCATAGTTTCGTAATTATTGCTCGAGCTTCAGATGTTAGCAAATCTGAATGATAACTCTTAAGTGTCAAGCTTTAATAATGAAGGCTGCCTGAATCTGAGAAAATATGAAAAGTTTTTTTAGAATACATTTGTAAAAGAAGCTCTATCGGTTGGGAGAATGCTCTAATTTTCACGAAGCAAGCATTATGGACTACCTGTATTGTGTCAAATATGCACGCTATGATTCCATGTTGATTAGTAATCAGGCATTGCGGGTTTTCGGTCAGAGTTGGGTCTTGGATGCTGATTCTTGTCATGTTCTAGTTGGAATATAAGGCCATCCAACTGCGAGCCCTTGAAATGATATTAATGATTAATTGAGAAAATCTTCCTCTCAAAAATCATTCTAAATGTAGTGGCGAAGAGTTTGATCTGCCAGCTACCGAGGTCTCGTGTTCAAGTATAATTGTTCCACATTTACAAGCTAAATTTTTTAAAAAATAAATAAAAAAAAAAAAAAAAAAAAAAAAAAAATCACTTCATTCCTACCCTTCCGCGAGCTCCATAACAGATGAATGCAAAAGCCTTATGAGTCACTATGATTTTGTTAATGTAAAAGTGATACAATATTGTAATGATTCACGCATCATCAATTACAATACTATTATATTACATTTACATTACCGATATATTTATATCAATATATTTATATATTTATATAAATAGGATGTTACATTATTTTTATATTAATAATGTGTTAAAATTTATAAGCTAACTAAATTAGGTTATAAGATTTGATTATAATAATTCTGAAAGTTCGAGTCAAAATTATAATAAATAAAGTTTGAGGAGCAAAATGTCACATACAATACTATTGCTCTTTTTTAATTCTTTTAAATACTAGTTATATATAATTTGAGATACTAAAGAAGAATTTTTTTTTTTCTTATTTTTTTCTTGCTTAGTTTGCAATTACATACATTTTGGCTAATTGATGATGTACACTTATTTTAAAAAATGTAGAAGCAAAAAATAAATATTTTTTAATTTTAGTTTTTAGCGCGAAATAAATCTTTCATATGATGAATTGTAAGCAACTCACCTTTTTTATATAAACAACAATGCTAAATGAGATCTTAATATGCAATAATTAAAAATTAATTAACAAAAGGATGAGTAAATAGTAGATAAAATTTAAGCGGTAACTTTTTAATGACGTTTTATCAGGGGACCTCCGATCTGCTATTGTGTTAGTTAGTTTTACCTCCATTAATTCAAAAAATTATTGGCTATTTTTTAATTCTAAAATTTAAAAATCAAATTTAAACTATGAAAAAATTATAATATTTGAATAGAAATAAAATTGAAACATGATATTGAACTTGAACTTTTCAATAAAATAAAAGAAAACTTCAAAAAATCCTCTGGTTTCATACTTTTTCATTTAGTACTTGTAATTTAAAGTGTATCAAATTAGTACCTGCGGTTTCTCACTTTATCACTTTAGTACCCCGTGGTTTAAAGTGTATCAAGTTAGTCTCGTGGTTTTGAACTTTATCACTTTACTATTCTGTGGTTTCACACTTTATCACTTTAGTACCTTGTAGTTTAAAAAACCATATGGTACTAACTTGATACAAAATTAAAATCCCAGGATACACTAAAGTGATAAAGTGCAAAACCACATGGTACTATTTTGATACTCTTTAAACCACAGAGTACTAAAGTGATAAAGTGAGAAACCACAGGATACTAACTTGATATATTTTAAATTATAAAATACTAAAGTAAAAAAAAATTAAAACCACGTGAAAAATTTTTGAAGTTTTTCCTAAAATAAAATGTTGTGGGAAAGATCGTGCTTGCGTTTGGTTGGGGGTTAACGCGTAGAATAACCCCTTAACCCCCATTTTATCCCCAAACACTATAAAAAAGAGTTAGGGTTAACAAATCACACCTCAAAAAATTATCTCGGCTTAACTAACCCCACCTAACCCCACTAAATCCCAACCAAACATTATTTTTCTACTCATAATAACCCACTATCCTTCTTATCCCACCTATTTCAACCAAACACTATTTTTCACTATCCTGGAATAACACAAATCCCAACCAAACACAAAAATACTTTAACCCCATCTTAACTCCAAACTTAACCATATTTATGGAATAACTAGTTTTTTCTTAACCCCGAACCAAACGGGGGACAAGGTTTTTATCCTGCAGCAATGGTCAAAGATGAGGGAGAGATCGAGGAGGTGAATGTCTTTTCCTGGTTCTGTTCTGAGCACTTATTACAGTGTCAAAGTACAGTTCTTTAAAATTCAAACTTTGTCTCCAATCATGTTGGATCGAGAAAGGTCAATTCAATCAATCAGCTGTGGCAACTTTTGACTTTCTAATTTGGCTCATATAAGAGGGTTGAAAAAAAATGAAAATCTCAGATCTTATTTATACAAAAAAAAAAAAAAAAAAAAAAAAAAAGGTCCAAAATGAGTTAGTCATATATCTCACCTAGCATGCCTTAACCGATCATAATTCTCTTTTAGAAATTATCCATTTCATCGTAATTTAAAAAAATTATTTGTGTTGTATATTTCTCTCAAAACGATGTATTTGATTTTTTTGATAAAGCTGATGTGGTATGACTGCTATACAGAATATTTTTTCTTCTTATTTAGACGTCAGAATAAGTTATTCTTCTGATTAGTATAAAGTTTATTTTATATAATTTTTAAAAAGTAAAAGTTTGATTTTTTTTTGTTTCTTAAATAATTTTGGCATTTATGATTTGATATAATAACATATTTTATCTATTAAATAATTAAGTTTTTCTCGAAATATGAATTAACGATTGAAAATACCATTTTATTTTAAACATTTGATCACGCTCTTAACTTTCCATCACAATAGAAAATTTCCATTCCCAAGAAGGTTTCTTTTTACAATTTATTTGTCATTCAAATGTTGTTTTCTCAACAATAAATTATTTTTATTTTATTTCTGATATAGGTACAAGAAGTAAATTTAATTTTGCATTTAGTTATGAATTGAGTTATTTTGAAGAATAAGAAAAATAAAATAAAATTTGAATGATAGATTAGAATAATGAAAGTATGAAATAATTATATAATTTTCAAATAAAATTATTTTACCCAATTCATAAATATCAAATTATAATTAGGTGAATTTTAATATATTAAATAATTAATTAACAATGAACACTTTTTTGTTGGGTTCTAATCATTTAATAGTTATGTCAAATTTTCAACAAGTATTTTTTTTATATACTCATAAAATTTGCATAATTTATTTCTAAAAACGGTCATGTTCAGCACTAAAGTTTTCCTACTATTCACAAAGAGGAAAAAAAAAAGGAAAAAAACAGAAAACATCATCTCTTGTACCAAACCATTTGACTTCTTATTAAGCTTCATTGGTCAAATTATTATTTTGTACTTGCACATTGTTATTATTTTTTCTTTTTTTTAATACCAACTCATTATTACTTAGTTGGCAAGTCATATATACTACCTAGAAAAAGGTACAAACAAAATTTGGACCAGAACCACCAATGAGAAATTAGAGATTTTTTTTTTTTTTGAGAGATAGATAGCATGCTTTATCCCGCTCGTTTATTTTTTTAAGAAATAAACTTAGTTAGAAATGTGAATCAACTAGGATTCAAACTCGGGTCTCGGATACCAACTACCAAGTCCTTTGCCACTTGCTCTAGGGACGGTCAGTGAGATCATATTAAACTACATTAATATATGATTGTATTGCACTAACATGCATTTACTTAGCGACCGTCCCTGGAGCAAGTGGTAAAGATTTGGTAGTTGGTACCCGAGATCCAAGTTCAAATCCTAATTAATTCACATTTTTAGATAAGTTTATTTTTATTTGAAATAAACGAAGCGGGTAGCGTGCTACCTATTTCTCTCTCTCAAAAAAAAAGAAACATTTTCTTATTCAAACCTAACATAGGTTTAGTTTGGTATTGAGGTTTGTAGAAAAAGCATACAGATGCGTCGCGTCCCCTGGGAACGTAAAATATATCGTAACCGACTTATCGCGATATGCGGAACGCGATATTACGTACGGAAACAAACGGGTATTTTCCCAACGTACTTCTCACCACCAGAATTAGTACCATTCTCATGCCAATACCAAACGAAACGTAATCCACAATCAACAGGAATTGCGTTTGATAAAAACCACTATACATATAGGGTTAATTGTATATAACTCCCTATAAATATATCGAATAACAAATATATTCCTATAAAGTTCAAATTTTTATATTTATCTATGCAAAAGTTCTAATAATTTTAAATATACCCCCATTATTACGATATATTAGAAAAATATAGTTTACCATAGTAAAATATTGAATATTCTGATTCGTAAATGAGATAATTGATCTTTTTACCCCTCTTATATTATTTGTGATGATAGGAAAAAAATGACTATTGGATATTTTTTGAAAGATATTTTTGCATAATTTAAATACTTGGGACCTTTGGAGGGACGTATTTATGATGATAAAAATATCATTTCGTTTATCTTTTTTTTAAAAATAAACCGTGCTAGCTCTAACGGTACTAAGAAACCATAAGGGCAAATATAAATATCACTGAACTTTTATAAAAACAAATATAAAAGGTTAAATTTTATAAGAATATATTTATTATTTGATATGTTCATAGAGAGCTATATGAAATTAATCCTACATAATAACTTCATAATAGAATCTAAATGTGAAATTACAGTCATTCTAGTTTACACCGTATCTCTTATTTTTTAAAATAATAAAAATGACTTTTGGAGAGACATATTTATGATGATAAAAATATTATTTTTTTATCTTTTTTTTAAAAATAAATAGTGCTCTAACGGTACTAAGAAACCATATGAGCAAATATAAATATCACAGGACTTTTATAAGAACAAATATAAAAAATTGAACTTTATAAAGATATATTTATTATTCCATATGTTTACAGAAAGCTATATGAAATTAACCCTACATAATAACTTCATAATAGAATCTAAATGTAAAATTATGGTCATTCTAGTTTACACCACATCTCTTATTTTTTTAAATAATAAAAATTACCTTTCATAATTTAGTTCTCGAACTAGTCGGGATCGGGTTTGGTCTTTTGAAAATTCGCCCTTAATCCCACCCGTTGACATCCCTATACTTATGTGAGATGGGACTAGTAAGTTGGAGAAATTCTCTCTCTCTCTCTCTCTCTCTCTCTCTCTTTTTTTTTTTGAGGGAAAACACACCCTGTGGCGATTTTATTTAATTAATCAATGGATGCAGTTCGAGAAAATTTATCAATAGAATACCAGAAAGAAAGCTTTTTGCTTGCAAGTCCCCAATTTAGTAAATTTTTTTTTACATTACTCGTCTTCTATTTGAGAGATTTCAAATGATAGTGTTAACAAGTATTCGAAAGTGAGTTTAAGACCACTTGATTATTAAGCAAAAAATATCATAAAATTACAAAATTTGGTTTCAATGCTCAAACAGGTTAAATTGTATTGAATAATACCGATCGTCAATTCAAATACTTACCATCTAATTATGATAATGTAGATGTAAACAATGCCGTATTCTAATTGTACATTTATATTCATTTTTAGGGTAAACTTCAATTTGCCCCTCTATGGTTTACGATAGGCTAAATAAAAATAATATCATTATAAGGTACGTACGTAGTTAACTATAACTTTTTGAATTCCAGAATAACAAAGTAAAAAATGTGCTAACTAACTGAATAATTTGGTGTAATTTTTTGCACCATGAGATGACAAAAATAAAGAAACGCTAAACCTAAGGGGGCAAATTGGAGTTTACCCCTTCTTTTTATTATTATTATTTATTTTTTTTAACAAAAAAGTTGCTAGTTATCCATTTCATTTACTAAAGAAATTAATTTTGCTACATATCTGAAGTAACCAGGCCTCAGAATCAGAACCGAAGAAAAAAGAAAAAGAAAAAAAAAAATCAAAGTGCCACACAAAAATAAATAAACTAAATAAAAAATAACCACATCACTTAGACGCAAATAGTCTACGTACCTCAGTGTTTAATAGTATTGGTCCCAAACCCCTTAAACGGTTTTGTTTATAAAGGGGAAAATAAGCTCTTATTCTTTTTTTTATACCCAAACATAATTTTGGGAGACGAGAATAATATTTCTCTTTTTCATGAAACAAGCTGGTATAAGGCTGGAACCACTATTCCAACTTTTTGCCTGGAATAAGCTTGTTCCTAATTAATAAAAACAAGCTTAATTAAAATCTAAATTTAATTTTAATTATGGTACTAAATTATTAATTAATCAAATTAATGTATTTAAATCGTAATCTATTGCTTAAATAATAAAGTAATTAATTATTTATTTATTGATAATTAATTAGCTAATTAAAAATTAAAATTTTAATATTTTATCTAGTTAATTTCTTTACTAATTATCTAACTAAAATAATTTACTAACTAATTAAAAAGTAAAATTACTTTTTATATTTAATTAATTAATTATTATATTTTCATTATCTTATGCAATATTCATAGCTAATAAATTTATTAATTTATTAAATTATTTTTATGTAGTGTTCCTGGGGTTTAACTGTCCAAGGGACTTCAGCATCTGTGGCTTGCCGACACGTCTGGAAAGTGTCGGGACAAGTCGGAATCGTTTTGGTACGAATTGGATGCAAAACGGACTCGTCACGATCGAAAGTGGAGTTATAATATTAAAATCCGCATAAGCGTAGGATTTCAGCCGTTGAATGCACGTTGCACAGGACTGGATCTGCAGGTACCACTTCAAAGGATGCAGCCATTAAATGTTTCGGGTTTGCTGTGGGTTTGATCTTTCGTCCGTCTCTTGGGGAGTACAAATCTTCGTCTTAGGAGAGTTAGTGCCGTACCTGCACCGGGAGAGTTGGTACGATACCCAACGTGCAGTTTGTTTAGGCCATGATTGCACCAAGCTGAGCACCGATATCAGGCAGATTTGAGTTGGTAAGGGATAGTTTGGTCCTTTTGATTGTCGATTATTCTAATCGACGCTAGCTTATATATATTTGTTGGAAGCTTGGAGAACGTGGTTATTTCTCCCCCTTTTCTCGCTTTTCTCGCTCTCTACCTTGTATACACCGTACGTTGGGAAGTTGAGGTCGAGCTCGTTTGGATGCTCCACTTCTTAGGAGGGTCGTTCGTGCGCGTGCGTTGTCTCGGTTGAGCAGTTGGAGGTCAAGCGAGCGCGCAGAGTTTTTCCTTTCGGCTTCTAGCCGGTGTTGGACAAGCGTTCGAGTTGGGTTAATACTTACCGAAATTGTCGGATTTCCTTCTAAATCATAAAATTATCTGCATGTATTCTTGACTTTGTTTATCATGTTTAGTAGCTCGAATTTATAGATTTGCATGTTTGATTTGCATGTTTTATATGAAATATGAATTTGGAGTATAATTTGGAGATGAAAATTTACAAATGAAGACAGTTATAAAATAAAGGGGCCTTTTCAACCTTCTTTTTTGCGGAAGTCTAATAATTAATTTTTGCTTCTTTAACTCTATGTTTGCGGTGCTTCTTATTTTTTTAATTAAATTTTAAAATTTTCTTAAGTATTTTTTTGCTTTTACTTTGTAAAATTGCTTAGAAAAAATATAATATAACATGCATTTAAAAATACAGCATAAAAATAGTTTTTTATGCACTTACATTTGTTCTTATCCTCATGAAAGCTTATGTAGGAATTAACCTGGAAAAAAATAAGTTAAAATAAATACTTTATAATTGAACTCATAAGATAAAATCAGTAGAGAAAAAAATCAAAAGAAAAAAATAACAATTGCCTTACTAATTAACAATAAACACTATTGAATTAAAAGTAAAACATAAAATAAAAAATTGAAATGTCATTTGAGGGAGACAGAGAAAGAGAGGTCATATAAATGGCAATTATAGGATTCAAAAAATTTAAGAGTTATGAAGATAGGTAGAGTAATTTTAAGAAGAGGAAAGTCTCATGAATAATAGTTATCTATTAGTGTAGCATTAAATTAAGAATTAATTAGGAAGACTTTAATGACAGTAATTTGAAAAGGTATGTTAATATATTATTAATTAGTCATTATTTGCTTTATTTTTATTGCTATTTTTTAAAAAAAATCTAAAAAAATAATGTTGTGTCACATCAGTTTTACCTATAGAAGATTCATATAAGAGTATGGATACTGTTTTGATATTATTGTACTCGCTGGAGTAAGGTTGTTTTGTGACTTTGTATGTACAGAGTACTCTGTATGTTTTTATATATATATTTTAGTTATAGCTCTTTACTTCTTGTGTAGTTATATTCTTTTTACAGGTATAGCTATCGCTTCGTATATATGAAAATTTTCTATAAGTCTGTTGGTGTGCCCGGAGAAACGTAGTAATCTGGCTAGGGCATAACATTTTAATTACTATTTTGATGTTAATTAATTTAAGAAAATATTTTTAATTTAAATATTATAACTCTTATTCCTTTTATTCAAATCTAACAATTCAAATACTATTTACCTTAATTTCTGGAACAATTCAATTTTCATTCAAACACAAAACTGATCATCTACTTCTACTTAAACTTGAACTTATATTTATTTCGAAATAAATAATTCTTACTTATATTTGAATCAAACGACAGGAAAACATCCTTACTCCTCTATTACCGCCGTGTCTCATATTCTGAAAGATCCTATTATTTTTCACAAGTCATACTATCTATTAGAAAGTTTATCATACCTTTTTTTTCTAATTTGAGTATCTCGTTATCAACAATATTAAACCCTTTCAATTTCATTGGTTACACATTTTCTATCTAAAGACAAAGTATGTTTAGCCAATTATATATATTTTTTAAAAAATATAACATGATTTTTTTTATAAGAAAATTATGATAAATCTAAAAAATAATTTAATTAGTTGAAAATATTATATTATTCTATGTCACCTTCACATTCTAGACCTTTTCCTTCATTTGGTGGTCCTTCTCTGCAAATGACACGGTATAAATCACACACATCCCATTGATTTCCAAAAAATCCTTGTCCTTTTCAATTGACCATAAGATGGACAGCAACACAATCACACCGTGGCACCTTTTTGGATGTTACATCAAAATAAATAAATAAATAAATAAAAACTCTGTAAAATCAATGTCTAATATATTCACTCCATGGACTTTATCATAACTCTAATTCTGAATTAGAAAAAAATTGATGCTCAATTTTTAAGAGGTCGTTTAATTTTGATCTTACTCGCTTGATAAACGTTATTATAAGTTTAAAAAATTATAAAATTTAATTTTTAAATGTTTCAAATATTATAAATTATATATAACAGTATTATTAAAGTCTAACTTTTTGAAGAATAATTATTGTTTTCACATAATTTAATATCTATCGAGAGAAAGAGTTTGTAATTTATATCTGTACATGTACACATACATTATCTTTTATAAAATTTGCCGCATGACGGTTCGTTTTCACCCTTATTTTTTCTCCCCTTCCCACTTACTAGACGCATAATTTATTGTCATCTAAACAAACTACTTTCACAAAAAAAAAAAAACGGTAAAATAAAAAATCTCTTTATATTTTTTTCTCATATTATTTTTTTATTGATATCTCGTGGCAAGTCAAAAAAATTTAAATTTCTTTTCTTTATCAATATTCTATCATCTATAGTATTAGTACGCCGCAATGCGCAGATAATTTTACTAGCATTATTTAAGTTTCTTTCATTTAATTAAGCTGATGTCTTGTATTTATTAAAATTCTTAAATTCAGACGTAAAAAAAAATTTATTAAATATAAAATATATAAATACCGAACTCTACTATTTTCAGTTTTTAAAGATAAACAGATAATTACCCTACAACATTTACCTCCTTGTTTATAAACAGATCTTTACAGCTTCATTTGGGATTGTAGAAGAATTGTGCTACGTGCGATGAGAAACTATGTTAGAATATTGCGCTCCTCATATTAGGATAAGTCGGTTATTATATTTTTTTTTCCGTCCCGTGAAAAATGCGAGAAGCATATCTTTTTATCAATTTGATTTTATCTTAGATGAAACGTCTAAGCGCTTACTCCACGGCAAGATAGTGTGGATACGAACCATACAGGGCCTAAGACACTTTAGGTTGCTTGAACCCAAAACTAGGCCATAAATCCGAATTTGATATTAAGGACCCGTATCCAATTTTAATCGGGTTATCGGGTTATCGGGTCTCTTAACTCCTCCATCTCAATCTCCACTCCTACATAATTAAACTCTTAGCCCAACTCCCTTTCCTGCTCCTAAACTACTCCACCACCATGGCAGTGTCCTCCTCGCCAATGGCCACGGCAATTGCCGCGATCGCCGACGCCGCCTCGTGGTGCTGCGCCCTGACGGTGGTGGCGCTGGTCGTTCTTAGCGCCCTCCGCTCGGGGCCTCCGACGTCGGCCGAATTGGCCGCCGCAGCCGACGACGAAGGAAGGCAATGGCAATTCAAAGCGGTAGTGCGCGGCGCGAGGCTCGCGGAGAAGCGGCCGTGCGACGAGATATACGTGGTGGGCGAGGGGGAGACGCTGCACAGCATCAGCGACAAGTGCGGCGACCCGTTCATAGTCGAGCGCAACCCCCACGTCCACGACCCCGACGACGTCTTCCCCGGCCTCGTCATCAAGCTCATCCCCCACCAACATGTTTAACGGCCATATATATATATATATAGAGAGAGAGAGAGAGAGAGAGAGAGAGAGAGTTGGAATAGAGCTAGAATAATCTCAAAAGTACCAATCCCTTCTCCTTGGTACTTTTGAGTTTTTAGCTCTTGGATCTATTTCTTGATTACTAACAACTTTTGAATCAAACACTATTTCACCTACCACCACCTACTACCATCATCTCAATCATACATCTCTCTATCAGATCGCTAAAAACTCAAAAGCATCACTCTTATGGTGCTTTTGAGAATATTCTAGCTCAACTCTATAGAGTTGGGCTATAGCACAGTATTGTTAGTATGTGAATAATATTTATTGTCTATTTTTTTCACCATTATATTAATTACTAGCAAATATTATTTTTATTTTATTTTATCAATAGTATTACCACTAAGTTATTAGTCCTATTAGTTTTTTAGCATCTGGATTGAAAAATGTGGGACTAGGCTGATGTGGCCTCTAGAGTTGAGTGAGTGGTTGGTTGATTAGTATAATTTAACGGATAAAAATAATCAAAGAGTTAAATCTAACGGTGGAAAATTCTGGATTTGATGCTATCGATAGTATATATTCCGGCTGGACTATATATATATATATCTGAGAATTAGAGTACTTAAGAGCTTAATCATATGTTACTGTCTAAGTTTAGAATGTAAATAAAATTGTATATAACTTAATTATCTACCACATAAACTATTTTGAATTGATTATCCAAGCTTTCAAATTTTTAATTTTTTTATTCTATCTTCCAATTTATTTGAATTGAATTAGTCAACTATATTTTGACTTCAAACTTTAAGTTAATTACTTACTCTGTTGAATTTATTGTCGTAAAAAATTAATAGAATATGCTAACTAAATCTTTAGAAATAAACAATATATTCAAATTTTGAAGCTAAATTGTCATTGACTAACTCAAATTAAACAAATTGTAAGGTTACATAGTAAAATTAAAATTTTCAAAAAAATTAGATAGTCAAATCAAAATGGTCAATAATTGAAGCATAAGTGTTCTGTATGTTTACCTAAAATATATGATATTGAAGTATGATGAGTTTATACCTTAGATCTTTGTAATGTTTCTTTTGTTTAGATTATTTATGACCAGCTTTATATAAATTTTTGTAACTTATTTTTTCCGAAAGAAGACGAGAAATAGTCACTAAACTAGCTTCATTCATTAGAAAACCGAACAGCTTAATTCATTAAAACAAAAAAAAAAAAATTACAAGCAAAATAATATTTTTGTGGAGAATTTTAGCTCTCGTTGTTTTGATCATCTTTACATCTTCTATTATCCTATTTGGTCTCTGATATGAATTCTAATAAATGTCTCATTTTGTTATTGCCATATAAAGTAATTTCTTTTGTGGGCTCCAAAAAATATAGGAGGTAGGAATTGGGAGGAAGAGGAGAGGTAGATTGAGAGTAATGAGTTGCTGAATAAGCTAAGGTTAGTTCACCTACTTGTATCTAACATTATCAAGTGTCCGTTTCTAGTTGGAACGCCGTGTAAATGATTGATCCTGCAATTCCCAATCAACAATAAAAATATATTTAACACTTTTATTCACGCTCGAATCCTAGTTGGTATCCGAGACCTAAGTTCGAATTCTAGTTAATTCACATTTCTAAATAAGTTTATTTTTAAATAAAATAAACGAAACGGAGAACGTACTATCAATCTCTCTCTCTAAAGAAAAAAAAACACTTTTATTCACGTACACGATAGATTTAACACTCATGGAAAGTAGTCATGATGAAGAATTCAAAACCTCACGGTCCTAAAAGAGTTAAAATAGTTTAGAATTTACTAATTAAGAATTAGACTGCTATACTATATATTAACAGAAATAAGCACTTGGTACTATTAGGGTTTTGACTCTTAGATGAAGGGATGTGCGATTAGGATGATAGTGGTACTCTAGAATTAAGTGGGTGGTTGGTTTAATATTATAATAATCTAATAGATGAAAATAGTCAAATGGACAAATCTAACTGCAGAATCAAACGTTTGGTACTATTGATATATAGTATAGTAGCCGGACTCTACTAATTATTATTATTATTTTTTTTTGTGTAGATACATAATTTATCTATTGGTTTGTTACTTTGACAGTTAGTTGTTGGGAAATTTATTCCTAATTTACATTATTTGTGTTATGTTGTTGCTTGGTTGTTTCTTAGAAAAGAAAAACAAAATTAAGTTTTTATGGGATATGCACTATGGTGGAGAATTTTTTTAATAAGATTTGCATGGGAGATATGAAAAGAAAAATTGGTGGAGAATTTTTTTTTAATAAAATTTGCATGGGAGATATGAAAAGAAAAATTGGCTCTGGATAACCAATCATTTATTCTTCACCATCCACTCCATCCTCAAATCATTTAGAACGAGAGAGAGAGAGAGAGAGAGAGAGAGAGAGAGAGAGAGAGAGAGAGAGAGAGAGAGGGTTGCTGAAAAGACGACGCGTGGCAGTTTAGGATTACCCTTTTATTATATGTATGTATAGATGTATAGATATAGATAATTAAGTGTAAAATTTATTTTATTTGTTTATCTGCCCAAGCAACAGGTTTTTTCAAAGAGAGTATTTATCTATGTATTTTTTTTTAAGTTGAAAATATGCACATAATTTAGTCTATATAATGTTACGTCTTTATTGGTCTATGTTTATATATACTATCGATAGCTAGTATACTATCCATATGAGCTGTTTCTTATACTATCGATACTAGGGATGGCACCATTCAAATATTGTTCGTGAGCACTGTTTCACTAAATGAGCTCGATCGAATCGCTTTAAGAAACTAATTCGACAAGAGGCAGGAGTCCTTTCCATGTTCTCTAAATAATAGCTCGAATACATATATTTTATATTTATATAATTTATTTAATATATATTTATATATATAAATAAATAATTATATATATAATATATATTTTTATTATTTAATGTTTAGCAAAATAAAAATACAAAGGCAATCTCAGTTATAAAAACTCATTTATACGTAAAGTTTCAACTATTAGATCAATGTCTAATAGATAAGATTTTATAAATTTATTTTGTATATATACCCAATATAATTCTTTTAACTTATTGTTCGTTGTTCGGCTCGTGTTCGGCTCGTTTATTCACGAGCCGACCCCAGCTCACTCGTGTTCGGCTCGTTTACACCCCTATCGATAGCACGGATACCGTCGTACTACCAAATTGTTTTCAATAATGCAACTTTCAAATTGACGATCAGCTTAATTAGCCTTGATCTACACTATTTAAAGTATTTGAAAATTAAATTTCATAATTTTTCGATACTATTAGGCTAGTGATTAAAAGATTTAAAAATTGACAATTTTAATAATTGATGTGATGTATTTGTGAATTTAACGGTGTAAAATAATTCAAATCTGATAAAATTTTTATAGAAAATTTTTTTCACTATTCAGAGTAAAATCAATATTTCATATCTTAAATTTAAGTCTTTTATCATCACTTTTTATGAAATTTTTATTTATAACCGTCCATTTTTAGATTACTCGTGTGATAGGTAAATAATGTCGAAAATTTATGAAATTTAGTTTCAAATTAATAGTATAGATTAAGTCTAACGGAACCGATCGTTGATTTAAAAACCGCATAGCCTCTGTGCTACCGATAATTTTCCTTGCCAATTTTTGAAGTTTTTTTTTTAATTCTTCTGGAGAGAATATGCTTGTTTTTTTGGGGTAAATTGCAGTTCTCGTTCTCAAACATTGAGACACATGATAGTTTAATTCTCAAAGTTTAATTTGTTACTACTGCTCAATTTTTTTTAATTGTTATAATTAAGTTTTGTAGTATAATTTAGTTGACTTAATATATTATTTCACTGATATAATAATAATATGGTATCTTGGTAATGATCGATATGATATCTTAGTTACTTTCACGCGGTCCATTAGAACACTATAAAATCAAACTAAATTGAATTTGTGACTAACTTATAGCAATTTAAAAAGTTTAAGCAAACAAACACAATAAATTAAAATTTGGATAAAAACGTACATAATTTATTTGAACTATGAATCATTTTACTTTGATTATTAAACTTTTTGTAATTTTAATTTTACTTCCAATCTTTTAATTTGCTTAATCTCAATTTGTAAATGACACCATGACTTCAAAAGTTAAACGTATTGTTTAATCTAAGTTTGTAAATGGCACATTGACTTCATATAATTCTCGCAGCTACACAATTATTAAAGTAAGTAATTAGTTTAAATTTTGAAGCTAACCGAACCGACCGTCCCTAGCGCAAGTGGCAAAGGGTTTGATGGTTGGTATCCGAGACCCAAACTCGAATCCTAGCTGATTCAAGTATATTTCCAGTTAAGTTTATTTCTAAATAAAATAAACGAAGCAGGTAGCGTGCTGCTACCTATCTCTCAAAAAAAACAAAAAAAAATAATAATGTTGACCGACTCAAATCAAACAAATTAAAATGTTGCATAGTAAATCAAATTAAGAGTTTTTTTTAAAACTCTATGAATTGGAAGTTCATAGATAGAAGCTCAACATTTTTGGGAGTGTACTCAGTTGGGTTTGATTATGTTTCAAGAAAATTGTTAAATTGAACCAAAATTTTCAATTTTGAAAAATCTGCAATTGAACAGAACAATTTATTCTCAAATCCGATTCTAATCAACATTTGATCATAAAAAATAGAATTTTAGATGTAAATATATTGTTTAGATAAACAATGTGAGTAATATGTATTATTATTTGATTTTCGATTCAGTTCATTAAAAATAGTACTGTCAAACCAGATCGAAACCAAAACTAAGTTTGGCTATTTCACCGATCGTCTTAGCTAAGCCGATAAAGGTCAGCTATTGCAGACTCGAAATTCTATCAATCCGAAATGATTCATATTTCCAAATGTTTATTTCTAAACGAAGGTTAAAGACGGCAGAAAGACGCTCCCTTTCTCTAAAAAAAAAAAAAAAAACACTTTCATTTCCAAAACTACATCAAACTGAACCGAATTGAACTGAACCGAAGACCAAATTAATGAATCAAACTATCTTATTTGGTTGGTTTGGTTTAGTTTTCCGTTCAGGACTAAAATATAAATTCCTCAAACTTTTGGTTTAACATGGAATTGAATTAAGTTTTTGAATTTTTTTTTTTTTGAGAGATAGGTAGCACGCTACCCGCTTCATTTATTTCATTTAGAAATAAGCTTAGCTAGAAATGTGAATCAACTAGGATTCGAACTCGGGTCTCAAGTTTTTGAATCTTGATATGCAGAATATGATATTTATACATATAAACAAGGCCACCGACCGTCCCTAGTGCAAGTGGGAAAGGGCTTGGTAGTTGGTATCCGAGGTTCCAAGTTTGAATCCTAGTTGATTCACATTTCCAACCAAGTTTATTTTCAAATGAAATAAACGAAGCGGGTAGCGTGCTACTTATCTCTTTCTCTCTCTCTCTCTCAAAAAAAAAGAAAAGAAAAACACAATATAATCGCTCGGCCTAAACCTTCCTTGCATTTCCAAAACTTTCGGCCAAGTTTCATTTCGATCCTCAAACTTTCAAATTTAACTTTAGCATTCCTTAGTGGTCCTTGCATACAGCTGTCTACTGCACTTACACTTTATCAATTTTAATTCTACTGACCACATTTCTAGCCTTCGCTGAGCTAAAAAACCAAATAAACAAATGCACAAGGACAACATGTACGATCTCTCAAAAAAGAAAAGAAAAGAAAAGAAAAAAAAAAAAACTTTAGTGGTCCTAAGCTCTTAAAATAGATTCATCATTAATCATATTTAGAGATCCCCATATATATATATATGGGTGCTTCAAATTTAAAATACACTTCTCAACTGCATGAAACTAAATAAGATGTATATAGTTGTAACTATTTAATTTTATCTTCCAACTAGATGCCTCTCCAATTAATAGTACTATATTTCTAACTATATTCGACCACGCACAGCGAGCAGAACTGGGCAAGTTTCTGAAGCCCGATGGATGGCACTGAGATGGACCTTGCTAAGATTTTGGTGAGACCAGTCTTAGTCCAATTTTATACTCACAACTACAGCCTTTCAGCCCAGTTTTTAATTAGTGTGTTAATTGCTCTAGTTATTCTTGCTTTTACCTCTATTTAGAATTTGTCTCCCGTACCAACCGTTCCTCCTGCAGTGGTAACAGCTGTCATTGCAGAGACCCAAGTTCGAATCCTGGTTTATTCATATTTCCAAATGTTATTTCTATATGAAATAAATGAAGCAATGCTGCTATCTATCTCTCCAAAAAAAAAAAAAAAAAAAAAAAAAAAAAGAATTTGTCTCCCGTATATTCCAAAATGAGTATTGGATGTTGCTTCAACACGACGAGATCCCACTTCTAGTTTCTTACCAAAAAATTAAAAAAAAAAAAAAAAATTCTCCTATTTTTTTTTTAAGAGAAATAGATAAAGAAACTACCCACTTAATTAAATAGGAATATAAACTAAGCTGATAAAAGAAAAAATAAAAGCAGAGAAAATAGATGAAGGAAAATTAACAAAAAAATAAAACAAAGGGTAAATCTTGGGCCAAAAGCGTCCCAGTCGGCCAAGAGTTGCAAAACTCGATCCAAACATCGGATAGGATTTGGGAGGGTCTTGCGAAAATTGAAGCCGTTCCTCTTCGACCAAACTACCCACCAGATGGCAGAAAGAAGGGACAGAGAATAAAGTCTCCTTTTGGTGTCATTTATGTCGATCAAGGTTGCCCAGAAAATTCTCCTGTTAATATTTATTTTTTTCACTTTCTCCTATTATTCAAAAACCTACACTTTATCCTTTTAAAAAATAAAAAATATTTATAGAAATATACACTGTGACAAAATGACCAAATTACATGTCTTGTTCTTCAAGATGGGCGTGGAGGGAGAAGTGGGCGAGGACGAGGGCGAGAGTGAGACGGCAGAGTTGGGTAAGGACCTGTGTGTGGGCATGGATAGAGAGGTCGACAAGGGTGAGGCGACGAAGTACAAAGGAGCACGGCCAAGAATGAGAGGAAAGATAAGGATTTCAGAAATATTTTAGGTATAAGAAATAGAATATAAATGAAATTCAAACAAAACACTTGACTCCGGAGGTTAAAATGAATATTTTTTATTTTCTAAGAAAAATAAAGTGTAGATTTTCTAATGACAATAATGAAAAAAAAAAAAAAATACTCCATATAATTTAGTCAATAAAAAATAATAAAAAATAGCAATAATACTTTACCATTCTCTACGCACTGTACTCTTCAATGGCTATAATAATGTTTCCCCTTTATAATCGGCCACACCTGTGGCATGTAGAGAGGGCTCAAAGAGTCTCTCATCTCTCCATCTATTATTATTGTTATTATAAGAAGCTTCTATTCTCATGCTGATAAACTGGAGCACATTTTTTTGCTGTACCATTTCATGCCCTACTATAGCTTTACATATTTGAGAAATTAAGCTCAGAAACTAAAAACCCATCTCTGAATATAAATTTCCTAAGTTAATTATTCAGGGACTTTTTATACCTTCTTAATTTCCGATTCAGTTCCTGAATACACTGTCTATTCAGTTTGTAAGTTTCCGCTATCCTATAATTTTGATATTTCTAATATGATTGGTGATCAAAAGGCCAAAGGCCTCGAGACATGGGTAATTTTTGTAGCTGTTCTCATCTCCCTGGGCTTCTGCTACTCGGAAAGAGGTAAATTTTCTCATCTCTCCATTTTAATAGAAAATTGGGGGTTTTTGCTTATATTTTTTTTTTATTACTATTGAAGAAATTTAATTTATCCTCTTTTTTCCCCCAAATACCTTTCTAAATCCTAAATTTCATTAGTAAATCTATATATTTTTATTACAATTTTCTTTCAAAGCCTAGTTTGATAATCGGGCTAATTTCATATGGGTGTCTACAAATAAAGTGAATGACAAATATATGCTACAAAATTTAACTTTCATATATTATTCATGCAAAAATTTTAGAGAAATGATTCGGTACTTTATTATTAAAAAAATAAAATAAATCTTAACCGTTGATTAATAGAGGATAAAGATGTAATTTTAACATTTAGCAGGTAAATGGGTTATTTCATTTGAGGTTATTTCCGTAATTAAACTATATAACATTTAAAGAAACTTTTAATTGATATCCTAAATTTATTCATTAATTAGCACTAATTTAGAAAATTGATTGATTACCCTAATTTAGGCATTAATTTACGAATTTGGTTTAGAAATTTTAGTGTTTCTAAAATTTAGGCATTAATTTAAATTATAGAAATTTTAGAAAATTGATTTTTTAAATTTTAGTTTGTTACCTTTTGGTTTATAATTAGCTTCTTAACTTTTATTATTCATTTTAATTAAATTAATAATAATAATTTAAAAATCAGATTGAACCGATTGATTCGATTGATCGACTTTAAACTATTCTAACAAATATATGATTTCAACCCAATAAAAAGAATAAAATTAAAAACAAAATATAATTATTAAAGATAATAAATATTTTAAACAGAATGATATTTTAACAATTAAAGCAAATAAATATTTTAAACATAATTTTAAGCATAAAAATTAAAAAGATTAAGATTACTATTCAGGAAAAAAAAATAGGTAGAAATTTGAATTCGAACCCGACTAACAATCACAAAGTCTATTTCCGAACTCGATGGATTTTGAAAAATCCATATCTAAACCCGAAACTAACCAATCTGCGACACCCAAAACCAAATTCAAATCGAACGAGGAACTGAAACAATTATTTCTTTTTACCGTATTTCAAAATATTTTATATTAAATTTAAAATTTTAAAATATAAATTCGTATATAATATTAAATTTTATATATGATTCGTGTGGGATTCAAGATGGATATAGAAAAAATCCATAGTTGGTTCACAAAATTATCTCACGTTCTTGTTGTCAAATAATTTGAAAATTTTTTTATATGAAATTAATGCCAAATATGTAGAGACGTCAACGAGTCGGATTCCGGATTTTAAAACCCGAACCCAAACTCCGACTCCAAACCCGAGACCCGAACTCCGAACTCCGACGGATTTTAAAAATCCATATCCAAACCCGAACCCGACCAAAAATCAAAACCCGAACCCGAATCCGAACCCGAAAATTTGAATTCGAAACAATTATTTCTTTTTTCAATATTTTAAAATATATTATATTAAATCTAAATTTTTAAAATATAAATTCAAATATAATATCAAATTTTTATATATATTATATATAATACAAAATAAATTCGGGTTTGGGTCGAGTTCAGGTCGAGTACAATCAAAATCCATATCCGCCGGTTTTTTATTTTTGATATCCATATTCGAATCCATATCCATATCCAACGAATATATCCGTTTTATTTGGGTTCGGATTCGGATAAAATTTTGGGTATCCATACCCATTGACATCCCTACAAATATGAGAGGAAAGATGGAGAGAGAAAATAAAATAAAAAGAGAATTGATAATATAATAGAGATAAAATGACCAAATTGTTCATGTATTAAAAGACAAAAATTGTGACTACCTCTCCTAAAGTGACCTGCTATTGCAGGTCATAATTTTAAGAAAATTAAATCTGAACCGTTGAATAAGAGTGAATGAACGGTAACGGCAAAAAAAAGTATAGAAGCATTACTCAAAATTTTAATATTTTCAAATATGTCCATATAGTCTGTTACCGTTAGAGAACTATTTATATTTTTAATTTTGTCATTACAAATACATCCCTCCAAACACCATAACATTATAGTATAAGAGGGATAAAAATGTCAAAAACTAATCAAAGGTTAAGTATTTAACTTATGGTTAACTTAGTTTTCTAACGGATTATAACAGAGATATATGTATTTAAAAATATCAGAACTTTTAGTTACTGTTTGGTTCGGGGTTAAGGAGTGGAATAACCTCTTAATCCCGAAGTTATTCTCCCAAACACCCAATTTCAGGGTTTGGATTAGCTAACCCCACTTTAAATGGGCTATTCCGGATTAGTCTATTTGGTGTGAGGTGAGCTAACCCTACCCCACCCCGACCAAAAACTATTTTCTATTTATAATAACCTACTATTTTTTTTATTCTACATACTCCAACTAAACACTATTTTATCTACACCTAGACTAAACCCAATTCGCAGCCAAAAACAAAATTATTCTAACCTCACCTTAATCCTGAACTTAACTATATTCCTGAAATAACAAATTTTTACTCCATTGCTTATAGAAACAACATATAAAAATTAAAAATTTATAAAATATATTTATTATTTACTATATTTGCGTGAACCGTGTGAAATTAATCTTTGATAATACGGGGGCTTAAAGTTGAGACTGTGGATAGAACAATAAAGTTTTTGAAAAAACAAATTTAAATTAAATGTGAGATCAATTTAAACTGTTGTTGGCGCCACTTCTCGCTGCAGCACCGAACTACACCTTCGTGAAGGATGCAACGCGGGCCCCGGCCATCTCTCACTACGACTACATCATCGTCGGCGGCGGCACCGCGGGGTGCCCGCTCGCCGCCACCCTCTCGGAGGGCTCGACGGTGCTCCTCCTCGAGCGCGGCGCCTCCCCCTACGGCAACCGCAACATCTCCAACTCCGCCTTCTTCTCCGACACCCTCGCCGACACCTCCCCCTCCTCCCCCTCGCAGCGCTTCGTCTCCGAGGACGGCGTCATCAACGCCCGCGCCCGCGTCCTCGGCGGCGGCAGCTGCCTCAACGCCGGCTTCTACACCCGCGCCAGCGCCGCCTTCGTCCGCGAGGCCGCCTGGCGGCCCGCGCACGTGCGCGAGGCCTACCGCTGGGTCGAGCGGAAGGTGGCGCACCGCCCGGCGATACGGCAGTGGCAGTCTGCCCTCCGGGACGGGCTCGTCCAGGCCGGCGTCGCGCCGTACAACGGATTCACCTACGATCACGTCTACGGGACGAAGGTCGGGGCCACGATATTCGACGCGGACGGCAACCGGCGCTCCGCGGCGGACCTGCTAGAGTACGCGCACCCGGAGAGGCTCACGGTGCTGCTGCGCGCGACAGTGGCGAAGATACGTTTCGAGCTCAGAGGTGAGACGTCGTTTGCTCGAACAAATTGGATTAATGATAAAGTAGTACTGTTTAAAAAGATCTATTTAGTAAGTGAATTTGTTCTAAATCTTAATTTTATTTTCACAACAATTAAACTTTGAACATTTTTTTTTCAAATTTAATAAACGAGCAATGCCATCTTTATATTAAAAAAAAAATGTTACATTTTACACCTTATGATTCTATTTTTGTAATTTTAAAAATTTAAAAAAGATTGCACAAATTTTTGGATTATTGATTATAAGATTTATACCAGAAAGTTCGTTGAATAAGTAGCATTTTTTTTTAATAAATATTATTATTGCTTAAAGAAGATATATAAGTGGGAATAAAACTTCTCGCTTTTCAAAGCCTAGAGACTATCATATCTGATAATGAGACGATTTATTTGACGATTAATTTTAATAAATATAAATTACACTATTGAAACTATTTAAAAATTAAATTTTATAATTTTTTTAATATTTGCCAAGTGATCAATGAGTCTCAAAAATTATTATGTTAATGGTCGATGTAGCATGTTTGTAAGTTTAATGGTCTAGAATATTACAAATAAAGTGAAATATTAATAGAAAACTTTATTTACCATCAAAGGTAAGATTATTTTTTTCGATTTGAAATTTAAATCTTCTATTAGTCTTTTATGAAATTTTTATTTTCAACCATTTATTTTTAAACTATTTATTTACTTGACAAATTAATGAAGTCGAAAAATTATAAACTTTAGCTTTTAAATAATTGTTATATAATAAATTATTTTTAACGAAATCCATGGTCGCATCAAATGCCTCATTATTAAAAACAATATGAAAGTACATGACTTTCTTAGTTTTAAAACTATAGTCGTCTAGCTCCATAAGTGGAGCCAAAAAATAATACAAAAGATTTACATCATTATGACCTTAATATAATTCCTTCCGTGTGCTCAAAGAAATAATTAATGGCTGTGCACAAAATTATAATTTTTTTAAAAATATTTAGATTTCAGTCTGAAACTATTTTTTAATAACTAAATAGTAATACTGGCAATTGTTTAGAAGTATAAGATGCCCGGGTCTCTGTGATTGAGACTTTGATTTGAATCACCTTCTTTTCTAGTACAGGAAAAGCGAGGCCAACGGCGCACGGCGTGGTGTTCCGGGACTCGGCCGGCAAGAAGCACCGCGCGTACCTAAACAAGGGATCCAAGAACGAGATCATCGTGTCCGCGGGGGCGATCGGGAGCCCGCAGGTGCTGATGCTGAGCGGCGTGGGGCCGCGGGCCCAGCTCGAGTCGCTCGGCATCAACGTGGTCGTCGACCAGCCGATGGTGGGCGACAGGATGTCGGATAACCCGATGAACGCCGTGTTCGTCCCGTCGCCGACCCCGGTCGAGGTCTCCCTCATCCAGGTGGTGGGCATCACCCAGTTCGGCAGCTTCATTGAGGGCGCCAGTGGATCAGATTTTGATACAGCAGCCCCCAACTCCCGACTGCAGCGCAGCAGGAATTTTGGCATGTTCTCTCCTCAGGTACGTAGCTTTTTTATCTTAAAAAGGTTAATTTGTTAACCTTTTTGATTTAACTATTTAATTTTTTATAATTTTGATTATATTATGCAACTTTTTAATATGTTTGATTTAAGTCAGTCAATAATATCTTTAATTAGTATATATTTTATATAATTTTCGTAATTATAAGTTTACTAAATAAATAACTAGTTTAAATTTTGAAGTCAAATATATTGTTAACTAAGATCGAAGTTGGTTAGTAAAATTAAAATTTTTAACTACAGTAGTTAAACTTGAATAGGTCCAGATGCTATTTTTTTTTTTTTGATTAAACAGGGGGATCCCTATTTGAGGTGGTACAAAAGAACCGGATAGAAAAGCCTAATAGGGTGGACACATCCTATGTGCACACTATCCTCGTAGAGAAGAATTCCAAAGAACTATAGATGATATTCCAAAGAACCGGATAGAAAAGCCTAATAGGTCCAGATGCTATTTTTGAATTTATGTACAGCTATAATTCTAACTAGGAGTGTAAACGAGCCGAACAGCGAGGGATCGGCTCGTGTTCGGCTCGTTATTACGAAAACACGACTCATTAAAGTATCGAGTCGAAAAATTCGCTCGTTTAATAAACGAGTCGAAACGAACGATAAAAAAAAAAAAAAAAAAAAATTAAATATATTAAAAGAATAATTTTATAAAATTTTATCCACCGAATTTTGATTTAATAGTTAAAACTTTATATACAAATGAGTCTTATTATAATTAAGCTCGCATTTATATTTTAATTTTGTTAAAAAACAAATAATAAAAATGTATATTATATATAATTATTTATATATATCTAAAAATATAAATTAAATAAATTATATAAATATAAAAAATATATATTAAATTATTATCGATCCGAACACGTGGTGGCCGGCTCGTGTTCGGATCGTTTATTAAATAATTTGAAAAATTCAGCTCGTATTTATTCGTTCTACTAAGCAAGCAAGATCTCTAATTTCGAACCGAGTATTGTGAAGCAGCAGTGAGTGGTGATATTCATTCTTATTCCTAATTCTTTTTTTTTTTTTTTTTTTTTTTTTTTTTTTTTTTTTTAACATGCGTATGTAGCAGGTTGTATGCAATCAAACAAATTCTGAGAGAGATGTACATTGGTCTCTCCAAAGTTTCGAATGCGAACTGCTTAAACATACAGTCGATAAACTTTTCTGCCGACTTTGCGCAGACCGGCCAACTGTCTACGGTCCCGCCGAAGCAGCGGACTCCGGAAGCGATAGCCAAAGCCGTCGAGGCCATGAACAGCCTCGCCGACTCCTACTTCCAGGGCGGCTTCATCCTCGAGAAGATCATCGGCCCGCTCTCGACGGGCCACCTCGAGCTCCGGTCGAGGAACCCCGACCGTGACCTTCAACTACTTCCAGGAGCCCGAGGACCTCCGGCGCTGCGTCGACGGCATCCGGACCATCGAGCGCGTCGTCGCGTCCGACGCCTTCGCCAAATTCACGTATGCCTACCTCCCGGAGGCCGGCCTGCTGAACATCTCCAAGGATTTTCCCGTGAATCTGCTTCCCAAGCACCAGAATGATTCGCGGTCTTTGGAGCAGTACTGTAAAGATACTGTAATGACTATCTGGCACTATCACGGGGGCTGCCGAGTGGGGGAAGTAGTCGACGCAGACTACCGAGTTCTTGGCGCAGACGCGCTGCGCGTTGTTGACAGTTCTACTTTCATCTACTCTCCGGGGACTAATCCGCAGGCGACCGTCATGATGCTTGGGAGGTAAAACTTGCCCTCAATTTTCCGTCTTTCTATTTTTTATAGATAAAAATAAACCGACTCGTCTGAATTATGAAACATTCTAAAATACTACTCAACCTTTCGAAATTATAATTTTACTATCCAACCTTTCAATTTATTTGAGTTGAGTCAGTCAATGACATTTTGACTTTAAAATTTAAATTATTTTAATGAATATATAGTCGTGAGAATTATATAGGGTATATATACTTATTAAATCTGTGAAGATAAACGACATATTTAAAATTGTAAGTCAAAATATTATTGACTGACTCGAATCAAATAAATTAAAAAATTAGCTATTTAGCTAATAAAACTAAAATTTGAAAGATTGGATAGCCGTTTCAAAATAACTCATAATTCATATAAGTTATGTAGTTTTTATCTTTTAATTTTGCTTTGTACAAGGTCTCTTAGTGAAAAAGGGTTTTTTTCTTTTTTTAATTATATTTATTCCATATAAAAATACTAATATCCAATCAAATATTTTTGCACAATATAAAAGTATAATTATTTTTTTAAAGCATCATTATTGGTTAGATATTTTATAATCTCACATGACACAAGTCACACAACACAGAACTTAGTTGGTTTATAATTTCAAGCGAGCTCATTTCTAAAAAAAAAAAAAACCTTATACCTCATTATGCTTTTTCTTTTTAGACTTTTCTTTTCATTCATTAAAAAGAATATTTTTAGGTGATAATTATTTTTTTTGAGAGATAGGTAGTAGTGTATAAGTTTCGTTTATTTTATTTAAAAATAAACTTAAAAAATATGAATAACTAGGATTGACTTGGGTGCCTCAAATACCAACCACCAAACCTTCTACCGCTTGTTCTAAGAACAGTCGATCGGTTTTTAGGTGATAATTGTTAGTGTAACAATACATTTTGAGAAAGTATTAACATGATTATGTTTGTAACGTCTTTAATTAATTTGTACATTAAAACAGGTACATGGGAGTCAAAATCCTGAACGAGAGACTAGGTACAAAGGCAACAGAGGAAAAACCCTAGCTGTGCTTCTCACCTGCAGGTGTCATTTCTCGTCATCGCGAGACAAAAAGAAGATAATGAAGTCGAATTCTCTTCATTTTAACTCTATATACTTTCAATCGAGACCATTAAATCAATCTTTTAAGAAAGCAAAATCCTCAATTAGAAGGCGAACTAATTTAAAGACTTTCATATTCTCCTTATAGAATTTTTGCCCTTGAGTTTAGCAAATTGTGTGCCTGCATTTTTTTTTTCAATTTATTTGCACTATGAGTGTGTATAGTTCGAAATCAAAATCGGTTTCGGAATCAGAATAAAAAAAAAAGCAGAAAATAGAATCATAATGATTAATTCTCTTATTTTGTTTGATTCGCCATTTGAATCGATATCAGAATGAATCATTCACATTATCGAGGCAATTTTATCTTTATAATATATTAGTTTAAATTTAAACTAAAATTAAATATTAAAAATTAGTGTCAAAATTTTAAAATAATTTCAAAATTTTAAATATATTTTTAAAAAATTAAAATTTGAAATTGAACGAATAATTCAAAATATATAACTAAATTTTGATTTATTCAAATTCAAACTTAAAATTATAATTTAAATTTCAGTTTGAATCCATATATAAATTTAATTTAAATTTTAAATAAAATTTGAATAAAATTTTAGATTTTAAATTAAATTTAAATTCAAATTTGTAAATTAGATTCGAAATATTTGATTGGATTTTAATTTTAATTTATAAATATAATTTTTAAACTTAAACTGATGTTTTAATTAAAAAATAAGCTTAAAAAAGTTAAATTTAATTCGAACAGATCTATTCCACCCGGATTTAATTTTCAATCTGACCTAAAAGGCCAGATTGGAATAAGGGATAATTAGAGGTATTCCCATTTACTCGAGAATTAAAATTAGAATGAAAATTTCGCATACCAAATACGAAGAAACGGACTTGTCCATTCTGATTCCGATTTGGCGTAAAAAAAAAAAAAAAAAGAAAAAAGACTAAGCACACTCTCTGTTTTTAGGTTGATAGTGAGTTATACTATGTATCAAACCTAAGAGGTTTGTAATATGTTAGTTGTATTAGAAGGCGAGAATCCTTATATTGAATTTTTGTTATTTGATTAAATTAGAGTTTTAAATATTACTAGCATTGTGGTTTTATTAATGATAGTCTTGCGCCCTAATAGTCTCACATCGGATGAGAAAACGATTCGATTGAATTATTGAGGCCTCGTATCTTAGTAGTAGTAATTGTGCTTAAACATTTTTAGTAGTGTGGATCAACTAGTTATTATTACTAGCGGTGGTCGTCATAATTAGTATTAAAGTCGAATACGGTCGAAAGCATGAGAGTTTAAGCGTTATGTAGAGTAAAGTGTTATACCAACGGATTTGGTGGGAACCATCTCTTGAACCGATAGGAGCTACCTCTAGAATCTCACATCGCCTCCTATCTTTTGAATCCGTAGGAGTCACCTCTTGAATCTCACATTGGCTAATAATTCTTGTTTGTTTGTTTGTAAGATGGGTTTGGACCTGACGAGTCCTACGAGTAGGGATGTAATGTGGGCCGTGTCGGACCGGCACGGCCCACATTTCCCAGGCCAGAACGTGCCGGAGGCTAGCCCGGCACGGCCCGGCCCCAAAATCGGGCCGTTCCGTGCCGGGCCAAAGTTCTTGAAACCCGGCCCAGCACGGCCCCCCGGCCCGGACTGTACGGGCCGGGCCGATTCAACCAGCCCTTTTTTTATTTTAGTAATTTTATTTAAAAATATTTAATTTTTTTAATATATATATATATATATATATATATATATATATATATATATATCAATAAAAAAATCTAAATTTTTAAAAAATATTTATAAAAATATTAAATTTTTAAATTTTTGGGACCAAAATATCCTCCCAACAGTTAAATTTTTTACTATTGGGAAGGACATTTTAGTCCAAGCCCACCTCCCCAAGGATCTGTCGTTGACAGATCCTTGGGATAGCCCCAAAGCCACAGCCCAACTCCCAAAGCATTAGGAGTTGGGGTGGTGCAGGCCCTGCAGGGTCTTGGGAGTTGGGTTGTCCAAGTCCCAGCCTGGCCAGGCTCGGGAGGCCCTGGCCACACGGGCCGGGCCAGGCCGGGGTACCCTCTAAGGCCCGGCACGGCCTAGGCCCGTGTCGTGCCGGGCCATCGGGCCGCAGGAGCAAGGCCCAGCATGACCCGCTATAATTGGCCGGGCCTGGCCGACACGGCACACTACAGTACTCGTGCCGTGCCTGCCGGGCCGGGCGGGCCGCAGGCCGGCCGGCCCGTTTGACACCCCTACCTACGAGTCCCACATCGAATCAGGTTCACATCAGATGGGAAAATGATTCTAATTAAATTATATGAGACATCATATGTTGTTGATAAACTAGCTAAATGGGGCCTTGGTTCTCGGTAGCTTCTAGTTGGTCTTATTTTCACAGAGTTTGAGAAGTGCAGAATTGTTTATCCTATAGAATAAATACCTTATTGTGTTCTTTTCAAAAAATAAAAAATAAAAAATAAAAAATAAAAAAATCATATGTTAGTAAAAATAATTGTCGCCGGTCGCCCACCACTTGACGCGACAGAAACCTCCGGTTTCCAATTCATAAGTTTATAATAAGTTTATAAGTGGATAAGGATGCATGCGGTTTGGTCCCAATTATAAACCAAACTGGACCAACAAAATAAAACTATTCAATTCGGTTTACATGATTTTCGCTTTAGTTCGGTTTTCAAATTTACTAAAATTCGATTTTTGATTTCAGGTCGGTTTGAACACACTTCTTATCGAACCGCACCAAAAACCAAATAGTAATAATTTATATATTTTTTATTTAAACTATTTATTAAAATTTTATATTTATGATTAAATATTAATCATATGTCAACACATTTTTGAGCAATTATATATTTATAATTAAATTTTGTGCGTGATTTTACAAGGATTCAAGAATCTTAAATTATAAATTAATTCACAAGAAAAAAAATATATATAAAAATTAGTGATAAAGCCTGATCAAACTGAAATAATTTGGTTTGGTTTGGATCACCTGTGAGCATAAATCGATTTGGGTCGATTGTAACTTTTTTTTTTTTTTTTTTTTTTTTTTTTAATGAAAAATTGATTCGTCTCGATAGCTGACTTAAAAACCGAAGCAAACCAAACTGAGTACGACCCTAATTATGGGCCTCGGTAATTTGCATAAAAAGACTTTGGGCTCAATTACCCAATTAAGCCCAAAGTCAGTATGACTCCAATCCATACAATAATCTCATTGTCTAACACCAATGATAGAACAATTTTTTCCGCAGACCTGGATCTAGGGATGTCAACGGGTCGGATTCGGGTCGGGTTTTTAAAAACCAGAATCGGAACCCGACTATCAAATCCGAAATCCAAATCCGAACCCGAGCCTGATGGATTTTAAAAATCCACATCCAAATCCGAACCCGAGCAAAAACCCGAAACCCGAACCCAAATCCGAACCCAAACCCGACCAAAAATCAAAACCCGAACCCGATTCTAAACCCGAAAACCCGAACCCGAAAATAATATTTACCAATGATATATATATATATATATATATATATATATATATATATATATATATATATATATATATATATATATATATATATATATATATGTATGTATTTTGGTTTAGATTACAAAAGTTTAAGTTTTTTTTTTTGTCGTTAGATTCAGATCTAAAGCTTGAATGTTTTTTATTTATTATATCATATTTTTGTTCGTGTTCGAATTCGGGTTTGGACTCGGGTTCGGGTTGGGTACAGTCAAAATCCATATCTAAATCTATATCCGTCGGATTTTTATTTTTAATATCCATATATATCCAAATCCATATCCATTTATCTCGAATAAAATCCATATCCGTCGGGTTTGGATTCGGGTTAAAGTCGGGTATCCATATCCATTTACATCCCTACCTGGATCCCGTAGGGGAAGGGAAGTAAAGCATTATGTCCCAGCAGGGACGAGAATTATCGCTACCTGCTGGGATGCCCAGGATGGGGATACTATTCCACGCCCCGCAAAATATATAATATATTATTCTAAGTAGGTGGAATCTTTATCGATATGAAAATGAACCGTTGTCATTTATTTATTTTCGATGATAAATCCTCCAAATTAATGATCGGCACTGTTGAACATGATTTATACCACTTGAAGTATTTAGAAACTAAATTTTAAATCTTTTTGACATCATTAACTTAATGATCAAAGAGTTTCAAAATTTGTAATTCTAATGGCTGATATGAGACGTTTTTTATTTAACGGTGTAAAAATATCCATATCAGTTGAATTTTGGTTAAATTTTTTTTAAAAATTATTTACAACAAGATCTATAGTCTCAATCTTGACTGCAATATTCTTATCATATCTTTTTAAAAATTATTTATTTTCAGCCGTTCATTTTGTATTCACTTGATGGACAAGAGAACAATATTGAAAAAATATAAAATTTAGCTTTTAGATGCTTTAAATGGTTAGACCATTTTCAACGGTGTCAATCGTCGATTTGGAGGCTTTATTATTGAAAACAAATGGGTGGCAACAAACTCCGTCAGCTACCGATAGCATTCTAGCTCAACTCATATTATTATATAGTTATTAATTTATTTATACTTTTAGATTATCAACTTAGATGTTTTTAATATTTGTCAATTTACTAAAATATGTTAAGATAATTGTTTTTTAAATAATATATTAATTAAGTAATATTTAATTGGTTTACATTCTTAATATGACATGTTATATTTAATAATTTGACAATGCATATAAAATAAACTTAGTAATTAGACAAACTTTAAATGGATTTGAACTAAAATTTTATTTTATTTTATTTTAAATAAAAAATTAATTGAGTATAATATTTTATAAATTCACAAAATCTGGGTGAATTCGAAGGCAGAAAGTGTTCTCCTACCTCCCGCCCTGTTTTCTTGCCGGATTGTAACGGATTCAAGACATGCTATTTTTTTTTTATTTTTTACTCTTATTCTTGGTACTCACTTACACAAGGTTTAAAGTCGTGGCGTCCGTTCTCTTGTCTTGGCACGGCACGGCACGCGCTTGCGTCTTGACACGTGGCACGCTTGCATCGACATACGCTTCCACGCTTTGGCGGATTTTTTTCAGTTGTTTTGATTCCAATATACTCTTATAATGTTATTTTGATAGATTTAAATAAATAATTATGAATATTTGCTATATATACCTTACTATACTAATCAATTAATATGCATGTAAGTTTTTTGTAAATAAAATACAACTATACCTAATATAGAATAGAAATTAAAATACAATAATAAAATTCACGAGTATAATAATTATTTAAATTTACATTTTTATATAGAGATAATCGTTTATGACATAGATCATCACGCTTGATCATATGGCGTATTGTCATCTGCATATAAGATTTATTTGACAATATTGATGTAAATATTGTTGGTATTGTGAAAGTCATGTATTCTCGATATTAAATTCATTTTTTGTTCTTTTATTCTTTTTAAAAATTCGATTAAAATTTGTTTAGAAGATTGACTTTTGTTCCCTTGAATCACCGAAAATTTCGCGGTGCGACAATTCTTGACAAAATATTTTGCGAAGGAAAAATGGATGTCGGTGGTGGGCTACGGGCTCGGGCGAGAGTGCGGGGGCGAAGCCTCCCGCGTATGTACCAAGAAGTTAAAAGGCATCCGCCAAAAAGCAAAAAAAATTTAAAAAAAGACAATATAGGTGGCGGGGGGGTGTAGATACCCAAAAAACAAAAGGAAAAAAAAAGCAAAAAAGAAAAAGCCAAAAAAAAGCCAAAAAAAAATAAATGGCGGGGGGGGGTAATTGCAAAAAAAAAAAAAAAAGAAAAGAAGAAGAATAGGCGGCACGGCACGGTGTGCGGCACTTGCGCGTGCGCTCTGTCTCGAGCGGCACACGTGGTCTTGCGGCACCGAGGTCCGAGACCCCACTACGTGCCGCGGCATGCGAAGCGGCACGCCGCGGCACTTTAAACCTTGCTTGTATTATATTTGAGGGTTAATTGCATATAGCTCCAGGGGGGGGGGTTTAGATACCCAAAAAACAAAAGAAAAAAAAAGCAAAAAGAAAAAGCCAAAAAAAGCCAAAAAAAATAAATAGGGGAGGGGGGGGGGGGGATAATTGCAAAAAAAAAAAAAAAAAAAAAAAGAAGAAGAATAGGGCGGCACGGCACGGTGTCAGCACCCTTGCGCGTGCCGCTCTGTCTCGGCGGCACACGTGGGTGTGCACCCTTCGTGCCGAAAATAATTGATTTTCAATGTATTATATTTGAGGGTTAATTACATATAGCTTCTTGTAAATATTTTGAATAGCAAATATATTCATACACAAAGTTTACCTTTCCATATTTATTCCTACAAAAATCTTAACGTTTTCAAATATATCCTTACTATTAGGATCCGTTAGATAAATATAGTTAATCATAGGTACTTAACTCTGATTAGTAAACGAGATAATAAATTGATTTTTTTACCTCTCTTATATTATTTATGATGGTAAAAATAAAGAAGCTGATCGTTGGAGATTTTTGGAAATTAAAACATTTCTACATAATTCTAATAGTTGAAACTCTTAAAATAAACAGTGCTCTAACAGTTATAGACCAGAGAGTCAAATATGAATATTACTAGATTTCCGTAGGAATAAATATGAAAATTAAATTTTATAAAAATATATTTATTATTCGATATGTTTACAGAAAATTGTATGAAAGTAACACACTATATTCGAAAGTGAATCAACCAACGCCATCTCTATCCTAAAGAAGGTTGAAAAACCTCATGGAAAGTGTATAATATAGTTTGCTTATTGTTTTAGCCTTTTTTCTATCTTTAAAAACATTCCAAAGTTCGATATATTTGTACAGAATGTAACCCTCTCCTTTGATGTAGGGCTGACAATTCAGCTTGCCATTCTCGAGCCAGCCCGTGTTCGACTTAAAATCGAGTTACTCGTTTAATAAACAAGTCGAATATGAGTTGAATTTTTTAACCCGTTTAATAAACAAGCTGAACATGAGTTGAGATCAGCTCATTCATATTTGACTAAATAATAACTCAAATACATATATTTTATATTTATATATATATATAAAAATAAATAATTATATTTTATTTGTTTTTTAGTTTATTGTTTATGAACTAAGTCGTGCTGAGCTCATTAAGTGCCCATGTTGCCATCACATCTTTCTTTTGATATTGGAAATGGATTATCCATTTGACTTTATGGACTCCAAATTGGGCATCCGTGTACAATAATTATAATAATTATATTTATGTAAGTTAAAATATGTATATATGGACCCCTATAATTTATAGGCCGACCTTTCAACAATCTTTTTTTGTAATTGACAATTTCTTAGTTTTTAATTATTTTAATTTACATTGATTACCTTAGTTGAATTAATATTTTTTGAAAAATGGACGGTGGCAGATAAAAAAATCCCCAATTTTATTAGTTAAATATATTAAGATTTTCATAAATATGGTCAATTAATTATATTTAAATTTAAATTTACTACAGATAAAGATGTAATTTGGTGGAAAATTACTATCGGTAAGAATTTTTCTCTGTAACACTCTGTGAGTTATTATAATATCCTGAATTTTAATATGTATTTATTTTTAATATTATTTTACATACCGATAAAAATCTATCAAAACAAACATTCACAATTATTAGGTCTATTAGTTTGTTAATAAAAATTTTTAGGAAAAACTTCAAAAACCTTTTCTGTGGTTTCGTACGTTTTTATTTTAATACCTTGTGGTTTAAGTGTATCAAGTTAGTACTATGTGGTTTCGAACTTTCTCACTTTAGTATCCTGTAGTTTAAAGTGTATCAAATTAATACTCTGTAATTTTATTTTTGTATTAGTATCATATGATTTTATTTTTATATCAAGTTAGTATCCTGTGGTTATCCTGTGGTTTTAAACCACAGGATACTAAAAATGAGAATGTGTGAAAACACATGGTACTAACTAGATACATTTTAAACCACAAGGTACTAAAGTGAAAAAGTGCAAAACTACATGTACTAACTTAATACATTTTAAATCACAGAATACTAAAGTAAGAAAGAGTAAAACCATAAGAAGGGTTTTTCAAGTTTTCTTAAATTTTTAGAGTAATACTAGATGTATACCCAAAAAATGGCGTATATTTTATAACCCACTCATCTTTGGATGAAAATTTGCTGACCAGCCACATAATGTGATTGGTGAATTACACCCCACCCAAAGATGAATGGAATTATAAGATATACATTCTTTTTGGGTGTACCATTAGCATTTTTCAAATTTTTATATAAAAGTATACAAAGACCCCCTCAATTTAGGCCTTTCTGAAAGGGCCATAGCAACCACTTTTTGAGACTATCTCAAAATGTATTTTTTTTTAAAAATTCAATAATTTTAATTAACTTTTTTTGAGAATTATATTAAATTTATCTGTGGTCTCAACAAAAAAAAAAAAAAAAAAAAAATGATGCGGCCATTTTCGAACGAAACACTTTAAGTCATAGGGTCTTAAAGTGAGAAAGTGTGAAATTAAAGATGTGGTATTTGAAGTTTTTTCAAAAAAATATTTTTTTAACGTTTCAAGTAATTTCAAATATACATCTTGAGTTAAACACTATTAGTGAACTGCTAGCAACAACCGTTATCTTTATTAAATTACTAGCTTGCCCTTTTAAATATACTGTTATACCAGTTATCTATTTTTTCTATTTATCCTTTTATATATATATATATATATATATATATATATATATATATATATATATATATATATATATATATATATATATATATATATATATATGAACAAAAGAAATATTTTATTTTATTTTTTTAAAAAATATTTTTCTACTATCATTATTTTTTAATTCGTCCTTAACTGATAGAAAAGGTATTTTAAATTTTTTTAACTCCAAATATTTTTAAAAAACTACGAGATGTCTATTTGAAACAAAAAAAAAAAGTTTTCAGGATATATTAATTAAATAGTATTCCTTGTTTCTTATATCTATTATACTAATAAATTATAAAATAATAATAATATACATATATAATAATAATATAATTAGTAACAAAAGTAGATAATGAATAATATTTTATTATTATTATTATTATTATTATTATTATTATTATTATTATCATCTAGTTTTTCTCACATTTATTTATTTATTTATTTATTATATTATTATATAAAGCTTAATTTTGGCTATAATGTTAAAGCGAGCTCGGGTTAGGGCATCTTCGAGCGCGTGCGATTGCGACGCGATTAATACCATCCGTGTCGTCCTCGTTCTCTTCTCCTCTATCTCTCCCCTCATCCTCCTCCGTAAAAAGCTCGAGCTTTGTGCGATCCCGGCGCGCTCCGCCCCCCCCCTCCCCCCTCCGTTCCCTCGCCCCCTCGCCGATTCCGGAGCTCCGATCCTCGCTTCCGCTGCTCCGCTCTCGGATATTTAGCTGAGTTCGATCGGTGGAGCCGTCGTGCTCTTCGGGGATCTCGCTCGTTGTTTGATTCCTCAGCTGGGAACTGATCAATCGCGATCGCATCGGGTTTGGATTCGATTCGATACTTTTATCCTTTGTTTGTAAGTTTGGAGATGATTTGTTTACGCCGTTGCGGTTCTCCTGGATTTGGTTGTGATTTGTGAAAGCATGCGGCGATCGTGATTTGTGTGTTGAGATTTTTTTTTTTTTTTTTTGAAGAAACATTTGATTTTGTTATGATTTGCGAATCAGATGATCGAAGCTAGATCTTTTGTGCTTTAGGTATTGTTCGTATTGATTGCGTTTTGAAACTAAAAAGGTGATCAATGAAGAAATGGATTGAACGGAGTTGTGACTTTGGGGTTTCTTTGGAGTTTTGAAGTTGTCAAAGCAAACAATTGCTGAGTTGATGATAATGGGAGCAAAGCAGGGCAAAGAATCAAAAATCTAGTGCCAATTAAAAGAACCTCAGATGATAATGAAAAGAGAGAATGTTAATTATGTTGAAAAAATATGAAAAAAAAAGAAGGAAAGAGTGATTCGGTTTATATGGCTTTATGTAGCCAAACAAGGATAACTAGGGAAAGGATTGATTTATGTTGTTTGTGCCTCCACAAGGAAAATGTGAGACTCCAATGTTTCTATATCTTTCTTTTTAGTATATGTCTCTCCGATCACTCTATTTAGCATTATAAATACGGTGGAAATTTTAGTGTTTCCATAGCTCAACCCATGACTAATGATTTGTGGGGAAAAAAAAAAAAATGAGGTAATAAGTATATCGGACTTTTTCTCAAGTTTGACTTCTTCCTCATTTTACCTTTGTTATCTCCATAAATCTTTTCTACTTTTCTCTGTTTTCTTAGATATTTCCTGAAGAAAACAAAGTGTACAAAGATCTTCTGCCAAAATTTAATCCTTGCAACATACTTTCATGGAGGGGCAATTGAGTCAGTTCATTGAATATTCGGTGAATGTCAATTTTGTGACAATGGGTGATCATCACAAATCATGGAAAATAAATTTGTATGACATTAGATGTGACCTAATTGAGGCTTTTTGAGCGACGGAGTCCGCATAATCTATGCATCAGAATAGAGAAATCTTTATCTATAATGGTTTGAATTTCTCCATAACAGAGAAGTTTGCTTTCCTGGTAGACATTTTTCGCTGGGGTTTGAGGCAATTTCTTATATTACGATTTATTCATGCATGGCAGTATGTTCTGTTTGCCATTATTTTTTGTTAGGTCATTCCAAAGTGATGACACCCTCCTTTTAAGGTTCAAGTGTTGAGCTGGGTTGTTGTTTCACTTCCAAAGTTCCTAACAAGTTATCCTTCTTTAGTTCTGTATTGTTTAATGGTGATTGCTTTCTGTTGTTACTGTTATTTATTATTAATGCATTGAAAAAAACCCATTTAGTTATTTCTCTGCCATTCTTATTCCTATTTTTATGGACTATAAGTACCTTTTTAGTGATCCATGGCAGGTCTACAGTTAGATTAAATATCCTTCTTGCATCTATCTCTTTCTCGATAGAATTACCAAGTGGCTTGGATTGTGGGGTGTTTTTCCTTCGTTGTTTATCTCACTTGCAATGCAAGTACTAGCAAGGATGAAGTGCAATCAATAATTTATGCATATGGCAAGCAAGGTATCTTGTTCCATAAAAATAAGGTCATAGTTGTTCCTTGAAGTTGGGTTGAAGATCATGGTTACAATAGATATTATCATATTTCACTTTCATCTAGAGTTCTTAATAAGTGCTTCAAAGGATTTTTGTGGATGGTTCTCCAATTTTAGTTGTACCTGTCACTTGACTATACAGAGTTGTGGAAGTACGTCTTTTACAATTTTTCTATAGCAAATTTTATTTTTCTGGAGACTTAACCTTAGCTGAGAACGTGAAATTCGTTATTCGTATAGGATTCTTCTCAACATTTCCTTTTGTTCTAGCAACCTTAAATTCTCGGGAAGGGCTTAAAATAGTGTACTAGTAATTCGTAAAGTATCAGTAGTTACTAGCAAAACATGTTTTAAATGTATTTTTTTTAAATTTTTATCTCTGATGAGATTGTATGCAGCTTGAGGGAACTGAGTTCCTTTCTTTCATAACAATCTCTATTTTGGCTCAAGTGGGTCTAAATTGCAAAGTAGATCCCTGATTTTGCGTTTCTGTAGGATTTCTTTCTTTCTTTAATATAAATAGTTTCAATCTCCTCTTCTTACTGCTTCATCATTGCTTAAAGTACTTCCTTTTTGTTATTTATGATAATCTAGACGGTATTTGATGAATCTGATAGTGTACTTTGTCTCAATTTTTAGGTACGTATGTTGTAATATTAGTTGACGTTCTATTATTGAATCAACTATATGCCTTTCAGGTCTTGTAAATATTCTCATTCAGTTGACGTGGAAATTTTGGTGAATCTGATGGAAAATGCACCAAATGTCTTCGAAAATACTTCTGAGAAGAGTTTGGAAAATGGAGGAGTGATAAACTGCCAAAAACCCAATGGAATCGTTCCGAAGGAGGCATTTGTTTACAGGCAAGATGTTGTCAGATGCAAAAAGTTCAGAGAGCTGCATGGAATAGTAATGGAAGTGGCAGGGGACTCGGATTCGGATGGTAGCATTACAGATGACAGTGACATTGAGGACGGTGAAGAAGATAAAGGCGGCGAAGAGGGTAAAAGTGGCAGCAATGTTGGTGGTGATGATAATGGTAACACAAATGGTGATTATGGTAATGATTCTTTACCAGATGGTGAGGTTAGAATAACATGGATAAACGGTTCTGAGACTACCGAAGATATTAACAGTATCACTGTCATAGACAGAAGCTTCTTGCACGGTGATATTGTTGCTTCTGCTTCAGACCCGACCGGCCAGTTAGGGCTTGTTGTGGATGTTCATATAACAGTTGACCTACAAGCTGCTAATGGAGATATCATAAGGGGTGTATCTTCTGGAGATCTAAAATGCATAAGGGAGTTCACTGTTGGCGATTTTGTAGTCTCCGGACCTTGGCTTGGTCGAGTTGATGAAGTTCTGGATAATGTGACTGTGTTGTTTGACGATGGTTCAGTTTGTAAAGTAGTTAGGGCTGACCCTTTGCGACTCAAGCCAGTTTCAAAGCCACTTAGTGATGATGCGAGTTGTCCTTACTACCCCGGCCAGCGCGTGAGGGCAGTCTCTTCGTCTGTTTTCAAAACTTCAAGGTGGCTTTCTGGATTATGGAAAGCAAACCGTCTTGAAGGAACTGTTACTAAAGTTGAAACTGCTGCAGTTGTTGTCTACTGGATAGCATCAGCATACCTTGGAATGGGCAGGACTCAATCTTCAGTTCCTCCCGAGGAACAGAATCCGAAGAATTTAACTCTAATATCTTGCTTTTCTTATGCAAACTGGCAATTAGCTGATTGGTGCCTTCTCCCATCACCACCGCCGCAGCCATCACTATATGCTGATGAAGCGGAACAAAAGGAAAGTGTGGAAATCCATACAAATTCCAGCATAGTAGGCGCTGAATTGTCCGAGGGCATTGGTGAACCTGGATTGAAAATTCCTAATGAAGCAGATGGGCTTCATAATGTGGTTATTTCAGATCCCCAGAATGTTCAATCCGATTCTGAGCATGCAGCGGGTGATTTTTGTGAGAATAGCGATGTGGGTAAAGAAATAAAAGGTAGTTCCAAGTCCAAAGATAGTGATACAACAGTTCTCAACAAAGTCAGTAAACTGGGCGAAAATGATGGAACTGAAACAAGTGACTTGCCAGAATGTTGTTCTTGCAGTAGTGCATCATTGGTTTCAAAGGAACCCAACCATGAAAATTGGCCTACATACCGCAAAAAGCTGAGGAAAGTCTTCTTTAAGAGAGACAAGAGGACTCGTAGAAGAGATGAAAGCTTTGAAAGAGCTCTCTTGATCGTAAACACTGTCACTAAAGTTGATGTGGCATGGCAAGATGGAACGAGAGAATGTGGGCTTAGTTCGACATCTCTAATCCCAATTCATAGTCCAAACGATCATGAATTTTTCCCTGAGCAATACATTGTGGATAAGACCTCGAATGAAGTTGACGATCCTTCTGAAACAAAGCGTGTGGGAATTGTTAGAAGTGTTAATGCAAAGGATCGAACTGTATGTGTGAGTTGGCTTAGGCCTGCATCAAGGCCAGAAGATCCCAGGGAATTTGATGGTGATGAAGTGGTGAGTGCATATGAGTTGGATGGGCACCCAGATTATGATTATTGTTATGGAGATGTTGTTGTTCGCTTGCCTTCTAGTGGGTCAGATAACATTGAAAATCCTGTGGTTAAATCAGGAGAACAAGCTGATTCAGTGGAAGCTGAAGTGAATGCAAGTAAAAATGGTTTAGATGTGGGTGTCCCGGAGCAGGTCCCAGAGGATGAATCTTGTTCGGATTTCACAAGTCTTTCTTGGGTTGGGAATATTGTTGGTTTTCAGGATGGTGATATTGAAGTAGTATGGGGTGATGGGATGATGACAAAGGTATCTCTTTTTCTTTTCAACGAAACAAATAATGAAAGCACGATATGCTGTACAAATTTTTCTGTTAAACCCATATGATCAGTTTGCTAGTTTCTATTGGCAAGTACTACTTTCAGATTCAGTACATGATGAAATATTTCTGATACATTACCTTCAGCTGATAATGCATTACTGACTTATTTTTTCAGGTTGGGCCTCATGAAGTGTATGTTGTTGGTCGGGAAGATGATGGTGACTCATTTGAGGGTGGAAGTGAAGTTAGTGACGATGGTGCTAGTTGGGAAACAGTTGATGATAATGATATGGATAAGCTTGATGTTTCTACTAAGGTCAAATTTCTCATCATTATCAGTGATGATATATTATCAGTTGAGTTTTTTAATTTGATCTTTTGTACCATTATTTTCAGGAAGGTAATACTCAAAATACTCAAAATTCTACTGATGATAATGCTGAAAGGGAAAACAACGATGGTGCTGCACCCGAAGATAATACCGGGCGAAATGGGCCGCTTTCTATGCCCTTTGCAGCTATTGGCTATGTTACTAGATTGGCCACAGAATTTTTTGGTCGAGGTAGAAAGCAACTAGACGCATCAAGTGCGGATGGTATAAATGAAAATGAAGCTGAATCTGACGAGGCTACCGAGGTTTCTGAGAAAGCAGTCAATGAAGAAACTAGCATTGAAGCATCTGAGGCCTGTGATGATGGTGCAGACACAGCAGAAGAAAAGTCTCATGCCACAGTGATGGAAAGTGCTCCTGCTATAACAAAGGATAGTTTAGACAGAGTGGATAGTAGTGATGATTTTTGCTTCAAACACTTTGATATCGTGCAGAACCCCTCTGACCATCATTTCGCGGCAGCCGATGGGCAGGTAGTTCATCTCTGGTTTATACACATTTGTTTGACTTCAGTTGGTTGCGGTGTATCTATATACATTTGACTTATTGCAGAGTACTGGCGGAAGAAAGTGGGTCAAAAAAGTTCAGCAGGAATGGAACATTCTAGAGAAAAACCTACCAGGTCAGCAATCCCCTTCCCAGAATGTTAAAAAATCAAGGCATCTACTTTTCATATGGTCATGCAAAGATATAATTCCATTTCTGTGATTGTAGATGATATTTATGTCAGAGTATTTGAGGAACGAATGGATCTCATTAGAGCTGTTATAGTAGGTGCCTCTGGAACACCTTACCAAGATGGCCTTTTCATCTTTGATTTTCACCTTCCTCCTGAATACCCTCAAGTTCCACCTGTAACTCTCTCTCTCTCTCTCTCTCAAACTATCTGTATCTCAAAATGGTTTTTTTCTCCCCCTATTATTAACAAGTGAACTCAACTATGCAGTCAGCATACTACCATTCTGGTGGGCTGCGAGTGAATCCAAACTTGTATGTGGATGGAAAGGTCTGCCTAAGCCTTCTAAATACATGGACTGGCAAAGGAAATGAAGTGTGGGATCCATTATCCTCCAGCATCCTTCAAGTACTCGTGTCACTCCAGGGTCTTGTTCTCAACTCAAAGCCATATTTCAACGAAGCAGGATATGAGAAGCAGGTTGGAACTGTCGAAGGGGAGAAGAATTCATTGCCTTATAATGAGAATACTTATCTGCTGAACTTAAAATCCATGCTGTATATTATGAGAAGGCCTCCCCTGGTAAAAGCAATTTTCCCTCAGAAACATTGTTGTTTCTTCTTCTTTTTCAGTTTTTAAATTTTACTTTCAGTTATGTTGTTTGGCTTTTTTACATTGCCTCTTTTTATTTAAGCTGCTCTTTTTCTTGATGCTTGTAAATATATTTATGCCTATCATGGCGTATTATTAGCATGCGTTCTAGAGTAAACTTTAGCTAAATATAGTCAAAGGCTTAATATCACTTCAATTCATTATACTTGCATTACCATCTAATAAGTTCTTCCACTGAAAACAAAAAAAAATAAAATCTAGGGCTCTCTTACCTTTTTGTCTTCAATCCTGTTTCTTTGAGGCAGTGTGATGTATTCCCATTTTCATTCCATATGTTGCAACTGCTAATATGTAGACAAACTGAATCTCTTGTTCTATATTTTGAATGATCGATGTAGCATTTCGAAGACTTCGTCAAGGACCATTTCCGGAGGCGTGGTCATTACATTCTCAAAGCTTGTAAAGCCTACTTGGAGGGTTCTTTGATTGGCTCACTCACAGCAGATGCTTGCGCCTCCGAGAAGAGCGAAGAGCATTCTTGTTCAGTTGGTTTCAAGTTGACTCTCGGAAAAATTTTGCCACGACTGATCTCAGCTCTGAAGGATGTCGGAGCTGATTGCGGCCATTTTGAATACCTACAAATTCCAGAAAATATCCAAGAAAGTTGATCTCATAAAAGTTCGCACGTTGGTCCTGTTGTACCAAAGGTGTGTCCGCTCCGATATGTGATTTACGCATTATGGAGTCTCAGGTGAATTTTGATTTTGATTTTGACTTCTTTGCCTTTGGAACTGGGAATCCTGTATAGTCATCATTTTTTGAGCTGCAGGGCTAAATACTCTGGGATTCCTCGCGTTTGGATCCGAGGAGTCGAATTTGCCAACCCGTAAATTTGGCACTTTTCGCTTCTTATGGAAAAAAACATTGACTTGGCAGTTACAGTTTGTCTTTGTACAAACTTGTAACTTATGATATACTGATGATACCGAGATAAAACATGATCTCACAATTCTTTTGCAGCAACCGCCGCATCTCTTGATGTGAGATTTTTTTAAAAACTAATTTGTGATTAAAACAATATTATTTTTTTTCTTTTTTTTTTTTATAATCTAAGGAAGTGTTCAATTTAAATTCTGCAAGTATAATTCTAAATGCAGAATTTTCTGGGGTGTTTACACAAAATCTCTGATATTATGTAACCATAGATGCTATTGACATTGAAGTTGTTGGATTTAGCTTAGGCCTCTGTGTTTTTTTTTTTGCCCTTTTTTTTGTGTTCTATTTTGTTTTTATAAATAAATATTCTATTATTATTCGATGTGCTGGTGGGCAGTCTTATGTTTTTCATGGTCGATTTGCTTGTAATGCAACTTGATCAGTTGCCAAAGTGCAAAGTTTTTGTATTTTACTGTTCAATTTAAGTTCATTGTTTTTGTTGTAAAGTTTAGAATGCGATAGTCGAATTGGAGATGTGGTCTTTCTAACCTATCTAATTGCATCTCTGGAGTTCACCAATTTTAGCGTGATTACTAAAATTATATTTGTATTATACTTTTTTTCTCAAGAAAAGAAATATAATTGGCTGGATATAGATGATATATTGTATCTCATATATATATATATATATATATATATATATATATATATAATTAAACATCTATGCTTTTATCTTTTAAAGAAGTCTGCGATCATTGGTTAGCCCTCGAATTAATATGCGATTTAGAGTATTTGAAACTTCTAGAAAATAAATTTCGTAATTTTTCGAAATCATTATAAAGTCCATCAAGCGGGCATAAAATGAACGGTCAAAATCGAATGACGTCCTAAAAAAGGATGATCGGATCCTTCAATTCAAGATCGGAGTTATTGATCTTTATCTATGTAGTGAATAGAATTTTCTATCAAAAATTCAACAAATTTCGATTCTTTTACACCGTTAAACTAGCAAGTATCCCATACCGGCCGTTAAAAATTGTCAAATTTGTGACCTCTTGATCGTAAGGTAAATGATATCGAAAAATTATAAAATTTTATTTCTAGAAGTTTTAAATGCTCTAGATAATGTTTAACGGTGTGGATCGTCGATTCGGAAGCTCTATCATCGAAAACAACTTATGAGTACGAGGGCAATCATACTCATAAAAGTATAGTAGCCGGACTCTATATATATATATATATATATATATATATATATATATATATATATATATAATTAAACACCTATGCTTTTAAAAGTACCAAGTCATTGGTGCTTGTAAGTTTTTAGCCCTTGAATTAATAGATGTGCAATTAGGATGATGTGGGTCTCCTTGGGTTAAGTGGGTGGTTGGTTAAATAGTATAATCTAATGGATGAAAATGATCAAAGTCGTAGATTTAACGGTAAAAAATTCACAAGCACCAAGTGCTTTGTGTTTTTACAAGCACGGTGGGACTATATATATATATATATAGTCTAGAAGTTTTATTTTCTAGAAGCACCTATGATTTCGAAAAAGTACGAAATTTATTTTCTAGAAGTTTTAAATACTCTAGATCATATTTAACGGAGTGGATCATCGATTCGGAAGCTCTATCATCGAAAATAACTTATGAGTAGTAGGGCTCTACTACTCATAATAGTATAGTAGCCCTACTCTAGGTAGTTTAAATGGTTTAGATTATATTTAACGGAGCCGATCGTCAATTTGGAAGTTCTATCATCGAAAACAACTCGATAGTAAAATGCCCCGTTTACTATCGAGAGTATTCTAGCTCAACTCTATATATATATATAACGGGTAAAAAAGAGAGAGAGAGAGAGAGAGAACTAGAAGCCCAAAGAGAGCTTTATGCTATTATTAATGCTAACTAGAACTGTGCTTACTACGCTATTATATAGAACTAGGCTTGAATACTATTAATAGCACAAGTTTTTGGTACTATTAGTTTTTTAACCTTTGGATTGAGGAATGTGCGGTTAGGATGATGTCGGCCCCCTAACGTTGAGGGGGTTGTTGGTTGAATAGTATAATCTAACGGATAAAAATAATCAAAGAGATTAATCTAACCGCAGAAAACTTGATAGCATCAAGTGCTTGGTGCTATCGATAGCATAGCAGTCGGACTCTATAGAGAGAGAGAGAGAGAGAGAGAGAGAGGGAGGAGACTTTCTCCTTATGGGTGTAACTCTATATATATATAGATATAGAGAGAGAGAGAGAGAGAGAGAGAGAGAGAGAGAGAGAGAGAACTAGAACTAGGCTACTATGCTATTAATAGCACCAACTCATTGAAGCTACCATGTTTTTGGCCGTTGGATTGAAAGATGTGCGGTTAGGATGATGTGGGCCCCATAGGGTTAAGTGTGTGGTTGGTTGAATAGTATGATCTAACGGATGAAAATCATCAAAATGGTAGATCTAACGGTGGAAAACTTGGTAGCACGAAAACCTCCGTGCTAGTAATAGCATAGCAGCCGGACTCAGAGAGAGAGAGAGAGAGAGTGTGAGAGAGAGAGGAGACTTCCTCCTTATGGTTGTAACTCATTAGAGATGTTAGCTAATAAATAGACTTTGGATATATGCTATTCTTAGTACAGGTGACAAAGAATTTAATAGTTGGTATTCAAAGTTTCAAGTTCGAAGACTTGATTATTTTATATTTTCAGTTAAATCTATTTTTAAAAAATAAATGAAACGAACATGTTACTTTTTTCTTAAAAAACAATTACTTTGGGATTCTATTGAAAGAAAACCAAGGTAATTAAACTGTATACCTGTTCGGCTAAATTTGTGAATCTTTGTGAATAAAGACATATATACTTTGCATCTAATAGCTTGTATGTGCATTCCATTGATTAGTTGAAACAGTCACATGTGGTAGGGCCCAGAACTTATTTACAATTATAGAAACCACGCTTCACAGCGGTAGATAGTATTTTAGTCAATTAATATTATATAATTTTTAAAATTTTAAAATTAAGACAACTTATAATGAAAAATACAAAACAAATTTATATATTCTTTTATATATTATAAAAATAATTTTGTTACTAATATTTTAACTTTCAGTATATGTAGAGTTAAAGTATTATAATAACTTTACTTAAAAATTCAATCAAACTTAATAGTTTTAGTAGCTATTTTATTTTTAAAATTTTTAATTTAAAAGTTAAATCGGAGGAATTATTCTAAATTGCCAAATACATAAGATCGTCTTTACCTTACTAAAATTTATTGGAAAATGATGTTATTATTTGCACATGGTGTATATTAACACACCATATACCGCAATTTATATTAGAGAATTAATTTCTAATATCAAAATATAATCAAATATATCTAAGCTATGAAGTCTATGTTTGCTGAATTAAATTTTAAATACACTATTAGAAATTTGAAGCATGTGGTGTATATAATTATATTATTCAGTGTATAGAATACTTAACTATGGACCGATCGAGCTCTTTGAAAAGCTCTTTTGCATAGTTCTAAAAAAGAGAGGAGAAATTTTTGCTTGCACTAATATTTCATACATCATAAGTATATTAGATGATTTATAAAATACCTAATAGTTAGTATCATAAAATAAAATATACCATAGTATAGTATAATATAATATATAAAATATTTTAATAATTTATTATTTTATAAAAACTTATTTTTTATTTATATTTTATATTCAGTCTACGGTTTTTTATTAGCGCGTGGAAAATTTCTATCAACTAAATTGTTCTTATTGGTCAGGGGCTATAATAGAGATGTTGCTCCTCTAATTAAAAGCCATTTTTATATATGATGTGGAGTCCCATTTGATACTTATCGATAGCATCAAGCGTTTGGTGCTATCAAATTTAACACCATTAGATTTAATGTTTTAACTATTTTCATCCGTTAGATTATACTATTAAACTAATAACTTACTCAACCTTGGGAGGCCCACATCATCCTAACCGTTCAGTTTTTCATCCAAAGGTCCAAAACCTAATAACACCAAATGCTTGGTGCCAGTGATAGTATACCAGCCTAGGTCTATGATGTGACCAAACAGTCAATTATATATACTATATAGATATATAGATATTTACTTTTTTTTTCTCTCAAATTTCATTTTATAGGAGTGAATAAAGTGACTTTAAATTAGCACTTAGGTACCAACCTTATATTGACTACATTAATTTCTCTTCACATGAGCAGCATCAATTTCAAGCTTTATGAGTGGGCAAGTGTTTGAAAATTGCAATCATAACCATTAGAAGATATTGAGATTTTTCTTCCAAATTTTCAATAATAAGGAAATATAAGATCATTTGACTTACCAACCCATGCACTTACCACAATTAGCTTTTTCTATTTCCATAACAACCACTCAGCTCCATTTGGTTACAAAAAAAAAAAAAAAAAAAAAAAAAAAAAAAAAAAACTTAGTTCTTATTATTTTGATAGAATTATAAAAACTATACTTTAATTGACTTACTGTGATATACAAAACGTGATATTATGTATTCAGGGACGAAGCCAGAAATTAAGATTCAGAAGGGCCAAAATTTAAATTTGATAGAAAAAATTTTTGACCTCGAATAGTAAAAAAAAAAAGTTTATCGATTCTTGATCAGTTATTACTAGCAATAATAGTGACAATATATTTCGAGAAAGGAACAAGACTGAAAGAATTAAAGGGAAAGGACCAAAAAAATTCGAAAAAAAATTAAGACAAATTTTATTAAAAAAACTAATGTGGCCCCTTAAAATTAAAATCTATAATATTTTAATTTTTATTATAAATGATCTTTATGTAATTTTAAAAAATTGAGGAGGGACCATGGCCCCTAAAAAAATTAATTTGGCCCATAAAATTAAAATCTATAATATATTAATTTTTATTATAAAGGACCTTCATGTAATTTAAAAATTGACGGGGGATCATGGCCACTGTGGGCTCCTCAATGGCTCCGTCCCTGTATGTATTGACTTCAATGCAACAGTGCAGTCAATTCTCATACTTTTGGACATATGTGCTAGATTTGAATTTCTGCCGATCCCCTTATAAAATAATCCTTTCGTATACGGACCGTTTCTAGCACAAATGACAAAGGGCTTAATGGTTGGTACTCGAGGTTGCAAGCTCGAATTCTAGTTGATTCACATTTTCAATTAAATTTATTTCTGAATAAAATAAATAAAATAGATAGCATGCAACTATCTCTCAAAAAACTTTAAAAAAAAAAAAAACTTCAGAAGTTGATAACTAGCAATTTTGCCCTCGTGGGGAATGGGCAAGAAAAATGTATAAAAAATAGCTATAAAAAGTTGATTCATAGAGATGCTCACCAAATTCTCATAAATTTTGTACTCATGTGTTAAACCTTATATAACTTTAAAATTAAGTTGAGTTACCGACCGTCCCCAGAACAAGTGGCAAAGAGCTTGGTGGTTGGTATCTGAGATCCGAGTTCGAATCCTAGTTGATTCACATTTCTAGCTAAGTTTATTTCTAAATAAAATAAACGAAGCAGATAGCGTGCTACCTATCTCTCAAAAAAAAAAAAAAAAAAAAAAAGTTGAGTTAAAAAAAAAAAAATGCATTGTAACAGTGAACAGTATTATAATGCATGGTAGTTGACTAATTAAAAATCTGCCCATCATATACAAGTATACAACATATAAAAATTCTATAAAGAGTTACACGTTGCGTACCACCATAATACTAATTCTATATATTATAAATAATTAAATAATCAATACACGTACATTAAAGCCACTCTACAAAATATAAATACATTAGTAAAATATATGGATAATATTTTGAGGACATAAAACATTTTCTAATAATTACGAGACATTTGGTTGGATCCAGAAGCATGTAGTTGGAGAACTTGTAATAGTACAAATGTCCAATTTTTGTTTGTTGCAGTAAAAGACGCTACAATAATTTATTTACTTACATGTACTTAATTTATATATGGTATGAGGTGGCGAAATTACTTTCAATATAAAAAAATATATATTATTAAAAAAATAATTAGAAAAGTAAGTTTTTTTTTTATTTAAAATCATTCTCTCTAACTGCTATAGTTGAAACTGCGCTAAAGGATTGTTTAGTTGAATGAAATTACAACTAACTACATGTGAATCTAAATCTAGCGTTTGGTTAAATGCAATTGAATCCAACGGTAGCAGTTGGAACTGCATCAAGAGGCCCAATTATAGTGGTTGAAACTACATCTAAATTGGCTGTAGTTTCAACTATAATAATTGGAGAGAGTATATCTTTAAACAAAAGACAGTAAGGTTACTTTCTTAATTCTTTTTTAAACAAAAAATATTTTTCTTTTCTTTTTATCAAGTAATATAATTTTACAAATGTACTTCTCAACTTCATACACAAAAATAAATTATTTATAATTGCAGCACTTCACTTTCTATTACATTAATCCAAACAATGTATATATATGAATCCGGCTATATATGATGCTTGTAAAAGCACAAAGCTCTTGGTGCTTGTAAATTTTTTACTGTTAAATTTATCTTTTTGATCATTTACACCCGTTAGATCATATTATTTAACCACATACCCACTCAATCCTAAGGGTCCCACATCATTTTAACTAGACATCTCTTAATCCAATGGTCAAAAGTCTACAAAAATCACTTAGTACTTTCAAAAACATATATAGGAGCTCAATTAGAGTTGAGCTAGAACACTCCTAAAAGTACCAAGGGAGTGGTGTTTTATAATAGAGTTTTTAGCCCTTGAATGGAGAGATGTAGGGTTGGGATAATAATGATAGATGGTGGTAGGTGGAATAGTGTTTGATCCAAAGGCTATTAATAATAAAGGGGTAGATCCAAAGGTTAAAAACTTAGAAGCACCAAGAAGGTGGTGCTTCCAAAAGTATTTTAGCTCAATTCGCTTGTGTGTATATATATATATATATATATATAATTGAGCTAGAATACTTTTGAAAGTATTCATAGTGCTATTAGGTTTTTAGCCATTGGATCTACTCCTTAATTATTAATAGTCCTTGGATCAAACACTATTTCACCTACCACCACCTACCACCATCATCTCAAACACTATTCCACCTACCACCATCATCTCAACCTCACATCTCTCCTTCCAATGGCTAAAAACTCAATAGCACCACAATGGTGCTATTGAAAGTATTCTAGCTCAACTCTATATATATATATAGAGTCCGGTTGCTATGTTATCAATAGCACGAAACACTCGGTGCTACCAAATTTATCCACCCCTTTGATTATTTTCACCCGTTAGATCATACTATTTAACCAACCATCTACTCAACCCTAGGGGCCCACATCATCCTAGCCGTACATCTCTCGATCCAATGGCTAAAAACTTGAGTAACACCAAATTAATAATTAATTATATAAATATTAATATATATATATATATATATATATATATATATATATATATATATATATATATATATATATATATATATATATATAACTGCTACATCTCTAACTGCATATATTTTTTAAGCATACTATATTTTTAATTAAAGTAATTAAATTAAAGCGTATAAAATAAAAAAATCCAATTTGAATTTACATGTAAATTGTAGGGTTAATTGTATGTAGCTCTCATATAAATATGTCGAATAATAGATATATTCTTATAAAGTTCAACTTTTTTTATTTTTATTTCTACAAAAGTCTTAACATTTTCAAATATACTTCTTCCGTTAGAATTTGTTAGAAAAATATAGTTAACCATAAAAAAAATACTTGACCCTAATTAGTGAATGAGTTAAATTGATATTTTTATCACTCTTATATTATAAAATAAAATACTTTTTTGGAAGGATAATTCTGCATAATTATAACAATCGGGATTTTTAGAGAAATATATTTATAAGGATAAAAATATTATTTTATTTATCTATTATTAAAAAATAAATAATATTATAATGATAATAAATTTTAAAAAATAATATTTACCTTTTATCAAAATAAAAATAAAAATAAAAAAATTAAACTTTATATAAATATATTTACTATTCAATATTCAATATGTTTACACTGAGAGGTGTACACAATTAACCATTACACCCATTGAAAAAGCCGGTAAACACATTGCCGAATCATCGCACGTGACGTATCGGGATCCGGTACGTTCCGGCGTGCGAATCGGTACGCTCTCTGAACCTCTAGTGCACGTGGCAGAATCACGTGCGACACTTTCAAAAAAATCAATAACCCCGTTTAATGGCTCAGATATGCCCCCACATTGCACGTGTCGCTCGGACTTCGCAACCGGAGCTCCCTAAACATCAGATTCCCATCCAACGGCCCACATCTCTCGAATCTGGCGACACCACCAATGTAGTTAAATTTCACTCTGAGTCCTCAAAGTTTATGCCTCGTGACATTTCAGTCCTCTAACTTTAAATTGCTATTATAATTCCTAGTTTAAACTTTTTAAATTATTATTTTTAACTACACCCCAATTTAAGTTCACTAATACGGTATTAGTGTAATTTTAAGTGATTACTATATTATCGATTATAATGTTATCACATCAATACTTTAATCAATAAATTGGATTGCGCTAAATTAAGATTCACGTTCCTCAAGTAACATGTCTTCTTAAAATTTAAAAAATATTTTTAGAAAAATATAACGTTAGTGAAGAGGCCAAAATGATAAATTACCTTTACTTTTTTTACAAAATATTTTTTTAATATATTTCTGTAATTTTGAAGAATATTTTCGGCGAAGGGTGGTAAATGCTACAACGTCAAAGGTTGAAGGAATAAAATATAAATTTATGTAAATTTTTAATATAAATTTTTTTTGTAATTTAGGTTTGGAAAAGTATGTTGGAAAAATATTTGTTTCTTTACGTAATATTACGTTTCGCATATCGACCATATATGTTTTTTCCTCAACTCTATTTTATATAATAACGTTAGATAAATCTCAATACCAAACTAAGCCATAGTAAAAAAAAAAAAAAAATCTGTAATGAAACTAAATCAAAAGGTTGGGGACTGGCGGTATAATTTACATAAGGGGAGGTACTAGGTAGTAGGTAGGGCTGTAAAAATGGCTCCGGTCGTAATTACCTCGAAAACCATGCCGAGATCCCGAAACGTTTATCCATAAAAAGGTTTAAAGCTCTAAGTTAGAGCAATTAAGCGATCCGCGCTTCGTGGAAACCCTTTTTACTCTTTCCCCCTCTCTCTCTCTCTCTCTCTCTCTCTCTCGCTTGTACTCATCATCGTCGTCATCTTCGTTTTCTTTGAGGAATTATAACAAACAGGTGGTGGGATTCAAATAGAAGGTGCAAAATCGGGAGAAAATGGAAGGGGAGAGGAAGAACGTTGGTATCCTCGCCATGGACATTTATTTCCCTCCTACTTGCGTTCAACAGGTACACATTAATGCCACCCCCGAATCTCTCCTAGATCTCTCTCTTTGTTCGAACTGTTTCTTCACTATCAGATCCATCTTTTCAATAACATATTATATAGTATCAAGCCAATCTTTGATTCTCGTATTCATCGTTATGTGGGGTATCGCTTATCTTTCACAATAACACAATCAATTCTTTTAAAACGTAATAATACAACGTCTATAAGTTTCGATTGTGATTCGGACTGATCTTTTTGCCACCGATACGATATCTCTCTTTGTAGGTTATTTGCTTTGTCGTTGGTTTCGTGGAGTGTTGGGGTAGCTTTTGGGGTAGATGTTGGGGTAGGTGTAATGGGGGGAGCTGCGGCTTCTTCCACTGCAAGATTGTGGAGGCTTTTGGTTTTCATTTGTTTGGTGGCGGTGAGGTGTTTGGTGTTTGGTGTAGCCGGGCGCGTGCACCGGGTCTTGTACTGACATGTGGGACCCACAAATTTTGTTTTGACCGTTGCAAAATCGAGGTCGGGGATGGGCTCTGCGAAACTCAGTTTTAAATTCTTTTATTTAAGCATTTTCCGACGGAGTTACGTTAGCGAGGAGTGCTTTGTTTCTTTTTTATTTTTTTATTTTTTTATTTCCTCGGTTTTTGGTTTTATATATATTATATATATATATATATATATATATATATAGAATTGAGCTCTATCTTTTAAAAGTCTGAAGTTATTGGTCTTGTAAGTTTGAGGTTAGGATGATGTCGGCCCTTTGGGTTAAGTGGTTGGTTGGTTGAATAGTATAATCTAACTTGAAAATGATCAAAGGTGTAGATCTAATGGTAAAAAATTTACAAGAATGTTTGGTGTTTTTCAAGACCATATTATATATATATATATATATATATATATATATATAAGGTAAATTGCACTGCTGTTTGAATTTTTGGCGGAGTTTTACTTTACCCCCAAACTCTTAAAACGGACATTTATCCCCCTATATTTTAATATTGCATTTTGTTGCCCCTTCCGTCGATTAAAGTTAACGGAGTGAACGGGAGTTGACGGAAGGATTAGATTTTGGCGGTTTTTGGATGCAAAAACTATGAGAAGAAGAGTTGGAGGGCATAGAAATGGAGAAAAAGAGTTTTTAAGAAATAAAAAGTGAGTTGGTTGGAACAAGGGATGCTTTAGGCGGTAGATTTTCCGCCAAAACCTAACCCTTTCCGTTAACTTCCGTTCGCTCCGTTAACTTTAAGCGACGGAAGGGGCAACAAGATGCAATATTAAAGTATATGAGGGTAAATGACCGTTTTAAGAGTTTGGGGGTAAAGTGAAACTCCGCCAAAAGTTCGAGTGGGCAACGCAATTTACCCTATATATATATATATATATATATATATATATATATATAGTTGTTCAGTATGCTTATGGAAGCGCGGAGGATTCCGTGCTTCCACTTTTTTGATGTTCGGACTTTCGAAACGACGATCGGCTCCGTTAGACTTGATCTAGAATATTTGAAGTATCTAGAAAATAAATTTTGTGATTTTTCGATATCATTTGCCTAGTGATCGAAGAGGCTCAAAATTAATAATTTTAATCACCGTGGTGAGCCGGTTGCAAGTTTAACGATGTAGAAATATCCAAATCACATGAAATTTTGATAGAAAATTTTTTATACCATCTAAAACAAAATCAATAACTTTGATCTAAAATTTTAATGTCATATCATCATATTTTGTAAGATTTTTATTTTTACCATTGATTTTGAGCCACTTGATCACTAGACAAATGATATCGAAAAATCGCAAAATTTATTTGCTAGATACTTCAAATACTCTAGATCAAGTCTAACGGAGCCGATCGTCGATTCGAAAGTCCGAACATCGAAAATAAACTAAAAGCACGAAGCCCTTCGTGCTTCCATAAGCATTCTAGCCGCACTATATATATATATATATATATATATATATATATATATATATATGATAGTAGCCCTAGCCATATAGAGTCCGGCTACTATCCTTTTAATAGGATAGAACAAGTGCTCCTATCCTATTAATATGATAGTAGTCCTAGCCATATATAGTTCGGCTACTATCCTATTAATAGGATTGGGAGCGTTGTCCTATCATTGTATGGCTCCCATCCGGCAGCGTGCCCAGACAAATTGTTTGGGCACGGTGCCCACCAAATTTTAGGACGCATTATAGGCCCGGTGCACTCATTGTATGGCTCACTGATCGTTTTTTGAATTTACAAATGTGTAATGTTATTATTTTTTTTTTTTGAGAGAAATGTAGCATGTTATACGGTTCGTTTATTTCATTTAAACATAAACTTAGCTAGAAATGTGAATCAATTAGGATTTGAACTTGGATCTCGGATACCAACCATCAAACTCTTTGCCACTCGCTCTAAAGACGATCGGTATGTGTAATGTTATTTGCATATTCAAAAGTGGATGTAAGTAGAGTAATGCTTACATTTACGTTGCCCATACAAATCTTTCTATGATTAGAATTTGTCCATTAACCTTATTATTTGTTATTCTTTTGTTAACTAATCCTTAGGGATTTTTTAAATCCTATGATGCTAGGGAATAACATGTACACCCCTGTATGGGATTGTAATTTTACATGCTCAGTTGTTAAAAAAAATATATGTTAAGACTAGTAAGTAAATATTAGTATTTGGATGGCTAGAATGCAAAATTTACATATTATATTTAGCTATACTGTAACACCTAAATAGTTTCATATCCGATAATACGAAAGAGCGTGGGAGGCTTATATGTGACGGACGCATAATAATAAATAACTTGATTTAAATATTTTATGTCAGTGATTCGAATATAGTGTTAGTGGGTTGGGTTATTATAGTTGACGTCAGAGCTGGTTCACTAGCCAAAAAAAAAAAGTGAGGTGGGCATTACATTATTTGATAATTTTTAACTATGTATGTAATCAGGTTGACGAGAAAACGTCACGGTTTAAAATGGTCAAAGTGTGTTAACTGGGTTTAAATATTTTGAGCTAGCAATTAGGATTCACAAATTAGTGTTAGTAAGCTGGATTATTACATACACAGGTAGTATCACTCACATAGAAAAACGCTCAGAGCGCAAAGTTATTTGTACATTCTAAGAAAAGGTGTAAATCTGACACCCTTTTTATTTAATGGCTAATAATATTATCATGTTACCACTGACCATCCTCACAACAAGTGGCTAATAATATTATCATGTTACTACTGACCATCCTGAAAGTAAGTGGCAAATAATATTATCATGTTACCACCCTTTTTATTTAATGGCTAATAATATTATCATGTTACCACTGACCATCCTCACAACAAGTGGCTAATAATATTATCATGTTACTACTGACCATCCTGAGAGTAAGTGGCAAAGAATTTGGTGGTTGGTACATGAGATTTTAATTCCTAGTTGATTCATAATTTTAGTTAAATTTATTTCTAAACAAAATAAATGAAGTGGGTAGCATGTTAGGTATCTCTCATTAAAAAAAAAATAAAAAATAAAATTAAAACCTTCCTTTCCTTGCTCATCTATTGCTCATGAAGTATCTTCGAATCAAAATGAGAACTACAACATACATATTGCCGTATAAGAAGTAAAGTTCACTTTTGGTTCTTTGCCCTTTTTTTTAAAATTTTTTTGACAAAATCAAGTAACAAAGCGTAGGACTCTTCTAGTTGATAATTTTGAATTCACTAACCAGAATTTAAAATTTCAATTTTATTATCATATTTTTTAAAATTTTATTCTTTTGGGGCCAGGTAATGACATTTTGGCCTTAAAATCTAAGCTAATTATTTCTTTTAATGAATTTATAGTTACGAAAATTATATAAAGTATACTAGCTAAATCTGTAAGATAAATAATATATACAAATTTTAAAGTTAAAGTACCGTTAACTTATTCAAATCAAATAAATTAAAATGTTAGATCCATAGTTCAAATAAGCTTTGTTCTTTTTTACTAAATAGAAAGAAAGAAAGAAAAAAATTTAGAAAGACTTAAAAATTTTGATTAAAATTTTTTTAAATTATTTTAAATTAAAATAGATCTTTAAAATTTGGTTCAGAATAAATCATACAATTCACGAAAAAAGTGCTCTACTAAAAACATTATCAAACCCAGTGATGAAACTAGGACTTTATTATGAAGGGGGTCAAAATACTTACAAATTAAAATTTTAGCAAGTAAATAAAACTTACATAATCAAAATTTTGATGAGAAAATATATTAACTAAATAGTTAGTGCATAAAAAAACATAACCTTTTTTTAATTATATTTACTTAACTTTTAATTATTTTATTTATATTATTTCACTCAAATAACTTTGAAATTTACTAAATCTAATAGTAATTCAGTTAATAATTTAATTTCTTAATTTTTAGTAAATACAAATTGTGATAATTGATTACTATTAGTTGACTGAGCTATTAACTTTGATATAATCTTTTTAATTAAATAAAGAATTCATCTAAAATAATTAAAAATTATGAAAGTACTTATTAAATAACAAAAATTAAAATAAATTTAGAGTTGAGAAAGTATTATGTTGGCACCATGAACTTTTTTTAAAAGATAGTGTGAAAACAAGTATTTGTACTCTAAAAAAGCTTTGTTAGAGAACGGTGTTTAAATATTTTTATATTTAACACTCTCCCTCACGTCTGGGCTCGAGATTTCTTGGTCGACCCATGACATGGCTTGAATTAAATAGGAGGAAATTAATATGCTAGTGTGATTCGAACTCAGGACCTCCTGTTCTGATACTATGTGAAACAATCGTTGTACTCTAAAAGCTTAAGTTGTTAGAGAACGGTGTTTAAATATTTTTATATTTAACAGATAGGTAGGCCAATAAACTTTTGAGATTAAACAAAGATAAATTCTTTAAATTTTTTATATGAAAATGACTATTATGCAAATTCTGAAAAATCTGGTGGGAGCCATTCCCCCTCAGGCCTCAGCCCACACATAGCTCCACCCCTGATCACACAAAGGCCATGTGAAATTACCCTTCGGTTCTCAAAACCATAGGCCATGTGAAATTACACTTCGGTTCTTAACCACTGGGGTGAAGTAATCAGCTCATTGTTCGCGGGCACACAAAGCCGTGTTCGAGTTTAGAAATGAGTTCGAGATCGGGTAACTCGTTTAGTAAACGAGCAAGAGCAACGTTTTTTAAGCTCGTTAATAAACGAGCGGGAACAGTACAGGTCGGCTCGCTGAAGTGTTCGGCTCGATAACGAGCTCGAATAGATATATTTTATATTTATATAATTTATTTAATTTATATTTTTATATATAAATAAATAATTATATATAATATATATTTTTTGGTTTAGTTTTTAGTAAAATAAAAATATAAATACAAGCTTAATTATAAAAAGACTCATTTGTATATAAAGTTTTAACTATTAGATCAAAGTCTAATGGATAAGATTTTATAAATTTATTTTTTTAATATATTTAATTTAAATTTTTTTATTTATTATTTGTTGGTCACCGTCGTGTTTATTAAAATGAAATGACGAGCCTAATTTTTCACTGATACTTTAATGAGCATTTCGCTCGTCGAAATGAGGTTGGCTCGACGAGCGATCCCACGCTCGTGTTCGGCTCGTTTACACTCCTACCCATCGGGACGGCTCGGGGCGGAAGCTCCACCAACCCGGATCCATTTGCATTCCTATTGACACCCGGGTCTTTAAATTTGAATTTGTTCATAATTTTCGACTTGAATTTTTTTATTGTTATAAGAAAATCTCATAATCTAATTTAATTGATTAAATTTTAATTTATTATTAATATAAAAATAATGTAGCATCTTAATTATTATTTTTATTTAATATTTGTGATATATCAATAATTAATAAATTAAATTAAATTATTAAATTTGATTATAAAAATTATAATAAATTAAAATTTTGGGAGCCCGTATAGTTTAAAAACCAAAAGTTTACATTAAATGAGGTGAAGCGCTTGGTCCTTTGTTTTTTTCGCTCTTTATATGTAGAGAGAGAGAGAGAGAGAGAGAGGGGAGCGATCCAGGGGACCGTTGGGGTCTCTCTTCTCTCTCTCCTCTGTGTGTCGTTTTCGAAGAGGAAATAACACAAACAGGTGAGGGGCGTAGAGAGCGACTCGACCAAAGCGTGCGAGTAGAGATGGAATTGGAGAAGAAGAGCGTTGGGATCCTCGCCATGGACATCTACTTCCCTCCTACTTGTGTTCAACAGGTCGAAGATGAGATTTTTTTTTGTTTTTTGGGTGTTATTTTTTCACCATTTTTTGTCGATTTTGTTTCCCTTTCTCGGTCCTTTAAAGCTTAATGCGTGGTCTTAGTGTCGAAGGGGTGGTTTTAGCTCGCATCTTAGAGGTTTTTTGGGTCCCTTCCATGGTAAGATCGTTTAGGGTTTCGTGATTTGGGGAGTCCAATGAGAGGTGGGTTTGATACGAGAGATGGTGGAGTTTACTCCAGCTTATTTTGGAAGGGGCTCACTTGCGTCGTGACTCGTGAGTCATGTTTGTTTCTAGCGCACGGGATCTCATGGTGGGGACCTTTTGGGTTTCTTTGAGATTGTTGTCTCCATCTCCCCCTTGATATGTCTCTTTTTCAGATACATTTTTTTATTCTGAGTTTAATGTGAATATATACGTGTTTTATCCGTGATTTAACAAATAAAAAAGTTACTTTTTTTTCCCTGATCAAAGTTAAAAAGATAAAGGAAAAAAAAAAATCTGTTCTTGCATCGAAGAGTGATATAAAGTAGGCATTTTGCTGCTGTTATTGTTTTGTGAAGTTCACTTTTGTTGTGATTCTTTGTGAGTGACACTTTTGGAGTTATGTAAAATTGTGTTCTTGACGCAAACGGGGGTGGTGGTTGCAGGAAGAGTTGGAGGCTTACGATGGCGCAAGTAAAGGGAAGTATACCATCGGGCTTGGGCAGGATTGCATGGCCTTCTGCACAGAGTTGGAAGATGTGATCTCTATGAGGTTTCCCCTGTACATAAGATACTTTACGATGTTACATCTTTTACTTTTGGATTAATTCATTTAACTGATATACATTATTACGCCTTTTATCTTCATTAGTTCTGCAAAATCTTGCAATGGTGGTGCAGTTCAACAGAACTAGGCTACTATGCTATTAATAGCACCGAGTCATTGGTGCTATCAAGTTTTTGGCCATTGGATTGAGAGATGTGTGGTTAGGATGATGTGGGCCCCCTAGGGTTAAGTGGGTGGATGGTTGAATAGTATGATCTAACGGGTGAAAATCATCAAAGGGATGGATCTAACGGCAGAAAATTTGGTAGCACCAAATGCATGGTGCTATCGATAGTATCCCAGCCGGACTATATATATATATATATATATATATATATATATATATATATAATGATGTTTTTTTCCTACATTGTAGGATATCTAGCTCTTTAGGATTTTTTTTGTCGTGCATGACTGAAATGAAAATTCTACTTGATGAGATATTGATATAGTGTAGTGGTTCAGCTTGACAGTTGTCACATCCCTCCTCGAGAAATATCAGATAGATCCAAGTTCCATTGGCCGCCTAGAAGTGGGAAGTGAGACCGTGATAGACAAGAGCAAGTCTATAAAGACATGGCTGATGCAAATATTTGAGGTTTGTTTGTCTTGAAAATTACACATTTGTTGTTGTGATGCAAATATTTATAAACACCCTGTGTTGTGGTTATTTGCTATTTGCGGTCTCAGAAATCATATGTAAACACCTTTTGTGGTGTGTGCGCCTTTTGTCAAAGGTGCAAAGTCTCTGTTCTGAATTTGGGTTCACTTTCTGAAATTTCGTCTTCTTGGTAGTTTTGGATTTCCATGAAACATTCTCAAAATGTTATTGAAATATAGATATGAGAAGAACCAATAATGTATACTTATTTATCATATATAAAATTCTCAATTTGAATGTAATTTAGAATAAAACAAAGTAGATACTAGCTGAACCAGCTGAAGCTGCCAAAATTGATCTAAACCAAACCAATGGACTGATATCAGTTAAAACCATCAAACTGACGGACCTGAAAGAAGCCAATGAAGCTGTCAAAACTCGACCAATTTTGTGTCCATTTTACCCGTGTTCAGTTTTGCTCAAACTTAACGACGTGTCGACGTTAGTCCAGAAAATTTTTGCCAAACTAGAATTTACTTGTTAGTCATACTACTTAGTGCAATGTATTATGTATGTACTCCAACAAGGTCACCAAATGTTTTGTGGCACCTTTCTCATGAAACACAGGAATATGGCAATAGCGATATTGAAGGAGTTGACTCAACAAACGCTTGCTATGGGGGGACAGCTGCTTTGCTTAACTGTGTGAATTGGGTGGAGAGCAACTCATGGGATGGCCGTTATGGACTTGTTGTTTGCACCGACAGTGCGGTATGAGTTCATTATCTATTTTGAGAAACTACAGTGTTTCCTCGATTATGGCATTGAATATTTTGTACGTCTATCAACAAAAGTCTATGAATCCAAATGCGTGGATGATCTTTTCTTTTCTATTTCCTCCGTTATTGGTGTTGTGCACTTGACTTTCTCTTGACCCATAATGATTTTAAACTGTTTTTCCTGAAGGATGCTGGTATTATCTTTTGTCGACGAGCAATCCATTTGTTTAGGTTATGTAGTTTATGAAAATCACATGGCAAATCCATTAGTGTGTTCCATGCTTATTGTCTGTTGGATATTTATTCATTTACAATACTTGTTCTTTTGTTAGGTTTATGCAGAAGGACCAGCTCGGCCTACTGGAGGTGCAGCTGCTATTGCAATGTTGATTGGGCCAAATGCTCCTGTTTCTTTTGAAAGCAAATTAAGGGGAACTCACATGGCTCACGTTTATGACTTTTACAAGCCTAACCTTGCGAGTGAATATCCGGTTTGCGTTTTCACTCCATTGTCATCTTATACTTTCTTGTTTACTGATTATCAAATTCATTTGGAATTCTTTTTTGTTCATATACTATTTTTTATCATCGGTTTAATAAATTGCTCTAATTTCTGAACCAAATGTTTCTAAGCAAAAGTTGAGCCAAAGCCAGATGCTTCCATTGTAACCTCTTATCATGTCTTGTTAGTGACAGTATTCGCGGATTTTCTGACAGATGTTCAAACTGTTCGTCTTATTTGATACAATATTTAAGAAGTGTTGTTTATTCGCTTGATTTTTTCAGTTGAACCAGCTGGTGTGAACAATTAACCTTGTGTTGTAAAACAGAACTCTATCTATCATGTATCTTTTTTTTCCTCATTTCTCACTAGATTCTGTGATGTAGGTTGTTGATGGGAAGCTATCACAGACGTGTTATCTCATGGCGCTTGATTCCTGTTACAGGCTGTTGTGTAACAAGTAAGATATGATCATGAAAGGTGGTAATTTAAGTTCGCCTTACACCAATTACTTTTAATGAATTAACTATTTTCATTCATCAGGTATGAAGGTCTTAAAGGAAAACAATTTTCAATTTTTGATGCAGATTATTTTGTTTTCCATTCACCGTACAACAAGGTATAGAAAACATTTATATTTATTCTTTATTATTTTCCTTTGTGTGAATCTGTGCCTCTTTGCTCTTTAGTTTGTATTCTACTTTTGCCGAGCTACATATTGGGGTCATAAAGAATTAAGTGAATCATTTCTTTTTTGCAATTCATATTCATAGCAGATTTTTAAGCAGTTTTTTGCCTTTGCTCTTGAACTCGTATACAGCTGGTCCAGAAAAGCTTTGCTCGTTTGTACTACAACGATTTCTTGCGAAATTGCAGGTTCGTTCCTTCAACTTTCAATATTACCTGATTTTCTATTATCAGCTACGGTACTAGTGAGGTGTTCATAGGCAAATGGTGCTTGTGACAAGAATGCATTGGTTTACCGTGCTTGTTCGTCTTGAACAGACCAGCTAGTTTGTCCGCCTAAATGAAATGCAGTTTCTCACACCAGTTTAAGAGACTAGATTATTGCTTGGCACATTCAGTTTCTATTTCTTTAGTGTTATCTAAAGTTGTCCTTTACGGCGTAGCTCAGCTCTGTTGAGAAGGACGCGAGGGAAAAATTGGCACCTTATTCAAGCTTGTCGAGCGAGGAAAGCTACCAAAGCCGTGATCTTGAAAAGGTTAATCTTGATGCTGCTCCAGTTTCGCATGCTTACATAGTTTTCGGTTATCTGTATCTCTTATTCTCATATTGATAAATGTTCTTTTCTTTGAATCATGCAGGCCTCACAACAACTCGCAAAGCACTTGTACGATAAAAAGGTTCAACCGTCCACTTTGCTACCTAAACAAGTTGGAAATATGTACACTGCATCACTTTATGCGGCATTTGCATCGCTCATTCACGACAAGCGCAAGACTCTGGTGAAGGGCATTTCCTTTTCTCTTTCATTTCCTTTCGTCTGTAAAACACGTCTTGCGATGTAATATTTTCCAACTTTTATTACAGGATGGGCAACGGGTCGTTATGTTCTCGTATGGTAGCGGGCTGACTTCGACAATGTTTTCGCTCAAACTTAATGAAGGGCAACATCCGTTCAGCCTATCGAACATTGCCGATGTGATGAACGCGTCGGAAAAATTGAGTAAACGGCATGTGGTACGTCTGTGGAAATCAGAGGAAAAGTGGATACTCTTTTTATTTTTAACGAAGAATTCTAGAATCCTAACATCAGCTAGGCTTGGCAACACAAGCTATATCACTACTCTTGAGTTCAATGCTGAGATCTTTGTCGACATTACGTTTATTCTGGCACTAACTTCTTCGTTGTCTGTTTTCATTCAGTTCTCCCCCGAGAAGTTCGTCGAGAATATGAAGATTATGGAACACCGATACGGAGCGAAGGATTTCGCGAACGGCGACGACACGAGCCTGCTATCGGCGGGAACGTTCTACCTCACCCACGTCGATTCAATGTATCGGAGATATTATTCGAAGAAGGGCGAGAACGAGTTGGCCAACGGCAAAATTGCTCCGAATTCCCTGGTTCATTGATGAAATAAATGTAAAAACGGCCTCCGATTCCGGAGGAATAGTCGCCTGTCCCGAAACTAGATCGGAAAGCTCGAATTAATCGGCCATTTGCTTCAACTTTCTTGTAGCTGCATGTTGCTTAAAGTTTGTAAAATCCCAGCTTCCTAGTTAATGTTATGTTCAGTAAGCATATCCAATCTTTTGCTACTGTGGATTGTTCATCCCACTCTGATTAGCAAGCAAGATGGTTATTTTTCAAAAAACCGCAAAAATTGCAAACTATTTATTAATCTTAATATTATTATTATTATTATCTTTTAGATTAATGAGTTTTAATATTTAAGGTAGTTGTTATTATATCTTATTTTTATTATTTAAAAAGATTTAAAAACCAAACAAAAGTATTTTATTAAAACCAAATAAAGTGAATCGAGCTGATGCGTGAACTGCAAATCTCTCTTTAATTTATTTAAGAAGTTAGTAGTATTTAATAAAACGCAAATAAGATAAGTCATTTCATGTATAAAATTTACTAATTTTTAAAGAGTCAAAATTAAGCTTACTTCCAATCGTAATAAAAGTTTATATTAAATAAATTATTTTTAAATAACTTACCCTGATAGTGTAGTAAAACCATAGAGGTGGTCTAAAACGTCGCATTTACACCACATTAGTAATCTCAAGTCAATCATATATTAATTAATATAATAACTTTTTTTCAAAAAAATTATCACGGAATGATGAACTCTATTACATGCCCATTTGGTGAGGAACATGAATGCCATTGTGCAACTATTTTTTTGAGAGAAAAATAGCATATTATTTACTTTTTTATTTTTTTAAAAAATAAATTCAGTGGAAATATAAAGTAATTAGATTACGAACTTGAGATCTCGAGTATAAACCACTGAGCCCTAGTGCATGTGTAGGGTGCGATGTAATATGGGTCGTGCTGTGCCGGAGCTACCAAGTCTTCGGCCCAGCACGGCTCTTAGACCCGAAAGGATCGGGTCATGCTCCGTGCCGATTCCTCAAAGATTTTTTTTTAAATGTAAAATTTAAAATATAAAAAATAAATTATTTTTATTTAAATTGATATTTTGATTAAGAATTTTAAAATTTTATAAATTATCCGAACCCGAATCCGAATGGGGCGGGTTTGCTCGAACTAAACGGATATGGATTTTATATTTACCCGACCCAAACCCGAACCCGAACCCGACCCAAACCCGAATAAAGTATATATATACATAATTTATTTTTATATATTTATATAATATATAAAATATTTAATAATTTTTATCACTTAGATCTTCGTTCAACCGTATGGATTTTTAAAACCCGCCGGGTTCCTGGTTCGGGTTTCGAGTTTTTGGTCGGCTACGGATATGGGTATGAATTTTTAAAACCCGTTGGGGTCAGGTCCGGATACGAGTTTTAATTTTATTTTCAGGTTCGAATTCGGATTTTTAAAAATTTGATCCAAATCCGATCCGTTGACATCCCTACGTCCATTAGACCAAAAACCTCCTTCCAAGATAAGCAGCGGAGAAGCTCTTGTGCTTCCCAGTAGCTAAAACCCCAAGACCCAAGACAACCTTGCCTTGGGTTGGGGCCGTGCTGGCCTGGCGCGGTCCAGACCCACCTCAGGCCGTGCCGTGTCGAATTGTCGGGCCCAAAAGGATGGAGGCCTAGCACGGCCCTGAAGATTCAGCCAGGCCGTGCTACTGCCGGGCCGAAGGTCGTGCCGTCGGCTGTCCGGCCCGTTTTACATCTTTAGTTCTAGGCTACACGATTCGTGTAGCCTGAGAACTTAAAATAATAATATAATATAATAATAATAATTCACGGTGGATCACGGTCCACGCGATAATTTCTCCCTATCCGATTTCCCAATTCCCATTCGCGGCTTCACCCCGCGCCTCTCCTCTCCTCTCCGCACTTTAATTGCCTCTTCTCCAAACCAAACAAAAACCCTGGACCCACCATTTCCTTTCCCCGGAGCCCCGTTCGACTCACCCACCCCTTCTTTATCGAAAATGGACTTCGAAGACGACGAACACGAAAAAGGAGGAGGAGAGGAAGAAGAAGCCCACCTCCAGTCGCTTCTCGAAGCTTCTCGAACCCCCGAGGGCCGCTCCCGCCTCGCCGGAACCCTAGCCCCCCTCCTCCGCCGCCTCTCCCCCTCCTCCCCTCCCCGCATCCTCCTCCCACGCCTCCGCCTCCTCCGCAACCTCTGCGCCGGGGCCGCCGCCAACCAGGGCGCCTTCCTCGAATCCGACGGCGCCGGAGCCGTCGCCGCCGCGATCCTCCGCTCGCCGCCGGATCCGACGGCGGAGATCCGCCGGGCGGGGCTCCAGCTCCTCGGGAACGCCGCGCTCGGCGGGGAGCCCCACCGGGGCGCCGTGTGGACCCGGCTCTTCCCCGCCGGGTTCTTGGAGCTGGCCCGGGTCCGTGGAGCCGGTGTTTGCGACCCCCTTTGCATGCTGCTCGACACGTGTTGCTCCTCCGTTGGAGGGCGAGGGCGCTTGGAGGATCTTTGTGGAACACCGGCTGGGATAGCTATTGTCGTGGAGATCGTGACCACTGCGTCTCATGGTGCGTGGTTACTCATAAGCCCTAAATTTGGTGATAATTTTAAATTTTTTTTTTTTTTTTCCAAAGCCCCTTGTGTTCTTTATAAAGCATGCATTTTTAAGCTTGCTAAGTTGAGATTAGGAGATATGGTTCTCAAAAGCAGTTTAGGCTTTTTTTTTTTATTGAAGATGCAATATTCGAATCGACGATCAACGCCATTAAACAAACATTATTCGGAGAATTTGAAGTATTTAGAAACTGAATTTTATTATCTTTAGGACTTGCAATCAAGGACATCATCAAGTGGCCAAGAAATGAACATTTAAAAGGAGTAACATTGCGAAATATACTGGTTTGATTTATTTATTTTTTTGGTTTTTTCAGTTGCATATTGGAGTTGTCAAAAATTCAGTGGGTTTAAATTGTTCTAAACCATTAAGCGAATGAAGAGCGAAAGGCTCGTTTAGGCTGTCAAAAATTGTCTATTTTGAACCCTTTAGATCGATCTCTCGATAAATAATTTTTAAAAAAAATATGAAATTTGATTCTTATGTTCTTCAAATATTCTAAATTATATTTAATGGCGTCGATTGCCTATTTGCATGCCCCATCACAAACGACTCTGTAGTAAAATAAGCCATTTACTCGTAAGTGTATTCAAGCTCAACTCTTTCAAAAGACATATTGCTCTATGGATTTGTTACTAATGACATAATTCTATTGAGAATGTATCTGAATTTAATGCTGTAAAAATTTTTTTGGGGGAAAAGATCAGTTTTTTTTTTTTATGCTTGTTTGTTTAACTGTAGATACTGGTGATTGCAGTTGGCTATCAAGAGGAGTGGCTGGAGTGGCTTCTTTTCAAAATCTGTGTGGAGGAGCGAAACTTCTCGAATTTATTCACTAAACTGAGCTTACATGATGATCCCGATAGCGCTCCTCCGCATGAACTTGAATCTGTAAAATTCAACACTAAGCATGCATTCCTTCTGGGGATTCTTTCAAAGTGCTTGAGCGAGCGGCCGGAAGAAGTTATTGTTTCCAACGAGTTCGCTCTTGACGTGCTGAAAATTCTCAAGAGAGCTTCTGAAACTGTGGATTTTGCTTCTCGAGGAAGCGCGGCTCTTCCTACCGGTTCTCCTGCCATTGATGTCTTGGGGTATTCACTCCTCATTTTGAGGGATATTTGTGCTTGGGAGCATCCTACTTTGCCTTCTTTAGATGCCCCCATAGACTCATTGCTCAATGCTGGTCTTTTCGAGCTCCTTCTAACTTCCCTTCGCGAGCTCGAACCCCCGGCAATTGTGAGAAAATCCATGGCGAGGGAACAAGCAATTGATCAAATGACATCCAGCCCTCCAAATGTCTGCCCTTACAAGGGGTACAGGAGAGATTTGGTTTCTGTCATTGCGAATTGCTTGCACCGAAGGAGGCGAGTGCAAGATGAGGTCAGGAGGCGGAACGGGATCCCGTTGCTCTTGCAGCAATGCGTAGTCGACGAAGATAACCCGTTATTGAGAGAGTGGGGATTGTTGGCGGTTAGGAACTTGCTCGAGGGGAATGTGGAGAACCAGAAAGAAGTGGCGGAGTTCGAGATGCAAGGGCCTGTCGTCACGCCGGAAATCGCGCAGTTAGGGCTTAGAGTGGAGGTTGATAAGGAAAATCGGCGTGCGAAGCTGATCAATATCACCTGATGTAAGTTGGATTTGTACTCGAACTAGTAAATTATCTGTGTAGAGTTTCGCAACTGGCCAAAGTTATTTGTGTGAATGTCAGCAGAATTTTAGTGTGGTTTTGGTGCTAATTCATGTGTGAGGTATTTCTCTACGTACTTTTTGCGCTCTTTTTGTGTTCGATACAAAAGACATGTTATCAGCCTAATGTATTCCATACAATCAGGTAACACTTAACTATTATGTAATAGACTTCATTAACAGTATTTTGTGACCGAGTACAAGGATTCATATCTTCAAATCAAAATTATGAACACAAAGCTTCTCTTATAGATCAAGAATCAAATTAGCATTAAGAAGAACTCAATCATGTACAGTGCAGGTTTATATGCCGACAGTGGCCGAAAGCTTTAATCAGAGCACTCACTCAATATTTATCAACGAGTTTAAAGGATTCATATTATAACTATACAGTAAATTTGATCAATCACACAACAATTTACTACATGATAATAAAATAGCTGAATGAATGATATTTCGTAAGCTTATGCTTTCCATTACAATTTGAGGGTATCAAAATAAGCTTTAAGACATTCTCGGTTTCTCCCTATGTTTGCTCCATATAAAACCTGGTACAAGCATACAACAACTTTGACTAAAAAAAAAAGGGAAAAGAAAAGAAAAAGGTGCAGGTATTCAGGCCTTTTCATCCACTACAATATGCTCAAGCTCGAGGTCTAACTGTTTAGTATTACTTCCACTCTTTACTTCGAATCAGAAAATCCGAACAATGTCAAGCAAAAGAGACATCCGAACGGAGAATATATTTAATGTTTTTGGTAACAACACGAGCTTCATGTAGCATGCAGTCGTCTCCATGAATATGAAGCAGCGCCATTCCTGGAACCGGAGCGACCTATAAATAAACCAACATTAGACCTGAGACAAGTGCAGAAACAAATTATCCATTTTGCGACATCGTGAGTTATGAGGAAATGAGACAGGTAAAGAACTCGAATTTTAAGTTAAAAGGTTATAATATTCCCGTTTCACAAATCAAAAGGGAGGAGCACCTCAGCTACAACTCGTCCTCTTTGATCATAAAAGACAGTCTCTCCTCCGACAAGAGACTCTGCCGATGAGTCTTTGTTGTTGCCTTTGCCACTGAGATATATTAAAAGGGTGTACTTCGTTATGCGACCCTCTCCAAGATCAACGCTCTCATCAATGTGGCGACCAAACCGCTGACCCACTGTATACCTGGAAAAGGTCAAAATCCATGCTGTACTATAAACTAAAAGTAAAATTCACAGCATGCGCACCTCAATATCATTGTTGGTTCGGCTAAATTAGTAACTTAATTTTTGACAAAATGATAGGTCGAAATTTTGCAAAATCATAGAAATAGAAGAGATCTCATCCAGCGCTTTTCCTTTATCTCTAGGTTGCCGTTTTTTAATATATATACTTACAGTAGTGAAAGGATAGCAGGAACTACAATGTATGAGAGAAGAAACTTGAACATCTGCCATTACCTGTAGAATCTAATATTTGGATTTAGACCCACAGCTACTTCGCCTGGAAGTTTGATATCATCGAATATTTTCTTTAGGCCCGACTCCCAGATGATTTCAGCTAGCAACGGGTCGGTCATGGATATGCGATCGTTGTCTCTATATGCTTGGCCCCTAGCTGGGCCCAAGCTTCCCTGGTGGGTGAAGCCAATTGCCTCTGCAGCTTCAATGAAAGCACTTGCTTCAGCAGCGCTGAAGAAATTCGGTACCTAAAACATTTTACATATTGCATGAGAAAACCTAAACAGTTCGTATTCACGACCAGATTCAATTACACTTAGAAAAGCAGGATTGATTTTTCACGACATTCTTAAGCCTACGGGCGGCTTAAACTTCAACCAAGTATGTTAGTCAAAAGCCAGGAGCCAAAAGAGAGACTACATTTTCTCCAAATTTCTATACTCTATATCAGTCTTAGTGAATAGTGATTAATCTGTTTTTGAATCACTGTATTATAAGATAAAAGTGTACATAACAAACTTGAATCATGGAGCATTTTGAATCAGCTATCTAACCATTCACAATTTTGATTTTGCTATTCAAACTTTTAATTTATTTGATTTGCATCGATCAATGGTACTTTAACTTCAAAATTTAAACTAATTATTCGCTTTAATGAAGTTATTGTTTCGAAAATTGCATGAAGTATAGTAACTAAACCTGTAAAAATAAATGACACATTCAAAATTTGAAGTCAAAACACCGCCGACCGACTAAAAATCAAACAAATTGAAAGGTTGGATAGTAAAATCAAAATTTTGAAAGGTTAGATAGCAAAATCAAAATGGTCGGTAGTCCGATATGTTTCTACCATCTCATAATTATTAAGTTCTTGATTTGTTTAAAGCAAAATGAACAACTTAACACTATGGCTTCAAATCAAATGGTTAACATAATAGAGTAAAACTCCCTTAATTTTATTCCTCATAAATCATAATAGAGTAACTCTAACCATCAACACGCACATATATACTCGAGTTTCGCAAATAAAATAGAATTTTGGGATTTTGGGGCGTCCACAACTGATTGATTTGATAACGCGCTTCCCTACCTGATTGTGGAATTCAATATGGGCTTAAATTAGGGCTAAACAATGTGCAAAAACCGATTAATCAAAGCCTAATTAGGTAAAAGCTGCATCAAATTGGAGAGTGAGAACAAGAGATACAATTCTAAAACTAGGGTTTGCTAGGGTATTCCTCTGATGAGATGAGAAACACGACGTACCGTGAAGAGGAGGGTACCACGGAGGCGATTGATTTGGAGATCCTTCTTGGATTTAATGGCGGGCCATCTCCCTCCCATCTCCTTTGCCCTACTCGTCTTCGTCTTCGTCCTTGTCTTCTTCCTCCGCTGCTCCTCGTCTCCCCCACCCGCGGCGCGAGTCGCCATTGTCGAAGCTTCACCTTCGACAGGAATTAGCCACCGGTGAAAAATGATCGGCGAGGGCGAAGTGAGTTCGCGTATATGGGTGGCGCACGTAGGGGAGGTATTCTACGATATCACACTTACACCACATCATCAATAACAAGTCAATCATATTCCTTCTTTTCAAACAAAAGTACAATAAAAATATTTTTTTACAATCATGATGTAATATATATTTTTTTTAAAAATATTTTAATTGACTTGTTACGCCACGTCACATATATATATATATACCCATTGCATTCTAGAATTTTTCCACCTAGGGACGTCAATGGATATGAATACCCAAAATATTATCCGAATCTGAACTCGAACGGAGCAAGTTTATCTGAATTAAAAGAATATGAATTTAGTTATGGGTATAAAAAATAAAAATCCGACTACGTGGATATGGATATGAATTTTGTGTATATCCGATCCGAACCCGACCTCGAATCCGAACCCGAATCCGAAAAAATTATATATATATATATATATATATATATATATATATATATATATATATATATATATATATATATATATATATTTATATATTTATTTATTTATTTATTTATTTATTTATATAAGATATAAAATATATAAAATATTATAGTAAAATATTTAATTATGTTTATTTATATGACATAAATATATTTTTATTGTATTTTATTGTGTTTTGAAATTTTGATTTTACTATAATATATTTTGAAATATGGTAAAAAAAATTTATTAATTTTGGTTCGGATTTTCGGGTTCGGGTTTCGGGTTTTTGGTCGGATCCGGATATGGGTATGAATTTTTAAAACCCGTCGGGTTCGGATTCGAATTCGGATATCAACTTGATATTTAGGTTCAGATTTTTGAAAACCCGACCCAAATCCGACCCGTTGACATCCCTGCGTAGGGATGCAAATGGATCCAGGTTGATGGAGCTCCGACCCAATCCGCCCCAAATGGTTATCTGTAGTTATGTGTAATTTTACTCTCTTTTTTTTTTTTTCAAAACACAATAACTAAAGTGAAAAAAAAACAAAATAATTATTATTATAATTCTTTTATTCTCTTATATGCTAGTATAAATTTTTTGATAAAAAAAAAATAGAATATCTACGATTGTAAAGGCAATTGATTTTTCATGAAACAATTACGCCGAGAAAATAATTTTTATCTAGATTTTAATTTAATTAAAAATTATTTTTAATTTAATGATATACCTCGCCCATTACATTCGTATGAAGAATTACTGAAATTAAGGGCACAAACCACAAAATTTCAGCACATAAAAATGTTGCCCACTATTTTAAGCATAAAAATAAATTTATTTACACCACAAAAGCCGGGAGACAAGCCAAAATAGCTGCTACACAACTCACATACATGCTTATAATAATATAAATAAATTGATATACAAATACATGTTCTTTAATCAGCGCAATGTCAGCTGAGGCCTGTTTTTCTCAGAATACCTGCAGGTCACCCAGCAGCTTTGATGTCTACTCTACCTTTTCTATATTGTTAGATTCTCTTGAATGCCGAGAAATGAGCCGCAAATGTTTCCGCCCAGATCAGGGAAAGTCTCGCAGCCGGGCAAGGCTCTCACCTTGCCCTTGCGATCGACATCCACGGGGTATTTCAGAAGGTGGCCCCTCATCTCAGTGATCTGATCGGAAGCGAACTCTCTCCAATTCGTTTCTCCGATCGACCGGACGTGCCTTAGACATTCAAGGCTCTCCGGGCGAGTAAAGCTCTCCTCGAGAAATCCTATATGCTCGGCCCAGAGTGACATTCTATAGCCGTGTATCTACGAGTTACATCATCGAAACTAAGATCAGATATCATAATAAGTTTCGGGTTACTTCAGTTTTTGTAGAATGTCTCATAGCTGATTCGGTTACCTGTCCACGAGGAGCAGATTGCTTCTGTGCCCATGTGTACTGCGGCTGGTAAGCACCCATTGCGATCTCGGTATCTCTCAAACCTTCCAAGGACCTCTGATTGATGTTCGCTGATCCAAGTATCACGAACTCGTCGTCCACGATCATGCCTTTCGAGTGTACATAGATCATGAATCTCCTGTTCTTCCTAGCATGTTCCTGAGAAATAGTAAATGTGAGGGTACTAGTCTCTCTCTTCCAAGATGAAGCATCCTAGTTATTACGTGCTTAAGAATGCAGCTTAGTCTCTTGAGGTTATAAAAGAAGAGATGTCCATCGGCAATTTCTAATAGTCATCTTAATTATTAGGTAAAAATGTATAAAACTGACCAAATGGGTGATAGTTGAGGTAAGTTTTATACATTTTCACCTAATTATTATTGCTGAATACAGTCTCTCATGGTCAGCCTCTTTTTTTTTTTACTATCTTTTTTTGTGTATAAATTTGCAAAATACCAATGCCAGTTGAAAGAAAAGGATTGAAGTGAGGGGCTGTGCACTTTCATACATGTCTGTTGATGGACAATAGCCACGGAACTTCTTGAAATATTTTGTTGGACATGACGAGCTTTTTCCTTATTTGAAAGTTAAAGTTCTATTCTCACATCTTAACTGTAACTGCAGATTACAAACTATTCTAAGATGAATGCAATCTTACTTGAGGAGTATTTGCAGAGTTTGAAGTTCCATCGGAAGCATGATATGTGTCTACAGCCTCCCGATTGCCAAGGCAAAAGAAGTTCAAATAGTCTTGTGGCTCATATTTATCCTCGAGTCCTACCTCCTTCAAGGCCCTATAGATTGTCTCATACATCATCTGCATCGTTTTATTCTGCAGTGATCGAGAACACGAATATCAGTTATAGTGCATTTTGTCAAATAGCAAAGGATAGCACATAGAATTATTGCAGAGCCTAGAATAAAATAATAATAATGCAAAAAAGGGGCAAAAATAGCATCAAAATGATGAATGAAATATAAATATTTATGACTGACTAAATGTGCTACTCAAAAGCATTCTTTGGCAAATTTGCTAACTAGATAGATAGGATATCATCGTTATAATTACGAATTGAAAATAGGGGAAAGTGAGAGACCAGTTTCAACAATAACTGTTTAAATCAGCAAATTTTTATGTATATTGGCAAACCAGGAAGTTGCCCATATCACCTAAAGATCAGATCATATAATAGGTGAATAGGTATCAGAAGCAAACTTTCTGCAGCAACGAATTATGTCATTTCAACAACTAAATAAGTAGCTTCAAAATCCCTAACCATAGGTTCATTCCATCTCCAAAGGTTATTGGTAAGTGAAAAGTGACAACTATTTGCCAGGTCAATCAATACTTCAGAACCGATTATTTTTGAATAGTGTGACCTTTTGTTGCTATTACTGTTTTAAGTTCATGAGCAAGGAATAAAACCCAATCATTACTTGAACAACCTTCATATTCAAGAATGATCCCTAAAAAAATTCATTCATAGAAGACCGATCGGTTGTTCCAATTAACCTATGATTTTGGAGGCCTTTATAAAGGCAAAAACTAAATTCAAATAATATTATCAGGATAAGTCACCATGCATGACTATTACAACTAAGCAACTTGTGTGTAACAGAAACTGTAAATAAACCAAAACTGACAGAAGAACAAATCCAAACAGAGTAGCCGAACAGTCACCGTAAGTTTCTCAAAACATGCATCAGAAGTAACAAAGCGAACCTGCCAAAAAAGGATCCTCTGAGTAGGAGCACTAGTTGGATTACCCTCCGGCCACATTGGAATAATTATATATGCAGAAAACCTCTCATTTGCTTTAATCTTGTTTGCAATTTTAAGGGCAATCTCAATTGGTATAAGATTATTAGCACCTACAAGACAAACAAAGGTCCAGAAATCCACTGTAACAGAAGCATTACCAACTAAATAAAGGTTTGTAATATTATAGCAACTGGAGAGTAGAAGAATTTTATGTTATCTAAGCTTTTTTCTTCACTTATGCTAAATAACAAATTTTTGCTTTGCTAGGTACGTCCATGCTTACCAATGTCTTTGTTTGAATCCCAATTAAATGAAGATCCAAGGAAGTACTGATTCTCAATATAAATGAAGTGTTGGGCTGCTCGGATTGCATTCACATAAGCTGTATGTATGCTCATATCGATCAACACATTTTTTCCACACACAAGATTCTGCTCGTATAATCAAGTCTGCCCAAGTCAGAAAGCAGCAACAGTAAATCTAACAATAAAAAGACTACATAGTTTCAGATACCTTTCTGGTTGCCTCTCTTGGATCTTTTGGAAAACCTTTGACAGAATTTGAATCAATTGACCGGAAGATCTGAATGTACGTGGAAGCAAAGAAAGATAATAATTTTCAGCAAGTCAGATAAACATGTAATTCAAGATATTAGGAAATGTACAACGTGATTTTACCTGGACATGCCAAGTCTCTGGATCGTAATCAGTTTGATTTATTAATTCATGGATGCCAACAATATCAGGAATTCTTTCAGTCTTGAGTAATGCATCGTCATGTGACTTTCCAAGTTTTTTAATCCCATGACGTTTCGATGCCTTTAACCAGCGCTCTTCGAAGTTTGTCAAAACATCATAAGCTGCCAGACCATCAATTTTAGAATGCAAGTCATGCCATGGTTCTCTTGGGCCACGGGCATCCAGTCCCTGCAAGGAATAATTATAAAGCAGGAGACTACAATACGATTAACAAGATGCCAAACAAACAAATATAATGAATCAAAAGAAAACATGAGTGAACAAGTGTATTAGGTATCTTCTTTTCTGCAAAATTGTATAAGCATCAGCCCAGAAAATGTTGAATACAAGGTCTACATTTCAGGGAGAGTATGCACATTATGAGATCTAAACAAAGCATCAGCAAATTAACATCTAGAAGATACTGAATAAGCAGGCTTTGATACAACAATATCCCTAAGAACGAGTTCTATTTTTTTTATGTTTGTGGCAACAGCTTGTAGTTACACAAAGAACCCATCAAAATACAATATTAAAAGCATCCTATGGACAGTATGTTGCAAACTAGAGCACCAGAATGTGACCAGTGGAGACAAAAAAGTCAGATGAAAGTTGAAACATTACCGCAAAATTAGGATTGTGGTAGTCATCCTTGTGCAATGTTTGGAGGGTCCTAAATAAAGGATGTCTTGGAGTATCATATCGTCCGCCACATAGATCAAGGCCTCCAACAAAAGCAATGATTTTTCTTCTACCAAGACCAGCATCAGCATCCATAATCACTGTTTTCTGATGATGAGTAAAGATAGCCCCAGTTTCCTAGTTCCCAGTAATTAGACTCGTTAGCACATCTATGAATATCAAGGAAGTTCTTGATACTCTTGTAAAATAAAACAAACCCACAAAAAACCCCACAATTTCAAGCAGATCAGAGAATTCGAAATCTATGGTATATATGTTACTAAAATGCAATAGAAGAAATGCTTTATTGCATCAAATTGTAAAAACAACTTCAAAGCTAATTAAATAACATCATTACTACAGATAATCCTCGCACTAAACTTAAATGGGCGAAATATTAGGGACAATTAGAAAAGGGAAACATCAAGCATGTGAATGTATACATTGGCACACAAATAGAGCTGTGACTGCTACATCATAATATATCCTATGATTAAATTTAATCCAACTGGCAAGAACTCAACCAGGAAAGAGCATATAATCTTAAACCAAGTAGACCAAAGAGGCCATCCAAACAGACCAATCAGGCTATGAAATTATAATTAGGTTTCGGTACCTATAATAGTTTATTTGTTCCGTAATTTAATCTGCTTAGATCTATATGATGCACTTCTATCAGTTTTGACCTAATCTTGGATAAAGCATAACCTAGGCCATCTTCATGACCTGTACAATGAAAGCAGAGCCTAGATTAGCATGGATTTTGAGAAGCTAATAATAATTCTTGTGAATCTTCCATCCAACTAACCATCTGACAGGTAATATACATGACAGATATAAGAGAGAATTATGTATGCCAATGAAGCAGGCCAAATACAAAAATTACAGGATTTAAGACTACAAGAAACAGGCATGGTTCATGTAGACCACTATGTCCACAGTTTGCTGGTCCTCACGTGGCTATAGAAAAGGACCACTATGCAGTTTCAGCTACATGAACGCGTCCTCTAAACAACAGCAGGAAATGCATTGCAATTACAAATTGCAACAATCCACATTGTCAACAGAGTCCAGACAGGTAAAAAATATATCTAATTTTGATAGTTTCACAGGAATTTAAACAGATAGGGAGTTTAAACAGATAGGCAAGGTAACCTGTTGTTTCACCCAGCCATGTCGTTTTCCAGCAGAACGGGGACAAAGCAACACCTGTACTGAAGAATGCTTGAAAAATCGACGTGTCTCCTCATCCTGAGTACCCATAACACCATTCTGCACATATAACTCTAATAAGCAAAATACTGAATAACAAGCATTTGTGATGCTAAGTACATGATTAGATTCTCCAGCAATACGGCATGTTTACACGTAGAACACTACAACTACAAGAACTAAAGAGACTATTCAGTGCAGCCAAGAGAAAACTTACAAAAAAGATAGAAAAGATTTAAGAGTACAATCACAGCAAAGTAAGCTAATTAATTCTGCAATCATATGATTCTTGATAGTTAAAAGATTTGGATCATCCCACGGATTAAGTGTTAGGAAAAAGACAGTTTCTGGTAAATAACAAAGAGAAGTGCAAAAGGTGATCATATATCTCTGCATGTTAAGGAATAGAGGTGAACAACAACAAGTCCAATTAACGGAGTTCCAAAATTTTCAAGTAACCATGGATAATTTGGTGGGTGGCAAAGCCGAAAATCCTCATTTAAATCAAAAGACTATGATGCAAGAACAATCGAATTTGAACCCCCACCGTTTGAAACCCCAAAATGTTCCTCGAAGTCGGATCATCCCACACCAGAAGCAACACTCTCACCCCTTCCTGCGACTTAGACTTGAGAAGCTCACCCAACGTAAGAGCCGGCGCACTGCCGGTATCGCGTACCAGTTGAATTGTATGAAACACCGACCACCCCACGATGTAAACCAGGCGCCGCGCCTGGCTTATCGCATCGAATATGTCATGCCAACACTTTCCATGCTGATAATGAAGTCCATGATCCAATACCAGCCCCGGGAGGCAACCGTCGGGGACATGAGCATCCTGATACAGAGTAACCCTCCCACCCTTCCTTAAAGGGAAGTAAGTATTTGGAACCCCGAAGTAGTCGGGGCCGGCACCGACCCCGTTATGGTACGCGCTGAGCCTCGCCATTGGAATGTACTGTATCGATAGCCGGAGAACGGCACCGGGCTTACAGGGCTTGCCATTCTGACCCAGAATTGGGTATGTTCCTTCCACCTTCTCTCCGGAGAAAATCTGCTCCGCGGGGATCGAAACGGTGCCGATGAGCTGTGCGCCGACGACATCACTGTCCTTGACCATGAAGCGGACCTCGGCGGTCTCGTGGGCGACGGGGACATTGAAGTGCTGGTTCCAGGCGGGGTTCTCGCTGTTGCTGATGACGTAGGTGCGGCCCACGGTGGCGCTGGCGACGGTGATGGTGACGTAGGGATCGCTGGTGATCGAGGAGACCTTCTCGAGCTTGCCGCTGAGGGAGCTGGTGAGGCGGGGGCCGAGCATGTCGCCGAGGGTCCTCGAGAACATGTCCATGTTGGGGAGGTTCCTCGCGTCCAACACCCACACGTCCAAGCTCCCGTGGAGGAGCAGCACCTTCAGGGACGCTTGCACGCCGTGCGGCGCCGCGCCGTAGGGCACGATCTGCCCCGCCGCGCCGTGCTGCGACCCCCCGCCCCCGCCGCTGCCGTAGGGCACGATCTGGCCGTGTTGCGACGCCGATCCGGAGAACCCGAAGGAGTCGGCGCGGTGGTGGGACGCGGCGGCGGCGGCGGGGGGTGGGGGATCGGAGAGGTGCATGGAGGCGAGGACGTCGTGGAGAGGGTACATCGATGCGGAGGAGGAGGAGAAGCTCTCGGAGCCCGAAGAAGGATAGGAAGGATCATGTTCGAAGCGGGAGCTTCCGCCATGGTGAAAGCTCGAGGAAGCAGAAGAAGAAGAAGAGGGTGGGATGGGATCGTAGGGGGTAGGGTTAGGGTACGCGTGGTGGGGGTAGTAGGGATCGTAGGATTGGGGGGGAGGGTATTGTAAGGGCCCCGAATGGTTGAATTGGGGAGAAGGGTTCGGGGCGTGGGCGGGGAAGGAGCTCGAAGGGGCGAGGTATGGATACGGAGGAGAAGGAGAAGGGTTTTGGTGGGAATCGTAGTGGGGAATCGTAGCACTAGTAGTAGGAGGATGAGGATGAGGAGGATGATGAGGAGGAGGAGGAGGAGGATAACCGTACGGATATGGCGGGTACGGGTTCCCGTAGTAGTTGTCCATTTCCACGTTCGAATTCCCCTTCCTCTTTCTCTCTCGCTCTCTCTCGCTCTATCGTCGTAATTCGTGCTATAACGAATAGAGAGACAAAGAGCGAGATAGAGAGAGAGAGAGAGAGAGAGAGAGAGAGAGAGGGAGAGGTGTGGCGTGAGGATCGAGGAGAGATTGAGGGAGAAGAAAAAAAAGAGAGAAAAGAATAGGGAGCAAGCGTGGAAGGGGAGATAGAAGGAAAACAATTGCATGCACCAGGTGCATGGTGTTGGGCATTACTTACGGGTTATTTGGTAGTGTGGAAGAGACTACCGGTGCATGTTTATTTATTTCTCAGACTTAGTTTACTATTAATTAAGATATATCTAACACTATTAAATAAAATAAAGTTCGGATAAAAATACATAAGAATATATTTTTGTATTTTTCTTTTTTGGTGGGGCGACAAAAAATATATCGTAACTGACTAATCGCTATATGTATAACGCATACGAAAACAAACAGGATATTTTTTTCATCGTACTTTCTTACCGCATGTAATGCAATTTTTTCGTAATCTCAAATAAAGCTTTAATAACTTTTAAGTTACAAATAGCTTTCAATTGAAATAATTTTTATTTTTTGAAAATATTCTACCAAAGTTTTTTTTCTACCTATCACAAAAAATAAATTAAATTAAATTACAGCATTTTATTTATTATTTTTTATTAATTTTCTTCCATCATTGATTTTTGTTCTACTTAGGACAAAGTTAATTGTAGTATTCTAAAAAAACTGGTAGTTACGAACAAATTTAATTTGCGGCAAATAAAAAAAAATATTTACGACTGAAAAATAACTTCATTCTTTTCTACTTTTGATGGAACAAATATTACAGTGAAATGAGAGTTTGGGCGATAGTATGCTATTGTCTCGTTGTAAATATATAACCGTAGAAGTTATATTTTAATCGAATTACGGCCGCATACACAGTACGTATGATAGTTTTGTATTTTATTATTATTTTTTATTACACAAAATATAATCTGTTAATAATTCTAACCAACACCTAAGATACAATCATCTTCAAATTAAAAAATGTAAGTCATTGAACATGTATTTTATGATTTTTTTTAATATATAATAATAATAATAATAATAATAATAATAAAAACCGTAAACTTTTACATATATTTTTTATATTTTGTTTTTATGTTAATAGTCATAACGTGAATTTATTGATTAGCTTGTACAATTAGTCCGAAAAATATTATACATTTTCTAACGCACGAACCGAACGACTCAAATGTATTTATTTTAACACTATAAATTTTTTTTTGATTACTCATCAATTCTCTTGGTAGAAAATTTTCAAAAATCATAATTCAGCATTACATAGTTTTTTTTAGAATGAATATAAATTTCGAAAATATTAATCAACTTTTAGTGCGTCGTGCACCGGGTGCATGCAACCATTCGCTAATGGGGGTGGTGCCGTTGGTGGGGACGGAGTGGGCGAGGACTATGCGCAGCGGCGCAGGTGAGGATTCCACGGTTGGTTTTTTTTTTAACCCTTTGACTACCTTAAAAAAGTGTATATATATATATATATATATATATATAGAGAGAGAGAGAGAGAGAGAGAGTCCTACTATTATTGCTAGCTTAATAACATCTATGCCTCCGCCTGTTTTCCACCGTTGTATCTATCCTTTTCGATGATTCAGTTAGATCATACTATTCAACCAACCACTCACTTAACCCTACGGGCCCACATCATCCTAACCACACATCTCTCAATCCAACTACTAAAACTCGATAAGACTAATAACTTGGCTATTAATAAGATAAGAGTTTAGTTCTCTTTATATATATATATATATATATATATATATATATATATATATATATATATATATAGAGAGAGAGAGAGAGTTAGTTGAGCTAGAATACTCGATAAGAACGCATTTTATTATCGAGTTGTTTTCGATGATAGAACTTCCAAATTGACGATCGGCTCCGTTAAATATGATCTAAACCATTTGAACTATCTAGAAATCAAATTTCAAATATTTTTGACATCATTTGCCTAATGATTAAAGAGTTTCAAAATTTATAATTTTAATGGTGGATAAGAAATATTTTCTCGTTTAACGGTGTAAAGATATTCAAATCAATTAAATTTTTGTTAAAAAATTTTTTAAACTATTTAAAATAAGATCTATACTCTTGATCTTGATTACAAGACTCCTATCATCAAATTTTTGTGGAAATAATTGTATAACAAAACATATTAAGGGACTAATTAAAAAAATAAAAAAATAAAAAATAAAAGGTTTCTTCTCCCTGGTAAACTAGGTGATGAGATACAACTGGACTTTTGGCCGACAGGGACGAAGTCATGAAACCGACTGCACCAATCGCTCTCCGGTGACACGTTACTCTTTCCATCGTTTCAACGGGGAAATGTCCTCGGAAATGTCTTGTCTTCACATAGAGGTTGTTCGATTAGATGTAATTATACATGCAGTATAGTTAGAGATACATGCAGTTAAAAATACAACAGTTATAATTATATACATCATGTTTGGCTGGATGTAGTAAAAAGCGCTGCAATTATAAATAATTTATTTGGTTGCATATAGTTTTTTTTTTTTTGAGAAATAAGTAGCAAGCTACCTACTTCATTCATTAAGTCAAATGAATTGAGCTTACAAGTTGGAAGCAGCTCAGGCCTCCGAGAAACCGAAAAGAAAGTAAAATAACACTTAAAACAAAAGGAAAGATCTAAGTAGCTAAAGGTAGTGGAACAGGGTAAGGTGGTTCAGAAGCGACATCATAACGTAGAGATCCAGTTGCTGATTAGTATTCTGACACGTTCAAGAGACCGGGTGACATTGGGCGTATTTCCTCTGAAGACATAGTTGTTTCTATCCGTCTAGAGTATCCACCGCAGCCTGTGCAGAAGCAAGCTCGTGTTCGATCGCGTTCGCTCGTATTTGGCTCGCCTTTCAATAGTTTTAGTATTTAGTTGCATGTAGTTGAGAATTGATTTTTAAGATTTTATCATTTTATGTACATAATGGTGAGATAACCTCCAATATAAAAAATATATATATATTTTTTGTTTATATATATATATATATATATAAGCTTACCTTTTGCTTAAAGTTCCAACCATTCTTTGTTAGATTTTCAATCATTGGATGATGGGATGTGTAGTTAATGATATATTCTCTAGAATTTGACATTTGCATATAGTTATAATTATAGTGCAGTTGCAACTACATGTAGGTGAGCTATAAGTTTTCAATATTTTAAAAATCAAATAATTTAAAGATATTATTTGGTAAAAAATTATTGTTTGACTTCAGCGTAATATCATAAATATTTAATTACTATCTATACTATTGATAATCGATTTATCAAAACAATTATTTTTTAGATTTATTGATATATATGAAAAACATTAGTTTAAATAATTCGCAGGAATTGATAAAAAAAACTACTAAGATGAATTTTTTTTTCATCCTTGTTTACTCAACAGTCTATATGATTAAAGTCAAAATTAAGAAAGTGATAAAATTATGAAAAAAGATAAATACACATTTATAAGATATATAATTTTTAGAATTAAGCACTAAACATGAAACATGAGTAGCGTAAATTAATATAATATAGTAGTTTAAATATATGTATAATATTATAATATAGTATAGGAGCATATATTCATAATATAGATCTCTTTATACTTATAAATTTTCCTTGATCCGATTAGGATGATATGTAGATTGAAATAGTTAAAAGAATAAATCCAAATAAGTAGTGATAAATCGGATCTATACTCAAAAATTCTTGAGCAACTCATAATTCAACAGAGATAATTATATATAACAAAATATACTTTAATTATATAAAATAAGAATATTAGTAGTTTAATTATATCTATATAGAATTTAGATTATTTCACAAAATTAAATAAGTAAAATTCTACTGCTAATTGCTCTTCGGCTACTTCACAAAGCAGGTGAGGTCCCTCTTCGGCATTAATTATTTTTTCTAATTTTTATAATATTATAATATCATTTTATGCATTCATTTTATATGTCATCAAATTTATAAAAATTAAATTATAGTCAATATTTTAAAAATCAAATAATTTAAAGATATTATTTGGTAAAAAATTATTGTTTGACTTCAGCGTAATATCATAAATATTTAATTACTAGTGTACGTAGTTACCCGCACAATGTGACTGGTAGATATTATCAAAACAATTATTTTTTTTTATATTCATTGATAAAATGAAAAACATTAGTTTAAATAATTCGCAGGAATTGATAAAAAAAACTACTAAGATGAATTTTTTTTTTCATCCTTGTTTACTCAACAGTCTATATGATTAAAGTCAAAATTAAGAAAGTGATAAAATTATGAAAAAAGATAAATACACATTTATAAGATATATAATTTTTAGAATTAAGCACTAAACATGAAACATGAGTAGCGTAAAAAATTATATATACAAATAAATTACAGGATATATCCAAAATTTATGGATTCTCCTTTGTAGATTGGAGCATTAAGGATATCAAATAAAACAGAGATCCTTCTTATCGAGGATGTCGAACCTTTGGTTAAAATACTTGCGAAGAACCTCCCCAACGACATCTGTCATCTTGTTCCCCGCCTCAAAGATCCGATTCATGGAGTAGAAATTTAAATCGATCAAAGACGAAATCAACAAAAAATAATGCTGACACCCTACCAAGTTGAAGTGATTTTGAATCGTGAGCGAGATTTGCCAAAAATTCTTGAGCAACTCATAATTCAACAGAGATGAATCAACTATATTAACAAAATATCTAATTTTTTTAAAAAAGAATATTAGTAGTTTAGCAAGATTTTTATTAAGGGTTATGGTGAACTGGTTCAAAGCAGGGAACACCTTCAACCTCTACTTGAGGATCCTCCTCTGCTATTGGATCCGTACCATCTTCGGCTACTTCACAAAGCAGGTGAGGTCCCTCTTCGGATACAGGGCTCCGCCGATTAGGAAGGGGATCATTTCATGATGTCGTTTCAAGTATAGCTATGGTTTCGGGAGGTACAGGAGAGGCATAAACTCTAAAAGAGGAAGTATCAGATACATAAAGAAGAGTGGGTTTATAAAAGGTGTGGAAAAAATTGCCAAAGAATCTCGTATGATCTCAACCATTGGATATGTTGATGAGGAAATGATTGGTTTATGTCGATCATTCGAATGGAAATTGTAAGAGTTTGAATTAAAAGGAGTGTGTGACGGTGTGATGTCTCTTTTGCAAACACTTGTAATGATGGGAGAAGATTGAGTTACGGAAAGGGAGGAAGATGGATGGACATGGGGAGGAGAAGGGAAGATGAGAAGACACAGGAATTACAAAGAGAGAGAAAGGGTATGGTGACTATGGGAGAAGAATAGAGACTTATAAAGATAGGGAGAGATAGAAGAACACGGGGAAGGAAAGGGAAAATGAGGGATGGGAGTTACATAAAGAGAGAGGGTAAGCATGCCAACTAAATTAAAAAAAAAAAATTCCCAAAGGACATCGTGCCATATCAGCAAAATTATTGGAAAATCATATATTGTTTATAGATTTGTTACGGCCTGCTTTTCAGAGGTCATCTATTACTGAGTCTGTGACTTGATTAACTGGGTACTCTAAATTCAATACTTGTTGGATTCAATCCACCAACTTAAAATGCTATAGGCCAGTTATTGAGTCTAGCCTATTCAGGTATAGATATATAAAAGTCTGAATAGACTGCAATCAATAACTAGAATATAACATTTTGGGCTAGTGAATTGAGTTTAACAAGTTATTAATTGGGTTTAAAGTACCTAGTTAATTGAGTTACGAGCTCCGAGATGGATGACCTCAAGAGAAGCAAATCGTGACAGTTTGGTATCAGAGCAAATCACCCAGTTGGAATTGTGAGACTAGATCTTGGGCTATGTATACAACTGTGCGATTGAGTATGATGAGAACGTCAAAGTTTAAAAGGGAGAAGTTTGTGACCTCCCAAGGCATAAGAATAGTCTCATATCAGGTAGCTATAATTAGATTTGGGGGTATATAAACTTGAATAGGGTAGAGTCAATAATTGAACTATAACATTTGGGTTTGTGGATTGGGCTGAACAAATTATTGAGTTTAGAATACCCAATTAATCGAGCCGTAGGCTCAATGATGGGTGACCCCCCTGAAGCAGGTCGTGATGGTTTGATGGCTTAGTGATGGATGACCCCTTGGGAAGTAGGTCGTGATAGTTTGGCATCAGAACGGGCCAGCTAGCCGGAAGTATGAGACCGGATCTCACATTGCTTGGAGATGTAGACTTAATAACTAGGCTACAACATTTTAGGCGAGTAACCGACCGTCCCAAGAGCAAGTGGCAAAAAGCTTGGTGGTTGGTATTCGAGACCCGAGTTCGAATCCTAGTTGATTCACATTTCGAGCTAAGTTTATCTCTTAACGAAATAAACGAAGCGGGTAGCGTACTACCTATCTCTAAAAAAAAAAAAACATTTTAGGCGAGTGGATAACATTTTAGGCTAATGGATTGGGCTCAAATAAGTTATTGGGTTTAGGGCACCCACTTAATTGAGTCGCGATCATGCCGGTCGGAAGTGTGGAACCAGGTCTCACATCATCTGGCAATATTGGGCCGTGTATAAACTGTGCAATGGTGCTTGACAAGAATATAACTCAATAATTCAGCTATAGCATTTTGGGTCCAAACAAATTATTACGTCTAGAATACCCAGTTAATCGAGCTGCTCAGTGATGGATTACCCACTAGAAAGCAGGTCGTGGCATTATTGCTTTTAATTTTAGGGTTATTTGCATACAGGTCCCTGCAAACATAGTCAATTACGGATATATCCCTCCAAACGCGAAACTAGGTGAATTGTTCCTGCAAAAGTCCGAAGTTATGCAGATATGTCCCTACCGTCCAGATCTGTTAGAAAATTTTCGTTAACCACGGTTAAAATATTTAACCATGGTTAATTATAGTGTAAATTGACGTATTTACCCTTCTTCCTCTTCCCTCTCCTCTTCTTCCTTCTTCGTCGCCGTGAGTAGATCCCGGCAGACGGCAGCGATGGCGAACCTCTTCCTTTCCTCTTCCCTCTTCTCCCTTCTTCCTTTTTCTTCCTTCTTTCTTCTTCCTTCTTCCTTCTTCCTCTTTTTTTTTTTCCACTTCCTCGTCGCCGGCATTGAGGGAGACGATCTCGGGTAGAGCTTTGGTGCCCGGCGTTCTTCTCTTCTTCGTCGCCGTGAACCCAACCGCCGCCGCCGCCGCTGCCACCGCTTCAACGGTCCGAAGAGGAAGAGAAGGAGAAGGAAAAGGGAAAAACTTTTGGAGGGATATTTTTGTGAGGGTAAAATGGTAATTTCACGTCTCCACTGTTAAAAAACAAAGCATTCACTAACGCATGTTAAGCTGAGGACATATCTGCAGAACTTCGAACTTTTGCAGGGACAACTCACCTAGTTGCGCGTTTGGAGGGATATATCCGCAATTGACTATGTTTGCAGGGACCTGTATGCAAATAACCCTTAATTTTATTATATAGAAAAAAAAATTAATTAGAAATAATAATTTTTATACCAAATTAAATAAATATAAGTTTTAAAGTTTTAGTTTTATAAAACTAATCTATTCATAGACAATAAAATTAGCCAAATTGATTTTAACTCGGTTGATTTTTAATATGACTTATTTAATAAAGTCCGGCCAATTTGATTAAAATTGGACTGGTTTACTAGTTCGATAGTTGAACCTCGGTTCAAAGCATTTTTTTGACTCATCCGATTAAAAAGATTGAACCGAACCGCTTTACAAACTGTGTCATGGTCGGACCGATCAGACTAGGGGTGAAAATGAGTCGAGCTTGAGCGACCTTACCTCAACTCAAGTTTGGCTTCAAATTAATTTCGACCCCAAATTTAGGAAATTAATTCAAGCCAAGCTAGCTCAAGCGGGCCTAACTTCAAGCGGGCCTAACTTCGAATTGAGTGAGCTCATGCCCTATACGAACCATTTGAAATTCTTAACATCATGCAATATATGGTTTAATTTTATAGCATATTATCTAAAATTTGATAAATGCATGAATATCGTATTATAATATTAAGAAAAATAATTTAGGGGAGGCAAATATGCGAGCAAGTGAGAGAGAGAGAGAGAAAAACTAGAGTAAGATTTTGTTGATTTGGTTTTGTGGACCAGCAAATGTGTCTAATAATCTAAACTCTATATTAATATACTTAAAAAATAGGGATAATTGCCTATATACCTCTCATGCGTCTGAAAATATCCGATCTACTCCCCTTTTTTAATTTTTTTCTTTCTAAAATGCCCCTCATACGTTCCACCGTTATTGCAAAATACCCCCGCAGTTATCTCCTGTTAAGTTAATCTGGATTAAACGTGAGTTCAATATCTACCACAGTTAAAAAAAATTAAAATACCGATTTTGCCCTTAACTTAAGGGCAAATAAGAAAGGTTGGTGACGATAGAAGGATATATTGGAAAAGACCAAAAGTTGAAATATTTTTTGTGCCCCTGACTTTAAGGGCAAATAAGAAAGATAGTCATGATAGAAGGGTATATCTGAAAAGGGCAAAATAGTAATTTTACAGAGATAACAGAGTTACTTAACAGATTTTAACTCTAAGGGTATATTAGAAATAGGTTGGAACGTAGGAGGGGTATTTTCAATAGTAGCCTTCTAAGAGAGGTAAATCGAAAAATCGAAAACTTTTCAGGGATATATAAGCAATTGCCCCTAAAAAATATATATATAAGGTCTAGTAGCTACTATCCTTTTAGAAGGACGGACGTTTTCGTCCTCCTAGATCGTTTTAGATGAGAGAGATCTCAAATCTATCATTGGAATCATTAAAATTGATCTAGAATATTTATAATATTTAGAAACTAAATTTTATAAATTTTAAAATTCGTTATCATGCAAGTTCATTCAAGAGTCAAAAAATAAACGATAAAAAATGAACAACTTTATGAAAATAGATATAAGACTTTTTTAATTTATGATCGGAGTTATCAAACGTTTTCTAAATAGTATAAAAAATTTTCTACTAAAAATTCAGGCTGTTTGAATTGTTCAACATTGTTAAACAAGCAAACAGTTTATATAGGTCGTAAAAAATTATCGATTTTGCGATCCTTTGGTCACTGCGTACTTAAGTAATTTTTAGAATTCACAAAATTTTAATTTTTAGACAATTTAAATATTCTAGTTCAACTTTGACGTTCCGACTGTCGAATCGAAATTCCTATCATCTAAGACAACTGAGTAGAACGAAGACCTCCATCCTTTTAAAAGAATAGTAACTAAATTTTATATATATAGATATATAGAATTAAGCTCCAGTACTTTTAAAAGTCCTTTGTCAACTAATCTTGTTACAGTTGAAGAAAACAATGCCTCGTTAGAACTATTAGATAAAGTTAAAAATAATACGTATTAGCTAATTGGAGGTCCGTCCCTCAAATAGACTTCATTTGGAAGCTCTCCACTGAAGTTTTACCCTACAGTAGGTAATAATCAAATGAATTCTTAATGGTATCGTTTGGTTCGGGTATAAGCAAAAATTAGCTATTACAGAGATAGGTACAAGTATGGGGATAAGAAAATAGCGTTTGGATGAAAATTGGGTTGTCCCGAGAATAAAAAAAATATTAGGTAGTTATATATAGAAAATGAATGTGTTGGTGGGGATAACCGAGAACTACTATTCTCGGATAAAAAATTAGCGTTTGGATATAAAAGGGGGAATGAGGGATAAGGACTATTCCTATTACTATCACCTAACCAAACGGTGCCATTAATAAGTTATAGTATTTATAATTTAAAAAAGAAAAATTACGAGCGAACAGGTGAAGGTATTTACGATCTTTAGGTATCTTCTTAGGACGGTGCATTGCATCTTCGACCTGTCCGTTGACCAATATCTTAGTATAAGAGAAGGGTGAATATTTAAAGAGAAATACTCATATTTAAAAGGTAAATGCTAGATGTACACCCCAAAAGGGTGTACATTTTACAACCCCATCCATATTTGGGTGGGGTGTAATTCACCAGTCACATAATGTGATTGGTGAGTAAATTCCCACAGAAGGAAAGATGGATTGTAAGATATACACCCCAATATGACCGGTGAGTAAATTCTCATCCAATGATGGATGGATTGTAAGATGTACACCCTTTTTGGGTACATCTAGTATTATTCTATTTAAAAGGAAAAAATGCATGAAGATCCCCTCAACTATAGGGTGTTTTGAAATAACCATCCCAGCTATTTTATTTATTTATTTTTATAGACATTCTCTTAACTTCTAATTTTTTTTCTTAATTTAAAATTTTATAGTTAATTTAGTTAAAAATGTTATCAAATTCAATGACTCTATAAGTGATCTAGTTTTATTTGCTAAAAAAATAAATAATTAAATTTGATAAAATTATTAATAAATTTGATAAAGTTCTCGAATATTTTAACTAAAATTACTTAATTTTCAAAAAATTAGAAATTGAGATAGTATCAATAAAAAAAAGAGATAATTGCCTATATACCCCTCGTACGTTTGAAAATATCCGATTTATCTCTATTTTTTTTTCTTTCTAAAATACCCCTATATGTTCCACCGTTATTGCAAAATATCCCTGCAGTTATCTTCTGTTAAGTTGACTTGGGTTAAACGTGAGTTAAATATCTACCACAGTTACAAAAAATTAAAATATTAATTTTGCCCTTAGCCTAAGGGCAAATAAGAAATGTTGATGACAGTAGAGGGGTATATTGGAAAAGACCAAAAGTCAAAATATATTTTGTGCCCCTAACTTTAAGGGCAAATAAGAAAGACGGTGATAGTAGAAGGATATATTTGAAAGGGCAAAATAGTAATTTTATAAAGATAATAGCGTTAATTAACAGATTTTAACTCTAGGAGTATATTAGAAATATGTTGGAACGTAGCAAGGGTATTTTCAATAATAGCCTTCTAAGAGGGGTAAATCGGAAAGTCGGAAATTTTTAGGGGTATATAAGCAATTGCCCATAAAATAAAAAAAAGTACTGTAGGGGGCTATTTCAGAATGGCCTATAGTTGAGAGGATCTCCATACATTTTGCCATTTGTTTTTTTAAAAAAAAACCCTATGTTAATTAAAGATTTTTTTTTTTTTGAGAAAATTAATTAAAGAATTTTGTAGCCATGATTAGGGGTGTAATCGGTTCGGTTTGGTTCTGGCAAACTGAATCAAATTTTGCGGTTTGGAAATATTTACAATTGAACCAAACCCTTTTATACTAAGGGCTTGTTTGGCTCATTTATTTTGGATATGGAATGAGAATCGGTTTGATCCAATCCGATTAATTTTGTTTGGTTCACATGAATCGGTTTGGGATTCCTATTCCGGACTGAAATGGGAATGGCTCATTAACCTTCAAACTGATTCCGGTCTCCAAGTCCGGAATGAAATTTCATTCCCGAGGCCCGTTGGATTCTCGAGCCCACGTGACCTCTCACCCTCCTCTCCCGAAGCCCATTGGGTCACCTACCCTCTCCCTCCATCTATCCCTCTCTCGTTAAACCTCTATTCTTATCCCAAATTCCATTAATTTTTTATAATTTTTTCTTGCATAATAGTTTTTAAAAATAAATTTGATTTTTTTTAGAGAACTCATTAGAGAATAGTATTATATTTTTCATAAATTTTAAATAATATAAAATTATATTTGAGTGTTAAATTAATATTATGATATATTATAATTTTTTAGTTTATATAAACCAAACAATGAAATGAGAATAACTCATTCCAATTTTCAATCCACAAATGAACCAAACGTTTTGGAAGAGTGGGTCATTTCAATTACCATTCCAATTCATTTTCATTCCATTATCCATTCCACCCTTGAACTAAACAAGCCCTAAAAGTCGATCTAAACCAAATCGAATTAATTCGGTTTAATTTGGTTCTGTTTGGTTTGGTTTTGAAATTAATTTTTTAATTTTTTTAATTTTTTTACAAATGAATTTATAATTTAAGATTCAAAATTAAATTTTTATGAAATCACACACACACACACACACACACACAAAAATATCAACACTGAATTTGAAAAATGTATTGATATATGATCGAGATTTGATCATAAATGTAAAACTTTAATAAATAGTTTAAATAACAAGTGTAAAACTTATTACTATTCGTCTTTCGCTTTGGCTTGATTCAGTTAAAAAATGTGTTCGAATCGAGCCGAAACAAAAAAAAACCCAAAACTTTTAATGAGTTTTAAAACTGAATCAAATCGAACCAAAAATTATATAAAGCGAATCAAATAGTTTTATTTAATTTGATTCGATTTGATTTTCGGTTTGGGACCAAAGTGTCTTTGGCACGTAAACATTGGGTCGTTATCTAATGCATTTAAAAAAGTTTATCTATTACAAGTTTCAACAATCAAGATTCCAAATTAAGGAGTAAATATATAATAGGATAATGTTTGCTCTACTTCCAAAGTGCACCCTGATCAAAGTGTCTTCATTCTATTCAATTCCAAGGGTGGGATAGTTTATGAAAATAAACACTATATAATATAATGTGAGTTTTATATATATAATATATATAGAGAGAGAGCGAGAGTTTGATTGGGCTACTATCGGTAGTAAACTGCTCGGTTTACTATCGATTTGTTTTTAATAATAGAGCTTTTAAATCGACGATCGGTACCGTTGAACATGAGACCATTTAAATTATCTAAAAATCAAATTTTATAATTTTTTGACATCACTAACTGAACGATCAAAGGGTCACAAAATCTATAATTTTAATTGCCGGTATGGTGCGTTTGCTCGTTTAACGGTGTAGAAGAGATCAAATCAATTAAATTTTTGTTAGAAAATCTTTTAAACTATTTAAAATAAGATCTAGACTCTAGATCTCAAATATAAAAATTGTATTATCACTTTTTGAAGAATATTCATTTTCAGCCATTCATTTTCTATTTACTTGATGGACAAGAGAACAATATCGAAAATATATAAAATTTGATTTTCAGATAGTTTAAATAGTTTAAATTATGTTTAACGGTGACGATCATCAATTTGGAAGCTCTATAATCGAAAACAAATCGGTAGTAAACCGATCCGTTTACTACCAATAGTATTTTAACAAAACTATATATCTCTCTCTCTCTCTCTCTCTCTCTCTATATATATATAGAGAGAGAGAGAGAGAGAGAGATAGTTAGGTAGGACACTATCCACTTCATTTATTTCATTTAGAAATAAATTTAGCTAGAAATGTAAATCAACTAGGATTCGAACTTGGATCTTGAATACCAACCACCAAGCCCTTTGCTACTTGCTCTATGGACGATCGGTAATGTAAGTTATATTTTGTTGTATCAATTTTTTTTGATAATATAGTATTAGAATTCTAAGTTCTCTATGTTCGAAGAAGATTTTCACCCTATGTATCCCTGAACATTGAACTAGAAAATGTTTAGGGCATCAGTAGAGAGCTTTCCAACGATTTCTTATTAAAGAGTTTCAATGCATCGACACGTATCATTTTTATCTTTATCTAAGAACTATAATTTTTCTCTCTGAAATTTAAAAATTCTTTTTAGATTTTAATATTAAAAAAATATTCAATGAATTATTGGATGTAAACAAAAGTAACGAATTATTGGATGTAGACAAAATTAACAAATAGAAAAGAATTATAGGCTCCCCAATGCGGCATTGTTGGTGAGCTCTCCACAGAAGTTAATTTTATCTCCTTTTTTACGTGTTACTACAGTTGCATTGCTTCTTTCGAATATATTTTTAATCCCTGTTAAGTATTCAAACATATCTAATGCTATAAGGTTAAAAAAATGTTTTTTCTTTTCTTTTTTTGAGAGATAGGTAGCACGCTACCCGCTTCGTTTATTTCGTTAAGAAATAAACTTAGCTAAAAATGTGAATCAACTAGGATTCGAACTCGGGTCTCGGGTGCCAATCACCAAGTCTTTTGTCACTTGCTCTAGGAACGGTCGATAAGGTTAAAAAAAAGTAAGGAGAAAAATATATAAAGATATATACTTTTAGAGTTGAACTAGAATACTATCGGTAGTAAACGAGCCGTTTTACTACCGATTTGTTTTCGATGATAGAGCTTCGAAATTGACGATCGGCTCCGTTAAATATGATCTAAACCATTTAAACTACCTAGAAATCAAATTTCATGTACTTTCGATATTGTTCTTTTATCCATCAAGTGAACAGAAAATGAATGGCTGAAAATGAATACTCTTTAAAAAATGATGATAGGAGTCTTGTAATCAAGATCAAGAGTATAGATCTTGTTTTAAATAGTTTAAAAAATTTTCTAATAAAAATTCAATTGATTTGGATATCTTTACGCCGTTAAACGAGAAAACGCCTCTTATCGACCATTAAAATTACAAATTTTGAAATCCTTTGATCATCAGGCAAATGATGTCGAAAAGATTTGAAATTTGATTTTTAAACACTTCAAATGATATAGATCATGTCCAACGGAGCCGATCATCAATTTGGAAGCTCTATCATCGAAAACAAATCGGTAGTAAAACGACTCGTTTACTACCGATAGTATTCTAGCAAAACTCATACTTCTATGTATTTTTCTTTTGTATTATAAAAATTATGTCACACTTGAATTATTGGGATCTAGAGAACATGATATCTTTTATAAAAACAAATAAAATACTTTCTATCATACATTTTTTTATCGTATATAATATTATTTCTCTATAAAACTCGCCTAAATTCTTAGACAAATTTATTTGGTGGAAAGCTACATAAGCATGTAATTTATCTCCATGGTGTTTCCTTTTGGAGGCTACTGGTCACCTTTGGAATTGTTAGATCAGTTTAAAAGAGGTTAACACCTAACACATGTTCTTGGTAATTTTATAATTTTTTGTTGGCCTCGTAATGATGGAAGATGAAGACCATGTCCACTGTTGCATTGAATTTGAACATTAATTAATCTTATGTTGGTTAATTACTTACTATTCAGGGGGTAACTAAGTTCCCTACAAACCTGATATCTATTAACTTACATAAATTTTCAATGTTTATTCTTTATATGACCGTACCAATAAGTAACGATAACTCGTTGGAAAAAATAATGGCCCATCTTGCTTTTAGTTATTATTATCGAAATCTCTTATAAAATCGTGTGACTCATTTCCATCAGTGTGGGGTTTGTTAGATTGTCACTAGATCGACAATCTTGACCCAAACCACGTGGGTACCGCGGGTTACCCGTAAATTTGCGGGTATGGATCTCGCTTTTTCAACCCAAAAATTACGGATAAAATGGGTGGGTACTTAAAGTTAGCGATCGTAATTTGGACAAGCACTGAGAGTCTGCGGTGTCACGCCAATATATTTTTAATTACAAAATATACTTTTTCAATTAATATATATATTCTTATTTATCTATACTACAAATTATATATATATATATATATATATATTGATTAATTAATTAATATTTTGACCAATATAACTAATTAAACAATTAATTCATTAATTAATTAATTTACTAATATATTAATTTATTAGCTTAATTTGTTAACTTATCAAATTATTTATTGTTAGTTAATTTATTAATTAAAAGTACTCATGGTTAATTGATTAATGATTTATTAATTAGGATAATTGATTAATGATTAATTAATCTCCTAATTAATTTATAATAATTTATTAATTAACATTTATGATTATTTAATAATATTCATGTTAAAGTAATTAATTAATTTATTAAATATCATTTACTTAATATTTTTAATATTTTGATGTTAATTAATTTTATATAATATTATTATTAAACTACTATAATTACTTTTATTCCTATTATTCCGATCTAACTACCCACGCTATTTTTTCTATTATCGAATATAACCTACTTTTCATCCCAAAATTGATCTAATCCTCACTTATCCCTCAATTTATACCTATTCATGTAAACCACAATTTTAAAGTATCAAAAATATTAATCAGTAATAACTTCGATTGAATTATTTAACATTTGATAAAATTTAAAAATTAAACATTTGTTTGTAGAAGTGCTAAAAGTTGAAGGGCAAATGGATTGGATTACAGGTATATAGGTTGGGTGTAAGAAATAATTTTTTTAAATCGGTTGAATTTTGCAGTATGGAGTGACAGATTTTAAATTTGTATTATAATCTCGCTTTTCTTTTTTTTTTTTCGTCATTTCTCGTTCTTTAATTTTTTCAAGACCTCCGTGTCTTTAATTTCTATACCTAAATTTATTTTTTATTAAATAAAGTGAATGATGTATTATCTTTACCTAAAAAAAGAGAATGATATTCATAAATTGTACCAAATACATTTCTCCTTATGCAATTGATTTTCACAGGTTTGATAACCAGCTACAAAAAGTTAAAACACAATAGGCTCAGCACCAAGGTTGTACTGCAAATATCCTAAACCCTGGTTTGCAGAGAGAACTAATTCTGAATTTATAAATTGAGAAAAAAAATTCCCAATCTAGCCTTCTTCTTAAAAAAAAAAAATCCCAATCTAGCCTTTCTTTTAACGGATTAGAAAATAAAAATAGTTTAAGAGCATTTATTTGTTAATTAGGAGAGAGAAATTTTTTCTCTCTCTTGTCTCTCAATTAATTCTTATAATAATAACAATAATTAAAAATAAATATTTAATAATATTGATATTATTATTACTGAATGATAATTTTATTATTATTATTATTATTATTACTACTATTATTATTATTATTAGTATTATTAGTATTTAGTATAAGTGGTAAAAGACTTGATGGTTGGTACTTGAAGTTCTGAATTTGAATCATAATTGATTTATATTTGTGTTGATTCATATTTCCAACTAAGTGTATTTCTAAAAATAATAAATGAAGAGGGTAGTATCATACTATCTTTATGAGAAAAAACATTCAAAAGAAGGCTAGGTTAGAAATTTTTTAAAATATTAATAGGGTGGAAGGAGAGAGAGAAAAAGATTTCTCTCTCCTAATTAGTATATAAATACAATTAAAGTTATCTTTTATTTTCTAATTATCAAAAGAAGGCTAGGTTAGGAATTTTTTTTAAATGCAGGCTAGATTGGGAATTTTTTTCTAGTAAGGCTATTCATGGCATTAGTTCTTGCAGAGAATCCACTGTAACAAAAAAGTTACTCCTTGGATGCATTGTACAACACAAGAAGGAAATATATAGATAGCCTATTTTGGGTTCTTTTATTAGAAGCCGTGCATATTTTAACCATTGATAACAATACCAACCGACCCCCTCCAAACAGCCCACAAGATTATTCAATTGACAAAGTGTTGAGACAAAATTTTGTCTGATCGACCGTAGTATTTTTTGTAGATGTAGATGTTCGAAGTGTTTTTTTTTTTTTCTGCCCCCTTCCGAGGCCGTCGCTGTCTCACCCATATATTCTAGTTCATCCTCACAATGAATGAAGCGGGTAACGTGCTACTTATTTTTCAAAAAAAATAACAATACCAAATATTAAATAATAAATTTTAGACATCTAGGCCTACAATACATAGATTTCATGATGCAGCCACTCAAAGAGTGCCACCATCACATCCACATCCAGCAACCCTCCCCAGCCAGTACCAGACCAAATAAAAGGAAAGTAGCAATTACCATGTGTGTCATCAATGCACATTCTTGCTCTACAGCTCACTCCCAGCCATAGTTTCCTATTCCACCATCAGAACCCAACACTCGTCAAAAAAAAAACCCCCAAAAAGAAAGAAGGAAAAATCCAACAGCTGCAAGAATCTATATATAAATTGGCTCTCACCTTACTGAAATGCATCATGTCTCCCTCTCCACAATGAACACTCACAAGCTAGTAAATCACTTTCCCCTCCTCATTCACCTCTTCTTCTACTCTTTCATTTTCACTACCATCATTGCCTCTTCCTCTTCAGAAAAAGAAACATACATAGTTCATCTGCAATCACCCCCACCAGATAATATTGACTTGTTGAATATTGAGGATTGGCACAGATCATTCCTGCCGCAAGACGAGCCGCGGCTGATCTGCTCTTACACGGAAGTCTTCAGCGGCTTCGCCGCGAAGCTCACGGAGGAAGAAGTCAGCATCATACAGCAGAAAGACGCGCTCATCCGCGTCTACCGTGACCGGCTTCTTCCGCTCGCGACGACTCATTCCCCGGAATTCCTCGGCCTGCGCGTCGGTAACGGCTTCTGGAACGTCTCCGGCCTCGGCAAAGGCGTCATCATCGGAGTTCTCGATACCGGCCTACTGCCCACGCATCCCTCGTTCGGCGACGAGGGCGTCCCCCCGCCGCCGCGCCGGTGGAAAGGCGTTTGCTATTTCGACGGCGCCGGCTGCAACAACAAGATAATCGGGGCGCGCGCGATCGGAAGCGCCACCGCCAACGCCACCGCGCCGCCGATCGACGACGCGGGGCACGGCACTCACACTGCTAGCACAGCTGCTGGGAACTTCGTGACCGACGCAAGTGTTCGAGGAAATGCCAATGGGACCGCGGCGGGGATCGCCCCCCACGCGCACTTGGCGATTTACAAGGTGTGCAGCAGGAGCCGGTGCTCGATGGTCGATATTCTGGCCGGGATGGACGCCGCTGTTAAGGACGGCGTCGACGTCATCTCGCTCTCGCTCGGCGGCGGCTCCGCGCCGTTCGAGTACGACCCGATCGCAATTGCCGCCTTCAAGGCGATGGAGAGGGGGATCTTCGTGAGCTGCGCGGCCGGCAACGAAGGGCCGGCGCCGAGCTCTGTCTCCAACGCCGCCCCTTGGGTGCTCACCGTGGCGGCCGGCACGATGGATAGAGCCATCAGGGCCAAGGTTAAGCTCGGCGACGGGCGAGAATTCGACGGCGAATCGCTTTTCCAGTCTCCGAACTTTACTTTAACGCGTTTTCCGCTAATCTACCCTGCAACCAACAACACTCCTGCCGATTGTAGCTTTCTAAACAATTTCGATATTGAAGGAAAGATCGTGCTCTGTCAGAGCCCCGGATTGACCGGGAGGATCGACGCTGGCATTGGCGTTTCAGGATTCGGCGGCGCGGGCATGATCCTGATGAATCCGAAGCCTGACGGATACACCACTTTCGCCGATGCTCACGTCCTCCCCGCATCGCATGTGAGCTACGCAGCAGGTTCGGAGATCATCTCCTACGTCAATTCGACTAGTGCCCCGACGGCGACGTTCGTCTTCGAGGGGACGGTGATCGGATTGTCCCCTGCTCCGACTGTCGTGTTCTTCTCTTCGAGAGGACCGGGAAAAGCTAGCCCGGGTATTATAAAGCCGGACGTCACCGGTCCCGGTATGAACATCTTAGCGGCGTGGGCAGAGCCGGCGGAAACGAGATCTACTATGGCAGTTTCTACTGAACGAGCTTTCAACATAGTCTCCGGGACTTCGATGTCGACGCCGCATCTCAGCGGCGTCGCCGCGCTTATAAAGAGCGTGCACCCGCATTGGTCCCCTGCCGCGATCAAGTCGGCGATCATGACGACCTCCGATTTCGTCGACCATAGTGGTGAACCCATAAAGAACGAGCAGTACCAAAAGGCGAGCTTCTTTGCTATGGGTGCAGGTTATGTGAACCCGTCGAGAGCCGTCGATCCAGGCCTTGTTTACGATCTCGGCGTAAACGATTACATAGCATATCTTTGTGGGCTGGGGCTAGGAGACGCCGGAGTTTCCGCCGTAGCTCACCGCAACGTCAGGTGTTCGACGATAAGAAATGTCACTGAAGCAGAGTTGAACTACCCATCAATACTAGTAAATCCGCAGGATAAACCGATTACGGTGAAGAGGACGGTGACGAACGTGGGGAAAGCGAGTTCGACGTACGTAGCTGCGGTGGAAGTGGCCGAGGAGGTGGTGGTGAGAGTGCGGCCGCGGATTCTGCACTTCTCGAAGGCGAATGAGAAGAAGAGCTTCGCGGTGACGGTGCGGCGGAAGGGCGGGAGCAAGAATGGTGTTGAAGGGAATTTGAAGTGGCTTTCTGGAGAACATGTTGTGAGGAGTCCAATTCTCATCCCTGCTAAAAGTTCTGCTTCCTTTGCAGGCGATTCTGCTGTAAATAGTTAATAGTTAATTGGTCATATATGATATATATAGTATGAGGAGAATAGATCCATTTGTTTTTGGATCAACCTTTTTGGCTTCCCTATCTTTAAAATGGTTCACAAAATTTGCCTATGTAGAACTATACATGGGTTACACATTTTGTATGGTTTTATTACATCACTTTTTTTTAAGAAAACACTATATCAATGTTAATTCTAAATCTATTTTATGAGATCGTAGGTTCAATCTCTACCTTATAGAAATTTTTTTTTCTTTAACCATGAATATCAGTTTTTTTTTTTTTTTTTTTTTTTTTTTCATGAGACAGAAAATGTAATGCCACTTACACTGTTACACACTAGTGAACTCAAATACCTATCTCTCTTTCTTGTACACTAGTGAAGTTACTCGCGCATTGCGACGGGCTAATGGTATAGAAGATAAAAGATTGACAAAATTAGAATTTTAAAATTTTTTAACTTGTAATGACTAATAAGACATCAATAAATACAAAGAGAAGATACAAAACAAATATATACAAATGTGGCAAAAATTACAACAGCAAATAAATTATATATAACAATAATGAAAGTTACAACAGCAAATATGTATTCTTTTTTTTTTTAAACGATTTGTTTAGATAAAACAGATCATATGAATATATTAATTAGAAAGTGTGCGGGTGGGAAGACGAAGCATCATGTTGGTAGAGATGAGGTGGGAAGGCGAAGCATTATAGAGTGTGGAGAGGGGTGAAGGAGGAATTGCCACGTGGCAAATCCCATGAGAAATAATGTATAGGCATATGTAGAGGTATAGATAAATATAGATAGATATTCTATCCAAAAAATATTGTCGCTATTAAAATTTTAGAAATAATATCTAATATGTTCTCTAAAATTTTTAAAATTATTTTTATATTTATTTTCAGAGAATTAAAATATTTTTATTGATTTTAAATAATATCTTTTTTTTTTTTTTACCAGATTTACTAATGAGATTGATTTTTTTTAAAATATTTTGATAGTTTTTACAATAAAATTAAAATGTTTGAATAATGGTAAGAAATAAACAAGCAAAAGATCTAAAAAATTAAGTGCCCACCAATCTACTATACTGTATCATGTTGCACCAACAAACTACTTACATAATACAACTTTGGTGCTATTAGTTCAGCTTTCTTTTCTTTTTTTTTTATTTATAAACTAATAATAGCTATTTTAACTAAATATAAAGAATTGAATAAAATATGATAAGTAACTTTGATACATTAATTCTAAACAATAAGTACTTTTATAATCCACATACATCGGTGTGGCATAGTTCGGTATATATATTATGCCGTATCGATATGTATTTGATATAATTTTATGCTAAGAACTAAATTTTAGAGTATGCTATTCTACATCTTAATAGAAGCATCATTAATTTTTTATCTGGTCTTTATTAAATTTTTGAATTAGATTGAGAGATGTACGGTTAGGATGATGTGGACCCTTAGGGTTAAGTGGGTGGTTGGTTAAATAGTATGATCTAACAGGTGAAAATCATTAAAGGGGTGGATCTAACGGTGGAAAACTTTGCTAAGATACCAAATTTTGTAGAGTAATGCTAAAATAAGATGTACATCTTACACCATTTCTGTTTAAGCATCATTAATTTTTTATCTATCACATCATTTTTTTTATTAAAATTTTTTTATTTTTTTTGAATTAGGATTAGGATGTAAAGACTGAACTCCGTTTTGGAGTATATTAGTAGAATTATTCATTTCGTGATTATTATTTGGATTAATTTCATAGTAATTACTACAAATATAATGAATAACAAATATATCTCTACAAAGTTCAACTTTTATATGTTGTTCCTATAAAAATCCTGATATTTTTAATTATGTCTCTGCCATTTGAATTTGTTAGAAAAACTAGTTAATTATAGATTAAATACTTAATCCTGGTTACTTTTTGATATTTTTACCTCTCTACTATTATGACTTTTAAAGAAAAATATTTATAATAATAAAATTAAAAATATAAATATTTTTCTAAGATAATAAATCAGAGAGACATATTTATAAAATTAAATTTTATAAAAATATATTTGTTATTCACTATATTTACAAGAACAGGTATGAAATTAACCATATTATTTTTTAAATTTTACTCGTACACTCATTGAACAAATTTAAAACAAGAAGGTTTTTTTTTTTTTTTTTTTTTTTTTAAGAAAAGGAGGTAATAAAAAACAAAAACAGCAATAGAAATGTCAAGTGGGTGAGACCCGCAAACGAAGAACGACGGTACATAACACACCTACCTCTATATCTGATAAAAATGGCGGCTTTTCTCCGAGCCTTGAGCGCCGCTGCAGCTCTCCCCGCCGCAGCCGCCGCAGTTTCTCTCTCCTCCTCCTCCTCCTCCTCCTCCTCCTCCTCCTATTCCTCTTCGTTCCCATCTAGGGTTTACTACCCCTCCCCCTCCTCCTCTCTCTGCTCCGCTTCTTCGACACCCAAAACCCTCGCGCCCGCCACAAGAAACCCTAGCCCCCCTCCCTTCGCCGCCGTAAGCATGGTTTCGCCATCGATCGAGCTCAAGAACCCTGATCAGGTTTGGATTCGTCCCTCGCCCATCTTGTCCGTGTTTTCGTGTTGTGAAATTTGGTTTCTGTTTCCTGATCTTCGTGTGTTGGTTTCTCTTTCCCGCAGAGGGACGGGGCTCTTCCGGAACTTTTGGTATGTTTGATCTCACTATTTTTAGGAAATTTCTTTTTGATCTCGATGTTCGCTTAGAATGAATCGAGGGTCTTAGAATATTTTTTATCTAGGTGTGATGAAGATGGTTATATTGATAGTGACGCAAATTCCCGAGATTTTCATAGCATGGTGTTTGTGTTAGGATTTTCCTCTAATGCTTCAGTAGAAAGTAGAGAAGATTAGTAGAATTTTGAAAACAGGAGTTGATAGTGCCGATGAACTTGTAGTAATTACTCTGGCAGCTCGTAAAAGTAGATAATTTCATTTTGGTGGGACAAAAAAGAACTTTGATGTGTTTCTGTACGAAGTAATAAGAAGCTGTTAATGGACAATTAGTGCAGCAAACTATATCTATCCAATTTGAAGTCTCATGTAGTTAAATTTCCTGGAGTAAAACATAGTTATCTAATCCGAAGTGTTATATGTGTTCTTTAGACTGAATTCATGGTGGACATGACATGTGAAGGGTGTGTTTCGTCAGTGAAGAGCAACCTTCAAAAACTTGATGGTAGGTAGTTAATATGATTCCCGACATCTTTTTGTTAGTATTACTTTCAATGAGCTGATGCTTCATGTTGTTGCCAATAGGTATAAAAAATGTTGATGTTGATTTAAGTAATCAGGTGGTGAGGGTCCTTGGATCTCTACCTGTCAAGACCATGTTAGATGCTCTGGAACAAACCGGACGAAGTGCACGATTGATTGGACAAGGCAACCCCAATGGTTAGTAATTTGACTTGTCACTTGCAAAAGTGCTCCTCAGTTGATCTACTTTATCTTCTCAAAATATCTGTCAAAATTTATTTCAACAGCATTTCCGTGTTCTCTTTCTGTTAACTTCTGATAGGCAGTTAAATAGAATTTCATAATGTGCTTGATTGTTGAATCTTTTGCGATGATATAAGTGTTTTGAGTATATTTCTATATCTATATTTTCATGGTCCTTGCTCTAGATAACTTTCTTTATCATTGGAACAAGCTATATTGCTGGGAAGAGGATACACCATCTAGGAACTTCTGCCCTGTGCTCCTACTGCCTTATAAGAAAATATAAATCTGATGCATCATTTTGTATTGCTGGTGAAAACATTTCTGTTTACTAGATTTTGACACCATTTTAGAGGGGATGCTCTGAAATATCTGAGTCTATTTGCTAGTGCAGCTTCTATAGCTAGTTTCATTTTTCTTATTGATTTTGTTGTCCTTCTAGTGAGTATCTGCTTGTGAATATTCCTTCTTTTTTTTTCCCTTTTTGGTTCTGGGAATCTATGATTTTATTGAAAACAATGAATTTGCAAAAGGATTGCTGGGGTTTACATTATTTACTTGAGCATTTTCAAAGCTCTATGTTACCAAGAATTTACTAACTGCATTTAATATTAACATGTAGATTTTCTTATTTCTGCTGCTGTTGCTGAGTTCAAGGGTCCAGTAATATTTGGTGTTGTACGGTTGGCTCAAGTTACAATGGAATTGGCTAGAATTGAAGCCAGTTTTAGTGGCTTGTCACCTGGTAAGCACGGTTGGTCCATAAACGAGTTTGGGGATTTGACCAGAGGTGCAGCGAGTACTGGGAAAGTATTTAATCGGCCAAATCATGCATCTGAGAAGGTAAAACTTCTGTTAGTGTTCCTCTATGAAGTTAGCTTACTCTACTGTTCTATGTCCATTATTTTGGCATGTTGCATGGGAGAGTGAGTTGCTGCAATCTCAATACTCAACAGTAGGTACTTCTAGTTGTCAACTCACATGTAATGGAATCCTGTGGTGGCATCTTAGGGTGCTTTTATGTACATGTAAGTGTCTTGTTTGTTGCAATTTGCAGCAACATTTAAAAAAAGAAAATCAAAAGTCACTACCAGAGTGCAGGGTTTTACTCGATTGTTTTCAGCCAAGTTTTAAGCTATAGGAGAATCTGGGTTCTCAAATTGTTATAATTGAGAAGTTATACCATTCCGTGTGCGCTTTTCAATTTGTATATTCGCTTTTGTTTGATAAATGCAGAACACAATAAATTGTGTATAAGTCTCTCTCTTCCATACAATTTAGTATGTGCCTGTATTGCGGGATCAAATATAGCTACAGCAGTATAATTCTGTATGTGATTTTCATTTGTATACTTGCTTTTGTTTGCTTAATGCAGAACACAACAAATTGTTTATTAGTCTCTCTCTTCCATACGATTTGATTGTGTGCCCGTATTACAGGATCTAATATAGCTACAGCAGTATAATTCTGTGGGTGCGAAATTATCATCTAGTATTTAACTCCTGACTCGTGTAACACTTTTTTATTTTAATTTCTGTTTGAACATTTGTTGCTCACTAAGCTGCTTTGTTGCATGTAGCCCCTTGGTGACCTGGGAACACTAGAAGCTGACGAGAGGGGAGAAGCTAACTTCTCAGGCGCGAAAGAGATGCTTAAAGTTTCCGAGCTAATTGGTCGTTCCATCGTGGTGTATGAGACTGAAGACAAATCAGACCCCGGCATTGCGGCTGCGGTGATTGCAAGAAGTGCAGGGGTTGGGGAGAACTACAAGAAGATATGCACTTGTGATGGTGTCACCATATGGGAATCGCGCTAGATTTTGTCGTTATGTTTCATCTTATGTCTGATCAAGTACTACTATCTAACTTCTCCCCCACTTTCCCTTTGGTTTTTTTTTGTGTTACTGTACAATTATAGAGCATGTAAAAGTGTATGAGAGAAACAATTTGTCCAATAAAAGCACATCTGGTTACTCTTTCTGAGCCATGTTTTAATGAAAGGCTTGTGTTACAACATCTATTTTGTGGATGTACATTTCTAGCTTCAAATATGATGGTTCTGAGGGAAATATACATATCATTCTAGTTAAACAAGTTATTAGTACCCTGTAATCTTCACACACACATACATGTGGAAGGTGACATTTATTGATCTTTGCATAAAATCCTTGCAAGTTACAACACAACCAACATTAACCAGATTATCTCGCAAAAGCGCGGAGGTCGAGCCCCTGCTCAATGTGAAGAGTTATCATGGTTTTGTAATTCACAACCGCTTTCTCATCTGCGAGTTTGAACAAGAAGAAGCGGAGAAGCACCGCCGCGAATATCTTCATTTGTCTGTAAGCAAAATCCTTTCCAAGGCATATTCTAGGACCAGCCTACACACCAGATAAAAAGGGCTATTCACAGATGAACACATAATTGCGAGGCTACTGTAATAACTAGTCAGTGTAACCATTCTGAGAATAAAGGAAAAAAGAATCAACAGTGCTCTTCAAAACTTTCTTATTTACCTGAAATGCTGTAAACTTGAAAGGGCTTTCAGGCCGAAAACCTCCATTTTCGTCGAGCCACCTCTCCGGGCGAAAAATTTCAGCATCTTTACCCCATAAGTATTCCATTCGACCCATCGCATAAGGTTGATAGAACACGATGTCGCCTTTTCTTACACTGTAACCATTGGGTAAAACATCATCCGAAAAACAAACCTTATTATCCTGCAATTCATACAAATCTCTAGGTATTAATGCCTTTGACAATGAGATATCTAACTTGTTTTTTCACCCTTTTTTCCGAAAAGATAACAACAGAGAATAATTTTACTTACTAAAGGAACAGAAGGGTATAATCTTAGGGTCTCACTCAAGGTGGCATGGAGATAATGCATCTTGTTAAGAGCTTCATCATCAATGCTCGTCGAAAACTCTTCGACTGTCGCATCGTCTTTTGTTTTAGTAGCTCCCTTCACTTCCTCATAAATCTTTTCTTGGATTTCTGGGTGCTTGCAGATCATATAAAAGAACCAAGATAACGAACCTGCCGTAGTATCTTTACCAGCAATAACAAAATTCAGTATTATGTCGCGTAAATATCGGTAATCTAAAGCTTCGGAGACCTTTCGACTCTCCTGCACAAATCTCGATAGAATATCTGCCTTTTTTTCCTGTGAATGAGAGAGATGGTTAGCAATTTCGTGTCAATTTCGAACCAGAGAATCTGAAAAATGCAGCAACAAGCATTCACTCACCGAATCTTTTGCCGTATTCAAAATTTCGTCAACCCTCGTGTGAATCAGTTTGTACACGAAGTCGTCGACCACTTTGATCCTCCCCTTCAGTTTCGCCTCAGAGCCCAAGTTGAAGAACCTCATGATCTTCCAAAAGGCATTAACGTAGCGCAGCATAATGAACTCACTGGAATCATCGAACGCCTTTGCGAAATTGCTACCCTCGTAGTTGGAACCATTTAGACAATCCAACTCCAATCCGAAGCCAATGCTAAATATAGAGTCCATCGTCGATTTCATGAACAAGTCCTGCATATATACATTCATTGCAGAGACATATGAAGATCGTGTTCCGAATGGTAAAGGATTCATTACTCATAATGGTGGTGACACTCACTTGAATTTCCATTGATTGGTTTGTTTCCGCCTTTTGCGAGATTATGTGAGCAAGCTTAGCTGCATTTTTCTTGAAGATAACACCACTGAAGTCTCTTAAGACTTTTGTTGAGAACTCAAAACTCGCAAGCTTTCTTTGTTGGCGCCACTTATCACCATCCACGGCAAAAATACCATCTCCAAATAATTCTTTCGAATTTATGTAGTTATACGATCCCTGAAACGAAGAGTAAAATACGTAATCATGTGAAAAATGATTAAGGCTTAGTTTGGTATTGAGGTTTATACGCTATTAGATAGAATGGAGTTGAGAAAAAACATATAGGGATATGCTTCTCCGTAGAAAATATATCGTAATCGACTAACCGCAATATGCGGAACACAATATTATGTATGGAAACAAACAAGATATTTTTCCATTGTCCTTTTTCACCGCATGTAACGCAAAGTCTAAATGAGAGTACCTAGATTTTGACGTAAAAAGCTTCAAAAAGAATTGATTAAGGCTTAGTTTGGTACTGACTTCTATCTAACGCTATTAGATAGAATGAAGTTGAGAAAAAACATATAGAGACATACTTCTACGTTCTCCAATAGGACCGCAGAAAATATATAAAGCAATATACGGAACGTAATATTACGTACGGAAATAAATATGGTATTTTCACATCGTAGTTTTTTACTGCACGTAACACAATCTCACCGTAATCCCAAATGAAGCGTAAATTGCTCCTCAAAATCAGGTTTAAATAAAATTTAGTTATAGCAGTTTTAAGTATAATAACTCAAAGAAAAAGAGTGAGAGAGAGAAAGAGGAGGTATAAGTAAAAAGAATAAAAAATATTATAGGGATCTCCTGTAAAATCGCTTAATAGTTTGAGGGTGTTCAATGAACATTTATTCCATATAGAAAAATAATTCCATATAGAGAAATAATTCCATGGAGATTCCTCATAAATTTTGTATTGCAAGGCACACTAGCTAGGAGTGAAAACAGTCGAATACCGTCGGACATTTGATGAAATCATATTCATATTCGTAATCGTATTTTATTTTGGACATGAATTTGAAAACAAATATATGTTCGATGCTAAATTTTATTTACTATATCCGCTGAAAATTTTTTTGAATAAAATTGGATATTTTTCCATTTATTCAAATATTATTCGGATAGTAATATATACTAAGATACACATATAATTAAATATGAATTAAAATTAGTAATAATGTACTAAAATTTCACATTCGTGTTCAAACATTTTTATACTTATATTTTACTGAATAACATCTAAATTAAATTTAACAAATATAAATGCAATTTTGATATGAAATTCATAATAAAATAAACAAAAACACAATAAACCTCTCTACGTACTCTCCAAAATACACATTAACTTCCACCTTATATCTCCGCAAAAGGCAATGGAAACCCAATCAATATTTATAAATCTAAATTTATAATTATAATTTAATCTTAAATTAAAATTTAAATATATTTTAATTTAAATAATTATTATTAAATTTAAGAATCTCATACCTCTCACATATGAGAAACCTCTTTACTCACAATATACCACCCACTTTTTTTATTTTATTACAATATATGAATTAATAACATCTATTAATCTTCGAATATCAAAATTCGAATCTGAACTCCAGATAATCTAATGCATTCGTATTCTAATCCGAATTCAAAGATACTGTAAATATAATATTTGAATCTGAATTCAAATTTGAATTCAAATGAATAGATAATTTTTAACTTGTATTCGCATTCAATCGGTCGGAGTTTATTCTAACCACTCTCACCGCTAACACCAGCCCTTTCCCTTCTCTATCTTTTTATTTTTTTTATTTTTTATTTTTTTGTTATGTTGTTAGTTTAATTGGTGCACGTGGTCCTTTTTATGCTGGGGGCCAGTTCGTGCGCCACGTGTAGTTAAATGCTTTGTGAAATTATTTTTTTTTTTTTTTTTTTGTTTTTTGTTTTTGGGTTATGTTGTTAGTTTAATTGGTGCTTGTGCTTTTTGGAAATTAGAGTATTGGCTCAAAGCAAATAAATTAAACCTCTGACTAATAAAATTAAAATTTTAAAAATAAGCTGGGGGAGTTTTTTTTTTTTTTTTTTTATTTTTTATTTTTTATTTTTATTAGAGATAGGTAGCGTTATCTACTTTATTTATTTTATTTAAAAATAAATTTAGTAAAAATGTGAATCAATTAGAATTGACTTAGATTTTGAATACCAACCATTAATTTTTTTGTCACTTACTCTAAAAACGGTCGGTAAAAATTTAAATAGTTAAATTAAAATGACTAATAATTTAGATAAATTCTACACCTTTCTATTTTATTTTTTTTTAAATTTTTTTCTCGCCTATTTTATTAATATTTTTTTTCTCCCGACCGGATTGTTAGTTAACAAATTATTGACCCTAATTACCGACCGTTTCCAACACAAAAGACAAAATGTTTGATGGTTGATATTTTAGATTTTAAGTCTGAATTTTAGTTGATTTATACTTTTATCTAAATTTAATTTTAAAAAAATTAAAGCGAAGTGGTTAGCATGCTAATTTTCTCTCTCTCGCAACAACAACAAAAAAAAAAAAAAAAAAAAAAAAAAAGAAGGGAAAAAACAAATTATGTACTGACCTTGCCGTAGTTGTCGAAGTTGGTCTTGAGGATGTGCTCGACGACGGCGGGGTCGGAGGTGTAGATCTGGTTGCGGGCGGGCGCGAGCAGCCGGAACGTCCTGTGCCGGCAGGACAGCCGCGTGTGGTAGTCGTGAAGTCGGCCCACGTGGTAAAGCTGGTGGAACACGGTGCCGACTGCCGGCGGGTACCTTCTCTTGCTCCGGCCTCGCAGCACTCCCCAGCATATCAACACGGCCACCAGCAGCCCCAGCGCCGCCGTGGCGGTGGCGGTGGCGAGCCGACAGGAGATCCGGGACTCGTCGGAGTTGTTGTTATCATCCATGTTCGGGTGGATTTTTGTGATCGAGGGCGCTGGCCGTTGGCCTATTTTTATATACAAAATTGCTCTCCTGTCCAATAGTTTAAATTAATTTTCTTTTCATTTTAAATCTTTTAATATTAAAAAAATAAGCGAAAACTTTGTATCTCCACTGTGGTTTCACACTTTTTCTCACTTTAGTATCCGTGATTTAAAATGTATCAAGTTAGTATTATGTGGTTTTGCACTTTTTCACTTTAGTGCCTTGTGATTTAAAGTGTATCAAGTTAGTATTCTGTGGTTTTACACTTTTTCACTTTAATATCCTGTGGTTTAAATTGTATCAAGTTAATACCATGTGGTTTCGCATTCTCTCCTTTAGTACCATGTGGTTTCGCAATTTCTTAATTTAGTATCCTGTGGTTTAAAAACCATATGGTACTAACTTGATACAAAATAAAATCATAGGATACTAATTTGATACACTTTAAACCACAGGGTACTAAAATGAGAAAGTGCGAAACTATAGGTAATAACTTGATACACTTTAAACTATATGATATTAAAATAAAAAAGCACGAAACCACATGGAGTGTTTTTTGAAGTTTTTCAAAAAATAAAAAGTGATGAAAATAATGTGACAAACACTAGTCGTCGAGATAGATATAAAATTTGTGGTAAAATATCCGGAACTTGGACTATATAGATCTAGCTATTCAATTTTTCAAAATTTTAATTTTACTGTTAAATTTTTTTAATTTATTTGATTTGAATCGGTGAGCGCAATTTTTACTACGAATTTAAGCCAATTACTTAATTTTAAATAAATTTATAGTTGTTGTTACCATATATATTTCATACCATATATATATTATATATGTTACCATATATAATATATATAAATACTACCATTTATATTGTATATATTACTATATATATTGTTTTCTTATTAGGATAGTTTCTCATTAGGATAGTATTATTTCCTTTTGATTATTTCTTTGTATGACAGGATACAATCCTGTACTTCCATGTAAAGTGTTTTTCCTTCTCTATATAAGAGGATGGATTTAGATGAATAACACACACAAAATTTCCAACTCTCGTGTTACATGTTATCAGAGCACTTCTAGGGTTTTTTTTTCTTTCGACGACATTTTTGCTCATCTCCTGAAAGCGGGAATTGTCTGTCCGGATCGCACCACGCCCAAGGACGACACGATCCGCTCGAGTGGTCAATTGAGGTGCGATCGTCATCATCACGTCCGTGTGGCTGCGCATCGTACATCGACATACGTCTGACCAAGTCACTTCTTCAGATTTGTCCATTCTATCTCTTTTCTTTATTTATTTAAGTTATGACATCTTCTACCAATCAATTTCCACAACTATATGTCAAATTATCTGGTTCTAATTACCGGGAGTGGTCGGTGTCTGTAAAACTTTTACTTGATGCCCTAGATTTAACAGATCATATTAATGACACTAGCCCTCCTGACGATGAAAAGAAACTCAAAGAATGGAAGAATGCTAACAGACGTACTCGTGGAATTATATCCACATCTGTGGAAATTGACATCAGAATGCAGTTGGTGAGTTTCACTACGGCTCAGCAAATGTGGGATCATCTTAAAAAACTGTATGAGCAATCCAGTCATGCTCAATCATATGCTGAATTCCAAGAGATCACATCGGCCCATCAAGGTGAACGCTCCATTCAGGAGTTTTATAGCTTTATGCAGGCACGGTGGCGTCAACTATCTATCATGGAAGAATCATTATGCAAGACTTGTTTGGCTTGCACTTGTGCTACCAAACAAACGCAAATTCGTGATCAGCAGCGTCTTTTTCAATTTATTATGTGTCTACGGTCAGAGTTCGAGGCCTTATGAGGCCAACTTCTTCATCGATCTCCGCTACCCACCATTGATGCTGCACTTGCAGAGCTTATTGCAGAGGACACCCGTCTTCGAGTATTCCATTCCTCCAGTCCCTCAACACCGACTGTACTTGCTGCTCCAAATCAAGCTCCTCCCGTTGTTTCGTCATCTGAGCCTTTTTCTACTAATTCGTTTGTTCCTCGAAAGAACAAACGCAATATCCAATGCAAATATTGCCAACTCTGGGGGCATTCCATTCAAGATTGCAGGAAAAAGAAGTGGGCTGATCAACATCGACATTCTCCACGTGGTTATCCTGCTGCTGCTTCTACTTTGCAGATCGAGCATCCTTCTCCTAACAGCACTGTTTCTACTCAACTCAGTTGGCCTCAACTAATGCAGCTACTGCAACAGAGCAACCTGAATAACTCAACTCCAAAAGAGCCAGAATCCAAATTCCTTAGGCATCATCGGTACCACCGGGTTTTGGTTCCCTTTCAACACCTAGCTTTGGAGGTAATTCTAAGAATTCTGGATTCTTGACTCAGTGCTTCTTTTCATATGACTCCACATGATTCATTACTTTCTTCACCTTCTCTATTGTCTTCTCCGCTCAATATTTTTCACTGATGGTACACCACTTCCCGTTACTCATTATGGTAACATATCACCTACCATTAGTAATTCCGCCAAATTTTGTGTGCCATTTTACACATACCAAACCTTTCTTTATATCTTTGGTCTGTCAGCCACATGACTGGTCATGATTGTACAGTTACATTTGACTCCTCTTCTTGTCGTGTTCAGGATCGTCGAACAGGGACTTTGATTGGACAGGGCCATAGGCGAGATGGCTTGTACTATATGGATCATCTGCATCTACCATCCAACCATAACTCTGTTAACACCACCACTGCTTCAACCGTCTCTAATACTACTTTATGGCATCGTCGCTTAGGTCACCTTTCTTTTGAACATCTTAATGTTTTAGTTCGTCGTGGTGTTTTAGGCAATTTTTCTGTTTCCAATAATCTTAGTTGTATGGGTTGCAAACTTGCTAAACATACTACTCGACCTTTTCCTGCTAGTAATTCTGTCTCTCATGCTGCTTTTGATTTAATTCATTCTGATGTTTGGGGTCCTGCTCCTATTTCTACACGTATTGGTAATCGATACTATGTGATCTTTGTGGATGACTATTCTCGTTTTACCTGGATATATTTTATGAACAACCGGTCTGAACTGTTGCAAATATATAAAAATTTTACAATTATGATTCAAAACCAATTTGGTACAAATATTAAAATCTTTCGTTCAGACTCTGGTGGTGAATATATCTCTTCTGTATTCAGACAAATTCTTGCAAGTCACGGCACCTTACCTCAGCTTTCTTGCCCATATGCTCATCAACAAAATGGGGTTGCTGAAAGAAAGCATCGTCATATCATGGATACTGCTCGATCTCTTCTTTTTGATAGTTCTGTTCCTTCACAATTTTGGGCTGATGCTGTCAATACAGCTGTTTACTTAATCAACATTATGCCTTCCAGTGTCCTTTTAGGTGCCACTCCCAGCGAGCGACCGTTTGCCAAGCCTCCTTCATATGATCACTTGCGAGTCTTCGGTTGCACTTGTCTTGTTTTGCTACCTCCTCACGAACGAAATAAATTGTCTCCTAAATCTGCTATTTGTATCTTTTTAGGGTATAGTCTTGAGCATAAAGGGTATCGTTGCTATGATCCTAACACGAGACGTCTTCGCATTTCTCGTGATGTGATCTTCTTTGAGCATCTTCTCTATTATGCCCAACCCACACCCGCCAATACATCTTCTTCATCCGCCCCTATCGATCTTTCCTTTTTGCATGATTCTTTTTCAGGGCATTCCTCTTCCCCTGAGGACTCTCTCTCTCCTAATACCTCTCCTGCAGATGAAAGTGAAGTTCATGCCTCTCATGATAGCCCTTCCGTCGAAGCTCCAACCGACGTTCCTCCGACATCCGTGCGTCGCTATCCCCTTCGAGAGCGCCAGCCCAAAAGGTTTTTTGGTTGTGTTTCCTCATATTCTCTTTCTCCCCATTTCTATACTTTTCTTTCTACCATTCATACTCACCAGGAACCACGAACTTACCGCCAAGCTGCGGCCATTCCTGAGTCGCAAGATGCTATGTCTGATGAACTTAAGGCTCTTCATCACACCGCATTGGACGCTTGTTCCTCTTCCTCCGGAAAGGTTCCTATCGATTGCAAATGGATCTACAAAGTTAAGACAAAGTCTGCTGGGTCTATTGATCGATACCAGGCCCGCTTGGTTGCTCGTGGCTTTACTCAAGAGTATGGCATCGATTACGCGGAGACATTTGCTCCGGTTGCTAAAATGACCTACATTCGCGTTCTTATTGCGATTCTTTGCCTCTCGTGGTTGGCCGTTATATCAACTTGATGTTAAAAATGCTTTTTTACACGGTGATCTTCACGAAGAAGTTTACATGCAGCCACCTCCTGGTCTTAATCATCCACCTGATCATGTCTGCTTAATGCCTTGTATGGTCTTAAACAAGCTCCTCGTGCTTGGTTTGAGAAGGTCTCGACTGCTGTTATCTCTGCTGGTTTTCGTCAGAGTGAAGATGATCATGCATTATTCATTCACTCTTCTGCTCGTGGTATTACTGTTTTACTTCTCTATGTTGATGATATGATTATTACTGGTGATGATCCCGATTTTATACATTTTATCAAATCCTTCTTTCAACGTCAATTTGAAATGAAGGATCTCGGACTTCTCCGTTATTTTCTAGGAATCGAAGTAGCCTACGGTTCTAAAGGCTATTTACTATCTCAACGGAAGTATACAGCGGATCTCATCTCTCGTGCTGGTCTTACTGACAATGACACGGTCAATACTCCTATGCAACTTCATCAAAAACTAACTCCTGCCATGGGTGAGCCACTTTCAAATCCCACACGCTATCTGGAGTTAGTTGGAGCTCTTATTTATCTCACTATCTCTCGTCCAGATATTGCTTATGCTGTCCACATAGTAAGCCAATTTGTTCAGGAACCAACTTCTGTTCACTATGCTGCTGTTCTGCGCATTCTCCGCTATCTTCGTGGCACTATTAATCAGAGTCTTTTCTTTTCTTCTACCTCGGAACTTGCACTCCGAGCTTATTACGACGCCGATTGGGTTGGGGATCAAAGCGATCGTCGATCTACCACGGGTTATTGCGTCTTTCTTGGTGATTCGCTTATTTCTGGCGAGCTAAGAAACGAGAATATTGTCTCCAAATCCGGTCACGGAAGGCGAGTATCGTGCTATGTCTGCTACAACATCTGAGATTGTTTGGCTTCGTCGTCTTCTTGGTGATATTGGCATTACTTGCTCTACTCCGACACCTCTGTATTGTGACAATCAAAGTGCCATCAAGATTGCTAACAATCCGGTTTTTCATGAACGCACTAAACATATTGAAATTGATTGTCACTTCGTTCGGCATCATTTTCTTCAAGGCACACTGACCTTACCTTATATATCTTCTCGTCTTCAGCTTGCCGACTTCTTCACAAAGTCTCATACCACGCAACGTCATCAGTTTTTGTTATCCAAACTCTCGGTGTTTAACCCACCTTGAGTTTGCGGAGGGGTGTTACCATATATATTTCATACCATATATATATTATATATGTTACCATATATAATATATATATATACTACCATTTATATTGTATATATTACTATATATATTGTTTTCTTATTAGGATAGTTTCTCATTAGGATAGTATTATTTTCTTTTGATTATTTCTTTGTATGACGGGATACAATCACATGCTTATGTAAAGTGTTTTTTCTCTATATAATAGGATGTATTTAGATGAATAACACACACAAAATATCCAACTCTCGTGTTACAGTTGTGACAATTGTATAAACTATATTAACTGAATATGTAAAAAGCAAATAAATGGTATTTAAAATTTAAAATTAAAATATTATTGGCAAATTCAAATTAAATAAATTTAAAAATTAGAGAGAAAAATTAAAAATTTTATAAATTAGATAGCTACATTCCAACGATCTATGGTTTAAATAAATTTTGTACGTATCTTCCTAAAAGTTTGTTGACGTCGCCCCATTGATATGTTGAGATTGCAAGGTCGCCTCGAACTATACGGCGTTTGGAAATTGACCAGCCGCCATGTGGATGGCTTGAGTTCTTAATTAAAGATTAAAATTTATAGGCACTAGGGGTGTAAATGGATGTGGATACCCGACTTTAACCCGAATTTAAATTCGACGGATTTGAATTTTATCCGAGATAAATGGATATGGATTTGAATATGGATATTAAAAATAAAAACCCGACGGATATGGATTTAGATAAGGATATTGACTGGACCCGATCCGAACCCGAATCCGAACAAGAACAAAAATATGATGTAATATATAAAAAAAATTCAAGCTTTAGATCTGAATCTAAAGGCCAAAAAAAATACTTAAACTTTTATAATCTAAACCAATATATATATATATATATATATATATATATATATATATATATATATATATATATATATAATTGGTAAATATTATTTTCGGGTTCGGATTTCGGATTTTTGCTCGGGTTCGGGTTTGGATGTGGATTTTTAAAATCCATCGGGTTCCGGTTCGGGTTTCGGGTTTGGTCCTCGGGTTCAGGTTCGGATTTTTAAAAATCCGACCCGAATCCGACCCGTTGACATCTCTAATAGACACCTTCTAAAGTTGAACATATTTTACATTGATCCCACATTTTTTTAGGAAAAACTTTAAAAAAACCTATGTAGTTTTGCACTTTCTTATTTTAGTATCCTATAGTTTAAAGTGTAAAAATTTGTCTCCCTATGGTTTCGTTTTTCTCTTTTTATTATCAATTTTATTAATTTTTTCTTAAATCGGTGACAAGTTAAAAATTAAAGAATACTAAAGTGAATATTCGATAAATCTAGATGGGTATACGAACTTTTTTTTGTATATAATTTAACGAAATATTAACGAAAAAGTTCTTGAAAAGATAAGAACGAAACTACATGGGCAAATTGGTACACTTTAATTAAATCGCGAGGATACTAAAGTGAGAAACTATGAAGCCACATGAGGTTTTTTTTTGAAGGTTTTCCTTTTTTTTTTATTAACACTTTTTCTGCTTATTAACTATTTAATTTAGTTTCTTCTGTTGACAATTCTAGAGACCCAAATTTCATTAGATGATAAGTAGTGACGTAAGAAGCATTTGTTTGAAAGAAGTTTCTCCAATAACGTCGCAGTCGTAGTATTAGGATGAGAGTTCCTGAATGTCGAGATCAGATCTTTTAAACATCTATGATTTCGTTGCTGTTCTCACAGTAATAAGTATGGTTGAGTCCAAGTCATAAAATTACATTTTAACATACGCTAAAACTACTTTATAATAAAAATTAAATTAATTAATGAGTCTAAGTCACAAAAAAGGGCCACTAACAGATTTTAATTTGCACGACTAATAATATTATATCAGTTAATAAATTTTAACTGAGCACCCAACCACTGTATAATTTATTAAAGAAAAAAATAAAATAATTACGAAATGTTATTCCATATCTGATTTGATGAAAAATTATACGAAGAACCTCTCAACAACTAAAGCCAGTGTTAAAATAAATTTCTTTCCTTTTACGTTTTTCTTATTCTACTACTATTTTTTTTTTTTTTTGACTTTTCTGATTTTTTTTACTTACTCTAATTAGTTTTGTTAAAAGTTTATCAAATTAAATACTTATCATTTAGCTAATAAATTTTTTTTTTTTGAGAAATAGGTAGCACGCAACTTACTTCGTTTATTTCATTTAGAAATAAACTTAGCTAGAAATGTGAATCAACTGGGATTCGAACTAGGGTCACGGATACCAACCATCAAATCCTTTGCCACCTCCTCTAGAGACGGTCGGTATTTAGCTAATAAATTATAATATAAAATTTAATAATAATAATATAAAAAAAATAAACTAAAAATAATAATAAATTAAAATTTAATGTACCGTTTGGTTCGGGTATAAGCAAGAACTAGTTATTACAGGGATAGGTACAAGTATGGGGATAAGAAACATAGCGTTTGGATGAAAATTGTGTTGTTCCCGAGGATAAGAAAAATATTAGGTAGTTTTATATAGAAAATGAATGTGTTGGTGGGGATAAACGAGAATTACTATTCTCGAATAAAAAATTAGCGTTTGGATATAAAAGGAGGGATAAGGGCCTATTCCTATCCCTATCCCTTAACCAAACAAAGCCTAAGGTCTGGCACCGTTTGGTTAGGGGATAGGAATAAGAATAGGCCCTTATCCCCTTTTTTATACCCAAACGCTAATTTTTTACCTGAGAATAGTAGTTCTCGGTTATCCCCACCAACACCTTCATTTCTTATATAAAACTACCTAATATTTTTCTTATTCTCGGGAACAACCTAATTTTCATCCAAACGCTATTTTTTATCCCTTACTTATTCTGTAATATTAGTTCTCGCTATACCTTAAATGTTGGCATCATATATTCGGAGGATCTGTAATTTAATGTAACACAAAAAGGGTACAAATATGAAACGACTTGCGAAAGTGTTCGCACCTATCACCTATAGACGGACCTACGTTTTAATTGTTAGCTTTCTTGTGGGGATTGTTTTCTCCGTAATTTTGGACTATTATAGGCGACTGTCTGACTTGCAGGAAAGCAGTTTATGATTATTACTAATTTTGTATTTTTATTCGCCAAGTCCGTATGGCGTACACCTTTCTCGACAGAGTAGAACGAGTCCCTTTCATAGAGTCCTCGCCGTGTTACTAGCATGCATTGAATGTTCATAGTCCTTGCCATGTTACTAGCATGTACTGAATGTTCTAACTTTATAAGAATTAAAATCGTACATTCGCCATAATTTTGATACCTAAACTTGAATTGTAGACCGGATTCTTACTTGTAGTAATTAGGATGTTAACGTACGTTCGTCCATTAAAAACGTGTTCAGAAATATTTTAACTGTTAGATTTATTGTATCGTTATAGATCGAGTTAAAGAGACTGATCGTTTTTTTATAGATCGCTTTAAATAAATCACAAAGGCCACATCCTGTCGGTCTCGATTGTGATTCTACTTAATCACCACGTCACGATTTCAAACGTGATCAAATTTCAATGACCTCCTCGCCAAGGATCTTTGGCTCATTTAAACCAACAACCCTCCCTTTAGTATCTGCACACATTTGCAACATGCAGGAATCGAATCCGTAATCTTTGGCTCTGATACCACTTGTCGGATTGGAGTTATTGATCTTCATTTATGTAGTGAATAAGATTTTCTATTAAAAATTCAACCGATTTTGATTTTTTTACGCCGTTAAATTAGCAAATATCGCATACCAACCATAAAAAATTGTCAATTTTGTAACCGTTTAATCGTAAGGTAAATGATATCAAAAAATTATAAAATTTGATTTCTAAACGTTTTAAATGTTCTAGATAATATTTATTGATGTGGATCGTCGATTCGGAAGCTCTATCATCGAAAACAACTTTTGAGTACGAGGGTGATGGTACTCATAAGAGTATAGTAGCAGGACTCTCTCTCTCTCTCTCTCTCTCTCTCTCTCTCTCTCTCTCTATATATATATAGGGATAATTTCATCAATACCCTTCTAGAAGACAAGAATTTCATATATACCCCTCAAAATTACAAAATATCAGCAATACCCCTCTAAAAAGCAAAAATATTCACAAATACCCCTAACATTAACATTCCGTTAAAAAAGTCATCTAATATTCTGTAAATACCCATTTTACCCTTATTACTAATTTAACTAAGTATAATAATTTAAGATTAATTACATGATCAAGATCAATTATTAACCTTTCAATCACATAATAATTTCAACATTCTTTTTAAAATTTTACAATTAAAGATCTATAGTTTATTAAGTGTAATAATTAAATCTTGTTATGATTTTTCGCTTGTAAATTATATATAGTTGTACTGCAATTGTCCATTGTAATATTCAATATTAATTTCAAGATTTATTTTTTTTTGAATTTTATTTAAACAACTCACATAAGTCGTACAAAAAATATTTTGATATAAAAATTTTTGATATTAGTATTTTTCATATGGACCCCTCAAGTAATAGGTTTTTAATTGAACATTTATTGTCCACAAAAAAGTAACATTGCATGAAGACCCGCTCACCCATTAGTTCACTTCAGCATGTTCCTAGCTTTGAATAATATATATATATATATATATATATATATATATATATATATATATATATATATATATATATATATATATATATAATTAATCGAAATTAATTTTGTAGATTTTTATCCATTGGATTAAGAGATATGCGGTTAGATGATGTGGGATGCCTACTATTGAGTGGGTGGTTGGTTAAATATTATGATCTAACGGGTGGAAATGATCAAAGGGTAGATCTAAGAGTAAAAAATTTATAAGAACCAAGTACTTGGTGCTTTTATAAGCACTATAGCCGGACTATATAAAAGTAGGGCTACTATACTCTTATGAGTATAGAGCCTTTCGTACTCATAAGTTTTCAAAATGATTTATGGGTGAGGATTTCCACATATTTTATCCACCAATAATTAGTACTAAAAATATTATTTTTATAATTTTAAGGGTATTTATGAAATTATTCCTTTATTAGTTGCTGTCAAAAGAACAACCCAATCAAGGGTAAATTAGTTATTTTATAACTTCATCTTAGCGTCCGTTGGAAGAAACGGTATTTATGATAATTTTCTACATTTGAAGGGGTATATATATGATATTTTCAATTTTATAGGGGTATTTACGATATTTATATATTTAAGAGGGTTATTGGTGATTATTTATTTTATAATTTCATCTTAACGTCCGTTGGAAGAAACGGTATTTATGATAATTTTCTACATTTGAAGGGGTATATATATGATATTTTCAATTTTATAGGGGTATTTACGATATTTATATATTTAAGAGGGATATTGGTGAAATTGCCCCATATATATATATATATATATATATATTTAGGCTCCTAATAGTTTAAAGAATTTTTTAACCAAAATTCAATTGATTTGGATAGCTTTACACTGTTAAACGAGAAAACGTCTCATATCTACCATTAAAATTACAAAATTTGAAACCCTTTGATCATTAGGCTAATAATGTCGAAATAATTTGAAATTTTATTTCTAAATACTTCAAGTGATATAGATCATATTTAATGATGCCGATCATTGATTTGGAGGCTCCATCATTGAAAACAAATGGGTGGCAACGGAGCCCGTTTGCTACCGATAGTATTCTAGCTCCTCTCTCTCTCTCTCTCTCTCTCTCTCTCTCTCTCTATATATATATATATATATATATATATAATTAGTTTTTAGCTTAACCTAAATATAAAGTCCAAACTCAATTATAAAAAAGTTATTTATATATAAAATTTCAACTATTAGATCAAAGTTAAATAGGTAAGATCTCATAAATCTATTTTCTGTACATATTCTTCATAATTTTTTTAACTTGTTATTCATGAGCCAGCTCGTATTTGGCTCGTTTATTAACGAGCCGAATACGAGTTGAATTTTTTGGCTAGATGTTTTTACGAGTCAGCTCATGTTCGGCTCGTTTATGAAATGAGTCAAACGCGAACCAGCCTCAGCTCGCTCCTGTTCAACTCATTGACAATCGTTTGGTTCGGATATAAGCAAGAACTAGCTATTACAGGTATAGGTACAAATATGGGGATAAGAAAAATAGCGTTTGGATGAAAATTGGGTTGTTCCCGGGGATAAGAAAAATATTTAATAGTTTTATATAGAAAATAAAAGTGTTGGTAGGAATAACCGAGAATTACTATTCTCGGATAAAAAATTAACGTTTGGATATAAAGAGGAGGATAAGGGCCTATCCCTATTCCTATCCCCTACTCGATCATATGTACCTATTTCCATTAATACAAATCCTCTGTCAATCTCTCTTTTTCAATAAAAAAAAAAATTTGTTTGTGCTTAATTCATCTATTTTTATACTCTGAATGCATCAATTCTTCATTTATTTGTATCTTTAATTCGAGTGTTAATTAAGTTTTTATACAAAAATGGCTAGCTGATAAAGATGGAATATGAAATAAAAAATAAAAAACTTAAAAAAACGTGAAACACTAATATACAAATACACTTGTTGTATGCAATAGTAGCTCACCTTATAATAGTGAATCCATATAGGGACTAACACATAATATTAAATTTGAAAGTTTGAAACCTTACTCCATTACTATATTTCATAGCATGTAACACAAGCAACTCAATTCGAATCACTTCAGACTTCTAGCGTAACTGGTATAGAGTCGAGATACACAACATTTTCAATTTAAATCATGAAACATACGAACAAAATTTACGCGCTAATTAACGGGCATGGTTAGCATTTGACAACGCTCGAAGCAGTTTCCCAAACTCGATCAGCTTATCGACTTCGGGCATCACTTCTTTCACCGCATCGTGCGCGCAAAACCGACCGGCCCAGGCGACGAGCAGCGGCACCTTCGCCTCGTCGAGTAGTTTGATGTCTAGAATCTTTTCAGATGCTTGAATCCACCCAATGAATGAGCCCAAAATGATGTCTAAGTATCCAACATTGTCTCCGCCGAAAAAGCGCTTCCCTTTGCTGCAGTTCTCGAATGCTGCTTCTAGCTGCAGGAGAGCAGCTGCAACTTGTTCCAGCGCTTCAGCCGCATCCCCTTTCATTGTTCCCCTCAAGATGCGAAGTGATCCAGGTAACTGTTGCAAATAATCAGAGAGATTATTTTTTTTTTGTTGTTTATTTTGAATTAAAATAATATAAAATTTATCAGAATTATCATTTATCTTGATCTAATCTTTTGAAAATTTCATTTTACTACTTTACTTTATAATTCGAATGAATTGAGTCATTTCATAATTTTTTCACTTTAAAATATAAATAAATACCGTTTATCTATACAGACTGAGCAGTGCTATTATACTATTATGAGTATAGAGGTCGATCTTTGTATTCATAAAATACTTTTTACCACAAAAATGTAATGAGTCAACATAGTGTTCACCAACTTAAATTAAATAAATTAAAAAATTAAATAATAAAATAAAAATTTTAAAAAACTAAATAGTCAAAATCAAATAATTTATAATTCAGATAAATATTAAGATAAAAATACCGTAGACCAACTCAAGTCGAACAAATCTAAAAAAATAGATAATAAAATTAAGAAGGTTTCACACTTGTTCACTTTAATTCCATGTGGTTAAAAATGTATCAATTTAGTGCTCTATTGTTATATTTTTATTCTTTTATTATCGATTCTACTAATTTTTTTTCATTAAACCAGTGATAAAATTTAAACTAAAGAATACTAAAGTGAATATTCAATAAATTTAGATGAGATATCTAAAATTTTTTGTATATAATTTGGCAAAATATTAACGAAAAAGCTAACGAAAAGATAAAAATAAAAACACAAGACACTAACTTAGTACAATTTAAATTACATAGTATTAAAATAAAAAAGTGCAGAACTATAGAGATGGTATTTAAAGTTTTATCCTAAAATTAAAATTATAAAATTTACGGTCTCTTATATTTCAAACCAGAATTCCTTTTAATCCGATGCGAGACTGTTGGCGGAACAGGCAAATTGAAATTGGAATAATCCATAATTCAGATAATTTCTAAACATTTCTTCTAAATAATAATAATAATAATAATAATAATAAAATAAAGAGAAGGAGAGGAGGAGGCAGTAGGCTGATGATAACCTGATCGTCAACGTAGGCGGCCCAGAATCGAGCGGTGGCGCGGTGGTACGGATGGGAGGGGAGGATGGAAGGGGCGTCGGAGGAGGAGGAGGGCGGCCAGACGTCGTCGATGTATTGGAGGATGACGGCGGACTCGCAGACGGGGCGGGCGTTGTGGAGGAGGACGGGGATTTGCTGGCGGACGGGGTTGGAGCGGAGGAGCAGGTCGCTCTTGCGGCCCAGCTCTTCCTGAAGGAACTCGTGCCTCACCCCCTTCAGCTTCAGCGCGAATCGCACCCGCATCACGAACGGGCTCGCCCATCCCCCCACCACCTTCACCTCCTCCTCCTCACCCTTCCCTCCTTCCATTCTCTCCTCTCTCTCTATCTATCTCTCTCTCTCTCTCTCTCTCTCTCTCTCTCTTGCCTCTTCCCTTCGGATTTTTGGGATTTTTTTTCCTTTTTTTTTTTTCTTTTTTTTTTTTTTAAAAAAACTGAGGGTTTGGTAATTGGTAGAGGTAGAGTTGTTGTCTTCACCAAGGATTTAAGTGTCGTAGCATCGGGTCGTCTTAAACTTCACACGCACGCGTCTGCTTGCGATGCATGCATCGCGCAAAAAAAAAAAAATCAAAAAATATTACTGAAATATTTATTTTTTTAGAACAAAATATTCTAACTATTTATTATATCTTTTTATCACATCTTTTGAACTTTATTCAGAAAATTACTCACTAATTTAAAGAATAGAGGGTTTTGAACCGTAATCGCAATCAGATCGTATCGTCTTTGGTAACTTGTTGGCACGCAGACGATAAGTAGATACGGCACTTAAAACCTGGTCTTCCCTCTTCAATATTATAAAAATCGAGTCCAATAGCTTCCGATCAAGGGTCGAATGTTTTTGTATTTTTGAGAGACAGATAGCGAATCCGTTTCGTTTATTTCGTTAAAAAATAAACTTAGCTATTAATGTGAATCAATTAGGATTCGAACTCGGGTTTCGGTCAAACCTTGACAGCTGTACCTTTAGGGACATCAAATGTCGAATGTTCCATCACTAAAGTCTGCTGCTCAGTTCATTTTAAATTTAGAGTTCATTTTATATGGGTTCATCTAAATATAGTAAATTACAAATATAGTCCTACAAAATAAATTTTCATATGTTATTTCTACAAAAATTTTAATATTTTCATATATACCATTCTGATTTATTACATTAAAATAATATTTATTTTATAAGTAAAATAATCATTTTGCCATCACAGATATGTACTTTCAACTGTTAATTAAAGAAAGATAAAAAAATTCAATTCATCTTATTAACTAAATAGAATTAAATATTTTATCTATGATTAACTAATTTTTTCTAATTGATTCTTAACGGTAGGATTGTATTCGAAAACATCATAGCTTTTGTAGGGACAATATATGAAATTTGAACTTTATAGAAATATATTTACAATTTATTATATTTATAAGAATCTTTATGAAATTAATCCTTAATTTTATCATAAAAAAAATTTATCTATATTATAATTATTATTCTAAGATAGTTGATTATAAAATACTGATTTTTAGTTCAAATTAAGTTTACGCAGATTTTAGGTATTTAGTTTTATTAATTTATGCTAATAAAATAATAAATTAATTAAGTTTATTTTAAATCTAAGTCGTTAGATTTAATATAATTGGATTTAAAAATTTTGACCGGCCTGATTAAATCGGATCGATTCATCACTTCGGTAGTTGAACCATTAGTTCGAATAGTTTAAAATAAAATTTTAAGTTTTTCGATTTAGAGAATTGAATAGAACTGTGTCAGGATCGAATCGGGCCAACGGGTTAATACGACCTCATTCCCAAATCTTTTTTTTTTTTTTTTTTTTTGAAAAAGATCGGCTGTTTTGTTTATTTTATTTAAAAATAAATTTAACTAGAAATAATAATTAATTAAAATTTAAATTTAGATCATCAAATTTTTACCACTTGTTTTAGAAACGGTCGGGCATCTCATTCCCAAATTATTGACTGTGGTTTGAAAGGGCTTTTCAGGACTTCTTAAGACTTAGTTTGGTATTGAGGTCTATCTAACGTTATTAGATAAAATAGAGTTGTAGAAAAAGCATATAGGGATATGTTTCTGCGTTCTCCGGTAGAAACGCAGAAAATATATCGTAACCGACTCATCGCGATATGCGGAACGCAATATTACACGTACGGAAATAAACGGAGTATTTTTCCAACGTACTTTCTCACCGCACGTAACACAGTCTCTCCGCACACGCAATACCAAACGAAGCCTAACACGCACAAAAATAAAAAAATAAAGGGGCAATTGCTTATATACCCCTGAAAAGTTTCCGATTTTTTGATTTATCCTTCTTAGAAGGCTAATATTGAAAATACCCCTCCTACGTTCCAACCTATTTCTAATATACCCTTAGAGTTAAAATCTGTTAAGTAACTCTGTTATCTCTGTAAAATTACTATTTTGCCTTTTTCAAAATAGTATTTCGACTTTTGGTCTTTTTCAATATACCCCTCTACCGTCACCAATCTTTCTTATTTGCCCTTAAGTTAAGGGCAAAATTGATATTTTAATTTTTTTTAACTGTGGTAGATATTTAACTCACGTTTAACCCAGATTAACTTAACATGAGATAACTGCGGGGGTATTTTATAATAACGGTGGAATGTATGAGGGGCATTTTAAAAAGAAAAAAAAAGTAGGGGTAGATCGAATATTTTCGTACGCATTAGGAGTATATAGGTAATTATCCTAAAAATAAAAAAGAGGAAAAGAAGAAGTGCTTTTTGCGTTGCTGGGTCGTTGGTGAACACGTCTACGCTGATCATTTTATTGTCGAAATGGGCACAAATTCCGAGAGTGCAATGTGCATTGTCGCCGGTGACTCAAGTAATTCGAAGTGAATCAGAGTGAAAGTGAAATTTCGGGAGCTAAATGTCAAAAATTAAACTAAAACTTGAGAGTCTGAACTCACAAAAGAATTTGAACTCAAGGCAGGCTAGAGTTTCAGGTTCCTGATCTTGAGATGGAGAGTTTGAACGTCATCTGCGCATCAGCACATGGTAAACCTTCAGCTCCCGTCTGGTTGGGGGTTAAGGAGTGGAATAACCCTTAACCCTCATTTTATCTCCAAACGCCATCAAAAAGCGATGGGATTAGCTAAGCCGGAATAACTTTTTGCTAAGCCGGGTTAGGTGTAACCCCATCTAACCCCACCAAATCCCAACCAAACACTATTTTTCTATTCATAATAACTCATTATCCTTGTTATCCCACCTACTTCAATCAAACACTATTTTTCACTATTCTCGACTAACCCCAACTCCCAACCAAATACAAAAATACTTTAACCCCACCTTAATCCCAAACTTAATACTATTTCTGGAATAACTAGTTTTTTCTTAACCCCGAACCAAACGGGGGCTCAGGCTCTGGACTTCCAAAGGGGAGTCCGGACCTCGCATAGTTTCGATCATATTTGGCTTCCCGTGAGGCGGCATTGGAGAGTAAGTAATTAAAGACCGGACCCTAAATTCGGTCATGGGTATTGGGTGTGACATTGGTAGTTCTTTCTCCATAACTTGATGCACGAACACTTGACAAGTTAAATATATCATTAGCAACTTTATAACTTGTAACTGACCATTCCTAGAGCAAGTGGGAAAAGACTTGATGGACAGCAGTTTTATTTATCTTATTTATTTCTTACTTATACTTTTTTTCAGTTGAATGAGTGTAGATCGTCACTTTAGGCAGTTGTATCAATCAAAAACTTATTTCAAGTTCTAATCTCTTTATTATTATTATTTTTACAGAGCAATCTATGTGGGTGAGACGGATGATCGCAACAAGAATGTTGCGGATTAGATAAACCCCTATGTATCTATGTTGGTCGAGTGAGGGTACCAATTTGTAAGAAAGAAAATAATATATTTAACCATATTTCGAAAAGGCCACTGGTGTAATTCATTTCGAAAAATGGATATTTTGAAAGAATTGGATTTTAGTTGTAGAAATTCAAAGTATTCACAAGTTTAGCTTTGATACTTTAATGTACATGATCTTGTATGTATTATATAGGTTGTTGTTAAAATTTTGCCTGTTCGGTGGATCTGTCGCATGTGGCTTGGCTGGGACTAAGCAAAAGGGATCAAAACATTGTTGGATACAATGCTTATTCTCTGAGAAGAGTAGATATAAGTTTTGGCAATATCAATTTCCTAACTAACAAACTTGAACCCAGTATATTAAACAACATTGGGTTATCGGTATTCGAGACCCGAGTTCGAATCCTAGTTGATTCACATTTCTAACTAAGTTTATTTCTTAACGAAATAAACGAAGCGGGTAGTATGCTATCTATCTCTCTCAAAAAAAAAAAAAAAAACATTGGTTTATCTTTTCTCCCTGCAGGTATTATCAAATCAATCACAATAAATTCATCACTTGCTAAGCGAAATTTATTTGACATCATTCCCACATTTTAATATTTTTTTCCCTTTTCAAAATTTATAGAGCCTTTGTACTATAAGAAACTTCAGAGCAATTAATACACAAATGCATGCTATACATATGGGCACTACTTTGGAACACTACTCCGAAGCTGATCACTAAACTTGTTTCTTCATTTTATTACACACGCTTCCTTTTATTCGCGGCAAACTATCTGGCTACAGTAGTGCCCATTTAGGTTGGAGCACTTTCGAACAATACTCTATCATCTTGTCAGTTTTCGGTATATGCTCCTTCACGGTCGCGATGGAGCAGAACCGCTCCGCCCACGCCGCTAAGAGAGGGAACTTCGCCCCGTCGATGAGTTTGAGACCCGATATCTTCTCTATCGTCTTCACCCAGCCCAGAAAGCTTCCGAGAGCGATGTCGAGATAGCCAACATTGTCTCCACCGAAGAAGGGCTTCCCTTTGAAGCTTTTCTCATAAGCCTCTTCCAGTAAACTAAGTCCTGCGAATGATTGCTCTATAGCTTCTGCTTTTTCCTTTTCGGTCTTTACATATAGAATCTTTATTGCACCATAAAACCACTGCATATAAAGAGAGGTAGAAAAATATATTGAAGAAAACTTTACAAACTTCTTGATCTATTGGAATTGAAAAATTATACACTACTATATGAAATTTTATAATTAAGACTTGAATCCATATCCAAAGTCACTCCTTACCACTGGATTGGCTTCATGGGTCAAAATTGAAATTAATGAATATATAATCAACCAGTTTGCCTTTGACCTAGATAATTTTAGAATCAGTTGCTCTACTCAATCAAAATGATTTTCGATGAAGTATAAATAGGACCAAACAAACTCCAAGTCTAGAATAACATACCGTGTCGTCAAAATAGGCGGCCCAAAAGCGCGCGATGGCACGTTCATACGGATCCGAGGGAAGGATCGAGGGCCGAGCTCCGGCCCAAACTTCGTCGATGTATTGGAGGATGATCGCAGACTCGCAAATGGGCCGATCATCGTGGATCAAAACTGGGACCTTCTTGTACACGGGGTTGGATCTGAGGAGGAGCTCACTCTTATTTTCCCAAATCTCTTGCTCCAGATACTCGTAGCTCACCCCCTTGAGTTCCAAAGCAATTTTCACTCTAATCACGAAGGGACTTGGCCACACTCCTAAGAGTTTCACTTCCTCTCCTGACGCTGCCATATTATATGGGAAATATATATATAGTTTTCTTACAAAATCGAAATTATATGAAGCTACAACAAATTTGCCGTGGGTTATTGGGGTTTATGTTGATGAGGGTATTTATAGAGAGGTGTGAAATTAAGGAGTGGTTGGATATATAAATAGGTGTGGAAATTGTGTGGACTATGACTTTGTGGCGGCTTGTTGAATGGTTGGAGGTAAGTTTGGTATAATTTTTTTTTTTTTTTATTTATTTATTTTTTTTTGTGAGAGATAGGTAGCTACCTGCTTCGTTTATTTCATTTAGAAATAAACTTAAAAATGTAAATCAATAGGGATTCGAATTAAGGGTCTCGTGCACCACCAAACTTTCTTCTTTTCAGGACGGTAGGTAAGTTTGGTATAATTAATGTACGCTTTGGGTCTTGTCACTTGCCCCTTTGAAGACTTATTTCACGGACAAATTAATTACTTTTTGTTGCATAGATGCATGCTTTTGGTGTTACCAAGTATTTCGTCCTTAAATCTATTCCTTTTAATTAATAATTTTCTCCATTAGGTAATATTATTTAACCAATCAACCATCTGCTCAACTTTAGCAGGACTACTGTTATCTTAACTGCTCATTCTTTTATCCAAATGTTGAAAACTGAATAGCACCAATAACTTAGTGCTATAAATACTGAGGTAGCCTATATGTAAATATATATTGTTTTTATTTGGACGATGAAACGAGATAACAATGATAATTTATTTTGTATATATAATTAAGATTTGTTTGTAATCTTGGATGCAAATAGTTTAATTTTGGACAATAAAATTGGTACACACGACTTTCAAATTTTTTTTTTTTTTTTTTTTGAGAGAGAGAAAGGTAGATATATATTCTTTCGTTTCGTTTATTTTATTTAGAAAAAAACTTAGCTGAAAATATGAATCAACTAGGATTCGAACTTGGGGATGACTTTCTTTTTTGAGAAATAGGTAGCATTCATATAATTCGTTAAGAGAAGTGAAAGCATCTAGCACAATGCCTATGATCCGGCAAAAAATCGGAAAATAAATAAAACTAAAAAAAAGAGAGAAAGAGAGGTCAATAAAGTGAGCAGCAGGGGAAGCTGCGTAGAAACTTGGGGATGACTTTCAAAGATCATTAATTAATTGCATAAAATGAGTCAATTCGTCGTCGCCACCTGATGTGTGCTTATTACTTGTTAATTATTACTTAGTCCGTGAGGAGCAATTAATTCTTTTTTTTTTAAAAAAAAGATTGAGAGAACATTAATAATTCTATTGATTTTTCTCCTTGGAGGAGAAGAAAATGACTAATTGCGCAGATGTCGCTAATTCGATCATATATGCCCTCATAATTTCAACAACTTTAGTGCGTGTTTTGACCATAAATTCTCTGCTTTAGTTTTGGACGATACATTTTAGACCAAACTCTAGCTTCAATTTTGAGCCATATATATATATATATATATATATATATATATATATATATATATATATATATATATATATATATATATATATTTTATTTCTCTCTCTATGCTAAAAATTGCGACAATTATCTTCCTACACTTATCTAATATTTTAATAAGAGTAATGATTCTATCTTTGTTTTTTTTTTTTTTTTTCGTTGCAGTTAGATTTAAACTCTTTAGTTAAGCAGTTGAATTTAATTACCTAACTTAAAATTGTATTTTCTGATAACGAATTATTTTGGGAGAGAAGATACTTGGGTTACGGGTACCTCAAAAAGAAATTTTTTTGTCTTTTAATACATAGGTAATTTAGTCATTTTACCTCTATTATATATTATTTTTTTCTCTTTGTTTCCTTTTTCTCTCTCTATAATTTCTTTCATAATTTGACATTTCATATAAGAAAATTTTAAAATGATTTGACAATACGATATTTTATATTTTCAAGTTAAATTAATTATTTTCGATTTGAAATATTTTAAATGTAAATATTATTTACCCACCCAAATATTAAAATTTGATATATTTTTAAGTTAATTAATTATTTTCGATTTGAAATATTGTTTACACACCCAAATATTAAAATTTTAATTAATTTCAAAATTTGAATTAAAATATTATCTTATATGTGAATTTATGAACCGAATTTCAAAACTACTTCTAATTTAAATTTCACTTTTAAATTTTAAGTATTTATTATTTAAAATTTAAATTCATCGTACTTAGAAATAAAAGCTGTTTTAAAATCCCTATAATTAATGCATAAATTTAGGACCCCAATTCTTAGAAATAACGTTATTTCTAAAATCCCTATAATTAATGCATAATTTTAGGAAAAAGTTTTTTAAAATATTGTATAGTTTAATTACCAAACTAACCTTTAATAAAATAATCTTAAATTAATCTTTTTACCTGCTAAGTATTAAAATTACCATTTTACCCTTAATTAATCAAGGGTTAAGATCTCTTTTATTTATTTTTTTAATAAGTACCGAATCATTACTCTAAAAATAAATAGCTAGGTCCCTAAATTTAGAATAACTGGCAATTTAAATCGTACTGCTTTATTAAAACGAGTTGATAATTCTATATCTCAACATCTATCTAATTCGCAACTTAAAAAAACAGATAAAAAAAAATTAGGAAATAGAAATCTCATGCATATTTTTTTACTAATACTATCAAATATTGATTCAAGTTATATGATTATACGTACGCACGTACGTCATTAATCATAACTGATTTTGTCTACCAATTTATTTTTACAAAGTTTACTACTGAATTCAACAATTATCTTAAATTTTTTTTTCTACTTTGAAATACTGATAAAGTGTAAGAAAAAATATATGCAAGTTTTAATGTAGGCATAAATATTGAGACAACAGCTAAAGTGTGAGATGTTTTTATATATACATATATATAGAATTTAGCTTAAATTTTATGAGAAATAATACCTGCAAAACTCTCATATAGGGTACAAATCTTATGCCCTTGCATTCAATGGTATATAAATCTCACAAAATTTAGAAAAAAATTGACAAAAAAAGTTAAAAAAAAAATGAACCATAAAAAATTTAAGGTGCAAGCTTTACACCTATAGTATAAGATGTATGCATGCATAGCTCAAATTTTAAATATTATTGAACCAAACTCTTTGGGACAAATTGAGAACGTGTCATATTTTTTTAAAATTGATGAGTTGGTTAGTCCAGTTGGACCAGCTAAGTGCATGCGCTTAGGAGTACTTTAATCGGTTTGGTTCATTTTGGTTTGATTTGGTTTGATCTTGTAATTATTATTTAGATTTCTTTTGTGAATTGATTTAAAATTTAAGATTCAAAATTGAATCATTATAAGAGATTTGGTTCATGTTTTTCGTGAATTATGTTGATTTGATCATCAATATAAACTCTTAACAAATAATTTAGGTCAAAAGTATAAAAAAAATATTACTATTCAGTTTCGGTGTGGTCTGATTAAGAAATTTGTTTAAATTGAACTGAAACCGAAAATAAAATTTTAATAAATTTCAAAACTGAATTGAACCGAAAACCATACAAACTAAACCAAATAGTTTTATTTGGTTTGGTTCAGTTTGGTTTTTGGTTTGGGGCCAAACCGTGTACATCCTCGCATTATCTCTGTTGTTCTAATGTTTTTTTTTTTTTTTTTTTCCCATTGAGAATTAGGTAGCAAGCTACCTACTTTATTAATTAAAGAAATGAACTAGGCGGTACAGGATGGAAGCAGCTGTGGCTTCCAAAGAAAGGAAAAGAGAAAAGGAGACAATGAAAAAAAAGAGAAAAGATAAAGATAACAGTAGCATATAGAGTAGAGAGTAAAAAAGTCAGAAGTGGAGACGCAGTGCCGAAAAGCCAGGTGAATCAGAGGTGCTCGGACTAGTCACTTAGCAAGAGGTCAAGCCTTACTGAAGCCTGAATAGCATTGTGTAACTTTTTCCAAAAAATGATGTAATTCCTTTCCGTCCAAACAACCCACCAAGATCCTGCAAAGCAGGTTAATCCTTTAGTTCTCGATGCCGCGTCTGTGATCTTCACGGTTTTGATCCAAAGATCACGAACGTCCCCACTGGTGTCTGCCTGGATGACCCCGCCCACTGAGGTAAATAGGAGGTAACGAATGAAGACACAGTTGGAGAAAAGGTGGTCGCAGTTTTCCGTGGGAGAGGTGCAGAAAACGCAATGTTGGTCCACTATCAATCCGCAAATCAGCAGTCGGTCAGCAGTAGGTAATCTTTTGCGTAGCAACAACCAGATGAAAATTTTGATTTTGTTCGGGATTTTCAGTTGCCAGATGTAGGTATTAGTCGAGTCTTTGTGGCCTGAGTCGGTGAGGAAGTTGTAGACAGATTTTACAATGAATTGTTGGTTCGCAGTTCACCTCCATCTAAGTTTGTCAGGTGAGTTTTGTGGGCTGTTGCATAAGAGTTGGTCGTTGAATTGGGCCAATTGTCTATGGCTATCTATGGAGGTTGAGTTCGGAAAGCCCCTACAAATCGAACGCCATCTCCATCTGCTGTGCACCAACAGTGTGAGACTCTGGCATTCTTGTTCCTGATCTGGGCGAACAGGTTTGGGAACAAGGTGCTAAGTGGCGCTTCTCCAATCCAAATATCAGTCCAGAGCCTGATGTTCCTCCCGTCACCCAGATCATGAGTTATACTGCATTTGAAGACGTCTCGATAGCGAAGTACCCCTTCCCACCACTGTGAGTGTGGTACAAAACCTCTACCTTCATGTAATGGCCTACGTGTCGTGTAGTAGAGGGTTCTAACTATATTGCACCATGACAGTTGTGGTTCGTTGAAGAAATGCCACCACCATTTGGGCGCTTTGAAGACGGATAGGTAGAATAAAGTTAGGTTGGTGAGAATCGAGTTGACAAAGGTTAGTCTTCCACCGTAGGAGAGCAATTTAGCTCTCCATCCTTCGATTCTGGTGTAAACGTGGTTAATAATCAAGTCCCAATCGTCTTTGCGAAGTCGTTTGGTGTGGAGAGGTAAGCCTAGATAGCGGAACGGAAAAAAACCTACTTTGCCTCCAATGATGTTGGCGAGTCTATTTGCTTTAAGAGGGTTCTGACCCAAGTAGTACAATTCCGATTTGGACTTGTTGATTTTGAGGCCAGGCGCCCATTCAAAGATTTTCAGGATAAACAGTAGGTTTTTCAAGTATTTCTTCCTCGGCTCGCACAAGAAGAGAGTGTCATCTGCATACTGAATTAGCACCGTCTTGATACCTGCAGACGGTCCTATGCCTTGAAGCAGGTTGTTGGCCCTTGCGGCTTCCGTCAGCCTGGCCAGGCAGTCGACGACTAGTAGAAATAGATACGCGGAAAGAGGGTTGCCCTGTCTGAGCCCCTTCCGTGCTTTGAACCAAGGGATTGGGGTATCATTTACCAAAATGGCAATTTTGGCATTACAAACACATTGTTTTATCCACGTCCACCACTTTTCGTTGAATCCTAGCCATTGTAAGACACATTTGAGGAATGACCAACTGACGTTGTCAAAGGCCTTTTGGAAGTCTGCTTTGAGACACGCACATTCGTTGCCCGAGTCATGAGCACCAACTGATTAATTCGCTAGCTGCGACGAAAGAGTCGGTGAGATTCCGATCCTTTAAGAAGGCGGATTACGTTGAGGTGATAATCGACGGCAGGGTAAGCGCCCATTTTTTGCCGTTTTAACTTTTTGGATAACATGATATCAAAATCACTCCTAAATCCTTTTGTTTTAAACATGCTGATTTTTTTTTTTTTTTCGATTCATATATTTGTCAAGTTGATTTTTTGTGCCATACTAATAATATATAAAACCAAAATTAATTAGTGAAAATATATGGATTTTATATATACTATTTTGTATTTGGAAGTAGGGCCGGCAAATAAGCAAGCCGGCTTGTGTTCTATATAAAGCTTTGCTAGAATACTATCGGTAGTAAACCGAGCGGTTTACTATCGATTTGTTTTCGGTGATAGAGTTTCCAAATCGACAATCGGCACCGTTGAACATGATCTAGACAATTTAAATTATATAGAAATCAAATTTCATGATTTTTTGACATTACTAACTAAACGATCAAATGGTCACAAAATCTATAATTTTAATGGCTGATATGGTGCGTTTGCTCGTTTAACGGTATAAAAGAGTTCAAATCAACTAAATTTTTGTTAGAAAATTCTTTAAACTATTTTAAAAAAATCTAGACTCTAAATCTCAAATATAAAAATTGTATGATCACTTTTTAAAGAATATTCATTTTCAGCCATTCATTTTTCTATTCACTTGATGGATAAGAGAACAATATCGAAAATGTGTGAAAATTGATTTTCAGATAGTTTAAATAGTTTAGATTATGTTTAACGGTATCGATTATCAATTTGAAAACTCTATTATCGAAAACAAATCAGTAGTAAACCGCTCGGTTTACTACCGGCAATACTCTAGCAAAACTCTCTCTCTATATATATATATAGATTATTTTTATTATATATATAATACTATATATTATATATTTTAATTATATTTGCATAGATTTTAGATTATTGGGCCATATTTTTGCGTCCACAAGACTAAATCAGCAAAATCCTACCATAATTACTCTGTTTCGCTCCTCAGCTTTTCTCTCACAAGTATGCGCACCAAGGGATTAGCCTTATTTAGCCATACGATGCTGGCATAATGCTCTAGCCAACAAAATATACCAAATCTTAATATAATTAAAAAATTTATTCTAATTAATATTTAAATTTTAATTAATTTATTATTAATAGAGCTAAATACTAAAATAATTAATTTAATTAAGATTTAATTACAAATGCATTCTACACTATGGTATGTTTGTTTGGGTGGGAGTGGGATGAAAGTGGAGAGAAGAGAAGTCGTTTTCGTTCTAAACGATCACTCTCGTTGTTCGGTTCGTCGTAAAAAAGTTACGGTCAAAACTTGAATTAATCTCAAACAGCATAATTAACTTCGCCTCATCGTGAGCCGAAGTCAATTACGGTGAAGAGATAGTTAAGTTTTTAATATCTTCTTTATTTAGTTTTTACATTTAAAATATGAAAAAAATTGATTAATTAATTATTAATATTTTTTTATTTTATAATTTTATTGTTGTATTACTAAACTTTATGTATAAAAAAATAATTTAGTTGTTTTAAATTAAATTTTAATTATATAAAAATATAATTATATTATTTTTATTTATTAAAATATTTATTATTTATATATAAATTATAGTTTTACATCATACATTTTTTATCAAACAAATAACAAAACTAATGAAACTTCACTTTTATAACAATGAAATAAATTAACAACGGAGAAGTAGTTTTCACGAAACTATACTTCAACCCACAGTATATTTCAACCTAAAGTACTGTTTCAGTGAAACAAACATGCCCTAATCTGAAGCTGATCCTAAGACTAGCGCGTTTATTCATTATATTAAACGTACACCACTTTCTTTTATTTGCGACAAACTTTCATACTACATATAGTATTCGATACTATTTTGGGGCACTAGGCGTTCCATAAAGGTTTAAGCACCTTCGAATAATACTCAACCACCTTGTCAGTCTTCGGAATATGCTCCTTCACGACCGTGACGGAGCCGAAGCGCACTGCCCATTTCGCTAAGAGAGGGAACTTCGCCTCGTCAATGAGTTTAATACCTGATATCTTCTCTATCGCCTTCACCCAGCCCAGAAAGCTTCCGAGAGCGATGTCGAGATAGCCAACATTGTCTCCACCGAAGAAGGGCTTCCCTTTGAAGCTTTTCTCATAAGCCTCTTCTAGTAAAGTGAGTCCTGCGAATGATTGCTCTATAGCTTCTGCTTTCTCTTTTTCGTCTTTGACTTTTATAATCTTTATTGTAGCAGAAAACCACTGCATATATAGAGAGAAATACACAAGCACAAAACTTCATAAACTTTTTGATCATTTGTTATAAAATTAATATCGCAAAATAACTGACACCATAAAGTAAGTCGTTAGAATTGAAAAGTTATATACGGGATAAAGTTAGACTTGAATCCATGTCCTTTCCCACGTCTAAAGTCATCCCTTACCATTGGATTGGCTTTATGGGTCAATATTCATATGTTATATAAAGTACTTACAAATATGACATTTTCATAAAGGAAATCATGACTAAACTCTTCTGTCTAATGCAAATGATTTAGTCCAATATTTTTTTCACTGTTCTTTAACATCCGGCAACCAGTTTGTGTTCAATCATATATAATTTCTGATGAAGCATAAGTAGGACCAAACAAAAACCCCAAATTTAGAATAACATACCTTGTCGTCAATATAGCCAGCCCAAAAGCGCGCGATGGCACGTTCGTATGGATCCGAGGGAAGGATCGCAGGCCCAACGCCGTCCCAAACTTCGTCGATGTATTGGACGATGATCGCGGACTCGCAGATGGGCCGATCCTTGTGGATCAAAACCGGCACCTTCTTGTACACAGGGTTTGATTTGAGGAGGAGCTCACTCTTATTCTGAAGCTGTTGTTCCAGATTCTCGTAGCTCACCCCCTTGAGTCCTAAAGCAATTTTCACCCTAATCGCGTAGGGACTTGGCCACGTTCCTAAGAGTTTCACTTCATCTCCTGACACTGCCATGTTATATTATATTATATGGGAAATAGTTTTGTTACAAAATGCAATCGTTGAGTAAAAATATTTTGCTGTGGTTTCGGTGTTTATGGTGATGTGGGTATTTATAGGGAGTCATGAAATTAATTAAGGAGAGGTTGGTTATGTGACGAATTGCGTAGGGCATGACGTTCTTGAATGGTTCACAAGAGAGTAAATTAAGTTATACCATTTAATAAGCCAGCTACTCTAAATTTAGGGGCCATCTTAAAATAGATAAATGAATTAGGGAAATAATTGTTATAATTTTTAGGGGCAATTGCTTATATATTTCTGAAAAGTTTTCAGACTTTTCGATTTATCCTTTTTAGAAGGTTAATATTGAAAACACTCTTGCTTCGTTTCAATCTATTTCTAATATACTTCTGAAGTTAAAATCGGTTAATTAACTCTATTATCTCTGTAAAATTACTATTTTATCATTTCAAATATATCATTCCACCATCACTGTTTTTCTTATTTGTTCTTAAAGTTAGAGGCACAAAAAGTATTTTGACTTTTGGTCTTTTCCAATATGCTTTTCTACCATCACCAACATTTCTTATTTGCGCGCCCTTAAGTTTTGTGGTAGATATTTAACTCACGTTTTACCCAAGTTAACTTAATAGGAGATAACTGCAAGGTTATTTTGCATTAACAGTAAAACAAATGAGATGGATTTTAGAAAAAAAAATAAGTAAGAATAAATCAGATATTTTCAAACATATGAAGAGTATACATGTAATTATTCCTAATTTTTACTATGGGAAGAGAGTTTTTTCTTTGATGCTCTAAGCATTTGATATTTATAAGTTTTTCACTGTTAGATCTATTATTTTAACCAATTATATTTCTTAAATTGTGCTATTCCACAGCCCACCCGCTCAATCCTAGCGAACAACGATTATCAAAATCCTACAAACTTTATCCAAAAATGGAAAACCTACGAATGTACAGAAACTCGATTCAGATAAATAAAATATGGCTTAAAAGAGCAAGAAATTAAAACTTTTTTAGTTAGGTCTAAAATTTATGGTCAAAAGTACTAAAGCAGCCAAGCTTAATTTAATGCTGGGTAGTAAACATGTTGAAATTACGAGGGCGAGATCGAGTAGGTGACGACAGCCGTGGCGACATCTTCGCATTTAGTCATTTTCTTTTCCTCCAAGCAGAGTAAGTCAAAAAAAAAAAAAGTTTTCTCATTCTCTTATTAAATGTTGCTCTTGTAACCAATTTTTAATGGTTTAAGTAGCTCCCATTTTTCGATTAAACAGGGGTAAACCCTATTTTACAAGAGCGGAAAAGGAACGAAGAGAGTGCGCCTAAATACAACAGGCCACTATACCCCACAGCAAACATGGAATAAAGTCTTTCATACTTCCCCCAAGTAGCAGAGCACCAGAGGAAGCAATGAAAGCAACTAGCAAGAAACCCAAAAAAACCCCTCAAGCGTCTCCCTACAACAAATGCACAGCACAGACGAACGAAACATGATCGAGACATGATCGAATCATGTCTCGAGAATAGATACTGAAGGAAAGAGAATTTTTAGGGCATTTGGACTTGTCATAAGGTTTTGATAGCTCTTCAGTTAGACTTTGTCCAGCTTGATGTGCCTTGAGTTTTTCGCAAAATTGGTCGACGGTAACGTAACCGTAGTTTTCGTCCGGCCGGTTCCAATACTGCTTTTGATCTTTTCTGGACAATACCTGAACAATATCAGAATAAGATATTTGGAGCGAATTTTAAGGGCTAATCTACAGAACTGAATTTGTAAACACCTCTTGGAGAAAGTCGGCCGCTCCTTTTCTTAATTTCCGGGCATTTGAAACCGCAAACTTCAAAGTAGTTCAAAATATCAGTTCGAGGCCGGTGATATACAATCTTCCCTTCTGCCATTAAGATCACGTCATCGAAAAGGTCATAAGTCTCCGGTGCAGGCCGGGCTGAAGAAGTGAAACCAGCACAGTGGATTCCGTGATGTGAGTCAATTGCCGAAGGCAAGAGACAATTTGAGAGGTTGTAGAGCTGTCAAAGCCGGTTGATATCCTAATTTTTAATGGTTGATATATGTCGTTTTCATGTTTAACGGTGTAGAAGCATTCAAATCAAATAAAATTTTGATACAAAATTTTTTATACTATCTACAATGAGATCAATATTTTCTGATCGAAAATTTTTGTGCTATATCACCACTTTTTATAGGATTTTTATTTTAGGCCGTTAAAAATCATTGATTTTAAATTATATATATATATATATATATATATATATATAAGTTAAAAGAAAATATTTACTCCAGATTGAGTAAATAATTTATAACAAGCTAGTGCACATCAGCAATGACGAATTGACTCATTTTATGTGATGAATGATCTTAATTAATTTGATTTGTGATTTCTCGATATCGTTTACCTAGTGATAAAAAAGGATTCAAAATTAATAATTTTTAATGGTTGATATCGGCCGTTTTCAAGTTTAATGGTGTAGAAGCATTCAAATCAAGTAAAATTTTGATACAAAATTCTTTATACTATCTACAATAAAGATCAATATTTTCGATCGAAAATTTTAGTGCTATATCATCACTTTTTATATGATTTTTATTTTCAGTCGTAAAAATTATTAATTTTGAATTATTTCGATTGCTAGGTAAATGATATCGAAAAATAGCAAAAATTATTTTCTAAAAACTTCAAATATACTAGATCAAGTCTAACGTAACCGATCGTCGATTCGGAAGTTCCATCATCGAAAATGGCTTAGAAGCGCACGGGCCTCTGTGATCCTAATAGCACACAAGACATACTCTATATATATATAGAGCTATGCTGGAATACTATTAATAGCACCAATAGCTTGGTGCTATTGATTTTTTAGCCCTTGCATAGGATGATGTACTATTAATAGCATCAATTAGGATTCGATTCTGGAACTTCGGATACCAACTACCAAGTCGTTTGCCACTTGTTCTAGGTACGATCGGTCTAAATGCTAATATGTTGCTAATATATTGATAATGTGATATCTTAATTATTATCATGTTATTACCTATAACACTGCCACTTTATTAGAACATTATTATCCATTCAATTTAATTTGACTGTAAAATTTAATTACAACCATTTGTGAAGTTTGAGCTAAAAATGACAAATGTTTTGACTTCCAAAATGAGTTCCAACTTGAATGCGGAATTCCTATATAATGTGAAGATTTCGACGAATTTTATTGATAAAATTGTATAGACTTCAAATGAGCTATAATGTAGGCCAATTTGCATAAAAAATCCATTAGTTTTGCGTTTTTAAAAAAGTGGGCTTTCTTTTTCGATTTTGCAAATTCAGACTGAATTTTCAGCAAACTAATCACCAAAATATACTTATTATTTTTTCTCTCTCCTCTTTCTCTCTCTCTTTTTTTTTTCTTGTTAATTTTTTTCTTCTCTCGCCGAAGAGGTAGTGGAGGCAGAGGTGGAAGTGGAAATGACCCGTCTCACCTCTCACTCTCATGCTCTCGCCCTAACACTCGCCGGCACACTCCCCACCTTCCTCGCCTCCGATCCCGCCAAGACCGCGCCATGACTCTTTTTTTTTTTCCTCTTCGACTCTCCTCCACCGTCTCCAACGACGACACCTCTCTCGCCCTTCCTCACCCTTCTCATCCTCTTCTTTTTCTGCCCACTCCAACGTCGATACCGTTAAGGTCGCTGCGGCGTTGTAGCCTCGTAGCAGGGGGTCCTTGGCGGCGTTGTTATCGGCACTGTAAATGTTGGCAGAGAAGAGTGACAAAAAAAATTATAAAAAAAATAAGATAAAAAAAATAAAGATAAAAAAATTATAAAAAAAGAAAGATGAAAATAAAATTGCAGTGTTTTAAAAGAACGCTGCACTATTATGGATATAAATTGCAATACTTAAGATATAAACTATAGTTTTAAGACAAGAATTACACTCTTTAAAAAAAATTATACTTTTTTGGAGGTATTTACACTGTTTTTCCTCTTATTGCACTCTTTTAGATATAAACTGTATCCATTAAGATGAAAGTTGTACTTTTTAAACGAAAGTTGCACTCTTAAAGAGATATTTATATTGTTTCTTCTCTTGTTGCACTATTTGAGATATAAACTGCATCCCTTTAAAAAATATTTATATTGTTTCTTTTTTGTTGCACTTTTTCTTCTCTTGTTGAAGTATTTCTCCTTTAATTATACTGTTTCTTCTCTTAAAATACACCCTTTAAGATAAAAAATAGTGTAATAAGAAAAGAAATAGTGCAACAAGAGGAGAAGAAGTTCAACAAGAAAAGAATCAGTATAAATATGTCTTAAAAAAATACAGTTTACATCTCAAAGGGTGCAAGAAGATAAAAAATAGTATAAATAACTCTCAAATAGTGCAACTTTCATTTAAAGAGTGTAATTTTCACCTTAATGCATACGTTTATATCTCAAAAGTACAACAAGAAAAAAAATAAGTGTAATATCTTCCAAAAAGTGTAATTTTTTTTTAAAGAGTGTAATTTTTCATCTTAAAACTGCAGTTTATATCTTAAATAGTACAACTTATATCCATAATAGTGTAACGTTCTATTATAACAGTATAATTTTATTTTAACGGTAGAATTTCATCTTAATCTTTTTTTTATTTTTTTTATTTTTATTTTTTTTCTTACTTCTTATATAATTTTTTTTTGTCATCCCTCTTTGCCAGCGGCCATGGCGCCGACGACGACGCCGCTAAGAACCTTCTGTTTCGAGGTTGTAGCGTCACAACAACCTCCACGGTGTCGGTGTCGGCGTCGGTGAAGATGCGTCGTCGTTGGAGGCTGCAAGGAGGAGGGAGAGGACGAGAACGGCGATAGAGACGTTGTCGTCGGAGACGGTGGAGAAGAGTTGGAAAAAAAAAGAAAGAAGGCGCGGTGCGGTCTCAGCGGGGTTGGAGGTAAGGAAGGTGCGAGATGCGCAGGCGAGGGCAAGGGCAAGGGCGAGAGCATGACGGTAAGATGCCAGGCAGGCAATTTCCGCCTCCGCCTCTGCCTCCGCTGCTTTCTTCATCGAGAGAAAAAAACTGAACGAGAAAAAAGAAGAGAATAGAGAAAGAAGAGAGAGAAAAAATAATAAAGTTATTTTGATCCGTTTGCAGAAAATTCGGACCGAATCAGAAATTAAAAAAAGTGGCCCAATTTTAGGGTAAAGCTCAAAATTTATGAATTTTTTTACAAATTGGCCTATAATGTATGTTAAAATGTTTTTTTAATCTAAATTGTATTTTATTATCGAGTCTTACAATTCTTTTCAATTTTTTATTATTTTATAAAAAATGAATTAAATTTGCTTAAATTTTGATATCTTTATTAATAGTTACGAAAAATTGTATCAGACAATAAAATATTCTCCTAGGCTATAATATATGTTAAAATCAATTAAAAATGCTGCCAAATTTTGACAATAATATATTTAAACTAAATATATTGTAAGATCAGATAGAAAAATTAAAATTTTAAAGTTCTATTACCTACTTCCAAATACAAAATAATTCATATAAAATCCATATATTTTCACCAATTAAATTTTGATTTTTACATATTATTAGTATGACCCAAAAAAATCGGCCTAGCTAGGATGCAATGACAAATGTAAAAACCGAAATAAATATCAGAATTTTTAAAGCAAAAGGATTTAGGAGTGATTCTCATATTAAAATTAATAATTTTAATTATCGCGATGAGTTGTTTATAAGTTTAACGGTATAAAAATGTACAAATCATATAAAGTTTTGATAGAAAATTTTTTATATTATATAAAACAAGATCAAATTTTTTGATCTAAAATTTTAATATCATATTATCTCATTTCGTAAGATTTTTATTTTCACCGCCGATTTTGTTCCGCTCATTACTGTTAAAATAATATCGAAAAGTCACAAAATTTATATTCTAGATATTTTAAATGCTCTAAATTAAGTCTAACAGAGCCGATCATCGATTTGAAAATTCCAACATCAAAAACGACTTGAAAGTACGGAGTACTTGGTACTTCTAAATGTATACTAGCCTCACTCCATTGATTTACAAAATATGATAATTAAGTTCTCAATTTGTCCCAAAAAATTTGGGCCAATAATATAATAAAATTTGAGCAATGCTATCCATATGTCTTATATAGGTGTAAAGTATGCACCTCAGATTCTTGTGATTAATATTATAAATTTTTTTTTATGGAGGGGTTTTATCCCGATTCAAACACTAGCGAGTTCTGCAACTAAAGCGGCGGAGGAGGACGACGACACTACACTTCGGCAACGACGATGCTATCCCTTTTTTTGGGTGAATCATTCGCGAATCGTGAATGTTTCAAGAATAATTATTTTTGACGAAAAAGACTTTCTAAAAAAAAAAACATTTGAAAAAATACGTATACATTACGGACATTTAATTCGGTTATTCAAAAATTCACGAATAATTCACGAATTATTAGCGAATTAACTAACCATACTTGGTGGCGCGTGGGTACGCGTGCAAGTATGGTTAGTTAGTGTAGTAAGCTGTAAAAAAGTAATAAAATAGCAACAGAGAGATGTGGGCCAATTTCTATAGACACGTGGGCCTCGAGTGGGCTTCACTGGTCCATAAACCCCTTATAACCGGTAAGTGGATATCGGGTCCCCTTCTCTCGCACTATCCGCAACCCGACGGTTACCGGGTTCGCGTTTTGCCTCCACTCCGAGATCCCGAAGCTTCGATCCGCTATTCCTCTCCTTCGCCCCCACTTCAGGGACTCCATCGGACATCCCGTAGCTCCGCCCTGACCACCCCTTGCCCGACTGCTCCGTTAAGCTCGCCTGAGCCCTTCGAAGACGCTTCTCGTCGGCCCACCTGCCGCACCTCCAAAAGTATGCAAATATAGTCAATTGCGGAAATATCCCTGCAAAAGCGAAACTAGGTGAGATGTCCCTGCAAAAGTCCAAAAGTATGCAGATATGTCCCTACCGCGCCTTTTGCAGGGATATATCTGAAAAAATATTTTTCGTATATATCCCCGCAAAAGGCGCTAGGGGACATATCTCGCATACTTTGGACTTTTGTAGGACATCTCACCTAGTTTCGCTTTTGCGATATTTCCGCAATTGAATATTTTTTCGATATATCCCCGCAAAAGGCGCGGTAGGGACATATCTCGCATACTTTTGGACTTTTGCGACATCTCACCTAGTTTCGCTTTTGCGAGGATATTTCCGCAATTGACTATGTTTGCAGGGGACCTCGTATGTAAATAACCCTTTTTTTTTTTTTAATCAATGGAGTGACGCGCTGGTATGCTTTTGGATGTAAAGAGTTCTCCCAGCTTCCAAATCATTTTCGATATTAGAATTTCCGGATCAACGATTGACTTTATTAGATTTGATCTAGAGTATTTGAAGTATCTAGAAAATAAATTTTGTGATTTTTCGATATCATTTGCCTAGTGATCGAAGGGCCCAAAATCAACGATTAAAAATAAAAATCTTACAAAATATAATAATATGATATTAAAATTTTAGATAAAAGACCAATCGTCCCTGTAGCAGCAAAGGGTTTGGTGGTTGGTGCCCATGACCCAAGTTAGAATCCTAATTGATTCACATTTAGCTAAGTTTATTTCTAAAATGAAATAAACGAAGCAGATCTATCTCTCAAAAAAAAAAAAAAAAAAAAAAAATTTTGATTAAAGATAATAATCTTATTTTATATAGTATAAAAAAATTTCTATCAAAATTTATGTGATTTTGAGTCATTTCGATCACCGATAAATAATATCGAGAAATCACAAAGTTTATTTTCTAAATATTTCAAATACTCTAGATCAAGTCTAATCGAGATCGTCGATTCAAAAATTTCAACACGTCGATTCAAAAATTTCAACATTAAAAACGACTTGTAAATACGGAGAGTTCTATGCTTCTAAAAGCATACCAGCTTGACTCAAATCAATGAGTTGGTTAGTCCAGTCGGACTAACTAATTACATGAGCTTAGGAGTGTAATCGGTTCGGTTCGTTTGAGTTCGATTTGGTTTAATTTTGTAATTAATTTTTAGATTTGTTTTGTGAATTATTTTAAATTTTAAATTCAAAATCGAATCATTATAAAATCACATACAAGTGCAAAAGGCTTGGTGGTTGGTACTCGAAGTCCAAAATTCGAATCCTAGTTGATTCATATTTCTAGCTAAGTTTATTTCTAAATAAAATAAGCGAAGTAGATAATGCTACCTAGGTGTAAACGAGCCGAATACGAGCGAATTTGCTCGTGTTCTACTTATTAAACGAGCCGAACACGAGCAGCTCATTAAAGTATCGAGCCGAAAAATTCGGCTCGTGTTCACGAAAAACAATAAATAAAAAAAAAAAGATTAAATATATTAAAAAATAAATTTATAAAATTTTATCCATCGACAAATGAGTCTTTTTATAATTAAGCTCGCATTTATATTTTTATTTTACTAAAAATTAAATAATAAAAATATATATTATATATAATTATTTATTTATATATAAAATATAAATTAAATAAATTATATAAATATAAAATATACGACTGAACCGCTATCGTCAACACGAAATGTAGGGCCGAATTCTACCGCGTTTCAAGAACGAATGGCAATTCAGCTGTTTCGCTTCGCTTACTAAACGAATGTAGCCTCCGATCTTGAAATTTCATTTGTTCAACACGTTCTTTGATCATAACAATGGAAATACATCGCCACCCCTAATTTCTCTCTCTCTCTCTTAAAAAAAAAAGAAGAAGAAGAAGAAGAAAAAAAGCCTCCAACTTCTCACTTTTCGGAATATGCTCCTTCACAGCCTTGATGGAGCTCAAACGCTCCACCCACTCTGCTAAGGATGAGTTTGATACTGATATATATCTTCTCTATCATTTTTACCTAACAAAGAAAGCACCCGAAAGCAATGTCGAGATAGCGCATATTGTCTCTGCCGAAGAAGGGCTTTTCTTTGAAACTTTTCTCATAAGCCTTTTCTAATAAGTTGAGTCCTACAATTGATTGCTCTATAGCTTCGACTTTCTTTCATTTTGGACCTTCACTTTGATACTCTTTAGTAAAGCAGAAAACCACTGCATATAAAAAGAGATAGAGATATAAAAGGAAACTTTCTAAATTTTATTGGTTCGTTGCAGTATCAACGGTCAAATCTAGGCTTCGCCGATTGTGAACAGTTAACTAACACAATAAAGTAGGTTAGAATTAAAAAATTATACACCACTATCCGAAATCCTGTAATAAAACTTGAATCCAAAGCGCCTCCAAAATCCACAGTACAGCCTTACCACTGGATTGGTTTCATTGGGTCAAGATGTTAGAGAACGGTGTTTAAATATTTTTATATTTAACCCTTCCCTTCACGTCTGGGCTCGAAACTTTTTAGTCGGCCTATGACGTGAGCTTGAATTAAATGGGAGGAAATTAATATGCTAGGGGTCCGGCGTGACTCGAACTCAGAACATCCTGCTCTGATATCATTTGAAACAACTACTGTACTCTAAAAACTTAAGCTGTTAGAGAACGGTGTTTAAACATTTTTATATTTAACACAAGATTGAGATGATGAATATATATATATATATAATACCTACTGATAGGGCATTGTCATAAATGAAATTACAAAATCAGTATAGTCAAATATTCTTTTTACTGTTCTTTAACATCTAGCGACCAGTTTGTGTTTAGCCCACATTATTTTAGAATCATTTACTCCGTTTAATTAAAATGATTTTTGATAAATATAAGTGTAACCAAACAAACTCCAAATGTAGAATAACCTACTGCGTCGTCGAATTTATCAAATATTAACCATGAGGAACGATGGGATTGGATTGAACCAAGTTTTTTTGTCAGGTTCAATTTGTTCAATTGAGATCTAAAGTCTTGGTCCGCTTCAAAATACTATGGATCTGATCAAATTTTCTCTGATCTCTAAACAAACTTAAACCAATATAGTAAATTGTATTGGGGTTTCCCTTAATTTTTTTCGCTGGTACTATCAAATTGTCACAATAGATTCATCACCTGCTTAATGAAAAAAAAATTGGCATCATTCCCACATTTTAATATTTTTCTTCCTAAACGTTCTAGAGTCTTTATACCGTAAACTACAAAGCCATTAATACATGCCACACATGGGCACTACATATTGTGATCCTTCACTACTCTGAAGCTGATCATATATTAAACTCGTTTATTCATTCTATTAAGCACACTTCCTTTTATTTGCGACAAACATTCCTGCTATAGTATTTGAATACTAAATTAGTTGTTTGGGACACTAACGTTCCATATATCTTTGAGCATCTTGGAATAAAACTCTACCAACTTGTCAGCTTCTGGAATATGCTCCTTCACGGCTACGACAGAGCCGAACCGCTCTGCCCATTTCGCTAAGAGAGGAAACTTTGCATCGTCGATGAGTTTGATACTCGATATCTTCTCTATCATCTTCACCCAGCCCAGAAAGCTTCCGAAAGTGATGTCGAGATAGCCAACATTGTTTCCGCCGAAGAAGGGCTTCCCTTTGAAACTTTTCTCATAAGCCTCTTCTAGTAAACTAAGTCCTACGAACGATTGCTCAATAACTTCTGCTTTCTCTTTTTATGTCTTTACTTTGATATACTTTGGTAAAGTAGGAAACCACTGCATATAAAAAGAGGTAGAGATACCGAAAAAAAAAAAACTAATGAAACCCCACTTTTATAACTACGAAATAAATTACCAACGGAGAAGTAGTTTTTACCGAATTATACTTCAACCCAAAGTACACTTCAACCTAAAGTACAGTTTCAGTGAAACAAACATATGCCCTAATCGGAATGAAGTTGATCCTGAGACTAGCTCGTTTATTCATTATATTAAACGTACACCACTTTTATTTATTTGTGACAAACATTCATACAATAGTTTTTGATACTAAATTAGCTGTTTTGGGGCACTAGGCTATCCATTTAGCTTTAAGCACCTCCGAATAATACTCAACCAACTTGTCGGTCTTCGGAATATGCTCCTTCGCAGCCCTGACGGAGCCGAAGCGCACTGCCCATTTCGCTAAGAGAGGGAACTTCGCCTCGTCAATGAGTTTAATATCTGATATCTTCTCTATCGCCCTCACCCAGCACAGAAAGCTTCCGAGAGCGATGTCGAGATAGCCAACATTGTCTCCACCGAAGAAGGGCTTTCCTTTGAAGCTTTTCTCATAAGCCTCTTCTAGTAAACTAAGTCCTGCGAATGATTGCTCTAAAGCTTCTGCTTTCTCTTTTTCGTCTTTGACTTTTATAATCTTTAATGTAGCAGAAAACCACTGCATATATAGAGAGAAATACACAAGAAAACTTCATAAACTTTTTGATTTATTACAAAATATCACAAAATAACTAACACCATAAAGTGTGATAGAATTGAAAAGTTATATACAAGATAAAGTTAGACTTGAATCCACATCCTTTCCCACATCTAAAGTCATCCCTTACCATTGGATTGGCTTTAGGTGTGGGTCAGTATTCATATGTTGTATTAATATAGAGTACTTACCAATATGACATTCTCATAAACGTAATCACTAACTTTTCTCTCTAATGCAAATGATTTAGTCCAATGTTTTTTTCACTGTTCTTTAACATCCGGCAACCAGGTTTGTGTTTAATTAGCTATATTATTTTAGCCTCCGTTTGGTTGGGGGTTAAGGGGTGGAATAACCCCTTAACCCTCATATTATTTCCAAACATTCTCAAAAATAGGTGGGGTTAGCTAATCCCATCTCAAATGGGTTATTCCGGCTTAGCTAACCCCACCTAATCCCACCAAACCCCAACCAAACATTATTTTTTATTCATAATAATTCACTATCCTTCTTATCCTACCTACTATAATCAAATAATATTTTTCACTATTCTGGACTAACTCCAACCCCCAACCAAACACAAAAATACTCTAACCCCACCGTAACCCTGAACTTAGCACTATCCCTAAAATAACTAGTTTTTCCTTAACCCCGAACCAAACGGTAGCTTAGAGTCAGTTGACCTACTCAATCAAATATAATTTATGATGAAGCATAAGTAGGACCAAACAAACCCCAAATTAATCTAGAATAACATACCTTGTCGTCAATATAGACAGCCCAAAAGCGCGCGATGGCACGTTCGTATGGATCTGAGGGAAGGATCGCAGGGCCAACTCCGGCCCAAACTTCGTCGATGTATTGGACGATGATCGCGGACTCGCAAATGGGCTGATCCTTGTGGATCAAAACCGGCACCTTCTTGTACACAGGGTTTGATTTGAGGAGGAGCTCACTCTTATTCCCAAGCTGTTGTTCCAGATACTCGTAGCTCAACCCCTTGAGTCCTAAAGCAATTTTCACCCTAATCACGTAGGGACTTAGCCACGTTCCTAAGAGTTTCACTTCATCTCCTGACACTGCCATATTGTATGGGAAATAGTTTTGTTACAACTTACAAAATGCAATCGATAAGTAAACAAAGATGGGCTACAAATTTGCTGTGGTTTCGGTGTTTATGGTGATGTGGGTATTTATAGGGAGTCCGGAGTCATGAAATTAATTAAGGAGAGGTTGGTGGTTATGTGAGGAATTGCGTAGGGTATGACGTTGTTGAATGGTGCAAGAGATAAATAATTGGGTATAACGCTTTGGGTGGTTTAGTCAGTGCCTTTAATGATTTGTTTTCGTACACAAATTAATTAATTTTTAAAAAAATATGTATGAAGAGAGAGTCTGTTTATGGTGATTTTCAGAATATCAAATATTAGGCGCTTATAAATTTTTCACTGTTAAATTTATTTTTTGACCAATTCAATTTTTTAAATTATAATATTTCACTATATAACTACGTAATTCTAACTCTATAAATTTTTATTTAACGACCGAAAACCTACAAGCACTAATAACTTAAAAAACGCTATGATTTCAGGGTGGAATTCAAAGGGATAGATCTAATGTAGAAAACTTATAAGAACCAAATGTTAGATGTTAGGATGTTAAAAAAGTTTTCTCATTCTCTTAAAAAAAATATATATATATATATATATATATATATATATATATATATATATATAGAGTTGAGGTAGAATATACTCTCAAAAGCTCCAACCCCTTTGCTTTTAAGTTTAAGCCCTTGGATCTATTTTTTGTTTACTAATACCCTTGGATCAAACACTATTCCACCTACCACCACCTACCACCATTTATTCTCACCTACCACCATCATCTCAACCGTACATCTTTCCAACCATAAACTCAAAAGCACCAAGATTCTAGCTCTTTTCTCTCTATATATATATATATATATATATATATATATATATATATATATATATATATATATATAGAGAGAGAGAGAGAGAGAGAGAGAGAGAGAGAGAGAGAGAGAGAGAGAGAGAGAGAAAAACTAAATGCGAAGATGTCGCCACTGCTGTCGTCAGCTACTCGATCTCGCCCTCATAATTTCAACACATGTTTATTACCCAGCATTAAATTAAGCTTGGCTGCTTTAGTACTTTTGACCATAAATTTTAGACCTAACTACGTACAAAAAGTCTTAATTTCTTGCTCTTTTAAGCCATATTTTATTTATCTTCTCCTTAATTGAGCTTCTGAGCTTTTAAAAAAACCAAATTGTTGGCACTCGCGCGCGTAGGTTGGTTTTTGGCTTTTGGATAAAGATTTGTAGGATTTTGATAATTGTTATCCACCGACCGTCCCTGGCCAGTGGCAGCGCTGGTTGGTCACTGAGTTCGAATCCTAATTGATTCATATTTCTAGCTAAGTTTATTTCTAAATGAAATAAACGAAGCGGGTAGCGTGCTACCTATCTCTCTAAAAAAAAAAAGTATCTCTCTAAAAAAAAAATAATAATAATTGTTATCTGGAACACCGTTTGGTTAGGGGATAGGAATAGGAATAGGCCCTTATCCCCTTTTATATCCAAACATTAATTTTTTATCCGAAAATAGTAGTTCTCGATTGTACCCATCAACACCTCTATTTTTTATATAAAACTACCTAATATTTTCCTTATCCCCGAGAACAACCCAATTTTCATCCAAATGCTAGTTTTCTTATCCCCATACTTGTACCTATCCCTGTAATAGCTAGTTCTTGCTTGTTCCCGAACCAAACGGCTAGGGTTGAGCGGATGGTTGGTGGAATAGCATAATTTAAAAAATAGAATTGATTAAAATAATAGATCTAACAGTGAAAAACTTATAAATACCAAATAATTATTGCTTTTAAAAGCACGACAGACAAACTCTCTCTTCTATTAAAAATTAGGGACATTTACTTTTATACGCCTAAAAAGCTTTCGACTTTTCTATTTACCCCTCTTAAAAGGTTAATGTTGAAAATATCCTTCCTACGTTCCAACCTATTTCTAATATATCCTTAGAGTTAAAATCTATTAATTAACTCTGTTATCTCTGTAAAATTACTATTTTATATTTTCAAAAATACCCTTCCATCATTATTGTCTTTTTTATTTGCCCTTAAAGTCAGAGGACACAAAAAGTATTTTGACTTTTGGTCTTTTCCAATATACCTCTATACTGTCACCAACATTTCTTATTTGCCCTTAAATTAAGGGCAAAATTGACTCTGTTATTGCCCTTAGAGTTAAAATCTATTAATTAACTATGTAATCTCTGTAAAATTATTATTTTATTCTTTCAAATATAGCCTTCCATCATTATTGTCTTTTTGATTTGCCCTTAAAGTCAGAGGGCACAAAAAGTATTTTGACTTTTGGTCTTCTTTTGGTCTTTTCCAATATACCCCTATACTGTCACCAACATTTCTTATTTGCCCTTAAATTAAGAGCAAAATTGGCATTTTAATTTTTTTAAACTGTGGTAGATATTTAACTCACGTTTAACCCAAGTTAACTTAACAGGAGATAATTGCGTTTTACAATAACTGTGGAACATCACTAGAACAAAAACTGTCTATCACGACACTCTTAAATGTAGGTATAGGTCAAAAAAAGTGCTGCTAGCTAAATTACCGATACTTTTAAAAAGTGTTGCTATATATGGGGTCGCTAGGTATATAGTGACAGTTAAAGAGTGTGGCTATAGCCTAAAAGAGTATTGCTAATTTACCAATACTTATTAAAGCATTTAGGAACCGCCGAAACTGATCTCGTTGGCTGCGGTGGCGGAGGAGGACGACAGGGAAGGGTTCTTCGTCTAGAAATTCAATAGATTGAGTAAAGAGAAGGAAGATATTAATCGATTTTTTTTTTTTTTTTTGTAATCGGGCTAAATGGGTTGGGTGTGGTGGGTTGAGTAAAGTAATCTTTTATTTTTTTTTGGATTGGACTTTATATTTAGGCATTAGTAGATATTTTTTTAAATTTTACCATAAATGGGACACTTACTTAAAAGTGTTCCAAACATGTGTCCTTATAACATAATTCTGTTATAGTGAATATAAGGGGTATTTTAGAAAAAAAAAAAAAAAGAAAAAGAAGTAGGGATAAATCGGATATTTTCATACGTATGAGAGATATATAGGTAATTATTTTTTTTTTATATCTCAAAATCTGTCAAATTAACTCACAACTAAAAACTAGATAAAAAAAATATCATATTTTACTAATTTGTGTTTAATATATCTAATTCAATTTATATGACTGTACGTTTTTTAATTATAACTAATTTTATCTAATAATTTATTTTTACAAAATTTACTACTGAATTCAACAATTATCTTAAACTTTTTATTTATTTGAAATAATGATAAAGTGTCGGAAAAAATTGATGCAAGTATTAATTAATATAGGGGCAACTGAGACAAGAGCTAAACTGCGACAGATTTATATTTATAAAATTTAGCTTAAATTTTATAAAAAATACTATATGCACACCCCTCTCACACATACAAATCTTACGCCCCTCATAGGGTGCAAATTATGCACCCTTGCATCGAATAGTGTATAAAACCACTCTTGAATTTTAGCAACAAAACAAATAGAAAAATATGAATCACAAGAATATTCTAAGGTGCATACTCTACACCTATATAAGACATGGATAGCACTGCTCTAGTGCTCAAGTTTTATAATATTATCGGCCCAAACTTTTTGGGACAAATTGAGAACTTACCTTAATTTTTTTAATCAATGGAGTGACGCTGGTATGCTTCTGGATGGATGTAAAGAGTTCTCCATGCTTCCAAATCATTTTCAATGTTAGAATTTTCGGATCAACGATCGACTTTATTGAACTCTACGAGGGATCTTTGAATTCGGGACCTATTTAATATCTTTATTGAACTCTACGAGGGGAACTCTACGAGGGGGACCTATTTAATATCTTTATTGAACTCTACGAGGGATCTTTGAATTCGGGACCTATGGACTACTCTTTCATTTGCCTTGTCCCCAAGAAGGATGGGGCTAAATCGGCCAACCACTTTAGACCTATTAGTCTTATCAACGGCGTTCAAAAGATTGTGTCTAAGGTACTGGCTAATCGACTAGAAGGGGTATTGCATGATATTATCTCCCCAACCCAGGCAGCTTTCCTTAAAGGGCGACTAATCTTGGACTGCTTCGTTACTGCAAGCGAGATAGTCAGTGGGTGTTCGAAAGCAGGAGTGGAGGCTGTCGGAGTCAAAGTTGATTTTGAGAAGGCCTACGACAAGGTCAGCTGGCCGTTTCTCAGACAAGTTATGCGGTGGCTAGGAGCGACCCCCAAATGGTGTGTCTGGATTGATCAATGTATTTGCAACGCTAAGGTGGCGGTCCTAGTTAACGGAGCCCCTACCAAGTGGATCAGAGCCAAAAGAGGGCTTCGACAAGGAGATCCTCTTTCACCATATCTTTTCTTGTTGGTTGCTGAAGGGCTTGCTAGACTAACTGATAGGGCAGTTTGCAACAACCTACTAAGGGGGATTGGACCTACTGTGAACGCCATGGTCGCCATCATTCAGTTCGCTGATGACACCATTTTCTTTTGCGAGGCCAATGCTAGGCAGGTCTCCAACCTACTCTTTATCTGGCAGCTGTTTGAGTGGGCCTCTGGGCTAAAGATTAATAGACTTAAGTCTGAACTTCTCTATCTAGGCCGACGTGAAGGACAGGGAGAGAGACTAGCGAACGTCGTTGGGTGTAAGCTTGGCTCCTTCCCGATTAGATATCTTGGGTTACCTCTCTCGAATAGACCCCCTCGAAAAGAGGACTGGTGGCCGATTATTGAACGAGTCGAGAGACGGGTTGAGGGATGGTAGGTTAAACTTCTGTCCCAGGGTGGCAAACTGGTCCTTGTTAACTCGGTTCTCTTGAATCTGCCACTCTATTTCTTCTCGATCTTCCGAGCGCCGAAATGGGTTCTGCGGCGCATCGACACGCTACGACGGGCCTTCTTTTGGAGTGGGGGGACCCACGTCTCTGGGGCTCGCTGTTTGGTAAGTTGGAAGTCTGTATGTAGAAGTAGATCGAGTGGAGGCCTTGGCGTTACGGACACCGGAGACCCTCAACGTAGCCTTCTTGCGAAATGGTGGTGGCGGTACCTCACAGTTCACTCGCACTTATGGGGTCCCCTTCTTGATGGCTTCTACTACTCAAGGCGTAGACCCACAGGGAAAGAGCTTCCTTCAAACCCCATTCACAATGGTGGAGGGACGTTCTATCGACTAGGACGGTCTTTAAATGTGGCACTCACTACTCGGTTAATGACGGGCGCATTGTAAACTTTTGGACGGACATTTGGGTTGACCAATCCTCCCTTTGCTCCCGCTTCCCCAATCTGGCTGTCGCGGTCCAGAGTATTAACTGTAGGGTAAGTGACTGCTTTGGACGCAGGGGGTGGAGGTGGCGTAAGATCCTTGCGGGCTTCGACCCTACCTCGGTACCAAAGAGAGAGGAGGCTGCTGAGCTAAAGGAGCTGCTCTCACCAGTGCTGCTATCTGAATCACCAGATGTACCTAAATGGAGATGGGCAACTTCTGACTTATTCTCGGTCAACTCGCTTTATAAGTTCCTACAGAATGGAGGAGTCAAAGATTCTAACTTCTCTCAGCTGTGGGAAATTCCGAGCCCACTGAAGGTCAAAATCTTTGTTTGGCTAGTCCTTAAACGCAAGGTTCAGACAAAGGATAATCTGCTAAAAAAGGGTTGGCACGATGACCATCTCTACGCCTTGTGCTCTGTGGAACCGGAGACGCCTAACCACCTCTTTGTTCGATGCGAGCTGACTTATAAGCTCCTACTGGGTTGCGTGCTTCCTGATAAGAGAGCGCTCACTAACTGTCAGTCGGTGAGCATGCTCTGGGGGTCCAGCAGAGCCAAACGTGGTGCAATAGGAAAGTCGGAACTCCTCTCTATCGCCTCTCTCTGCGGTGAGTCAAAGAGAATTTTCGAGCAGTCCAAACAGAATTCACACCGTATCCTGTCGGCTACAAGAGATCTTAGACTTGTCTGGAGTTCTTACTGTGTTCCGCACTGACTCTTTCTCTCTATCCTTTTTTTTTTTTTTTTTGCGAGGCCCAGTTGCCTCAGCCTGTTGCTTAGTTCACCTACTTTATGAATGAAGCGGTAGCATGCTACCTTTTCTCAAAAAAAAACGATCGACTTTATTAGATTTGATCTAGAATATTTGACGTATCTAAAAAATAAATTTTGTGATTTTTCGATATCATTTGCCTAGTGATTGAAGGGGCCCAAAATCAACGGTTGAAAATAAAAATCTTACAAAATATAATGATATGATGTTAAAATTTTAGATTAAAGATAATGATCTTATTTTATATAGTATAAAAAAATTTCTATCAAAATTTATGTGATTTATATATTTCTATATCGTGAGATTTGTAAACGGGTCACTATGGTCATTAAATTTATTGATTTTGAGTCATTTCGATCACTAGGTAAATAATATCGAGAAATCACAAATTAAATTTATTTTCTAGATATTTCAAATACTCTAGATCAAGTCTAATCGAGCCGATCTTCGATTCAAAAATTTCAACATCGAAAACTACTTGTAAATACGGAGAGTTCTGTGCTTCTAAAAGCATACCAGCTTGACTCAAATCAATGAGTTGGGTAGTCCAGTTGGACTAACTAATTACATGAGCTTAGGAGTGTAATCGGTTCGGTTCGTTTGAGTTCGATTTGGTTTAATTTTGTAATTAATTTTTAGATTTTGTTTTGTGAATTATTTTAAATTTTAAATTCAAAATCGAATCATTATAAAATTATATACAAGTGCAAAAAGGCTTGGTGGTTGGTACTCGAAGTCCCAAGTTCAAATCCTAGTTGATTCATATTTCTAGCTAAGTTTATTTCTAAATAAAATAAGCGAAGTAGATAGCGTGCTACCTATCTCTCTGTCTTAAAAAAAAAAAAAAAAAAAAAAAAAAAAAAAACTTCTCACTTTTCGGAATATGCTCCTTCACAGCCTTGATGGAGCACAAACGCTCCACCCACTCCGCCAAGTCAAATATTCATTTTACTGTTCTTTAACATCTAGCAACCAGTTTGTGTTTAGCCCACATTATTTTAGAATCATTTACTCTGTTTAATTAAAATGATTTTTGATAAATATAAGTGTAACCAAACAAACTCCAAATGTAGAATAACCTACTGCGTCGTCGAATTTATCGAATATTTTTTTTTTTTGAGAAAAAGGTAGCAAGCTACCTGCTTCATTCATTAAGGTTGATGAACTGAGCATACAAGTTGGAAGCAGCAAGGCTTCCGCGGGTCGGCAAAAGGAAATAAGTAAAAGACAAGAAAAAAGTTAGGAAAGTCAGAGATCGGAAAAGTAAAAAAACAAGACAAGAGGAAAAAGGTGGAAAGTCAAAGATCCGAAGTAGAGTGGGATAGCGAGGCAGGGGGCTTCAGAGCGTTGTGGTCTAGCTGTTGATCAGTAGTTTTAGCCGATCTAGGGATTCGGAAATGTTTGGCGTTTTTCCATTGAAGACGTAGTTGTTTCTTTCCGTCCAGGTTACCCACCAAGTCGCAGCCAGGATAGTCAACCGACGTTTCCTCGTTCAGCCGCCAGAGATTTCGGTTGTATCAGCCCAAAGAGCTCTTGCGTCGGCGAGGTTATCGTTGTTTACAGTCGTGCCTCCCATGCTGAGGAGAAGAAACCGAACGTAGACGCATTCGTTGAAAAGATGATCGTAGCTTTCCAAGTAAGCTGCGCAGAGAGTGCAGTTTGGGTCGACGTGCATGCCTCGAGTGAGCAGTCTGTCGGCAGTGAGAAGTCTCTTCCGAAGGAGTAGCCATATGAAGACTTTAATTTTAACGGGGATTTTTAGCTGCCAGATGTGGTGAGTCGTCGGTTCACGCATTCCCGCGTCTGTGATGAACTGGTAGAGGGATTTAACCGTGAAAAGCTGATTGGGGGTCCAACGCCATTTAGCCAGGTCTGGTCTGTCGCTTGGTCGGAGATTGTTTGACCTTGCAGTTTCAGTGAGACGGGCTAGACAGTTGGCGACCAATAAGAAGAGGTATGGGGAGAGGGGGTCTCCCTGTCGGAGCCCCTTCTTAGTTTTCAACCATTGAGTTGGGACGTCGTTAACTAGGACGGCTACTTTGGCGTTACAGATACATTGCTCGATTCTCGCCCACCATTTGTCACTGAAGCCTAACCAGTGCAGTATACTTTTAAGGAAAGACCATCTGACATTGTCGAAAGCTTTCTCGAAGTCCACCTTGATACTCGTGCATTCCTTACCAGATTTAGAGCACCAGTTTACAAGCTCGCTTGCAGTGACAAACGAGTCGGTCAGTAGTCGATCTTTGAGGAAGGCCGATTGCGTTGAGGAGATGATGGCTGGTAGATGAGGTGCTAATCTGTTGGCCAGGATCTTGGAGATAACTTTCTGAATTCCATTGATAAGGCTAATTGGTCGGAAGTCCCTGGCTTTACGCGCTCCCTCCTTTTTTGTAATGAGGCAGATAAAGGAGTAGTCTATCGGGCCTGTGGAAAGAGTGCCTTCTTGGAGCTCGGTGAAGACCTTGAGGATGTCATGGGATTGGATTGAACCAAGTTTTTTGTCAGGTTCAATTTGTTCAATTGAGATCTAGAGTCTTGGTCCGCTTCAAAATAGTATGGATCTGATCAAATTTTCTCTGATCTCTAAGTAACAAACTTAAACCAATATAGTAAATTGTATTGGTTTTTCCCTTAATTTTTTCGTTGGTACTATCAAATTGTCACAATAAATTCATCACCTGCTTAATGAAAAAAAATTGGCATCATTCCCACATTTTAATATTTTTCTTTCCAAACGTTCTAGAGTCTTTATACCGTAAGAAACTACAAAGCCATTGATACATGCCACACATGGGCACTACATATTGTGATCCTTCACTACTCTGAAGCTGATCATTAAACTCGTTTATTCATTCTATTAAGCACACTTCCTTTTATTTGCGACAAACTTTCTTGCTATAGTATTTGAATACTAAATTAGTTGCTTGGGGCACTAACGTTCCATATATCTTTGAGCATCTTGGAATAAAATTCTACCAACTTGTCAGCTTCTGGAATATGCTCCTTCACGACTACGACAGAGCCGAACCGCTCTGCCCATTTCGCTAAGAGGGGAAACTTTGCATTGTCGATGAGTTTGATACTCGATATCTTCTCTATCATCTTCACCCAGCCCAGAAAGCTTCCGAAAGTGATGTCGAGGTAGCTCACATTGTCTCCACCGAAGAAGGGCTTCCCTTTGAAGCTTTTCTCATAAGCCTCTTCTAGCAAACTAAGTCCTACGAACGATTGCTCAATAGCTTCTGCTTTCTCTTTTTCTGTCTTTACTTTGATATACTTTGGTAAAGTAGGAAACCACTGCATATAAAAAAAAGGCAAAGATACAGACAAAAAAAAAAAAAACTTTATATATTTTTTTTGATTATTGTGGTGTCACTTAGTAACAAACACGATAAAATAAGTTAGAAGTGAAAAGTTATACACTAACATTCGAAAAAGCATAAGTAGGACAAAACAAACTCCAAATCTAGAATAACATACCGTGTGGTCAATATACCCGGTCCAGAAGCGCGCGATGGCGCGTTCATATGGATCCGAGGGGAGGATCGAGGGCCCAGTTCCGGCCCAAACTTCGTCGATGTATTGGACGATGATCGCAGACTCGCAAATGGGCCGATCCTCGTGGATCAAAACTGGCACCTTCTTGTAAACGGGGTTTGATTTGAGCAGGAGCTCACTCTTATTTTCCCCAAGTTGTTGCTCCAGATACTCGTAGCTCACCCCCTTGAGTTCCAAAGCAATTTTTACTCTAATCACGTAGGGACTTGGCCACGCTCCTAAGAGTTTCACTTCGTCTCCTGACGCTGCAGCCATATTATATGGGGTAATATATAGTTTTCTTGCAAATTAAATGGAATCGTTAATGAGTAAACAATTATACGGAGATCGATGGGCAACAAATTTGGTGTGGTTTTGGGGTTTATGTTGATGTGGGTATTTGTAGAGAGTTATGAAAGGAGTCGTTGGGTAGGTGATGAAAATGTGTGGAATATGTTAGCTTTGTGGAGGTTAGTTGAATGGTGCTAACTGTTGATGAAAATTCAAAATTCTACATCTTATTTCAATTATTAATTACCCCTTTTTATTTTTAATTTTTTATATTTTAACTATAATTTTATTTACTATATTTTTTATTTAGTCCGCAACGTACGCGCTCTGTGCTCATCTAATTCTCCGCGGACGTTTTGTCATTTGTTTGAAACTAATTAAGGAAAAGTGAACGTTGGGATTCACAACGTTCAACTCCACTCCCTTTATTTGTACTGTTGTCGGTGGAGATAGATACACGAAGAACCGTGAGAAGGGATATTATTTGAGAGATATTTATTAATTTTTTATTTTATTTTATTATTATTTTTTCGAGTGTTGAAAGAGTCTTCGTCAATTTCTTTCGCGATCGTGTTCGTAGGAGGAGAAGTTCCGGACGTACCTTAGGACGGTATTTTCGGTTAATCCCGTGTGAATGACGGGAATACGCCTTAAGACAGTGCTTTGCACGCTTCCGGGTCAAATTATTTGACATTCTTCTTCCACAATATATTTAAAATTTAGCGATTATTTGTAAGTTAAATTTATTTATTTTTGTCACAAAATTAGTTAGATTTAATTACAATCGAATTTCATTGGGGGTTTTTCCCCAACACTGTATATAGATATTTAAATACAGTTGAACGGTTCGTGTATAGTGTTTTTAATGAGTTGTTTTCATGTTGATAAATAATATATTATTTTTAAGGGGCAATTCGAAAAGTTTCAAGGTTTTTTTTACTTTACTCTATTTACAAGGCTAATATAAAAAATATCTTTTTAACGTTTTAAATTCTTTTAGAGTTTAATTTTGATATATAGTAAACTGTTAAAAACAGTTATTATTTCTGTAAAAATACTAATTTACTATTTCAAATATAATTTTCTACGGTCACAAATTTTTCTTATTAATTTATCCTTAAGTTAGGGATAAAAAAAAAGTATTTTGATCTTTTACCCATTTAAATATATACTTTTACGCAAATTTTTTTTATTTATTCTTAAGTTATGAATAAAAAAGGTATTTTGACTTCTTTTTAACTCGGATAGAAATTTAATCCGAATTTAACCAAAGATGATTTAATAGATCCTGCCAACAGAGTTATTTTTGAATAACTGAAAAATATACAATGGGTATATTTTAAACAGAAAAAAGGTAGGAATATATAAAATATTTTAGAAGTTTTGGAAGATACATAGTTAATTCTTCCTATTTTTAAATTTCATGCAAAAATTAATTAGAATTTTTTATCTCATATTTATTAATATATGTAGCCTTGTTTGGATGTTGAAATTCGATATTTAATAACAGCTCATTCGATATTAAACTTTTATTTTATAATATTGAAAACTAGAATTTTAATTTTTATATTCCTTTTAAAAGGTAATGACGTCTATAATTTAATTAAATAATATATTTTAACTATAGAATAATTTAATTTATTTTAAAAAATAATTTAAAGAAAAAAAAATGATATCGGACTTTGAAATTAAGATGATTAATCACATGAATTTGAGTCAACCATATGAGCGTGCTTTTCCATTTTGGATCTGATTAATTACTTCGTCATTGCTGATGTATGCTAATTGATCCATTGTTTTTTTTTTTTTTTTAAGGGAGAGTGAGAGAATTAACTTCTCTTTTGAATTTTCTCCTTGGAGTAGAAGATACTGACTAATTTTAGTGACTAGTATAGGATCCGCACTTCGCAGCGGATAGGTAGTATTTCAATCAATTAAAATATATTATAATTAAAACTTTAAAATTGAAAAAATTATAACCAAAAAAATACATAGAATTTATAAAATAGTTTAAAATATATAAATAATATATTATTCTACAAAAATTTATGTTTGACTAATATTTTAGAGTCGGTTTACGTTGCAATAGGTGCGTTCAAAATTTTTTAGAACATATGACTTAAGTTGCAATGGGTGCATCCAAAATTTTTTAGAACACATGGCAAGCCACTTTTGGCCTATACCTTAGTGGGCAATGTGGCTCCTTCTTAAGTCATTTTGCAACTCTCAAATTATGTATTGTATGTATGTATAGCTTAATTTTTTAAGCCTTTTCTTATCTCTTGGGCCCATTTGGCTCACATTAGGTAGTACTAATTATCTTTACATAACTAGTAATTTTTTATTTAATAATTAATAATTTTGTGTTATTATTATTAGTGTCCATTTTCGATGTGGGACTTTGGGACAATTGGGGGGTTACAAACCCCCTCCATTCTCGTCAGCCAACCATACACACAGTTCAATATCATAAGGCAATATAAAATTTGTCTCATTAATCTTGTCGTTTAAATCCTATTATAGCTTGTCATTCCCTATCTCTGCCTTAAGCTGTTATTCAGATCCTGCCTCACCGAGACTCATCTTGCACTTCCAGTGAGTGATTGGATTTGATATCAAATGTAACGACCCAACCCGCTCGTAATAATAATTCGTTCGATCCAAACCATCAACTTTAAATATTTAAGTGCAGTTATTATTACTCGGACACGAGACGTACCTCACATATTTTCAATTTGTATTCTTTTTTCATCCGATGAAGAACTATTGGGACATTAAGTAGGACTGTAATCGGTTCGGTTTGGTTCGATTTTGCGGTAAATCGTTAACCAAATCAAATTCTTTGGTTTGAAGAAAATACATATGAGGCAAACCGAACTAAGAACTGACCCAAACCAAACCAAATTAATTCGATTTGGTTTCGTTCGGTTCAGTTTTACAATTAATTTTTAGATTTTTTATAAATTAATTTATAATTTGAGATTCAAAAATTGAATTATTATGAAATCACACTCAAAAAATTTAAACATAAACATTAGTTTAAAAAATATGTTGATATAATTTTGATTTGGTTATAAATATAAAATTTTAAATAGTTTCGACAATATGTGTGAAAAATATTATTATTAGTTTTGCGTTCGTTTTGGTTAAGAAATGTGTTCAAATTGAACTGAAACTAAAATCCAAATTTTGGTAAATTTCAAAATTGAACCGAATCGAAAACCATATAAATCGAATCAAATAGTCTTCTTTTAATTTTGCTATCTATTAATTCTTGCCATATATTTAGTTAATTTAAATATATTCTTATCAAAATTTGACAGCATTTTTAATTGTTTTTGACATATATTATAGTCTAATAGAATATTCTGTTGTTTGATAAAATGTTTCATTACTACTAATAAAGATATGAAAATTTAAACAAATTTAATTTATTTTTCCTAAAAATAAAAAAAAAATGGAAAGTAATGTAAGACTAGGTAATAAAATCCACTTTAGTTAAAAACGCATTTCAACATACATTATAATTCATGTGAAATCTACACAATTTTATCGATAAAATTCCTTGTGATCTTCGTAAATGATTATAGTCAGATTTTACAGTCATTTTGAAAGTTGAAACTCATTTTATTATAATTTTTGGCACAAACTTCGTAAATGATTATAGTCAAATTTTACAGTCAAATTAAATTGAATGAATATATAATAGTGTTCTTATAAAGTGTTAATGTTATAGGTGATAGCACGATAATACCTAATCACACTACTACTGTATTAGCAACATATTGGCATTTAGTCAAATTGAAATGGATTGTAACTTAATTATAACAACTTAAAAAATTTACATAAAAATGATACTAAATTAAAATTTGAAGACCATATACTATCACTTGTTTCTTAGTTTAAAAAAGTAGTCTATAAACCAGTATAGTAATGACCGTAACTGTGCTCTTTAATATCGCCGAAAGTAGTTTATCGTCCTTTTGACATACCTTAACATTGAAAATGTCATCGAAAAATGACCTCGATTTGCACGATTTTTGAAGATTATCCATTATGGAAATAAATCGAGTATGTTATCATGGAAACTCATAGCATCCGTTTGGTTGGGGGTTAAGGGGTTACCCCCATATTATTCCCAATCACCGTAAAAAATAAGTGGGATTAGCTAACCTTATCTCAAATGAGTTATTCCGGCTTAACTAACCCGACCTAATCCCATCTAACCCCAACCAAATATTATTTTCTATTCATAATAACCCACTATCTCTAAAAAAAAAAAATAACCCACTATCCTTCTTATCCCACCTACTCCAACCAAACACTATTTTTTACTATTCTGGACTAACTCCAACCCCCAACCAAACACAAAAATACTCTAACCTCACCTTAATCCTAAACTTAACACTATCCCTGAAATAACTAGTTTTTTCTTAATCCCGAACCAAACGGTAGCATATTGTCAAAACATTATCTACTATTTGATGAGCTAAAAGGTTCAAATTGTTAGGGCGCTTAGAAACAATGCATATTCTTTTTTGAGAATACATAGTAGATATTGCTTTGGCAATATCAATTCCATATCGCATCTAAGTTTCTCTTTTATGATTCTTTCTTTTCGTATTGCTGTTGTGTGCCAATTTGTTCTAGTAATCGCACATATTTTAAATAACAAGAAGATGCAAGCTGAAATTAACCACTTACCCTTGTGGAAAAAGAAAAGTGAAGCATTTGAAAATGAGGTTAAGATAATTTTTTAGAGCAGTTTGCGAACTCGTAGAATTTGTCCTTATAGTTCAAATTTAGTTATTAAACTTGCTTTTTCTCTACTGTAAAATAAGGTACCGTTTGGTTCGGATATAAGCAAGAACTAACTATTACAGAGATAGGTACAAATATGGGGATAAGAAAAATAACGTTTGGATGAAAATTAGTTTGTTCCCGAGGATAAAAAAAATATTAGATAGTTTTATATAAAAAATGGAGGTGTTGGTGGGGACAACCGAGAACTATTATTCTCCGATAAAAAATTAGCGTTTGAATATAATGGGGGGATAAGAGCCTATTCAAATTCCTATTCCCTAACCAAACGGTGCCTAAGAGTAAATTAACTTCCATCTGAACACTTTTATACTGAAAGAAACTACAAAGCAATACACAAACACATGCTACACATGGGCACTTGATTTGATCCTTCACTACTCTGAAGATGATCATTATAAACTCATCTATTCATTTTATTAAGCACGCCTCCTTTTATTTGCAACAAACTTTCTTGCTATAGTATTTGAATACTAAGTTAGTTGTTTGGGGCACTAGTACTGTCCCATATAGGCTTGATCACCTTCCAATAAAGCTCCACCATCTTGTCGGTTTCCGGAATGTGGTCCTTCAAGGTCGTGACGGAGCCGAACCGCTCTGCCCATTTCGCTAGGAGAGGAAACTTTGCCTCGTCGAGGAATTTGATACCTGTTATCTTCTCTATCATCTTCACCCAGCATACAAAGCTTTCGAAAGCGATGTCGAGATAGCCCACGTTGTCCCCGCCGAAGAAGGGCTTTCCTTTGAAGCTTTTCTCATAAGCCTCTTCTAGTAAACCGAGTCCTACGAATGTTTGCTCGATGCCTTCTGCTTTCTCATTTTCTGCCTTCACTTTGATAATTTTTAGCAAAGCCGGAAAACACTGCATATAAAGAGAGGTAGAGATAAAAAAGAAAACTTCATATATATTTTGATTTATTGCAATATCGCAGAATAACTCACACGATAAAGTAAGTTAGAATTAGTTACTCTACTCGATCAAAATGATCATTACCGACAAAGGATATAAGTAGGACGAAACAAACTCCAAAGCTAGAATAACATACCGTGTCGTCAATATAGCCGGCCCAAAAGCGCGCGATGGCTCGTTCATACGGATCCGAGGGAAGGATCGAGGGCCCAACTCCGGGCCAAACTTGGTCGATGTATTGGATGATGATCGCGGACTCGCAAATGGGCCGATCCTTGTGGATCAGAACTGGTACCTTCTTGTACACGGGGTTTGATTTGATGAGGAGCTCGCTCTTATTACTGTCCCCAAGTTGTTGCTCCAAGTACTCGTAGCTCACCCCCTTGAGTTCCAAAGCAATTTTCACTCTAATCACGAAGGGACTCGCCCACGCTCCTAAGAGTTTCACTTCCTCTCCTGACGCTGCAGCCATATTATACGGGCAATAGTTTGCTTACAAAATGGAACAGTTACGTAAACAATTGTATGGAGATGGGCAACAAATTTGGTGGGGTTTGGGGTTTATGTTGATGAGGGTATTTATAGAGAGGTATGAAATTAAGGAGTGGTTGGATATATATATAAATAGGTGAGGAAATTGTGTGGACTTTTGTGGTGGCTTGTTGAATGGTGCTACAGATAATTAAATACAGTAAAATGCTTCGCGTCTAGTGTCTCTAATGTGTTATTTTTATATCAATAAATAATAATATTATTATTTTTAAATTTCTTACACAAATTAATTAGAATTTTTTATCTTATATTTATTAATGTATTTAGTCTTGTTTGGACATCCAAATAACATATTCGTCCTCACCCGTACAGGCAATAGTGAGCATTGTCTGGGCCACGATCTCATCGCCTATGTCCGCTTCGCTCTTATCCGCGGTCGCTTCGAGTCTTCCTCCTTCGGCACCAATGTGGATGCCTGCGTTGGCCAAGTTGGAGAAGGCCCTGGAGGCGGTTGGGGAGGGTCTGGGAGAAAAAAATACGAGAGAAAAAAAAAAAAGAAAATTGAATAAAAATATTTTCGTTTTCTAAAAATTCGGCGTGAGCATGTAAAATTCGAAAAGACAGCATATTTTTATAAAATTTCAAAATTAATAATTTTTTATTGCAAATTCACCTATATTCTATCTATAAAATAATCTTATTTTCTTTTAAAAGTAATTTAAAGATAAATTATGATATGTATTCTAGATGTTTGATCGCATAAATTTATATATCAAAATTGAGGAAAATAGTTTACAAAGAATAATATTTTAGGGAGTCATGTAGCTACTTCACTTTCCCCTTACATTAAAAGAGTTAAAAAAATGTAGTAGGAAATCAAAATTGGCGTGCGCATACGACTTTAAAGACCATTAATCACATAAATGAGTCAAGTAAATTAAATTAGCAATATATACCTGTCCATTTCGGATCTGAGTTGCTTCGTCATTGCCGATGTATACCATGGTACTTGAGAAGTATTTTTCTATGATTTTTTTTTTTTTTGTGTGTGTTCTTATTTCTTGTTCCTTTGTTTTTAAAAGGAGAAGTTATGAAACAACCGTTGTACTCTAAAAGCTTAAGTTGTTAGAGAACAGTGTTTAAATATTTTATATTTAACACTCCCCCTCATGTCCGGGCTCGAGACTTCTTGGTTAGTCCATGACGTGGGCTTGAATTAAATGAAAGGAAATTAATATGCTAGGAGCCTGACGTGACTCGAACTCAGGACCCCCTTCTCTGATATTATGTGAAACAACCGCTGTACTCTAAAAACTTAAACTGTTAAAGAATGATGTTTAAATATTTTTATATTTAACACTCCCTCTCACGTCTGGACTCGAGATTTTTTTTTTTTTTTTAGAAATCAAAAAATTTTAATCCATTGAATTTTTTTTTTTTTTTTTTCGCTTAATTGGAGAAGAAGAAACTAACTAAGCTAGTCAGTCAACCTCGCCTAATAATTTTAATTTAGAGGCACGAGTTTTGAAGACAAAATTTGAGGCTTAATTTAATAAGCTTTTCTTATCCTTTGGGCCCATTTGCGCTCATTAGGCAATACTAATTATCTTAACATAACTAGTGATTTTATATATGATAACTAATAATCTTACTTTCATGATTCAAATTGCTATTTTAATACTGTATTATTTCGTTTGGTTTAATACAATAATATATTAATGCTAGATTATTGTGTATGTAAAATTATTTGATTTGATTTATTCAATATACATCGGTAATCCTGATAGCAAAATTTGTACTATTTCAATAATATTCTTTCATACACAAATTTATTTGAAATTTAAAAATAAAATTTGTATTTTTGTTTAAACTTAAATTCGAATTTTAATTTAACTTAAATATTTTTCACACTTTTTGTCTAAATTATTTATTAAAATTTTATATTTATGATCGAATCTTGATCATATATCAATATATTTTTTTAAATTTTATGTTTATAATTAATTAAATATTTTGTGTGTGCAGTGATATCCAAATGATTCAATTTTGAATCTGTAAGTTATAAATTAATTTATCAGAGCGATAAAAAATCTAAAAATTAAGTACAAACGGAATCAAACCAAATTAATTCGGTTTGGTTTGGATCCAACGTTCCAAGTAACGGCATTTACTGGGCTTATGCAGTAGATTGTAGCTAGGAGTGGCAATCCAGCTCGTTGTTCGTGAGCCAGCTCGTTAAGAAATACGACCCGCCAAAGCTCAGAGACAAGACTCCCGATCATGGATCGGGAGGATTGGGTCGATATTATAGAAAAGCTCTTCGAAGAGCCTCAAACAAGGCAACTGGATAGTACTATAATGCGAGTGGGGCGTTTGCCCGACTCGTTAACTGCATTCCGCTTGCGATGCAGAATGGGCAGCATAAGGCTTGGCTTTTAGTGGATATGTATTTCGAAACGTTTCCGCTGATTGAAATCAACAACTTAGGTGTCTTTACCTTCTGCTGGTTCATACATCAAAATTGGCGTGCATTATAACTAGTTAAAACGCAGTTTCGGTGCCAAAGTCTTTGGTGGTGCATGTTGGCTTAAATGGGCCAGCATCTTGTCCTGTGGCGGGAGGCCATATAGGCCGAGTCACGTTTGAAATGGCATGAGGTCGGGTTGGACCGAGTCATGTTCGAAGTGGCATGTGGCTGATTGGGCCGAGTCACAATTGAGACCCGTGGACGCTGTATCTGTAGGCTTTAAGTGAATTGGTTACGTATTTCTAACAGCTCGAGCTTTTGGGATTAATGGTTAGCGCCAACGATCCAACAAGTAGTATCAAAGCCAGCCATCACGGATTTGATTCCCGCATACTGGAAATATGTGTATGTGCTAAAGGGTGGATTGTTGGCTTAAATGGGCCAGCATCTTGCCCTGTGGAGGGAGGCCATGTAGGCCGAGTCACGTTCGAAATGGTGTGAGGCTGGGTTGGGCCGAGTCATGTTACGCTTTAAGTGAATTAGTTGAGTATTTCTAACAGCTCTACCTTCTGAAATTAATGATTAGCGCCAACGATCCGACAATGCGCACTTCTTCTGTGGTTATCTTAACACCTAAATTGGTGTATTTTGAGATAGCAGCTGATTTATGTAGGTTTATGGCATGTCTCGAGATACTCCATGAAGTTAGTTGCAGGTCTCGGCATTTTAGGTGGCTGAGTTAGGTGTGATTCAATAATCAGTTAAAGAAACCGCGTTCCGATCACACTTGTTTGTGCCTGTAGGCGACCAGTGACACCGGCAATCATCGGTTGTTGTCGGGAGCCACCGGACTCTTTTGGAGTTGGCTCAAAGATTCATCCAGTTTCGAAATTCAGCTTGTGAGGCCAATGTTCGACTGCGTTATGGTGCACTTCAGTGCGGTATAGAGATATCGGTCTGTTTTGTATGTGCTGTGTCCCCAACAAGTAGTTGGTGATCTTCAAACTTTTAATAGACGCTAATGTTTTTCGGTTTTGTTTCATGAGATAGAAGGGAAAAAAAGATTAATTTCTTTCACTCTTGTTTCCTGTTATGAATTAATCAAAGATTAACCATGAAGAAAGATGGGATCGGATTGGGCCAAGTTTTTTGTCAGGTTCAATTTGTCAGATTGAGATCAAAGTCTTGGTCCGGTTCAAAATATTATGAATCTTATCAATATAGTAAACGTTTTTTGCTGATATTATCAAATCAATCACAACAAATCTTATCACCTGCTAAATGAAAAATAGTTGGCATCATTCCCACATTTTAATATTATTATCCTTTGAAAGAAACTACAAAGCAACACACAAATGCATGCTACACATGGGCACTACGTATTTTGATCCTACACTACTCTGAAGACGATCATTAAACTCACCTATTCATTTTATTAAGCACCCTTCCTTTTATTTGCGACAAACTTTCTTGCTATAGTATTTGAATACTAAATTAGTTGTTTGGGGCACCAGCATTCCATATAGCTTTGAGCACCTTCGAAAAAAATTCTACTAACTCGTCAGTTTTCGGGATATGCTCCTTCACGGTCGTGATGGAGGCGAAACGCTCTGCCCATTTCGCTAAGAGAGGGAACTTTGCCTCGTCGATGAGTTTGATATCTGATATCTTCTCTATCGCCTTCACCCAACCCAGAAAGCTTCCGAAAATGATGTCGAGATAGCCCACATTGTCTCCACCAAAAAAGGCCTTCCCTTTGAAGCTTTTCTCATAAGCCTCTTCTAATAAGCCGAGTCCTACGAACGATTGCTCAATAGCTTCTGCTTTCTCTTTTTCTGTCTTTACTTTAATAATTTTGAATAAAGCAGGAAACCACTGCATATAAAAAGAGGCAGAGATAAGGAAGAGAACTTCCAGAAAAATGTGCTCTACTGATTAATTAAAATGATCATTTCTGATAAAGTATAAGCAGGGCGAAACAAACTCCAAATCTAGAATAACGTACCGTGTCGTCAATATACCCGGTCCAGAAGCGCGCGACGGCACGTTCATATGGATCCGAGGGGAGTATCGAGGGCCCAGTTCCGGCCCAAACTTCGTCGATGTATTGGACGATGATCGCCGACTCGCAAATGGGCCGATCCTCGTGGATCAAAACTGGGACCTTCTTGTAAACGGGGTTTGATTTGAGCAGGAGCTCGCTCTTCTTCTCCCCAAGTTGTTCCACCACATACTCGTAGCTCACCCCCTTGAGTTCCAAAGCAATCCTTACTCTGATCACGTAGGGACATCCCCAACTGCGTCCTAAGAGTTTCACTTCCCCTCCTGACGCTGCCATATTATATGGGAATTGAAATAGTTTGCTTACAAAATGGAATCGTTTAAGTAAACAATTATATGGAGGAGATGGGCAACTAATTTGGTGTGGTTTTGGGGTTTATGTTGATGAGGGTATTTATAGAGAGGTATGAGAGGACTGGTTGGATATGTTGGTGAGGAAAATGCGTAGAATATGTCGTCTTTACTGTGGCATGTTGAATGGTGCCATAGATAATTCTATATAGGTTCGAGTTATTTAATATTACAAAGTATCTCGGTATATCTAGATATCTTGGATTTCGGCGTGAGATTACTACTGATGTCCCATTAGCGTGTTTGGTTTAATACAGTAATGTAATACTAGATTATAGTGTTTATAGTATTAATATGTTTGGTTCAGTTTATAAAATTTAGTAATCCTGACATAAAAATGTAGTTTTTTTTCTAAATTACCCTTGTTGTGATAATTTGAATATTATTTTCTTACAAAAAATATAATTTGCAATAGTAAATTAATTATATTAATAAGTAATAAAATAAAAAAAAGAAAGAAAGCGGCGTGGGAGAGAGAGAGGGGGGGAAGGCGGGAGAGAGATGAAAATAATATTGTTAATTAGATTAGAAGTTGTTGGAGGGTAAAATTGTCATTTTACATAATACATAGTATTAACGGGTTTCAGTAATACAAGATACACAACCCCTCCCATTAATATTTTCTATGTAATCCTAATCCTGGTCGATTTGTAATACTACATTAACAACTAGATTACATAGCGGATTAACCAAACACATTTATCCTGGCAGGATTGCCTATAATCCTGGCAGAATAACTCGAACCAAACGGACCTATGTATAGAGTAAAATGCTTTTTATATTGATAAATAACATAAATATATATATTATTTTTAAATTTCATGCACAAGTTAGTTAGAATTTTTTATCTCATTTTTATTAATGAATTTAGTATTGTTTCGCCATCGAAATAAAATATTTAATAATTACATATTTCCATATTAAACTTCCTTGTATTATTACAAATTTAGAATTTTAATTTTCATACATTCCTTAAAAAAGGTCATGACGTCTATAATTTAATTAGGTAATATATTAAAAAATAATTTAAAGATAAAATATGATATCTATTATCTATTCTGGATGTTTGATCGCACCTCTTATCCGTCGAATACTTATGCATTTGAATTGATGATAATAGTTTACAAGAAAAGTATTTTAGAGACTCTTGCAGCTTCTCTACCTTATGCTTAGGAGGCATTTGATCCGGTGTAAAAGAAAACGAGAAATTATTTTTGATATGAAAATTTTTTTTTTTATTTATCTGTTTCGACCATAAAATATTTTTCTGTATAAGTATTTTTATGGATTTGAAAAAAAAAATTAAAATTTTCGTTTTCCCCTATTTTTCGACAGAAAAAGAAAATTAAGTTGTGTAAAAAAAATTTCATTCATTTTTAACACCAAACCTAACAAATGTGATTTTTTCTTTTAACCAAACAAATATTAATAAAAATTATTATTATTATTTTCTATAAACAAAACACTAACAAACATTAAAAAAAATTTCCACCACAAATATTTTTTCACGATTTTACGTTGAACCAAATCAACTTTTACCTTGAAAAGCCTAAAAATGTGGGTGGAAATCAAAGATGATGTGCAAGTACAACTTTAAAGATCACTAGTCACATAACCATTTTGGATCTGATTTACTTCGTCATTCCTGACGTACGGTAATTTAATCCACCGAGAGAAGTACTTTTCTATTGATTTTTCTTCTTTTTTGTTTTTTTTTCGAACTTGTCAATTTTTAATTTTCTGCTTAGGGAAGGAGAAACTAACTAATTGTAGTGATGTCGCCACCACTGTCGGCTGTTAATTGTAGTGATATCGCCACTACTGTCGTCAGTTATGGGCCTTTTGATTGTATGTAGTTGTAACTATAGTGCAGTTATAATTACATATAAATATAAATTTTGTGTTTAATTTGATGTATTTAACTCTAACTGCTGCAGTAGGAACTGCAGGAAGATGCCCAAATGCAGCAGTTCGAATAATGCCCAAATTGGTCGCAGTTCCAACTGTAGCAGTTAGAGAAAGTAACTTTATATAAAAGGTATGCTTACCTTCTTAATATTTTTTAAACAAAAATTATTTTTCTTTTTTACATTGGAGGTAATCTCACCATCATATATATATATATATAATAAAAAAATTTTAAATTTTATTTTTCAACTGCATACAACCAAATAAATTATTTATATTTGATGCGCTTTCTACTACTTCCAACCAAATAGAATTCATATAGTTGTAACTATTGTATTTCCAACTGCATACATCTCTAACTACACTGTATTTATAATTACATCTAACCAAATGGCCCCTTAGTCGGTAAACCTCAAATATAAATTTTGAAATCATAGTTTTCATGATAAATTTGAGGCATAATTTTATAAGTCTTTCTTATCCTTCGGACCAATTTGGCTCGCATTAGGCAAAACTAATTATCTTAATATAATTAGTAATTTTATATTGAAAACTACTAAGTTTAGTTTTGTGATTCAAATTACTATTAATATTGCATTATTTCGTTTGGATCAGTATAATGTTGAATTACTGTGTATGTAAAATTATATTATTTGATTTATTCAATATATATATATGGGTAATCCTGATAGCAAAATTTGTACTATTCCAACAATATCCTTTTATACACAAATATATTTAAAATTTGAATATAAAATTTGCATTTATATTAAACGAGTTTGAATTTTAAATTCAAATTTTAATTTTGAATTTGATTTTAAAATTCAAATTTTGACTTTCAATTTGAATTTTAAATTTAAATTTAGATTTTAAATTCAAGTTTTTAAATTAAGTTTGCAATTATCCAGTACGCTAATGATTATATCTTTTTTTGCAAGACTAAGCGGAGCCAAATAAAAGACCTTTTATTTCTATGGCAAATCTTCGAATGGGCTTCTAGTTTAAAGATTAATAAGAGCAAGCCCGACTTTTTTACCTAGGGAGGACGGGAAGGAAGGGCAAAAGATTAGCTGACATCCTTGACTGTAACTTACAGTCCCTCCCGATTCACTATCTGGGGCTTCCTCTGTCAAACAGAAGTCTCCGAAGGGAAGATTGGTGATCCATCATAGGTAAGGTAGAGAAATGAATTGAAAGGTGGCAAGCTAAACTCCTCTCTCAAGGCGATAGATTGGTGTTGGTGAACTCGGTGCTCGCAAACCTACCATTATACTTCCTCTCAGTGTTCCATGCACCCATATGGGCTCTTCGATGCATTGAAGCCTTATAGTACGTAGGCTTGTTTCTAGAAGGGAGGATCCGTCATCGCGGGTGATAACTGTCTCGTACAGTTGAAAGCGGTTTGTAGGAGTAAAAAAGAGGGCGGTCTAGGAATTAAGGATTTGAATGATATCAACATAGCTCTTTTGGCAAAATGGTGGTGGAGGTTCCTCTCATATTCAAGCCATTAATGGGGCAACCTTCTTTTTTGCAGGAGTAAAAAAGAGGGCGGTCTAGGAATTAAGGATTTGAATGATATCAACATAGCTCTTTTGGCAAAATGGTGGTGGAGGTTCCTCTCATATTCAAGCCATTAATGGGGCAACCTTCTTAAAGCCCTATACTACTCTTGGAGGAGAGAGCTAAGAGAAGGATCGTCTTTCAAACCACACTCATAGTGGTGGCAAAGCATTCTAAGAACTAGCAATATCTTCAAATGTGGAATCTTTTACTCTATTGGGGATGGCTGAAGTATGAATTTCTGAACGGACATTTGGAGTAGTCAATCCCCCTTGAGTTCCATATTCTCTCACATCTTTATGGACATAGCACATAAAGCTGCCGAGTGAATGAATGCAAGTCGAGTGAATGAATGCAACGACGAGACTGGGTGGAAGTGGGAAGTTATCCTTGAGGACTTCAACCCAAAGACGACATCTAATAGAGAATCGGTATCGGAACTAAAAGAAGTGCTATTTGTCAACACTTTGAATAGCAGTAAGGATGAGGTTAGGTGGAGATGGGCCCTGTTGGGAGTGTTTTCTGTCAAGTCGTTCTATAACTTCTTGCAGTATTAGGGAGTGGGGGGGGGGGTGGTGTTAAGGCAACGGGTTTCACACAGCTATGGAACTCTGCATCCCTCTGAAAGTAAAAATATTTGTATGGCTAGTTTTGAAACGTAAGATACTTACAGTCGACAATCTACGTAAAAGAAGTTGGTCGGGAGAGCAAGACCGTGTATTCTGCTTAGACACGGAAGAAACGATCGACCATTTTTTCGCCACGTGTGAAATGACTAGGATCTTATTGGAGTGTTTGATGTGCAATAAGAAGGGAACACTATGCCACACTTCAGTTTACACTCTCTGGGAAACGAGTCGACGTACAAGAGGCGCAATACGTGCGAAGGAACTAAAGACAATTGCTTACATCTGGTGGGTAATCTGGCTAGAACAAAATAGACGTATCTTCCAAAAAAAAAAAACATTCGCTAAAGCAGATGTTAACAGGCGTCCGTATTGTGCGGGATCAGTCAGGTAGATTTTGTGTGACGTAAATATTCCTCCTAACGGCCTCCAGCAACACGGTTTCTCTTTAGGCAGCGAGGCTTTTCTTCTCCCTTCTTTCCTCTTGTACTATAGTTGGGATCCTTCTTCTCCCCCTTCTATTTTTCCTTCCACGTGTTTTCTTTTTCTCCTTTTGCCCTTCGATTTACTAGAGACCTGGCAGCCGCATTCTGTAGTCAAGTTGTCACGCCCCGGGGTCTTTTAATAAGTAAAAACACAGCGGAAATTTTTTTTTTATAAATCTTGATCCCCACAAGGACATGACAGACCTGCCACAAATACAGAGAGACCACTGTACACACGGACAGAGTCTCCCCTGTATTTGCACGGCATCGCACAAGTACAAGGAGTCTTTTACAATCATACAACCACAACAAATGAATATACAAACAATCAATAATTATACATTCACATACACCATTCACCACAGGTTTAATCACATTTCCATAACAACTCTTTTCTTTCAAAAGTACGCTACCACGAGGGGTAGAAAACCTATTTTATTTTACAAAAGCCAAAACCTCTTTATTTCATTCAAAACCATATGAATTTAAATAGAGTAAACCAACTGAACCATATAACCAACTAAACTATAACAATAGGAATAAAAAGGAGAACTAAAGGTAGTACAAACCGGGTCGGAGGCTCTATCGCGAACTAGACGCGATCCTCACCAGCTATCCCTCTATGACCTGCAACGTCACCTGAAAAAGAAGGCGAGGGGTGAGAACATGTAAACATGTCTCCCCCTCCCAGTGGATACCTCGCGGAGATAGACACAAGAGGAGATAATAGTGGTAGTACAGTAGCTATGATAAACAAGTAAATGGAGAGAGATATATATATATGAAACAACAGCTACTGTAAGTATGCATCGAAAAGCTGATAAAGTAAAATACCCAATCTGGAATCTGTTGCTCTGTTGGTCCTCAGACCTCAAGCCTGTGCCCCCTGTATCTCAAAACCTGCATTCAACCCAAGGTAGCCTATGGGCTCACGGGTCGAACCTCTGCGACCACTTTTCCGGAAAAGAACACCCCTGGCCGGTGGATCAGACCGCCTGTGTTCGTGATATGCGCTCGAGTCCTGGGCGATCGATGCTGTTATGCTCAAAAACCATACGTCAGCAACTGGCTGACAATCCCGTCCCTAAAGGGACATCGACCCCTTTGGGTCATTAAGTAAACTCGCCGACCACGTAGGTCACAGAAACACTGAAACAAACCGACCGAACAGGTCACTGAAACTGAAACAAACTGACCGAACAGGTCACGGAGAAACTGAAACAAGCCGACCGAATAGGTCACTGAAAAACTGTAAGAAAGTACCAGAACCGACCAATCAGGTCAACTAGGATGGAATCACTCATCATCCTCTCAACTGTAGGCGAGTACTACTCAAGGAAACACAAGAACTGACCACTCAGGTCAACTAGGATGGAACAACTCAACATCCTCTCAACTGTATGCAAGTACTACTGAAGGAAACACGAGAACTGACCACTCAGGTCACTGATGTCATAGGCTGACAAGAAGCAAACTACTCTACTCCTACACATGGTACTAAGCATGGAAACACTGAGTAGAGTAAAACTGTAAGAAACAGGTGCAAGATATATCTAGGATAAACGATAAGCAGTAAGGGTGGAAGGAACGTCACCAGCGTGCACCACTGAACGGACAACGAGTCGAAGTACCCACCTGTAAGACTGTAGAAGAATCTGTCGACTGTGGAAGTAAAGCGACTGGACCTACGAGAGGGTCCACCGGGTTAGTATCTAACCCACTAACACAAAACACTAATAGCACAACTCACAACTAATCCCACAGAGATTGGTTTTTCCGAAACCAATTACCGTAACTCGCCGGAAGTCCCGTAAACCACACCAGGACTCCGCCGGGACCCACGAACCGTCCCGAAAAGCACCGACTCGTCTCACGAGTCACCCGCTGCCATAAAACACTCCTATTTGGATGTTTTGGCAGCAAACACAAGATAACACTACAATACAATTATCGTCGGATAATTGTACGAATACGGGTTCCCGAAAGTGTCTATTTCGACACCGGAACCAACCGTCGCTCACCCGTCATTTCTAAACCCTCGAAATGACGCGGGTGACCAGCCAACAAGGCTCAGCGACACCGTAAATAACCTCTAAGAGTTGTCGGAAGAAATCCGAACCGTAAACACGTTTCCGTCGGCGAATTTTGCCGAAACGCTCCGAAAATCACTTCGATTTTCCGTAAAGTCCCGGGGCCTTGGACGATCACCCAGAGGTTACCCGCAACATTCCTACGCCGTCTACGGCGACCACGAAATTCTAAATTGCATAAAAGTCCTGAAGCTCCATAAAATCGCATTATTTCATGCGATTTAGGGCTATTATGGGTCGTGCACGCAAACAGTGCACCATAAATTCTCGAAAGCGCACTCGCTGTAAGTATTCGACATGCTGAAGACCGTGCTCGCCTTTCGGAGCATTGTCGGGCATCGTAGTGCGCGCACAAGCGACATCAATTTCAGTAAACAGCGCGCACAGCGCGTAAAGTACGTTCGTCCCGCTAAACGGTGCATCAAAACTCAGAACGGAGGTGAGCATCGCGTTCAGCACGAAAAACCCTCGACCGTGCTCACCTCGCGAGGTCAAAAAGACCCATCGTAGCCTCGGGAACTGTGCCCAAACCCTAGAACTAAGTGCTGGAATAGTAAATCCTTACCGAGGCTATGAGGGAGCTAGGGCTCGGTCGCCGGCGGTAAGGGGGCGCGCGCGCCGGCAGGGGGAGGGAGCCTCGGGTTCTAGGGGTCCGGGGAAGTCGTCGCCGGCGGCGGAGGCGGCCGGTGGTGTGGCGGCGGCGTTCCAACCCGGCACTACTCTCGAGTCGGGAGCTCTCCGGCGATGGCGCGGCTGGGAAGCTCGGGTCGGCGGGGATCCGGCCGAGGAGGTCGAGGGAAGACGGTGCTCCTCCTCGGAGGTGGCGGCGGCGGCGGAAGCCGAGGGGCTCGGCCGCCCGCACGACGCCGGGCGGCGCCGGAGTCCCGAGCGGCGGCCGGCGGCGGGCGGTGACGGCGGAGAGGCGCGTCGGAGGTCGCCGATGATCACCGGGGCCGAGGGAAGGGCGGAGCAAGCTCGGCGGAGTGGCGGCAGGCGCGGAACCCGAGCCTTAGCCCGCTCGGTCGGCGGCCGCGGCGCGGTTGGGTGGCTCGGGCGGCGTCGGCGATGCACGGGGACGGCCGGGAGGTGCGCCGGATCGCCGACGTCGGAGGAGGTCGATGCAACCAAAGGCGGCGGCGGTAACGCGAGGATGCCGAGGCGCTCGGGCTCGGCACGGTGATCGAGATCGGCCCGCAGACGGGGGTGGCTCCGGCGGCGGCTCCGACGGGGGCGGCCGTGACGCGCGCCGACGATCCTCCTCGGTCCGGAGCAACTCACCGAGAGGAGTTTAGAGCCCTGTTCCCTCTCGGGATCAAGTGAAGGTGGTGTTGGCGAGGGAGAGGAATGAGGAGATGGGCGAGGGCTTGGGGAGGCTCTCCGGCGGCGGAGGAGCTTGGGAGGAGGACGGGTGCGCGCTCGGGAAAGCGAGAGGGAGGGCAGGCGGTTTGTGGGCTAGGGAGGCGAAGGGGTGGCTTAGGGTTAGGGTTTTAGTGGAAGTAAACCCTAGAACCACAAATATACTCATAGGGTCATTTTGCACCATAGTCTACAACAAGCCTCAAATTATAATTTAGCCCCCGCCGCAAGTGATTTATGCGCATAGGACCCTCCATGTTCGAACCCTCGCATTTCGACATAAAATATAGCGACTTTTCGCATTTCGCCGTTATGCGAATTTTACCTCTTCGCGTTCTTTTCGCGATTCCGAGATCCGTCCGTCGATTCACGATCGGATCGCGCCGCGAGTTCGCGCGTCGAGAACATCGAATCTGGCCTTTTACTTCGTTTGATTTGGTCTCGGATTCGCGAAGTATCCATTCCCTCTCAACAATCCGATTATTACGCATCGACCCCTTTGCGATCATCTTGTAATATCCGACGATCCGTCCGGCGGATTTCCGATCGGATTGCGCCAGCGCGTTCAGCACGATGGAGACATCGAATCTAGCATTTTATTTCATTCGATTTGGTCTCCGATCTGCGATTTAACCCATCTCTCCATCAATTCCCGTAATAAACCAACATATTAACAGATATACTTTATACATGTAAAATCGTTCGGGACCCTTTTTCTCAACAACCGTGCATCGGAATTCGATTCCGTCAGTGCCAACGGTTCCAGTATATCTGAACCGTTCGAAACGAGCTATTGGAAGCCTATATTTGGAATCCAACACGTACCCGAACCCAACTTCTATTCCCGGCTTATCCTAAAATCGAAGTTACTATTCACTTTAAGTCAGACTTCCGGGTCGCGTAACTTTTCCGTTTTAGCTCGGTTTCGCCTGAAATTTGACGTGTACTCTTATAATACAATTACGCACACATTCACCGTCTCCAAATATTTTATTTCTTATTCTGAAAAAATGCCAGTTATTACACAAGTTCATTATCTAAATGAATGAAACGATAGCATGCTACCATTCTCTCTCAAAAAAAAAAAAAATGCTAAATTACACCCGTGCAATTTTAGATACTCATTATTTTTAGCATTGTTAAATAAGATGGAAGAAAATAAGAAGAAAAATAGTCTCATTCTTGTTCTCACTAATGAACTAAACGAAAATTAGACATGAGGAAATTAAGATGGGATCAAGTCGAGCCGCGTCTCCTTGCACTACCAAATCATTAACAATTAATTCATAACCTGCTAATTAAAATGTTTTTTTTTAGAGTGAAAGGTTGCATACTAGCTATTCGTTTTGTTTATTTTTTTATAAATAAGTTTAATTAAAAATATAAAATAATTAGACTTCGAACTTAGGCACATGGAATACCAACTATCAACTCTTCACCCGGCTGCTAACTCAAATGTAATTGGCATCTTTCCCACATTTTAATATTTTCCTTTTGAAATGCATTGGGGTACGTCTATACACCATAAGAAATTACAAAGCAAAACACAAAGGGTAAATTTCAAATACCACTCCTGTATATAGTTTCATATTTTCTCACTTTAGTACACTGTGATTTAAATTGTATCAATTTAGTAATCTATGGTTTCATTTTTCTCTTTTTGTCAGCTCCTCCGTTAACATTTTATTAAATTATATACAAAAAATTTCAGATACTCCATTTAAGTTTATTGGAATATTCACTTTAATATCTTTTAGTTTTGACTTTATCATGATTTAACGAAAAAAAATAATGAAAAGGGATAATTAAAAAAAAAAAAATGAAACAACGAGGTACTAAATTAATATACTTTAAATCACAGAATACTAAAATAAAAAAAGTGTAAAAGCAAAGAAATGGTTTTCAAAGTTTTTCCATACACAAATGCATACTACACATTACTACAGGCACCACTTGGTTTACTTTTTACTACTGTGCAGCTTGATCATCAAGCTCTCAAAACACTTTCGTTTTATTTGCGACAAATTTCCAGGCAACAATAATTGAATACTGAATCAATTGATCGAGGAATTAGAATTCCAGATGCCCTGGAGCTCCTTCAAAAACTCTACCAGCTTGTCGACTTCTGGGATCAGTTCCTTCACGATCGCGACAGAGCAGAACCGCTCCGCCCATTCAGCTAAGAGAGGAAACTTCGTCCCGTCAATGGGTTTGATATCCAATATCTTCTCTGTCGTCTTCACCCAGCCCAAATAGCTCCCGAGAACAATGTCGAGGTAGCCCACACTATCTCCGCCGAAGAAGGGCTTTTCTTTGAAGTTTTTCTCATAAGCCTCTTCTAGTAAAGTAAGTCTTGCGAACGATTGTTCTATAGTTTCTGCGTTCTCTTTTTCGGTTTTTGCTTTTATAATCTGTTCTTTCATAATCTCTCTTAAGGCGGGAAACCACTGCATTTAAAGAGAAGTGGGGAAATCGAAGAAAACTTCTTAAAACTTTACGATTTATTGCAATATCAAAAAAAGCCTTTTTGCTTAAAATATTTATTGATTTTGCACCTTTATAAATCTAATTCACTTTTTAGGATTTTCCAGATTTGACCTTTTTTTTTCAAAAAGATAACCAAACTACACCATTGTACTTTTCAAAATATTTAATGCGTATACTTTTTATATATCATTTGTATTTTTCAAAATATTTAATGTGTATAACTTTTATACAATTTGAATGAGAGATAGTTTGGCCATGTTTCTGAAAAGATTGGGCCGAATGTGTAAAATCTTGAAAAGTTGATAAGATTTGCAAAAGTGCAAAATTCATAAATTCTTTATACTAAAAAAAGACCATCAAACAATAACCAACATTCTAAAAAAGTTAGAATTGAAATATTGTACACCACTACTAAAAATTCTGTAATTGAGACTTAAATTCAAAATCCTTCCAAATCCGAGGCCGTGCCAGTGCCTTATTATTAGATCCTAATGGCTTGGCTTTCTGGGTAAAAATTTAGATGCAATTCACACACACACACACACACACACACACACACACACACACACACACACACACACACACACACACACACACACACACACACACGTGTGTGTGTGTATATATATATATATATATATATATATATATATATATATATATATATATATATAGAGAGAGAGAGAGTTGAGCTAGAATACTCTTAAGAGTCCGAGCCCATTTTACTCGAGTTGTTTTTCGATGATAGAGCTTTCAAATTGACGATCGGCTCCGTTAAATATGATCTAAACCATTTCAACTATCTAGAAATCAAATTTCACGCATTTTCGATATTGTTCTTGTATCCATCTAGTGAATAGAAAATGAATGGTTGAAAATGAATATTCTTTAAAAAATGATGATAGAAGTCTTGTAATCAAGATCAAGAGTATAGATCTTGTTTTAAATAGTTTAAAGAATTTTCTAATAAAAATTCAATTGATTTTGATATCTTTACACCGTTAAACGAGAAAACGTCTCTTATCCACCATTAAAATTACAAATTTTGAAACCCTTTGATCATTAGGCAAATGATGTCGAAAATATTTGAAATTTGATTTCTAACCACTTTAAGTGGTATAAATCATGTTCAACGGAGCCGATCATCAATTTGGCAGCTCTATCATCGAAAACAACTCGAGAGTAAATGGGCAGATTCTTAAGAGTATTCTAGCTCAACTCTATATATATATATATATATATATATATAGAGAGAGAGAGAGAGAGAGAGAGAGAGAGAGAGAGAGAGCTAAGCTGGTATATTATCGGTAGCACGGAGGCCTCCGTGCTACCAAGTTGTTTTCAATATTGCGGCTTCCAAATCGACGATCGACTTCGTTACACTTGATTTGCACTATTGAAAGTATTGAAAACTTAATCTCATAATTTTTCGGCATTATTTATCTATATATCAAATGAGTAGTCTAAAAATGAACGATCGAAAATAAAAATTTCATAAAAAATGATGGTAAAAGACTTGAATTTAAAATCAGAAAAATTGATCTTACTCTAAATAGTGAAATAAAATTTCTATAAAAACTTTATCAGATTTGGATTGTTTTACACTATTAAATTCACAAATGCATCATATCTACCATTAAAATTATTAATTTTGAGACCATTTGATTACTAACTAAATGATGTTGAAAAATTAGGAAATTTAGTTTTCAAATACTTTTATTAACGTAAATCAAGTCTAACGGAGCCGATCGTCGATTTGGAAGCTGCATCATTAAAAACAACTTGATAGCACGTTAGCCTCCGTACTACCGATAGAATACTAGCCTAATAATTTCCTAACAGATTCTAACCCGAGGAACATATCTGCATAAATTAGGACCTTTGCAGGGACACTTATAGAAATTGAGTTTTGCAGGGATATATCTGCAATTCACTATGTTTGCAGGAGCGTGTATGCAATTAACCCATATAAATTTATATGCTTTTGTCATTCGAAGTATAGCAAATCATGTAGATCTTAACGCTCTATGTGATTAAAACAATTTTCGCTGAAGCAAAAGTATAGGAGCAAGCAAAATTCAAGCTCGGAATAACATACCTTGTCATCTAAATAGCCGGCCCAAAAGCGCGCGAGGGCACGATCATATGGATCAGACGGAAGAAACGAGGGCCCAGTTCCGGTCCAAACTTCGTCGATGTACTGGAGGATGATCGCGGACTCGCAAATGGGCCGATCCTTGTGGATCAAAACTGGCACCTTCTTGTACACAGGGTTGGATTTGAGGAGGAGCTCACTCTTATTATTTCCCCAAACTTGTTGCTCCAGATACTCGTAGCTCACCCCCTTGAGTTCTAAAGCAATTTTCACTCTAAGTACGTAGGGGCTCGGCCATGCTCCGAGAAGCTTCACTTCATCTCCTGACCCTGCCATATTATATGGGAAATATATAGTTTCCCTACAAGATATATAGAAGAGTTAATTAAGTAAACAATATTATAGAGGTGGGCAACGAATTTGCTGTGGATTCTCGAGCTTGTGTTGTTGTTGGTATTTATGGAGATAAAGAGAGGTGTGAAATGAGTGGTTGGATAGGTGAGGTTGTGTGGCGTATCATATGCACGTATGACATTGTGGGGGGTTTGGCGAACATAAATGTTATTTGTACGTTCAAAAGTTTGATATAAAACTTATAATTTTTCGTCGAAGAGTTTAAACACTAGTATGAAAAAAAAATAATAATTCTTCAACAAAAAGGGTAGATGATTTTTCACTTATATTTTGAATATACAAATAGCCTGGCGAACTGAAACATTTTAATAGTTAGAGGAAACGAAAGCAAAAGTGTTTATGTATAATAGTACCTATAGATTAGGGGGTCGTTATAAGAGGTAAACCAAACATTTTAATAATTTATATAAGAGGTAAAAAAATTATCAATTTTAAAATTTTTTGATCAAAATATTTTTTATAAAATTTAATTTTTAGAACCTAGACTAGGGGGTCGATCGTTATCATGAGTCAACTATTTCTCGAGTCAAAGTATGCTGGTGTACTTTTCCATTTAGGACATGCACTTGTTTCGTCACTGCTGTTGTATGCTAATTTGTCATTAATTGGTCCAGCAGAAGAAAATATTACTTGGATAAATTACACTACCAGGCCCCAAACTTTGAGTTAGATTTCACTTTAGTTTTTATCCGAGATTAAAAATTATTGCTCATGTCTAATTCAACTGTTTATTCGTATTATAAACTTATCACTTTTTCATCCATCTCATATTTTTTTAATTTAAAAATCTAATTTTTAAATAAAAAATAATAACTAGATATGTGGTATGATTGAAACATGAGAGGAAGAAATATTAGATAAGCACAGGAAGTGTAACTGATAAAATATACGGGAAGAAGGATGAAAGGGTTTCACTGCTTCAGGTCACGACGAAATTTCTTTCGTTTTCGTTTTCTTTTCCTATAGTCTGGGTGTACTTTCTAATTTTCCTTGTGTTATATATGGCCACGGCTTCCTTTCTGTTTTTTTGTGTTATGGGCACTGCTTCGACCCTCTTGTTGTTTGGGCATGTAGCGAGACTTTTCCTTGCCTTTCGTAACATCTTTCTTCTTTCTATCTAAATAGGGTATATTCCTGTTTTCTCAAAAATATATATATATATACTGTCGATTATCTTTAATAGTATATATATATATATATATATATATATATATATATATATATATATATATATATATATATATATATATATATATATAATTGAGCTTATATGCTTTTAAAACTACCAAGTTAATGGTCTTGTAAGTTTTTAGCCCTTAGATTTATAGATGTGCGGTTAGGATGATGTGGGCCCCTTAGGTTAAGTGGGTGGTTGGTTGAATAGTATAATCTAACGGATGAAAATGATCAAAGTCGTAAATCTAACGGTAAAACATTCGCAAGCACCAAGTGCTTAGTGCTTTTACAAGCACCATAACCGGACTATATATATATATATATATATATATATATATATATATATATATATATATATATATATAGAGAGAGAGAGAGAGAGAGAGAGAGAGAGAGAGAGAGAGAGAGAGAGCGTAGATCTTGTGTACTATTAGGAGCACGGAGATCTTCGTGCTCCTAAGCCGTTTTCGATGAAGGAGTTTCCAAATCAACGATCGGCTCCATTAGAATTGATCTAGTATATTTGAAATATCTAGAAAATAAGTTTTGTTACTTTTCAATATCATTTACCTGACGATCGAAAGGGTTCAAAATCAACGATTGAAAATAAAAATCTTACAAAAAATGATGGTATAACATTAAAATTTTCGATCAAACATATTGATCATGTCAGTAAATAGTATAAAAAATTTTCTATCAAAATTTCATCTCGATTTGAATACTTTTATACCGTTAAACTTGCAAACGGTATACATCAACCATCAACCAATAAAAATTATTGATTTTGAATATTTTCGATCGCTAAGAAAATGATACCGAAAAATTACAAAAATTATTTTCTATATAGTTCAAATACGCTAGATCGTCTAATGGAACCGATTGTCGATTCAAAAGCTCCATCATCGAAAACGGCTGCTCCTAATGGCACACAAAATCTACTTTATATATAGAGAGAGTGGAGCTAGAATACTTTTGGAAGCACCAACCCCTTGGTGCTTCCAAGTTTCTAATCCTTGGATCCACTCCTTAATTACTAATACCCCTTGGATTAAACACTATTCCACCTACCATCACCTACCACCACCTACCACAATCATCTCAACCTTACATCTCTCCATCCAATGGTTAAAAACACACAAGCACCACTACTTAATACTTTTAGGAGTATTCTAGCTCAACTATATATATATATATATATATATATATATATATATATATATATATATATATATATATAGAGTTGAGCTAGAATACATCTAAAAGTATTAGATGGTTAGTCTTTAGTGTTTTTAGCCTTTGGATGGAGTTTTATAGGGTTGAGATGATTGTGGTAGGTGGTGATAGGTGGAATAGTGTTTGATCCAATGGCTATTAGTAATTAAAAAGTAGATCCAAGGGATAAAAACCTAAAAGCACCAATGAGATGATACTTGTAAAAGTATTCTAGCTCAACTCTATATATATATATATATATATATATTAGGAAATGAGAGGGATGGAGGGTGGTCTATATAATTATTTTGAATAGTATATATAATATAAATATATATATTTTTAATTAAATAGATATTTTAAAATTCGAAAATATAAAAGAAAAAGAAAAAATATTTTGAAATTATAGAAAAAAAAAATAAATTAGAAAAAATTATAGAAAAATAAAATCTATTGTCTAGTTGGCGCACTTTAGTATACAGTAGTAATAGATTATTTTTACTTTTGTTAAATGAGAAGGAAGGAAATAGAAATAAAAATATTGTCTCATTCTTGTTTCCAGTGATGAACTGAACAAATATTAAACCTGAGGAAATTAAGATGGGATCTTTTCTATTGAGTTTTTTATTAGGTTTAATTTGTTAACTTCAGATCTAGAGTCAAGTTTTCTTCTTTTAAAACAAAACTCCAATCACAAATTAGAACCAATATAGTACTAAACTACATTAGGATTTTTTTTTTTCTTTCACAACCAAATCAATGACAATTAATTCATAACCTGCTAATTGAAATATTTTTTTTTAAGAAAAAATAAAATGATACATGTTTCGTTTATTTTTAAAAAAAATAATTTTAACTAAAAATATAAAATGATTAGGCTTAAAACTTAGCACATTTGATATCAACCATCTAAGTCAAAAGGTTAGCTATTTAGTCAAATGTAATTGGCATCTTTCACACTTTCTAATATTTTCCTTTCGAAATATATATATATATATATATATATATATATATATATATATATATATATATATATATATATATAATTGACTTATATGTTTTTAAAACTCACAAAGTTAATGGTGCTTGTAAGTTTTTAGCCATAGATTTATAGATGTGCGGTTAGGATAGTGTGGGCACTTGGGTTAAGTGGGTGGTTGGTTGAATAGTATGTCTAAGAAATTACATATATAGCAATACACAAATGCATGCCACACATGCTACAGATACTACTTGGTCTATTTTTACTACTATATTTGTAGCTGATCATCAAACTCCCATTTATTTCATTCCCTAAACAATTTGCTTAATTTTATTCGCAACAAATTTTCTTGCTATAATATTTGGATATTAATTAAATCAGTTGCTCGAGGCATTAGCATTCCGGATAGCCTGGAGCTCCTTCCAAAACTCTACCAGCTTGTCGGTTTCTGGGGTCAATTCCTTCACTATCGTGACGGAGGAGAAGCGCTCCGCCCACGCAGCTAAGAGTGGGAACTTCTTCTCGTCGATGAGTTTGATACCCGATACCTTCTCGATCGTCTTCTCCCAGCATAAGGCGCTTCCAAAAACAATATCTAGATAGCCAACATTGTCTCCGCCGAAAAAAGGCTTCCCTTTAGAGCTCTTCTCGTAAGCCTCTTCTAATAAACTAAGTCCTGTCAATGATTGCTCTATAGCTTCTGCTTTCTCTTCTTCCGTCTTTGCTTTCATAATCTTTGTCGAAGATGGAAACCACTGCATATAACGAAAGTGAGATGAGGAAAATTTCATGAAACTTTGTGATTTATAGCAATATCATGCCTTACCACTGGATCCAACAGCTTAGCTTCATGGATCAAAATATAGATGCTATATTTACGCTTTTTTGCATCCTAGAGGTAGCAGATCTTATAGATCCAAACGTTCTACTCATTGACTCTTGCTGAAGCAGAAGTAAAAATAGGGCCAAACAAATAGCAAGCCTAGAATAGCATACCTTTTCGTCAACATAGCCGGCCCAGAAGCGCACGACGGCGCGTTCGTATGGATCCGAGGGGAGAATCGAGGGCCCAGTTCCGGCCCAAACTTCGTCGATGTATTGGAGGACGATCGTGGACTCGCAAATTGGGCGACCCTTGTGGATCAAAACCGGCACCTTCTTGTACACGGGGTTGTATTTGAGGAGGAGCTCGCTCTTATTTACCCAGACCTCTTGCTCCAGGTACTCGTAGCTCACCCCCTTGAGCTCCAAAGCAATTTGTACTCTATGCACGTAGAGGCTAGGCCATTCTGCAAGGAGCGTCACTTTATGATCTCCTGACCCTGCCATATTTATATGCCAAATAGTTTTCCTGAAAGATGGAGAGGAGTTATATATGTAAACAATTATATGGAGGAGATGGGCAACAAATTTGGTGTGGTTTTGGGGTTTATGTTGATGTGGGCATTTATAGAGAGGTATGAAAGGGGTGGTTGGACATACAGGTTAGGAAATGCGTTGACTATGACTTTGTGGCGGGCCTGGTGGCTTATTAAAGAAAAATATTATTTGTACAACCAATTCAAAAACTTATTATTATCGAAAAATGTAGGATAGGCTTCTCCTTAATTAGTACTTTATAAAAATTATAAAATTTAATTTTTTATATATTTTAAATAATCTAATCTACTTTAACGTTGTGATGGTAGGTTGCGAGTCAGGCATGCGTGCGTACTTTTCAATTCAGGGATCTGCTTTTGTTTCGTCATTGCTGTTGTGTGCTAATTTGTGATTAATTGGTCAAGTTTAGGAGTAAAATGTTTGGGATAAATGCACTACTAGTCCCCGAACTTTTTGTCAACTTCTCTATAGAGTTAGAGACGCAATATTTAATTTTGTTTTCACCATGAAGATCTTAAAACTGAGTAATACTAGAGATACATTCCATTAAGAAAGTAAGATCTACACTTCATTCATCCAAAAGGTAAGATGAAAGCAAGTCTTTTGATGTGACTAGTGAACATCACCCCACTCATTGGATGGATGAGGTGTAGATCTTACACTCCTGGACGAGTGTATATTTAGCGTTTTCCCTTAAAACTTTTGATAACATTTCAAGTTAGCTCCCAAACTTTTAAAAATATTTTATTTTAATTTCTATCATAGATAAAAAAATTAGAGCAATGCTATAGTTACACCCTAAAGTAAGATATACACCCACTATATCTTAAGATAATTTTTGTCGCATTAATTTTTTTAAATTTTTCTAAAAATTAATTCAATTTTTATTAACTCTAAAATTACGGGTGTAACTATTCTATTATGAGTACGATCGCTCTCGTACTCATAAGTTGTTTTCGATGATAGAGCTTCCGCATCGACAATCCACAACGTTAAACGTTATTTACAGCATTTAAAATTTCTAGAAATAAAATTTTATAATTTTTCGACATCATTTACCTTACGATCAAGAGGTCACAAATTTGACAATTTTTAACGGCGGTATGTGATATTTACTAGTTTAACGGTGTAAAAGAATCGGAATTTGTTGAATTTTTGATAGAAAATTCTATTCACTACATAGATAAAGATCAATTACTCTGATCTTGAATTGAAAAATCCGATCATCCTTTTTTAGGACGTCGTTCGATTTTGACTGTTCAATTTATGCCCGCTTGATTGACTTTATTATGATTTCAAAAATTTTCAAAATTTATTTTCTACAAGTTTCAAATACTCTAGATCATATTTAACGGAGAGGATCGTCGATTCGAAAGTTTCATCATTGAAAATAACATACGAATATAGGTCCACTACTCATAATAAGATAAGAAATACTGCCTCTATATATATATATATATATATAGAGTCAGCTAATACTCAAAAGACTAAAGGCCATATGAAGTAATACCATTTGTTGGTGATGTAGGGTTGAGATGATGGTGGTAGGTGGTGGTGGATGGTGGTAGGTGGTGGTAGGTGGAATAATGTTCAATCCAAAGGTTATTAGTAATCAAGAATTAGATCCAATATAAACTTAAAAGATCCAAGGGGTGGTCTTTTAAGAATATTCTAGCTCAACTTTATATATATATATATATATATATATATATATATATATATATATATATATATATATATATATATATATATATATATATATATATATATATATATATATATAACTAGCCATCACATATTACACTGTTTCATCAAGTGCCACAAGTTCTTGAATAATGATTGAAAAAATGTGAGGTTAGGATGATGTGGGCCCCAGGGTTAAGTGGATGGTTGGTTGAATAGTATGATCTAACGGGTGAAAATCATCAAAAGGGTGGATCTAACGGCGGAAAACTTGGTAGCACCGAGTCTTCGTCTTATAACATATAATATAGCGGATATATATATATATATATATATATATATATATATATATATATATATATATATATATATATATATATATATATATATATATATATATATATATATATATATATATATATATATATATACTATTATCTTATTATGAGTATTTGAGCCATCGTACTCATAACTTTTTGTCAGTTGAGATGAAAAAATGTGAGGCTAGGATGAAAGTGATTACGGTTAGATTGATAGTGGGCCCCCTAGGGTTGAGTAGGTGGTTGGTTGAATAGTATAATCTAACGGATAAAAATGATTAAAGGGTGGATCAAATGGCCAAAAAGTTATGATAGGCTTCTCTTATCTTTATAAAAAGTATATAATGGATATATATATATATATATATATATATATATATATATATATATATATATATATATATATATATATATATGTACGGTTTTGAGAGGCATGTGGTGGCCAAAATTAATGAGAGACGCTAATTAATTAAAGGTGGCCGGTTTTTATTGAGGGCATGTACGGCTTGGAGGTATAGAGGCAATTTAATTAGCATCATAGCTAATTAATTAATGCGCCCCGTCCGTACTGTCGCAAGAGAAGAGAGGTAACACGCATGTGGTTGATTGAAGTCAGCGGCGGAGCGACGGATCTCGACCAATTGTTTAAGTGGTTCGGATTCTTCGAAGCAACGGCGTAAATGAATTTGATTAGAGTTTCTATACTTTTTTTAATTTGGTCTTCTTAATTTTACGAAAAAAAATTTTGATATTTTTTTAAGTTTTGTTTGGTTAGGAAATAAGAATAGGAATAGATCCTTATCCCCCCCTTTATATCCAAACGTTAATTTTTTACTCGAGAATAATAGTTCTCGGTTATCCCCACCAACACCTTCACTTTTTATATAAAACTACATAATATTTTTTTTATTCCCGGGAGCAACCCAATTTTTATCCAAACGTCAATTTTCTTATCCCCATACTTGTACATGTCCCTCTAATAGCTAGTTCTTGCTTATACCCGAACCAAACGGTACCTTAGAATTTTCGTTGGAATAAGAGAAAGATGAAATTCACCGTAAGATTCTTGATTTTTTTTATTCGGAGAAGACATAAGGTATAAACTTGTACTTCTATTTCTTCATATAGTGGAACCCATCTCTCTCGCTCTATCCGTAGACGTAGACAATTATCGAACCATGTAAATTTTGGTTTATTCTTTTTGTATTTTTTTTTTTTTCCGTTCGTTCGATTTTCTCTATTTCTTTGTGCATTATTTACTACAAAAAATTTTATACTTAAGGACACTTTAAATAATATTAATAGTATTCCAGTTTAATTCAATGAGAGTCCGACTGGTATGCTATCGATAGCACCAAGCACTTGGTGCTATCAAGTTTTCTGCCGTTGGATTAAACCCTTTGATTATTTTTACCCGTTAGATTATACTATTCAACCAACCACCCACTTAACCCTAGAGGGCCCACATCATCCTAACCGCACATCGTTTAATCCAATGGTGGAAAACTTAATAGCACCAAGTCATTGGTGCTATTAATAGTATTCCAGCCTAATTCTAATTAATGACACTTTAAAGCGTCGGCAAAAATAATCCGAACGCATGTAAAAGCGTCGAGCAAAGAGAAATTAAATAAACATGTCAGAATAAATATACCAACGTTTTAATATAGAGTCGAAAAATATTTATAAATATTTGATAAAAATATATTTATTGGCGATGCTTAATCATAGTGTTGTCAAATGCTAAATATTAAAGATGCTAGAAGAAACCGTCGTTTAAAAAGTATTGTCTAAAATATATTTTATTGTAGTGATTGTTGATATATAGCGCGTGACGGACGATTCATCCGGTTCCCAATAATTTTTACTTTTGTTAGATGAGAAGGAAGGAAATAAAAATAAAAATATTGTCTCATTCTTGTTTCCAGCGATGAACTGAACAAATATTAAACATGAGGAAATTAAGATGGGATCTGATCAAGCCGAGTTTTTTTATTGAGTTTTTTATTAGGTTTAATTTGTTAACTTCAGATCCAGTACAGAGTTAAGCTTTCTTTATAAAAAAAAAAAAAAAAAACCTCCAATGACAAGCTAGAACCAATATAGTAAACAACATTACGATTTTTTTTTTTTTCCGTTCACTACCAAATCAATGACAATTAATTTTGCTAATTGAAATGTTTTTTTTTTAGTTAAAAGTAAAATGATAACGTACATGTTTCGTTTATTTTTTAAAAAAATAAATTTAGCTAACAATATGAAATAATTAGGCCTAATCTAGTCAAATGTAATTGGCATCTTTTCACACTTCCTATATATACTATTTTCATTTCGAACTGTTGTTTTTTTTTTTTTTTTGAGATAGAGAGAGAGAGAGAGAGAGAGCATGCTATACCCTTTTCGTTTATTTAATTAAGAAATAAACTTTGCCACTTGCTCTAGAGACGGTCGGTATGTTTTGAGGTTTTTATACTGCAAGAAATTACATAGCAATACACAAATGCATGCCACACATGCTACAGATACTACTTGGTCTAGTTTTACTACTATATTTGTAGCTGATCATCAAACTCCCATTTATTTCATTCCCTAAACACTTTGCTTAATTTTATTCGCAACAAATTTTCTTGCTATAATATTTGGATATTAAATCAGTTGCTCGAGGCATTAGCATTCCAGATAACCTGGAGCTCCTTCCAAAACACTACCAGCTTGTCGGTTTCTGGGGTCAATTCCTTCACTATCGTGACGGAGGAAGCGCTCCGCCCATGCAGCTAAGAGTGGGAACTTCTTCTCGTCGATGAGTTTGATGCCCGATACCTTCTCGATCGTCTTCTCCCAGCATAAGGCGCTTCCAAAAACAATATCTAGATAGCCAACATTGTCTCCGCCGAAAAAGGGCTTTCCTTTAGAGCCTTTCTCGTAAGCCTCTTCTAATAAACTGAGTCCCGTCAATGATTGCTCTACAGCTTCTGCTTTTTCTTCTTCCGTCTTTGCTTTCATAATCTTTGTCGAAGATGGAAACCACTGCATATAATGAAAGTGAGATGAGGAAAATTTCATGAAACTTTGTGATTTATAGCAATATCATGCCTTACCACTACTGGATCCAACAGCTTAATTAGCTTCATGGATCAAAATAAATATAGATGCTATGTTTATGCGTTTTTGCGTCCTAGAGGTAGCAGATCTTATAGATCCAAACGTTCTACTCATTGACTCTTGCTGAAGCAGAAGTAAAAATAGGGCCAAACAAATAGCAAGCCTAGAATAGCATACCTTTTCGTCAACATAGCCGGCCCAGAAGCGCACGACGGCGCGTTCGTATGGATCCGAGGGGAGAATCGAGGGCCCAGTTCCGGCCCAAACTTGGTCGATGTATTGGAGGACGATCGTGGACTCGCATATTGGGCGACCCTTGTGGATCAAAACCGGCACCTTCTTGTGCACGGGGTTGTATTTGAGGAGGAGCTCGCTCTTATTTACCCAGACCTCTTGCTCCAGGTACTCGTAGCTCACCCCCTTGAGCTCCAATGCAATTTGTACTCTATGCACGTAGAGGCTAGGCCATTCTCCAAGGAGAGTCACTTTATGATCTCCTGACCCTGCCATATTTATATGCCAAATAGTTTTCCTGAAAGATGGAGAGGAGTTGTGTATGTAAACAATTATATGGAGGAGATGGGCAACAAATTTGGTGTGGTTTTGGGGTTTATGTTGATGTGGGTATTTATAGAGAGTTATGCAAGGAGTGGTTGGACATACAGGTTAGGAAATGCGTTGACTATGACTTTGTCGCGGGCCTGGCGGCTTATTAAAGAAAAATATTATTTGTACAACCAATTCAAAAACTTATTATTATCGAAAAATGTAGGATAGGCTTCTCCTTAATTAGTACTTTATAAAAATTATAAAATTTAATTTTTTATATAATTTAAATAATCTAATCTACTTTAACGTTGTGATGGTAGGTTGCGAGTCAGGCATGCGTGCGTACTTTTCAATTCAGGGATCTGCTTTTGTTTCGTCATTGCTGTTGTGTGCTAATTTGTGATTAATTGGTCAAGTTTAGGAGTAAAATGTTTGGGATAAATGCACTACTAGTCCCCGAACTTTTTGTCAACTTCTCTGTAGAGTTAAAGACGCAATATTTAATTTTGTTTTCACCATGAAGATCTTAAAACTGAGTAATACTAGAAATACATTTCATTAAGAAAGTAAGATCTACACTTCATTCATCCAAAAGATAAGACGAAAGGAAGTCTTTTGATGTGACTAGTGAACATCACCCCACTCAATGGATGGGTGAGGTGTAGATCTTACACTCCTGGACGAGTGTATATTTAGCATTTTCCCTTAAAACTTTTGATAACATTTCAAGTTGGCTCCCAAACTTTTAAAAATATTTTATTTTAATTTCTATCATAGATAAAAAAAAATTAGAGCAATGCTATAGTTACGCCCTAAAGTAAGATATACACCCACTATATCTTAAGATAAGTTTTGTCGCATTAATTTTTTTAAATTTTTCTAAAAATTAATTCAATTTTTATTAACTCTAAAATTACGGGTGTAACTATAGTATTATGAGTACGATCGCTCTCGTACTCATAAGTTGTTTTCGATGATAGAGCTTCCATATCGACGATCCACAACGTTAAACGTTATTTACAGCATTTAAAATTTCTAGAAATAAAATTTTATAATTTTTCGACATCATTTACCTTACGATCAAGAGGTCACAAATTTGATAATTTTTAACGGCCGGTATGTGATACTTACTAGTTTAACGGTGTAAAAGAATCGGAATTTGTTGAATTTTTGATAGAAAATTCTATTCGCTAAATAGATAAAGATCAATCACTCGGATCTTGAATTGAAAGATCCGATCATCCTTTTTTAGGACGTCATTCGATTTTGACCGTTCAATTTATGCCCGCTTGATTGACTTTATTATGAGTTTAAAAATTTTCAAAATTTATTTTCTACAAGTTTCAAATACTCTAGATCATATTTAACGGAGTGGATCGTCAATTCGAAAGCTCCATCATTGAAAACAACTTATGAGTAGTAGGGTTCCACTACTCATAATAGTATGGTAGCCATGGCCTATATATATATATATATATATAGAGTTGAACTAGAATACTATCGCAGTAAAGCGGTCGTTTTACTACCGATTTGTTTTCGATGATAGAGCCAAATTGACGATCAACTCCGTTGAACATGATCTATATCATTTGAAGTGTTTAGAAATCAAATTTCAAATCTTTTCGACTTCATTTGCCTAATAATCAAACGGTTTCAAAATTTATAATTTTAATGGTCGATAAGAGGCGTTTTCTCGTTTAACGGCGTAAAGATATCCAAATCAATTGAATTTTTGTTAGAAAATTCTTTAAACTATTTAAAACAAGATCTATACTCTTGATCTTGATTACAAGACTCCTATTAATATATATAGAGTTGAGCTAGAATACTCTCAAAAGGACCAAAGGCTTGGTGCTTTTGAGTTTTTAGCCCTTGGTTGGAGAGATGTAGGATTGAGATGATGGTGGTAGGTGGTAATAAATAGTGGTAGGTGGAATAATGCTTGATCCAAGGGGTATTAATAAACAAAAAGTAGATCCAAGGTCTAGAAACTCAAAAGCACCAAGGGGTTGGTGCTTTTGAGAGTATTCTAATATATATATATATATATATATATATATATATATATATATATATATATATATATATATATATATATATATAACTAGGCTACTTATCTTATTAATAATATGAGCTACCAAGTTTTGAGTTGGATTGAGAGATGTGTGCTTAGAATAATGTGGGCCCTTAGGATTAAATGGATGGTTGGTTGAATAGTATGATCTAATGGGTGAAAATTATCAAAAAGGTGGATCTAACGGTGAAAAACTTGATAACGAAATCCTCCGCTTATCGATAAGATAAATAGAAAATTTTATATATATATATATATATATATATATATATATATATATATATATATATATATATATATGTACGGTTTTGAGAGGCATGTGGTGGCCAAAATTAATGAGAGACGCTAATTAATTAAAGGTGGCCGGTTTTTATTGAGGGCATGTACGGCTTGGAGGTATAGAGGCAATTTAATTAGCATCCAGTGCATAGCTAATTAATTAATGCGCCCCGTCCGTACGGTCGCAAGAGCAGAGAGGTAATACGCATGTGGTTGATTGAAGTCAGCGGCGGAGCGATGGTTCTCGACCAATTGTTTAAGTGGTTCGGATTCTTCAAAGCAACGGCGTAAATGAATTTGATTAGAGTTTCTATACCTTTTTAATTTGGTCTTGTCGACTTTTTGAATTTCGATATTTTTTTAGAATTTTCTTTTTGAGAAAATAGGTAGCACGCTACCTGCTTCATTCATTAGAATGATGAATTGAAATTTCTGAGGGTAAAGCGATCGGACCTTGTTTTTACAAAAAAAAAAAAAAAAAAAAAAAAACCCTATCGAATACCCTTGCAAGAGTCGATATTTTTTTTAAAATTTTCGTTGGAATAAGAGAAAGATGGAATTCACCATAAGACTCTTAATTTTTTTTTATTCGGAGAAGACATAAGGTGTAAACTTGTACTTCTATTTCTTCATATAGTGGAACCCATCTCTCTCGCTCTCTCCGTAGACGTAGACAATTATCGAACCACGTAAATTTTGATTTATTCTTTCTATATATATATATTTTTTTTTTCCGTTCGTTCAATTTTCTCTATTTCTTTGTGCATTATTCACCACAAAAAAATTGTACTTAGGGACACTTTAAACAATAATTAATGACACTTTAAAGTGTCGGCAAAAATAATCCGAACGCTTGTAAAAGCGTCAAGCAAAGAGTCGTTAAATAAACATGTCGAATAAATATACCGACGTTTTAATATAGGGTCGAAAAATATTTATAAATATTTGATAAAAATATATTTATTTGCGACGTTTAATCATAGTGTCGGTAATGCTAAATATTAAAGATGTTATAAGAAAACGTCGTTTAAAAAGTATCGTCTAAAATATATTTTATTATAGTGATTGTTGATAGCGCATGACGGACGATTCATCCGGTTCCAAATAATTTTTATTTTGTTAAATGAGAAGGAAGGAAATAAAAATAAAAATATTGTCTCACTCTTGTTTCCAGCGATGAACTGAACAAATATTAAACATGAGGGAATTAAGATGGGATCTGATCAAGCCGAGTTTTTTTATTGAGTTTTTTATTAGGTTTAATTTGTTAACGTACTTCAGATCCAGTACAGAGTCAACATTAGGATGTTAACTCCAATGACAAACTAGAACCAATATAGTAAACAACATTAGGATGTTTTTTTTTTTTTTTTCCGTTCACTACCAAATCAATGACAATTAATTCATAACCTGCTAATTGAAAAGTTTTTTTTTTTTAAGAGAAAAGTAGAATGATAAGTACATATTTCGTTTATTTTTAAAAAAAATAAATTTAGCTAAAAATATGAAATAATTAGGCTTAATATAGTCAAATGTAATTGGCATCTTTTCACACTTCCTAATATTTTCCTTTCGAAATGTTTTTTTTTTTTTTTTTTAGAGAGAGAGAGAGCATGCTATATCCTCTTCGTTTATTTAATTAAGAAATAAACTTAGCCAGACAACTAGAATTCGAATTTGGGCTCAGATCCAAAGTCGCTGCTGCCACACTTCTTTTCTAGTTTTGAGGTTTTTGTACTGCAAGAAATTACATAGCAATACACAAATGCATGCCACACATGCTACAGATACTACTTGGTCTATTTTTACTACTATATTTGTAGCTGATCATCAAACTCCCATTTATTTCATTCCCTAAACACTTTGCTTAATTTTATTCGCAACAAATTTTCTTGCTATAATATTTGGATATTAAATCAGTTGCTCGAGGTATTAGCATTCCAGATAACCTGGAGCTCCTTCCAAAACACTACCAGCTTGTCGGTTTCTGGGGTCAATTCCTTCACTATCGTGACGGAGGAGAAGCGCTCCGCCCATGCAGCTAAGAGTGGGAACTTCTTCTCGTCGATGAGTTTGATGCCCGATACCTTCTCGATCGTCTTCTCCCAGCATAAGGCGCTTCCAAAAACAATATCTAGATAGCCAACATTGTCTCCGCCGAAAAAGGGCTTCCCTTTAGAGCTCTTCTCGTAAGCCTCTTCTAATAAACTGAGTCCTGTCAATGATTGCTCTACAGCTTCTGCTTTCTCTTCTTCCGTCTTTACTTTCATAATATTTATCGAAGAAGGAATCCACTGCATATAATGAAAGTGAGATGAGGAAAATTTCATGAAACTTTGTGTTTTATAGCAATATCATGCCGTACCACTGGATCCAACAGCTTAATTAGCTTCATGGATCAAAATAAATATAGATGCTATGTTTACGCTTTTTTGCGTCCTAGAGGTAGCAGATCTTATAGATCCAAACGCTCTACTCATTGACTCTTGGTGAAGCAGAAGTAAAAATAGGGCCAAACAAATAGCAAGCCTAGAATAGCATACCTTTTCGTCAACATAGCCGGCCCAGAAGCGCGCGACGGCGCGTTCGTATGGATCCGAGGGGAGAATCGAGGGACCAGTTCCGGCCCAAACTTCGTCGATGTATTGGAGGACGATCGTGGACTCGCAAATTGGGCGACCCTTGTGGATCAAAACCGGCACCTTCTTGTACACGGGGTTGTATTTGAGGAGGAGCTCGCTCTTATTTACCCAGACCTCTTGCTCCAGGTACTCGTAGCTCACCCCCTTGAGCTCCAAAGCAATTTGTGCTCTATGCACGTAGGGGCTAGGCCATTCTGCAAGGAGCGTCACTTCATGATCTCCTGACCCTGCCATATTATATGCCAAATAGTTTTCCTGAAAGATGGAGAGGAGTTATATATGTAAACAATTATATGGAGGAGATGGGCAACAAATTTGGTGTGGTTTTGGGGTTTATGTTGATGTGGGCATTTATAGAGAGGTATGAAAGGAGTGGTTGGACATACAGGTTAGGAAATGTGTATGTGGACTATGACTTTGTGGCGGCTAGGGATGCAAACGGATTCGGGTTGGTGGAGCTCCCCCCTGATCCGTCCCGATGGGGACAGCAAATGGGAGAAAATAAACAGATTCGAAGTAGAAAACTGAATAATTGGATAAATTTTATCATCCGAGACGGATTCAGTGCGAGAAACGGAAGAAATTTTGAACCGCCCCGAATTCGCCCCGAATCCGTCACGCCATGATCCTCTCCGAAAATTATTTATATTTTTTAAAAAATATTCCTAAAAATTAATATATTTATAAAAAAGTTCAAAATACAAATAAGTTAGTACTCTTATTTCTAATATATTTAAAATTTTTAAATTTTGTTTTGAATTGTGATTGATATTTTTTTTATTTTTATAATTGATATTGTAAAATTATATATACAATATTATTAAAAAATTATTAATTTATATTTTATAAAATATTAATAATATTATAATTTTATAAAAAATATTAGTTGGCGGGACGGATTCGAAGCGTCGGCGGGAGGAGGGTTACGAAACAGGACGGATTATGAAATGTATTTTGTAATCCGTCACATATTCGGGATGAAATTTTACTAGTCAGGGCGGGAGGCGGGCGAGCCTCCTCCCCTCCCCCCTCCCCACCATTTGCATCCGTAGGGCTGCTTAGTAGCATCCCTAGGGCGGCTTATTAAAAAATATATACACATATTTATACAAGACCACCACCACCACCACCCCCAACAACCCCCCCCTCACCTAACACTTTTTCCCCTTTTTTTTGTTTTTTTCTCTCTCTCAGCACCTTTTTTTGGGGTTAATTTTATGAAGCTTCCTGTAAATATAGTAAATATCAACTATGTCTTTATAAAGTTCAATTTTTATATGTTAGTCCTACAAAAGTTTTAATATTTTCAAATATTTACCTCTGATTTGTAAACGCTAGCGAACCGTTAAAGAACTGTTTATATTTTTAATTTTGCCATCACAAAAATGTAACTCCAAAATTCATAAGAATATAATATAAGAGGGACAAAAATATCAAAAACTAACTAGAGTTAAATATTTAACCTATAATTAATTAAAGTTTTTTAATAAATTCTAACGATAGGGACATTTCAAAATATCAGGACTTTTGCAGAAATAATATATAAAAGCATAACTTTATATATAGAAATATATTTGAAATTCACTATGTTTGCAGGAAGGCTATATTACGGAAAACTCTCTTATCAAAACCTGATTTTTTACTTTCCCCCATCTTTTAAAAACATACACTTTACCCCCTTGTAAAATAGAAAATGTGCGCAGTGAGGTATGGTGTGACAAAATGACTATTTTGCCCTTCGCCATTTTCGTCTTCTCCCCCATCCTCCTCATCCACGGCGGAGGAGGGCGACCTCGACCTAAGGTGGGACGCAGGCAGTAAGACCGTCGTCGAGGAGGACGATCTCGTTGAAGGTGTCAGCCATGCGGTCGATGGAGGGCGGGATGCAGCCGCCGAGTTTGTTGTGGACGAGGACGACGATGGAGACCGGGGAGTCGCCGAGGTTGGCGGAGATGGGGCGGCGGCGGCAGAGGCCGTTGGAGATGAGGAAGATGGCGTCGAGGGGGCAGTCGAAGAGGAGCTTGAGCTTGTGGAGGAGGGCGAGGCCGGCGAAGACGCCGTCGCGAGCAGATTGAAGCAACAGGAAAAAGGGGCGGAGCGGTATTTTTGGCATAAAAAAAAAAAATTTAATAACGGAACCCTAACGGTAGGGGGTGAAGTGCACATTTTCTATTTTATAAGGGGCAAAGTGTAAGTTTTTAAAAGACAGATGGGGAAAGTGAAAAAGCGGGTTTTGACGGGGGTTTTCGGTAATTTAGCTTTGCAGAAATCTGTATGAAATTAACCCTTTTTTTTACCCCACAATATAAAATTTTATCACATTGACCAACTCTTTTTCTAATAATCAATATAAAAAATTAAAATTTTATATAATAAATACGATCTATAATTAATAAAAAAATTTATATACAAAAATTAATATATATTTACCTTTATAATAAAATTTAATAAATACAGTGTAAAAAAGTTGTACACTTGTTGATATGTAAGATATGCTCATATATTGTATAAAATAAAGTTTAGCTTTACCAAAATAAAACTATTTAATATAAATCACCAAACTTTAGCTTTTTACTTAAAAATTTTATTTATAAAATAGATATCAAAACTGTTAAATTTAATTAAAATTTTAAATAAAGTTATTCAAATAATCTAACTATATATATATATATATATATATATATATATATATAGAGTCTACTATACTTTTATGAGTATAGAGCATTTTGTACTCATAAGTTTTTTGCCATTAGATCTACTCTTTAATTAATTTCATTTAGATTATACTATATCAACCAACCACCCACTCAACCCTAGGGGGCCCACTATCAACCTAACCGTAACCACTCTCATCCTAATCACTTATTATTTGAAAACTTATGAGTAGTAGGTCTTCAATACTCATAATAGTATAATATATATATATATATATATATATATATATATATATATATATATATATATATATATATATATATATATATATATATATATATATATATAATTGAGCTAGAATACTTTTAGGGCGCGTTTGGTTCGAGTTATGTAATATTACAGAATATCTCGACATATCTAGGTATCTTAGATTTTGGCGTAAGATTACTACTGATGCTACATTAGCGCGTTTGGTTTAATGCAGTAATATAATACTGGATTGCAATGTTTATAGCAATACTACGTTTGGTTCAGTTTATAAAATTTAGTAATTCTAGCATAAAAAAATAATTTTTTAAAATTGTCATTATTGTGGTCATTTAAATATTACATAGGGCACAAAAATATGTGAAAAATTTTCTAACATTTTCAAATCAGATTCAGAAAAAAAAAATAGAAAAAAAAAAATTTTAAAAGTACTTGTTAAGAATGTATTGTTGAATGATTGCAACTAAATGAAACAAGACATAGCTTCAGATTTGACGAAGTTTTCATGAATACTTCTTAAATCGAAAAAAAAAATAAAAATTCAAATCGATCTAACTTCGGTTTGAAAATAATATATTTTAGCGAGAGAAAAAAAGTGATTAAATATGTATGCGAAAATGGCGTGCGAGAGAGAGAGCAAGAGAAAATGGAGTGCGAGAGAGAGGGGAGAAGGAGAGAGAGAGATGAAAATAATGCTGTTAATTGGATTTAGGGTTGTTGGAGGGTAAAATTGTCATTTTACATAATATATAGTATTACCGGGTTTCATTAATGCAAGATACACGACCCTCCTCTCGCTAATATTTTCGGTGTAATTCTGCTCGATTTGTAATGCTACATTAACGAGTAGATTACATAGCGGATGAACCAAACACAGTAATCCTGACATGATTGGCTATAATCTTGCCAGAATAACTCGAACCAAACGCGCCCTTAATTAGAAGTATTACCCCCATGGTGCTATTAAGTTTTTAACCATTGGATCTACTCCTTGATTATTAATAGCCCTTGGATTAAATACTATTCTACCTACCACCACCTACCACCATTATCTCAACCTCACATCTCTCCATCCAATGGCTAAAAAACTTAATAACACCACTCCAATAGTGCTGTTGATAGTATTCTAGCTCAACTATATATATATATATATATATATATATATATATATATATATATATATATATATATATATATATATATATATATATTAAAAGTTAAAAAATATTAATAAAATAATTATTTTTTATAATATATAATATAAGTCTACTCTATATATTTTTTTCTTTAGCTATAGACTTTCAATTTTAGAATTTAATAAATATGTACATGTTATTGGTTGAAATTAGTGTAATCCAAATCATTGTAGCTAATAGAATGTTCGTGTTCGAAATGAGCTTGAGATCGCTCGTTTAGCAAATGAGCGAACACGAAATTTCGAATTTTTATTTCGTTTAATAAACGATCGCTCGTGTTCGGCTCGACAAACTCGAAAACATATATTTTATATTTATATAATTTATTTATTTTATATTTATATATATAAATAAATAAAATATATAACATATATTTTTATTATTTAATTTTTAGCAAAATAAAAATATAAATGTGAGCTTAATTATAAAAAGACTCATTTATATATAAAATTTTAACTATTAAATTTAAGTCTTATAACTTTATTTTTAAAATATATTTAATCTAATTTTTTAAATTTATTATTCGTTGGCCAGCTCGTGTTCGGCTCGTTTATTAAACGAACCGAACACGAGCTGAATTTTTCGGCTCGATACTTTAACGAGCCAGCTGGTGTTCGGCTCGTTAATAAACGAGCCAACGAGCGGAACACAAGCCGACCCGAGCTCACTCGTGTTCGACTCATTTACACCCCTAGTGGAAATAATATGCAAAGCGCGGGTCCTATGATAGTATTTTAGATATACAAATAACATTGTGTTTTCTTGAATGGCCTTATAAATAATTATGGTAAAATGTTTTGGGTTCCTCCATCTGTAATGAACTTAAACAAGCAAAGGTTTGTCTAAAATGTCAAAAATTATCAATTTAATATTTTTAATCACAAAATAAGTACTTTTTAAAAATTGTAAAATCTAATTTTTTAGATATTTTAAATACTCTAATCTATTTTAACGTTGTGATGGTAGGTTGCGAGTCAAGCACGTCGTGCGTACTTTTTAATTCAGGGATCTGCTTTTGTTTCGTCATTGCTGTTGTGTGCTAATCTATACCTATACATGAATTCTCTTATTTTGCCACGTGGCGGCATGGTATCCCTCTCTTGCCACGTGGCGGCACCTCATGCTTCACATTGTAAAACCAACCCTTCGCCTTCTCTCCAACCATAACGGTTCGCACACCTTAACCTAACCCTTCGCATTCTCTCCACCCATAACGTCTAATTAATGGTCCACTCACCTTAACCCAACCCTTCGCCTTCCCTCCGCACATAACGTCTAATTAATGATCCACCCATCTTAACCCTAATTTAAACCGTAAATCGTAAAAACAATGAAAAGTCTCTTTCTCTACTTATCTACTTCTCTACTCTCTCTCCTCCGTGAGCTCCGAGGCCAAAATCAAGCACGTTCTGTGAGCGGAGTATGAGTTTGCATGCTGCATCGCTGAGCTTGGCGATGTCATCTTCATCAAATTGACCATTCCTCCAAATTTTACGAGTTCTTTTAAAAGATTTATATATTCTTTATGTTGTAGCATCGAAATTTCTTAGATACCTTTATTCAGTTTTTTAAAATTATTTTTATTTGCATGATATTCTAACTCATGTGTTTGTTGTGTTGAAAGTTTTTTTTTTTTCTATCCTTTGTTTTCTATATTTTTTTCAGTAAAATTTTGTATTATATTTATTGTATTAAGTTGTGTTAGGTTATATATTTTTTTATCTCTTAAATATTTATTATATAACTTTTTAGATGCATATCTTTTTTCTACTTCCATGACTCATTTTATTAATTAATATAAGAATGTTTACAAAATTAGATTGATATACGATTTAAAAAAAGTTTTCATTTTCTTAATAAAGGTACAATTATCTTAGCTTATATAGAAAATAAATGGATAAATATATAACTTATACAAAAAAAAGTTTAATCTTTTGATTATTTTGATTTGATTTATAAAATGTTAATTTTTATTGAATTTTTTTATCTAAATTTCTCCTAAATAATATGTCACTTTTGGATTAATAGGTTGACATACTTATTATTTTTTTATGAGCATTTTATTACTAATTGACTTCAGAAAATTAATATACTTTTGCAAGAAACCAATATATTTGGACTATTTTAATTTTTAAAATAATAGCAAATTTTTGATATATTAATTAAATATTAAATTTATTACTGCACTAGTTTGTCATTAATTGGTCAAGTTTAGTAGTAAAATGTTTGGGATAAATGCACTACTAGTCCCCGAACTTTTTGTCAACTTCCTAAGTAATCTCTGTGCAGTTGGACACGCAACATTTAATTTTGTTTTCACCATCAAGATCTTAAAACTTTTGATTACATTTTAAGTAGGGATGTCAATGGATATAAATATTCGAAATATTATCCGAATCCGAACGGAACAGATTTATACGAGCTAAACAGGTATGGATTCAGTTATCGATATAGAAAATAAAAATCCGACAGATATAAATACGACTATAGATTTTGTATTTACCCGACCCAAACCCGAATCTGAACCCGAATAAATTATATATATATATAATTTATTTTTATTTATTTATATAATATATAAAATATTTAATAATTTTTATCTCTTAGATCTTTATTCAACAGTATGGATTTTTAAAACCCGCCGGGTTCGGGTCCAGATTCGGATTTCGGGTTTTTTATCTGGTACGGATATGGATAGGGGTGTAAAACGGGCCGGGCGGCCCGTGGCCCGCCCTACTGTAGCAGCCGGGCCAGACCGGGCCAGCCAGGTTCTTCGGGTCGTGTTGGGCTGCCTACCTGGGGCCCGACGGCCCAGCACGACACGGTCCGAAACGGGCCTGGGCCGTGTCTGGCCGAGGAGAGTCCGGCGGCTCGGCACGGCACGGCCCTCTTGGGCCGTACAAGTCGGGCCAGCACGGCCCGGAACTCATAGCCTTGGGCTGGGGTCAGATCTCCTGGGGAGGAGGGCCCTCCTCCCGAGGAGATCTCCTCCCAAGGTCTGCTGCTAAGGTCTGCTTAGCAGCAGACCTTGGGAGGAGTGATATTTTGATCCAATGGATCAAAGCAATTTTGGTCTATTGGACCAAAAACCCATCAAAAATCTTTTCGAGGTGTAAAAAAAGCAATTTCCAAAAAATTATTGCTTGGACTTAGTTCATCTGCTTATTCTTACACCATAAATTTATTATTTCTTCATTCATTTTAGATTCATAATTTAAAATTTAAAATTTTTACTTTTACTAAATTATAATATATTTTATATATATATATATATATATATATATATATATATATATATATATATAGGGGGTGGTGTTTTTGAGTTTCTAGCCCTTGGATCTAATTCTTGATTACTAATAACCTTTGGATTAAACACTAATTCACCTACCATCACCTACCACCACCTACCACCATCATCTCAACCCTACGTCTCTCCAACCAATGGCTAAAAACTCAAAAGCACCAAGCAAATCTTTTGAGAGTATTCTAGCTCAACTATATATATATATAATTGAGCTCCTATGCTTTTAAAAGTATCAAGTCATTGGTGCTTTAAGTTTTTAGCGCTTGGATTTATAGATATGAGGTTAGGATGATGTGGGCCCCCTTAGGTTAAGTGGGTGGTTGGTTGAATAGTATAATCTAACGGGTGAAAATGATCGAAGATGTAGATCTAATGGTAAAAAAATCGCAAAAACCTGATAGGGCAATTGCTTTTCTATTGTGTGGGGCTACATATATATATATATATATATATATTAAAATGAAACTCTTGTATTAAGAGTTTAAGAACCAATATTGTAAAAATTGAAAGTTTGAGCATCAAAGTAAATGTGGCTGAAGATTCAGAAACCAATGGTGCAATTTATCCAAATATTTTTCTATTATTATATTTTTATTATTATTTGGAGAGAAAAAGTTTTGACTAATGGCATTAAAGTCGCGATTGCTATCCGGCCAACCTTACATCCTTACCCTACTAATTTCAAATTGTTTGTTTTTTTTTTCTGTTTCCTTTATTTCATTTAGAAATAAACTTAGCTGAAAATATGAATTAACTATGATTGACTTAAGCCATGAATCTGTGGCAAAGTTCTTTATTTCTGTTAATGCCTTAGTTTTGGTGATAATTTTTTTTTTTTTTTGAAAAATGGTGGTAATATATTTTAAAACATTATTTGCCCTGAATTTGGGGCTCAAATTGATAATTTTTTATTTTTTAGAAAAAACAATGACTTTTAATTACCTTAGCTCTACATTATAGTCAATATTTTAAAATTTTAGTAGGATCAGGATTCGAAAATATTATTGATTGCAGGTCCAACCAGTGGGCTAACCATTTATTGAATGAGAGAGACATTAACATAACATTATGAATATTTAATTATTATTTTAATTTTATTATACAAATAATATAATATATTATTGTTTTAATATCATACTTAATTATTATAAAATATTAATTTTTAAATCAAATTGAGTAGATATAAATTTTTAAATTTTACTTTTTAGAAAATTAATTTGTACTAATAAAAAAATAAAATTAGCCGAGTTAATTTTAAATTCTTTAAATTTTAATATAACTTGATGAAAATATTTAGCCGGTTTAATAAAAACGAGACTGGTCAAAGGTTCAATGGAAACGCTAGTTCAAAGTATTCAAAATAAAATATCGATATAAAAGCCCATTCTTTTTTTGTTTCTCTTTTTTAGATGTTTTTTCTAACCCTTCTCGATCCCTTGTAAAAATTTCTTTCTTTTTGAATTTTATGGTCCAATTTATAGAAATCTTAAGTCTCTTTATTTTGAAAAATAATTCAAAATTTTAAAAATAAGATAATAATATAATATATTTTTTCATTTTTTTTATGGTTGATTTTCTAAGACAAATTTTAATCAATCCCAATTTATTTTATTATTATTTTTTATCTAAACGACTAGGTGTCAAAATGAGGAGTCAACTATACGGTGTTTCGTTGAGTGTATTATATTTTTGAGAGATAGGTAGCGCGTTATTAAAACGTTTATTTAATGTAGAAATAAATTTAGCGAAAATGTCGATCAACTAGGATTGACTTGGGTCTCGTTAGACTTTTTTAACATTACAGGGACGGTCGATTCATTGAGTGTATTATTGGTTGTATTTGCTCTGTTTTTTTCATTTTTCTTCTCAGGTTTTAATCGGAACGAAAAAGAAAAAAAAAAAAAAAAGGCTTTTTTTTTTTTAGCTTTTTCAAAAAAATTTTTACAAATACTCCAAAAAAATTTATATATGCATAAATAGTCTTCTCCTTGCCACGAGAGTACTTAATTAGGTGGTATTTTTAAATTGAACACAATAAATTAATCATCTTATTTAAACGTGATAATTAGATTATTGTATTCCTTTTTATATTTTTTTACCATCCTTAAGTTAAAAAAATAATAATAATATATGGATATAAATACAGTGATTTAATCACTCGTCTTTAATTTAAAAATACCAACATATATAGTACTCGCGTAGGAAAGAAAAGGTCATATTAATAAAAATATAAATTTATTAAAGCTATTTATTAAAAAAAAATTAAAGGGATTAAATATAAAAAAAGCCCAAAAAAATCTCTTCCTAACTTTTGTATTTTTTTTCTTCTGTTCCTTACTCTGCATCGAAAAATGAAGTCGCAAAAGAACCAATTATTCTTCGGGGGGCGGGGGGAACACCCACCCATCCTAGGACTACTCCCGCCCTATCACGCTTAACTTTTTTAACCTCTTGGGCCTTGCCACCACCCAGAATGCTTAAGCCTGCTGGGGTCGGCTGGGGTCTCACAATCTCTCCTCCTTCAAGTATTGACGTCCTCGTCAGGCTCAGACTCACAAGTATCAGACGATGTGAGACTCGTCTCGCTAGTCCGTCATCCAAACTCTCGTAGAGACTCATCTCACACTTCCGTGGTAATTGTCTCGATACCATCGTGACGCCCCAACTTTCCGGAGGTCACCCATCCTAGGACTACTCCCGTCCTAGCACGCTTAACTCTCTTAACCTCTTGGGCCACCATCCAAAATGTTTAAGCCGAGTTAAGAGTTTAGCCTATTATATCTCATATATAGGACTATATCCGGAATCTCACAATTCTAATTCTAAAAATAAAAAAATAAAAATATTTAGTAAATTAAGTCCTCTGTTGCAAAATTCATTACAACATAAAAAAACAAGGGTAAACTTCAAATAATAGCCCTATGATTTTACACTTCCTCATTTAATACTTTGTGTTTTAAAGTATATCAAGTTAATATTCTGTGATTTTTTCTTTTCGTCAGCTTCTCGATCCTTTAATATTTTGTTAAATTATACATAAAAAACTTCAGATACCTCATCTAGATTTATCGAATATTTATTTAAGTACTATTTAGTTTTAATTTTATCACTAATTTAACAATAATAAATAATAAAATATATATATATAAACATAGAATACTAAATTGATATATAAACCATAAAGTAATAAAGTGAGAAAGTACGAAAACATGAGGGTAGTATTTAGAGCTTTTCCAAAAAAAATAATCAAACAAACACATGTCAAGAGATAAGAAGATTACACAAATTAAAGCTCGCTACCACAATTAACACACATGCCATGGAATCAATAATCCAACTTTATTGCAACGAAACGTGATGATCAAACTCACTAAGCTAGTATTTGGTTGGGGGTTAAGGGTTAAGGGTCCACCCTCTTAACCCCCAACTTATTCTCAAACACATTAAATAAGAAGTGGGATTAACAAATTCCATCATAAATGAGTTATTTCGGAATAACTCATTTGAGGTTGGGTTAGCTAATCCCACCCCACCTCACTGCTGCTCTATCCAAACAAAACACTATTTTACCCACTATTTTTTTTATTCCACATACTCCAACCAAATACTATTTTTTTTAATCCTGAACTTACTTCAATTCTCAACCAAACATAAAAAATACTTTAATTCTACCTTTAACTCTGAACTTAATCATAATTCTGAAATAACTATTTTTTTTCTTAACTCCGAACCAAGCGGTAGCTAAAAAAGTTTATCCAACCTCCCAAACTACCACTTAATTTCTCCCCCCTATCACCGCCAAGTCCCCTACTACGTACTACCAAACTTGCAAATGCAAAATCAGTTGGCCGCAGCTGCAGCATTCATCCTGGCCTGAACTTCTTTTGCATACCCCATCAGCTTCTCTGCTTCTGGCATCAGCTTCTTCACCGCCGGTGCGGCGCGAAAGCGCTCCGCCCACCCCGCCAAGAGCGGAATCTTCGCATCGTCGAAGAGTTTGACGCCGCGCATGATCTCGATCACCTCGATCCAGCGCAAGCAACTCCCGAGAACGATGTCGACGTACCCCACATCGTCGCCGCCGAAAAACCGCTTCCCTCTGGAGCTCTTCTCGTAAGCCTCCTCTAAAAGCTCGAGTCCTAAAATGGCTTGTTCTGCTGCAGCCGCGCTCTCCCCTCCTACAAGTTCAACTAAACTTGGGCAAAACTGCACATTTTTAAAGCACGGAATTAATGGAAATGATCAGTTATACAAATATTAAACTAAGATAATACGATGATAATCATTAAAAACTAACATGTACATCACCGCAAGTAACATATTGTAAAACTTGTAAGTGAGAGAAACAGCTACAAATTACTGTAACTTTTTCTTAATTCCTACATGGAAACAAACAATATATCTCTCATTAAACGACTCTATTGTTAATTAGCACTAATGTAATTAATAATTAATTATATGTACCTTATCATCAATGTAAGTCGCCCAAAAGCAGGCGATCGCCCGCTCGTAGGGATCAGAGGGGAGAATAGCAGGTCCACTGGTACTCCAAACTTCGTCGATGTATCGGACGATGATCGCCGACTCGCAAATGGGCCGATCATTGTGGATCAAAACTGGGACCCTCTTGTACACTGGATTGGATTTGAGGAGGAGCTCACTCTTATTGTTCCCAAGTAGTTGCTCCAGATACTCGTAGCTCACCCCCTTGAGTTCCAAAGCAATTTGTACTCTAAGTACGTAGGGGCTCGGCCATTGTCCAAGGAGCTTCACTTCCTTTGCCATTTTTCTACAAAATGATCCCAAAAAAGTTAGGGAAATTAAAGATGGTTTTCTTAGAAGTGCTAAATTTGGATGTGGCTTTGATGTGCACACAAGAGCGTAAGGGGTATATATTTACAATATATGTGGAAAGGGGGAATACGTGAGAATTTTCTATTTAAAAAATAAAGGTCGATCTTTAGCTTGGTGAGGTTTTGTCATGAATATAATATCTTAAAGGTGATTGTACGTGGTCAAAGTCTAATAAAGAATATGCACGTGTTGAGATTGTTGATTTAAATACGCTGACATTTTGACTTTTGACTTGGGGTAGAGGGCTAAGATTGGATTAAATTATGTTCGAAATAGCGAGAGGTCGAATTAGTCTGAATTATATTTGAAGTAGTGTGAAACTGATTCGGCCGAGTCACAATCGAGATCTATAGACATTGCATCTGGTTATATATTTCCAACCGTTTAAATTTTTTAAATTAATAATTAATTAACACCAATAATCCAACAGAGACCACAAGTCTTAGTCAAATTATTCTGAAGAAAAATTATAACAAGCTTTTAGAGAAATCGGTTATTACTTAGCTTTTAATATGATTTCGTAATGAAAAATCCGACATTCAAATTTTACGAGTTTGATTCTAGAACATAGTTGGTTGAGTCATCCCTGTAGGTATCGAGCAAACCCAAAAAAGTTAAAAAGAGAAAGATAGAAGAACCATTAACATCATATACAGGCGAAATTATATTTTTTATACTAATTAATATTCTTAAAACAATCTTACATGACAGAGGAGTTTAGGATTGATGACAATATCATATTACCCAAAAAGCTCAACAATCCTAATCCTAACTCAAGAGAAAAAAAGTATGGCTTCGAGTCGATTTGTGGATTAAATTAGGAGCAAATATTTCAAACACTTCCCTCAAAAATCATAAAATATCAAGGATACATTTTCAAAATTGTCAATATTATTTTTGTTCCTATTAATTAATGAATTATATAAAAAATACCCTCCATCACAATAATTAAGAATTTTGGATTAATTTATCCCTATTTAACCTAATAATTATTTATAAAAATATATGTAATATCATGTTTCACCAAAAAGTAACTTTGTTTTTGTTTATGGTTCAATCTATGAATGTATTCTTTGCGTACTTAAGTTTATTAATTTTTTTATATATCTCAATATCATATCGATATCGGTCTCATTTTAATCATACTAAATAATTAACTGAAACTAAAACTATATTATACTTTTTTTGTGAATCTTTTTTTCTTTGGCTAAATTAATATGATAATTTGTTATTTACTATTTGTGCCGTGCAGTTTGTTGCAATTAACTTGTTTTAGTTTGGTACGGGTTCAATTGTATTTGTAATGTTTTCTAACAAAATAATGTTTAAGATAATTAAAAAAGTATAAACACTAGATAATATGTAAAATAGAAATTTTATTTAGTTTTTCAATGAATTATTACCAATTTGGATATTTATGATAGTTCTCTAAAAAATTGTCCTTAATTAAATGAATAATAAACTTAAACGGCGTGAATTTCAAAGCTCATTAAATATAAATTAAACGCATTAGCTAAACGTTGGATAAAGAATTTGCTTCATTGCGTCATTGCTAGCGTATGCAAATTTGAAATTGGTCAATGGGGAGTAATTTTTATTCTTAATTTTTTTCTTGGACAAGAAAAAGAGTAAGGAATTGAAATAAAGAGAATATTCATGAGATTATTATTTGTAATGAGATCACCGTTCCTAGAGCAAGTGGTAAAGGACTTGATGTTGATGGTTGGTACCCGAGATCCTAGTTCGAATCCTAGCTGATTCATGTTTCTAACTAAATTTATTTTTAAATGAAATAAACGAAGCGGATAGCGTGCTACCTATTTCTCAAAAAAAAAGAAAAAAAAAAAAAAAAAAAAGAAAAGAAAGAAAGAAAAAAACAAACAAACGAGATCAAATTTAGTTTCGATATTGACCACTCCTAAGGATCAGTAACTTCGTATTGATCTCGTAGAAATTAAGAACCTTTAATTAGCTTTGACACTAATTGTTTTTTTTAGAGAGATGGATAACATGCTACCCGCTTCGTTTATTTCATTTAGAAATAAATTTAGCTAGAAATGTAAATCAACTAGAATTCGAACTTGGGTCTTGAGTACCAACTAGGATACGGTGTGTACTGTGATGATAAAATTACCATTTTGCCCCTCACTATTTTCATCTCCTCTTATTTTTCTCAACCGCCGTCTCGATCGACCGCAGTTCACACCTCGATCAGCCACGTTTTCTCTCCATTTTCTTTTCCACCTACTCCCCTTCTCCTCCTGCACCCTTGCCGGCCCTCGATTTCTGCGATAGTAGGGAGGAAATCGAGGTGGGCGTCGATGGAGAGGTAGGCAATGGCAACGAGGGCGAATTAAGCCGAGGCGGCGGAGAAGGGCGAAGTGGTGTTTGTGGACGCGGACGGAGATGTCGGCGAGTGCGAGGCAGTGGAGGAGGGCGAGGCGGCGAGACGGTGAGGCAGAAGAAGGCGAAGCAACAGGAAAAATGACGGAGGGGCATTTTTGGCACAAAAAAATATTTTATAACGGAATCCTAACGAATCACTAATTAACGGTAGGGGGTGAAGTGCACATTTTTTATTTTACGAGTGGACAAAGTGTAAGTTTTTAAACAACAAAGGAAAAAAATAAAAAATTAAATTTTGACAGAGAAATTTTCTGTAATTTAGCCAAATTGCAATGAATCCACAGGGGAATTGAAGGGACAAAAGAATGAGCTACTCCTCAATTCCAATCCTGTGTATAAGATGATCCCCTTTCTCAGCCACAAGGCCCGGCCCATTTGAGAGTCCATGGTGATCGTCGATAATATCGGCAAATTTTAGGCCGTTAATGGATCGGTTGTCCGCCCATCGGATCCGTATTATCGTGCTCAAGCTAGCTTTTGGGCCAAATACATGGACAACAAGGTTTGTGGGCTAGTTTTGGAGTTGCTATCATTGTCGTCATCGTCGGAAAAAGAAAAGAAGAAGAGTCTATGAGGCCTCCTCGCGCATTATTGTTGTTGTCGTCGGAGCTGATTATGAAACTTTTTGCATGATATTTTCACTGCGGTCGTTTCTGAATTTTTGTTGTTGTATAGAGTGGAAAGAACTGGATTTTTTTTCTATCTTTTTTTTTTTTTGAGAGATAGGTAGCACGCTACCCGCTTCGTTTATTTTATTTAGGAATAAATTTAGCAGAAAATATGAATCGCAGGATTGACTTGGGTATACGATCTGGTAAGCTTTGTCATCAATCGATTTTTTGCTATCTTTTTTTTTTATTATTTTCATTGTTTTGGTAGATAGGAGAGAGGGGGGACCCACGCCTCCTCGCTCCCTCTCTTCCTTCTAAATTTTTCTTTTTATTTTGAATTCAACGGTCCAATTTTTAATAATCTTAGAGACTTTTTATTTTGAAATATAATTTAAATTTTTTTAAAAAATAAGACAATAATATAATTTTCTTTTTTAAAATAGTTGGTCATTTAAGACGCGTATCAATTAACACCAATTTATTTTATTTTCTTCCTCTTTTATTTTTCTCATTATTTTTTCTTATCCAAATGTATTGTTGATGGTATATATTCTCTTTATATTTCCATAGGTTTTTCTCCTCATATGCTAATGCCAAAAAAAAAAGAAGAAAAAAGAAAAAAAATCTTCCTCCTAACGTTTTTTTTTCTTTTCTCTTCTTTACTCTCCAGCGAAATAAAGTGTCAAAAAACCACTTATTCTAATTCTAAAGATTAAAAAAAATAATAAAAAAATATATTTATTAAACTCCTATATTATTACAATAATAATTCATTACTATATATAAAAAAATCACGAAAATACACGTGAAAAGATAATTAGAAGCTTACACAAACGCGTGTTACGTCCCACAATTAACACACGTGACCTGGAATCAATAATCCATCTTTATTACAACGAAACGCGATCATCAAACCAATCACTAAAAACGTTTATTCAATTTCCCAAAGTAATAACTACCACTTAATTTCCCTCCAATTAACTACGTACCAATCTTAATTTGAATGCAAATTAATCAGTTGGCCGCAGCTGCAGCATTCATCCTGGCCTGAACTGCTTTTTCGTACTCCATCAGCTTCTCCGCTTCCGGCATCAGCTTCTTCACCGCCGCTACGGCGCGAAAGCGCTCCGCCCACCCCGCCAAGTGCGGGAACTTCGCATCGTCGAAGAGTTTGACGCCGCGCATGATCTCGATCACCTCGACCCAGCCCAAGAAACTCCCGAGAACGATGTCGAGGTAGCCCACATCGTCGCCGCCGAAAAACCGCTTCCCTTTGGAGCCCTTCTCGTAAGCTTCCTCTAAGAGTTCGAGTCCTGAAAAGGTTTGTTCTGCTGCCGCGGCTCTCTCCTCCTCTGTCTTACTTGTTAGAAGTCCAGTTGAACTTGGGCGCCACTGCACGTATATAATCACGCAGTGGAAATTATCAGTTATCTTATATTCGCTTACACATTTTCTAAATATAAAATTAATAGAGTCCGGCTGAAATACTATCGATCGATAACACTATATTTTTGGTCTTTATCGAGTTTCTGCATCTGAGTCGTCTACAAGCGAATGGCAAAGGATTTGGTGGTTGGTATACGAGATAGAGTTAGAATCTAGTTGATTAATTTTAAGTTTATTTCTAAATTTAAATGAAATAAGCGAAGTAGGATATCATTTCTACCTATCTCTCAAAAAAAAAAAAAAAGAAAAAAAGAAGAAGAAGAAGAAGAAGAAGTAGTTTTCTACCATTAGATTTAATCATTTGACTATTTTCACCGGTTAGATTATACTATTAAACCAACAACTTACTCAATCCTACGAGGCCCACATCATCAGGATCCTAACTACACTTTTTAATCTAAGGACCGAAAATCTAATTGCGCCACATGCTTGGTATTATTGATAGTATTCCAGCCTAAGTCAAATTAATAATTACTAATATAATTCTCAAAAATTTTGAAATATTTTATATATTATTTTTCTATTATATTTTTCGTTATTTAAAAATAATTTCGCTCTTATTAGTACCCGTTAAGTCAATTCGAATTAAAATCCTACTTAATTTCTATTTAAAAAAGAGTAAAAATATCTATTTTATTTTTAACTTAAGGACAAATAAAAAAAGGAAAAAACTTTAAATATCATTTCTATGGTTTCACACTTTTTCAATTTAGTACTACGTGGTTTAAAGTGTATCAATCAATTTAGTGCCCTGTGGTTTCATTTTTTCCTTTTTATTATCAATTTTACTAATTTTTTTCGTTAAATCAATGATAAAGTTAAAACTAAAGAGTGCTAAAGTGAATATTTGATAAAGCTAGATGGGATATATATCTGAATTTTTTTTATATAATTTAATAAAATATTAATGAAAAAGTTGACAACAAAATAAAAATGAAATCACAAAATACTAAGTTGATACACTTTATTGCACACGGTACTAAAATGAGAAAGTGTGAAACCATAGGGATGGTATTTGGAGTTTACCCTAAGAAAAATTGATAATAGTAGTAGAATATATTTGAAACGACCAAAAAATCTAAATATATTTTTTGCTCTAACTTAAGCACAAATAAAAAAAAATTGCTGATAATAAAAAAAATACATTTAAAAAATAAAATAGTAATTTTATAGAGATAATAATTAATTGTTCAAAACAGTTTATAGATATATTTGAAAGAACTTATAACAGTAAAAAGATAAATTAGAAAGTCTAAAACTATTCGGAGATGTGTATAAGCAAATGCCTTAATAAAAATAAAATTAATATAATATGACAGTCAATACAATTCATTAAAAAAAAAAAAAAAAACTTAAGAACTAATTAAAAACCAACACACAGCAGTGCAAGTAAAATATTGTAAAACTTGTAAGTGGGAGAAACAACTACAAATTCCTGTAGTAGAGTTCTAGAATTTACAACATTACTTCTTTTTTTTTTTTTTTGAGAAATAGGTGACGCGGCTAAACCGTTTATTTTGTTAAGAAATAAACATTAGAAATGTGAATCAGTAGGATTAGGCAGGGTCTCGGATCTGTCCCTGTCGCTGCCGAGTGACAACTACGGATACAACATTACTTAAATGAACATTTTAGAAAAAACAATGACTTTTCCAACTTATATGGAAAGTTGGAAACAGACAGTCTCTTACAAAACTCTAGTGTTAGCAAACCTATTTCTTTTCTTTTAAGTAATGAAGGGCAGTGGTTGGTATTCGAGACTGAGTTCGAATCTAGTTGATTCACATTTCAGGTTAAGTTTATTTAAATAAAATAAACGAAGCGGGTAGCGTCTTTATCTCTCTCTCTCAAAAAAAAAAAAAAAAAATCTCTTATAATTAATTATGTGTACCTTATCATCAATATAAGTCGCCCAAAAGCAGGCAATCGCCCGCTCGTAGGGATCAGAGGGGAGAATAGTAGGTCCACCAGCACTCCAAACTTGGTCAATGTATTGGAGGATGATCGCGGACTCGCAAATGGGCCGATCATTGTGGATCAAAACTGGGACCTTCTTGTACACTGGATTGGATCTGAGGAGGAGCTCACTCTTATTTTCCCCAAGTTGTTGCTCCAGATACTCGTAGCTCACCCCCTTGAGTTCCAAAGCAATTTTCTTTTTTCTTTTTTCTTTTTTTTTTTTTTTTTTTTTTTTTTTTGAGAAATAGGTAGCGCTAGCTCGTTTATTTCGTTTAGAAATAAACTTATAAATGTGAATCAGTAGGATTCGAACTACTCGCCACCAATAGCCAGCGCAGCCCTTCTCCAAAGCAATTTTCACTCTAAGTACGTAGGGGCTCGGCCATGCTCCAAGGAGCTTCACTTCCTTTACCATTTTTCTACAAAATGATCCCAAAAAGTTCGGGAAAAGATGGTTTTTTTTAGAAGTGCTAACTTTTTATGTGGTTTTGATGTGTACAAGAGCATGAGAGGTATTTATAATGTGGAAAGAGAGCATATGTGAGAATTTTTTATTAAAAATAAGGGGTGTTATAGCTTGGTGGAGGCTGTCATGAGTATAATATCTATGTAGGTTATTTTACATGGTCAAAGTTTAAATGAAGCATTGTGGGTTGCGACGGTTGGCTCAAAGGGGTCGGTATTCTGCCCTGTAAAGTTAGCCCTGTGTTGAAAAGTCAGGCCGAATTGAGTCATTTTTGAATGACGAGAGGTCAGGTTGGGTTGAATCATGTTCAAAATGATGTGAGGCTGATTAGGCCAAATCATAATCAAGATTCATGGGCACTGTATTTGTACGTTTTAAATAAATTATTTACATATTTCTAATCGTTCGAGTTTTTAAAATTAATAGTCAACACCAACCATCCAACAGAGACCACAAGTTTTACCCCAATTATTAAATTGTAACAAGATTTAAGAGAAACCGGCGAGTTAGCTTTAATATGATTTCCTAATAAAAGATCCGAAGTTCAAATTACTTTTATAAGTTTGGATCTAGAACATAGTTGGTTTTGAGTTCAAATTAACCCAAAAAATCACAGGTAATTAAAGTGGCAGAGAGAAAAACCACTTAGTACATCATCTACAAGCGAAATTATAATTTTTATACTAATATTCTCGAAACGATTTTACACGATGGCGAAGTTTAGGATTGATTCTCCAATACTATATTATTCAAAAAAGTTTCAATTGACAAAATAAAAACTGCGCAAAAATGCACTCAACAATCCTAGTCCTAACTAAAGAGAAAAAATTATGGCTCCGTGTTAATTAAATTAGGTCCCCTCAAAAGTTATAAAATATTGTAGATGCCCTTTCAAATTATCAATATTATTTTTGTTCCTATAAACTAATTAATAATTAATAAATTATATTAAATTAGGGCCACTCAAGTTATTTTCTTGGCCCCCGTTTGGTTCGGAATTAAGAAAAAAACTAGTTATTCCAAGGATAGTGTTAAGTTTGGGGTTAAGGTGGGGTTAAAGTATTTTTGTATTTGGTTGGAAGTTGGAGTTAGTCGAGGATAGTGAAAAATAGTGTTTGGTTGAAGTAGGTGGGATAAGAAGGATAGTGAGTTATTATGAATAGAAAAATAGTATTTGGTTGGGGTTTCGTGGGGCTAGATGGAATTAGCTAAGCCGGAATAACTTTTTGAGATGGGGTTTGCTAATCCCACCTCTCTTTGGTGGTGTTTGGAGATAAAATGGAAGTTAAGAAGTTATTCCACCCCTTAACCTCCAACCAAACGGGGGCTGGGTTTTAAGAAACAAAATCCAAAGAATCTTAAACAACGAAATTTGATCTTGCGAAACAAGATAAGAATCTCCCGCCAAAAAATTGCTTAACTCTCATTAATCTTAAAAATTTGTCCTTAAATGAATAAAAAACTTAAACAGCGTGACTTCCAAAGCTCATTACACGTAAATTAAACACATGCATGAGTCAAATGTTGGATAAACAATTTGGCTGATTTCGTCATTGCATGTGTATGCAAATTTGAACTTAGTCAATGGGGACTAATTTTTTATTCTTAAATATTTCTTGGAAAAGAAGAAGAGTAGTGGAATTGAGAGAAAGAGCATATCCCTGAGAATAAATAAGTTTAATTTAGGGAAAACATCAAAAAAACCGCCCTGTGGTTTCATGCATTCTCACATTAGTACCCCGTGGTTTAAAATATATCAATTTCCCCTCTTATGGTTTCGTTTTTATCTTTTCGGAAGCTTTTTCGTTAATATTTCGTTAAATTATATACAAAAAAAACTTCATATATTCATCTATGTTTATTGAATATTTACTTTAGTACCTTTTAATTTTAACTTTGTCACTGATTTAAGAAAAAATAATAATAAAATTGATAACAAAAAAAGAAAAACGAAACCAGGGGGCAAGTTGATACATTTTAAACCACATGGTACTAAAGTAAGAATGCATGAAACCACAGGAGGTTTTTTGAAGTTTTTCTTTTAATTTATTCTTAAATTTGAACTTTCTGGTTTCAATATTCAAAAAATAAGTTTAGTGCATGCAATGTTCCAAAAGCCAGATGCTGACAATAATTTGTTATAGCTGAGAATAAAAATTAGAATGGTGGAAGAGAAATATTTTGTATACTAGGTGTAAAAAAGCAAACTTTATACACTATATTTTTTAAATCTCATTATAAAAATTTATAATTCAGATACATAAGTTTTTTTATACGATTTGGATTGTATAAATTAAATTAAATTTTAATTTTATAAGTATTTAAAAGTAGGAGGTATATAACCTGTCCTACATTTGCTCCCAATTAGGGATGTCAACGGGGTTTGGGTCGGGTTTTCAAAAATCCGAACCCGAATCCGAACCCGAAGTTAATATCCGAACCCGAACCCGAACCCGACGGGTTTAAAAATCCATACCCATATCCGGACCCGACCAAAAACCCGAAACCCGAAGCCCGAACCCGAACCCGAAAACCCGAACCCGAAAATCCAAACCCAAAATAATAAATTTTTTTACCATATTTTAAAATATATTATAGTAAAATCAAAATTTCAAAACACAATAAAATACAATCAAAATACATTCATGTTATATAAATAAACATAATTAAATATTTTACTATAATATTTTATATCTTACATAAATAAATAAATAATATATATATAATTTTTTCGGGTTCGGGTTCGGGTTCGGGTCGGGTATACACAAAATCCATATCCGTATCCATATCCGTCGGGTTTTTATTTTTTATACCCATAACCAAATCCATATCCGTTTAGCTCGGATATACCCGCCCCGTTCGGGTTCGGGTTCGGATAATTTTTCGGGTATCCATACCCATTGACATCCCTACTCCCAATGAATATAGAGCCACCAAGTTTGACCCCCATTGTGCTTCCATAATATGATAATATGTTTGTTTTTTTTTTTTTGAGGGAGAAATAGGTAGCTATTCGTTTCGTTTATTTCATTTAGAAATAAACTTAGCTAGAAATGTGAATCAACTAGGATTCAAATTTGGATCTCGGATACAAAAGCCTTTGCCACTTACCGTAGGAACGGTCGGTTAATATGTTATGTTATTATTTGTTATGTAATGTAATGTAACACAAGAGGCCCGTATTTGAACATTCTATGGCTTTTTCTTCAGGAAATCAACAAACACACCCACCACTCCCCTACCTCTCCTTACATGAATATATATATAGCATAGCAGCCAGACTCTATATATAGAAGATTTCTTATCTTTATTAATAAGTCATTGGTCTTCTGAGTTTTAGTAGTTGGATTGAGAGATGTGCGGTTAGGATGATGTGGGCCCCTTAGGGTTAAGTGGGTGGTTGGTTGAATAGTATGATCTAACGGGTGAAAATTATCAAAGGGGTGGATCTAATGGTGGAAAACTTGGTAGCGAGGCATAAAGTCTTTATTAATAGCATACGGATACATATATATATATATATATATATATATATATATATATATATATATATATATATATATATATATATATTACAATTCTAAATCCCAAAGCCAACACAATACCCAAAAAAAAAAAAAAACCACCTACAATAAAAAACACTTGGGAGAATCACAATGGAGACTTAAGTTACTGGGTTCACCATTAAGCCCCTTTGCAAACAGGGTGGAAATTGCACTGAAGCTAAAGGGGGTGGTGTATGAATCCACAGAGGAAGTGAGGGAGAAAAAGAGTGAGCTTCTCCTCAATTCCAATCCGTGTATAAGACGATCCCCGTTCTCATCCACAAGGCCCGGCCCATTTGCGAGTCCATGATCATAGTCGAGTATGTCGACGGAGTTTGGGCCCTTAATGGGCCGGTAATCCTCCAATCGGATCCGTATGATCGAGCCCAAGCCCGCTTTTGGGCCAAATATGTCGACGACAAGGTTCGTGGGCTAGAATCAGGACTTATTTGGTATTTTTATTTTTATTTTTATTTTTATTTTTTTATAAATAAAAATTTTATGCAATTGGATGTGCCAGCAGGAAGGTTTTCCGGAGTGAATTTATTTTATTGTTGTTATCGCTCCCTAGTTTGTAATGCAACTCCATCATACTCCAAGCTACCGTTTGGTTCAGGGTTAAGAAAAAACTAGTTATGCTAGGGATAGAGTTAAAGTTCAGAGTTAAGGTGGGGTTAAAGTATGTTTTTTGTGTTTTGTTGAGAATTAGAGTTATTCAAGGATTAAAAAAAAAAGTGTTTCGTTGGAGTAGAAAGGACAAGAAGGATAGTGGATAAAATAATGTTTTGTTTGATTGGAGTAGTAGGGTGAGGTGGGGTTATCTCATCCTAAATTGGCTATTCCGAAATAGCTCATTTAGAATGGGATTTGCTAACCTGACCCCTTATTTGATGTGTTTGAAAAGTTGGGAACCCCTTAACCCCCAACCAAACACTAGCCGAAGAATTACTCTTATACTTTATTTTTGGCCAATACGCCTCTATGGTGGCCCAAAATTCAATGGACTTTATTTGAAAGCTTGTGTATCAATTACTAGATGTGAGTTTAATTGTTCAATTGTACATGAAAATTTCATGACATGTACTAGTTATTTGTTTAGGTGATAATAAGAGTGGTGTCATCCACTAAACATGCACATCTGCACATGGCACGAGTCAAGTTGCGTGTGATTTTGGCTACCTGATTCGGTTTATCTACACCTAAATTTTATTTCTTATTTTTTTCAGGCTTGAACTTTTTATTCCTATAGTATTTTGTCATTGGTTCTTGCATGCAGCTTTTCAAAAGAGTTGTGTAAATGTCTTAAAATTAAGATATTTAATAAAATTTATTTCTACTAAGGAAAATATATAGATTTCCAAAAGAGATCTATACGAAAAAGCGTCACATGTTCGGTTCAAATGAGCTCGAGATCGAATTACTAGTTTAATAAACAAGCCGAGCACGAAAATTTGAAAATTTCATTTAATAAAAAGAGCGAACACGAGCCGGGTCGCTCGCTCGTGTTCGGCTCGATAGACTAGAATATATATATATATATATATATATATATATATATATATATATATATATATATATGAGTCATTATATTATTATTATGAGTACGATCGTCCTCGTACTCATAAGTTGTTTTCGATGATAGAGCTTCCGAATCGACGATCCACACCGTTAAACGTTATCTAGAGCATTTAAAACTTCTAGAAATTAAATTTTATAATTTTTCGACATCATTTACCTTACGATCAAGAGATCACAAAATTGACAATTTTTAACGGCCGGTATGAGATGCTTACTAGTTTAACGGTGTGAAAGAATCGGAATAGGTTGAATTTTTGATAGAAAATTCTATTCACTACCTAAATAAAGATCAATAACTCCGATCTTAAATTAAAAGATCCGATCATCCATTTTTAGGATGTCGATCGATTTTGACCGTTCATTTTATACCCGCTTGATGGACTTTATAATGATTTCGAAAAATTGCGAAATTTATTTTCTAGAAGTTTCAAATACTCTAGATCATGTTTAACGGTGTGGATCGTCGATTCGAAAACCCCAACATCGAAAACAACTTATGAGTAGTAAGGGCTCTATACTCATAATAGTATAGTAGCCCTACTCTATATATATATATATATATATATATATATATATATATATATATATATATATATAATTTGATTTTTAGCCCAATCTAAATATAAAGTCTAGCTCAATTATAAAATAATTCATTTATATGTAAAATTTTAATATATAATGGATAAAATTTTATAAATTTATTTTATATATATATTATTTCTAATTCTTTTAAATTCTTATGTATAAGCCGGTTCGTATTCTCTTGTTACTCGTTAATAAACGAGCGAACACGAGCCAAATTTTTCTGTTCGATACTTTAACGATCGTCTCGCTCGCTCATATTCAAATTTCGTTGACACCCCTAATATGAACCATAAGCACTTCGTAATGGTTGTTTTAAAAAAAAAAATGCTAATGAGAAATTCTCTATGCAAATTAAACTCTTACTATGTGAATTAATTGTGATTTTCTTGTCCCAGATCCCTACTGCACTCCGCATCGTTATGGGATTACTTCCAGGGAACAAGGAAGATGCAATACAAGAAATGAAAACCACACTGCAGCCGCTGGAAAGTGCTTTTACGAAATGCAGTAAAGGAAAAGCCTTCTTTGGCGGAGATACGATAGGCTATTTGGACAGCGCCTTAGGGTGCTTCTTGAGTTGGTTCAGAGCAGCGGAGATGATGAACACTGGTGTAAACATCCTCGACGAGGCGAAGACGCCTCTCTTGGCCGAATGGGCGAACCGCTTCTGCTCCGATGATGCGGTGAAGGAGGTGATGCCCGAACCTGACGTGCTCGTCGAGCATGTCAAAAAGAATGTTGTTCAAGCCAAGGAGAATTAATGCTTGTACTTCTTATTGAAGCAATATATATATATATATATATATATATATATATATATATATATATATATATATATATATATATATATATATATATATATATATATATATACTATGTTGAACGGAGATCTCGCGCTTCCACCCGTCATATCTGTTAATGTCATGACTTTTAATCATCGATCGGCTCCGTTAAACTTGATCTAGAGTATTTGAAGTACCTGTAAAATAAATTTTATGATTTTTCGATATCATTTGCCTAGTGATCGAAGGGGCTCAAAATCGATAATTTTAACGGCCGTGGTGAGTCAGTTTGCAAGTTTAACTGTAGAAATATTCAAATCACATGAAATTTTGATAGAAAATTCTCTATACCATATAAAACAAGATCAATAACTTTGATCTAAAATTTTAATGTCATATCATCATATTTTGTAAGATTTTTATTTTCACGTTGATTTTGAGTCCCTTCGATCACTAGGCAAATGATATCGAAAAATCGCGAAATTTATTTTCTAGATACTTCAAATACTCTAAACAAAACGTATGTGTGTATATATATATATATATATATATATATATATATATATATATATATATATATATATATATATATATATATATATATATATATATATATATATATGATGTTGCAACAAAGATTATATAATAATGGTTGGTGATTGCCATAGGAATTTAGATAAGGAATAAATTTGAGGAATAAGTAAAATGGATAGGAAAATGCTTGGCTTTTGTAACATGACGAATTAAGCTACTTGGAGTATAATTTATACTTAGTAGTTTGTATATTAATTGTTCCCTTACTCTGTGTGCGCTTTGCCAAAACAGGTTCACAAATGATATTATTAAGGCCTTCTTGGAAAGAACAATGATATCAACTGCTATAAATAGAAGTTCTAAACTAGACAAATATAAAAAATAAAATAATTTATATCCGCTCTCTCCTTTTCTTTTCTTACTTGTGGCGAAATGTCTTGCTAGACTAACTAACGAGGCTCTGGATAATAATCTTATAACTGGCATTGGCCCCGCAGAGGCGTCCAGTACTACCCTCATCCAATTTGCTGATGATACCTTCTTCTTCTGTAAGACCAAGAAAAGATGTTTGAGAAACATTAAATTCATATGGCAACTCTTCAAATGGGCATCGGGATTGCGAATCAATAGAGAGAAATCGAAAATTTTCTACACTGGTCAGATAGAGGGTAGAGCTAGTTGGAACATGCAATTACTCGAATATAAAGTCGGTAGTCTACCTACCAGGTATTTAGGTTTGCCTTTGTCGACCAGACCCCCTTCAAAGGAGAACTGGAGGGGGATTATCCATAAAATTCAAAGAAGAATTGATAGGTGGCAAGGAAAGCTGCTCTCGAGAGAGAGCAGACTTTTCCTTGTAAATGCAATACTATCCAACCTACCTCTCTGCTATCTCTCGGTCTTTATGGCTCCTAAATGAGTAACCAAGCGTATTGAGGCGCTACAAAGAGATTTCTTCTGGACCAGAGGACTGAATACCCTAAGAATAAAATGCCTCGTTTCTTGGCAGTGTGAACGCTGCGTGCGTCGTTCCCTGAAATATTCTACCTATCTCCCTGTAAAAACCTGAGAATCTATGAATGTCTGAGTAGCAATGGATGGTGCTGGGATACGAACTCAGAGATTACAACCCTCAAGGACAGGATTTCCAATGGGACAGGACAGTGTACAGTGGCGTTGGAGCACTGATGGACGGTTTACTATGAAGTCAACCTACTCAACACTGCGTGATGGAGGCACGAGGGACGCCCGTTTGGGTAGGAGCTCATCTTTACGTCTACCCCTAAAAGTGAAAGTATTCTGCTGGCTCGTCCTAAAGAAGAGACCGCTTACAGCTAACAATTTGGTAAAGAGAGGTTGGACCGGTAATACGAAATGCATGCTATGCGATCTAGAAAAGGAAACAATCGATTACCTTTTCTCTTAGTGTGTAATCACAAGATACCTTATGGCAAACACCCAGGAGAATTTCCAACTGGGGGATCTAGGTGATGATCTGCATGTGGTTTGGGATAGATGGGCAGAAAAAAAATAGTACATTTTCGACCTCAACAGACCGACTCATAGGACTTATAGCCGGCTGGTGGGTCACGTGGGACCTCAGGAATAGAGCGATCTTCAGGACGACCCAGACCAACCCATCAGTAGCTATCTACAAGATCAAGTAGTTGACAGACCTGTGGATGAAACTTACTCTCGACTGACCTACTTTTTTTTTTTATGCTTTTGACCCGTCACACGCCGAGGCCTTGCTGCCTCATCCATGTAGCTTAATTCACTTTCTTACTGAATGAAGCGGGTAGCGTGCTACCTTTCTCTCTCAAAAAAAAATAATTTATGCAAGAACCCCTAACATTTACTTCTAAATATTCAATTCATTTTTTTAATTTATTCAAATAATTTGTACATTTGATTGATACAGAGTGTGATTCAATATTTATAATAAAATATTTTATTCAAATTTCAAATTATTTTTTACAAATATTATTTTATAGGTAAAATATGGAATTGAGCTCCTATGCTTTTAAAAGTACGAAGTCATTGATACTTGTAGATTTGTAGCCCTTGGATTAAGAAGTGTACAGTTAGGATGACGTGGGGCCCCAAGAGTTGAGTGATGGTTGGTTGAATAGTATAATCTAATGGATAGAAATAATTAAAAGGGTAAATCTAACGGTAGAAAAATTACAAGCATCAAGTGGTTGGTGCTTTCACAAGCACCATAGCCGGATCTACTCGTAAAATATGTTATGCTATCAAATCATGAATAATAAATTTTTTGCAAAAATCAAATTTCTTTTTTACAATTATATTGAAAAATTTTCATACCGAATAAGTTATATTTAGATAATGCTTCGCTTATTTCATTTAGAAATAAACTTAGCTGAAAATGTGAATCAACAAGGATTTGAACTCGGAACCTCGAGTACCAACCACCAAGTCCTTTGCCACCTGCTTTGTTTACTTTTAAATAAATTTAAAGCCGCAATATATTGATCCAATACCAAATGCGTCCATGGGTGCCTCACAAATCCCTTCACATCCATGAACATCAACAAATTTGTATTATATACACAAGTCACATAAACGAAAAAAATAAGTAGATAAATAAATAAATAAGACCCATTAATTCTATTCCTCAAGCAGGGAATTGATTTTAGTCCTTGACCAACCTGGAAACACAATTGAAGGCAACATTCAAACCTCCTAATTATTCCGGGAGGTACCTATTATTTTTTTTTAGTTACAAGGTCACTTTCACTAATAATAATAATAATAATAATAATAATATTAATAATATAATAATAAGCATTAAAGGGGCAAAATGTAATAATCTTTAAATCAACCGGTCGATCGTGACTCAATCTACAAAGCGGCACGATTTAACCCTTTGAACCGAGCAAGTCAAAAAATTATTTTGAATCGTTTGAACTTACAATTCAACCATCGTATAAGTGAACCAGTCCGATTTTAATCAAATCGTCCGAATTTTTTTAATCGAGTAAGTCAAAAAATCACTTTGAACTGTTCGAACCTGCAATTCACCCATCGTACAAAGTGAGCTAATTCGATTTTAATCAAACTGTCCGTATTTTTTAAAAAATCAAATTGTTTCAGTTTCTGAATAAGTCGAAAAAATGCGGCTCAACCATCGTATAAGTGAACCAATCTGATTTTAGTCAAGCTGTCTAAATTTTCTTTTAATTAAGTAATATTAAAATCCAAGTGTTTAAAATCAATTCAGCAGATTTTACTATTAGCACAAATTAGTTTTATAAAAAAAATGGAATTTGTTAATATTTTTCGATATTAGTGGTAAGATCTAATATTGTCATATCCAATCCAAGTGCAAATATTCTTCCATTTTTTGGAAAAAGAGAAAAAAAAATCATATAATAGTACTTCGGCTTCGTTTGGGATTACGAAAAGATTACGTTACGTGAAGTAAAAAACTACGTTGAAAAAATACACTATTTATTTCTCTAATAACGTTTGATAGATCTTAATACCAAACTAAGCCGCTTTCTCCCTAAAAGTTCAATCGTAAAAGTCATCAATACTAATAGACAACAGGCCAAGTTTTCAAGTTTTTAGGTGCTCCAACTTCAACCAAAAGGACAATCGACTCTAGATCATCCAAGTTCGGCCCGTTTTAAGTGGACGAATAACTTAGGCAGAAATGCTTGCAGCTCCCAATAATTATAGTCACTTGCTTTTATTTAAGGGAAAACTTCAAGAACCCCCCGTGGTTTCGTGTTTTCTCACTTTAGTACTCTGTAGTTTAAAATGTATCAATTTGCCCCTCTTGGTTTCGTTTTTATCTTTTTGTTATTAATTTTATTATTATTTTTTTTTTCTTAAATCAGTGACAAAGTTAAAATTAAAAGATACTAAAGTGAATATTCGTGGATATTTGAAGTTTTTTTGTATATAATTTAAGAAAATATTAACGAAAAAGCTTTGAAAAAGATAAAAACGAAACCACATGGGGGTAAATTGATACGTTTTAAACCACAAGGTACTAAAATGAGAATGGACGAAACCACAGGGGGGTTTTTGAATTTTTCCCTTTATTTAATATCGACTTTATTATTTTGGGTTAACACCATCATATTCTTAGCCACCGTTTGGTTCGGGATTAAGTAAAAATTTGTTATTTTAAGGTTAAGTTTAAGGTTAAGGTGGGGTTAGAGTAATTTTATGTTTGGTTAAAAATTGGATTTAATCCAGATATAGCTAAACTAGTGCTTGGTTGGAATATGTGGAATAAGAAGAATCACTTGTAAAATAGTATTTTGTTTGGTTTGAATAGTAGGGTGTGTTTTTCGGGGTTAAGAAGTGGAATAACCCCTTAACTCCGAACTCATGCTTATTTAATACATCCTATTCATATTAGAACTTATTTAACACATCCTATTCATATTAGAACAAGAAAATAAGTTTTTTTTTCATAAGAGGTTATTTATTCTATATATGGGAATAACATCATAAATAAAAAAATATACAAATTTTTTTTTGTTAAATATTATTTTAATATAAAATTACTAAATTCTCTCTACTTTAATTATAATTATTATATACTATTAAACGTAATTTAAAATATAAAAATATAGAATTTAAAAAAATTACATTATATTATATTCAACCTATACGGCTATACAGCGTTATAATTTATACAAAAATAAATAAAAATATATTATTCAATTGTATGTAACGCCTCGCAATTCGCAAACCCATATAGAAGGAGGTCGGTGGGACCCACCCCACGACCTCGCCCGCTTATTATATGATCGCACGCGTCCGAATCGGACCGGAGAAACCCGGTTCGCCCGAACCCAACGGTTTACCTACCGATGGCGACGCAGGCGTTCTCCTCTCTCTTCAAGAGGAGAGACCTTCTCGTGATTTTCCATTTCCATTTCCATTTCCATTTCCATTTCGACTTCAACTTCCCCTCCTCCTCTCTCTCTCTCTCTCTCTCTCTCTCGCATGCCTCACTCTGACCCCACTCTCCTCTCACTCCTCTCCTCCTCCTCTTCCTCCGATCTCCTTTTGTAGCTTCGGCCCTTCGATCCGATGGTCATGGCGATCGATTCGCCCCGCGGAGCGCTTGGTCTCGTCCTCGTCGTCGTCGCCCTCCTCCTCGCGTTGATGTCGCCGCGGGCGAGGCTCGGCGCCGTGGCGAGGCCAGATAAGGAGACGAGGGAGAAGTTCTACGGCGATCTCGTCGCGGGATCCTCCCGCAATAGCACAGGGGAGGGGAGCATCGCCGAGATGTTCGATCGAGTCCTCGAGAAGGAGTTCTCCGAGAACGATTCGCCCGAAGGTAAAGGAGTTAGCTCTCTATCGCATATGTTTGATCAAGATCCTCGCTCCTGTGTTATTGCGGATGTAGTGTGTGTTTTGTTGGCTCGTAGAATGCCAAGAAACTCTTATTTCAAGAATTAGGTATTCGATGTTGCGGCATTTCATTTGTCAAATGAATATTAGGTTTCAAGAGCAATTGCAACTAGATTCCCTGATGCTAATGTGCCCCTATTCTTGTTTTTGTTTTGCTCTATTGTCAAGTAGTCTCTTCTTTCTGTAGTTTTCAGTAGGGCTTCGAGTGATCGCAAGAAGATGTAGTCTTGGGAGTGCTTAGTGGTTAAGAGTGAATCCGAGAAGTTTTCTGTTGATATCTCGAGAGGTGGTGCGACACATTAATGCGGGTTTCTTGGATGGGAAATTCTTGACTTGTTTAAGGTTTAATGTGCATTCTCTTCTGGATTGACAAAACAGGATGAGAGTGATCACTCTGATTTTTTCTTTTTCTTTGTTTTTTGGGGGCAAATATGTTGCATTTCATTTACAACGAAACTGAACAACTTATTTTTGACGTACTGTATCCGATGCAATAGATCTTCCAGACTGGGACTCAAACAACATATCTGAAGCATTGAACACATCTTTTGTCGCCTGAACTGTTGCATCTCATTGTAGAACTTGTCTTGCTGATTAAGATTAGCTGGGAGATAGAGAGAACCTTGGTTTGGAGTGAGTAAAGCAAGAAAGAAAAGTGTATGCACAAAGCTTTACACGATGTTATATTATTCTTACTATGGATGCTTACAGTTATCAAGTTTTATTTCATCGTATGATTTACTTGGTTTCTGCACTTTGTGGATGCTGTGGTGTAGATTACCTAATACGTTGATTAATATAGCTCGCAGAATGAGAACGGGGTTGTAAAACGCCACTTGCTCTAAAACATGAAATGATAGGGGTAGTCTTCATTGGCATGTTTTATAGGAATAGAAAATATTTATGTGAAATACAAAATGTATATAAATAAAATACTAGATACATACATATATATATATATATATATATATATATATATATATATATATATATATATATATATATATATATAGGGTCCGACTACTATACTATTATGAGTGGGTGTATATATATATATAATATGTATGTGCGGTTAGGATGATGTGGGCCCCCCTAGGGTTGAGTGGGTGGTTGGTTGAATAGTATGATCGAATGGTGAAAATGATTAAAAGGGTAGATCTAACAGTGGAAAACTTGGTAGCACCAAGTGCTTAGTGCTATTAATACCATAGTAGCTGGACTATATATATATATATATATATATATACACACACACACACTATATACATAAAATATGTGTATTGCTCTCGATATGATTCCAGTATAGAGTTAAAATGTTAGGATGGGATCACTGTTTTGCCGTTCCAATTCGATAATGATTCCAAAATTGGATCTCACATTCCAATTGAAATTTTGAATGAAATTTTACGAATTAGGTACCCATGGTTGTGGCAGCTCAAAGGTCTGTTTATTTTTTAATAGCGATCAACGGGCCTTTACAAGCACATATTTTTCTAGATTTTTCATAAATTGACAATAAAATATTTGTTATTACCCATTGGAGTACATGAGAGAATATCTTTTATACATGTGTTCAATTTTGGCATCCGAGAGAGATCTTGGAAATATAAGGTGCTTATTACTGTCAGTTTTACTTGCATTTTAGATATTCATGCCCATAATATGCTATCCTTACATATCCATGGTTATCTTCTTCCTCGTGTTATTTGGCATATTACAAGTGCTAATGAGTACTGATGCCAGTATGCATTTTTCATTTCATTTCTCATACCTAATATATTTTCTTTGTAATAAACTTACCACTTATTGTGATGCTTCTAAAGACTTGTGTGATTCTGCTGAGATAACATTTCCTTTGCCAGGTCCTGACAAAAGTAGCTTCAACAACAGCGTAGCAGATCATCAAGTAGGTGTGACTTTCCTCTTACGTTCTCATTTGAATGTCGATGCTTTTTGAACTTAGGAGGAGTATCTATCTTTTTTTATTTCTCCTCCTTTCCACACTTCATTTTGGATGGAGGTAAAGTAGAAAAATACTAAGCTGGCAGAAACTGTCAATCAATAAATGAGTGATTTGAAAAGCTCTTTTCAACTAGTTATTTATATTAGTAGATCCCACCATTATATAATACTGTAGTGCCGTAGGCACTAGATGTATGAATAGATGAACCGCCAAACTTTGAGATGCTTGGAGGTTTAGAAGTCAATAAGAGAAAAGTAAATTAAACATTTAGCCAGTACATTAATGAACCTAATACAGAAGATCAAAGGATCTGTCTAAGCATGCCTCAGTGATTCCGCTTAAGTTCTAATATTTCTAAATTAATCCCAGAGGTACTTATAATTCCGAATAATATGTGACTTCAATTCATAAATAGCATTTGTTTCTTTTGCCAAGAGCTTTACTGATTGATATATACCTGCATTACTTTAAATTCGATTTCTTAATCTCTTTAATTTTCCCATATATATGCACAGCATGAGTATATGGAATTATTATTTACTTTTCTTGCCACTAAGAGGGCATCATATATTGCTGAAGTACCAAGCTGTTGGAAGATGTCACACCTTCTCGTCTTGTTGCTGATATGCTATTTTAAGGACAATTTTCTGATATATATATAGATTGCTCCCTTTAGTGGGAGCTCCTTCATGACTTAGACTCACGAAGTATTGGTTGATTCTCTATCAGGATAATGGTGAAAAAGGGCGTATACTTCATCATATTCTTGCATGTTATTCTTTTTATCAAGGATTGTCGTGCTACCGGCACCGCTTGTGTCGCTGTGCCAGCGGCACTGCATGGCGGCACGGAGCATGCCAACAACGACACGCCCCTTTGCACTCACCACTAGCACATTGGCATGCATTGGCATGGATTTTTTAATCAAATGTTCATAAAAGAACTTAACCTTTTAGTATGTTTTAGTATCTCTAATTATGGCTCGAGGATTATATCTCGTACAATTTTGTGAAAATAGAGCCATAAAAATCTTAATTACCAATAAAAATTAATTTTATATATAAAGTATATGCGTGTTAATAAAACTAAAGTCATAATTCGGTAAAAAAGTGTAGAGAAAGACTCTACCATAAGGAAAATCATTACATCTAAAATGATAAAAAAATTAAGAGATCTTTTTTTGTTGTTTTTTCACCAAAAGATACTTTCATATGCAATTGAACTCACTAATTGCAATAAATGTTAGCAAATTTACAAGATTTACAAATGGAAAAACCTTTGTAAAACTTTTCACCTAAAAAAAAACTCAAAAAGACCTTTAGGAACTCAAAAAATTTATTTTGTTGACACTGTATCAGCACGCCCCCGTGCCACATATCGGCATGGTATATATATATATATATATATATATATATATATATCCCAAAACTATTCTTAGCTTTTGCACACTTAATTCTCTTAACCTCTTGATTCTAGCCACCGTACAAAATGTTATAATCAGGTTATGAGGTTTAGCGCTATTTTATCTTATATATAGGATTATTCGAAATCCTAGGGTGTCACATTCCTTCCCTTTTTATGTCATGATGTCTTCGTTAGGCTCAAGCATACTCACAAGCACGAGACGATGTGAAACTTGTTTTGCTAGCCTTAGTCGATCTTTTGGGGAGGCATGCTTCACCCTATATATATATATATATATATATATATATATATATATATATATATATAATATGTATGTGCGGTTAGGATGATGTGGGCCTCCTAGGGTTGAGTGGGTGGACTTTGATCCTAGAACTACTTTAACCTCAACGCGCTTAATCCTCTTAACCTCTTAGATCTAACCACCACCTAAAATGCTATAGTCGGGTTACGAGGTTTAGCCCTTTTATATTTTATATGTAGGACTATTCCAAATCCTAGGGATGTCACAACGGTGTGTGGCGGTATGGACAATATTTGCTTTTTATTAAAATTTTTAATGGCTAATTAGTTGTTATGATGACAACTGTGTACTCTTTAGTTGCTATTATGCCGATACCATATATATTTATTCTAATTTCAGAAGCATCGAATCTATTTTCTTGGCTTTATTGGTTAGTCTATTTTGAAGTCTCTTCTTCTAGTGTCAAGTAAAGTTTACTCCGTAGACTTACTTTTAGAACTGTACAGGCTGTTTTGGAGACTGTAGCTATTATTACGCATGACAAGTCAAAGAAAAATGGTTCGGAGGAGAAAAGGTATTAAAATATTTTCAAGGTGGCATTAATTAGCAGCATTTTAACTATGAGTTTATATTGACTTCTATATTGCCGTTTATTATAGCACCAGCAAATCTTTCCAAATTGGTGATGTCTTTTCACTGGAAAATGAGGGTTCTGATGATACAACAACCTTGATAGATAGAAAGGTACAGACAACATGTTTTATTGATGTGCAGAAATTTTGGTGGTTCTTGTCTTATAATTATTGATTGACCCTTCTAAACAACTTGCTTGTAATCTGTGCAGGACAATGTCTTTGTGATGTCAAATCGTAAAACTAAGTACCCAATGCTTCAAGTGGATTTAAGGTTTATTTTTGAAGTTAGATGTTAGAAATATCTTGTATATAATCTGTTGTTTATAATTGGTGAATACTTGTGAGCAGATTATTTGATGACAATGATTGCTTGCAGGTTGATTTCTGATCTGGTGGTTGTAATTGTTTCAGCTACTATTGGTGGTATCACCTTTTCCTGTTTGGGCCAGCCGGTGAGTAGTTACAATGTGCTCTTTCCTGTTAAAGCAGTCATTCTACAGATAAAAATGTGGTTGCACCTCTTCACTTGTGCTGAAAGTTGCTCCACAGTGACATTTGTTCTTCTGCTTTTGCTTATGGATATTATTTTTTGTGCTGCTTATATTTACAGGTCATTGTTGGTTATCTTCTTGCGGGGTCTCTCGTTGGACCAGGAGGGTTGAACTTCGTCAATGAAATGGTGCAGGTAATTTGATAGCATTCAAATATTCAGAATTTGATCATTTCTAATATTTTACCTTTTCTGCTGGTTTAGCTGCATATTCCTTGACTGCTGATAAATTCATTTTGACTGGTTTGCCCAGAATCTGCTGTAGTTGATCAGTACTACTACATGGTTCGTCCTTTAGTATTAAAGTTACTAATGCACCTATAAACTCCTAGATGATTCATCCTTTCGTGGTGGAATCTGATTTGTTATAGATGGGGAAAGTAGTCAACCCTTTTTAACTATGTCACCATGTGACCATTCCTCCACGTGGGATTCAGATATGGAAATGGATATTAAATGTGAGAGTCCTATTCAAACCAGATGTTAAATGGATAGGAATAAAAAAGGTCTGTCATTTGCAAGTGACACTAGGTGCATGCTACACTGCATTCATATGCTAGCTTCTAAGTGTATTGAAGGTGTACTCTTTAAGTACTGCGAGTTTGTGATATACCTCGGATATGCAGAAAATGTTATGCTTTATGAAATTTCTAAATTGGTGTTCTTTTAGGCTAGTCTTAGCGATGGTATGTTTCTTATCTCAAGTGTTTTTTGTATGATTGATGTTCTTTTAGGCTAGTCTTAGTGATGGTACATTTCTTATCTCGAGTGTTTTCTGTATGATATGTTTCCTTCACATTCAGGTTGAGACTGTTGCACAGTTCGGCGTGGTCTTTCTTCTTTTTGCTTTGGGCCTCGAATTTTCATTGACAAAGGTATCTATCTGTATGAGGCTAAAATGTATGCTCTATCCTTGCGTGATTCAATTCTGTGCTGACACTCTTTAATCTCAAACAACCACTTATCTAAACAATGCCAGTTAAAAGTTGTTGGACCTGTTGCTGTTTTTGGAGGTCTACTTCAGATTCTTATTTTCATGTCCTTGTCTGGTCTAACTGCGATGGTACGTTAATTCTTACTTTATCTTTACTGAGATCTGTTCTGTCATGTATCCCAGATCTTTTTTTTTTAATGGAATGTGTGAGCTTTTCTGTCGTAAGTTTGAGGTTTTGATTTCATGCAGTTATGCGGCGCGAAACCTTCTGAAGGTGTATTTGTTGGCTCTTTCCTATCAATGTCATCTACTGCAGTGGTGATGATTTCAAGTCTAATAGATTCAAGCCTTTTTACGTTTTCTTCTCTTTATTCTAGAGTAATTATTTTGCCTTTCATTTCCATTTCCAGGTCTCTAAATTTTTAGTGGAAAAGAGTAGTACAAATTCTCTTCATGGTCAAGTTACAATCGGTACTCTTATTCTGCAGGTTTGGTTTATGAATTCTTCTACTTTTGAATCATTATAAGATAGGTCATATGTTACCATTTCCTAGACTTCTTTTCTCCCTGGCTAGACCACGATACCATGTTAAACCACTAATTTTTTTTAATTATATATCCAAGGACCACCATACTATGTGGCTGTGATGCACTGTTTTGTTCAACTATACTGCCATTGTTCAATAATCCAATCGTTAAGCAAACTGTCAATAATGTGGCTTCTAAAAAATGTAGGTTCAGTATAGACGTCACTTGATTCATGCAGGTTGATGACAGCATACCATCGCATAGATGAGTAAGGTATGTTTCTAAGCTGGAAATATTGATTTCTTCTTCACTTTCTCTCTACAGGATTGTGCTGTGGGTCTGCTCTTTGCTTTGCTTCCGGTTTTGGGTGGTAGCAGTGGTGTTTTCCGAGGAATGATGTCTATGGGAAAGTTGTAAGAGGCTATAACAACTTGTAATACACATAGTTTAACCTAAGTTCTCCAAAAACATAGTCTGATCTGAAAATTCATATTTAAGTTAGATTTAGACAATAATATCAGTGTTAATGTGGTTATCGAACAAAATTGTCACTTACGAATATGTTATTCTTTAACAATTAATAATAGTGAGTGATGTATTGTATGTTCTTTTACAATTAATAATATGGTGAGTAATGCACTAATGCTCATTTGAAACGTTTCCATACACAGGCTGATGATCTTGTCCCTGTTTATAACTGCCGCAACTATACTCTCTTGGTCTTTTGTTCCTCGTTTCTTGAAGCTTATGATTCAGTTGTCATCACAAGTGAGTTATCTCCTCTGCATGATTGCATCTTTTTGACAAGAAAATCATCAAGAATTAGAATGCTTCATCCTTAATCTTATTATGTTTTCTCCTAGTTATCAGTGGTTCTCACTTGTCAACTATATGTTTGTTATTTACTAGAGTAAAAGCAAAAGCTTTTATTGAGTTCTCCTCACAATCTATCAGCACATGTATCACATGTGTGGTGTCCTAGACTCTGATTTTTCTCATAATCAACTGTACAATGAAATGCTTGAAAACTAAATAATATGGCATGTGGAATTTGCTTCATGGTTGGGCTGAAGTGCTTTATAGTGTCAACTGTTGAATGCATAGCATCGTAGTTACTACAATTGAGAGCGGTCACATGATGAAAAAGAGAGATCAATGAAGCATCTAATAAAGTGGCGGATAACTCACACAGGTCATTTTCTCTATGGATCTCCTGGAATGGCTATATTGAACCTTGATAATCTGCCAATTAAAATGGAATAACCATATCACAGTGCATGTCGCATAGAAGTTCAAATTTGATCAAGATTCACATTTGAGTATTTTTATAGTTTCCTTTTGAAAAATTACTCTGCCGCCAGACCTCTGTTGCTGTTTGCTAGTAGCCTAGTACCGGACATAAAAGTTCTTTCTTTAGATCTTGTACCGATCCGAGCTCTGCCACTTATAGTATTTTATTGCTAAATGTATGTAATGACAAGTTCCAGTTAATGCCCTTTCAGTCCTCCTTTTTATCATAGATTTCTATACATTATCAGTTAACCCATTTGCTGAATTTGCAGACGAATGAACTATACCAGTTGGCATCCGTGGCTTTTTGTTTATTACTGGCATGGGTGAGTGCATGCTAAGTTATTTCCTTCCTTTTTTTTCTTTAAGAAAAACAATTTACAGTCAATTTTTGTACACTTGAACATTTAAGTTTTTGGTTTCTGTTTATCATTACACAAGAACTTCACCACAGTGTAAAGCTGCAATTTGAAGTCACCTTTTCTTTTAACTACCGTTGATTATGTGTTGCTGTCCCACGAACCACGACTTAACAGTTTTGCTGATCTTTTACTTTCCTTTTTTGTGTATGTCAGTGCAGTGATAAGCTAGGATTGAGTCTTGAGCTTGGTTCATTTGTTGCTGGTGTTATGATATCCACCACGGACTTTGCCCAGCATACCCTGGAGCAGGTCAGACTAATTTGTGTATATATCGAAATAAACATTATACAAATAGCATGGGAACTTCTGTGATCAGCTCTATTACCTTTTATATTATATTAAACACACTACTTTTAATTATGGGCAACATAGATTGGTTGTATTTTTTTTTAGTTTATTAAATATAAATTTGGTGCTGATCTTAGACATGTTAAGACGTTTGAAGTCTACATGTACTTTATGGATCACTTTTCAATGTTATTTGTTATTCTTCTATCAGGATACATGTTTTATGTATGAAGTTTTGGCCTCGTTTGGTATTTTTGCCGTTTTTATTTTTTTTAACACTAATTCTATACAATTTGGTTTGTTGGAGGAAATACTTCTCATTTGTTGTTATAATTGGTTAGCTTACAATGCTTCTACCAAAATGATAGATGACAACTTGTTTAAAAAATATTGGAAGCAAAAAAAAGTTTTTTTTCCAAGTTTTTGGTTTTTGTTGCCAAATAAACACGTTGGATGAAAGGATTGCTTGCAATCTATAGTCCACTCATGCACCTTTTGATATACAAATTTTGATTTTAAAAAATAAAAAGCAAACACGATAGCAAACAAGGCCTTTTTTTTTATTCTCTTTTGTTTGTCACTTTTTTATTCTCTTTTGTTTGTCACTTTATTAATTCTAACACTTTTGTTTTTCCCCTCTTTAGGTGGAAGCAATACGCAATCTATTTGCTGCACTTTTCCTTGCTAGTATCGGCATGCTCATACACGTTCAGTTCCTGTGGAACCATGTTGATATATTACTTGCAGCTGTTATTCTGGTTATTATAATCAAGACAATTGTTGTAACGATAGTAGTAAAAGCATTTCGGTACAGCATCAGAACAGCTTTTGTGGTAAGCATCACAAACAACATTTATTTTCATTGTGCTGCCAAGAGCTTTATTCTAATAATCGGAATAATTTACTCTGCTGTTTAATGCTTTTCTACTTTTGGCATATAGGTGGGTCTATCATTGGCTCAAATTGGGGAGTTTGCGTTCGTTTTATTGAGCCGTGCGTCACATCTTAAGCTTGTTGAGGTGAATATTCTCATCCCATGCTGGATCTACTTTAATGCTCTATATATATTTAGTTAGAAGTTGGCTAATGACTTTGAGGGATTGCTTAGACTAAGGAAGATGTTAGAAGGCTAGGGTTCCGGTTGTGCAAACAAGGCTTGTAACTTGTTCGCCTTTTCAGTGTTGATATGGGTATTTTCATATGCAAAATATTGATTCTTGACTTTTGGTTATTTTCTATATTTTCTACAAGGCAAGAGAAAAATTACCAAAGTTACTCTCTTCTATCACCTAAAAACAATTCGTCAGTTACAAGTTGTACAATGAGTTTTTCCCCCCTTGATCTCCTTGATTCAATTTGCTGCCCACTGTTTCGCATGTTATCTATTCTAGATCCTATAGTCAAGTATATCCCACCTATTATACCATGGGAATAACTTTAGTTGGGACTAAAGGCTTAAGTCGTGTTGTTTTTGCAGGGAAAAATGTACCTCTTGCTTTTGGGAACAACAGCTCTTAGCTTGGTAAACCTCTTCTGATTTAATTGCTTTCATAATCTAGCCGTTTTTGTCTTATTTATATGCCTCATATATATATATAGAGAGAGAGAGAGAGTATCTAATTGGCTTTTCTCTCTGCAGGTAACAACACCTCTCATTTTCAAACTAATACCTGCAGTAATGCATCTTGGTATTCTTATGCATTGGTTTCCTTCCGAGAGCAGCATGCAGAATGAGGTGCGTTCATTCACTTTTTTTTTATTACATTCAATCGGATCTCTTAGGCTTTGTTTGGTTAAGGGATAGGAATAGGAATAGGCCCTTATCCCCCCTTTTATACCCAAACGCTAATTTTTTACTCGAGAGTAGTAGTTCTCGGTTATCCCCATCAACACATTCATTTTCTATATAAAACTATCTAATATTTTTCTTATCCTCGGGAACAACCCAATTTTCATCCAAACGCTATTTTTCTTATCCCCATACTTGTACCTATTCCTGTAATAGCTAGTTCTTGCTTATACCCGAACCAAACAATACCTTAAGTAATTCCGGCCCAAGCATCTATTCATAGTAATAACTTGCCATAAGAACATCGGGATGTTATTCTTTTGATGATTGTCCTCTTTACTTTAATGAAAAACTGGGAATTTGCTTAGACTAGTAATGTGAGCGAGCTTGTGTATCAGTGCTGCTAAATTGTAAGGCGATTCTGAGCTTAATACTCTTTGGCTGTTAACTGCTTGCAGGAGAGAGCAACCATGCTTGAAGTCTACAACAGGTCGCTTTGACATCGCCTACTTATGATAACTAATATAAAAAAAATTTTGCAGTTCACCACAGTTCTCCCAACTGTTCATGCTGCAGAACATTTCACAACAGATTTTACAGTTCTTCACTGCCTACAAACTCAAAGTGACAAATAAAGAAGATCTCTGCCGTCTCTCGTGAGCAGTTGTTTTGTAAACTGAAACTAGTTACATTTCTATGACATGTAAATATGCCCAATATTGGATTTCAGAAAATTCTTTAACACGACAAAATTTGTAGCCAGGACGTTGTTTTTTTATTTTGAATAGTTATTTTTTATCTTGAATAGTTAGAAGGGAAGCTTATTCTAGAGGAAAACCTTCTACCATTGTATAATGTTCAAAAAGGAAGTCACATGTAAGACTCGGGAAAATTGATGAAGCAACCATTTCTTTCAGCTCTTTAGCATATGTTGACCGTCACCATTAGGTTTCTGTTTAAGATACTGTTAAGATGTAGAGTCCGGAGGGGACTCGATCACCTTTCTTTCATCGTCTTTAAATGGGGCTTATGTTAAATTGAAGTCAAGAAGATAAGCATGTCTATTCTAATGTGATGTGCTTTACACTTTATTATGTGTGATTTATATGTAGTGAAATCAGAGTGAGGAAGCGGTTGTGGTTGTACTACGATTCTCATTTATATGAAGGGGAAAGATTGCTCCAAGTTAAGGTATTGTATAAGATGATTAATTAATGCAGCTAAGATTAATTTCAACTCCTGGATGCATAGTAGAGTGCCTGAATGGCTTTCACTATGCTTTGTAAACAAGCAGATTACAGGAGCTGCTGATGTATTATATAGCCAATTGAAAAGTATGTTGCTCATTTTTTGTTTTCTGAATATTGCTATGGTGGTTACAATATAACATGGTGGTTGTGGTAATAGTGCTCAATCTGCAATCCTTACCAAGGAGCCATCATTTTGCTTACAGACTATCAAACAGAAAAGCAACTTGTAGTATGACTGTCATCGTTTCTCGTACTCATCTGCTCGCATGAGTCTCCGATAAATTTCGAGTTCATGTTACCGTTGCTCCTGTGGCGGCTGAAGGGGAAGCATGTGTCAAGACCCTTTCTTATGAATTCCTGCTAGTATAGTAAATGAGCATAATCTCAATGCGAAAAGCAATAATATTTGACAGGAAATACCTCATCTTTATAGCCGTAATGGAGGCACAGGATCTTGAGTTGCTACAGGACTTATAATTTTGGTATGAATTACTGATCGGATCGTTGAAGTCTCTTGATTCTCGTAATAGAACAAGTTATCATTTTGTTCATCATGGTTATAGTGTAGTTTAGTGTATGCAGAGCTATGAGTATTTTGAGTTGAAAACTGGTGGGACTTAAGGAAGTATTCAATTCATCCATTCGATCGCTTATTTATTTACAATCAGATATCTGTGCTGTTCAGTGAGAATTAAAGAAAGTAGGTTCAGATATGTACCACAGAGAGGCTTTTCTCCTTGGCAGCAAGTGGCTTCCTTTTGTAGCTCAGTTTGCCGCTAAGCATTACGAGTTCTCCGAGAGTCAGGGTCCTCCTCGCCAAAGGCCTCGGATTGTCGTCACAAGTGTTCTTACAGAAATCAGCAGCAGCAGCTCCATCTTGCCTGCGAACCTTGTTAAGAAAACCTTCTTCCGGAAGGGAAACAGGAAAAACGAAATCCAGAACCAAAGCATCTGGGCCGCCATTCTGTGCTGCTGAGCTGGTCGAGCTGCTGCCGTAGGCATCAGTCTCCGACATCGAGTGCCAGTTCTCGTGCCAGCTCGAGCCACCCTGGCACAGACTTTCCTGAAAAGTGAAACCACTAGCGGCAACAATTGAAAGTGAATTGTTAAGGGCAGGATCTGCTCTGGGCGGCGCTTGGTTGTTATTGACTTCAAAAGCAAAATCCTCAAGATCAAACCCTAGAGAATAATCCCTTTCCTCACTAGTAAAAGTTCCAAACTCCAGCTCAAACCTTTCTCCATCCACAAAAGGGTTCAGAGAGTGAGCGGATGGAGAGAGATCACCGAAAATTGCCGGGAAATTCCGAGGCAACTGGGCGAGCGGCTTCCCGGGTTCTTCCTCCCATTGGAAGGGTACACTCACAACAAGTTTAGCTGGAGATGGAAATGAGATCAAGGAGGTTGGATTGGAAATCCACTCCCTTTTGGGTGTGCCAGGTTTCAGCTCCCACAGAAATGGAACTGAAATCTGCTGCTTCACCCTCTGCCTTGGATTAAATTCCAGAAGTTCTGTCTCTCCAGCCATCTCCAATGTAGGATTGGCTTTAGATAGGTTTGTATGTGGTATTTGTAGGAGAGCTGCTGAGGTTTAGATAAAGCTGCTCCTTGGTCAACATTGCTATGGTTGAACTATTCCCCTTTGGGAGAAACAAAAAGCTTCAAAAAGCTTCCTTTACCCACTCCACTCCTCTTATATATGGACTCTTTTGATACATAACAAGTTCCTTATTAAACAATAGAAATGTTTTATAAATAGGTTTGGCTACCATCACTTGCTAAAAAAAAGACAAAACAAAACAGAAGGAAATGCTGCTACCAACAAAATAACATTTTATTCCAAAACAAATTTGAGGTTCCACGTAACAAATGCAACAACAATGGTGACAAAGTAAAGAATGATCAAGAAGAAAGAATGTGATGTAATTAATCTTTGTGCCACCAAAAGCAATCATCCTTGCGCGACAAATATTTACCGCGAGAGGTATCACGAATTGTTCCTAACCGACTCCAAAAACTGCACCACCTCCGCCATGCTCGGCCGCCTCGTCGGGGCCTCGGAAGTGCATATCAACCCTATTTTCAGCACCTGAATCAATTCGCTCTCTACAAAGTCACTCAAGTTCCCGTCAAAGCAATCGGACGGGGTACCGTCCTCTAACACCTCCCTCACGTAGTCGCGCAGCACCACCACCTTCGCCGCCCCCGGGCTATCCACCGGCTTCCGCCCCGTCACAATCTCCAGCAGAACTACCCCGAAGCTGTACACGTCACACTTATCACTATACCGCAAGCTCTGAGATGCTAGCTCGGGCGCTACGTACCCAACTGCTGTATGAAACTTTGTCAGTTGAAGGCTACCGAGAATCGGTAACAGCTTGCCCAGCCCATAATCCGATAACTTAGCTTCGTACTTTTCATCTAACAATATGTTAGTAGACTTAATGTTAAGATGCAGGATTTGGGGTTTGCAATCATGGTGGAGATACGCGAGGGCTCGAGCCGTTCCAAGAGCTATTCTAAACCGTCGCGACCAGAGGAGCTCGCTTCTGCCCCTGCCGCTACTGCTGCTGGAATAGGGGAAGTGATTCCCATGCAGGTGATCGTAGAGATTCCCGTTAGGGATGAATTCGGAGAGGATCAACTGCATTGTGGACGACCAGTAGTAGCCCTGGAAAGCAACCAGATTTGGGTGGCTAAGACTGCCGAGCCGGCCCATCTCCTGCTCGAACTCATCCTGGTTCCCGATCCTCCCTAGGGTTTCGAGCCTCTTCACGGCGATCGATACCCCGCCCTCGAAGCTGGCCTTGTACACCGTGCCTATCGATCCGCCGCCTATAATGCAGTCCTTATCGAGAAGCGCCTTCGTGCCCGTCTCCCAGTCTTCGTACTTGGAAGGTAAGCTCTTGCTGAAGAGGACCAACTTCCCGATGATCACATTCGATCCGGTAGAGAGAGGCGGCGTGCTCTCGGACACCAAGACCTCCTCTTGCCGCCGCCCTCTCCTTCGATACGCCCCGATGTTCATGATTGTGACGATGCAAACCCCGACGAAAATAATGGCCGCGGCAACAATGACGACTATGGCGGAAACACTCAGTGATCTTGCTCTCCGTGAGCCACCGCCGCCGCAGATGTTGTTCAGCGGAGGGCCGCAGAGCTTCGGATTTTGCATGAAAGCTGAGAAGCCGAATCTTTGAAGGTAAGAAGGGATAGTGCCGGAGAGATCGTTGTAGGAGAGATTGAAGTAGGTTAGTTTTGTCAGGTTTTCTAGGGGCGGGATGGCGCCCGTGAGTGAATTCTCCGACAGATCGAGGAATTCGATGTTGGTGAGGTTGTCGAGGGCGACGGGGATTCCTCCCCGCAAGCGGTTCCCGGACAGATCCCTGCATCGGCAGAAACACTAAAACATTTCATTCGATTCGCGAAAGCAAACGATATTCGGGAGAAGGGTCTACGGACCGAGAGGCCGCGATTTCTACTTACAGCTGGAGTAGAAAGAGGCATTGGCCCAGGGAAGCCGGGATCTCGTCGGAGAGCTGAAGGTTTTCGAGATCGAGCACGCAGAGCAGCTCGATCCCGCCGAGCTCCGGCGGGATGGGCCCGCTTATGGCGGCATTGTTCCCCAGCCTGAGAACTGAGAGCAATTTCAGTGTCCCAAACTCGGCCGGGATGGTTCCGGAGAGATTGTTAGATCCCAAATTCAAGTACTCCAATGCCTGGCAATTGACAATGCTTGTGGGGATTCCGCCACCGAGAGCATTACCGGAGACGTCGAAATAGCCCAACCTTCTTCCGCAGGACGCGATCTCCGGAATCTCTCCGACGAAGCCGTTCGCAGATGCATTGAAGTAGGTGATGTTCACGAGGCCGAGGATGCCGAAGGGAATCGATCCGGAGAACGAATTGCTCCCGATATCGAACAGGCTCAAGCTCCGACACTGGGATATCTTATCGGCGACGGTGCCGGAGAGGGAATTGCTGCGGAGGGAGACGTAGTTGATCTCCGGGGGGTCGCAGATCTGCGGCGGGAACCCGCCGGTGAGGCCGTTGAAGGAGAAGTCGAATCCGACGAGCTTGGAGCAGTTGCCGATGGATCCGGGGACGGGGCCGGAGAGGGCGTTGTGGGAGAGGGAGACGTAGCGGGTCTTGATGCAGCTGCGGAAGAGCTCGTCGGGGATCTCGCCGGAGAAGGCGTTGTAGGAGAGGTCGAGGAGGCGGAGCCCCGGGAAGGAGCCGAGGAAGGAGGGGACGGCGCCGGAGAGGGCGTTGCGGCTGAGGTTGAGCTTGTGGAGGGTCGGGGCGAGCGCGGCGAACTGCGGCGGGATCTCGCCGGAGAAGCGGTTCCCGAAGAGGGAGAGGATCTGGAGCGAGGGGAGGCGGGAGAGCGACGCGGCTAGGGTTCCGGCGAGGTCGGCCCCGTGGACGAGCACCTTCACTACGGCCCCGGAGGGGTCGCAGCTCACCCCGGCGAAGTCCCGGCACGGGTCCCCCCCGGCGCTCCACGTCGCGAGCGCCCCGCCCGGGTCGGAGCTCACGTTCCCCTTGAACTCCAGCAGTATCTCCTTCTCCGCCGCCGTCGCCGCCTCCCCCGTCTCCGCCGCGAGCACGACGGCGACGGCGACGACGACGACGACGAAGAAGACGACGGAGTCGAAGAGACGGTCACGGCGCCGGAGCCTCATTCCCGCCGTCCGTTACCGCCACCGTTAGCGACGGTCACCGTCCAGGTAAGCATCTCCCACCACTGTTGTTAGTCGAGCGATCGATCCTACGCTTTCTAGTACTACGCGCAGTCGCAGTAGCAATAAATAAAAAGTATAGCAGTAGGTGAGAGGTATAGTTAAGTGGGTATTTAATTAAAGATGGGTAGTGGAGGAGGGGACTCCTCCGGTGAGGTTAATAAATAGTGGGGAGGCACGTGCGCGTGCCTTCTTTTTTTCATGCGTTAGAGGGAACTAGGAAATTAGAGGGGTGGATCATGGATGGAGGTGGAGGAGGAGGAGGTGACCGTACTCTTCCGTTGTTGTTGGGAGGTGGATTGAATGGTCTCGCCTACCACACCACCACCACCATTACACCATTTACCACCATCATCAAAAAGATGGTGAATGATTGAGCTGCAAAAGTTTAGCATTAGTACTGCTACCTGTAGTAGTAGTAGTAGCCCTTTCCTGCGAGAGGGGAAGTTAATGCCCTCCCCAGAGAAAAAGAGAGTTATTTATGTGGGTGAAGTTATGACTTATGACATGGGTTTTTTTTTTTTTTTTTTTTTATTCCCACTTTTTGTTCGTGGGAAGTCGTGGTAGTAGAAGACTTGTTGAGGTTTGGTAAGATTGTTGGTGATGTGCTGATGGAACGGATTAGATAGAAAGTTGAGTGAAACTACCTGAAAAAACACTCGGAACATGAATTGTGCTGTTTTTCTAAAAAAAATTTTTTTTTTTTTTTTTTGACTAAATTACAAAAAATTCTGCTGTCATAACTTGCTTTTTTACTTTTCCTTCCGGTCATTTAAAAATCTACACTTTATTCTTTTGTAAAATAAAAAATGTGCGCTTCACCTCATGCCGTTAGTGATCCGTTAGGATTCCGTTATAAAATATTTTTTTATACCAAAAATACCCCTCCGCCTCTTCCCTTTTGCTTCGTTTCCTCCGCCTCGCCGCCGCCTCGCCGCCGACACCATCCTTTTCCCGCTGCACCTCCGCAAGCATCTCCACTGGCGTCGTCCTCCTCCTCTATCCCTCTCCACTCGATCCAAAACCCTCTCCTCCCCCTCCTCCGCCGTAGTTTCACAAAACCCTCTCCACCTCTCCACCTTCTCTCCCTACCCCGATCACCATCTCTCTGCCCCTCTGCCAAGCTCCGCCTCTCAGAGATTATGGGCGGTCGCGGCCTCTGCAATGGCGAAGAAGGCCTCCTCAAGAAATTCACCCATCCTGTAGGGGAGGCGGTGGAGGCGGCGCCTCCTCCTCCGCTGCCGACGCAACCGCAACCCTCGCCCCTCGGGATCTGTGGGATCGTGCAGAGGGTTACGGATGGAAAAATGGGGGTTTTGTTTGAGGGAGGGAACTGACACAGGAAGAGAGGGTTACGGATGAGAAAAATGAGGGAGAAGACGAAAATGACGAAGGGCAAAATAGTCATTTTTCACACCGTATCCCCTGTACGTATTTTTTTTTTTACAAAGGGGCAAAATATAGGTTTTTAAATGACAGGAAAAGTGAAAAAACGGGTTATGACAGGGGAGATTTCTATAATTTAGCCTTTTTTTTTGAATAATTGTATATGGTTCCATATAAAAATATAAAATAATAAACATATATTCTTATGAAACTTTATTATCAGATTTATTCCTTCAAAAGTCTTTTCGCCTACAAATATATTCTTCTGTTATCAAAATTTAGATAATCATGAGTTAAAAAAAAATTAACCATAGTTTAGTTAAGAAGTAAAATAATTTTTTTACACATTTTATATAATTTGCATTACAATGTTGAGCCCCCTTGTCTTTCTCACGCTCTCTTTCTTAATCATGGCGATGATAAGACCTACGGCGACGGTGACATCGAAGGAGAGGCTCTTGGTTGAAGAAGAAATGAGGTACGCAGTACACCGCACGTGCATCGATGAAGATGAGGATAGAGAGAAAAAAGATAAATTTTTATAAATACAAATTTGTGAGGATAAAATAGTTATTTTATACAACAGCTATTAAAAAAATTAATAATGAATCAAACAGTAGAGATATATTAAATATGAACTAGAACTTTTAGAGGAATATATTTGTAAATTAGAGAATTTTTGAAGGAATAAATTTAATAACTTATTTTTCGTAAGGATATAATTACTATTCAATATCTTTGCAGGGACCTATATGAAATTAACTGTTTTTTTTTTTATAAGAATGTAGGGAATTTATCTGAACTATTTGAATTTGACTCTCCAACGTTTTAGAATTTTAATTTTATTATTTAACCTTTTAATTTGTTTGATTAGAGTCCGTCAATAATATTTTGATCTTGATATTTGATTGCGTTATTTATCTTTACAAATTTAATTAATATATTTTATATAATTTTCTTGATTATAAATTATTAAAATAAGTATTAGATTAAATTTTAAAGTCAAATCGTCATTGCCTACCTCAAATTAAATAAATTAAAAAATTAAATAATAAAATTAAAATTTTATAAGGTTGGATAGCTAAATTCAAATGATTCACATAGTAGAGATAAGTTCATATACATTCTTAGCTTATTATTTTCTTTTAAAAAAATATCTTCTATATATCTAAAAGTCGTGTGTAATTATTATATTCTATCCACCCAAGAGTTGAAATAATCCCTCTAAATTTGAAGTTAAAAAAAATTAAAATTGTGGTAAAATTAGTGTGATGAAATTGATTCTGAGATGGATAAGATGTAAAAATATTTTTAAATAAATATTGATAATGGATCAATTTAGAATATGTAATATATAGTTGGTTACACAAGAATAATTAAAATGCACATTGCATGATATATATATTTCTATTCATCAAAAAGATGGGAGCCATATCTCTATGATTGAGCAAGTGGTGCAGATGGACCTAGCTTCTTGACAGAATATCAGAGCTGCGCAAAAGTTTTTTTTACACGCTAAAATTGTCCAAATTTACACCCCAATAATAATAATAGATTAGTCATATAGTTTAGTCTTTTAAGCTACCGTTTGGTTCGGGGTTAAGAAAAAAACTAGTTATTTCAGAGATAATATTAAGTTCATAGTTAAACTATGGTTAAAGCATTTTTATGTTCGGATGAGAATTTGAGTTGGTCCACAGTTAAGAAAAATAGTGTTTTGTAGGAATAGATAGGAAAAGAAGAATAGTAAGTAAAATAATATTTTATTTGGTTGGAGTAGTATGATGGGGTGGGATTAGCTAATCCTATCTCTTATTTGATGTGTTTGGAAATAAGTTGGGGGTTAAGAAATTATTACACCTCTTAACCCCCAATTAACCAAACACTAGCTTAAAATTAATATTTTATCGTTGTTATATTAAAAATTAAAAGATAAACTTTCTCGTAATTTATCCTTTTTCTACTTCAGTATTACGTGATTTTAAGCGTATCACTCTAGTACCATGTTTTTTTAAAAAAAAACCTGTTATGAGTTGTCCACGTGCATTGGGATATCTCACAAAAATTGATAAGAAAGACATAAAAAATCAAAAAGAGAGGTATGAGACCCCTTAAAACTTAATTCTGATTGTTTTTTGAGAGTTCCAGACGAAGAAGCAATAGTGTGCGGCACATGACGGTTTTAATGGAAAAGATAACGGAAATACTAACAAAATTAAGTGATATAGTTAAAATTATAAGATACTAAAATAAAAAATAATAAACTATTGGTAGTGTATATGAAGTTTTTTCAAAATAATAAGTTCTTGTTGAAATGCTTGAACATCTTATTCAATAATATTCATCAATTTGATTAAAAAGTATATGGTATTTAATAGATAACGAGTGTACGTAATCAAATGTCTAGAATGATATTATATTTATGTCTTCAAATTACTTTTTAAAATAAGATAAAACACCTCGTAAGTAAAATATAGATAAAATATATAGAGCTTACGTGAACTGCGGGCTATTATACTTTAGCTATCCAACATTTCAAAATTTTAATTTTACTATATAACCTTTCAATCTATTTGATTTACGTCAATCGATGGCATTTCAAAATTTAAATATATCGTTTCTTTTTACAATTTTAGTTAATATATTTTATGCATTTTTCGTAACTATAAATTTGTTAAACTAGATGATTAACTTAAATTTTGAAATCAGAGTGTCGTTGATTAACTCATATTAAATAAATTGAACGATTTGATACTAAAATTAAAATTTCGAAAGGTTTAGTAGTTAAATTAAAATAATCTATAGTTTAGATAAATTTTATATATTTTTACCTAAAAACATATTATTTTTTTTTTAGAAATAGGTAGCACACTACCCGCTTCGTTTATTTCATTTAGAAATAAACTTAGCTAGAAATCTGAATCAATTAGGATTCAAACTAGAGTTTAGTCTCAACCACTAAGCCCTTTGCCACTGCTAAGGAAGGTTGGTACCTAAAAATATATTGTAATAATAAACTATAGGTGCCAAAATATTTTAAAAAATAAAAAATAAACTTCTAACTTTGAATTACATATATATATATATATATATATATAGCTTTGCTAGAATACTATCGAGCGGTTTACTACCAATTTATTTTCGATGATAAAGCTTCCAAATTGATGATCTGTACCGTTGAATATGATCTAGACTATTTAAATTATCTAGAAATCAAATTTCATGATTTTTTGGCATCACTAACTGACGATCAAAGGGTAACAAAATTTATAATTTTAATGGCCGATATGGTGCGTTTGCTCGTTTAACGGTATAGAAGAGTTCAAATCAACTAAATTTTTGTTAGAAAATTCTTTAAACTATTTAAAATAAGATCTAGACTCTGAATCTCAAATATAAAAATTGTATCATCACTTTTTAAAAGATATTCATTTACAACCATTTATTTTTCTGTTCACTTGATGGATAAGAAAACAATATCGAAAATGTGTGAAATTTAATTTTCAGATAGTTTAAATAGTTTAGATCATGTTTAACAGTGCCGATCATCAATTTGAAATCGCTATTATCGAAAATAAATCTAATTAGTAACCGAATTCTACTCTATCGATAAAATACAATATATATGTATTAAATAAATTAGTGTTAGATATTTTGAAATCTAGGCACGGCGTAAGAGGACGTGTTGCGTACTATTTTATAGTGCGTTGAATAAAATCTAAAATAGAAGAAAGTAAAATAAAAGCAGCGAGTGGTGGTTTGCAAAGTTTGGTCAGAAAAGCACTATTCTTCGGTACGGCAGATCCAGCCGGCAGTGCGGAGAATCTCCACTCGCCTCCGCCGGCCGAATCTCAAACTGCTCACTATTTCACGGTGTCTGCTGTCTGCCTCAAACTAATTAAAGTTGTCTTTGACATTCGGTATATCGTTTTTGATTTGGACCCCCAATAAAAAATAAATAATATATTAATAAAAATAATTATCTATTAAAATTTTAGGCATAGATCCGGATATTTTATACTCATGTTCGATTTGGACCTAATTCGAACCCAACTTTTAACTAAGTAAAGCCCGGAATAGTTTTTAAATTCGGATCCGGATCCGTTCCCGATGAAATATTAGATAGTAAATAGAATAGATTTGAACTTTTGAAGTTAAGAGATCAATTTTAATAGAACTTATAATAGAGAGTGAAATACTGAAACTCTACGCGCTCTTTTACTCCTTTCGTTTTCTTTTTTTTTTTACTCTTTTTTTTTTCTTTTTATTTTTTTTATTTCATTTCCATCTAAGAATTTTTTATAAAATAATATTTTCATCGTTGTCATCGTCAACAATATTACTCCTCTAAAAGCGTGGCACGAGTGATTTTTTTTTTCCAAATCCCCTCTCCAATTATAGTTGACAACCTAGATTTTTTTTTAATAAATATTTTATTTAGTAAATTTTCTAATTTTTTTATTTTATTTTTTGAATGCTAGTATATAATATTAGTAATTAACACAATTTATATTCTCTTTATAGGGAAAGGTTTATAGTTTGTCCACAAATTATTTAATAACGTCTATAACAAAATATATGTATACGAATATATGTATCTGATTTAGATCCGACTCGCATTCGATTTTAAACGAATAGTATATGAATAGTTACTATCCAAATCCGCTCAAATAGACGCAATGGATATGCTAGTAACTTAAGCATCCAGATCTGGACTCGATCCAAAATTAAATACGTAGGGTATTTTTTTTTTCTAACCATTTTTTTAGGGCACGAATACGTTATATCAACTACACGAAGCTAACATGATCCGTGGACACCTTTACTCCAAACAGCAAGAGGAGGCTCAAGTTTTGTTTTAGTCGACGCATTAATAAAGAAATTCTTTTTGCATTTAGCCCCTCGTAATTTTTTTTTTCACAAATTATTTTACAAAATTTATAATTGCAAAACTGATCATATTCTTGCCATGTCAACGGCTGATTGGTGTAGGTTGAACACGTGCAATTATTCACCGTGTTTAGACAAGATGAATATTTAATCGTGTTTAAGCTAAAATAGACTGCGAGATTGTTTGAGTTCTTTTACACCGTGGGATTGGTTAATGTTCGGTCCATTCAAACAGGGTGAATGGTTCATAATATTTAAAAATGATGAATCATTTACCGTGTTCAGCTTAACCATCCACGATCACTGACGTAGTACTTACATGACGCTTACGTGGCGCTGACTATTCACTTTTGCTTTTTTATTTTTTTGCCCATTTTTAATAATAATTATTATTATTTCTACTTCCTTTTTAATTTTTGTTTGAGCTAAAAAAAAATCTAAAGAGATACTAATCAATATTTTAAAAATTGGATCGAATAATGATGTAAAAATATTACTCGGTTGAGAATTACTGGTTCAACCCTCCGCCAGTGACACTAGCATATCCTAATAAATATCTAAATTATTATTTTTAATTTAATTATAAAAAATATATGTAAACTATTATTCCAGTATCGTATTTAATTATAAAATACTAATTTTTTAGACTAAATTAAGTAGATATAAGTTTTCAAGTTTTACTTTATACAAGACTAATATGTGCTAATAGAAAAATAAAATTAGCTAAGTTGATTATAAGCGGTTGAATTTTAAAATATGACTCGAGCAAAAAAAATCTGACTGGTTTACTTAAATTCAGACTGCTTCATCGATTCGATGGTTGAACACCTGTTCGAATGATTCAAAATAATATTTTTAAATTATTTAAATATTTTAAATTACTAAAGTGGATGTTTTTGAAAAGGCAATTCTACATGGACCTTAGTGTGGAGTGATTGAAAGGATAGTTCTTGACCTTGTCATTGATGGAAGGAACATTAGTTTGATGAGAAAGATTGTAATCTTTTTAGGCACATCATATAAGAGCCCCAAATGGTGGTTAACTAATCAACTATCAAACAAGCTGGATACCAAGTCTCTGAACATTGAAGACAAAAAACATTTTCATTTTGGGTTGAATATCTAACTACTATGATTATATTTTGCCATGAATATTTCAAAAATTGTCATGTTGTAGTTAAACTTAATTCGCTATTTATTATTGACCATATCTAATGCAGTTGGATAAGTGTTAAATGGCCCGTATCGATATCCTAAATATACAAAATCTATCTGTTTTATACTTCGACGACTTATTCAAATTCTGTTTTGAATTGCAAATGATTTATCAAAAACTTCCATTAAAATGTCTATTAATGGGGGATAAGGGCATATTCCTATCTAGGGGTGTAAACGAGCCGAACACGAGCGGTAGGTCGGCTCGTGTTAATTTCGTTATTAAACGAAAGCGAAACATTAAATTAAAGATGAAAAATTAGGCTCGTGTTAAATTTAAACAATAAAATTTGTAAATTTAGTGAACAATAAATAAAAAAATAGATTAAATATATTAAAAAATAAATTTATAAAATCTTATCTATTAGATTTTGATCTAATAGTTAAAACTTTATATACAAATGAACCTTTTCATAGTTAAGCTCGCATTTATATTTTTATTTTGCTAAAAATTAAATAATAAGAATATATATTATATATAATTAATTATTTATATATAAAAATATAATTAAATAAATTATATAAATATAAAATATATGTATTCGAGTTGTTATCGAGCCGAACACGACGGTGACTCGTATTCGACTCGTTTATTAAACAGTGAAAAATTCACTCGTGTTCGGCTCGTTTACTAACTTAAGCGGCGATCTCGAGCTCGTTTAAGGCCGAATTTATCAGCTCGCAAGCGCGGATTTGAATTGCCATTATATTCTATCCTATCCCCTAACCAAACAAAGCCAAAAGGATTACCCTGCAGCTCTAACTGTCTTTTTTTTTTAACAAAAAAAGGACTCCAAAAATTAGCTTTTTTTTTTTTTTTTTTTTTTTGAGAGATAGGTACACGCTATTCGTTTATTTCATTTAGAAATATACTTAGCTGAAAATGTGAATTAACTAGGATTCGAATTTGGATCTCTAACCACCAATGCCTAGTTATTTCATCAATTAGACGCGTTTTCACTGCCGGTTAGATACTACTTAACTATCAATAGAAAAAAATTGACTCGTTGATCGATAAGAATCCAGTTATTATCCTTTTAGAAAGATAGAGGTTTTCATTCTATCAAATTATTTTTGATGATAAGAATTGCGAATTGAGGATCAGCACCATCAAAATCAATTTAGATTTGAAGTATTATAAAATAATTTTTAAAAAGTATTATAAAATTAAAGTATATAATTTTTATTTTTATTTTTCAGTTATTGATTAAAATATCATAAAAATCGATAATTTTTTATGGTCTATATAAATCGCTTTTTCGATTAATGATGAAGAAAAATAGGGTAAATTGCATTGTTACTCCCTGAGCTTTTAGCGAGGTTTCATTTTACCCCTCAAACTTCTACAATGGACATCTAACACTCTAAATTCTAATATTTCATTCATGTTACTCATCCGTCAGTTTTTCATCCAGCTCCGTTAACCGAAAACTGACGAAAAGGATAAAACATAGAATTTACTTGAATAATAATAATAATAATAATAATAATTTTTTTGAGAAAAATATAGCGCGTTCGCTTCATTCATTAGAATGATGAATTAAATACGTGGGTGAGGCAACCTCGAAGGAGCGGTAGAAAAAAAAAAAAAAAAAAAAAAAACCTACAAACGAACGGGCAAACAAAACTTCGTTCCAAAACTTCGTCAACTTAATCTTGTGAGGCTGCAAGAATGGCGTCCGTCTTATCTTCCTAAAAATCACACCATTTCTAACCTCCCAGATGATAATAATAATAATAATTGTTATTTGGTATTGGTTGGACATTTACATGTGCATTAACCATGACACACACCATCACTCCCCTCTTGCTTTTTTTTACTATAATAAAAAATTGTGGTTGATAAAGTGGGATACTTTAACAACGCAGAAGCCATAACAAACCCAGAGCTTGGAAAGGAAAAAATGCCCCACCCTTTTTAAGACATGATTAACGAGGACCAATTTATTATTACTCCGTGGTTGCGGTTCAATGAGTGGTCCCATTAATTACACTTTGTCACTGGTCCCATCATATACCAAATTACATAGTCTAAGTTATATATATATATATATATATATATATATATATATATATATATATATATATATATATATATATAATTGTTACACTTTAGCATTACAAATTATTATTATATTAATTATTTCTTAAAACTTATTATTATTTTAAATAATTTCAACTATTTAGAATGATTGTTGAATACTACTGTAAAATTTTTATATAAACACATTTGCTGATGAAGTCACCTATATATAAGGAACACAATAGGATAATATTATAATAAATTAACTCTCGATTTTGATAATATTTAGCAAAAGAAAAGCCCTTTTATCCAAATTTTTTATCGATTTTTTGAGTTATAATTTTAATGGATGTTGAACCAATTCCTTGTACTGAAGTTCTACAACCAAATAATTTTAAAATTTTTTAAAATCTCTATTTGAGATGGTGACTAATTAAGAACAGAGTAGGAATTGATGTAATTTTCTATACAGAGGATAATTAATTAAGAGAGAATAAAGTGCAAGGAAACTTCTTATAATTTTGCCTAAATTTAAGGTATAATTTTCTAAATATCTCTGAGACCTCATAATTTCATCAAAGTTTAAAATATCGCTAATACTCTCGTAAAATCATAAATATTCTCAAATATCTATTAGCTGAAAAAAAAAAAAAAAAAAAACTTGCCCAACTTTGATGAGTTATATTAAATTTTTTTTTTTAATCTCTCAACAAACTAAAAATTTCAAGGAGTAAGCTTAAAAATACCCCTAAATTGAATATGCTCATCAACAGTTAAAAAAAACAAAGAAACTAAAAAACATAAGAGTTAGTACTTTTTGGTACCAGGAGATCCCATTCTTTTATGTCTTCGTCCTCACGGCATTTGTGTGTAGGACCATAGTGTGCACAAAAGTGAGGGAAAGAGGGGCTTACTCTCATAATTACATACTTTGCTTTATAGACAAACAATTTTGCTTCATTAATTTATTTATAGTTTTTCACATAAAGTTTCTGGTTTTGCAATTGCATTACCCATTTGAGGTAAGGTACCTAAATATAACTGTTCTGAATATAAAACCTCCCCTGTAATAACCTACTTTTTCACCTTTTTTTTCTGACATTTAAAAACCTACACTTTACCCGCCTGTAAAATAAAAAATGTTCACAGAGGATTACGGTGTATAAAATGACCATTTTCTCCCTCGCCATTTTCGTCTTCTTCCTCATCTTCTTCAGCCGACCTTTCGATCGATCGCGATTCCGACCTTAATCGGTCACGATTTCTCTCCATTTCCTTCTCCACTTGCTCCCCTTCTCCTCCTGCACCCTTGCCGCCCCACGATTTCGGTGACGGTAAGAAGAAAATCGAGGTGGGTGTTGATGGAGAGGTAGGCAAGACAACGAGGGCGAAAGCGAGGCGGCGGAGGAGGGCGAAGGGGATGTGGGCGAGAGTGAGGCAGTGGAGGACGGCGAGACGGCGAGCCGGAGGAAGGCGAAGCAACAAGAAAGAAAGCGGAGGGATATTTTCGGCATAAACAAAAATATTTTATAACGGAATCCTAACAGTAGGAGATGAAGTGCACATTTTTCATTTTTTAAGGAAGCAAAGTGTAGGTTTTTAAATATAAGGAAAAAATAAAAAAAACAGGTTATTATAGGGAGATTTTTTTTATAATTTAGCCTTAATTTTATCCTAATATATGAAGTTTTACGTAGCATAGTTATAGCATCGTATCTGTACTCTGTACTAGACAATAATATATAAATATTTTAATTAAGTTCTCTTTTTAATTACGCTTTGAACAATCGAATTCTGAGCGAACTATCATGGGCAAGGCCAGTTAATTAAAGATATATATAAACAATGGTATAAGTACTTTTTTGAAATTTCCTGATAATTCACTGCAGGGAGATTAATGCATGTACCTAACAGTAGGCTCGTTATTTAAAGCTAGGCTCGATTTTTTTGTACATGAATATGCTTCCATCATGAAATCAACACTTGATTATTTTTCCGTATAACTTACCATTTCTAGAGCAAGTGATAAAAGACTTGGTGGTTGGTATTCAAGACCCAAATTTGAATCTTAGTTGATTCACATTTATAGTTATATTTTTTATCTAAATGTAATAAACGAAACGGGTAGCGTACTACCTATCTCTCAAAAAAAAAAAATTTACTTTTCCGTATACCACCAACGCGCGGCAACGCGTTCACAGTTGATTCACATGACTTTGCTTTGAAGTAGGTAAATACTTGGATTAATTGCGTACATTTAGGTGGCTGCAAACATAGTAAATTGCGAATATATTCCAATAAAGTTCAACTTTTATAGATTATTCCTGCAAAAGTCCTAATATTTTCATATATATCCCTATCTTTAGAATCCGTTAGAAAAATTTAGTTAACCATAGATTAAGTACTTTACCCTGATTAATTTTAAACATTTTTACCCCTCTTATATTATACTATTATAACTTTTGGAGAGATATATTTGTGATGATAAAATTAGAAATATAAACAGTTTTTTAACGGTTTTCTAACGGTAACGAATCAGAGGGAGCATATCTGAAAACATTATAACTTTTATAGAAATAACATATGAAAGTTAAATTTTATACGAATGTATTTATAATTTACTATATTTGCTGAGACTTGTATTCAATTAACCCAAAATACTTTGTTTTATAAATTCCATAATTTAATAGGAGTTTTGCTTGGCAACTAAAAATAGTAAATGACATGATCGATTTACTACAGTTTTGCTTTTGATAAGTCCATATCATTAAACATAATCTAAATTATTTAAACTATTTATAAATTAAATTTCATATTTTTTAATGTTCTTTTCTTGTGCATCTAATGGATATAAAAATGGAGGCCTCCAAATATATAACCTTCAAAAAGTGACGATATGTATTTTGTATTCAATATCTATTTTAAATTTAATTTTTAATAGTTTTAAAAAAATTTCTAATAAAAATTTAATTGATTTTGACTATTTTATATCTTCAAATGCGCAAAAGCATAGTATTGGCCTTGAAAATCATGAATTTTGTGACTTTTTTTATCATTCGATTGATAATGTGAGAAAAGTATGAAATTTGAAATTTAGATAGTTTAAATGGTTTAGATTATTTTCAACAATGCTGATTGCCGATTTGAAAGTTCTATCATTAAAAATAATTCAATAATAAATCGAATAGTTTATTACTAATAGTATTTACTGTGATCAACCTAAATGATAACTTGTTGGGCGAACTAGGCCCAAAATACTTAATCACTGAGTTATTATTCTTAGCGTATGAAACTCTGTCCGAGCAAAGCGATTATCCCTTTAGAGCGTGGGGTATTGAAGCGTTAAAACTCCTCGTTTAGACACGGCGTCGCCATTAAGTGCAGCAGAATCACAATTTTGGCGCTTAGTTCTCACATTTTTAAGTGAGTGATCAGCTACGATACCAATTACAGCGACGGTGCTGCTAGCAACCGATAACTTCGTTGGAGTAAACCACTTGAGTAAAAATGTTTAAAAAGCCGGGTTATTATTCTTAGCGTATAGGCCTCGTATAGCACCGAGCAATCGATTATCGCCGATGTATGAGACTATTGGGGGCGTTACAGTAGCACAACAAAACTCGCTCGATTGTTGGATTTCAATCTTGAAATAATAAATCATGCTTATCTTCTTTTGATTTTTACTTCTCAATCAATTAAATACTATATAAGCTTCTTGCAAAAATTATAAGAGAAATGTCGAATAAAATATTCTTGCTCCAAACTGGGCTTAAGTGGAACATTCACCGTCTTTAGTTCTCATAACCGAACATTATAATCTAATTTATCATATCTCCTAACCTCATAAATTTTTACCTATCCATTTATTTTCATATAACAATATATATATATAAAATCCAACGCAAATTATTAAAAAAGAAAAAAAAAAACGAAATGAGCCCACGGACCAAAGTGTTTTGGGCCTTTTTGGATCAAACCCACGATCTAAAAAGGCTTCTAGGTGGGCCTATGGCGAACGGTAACGCAGCAAATGATCTTCCCCGTTGGATCTCCAACCAACGGTCTCGATGGAACGAACCTCTTCGACGCCCTGGGGCGAGGCTCGCACGAATCACGAAGCCCCGACCGGAGATGCTCGCCCCCTATCACCCCTAACCTCGTCCTCTTCCTCCTCCCTACCGTCGCCGCTCTTCGTCCATTAACGCCCCGGCCCGAGCTCTCGAAGGTCCTCTAATGGCGGACGCCGCAATCGACGCGGCGAGGGAGGTGGTTCCGCCGCCGCCGCCGCCTAAGGCCTCGGAGCGCGAGATCCGACCCTCCGCAGCCGCCGCCCCCTCTGCCTCCTCCGCCTCCTCCTCCGCTTCCGCCTCCTCCAATCCCGACATGGAGGCGCCGCCGCCGAAGCCCCGCCCCTCCATGGCGTCGTCGGACCCGAAGAGCGAGATCCAAGCCGTCGCGCGGAAGCTCGCCGACCAGCCCGTAGAGAATCCCGACAGCGCCGTGTGGGCCGTGCTCACCGCCATCTCAAAGAGCGCTCGCAAACGTCCCCAGGTAACGCCTTTTCCCTGTTCTCAGAAACCCTCGAAATCTCAAATTTTGAACCCTGATTAAAACCCTAACCCTAACCCTGATTAATGGCGGTTTGCTTGTAGGTCGAACGAAGTATAGTGAACGAGCAGAAACCTTTTTCTCTCTTTTTTTTTTTCCCTTCTTTTTATTTTTTCCTTTTCATCTGTTGTTCCTGACATTTAGTTATGTACCTTTGGGTAATCAAAGAAGAAACTTTGCTCATTGTTGCCTGTAGAGATATGAAATTGGGTTTGTTTCTAATTGTTTACATGATATGAAATTGGGTTTGTTTCTAATCGTTTACATGTAATAATTTTGTTTATTCGGATGTTGAAGTAAAAGATAAAGATAGCTTAGGAAGTTGATTAAAATTTGGAATCTCACTTCGGGCGCCTTGATCCTCGGGTAAACTTAGGTTGAGCCTGTGTAGATCAGTATCACAAATCGAGTAGCATTTATTTTGATCTAATGAAGAAAAGTTTAAAACCCTCAAAGGGTTTTCAAATTAGATGCAGTTTCAGAGTTCGGACCTTTCTCAAACTAGTCATGGATGGAGCCAAATCTAGCACAATTTAGCTTGGTTGCTCGGTTATCGTAAGTAAGACTGCTTGCAAGTCCTACAGTCTCTCCATCACAGATTAAGCACCGGTTAAATAGATTAAGCCGCTAATAACCAGAATAAATAATTTTTATTATTTCTGTTCTCTTAGGTAGAAAAGTTTTGTAGTATACTTTAGGTCAGTCTGGCTAACTGCAATATTTTCTACAAGGGAATGAATATACTTTTGAGGGCGTCTGAGCACTGTTTGGGCCGAACAGTGGAGGACAAAAACTTCCGGATAGCTATAATGCCCGTCAGTGGGAATCATTGTAGGATCTTTAAGGATCCGGCAGCAGTTCAAAATGGCGAGCTAAATACCACCTCACAGCTGCCAGTTTTCCTGAAGGACACAAGGTTGCCTTCATCCCGAACATGGGAACTTATTATTCTCACCTAATATTTGGTTATTGTTTATGTATATGTAGAAGTTTCTGATGGTTTCTAGCTTTGCAGCACTAACGGGACGTATCTCAACTGGACAAAGCTTAGAAAAGATTCTCCTCAAGCTAGGCTTCATCACGGAGACATTATATCTTTTGTTGCTGCTCCTCATTGTGGTAAATTGTGCTTTCTTCTTGGTGTTTATACACTATTCATTTCTTTTGTTATTTTTTGGAATAGATTTGGTGAAGATGTGCAAATTGTGATAATAGTTTAATTACTGAGATTTATACTAAGCATTCAAGTTGCACTACTCTATGGAATGAAGACGGCTCCATTGTGGGCTTGTTTTTTTTTTTCTTCTTTTTATTGTTTCTTCATACGGATGCATTTTCTTAATTTAATCACCTTATGTGATTAAGATTATTGGTAAGCTTTGTTTACATTATTTGGTATGCTCTGTAACTCCCGTTGTTTTCTTTTATCTGGGAGGCCAGTAGTTGCTATGCTCTGTCTTGCTCTTGTTGCATATCGATGACCCTATCCTTTTGTTTTTTACTTAATTTCTCTGCCTTATGTGACTCTTCAGATAGTTCCTATGCATTTGTGTATCGTGAAGTTCGTGGAGTCACTTTTCTACAGAATGGAAATGCAGTGTTAAAAAGAAAGGCAGGTAAAAATGAGTATTCTAGTTTTTTTTTTTCGCAGGATTAATCTGTTCCTCAGCTGAATGTTGCATTAGAATTTTGTCAATTTCATATGTTTCTTACTTAAACCAAACAGGAGTAGGAAATAATAGTAATTAGTAAATACTAGTTTTTTTTGTTTATTTAGGTCTCCTTTATTTGAGAACTTTTCTGTCATTTAATGAAGAATTTGCTAGATGGATATTCAACTATATTGTTGATTTATTATATTTTTGTGGTGCTTTTAGATATAAATGCTGGATTAGAATGTCTGAGGATTGTCTTTTTGCTTCAAATAGGTTTCTTTCAGTATTGGGCCTGACATGCTAGCTTAACAAATAGCAGTTTTCATTTTTAGTCAGGAATATGATATGTAGGTATGTACATAGGCTCTGTGATTCTAAGCAATAATTGTATGGCTTGACTACAGATGTGCCAGTAAGTTGCAAACATCTGTTCATCATTTTGTTATCTAACTTCCATTGTTATACGATTTATATTTGAATTAGCATTGGCTTTTTTTCCGCTCAAAGGATTTAGTCAGGTTCCTTATCTTAGTTTGACATATCCTGTTTATACCATGTAATCCTGAAGAGGAGAATGTTGCTGAAAGCAAGAGACTTAAAGGCATTGGAATTGGTTCTCCTGACGGTCCTGTTTCCCTAGATGATGTCCGAAGCTTTCAGAGATCTAACACGGTATATTTATTCTTATAATATCGATAAAAGCTTTGCTGAAATTATTATTTGCTAAGGTTCTTGTTATGTTTTTAATCAGCTTTAAATTTATTCAGGAGCTTAGGCAGCAATTGGAATCGCATGTTTTGACAATAGAGACACTGCGGAGTGAAAGCCGTGCATCAGGAGCTCGGCATGAAAATGTATGATTTTATCCTCTCCCTTTGTTTATGTGCAATGCTTTTGCTCATAGTTATGCTTTTGCTTGTAATTTAAGTTGCACCTTTGCAATTATGTTGATGAATTAGTGCTATAGAAAACAGGTTTGCCATCTACATTTAAATCTCTCTCTCTCTCTCTCTCTCTCTCTCTAGGGGTATCCCTCACTTATGTACCTGTCTGTCTCTTTTGTGTCTTCTTTATCCAAATAAATTTTCATCCGAACTGTTATTAATTGTTTGCTTCATGAAAATTCAACATCCAGGAACTGAAAGAGCTGAAGGATGTTGTTGCCAATTCTTATCTCAATCAACTCAAAGAGCTGCAACATGAGTTGGATGAGAATAAGAAGGAATTAAATTCACGTAACACGTCAAATTTGGAACTACGGAACTCCATAAAAGATCTTAATGAAAGGCTTAGTGCATTAAAGCAATCACGTGTTGATGCTGATGAGATAATTCAGAGGTAACCGTACTAAAGCATCATCTATATTTTTTTCAAAAACATATTTGACGCAATTGGAAAATCCTAGTACAAAAAGAAATCTATAGCATTTCAAGTATTCTAGGCGATAATTTATCTTGTTCGAACTCATTATATAAGAAAATTAATTTTCTAGTCAGAAAGCTACTATATCCGAACTAGAGGTACAGTTAAAGGAAGAAAGAAATATGAGAAGAGAGGAGAGGGAAGATGCAGAAAAAGATCTGAAATTAGCCTTACAGAAAGTCCAAGCTGAGGCTCAAGAGGAAATCAAGCGACAGAGTGATGTTTACCTGCGACAACAGAGAGAGCAACAAGAAGTCATCAATAAATTGCAGGTTATCTTTTCATGGCCAATTTTTTGGTCGAGACATTACTTCCTATACTATAGCATAATGTTTCAAATAGTACATGATCTTTTCCCTCCAATTTCAGGAGTCAGAGAAAGATATCCGTTCCCTTGTGGGAGCATTGAGATCCAAGCTGGTAAATGCTTCTTGCGCTTCATAATCCAGTTTCATGGAATCCTGTTTCATGGACTCTGTAATTTAGTTTTCTTTTGATTTAAAATGTTTGTTTTGTGAAATAGGAAGACACTAGGGAGAGCCTTGTCGCATCTGAGAAGAAAGTCAGGCAATTAGAAGTTCAACTTCATGATGAGCAACTTGCCTCCGCAAACAGCAGAAAAGTATGTTGTATTGCATTTTTTTCTTTGTATATATTTATAAGGTTTTTAGACTAATTAATACATGGAACAAAAGACACAGCTTGAGAATTTTTTCAAGTGAAAAGTGAGACCAGGAATACATTTTGGAAGAAGAAAGAAAGGGGAGACACTGTAATAAAATGTAGTTGGGGAACACAAATATACCATTGTATCAGCCATGCTTTAACTAGGTCTTTTCATCATGTTAAACCACTTGGTTGGCGAAAAGTTCTTTATCTCCTTATTTCATACGCTCTAAATTGATATGTCATATTTGGTTATTGATTCTTTTTCCTGGACAGAGATCAGAAACACTGGAGTCTGAATTGAAAAGCCTGAAGGATGAACTCGAAAGTGAGAAGGTAGCGAAGTCCTGTTATTTTCATTTCATTCAAGTGCCATGATCATGCATGTTTACAAACATGTTAAGTTGTACCTAGTTTGTAGGAGCATTTTGCTTCAGGACTAGAAAATTCAGCTTGATAATAAATTTCCACTTGGAATGCTTCATATGTTCTGCAATATTTCTAAGAAAATAATTTCTCATGCTTAGACAGGAAATGGTGTTGGAAACGGCAAACTTAACAGAAGGAACTAATGCACCTTGAGTGTTGGCAATTTCCAGCCTTTTTCATGTTTCGTATTAGTATTCAGCTTCACATGCACTATTCTTGCATGAATATAATACTGTTAATTTTATTGATATTTTGAGCTTGTAGTGTCCTCGCTTGTGCATATTGTGTGCATTAAAGCAAACATTTAAGTTTGGCTTATTCTCTTTTATTATCATCTGAGATTTTGTATGCTCTTGTTAGCAGGTAGCCAGGGAAGAAGCATGGGCAAAGGTCTCTGCCCTTGAGCTTGAAATAGCTGCTGCAATTCGTGATCTCTCAACCGAGAAACAGAGGTTCCAAGGAGCCAGAGAAAGAATTATTTTGCGGTAAGGAAGCTCGGTTCACTTTCTAGCAAAGCTTCTGAATGGCTCCTAGCATTTGATCAGATATGGTATACATCTGAGTAGTCGGTTGAGATAAAATAGTTGACTAAATAAAATAAAACAGTTGACTCAACAAAACTCTGTATTACTTCACTAGTTGTTGAATTTATCCTCACCTCGTTTAAATTTTAAAATCACATGCAGAGAGACCCAATTACGTGCTTTCTATTCGACTACAGAGGAAATTTCTGCTTTGTTTGCAAAGCAGCAGGAACAGCTGAAGGCCATGCAGAAAACCCTGGAGGATGAAGAGAATGATGAGAATGCATCCTTTGGTATTGATATAAATGCACCATTGTCAGGAAACATGAGACTCGCCCATGCCTTTCAAAAAGGAACTGCTTCCCTCAACAGTAAAAGAGAAGCGCTTGCTGCCTCCCCAAACAAGGAGCAGGCCAGCCGCAGTAGCACCAGTCATGACGATGATAACGTCAGCAACACAGAGAAGCACGACTGCCTTGGAAGCCAAGACGGTAACACTCAAGACCTAGAATGCACGAGTTCTGAGAGATTTTTCAAGGGGTTCGGTTCAGATATCGAAGCAGTTCCTGCTGGGGAGCCGACCGACACTGAGCGAGTACTTGGGACGGAAAGCCAAGTTGGCGGAGGTGGCTTTTGTGAGAAGATATGTGTCTTGCAAAAATGCAACAATACGGAAGGAGAGACTATGCAGCTTGATGATGAAACGCAGTTTCAAGAAAAAGAAGAAACCCAGCTCCAAGAAAAGGCTGAAGAAACCCAGCTCCAAGAAAATGCCGAAACTGCTGGGAAGCTCGAAGATCCAACCAATGTTAGTATTGGTGGCTCTCAGTCAAGAATTGAAGACACGCAGAATAATACAATAAGAACTGCCGATCTCTTGGCTTCGGAAGTACCAGGTAGCTGGGCGATGAGCACTGCTCCATCTGTTAACGGGGAAAATGAGTCTCCGAGGAACACAGGAGAAAATGATAATGGCGATGGCGAGAATGCTGCTGCCACTGCTCTATTGCCGTGCTCGGAAGTCCAAGCAGCAGGGAGTCAGAGTCATAGTATTAACGGAGCAGCCAAACTAACGAAGGACCAAGAAGCTTTGAATGCCATGATAGCTATAGTTGCTCCTGACTTTGGGCAGCAGTTACAAAGCGAGGGAGAGAAGAGCGATTCCATGTCTGATGCCGAGACAGAAGAAGGCGACAATGACGGTGATGCCACTGACGACGACAGCAATGCTAAGAAGGGCAGTGATGTCGATGATGATGATGATTATGGCGATAATGCAGGAGATGATGAAGATGGCAATGGCGCAGGAGATGGTGATGAGGCCATGATAGAAGATTCTGTTGGATGAATAAATAAATGTTCTTCAACTGATAATGGTGTATTGGTTTCTGCCAAGTTCTGCTGTAGATATTGTTAGTTTGCTTTCTTTTTTGTCCTTTTTACGCGTTTAGTCTAATTTGGATGTGAAAGGGTTGTATTTAATTTTTGCTATCATCCAATGCTTCAAAATTTCAATTGCTTGCTCTGGCGATCAAAAGAAACACGGAGGGTAATTTCTCTTTTTATCTGGAGTAATCATAAAAGGTTTATGCTTGGGATTAATGTCCTAACGACGGTCTAAAGAACCTTTATGTGGGTTCTCAATCAGTCATGCTAAATTGTGTAGGAGCAAAGCAGGTTGATGCCTGCTTGTTGGATAGCCTTTGTAAGCATAACCATCTTTGGTACTTTCATCAGGTTTATATCAGCACACAGTGGAGAACAGACATAAGAATTGGTGAACTTTAGGGACCGGAAATCAATTCATGAATCAAGAAATATATGCACAATGTGAATTAATCGGAGTTATGACATTGTGAACATCAAATCAAGAGCTTCTGAGCTCAAAAATCAGGCATTATTAGACCTTTAGTAGGTGGTCATAGTTGTCTTAAAATACAAAACAACATGCAACAAAAAGTAGAAGAACAGAAGAATCAAGTTCCATTGGCAACGAAAGGACATAACCATTGAATATAAACATTTTAATGCGTAAAATGAAATGCAAGTGCAACAAAACAACCATCTAATACATTAAAGAACAGCAAAATCTTATAACCAGAAATATTACCAAACCATACTAATAATCCAAGTAAAGTTAAGTTACGAAAAGATAAATTTTTGAGGCAATTAAAACAGCTAGCAGACTACAGAAATAGCCCCAGTAGCTCCATATTCCTCATCTAGCATCACGGCAATCGTCGCCGGTTCCGGTCCATATCGCTATCGTTTTACCTGTATAATCATTCACCTTTGCTATTTCCTCGCAAATAACTTGAAGAGTCGCGAATAACTCGAGGAGGAATATCTTGTCGAGTTCGAGATGGCACGTTGTATTTGATAGTTGGGTTCTGTCGAAAGTACAGTCTGAAAATAAGAAATTAGTCCTTGCATGGATGTCTTCCCGTAGTAAGGATTAACGTGAAGAGTTGCACCATACCTACAGCAAAGCCCTGCTCAATCGGTAGCACGGACAGCCTCTCCTGCTCGATTGCTCGTACCCGACACAGACATGCAGGGCTTATAGTCGATCGCTCGTGTTCATATCATATAATTTTTAGCCAAAAAGAAAAATGATACTACCAGTCGATGAATCTTAATCATCTGTAGACTAGGATATATATCTTACGCTTATAGTTTTTAGGTGTACAGATAGCATTGCTTAGAATAGCTCTTCTTTTTTTCTTTTTCTTTTTTTTATTTAAGCTTAGGATTGTTTCTATATAATTCATTACCAATGTAGCACAGCAAGTAGCTAGATGCACCATGCAATTTGGAAAAGTCACACTAACGGCAAATCTTATTCCATCACTGCGTAGAGATCTCCGATAAAGAAGTTGGAGATTTGATTCCCTACGTATACTTTTAAAAATAGGATTGAGATCACTACTGTAGGGTTCCTGGAGTGGAGCTTGCGAGCTTATTCAAAGAGAACAAAGACAATCTTATTAAGTCATTTAATCACACAATAGAATTACATTTTGTAGAAAATAATTTTGGTGATAGAGCGATTGCTGTAATTTCACAATCTTGATACAAAATATTTAAAGCTGGCTCATAGAATATTTAAGTTCAGCGGCTGGGGAAAAAAAAAAGAAAAGAAAAAGGAACCCTTACAAAAGAAGGTTCAAAGTAAGGTTTTAAGTGCCCGTCAGCACGGGCCTTATCTACCGTATCGTACCTTTCAAACAAGATACCGGCACGATACAGATCCCGTACCAATGGCAAAACTCAAAACACTCTATTTTTTAAATTAGTAAGTAGTTTCCTCAATTAAGTTCAAAAGATATAATAAAAAAATATAATAAATAGTTAGAATGTTTTGTTGCTAAAGAAAATAAATATTTCATATTATTATATGTCGGCACGCAAGAATTCTTTTGACCGGCATGGCACGGCTCAGCACGCACCGTGCCGTACCGTGCCGGCAAGTTTCCGGCACGATCCGGTGCCACGGCACTTAAATCCTTGGTTCAAAGTGTAAATCACTACTCAGCAAAATAAAAGTATTAACAAAATGAAAGGAAACACAATTATTAATAGTATTTCTATTCAATATTTGTTTATGGTAACATAAACAACAAACATTTCTGAAACTAAAAGAATATAGCTTACACTCCTTGATAAATTTCACACGCCAAAAAATAGATTATTTTTTTAAAAGAATATATATATATATATATGATCGATTTACTGATTGAATTAAACAAGTGAACAATCTTTCCTATGGATATTCCTCCTTGTATATTATTCTTCTAATTCGTCGTTCGTCGCTGAGCCATTCTGCAGCGGCTGCTGTAATTGGTAGAATAAAATAGGCTCTTGCTGCTGCTGCTGCTGCTGAAGTTGAAACATCTGATTCTGAGAGTGAGCTCGCATTTGCTGAGTTAGGCTGTTTGACGAGCGAGAGTCGCCGATCTCTGCGCAGGCAATCTTCAGGCGCTGAACTTCGGCGGTCAGCGCCTCATTCAGAGCTGCGAAAAGAGCACAAGATCAATAAGACAATAACAGAAAAATAATGTAGCAAAATGTGCGACAAATGAGAAATTAGAAAGTGGGAGATGGTTCTTTCTACGCCTTCAAATTGCCAATAATTTCGCATTCATAGTAGAGTCAGATATATGAGAGGTAAACATAGTTCACTCACTACATGTGGAATTTATAGGGAAGGACTAGAATTTCACATTACTAATTAAGCATGGTAAGACAGTTTATTATTGGCTGTATATTTCTATCATGGAAGACATCTTCATATGTTTCAATTTCTATAGTAATTTTGCAAACGCGGGGAGAATTAAAGCTTAATAGTTATCTCCCAACATCAACACAATGTTATGAAGTAAATGAATATGGGGACGACCATAGGATATCCTGAGTCTTCCATGGTAATTGTGGGAAAAGAATATAAGGCCATGGATTTTATCGTGTTGAAGTAATGTTGGCTTTGATCATCTACTTGAATAATTGATCGTATATCTAAGACAAATGCTTACTTTTCCGTTATTTTCAAATTTATCTTTCATAACAGGATTAAACATCACCATAAGAGGCTACGTGATATAACCAAGGCAAAAGCTACACAGAACTAAAGAAAAGAATGGATAAGGTCTTTAAGCGGTATGACAGCTTAAACATACGACCTCTGTAGTTATGCTATGATGAGGTAGTCTAATCTACAACAATCATAGATCTAAATCTTACCCTTTCATCAGAACGCTAACAAGATGATTCCTTACATGGATATGATAAAACTCAAGAATGAAGGGACAAACTTTTCAAATGTCAATTAGACGAAATTCAATCCTTCTAGGTCAAGAGGATTACTATCTAGGGAAACGACCATTGAACAAGGCAGAGTTAGTGCAAACTGCGAAGAAAAGTACATACAACAGCCTGAAAAAGCAGCGCAATTTATTTGGTCCTAAACGTCAAAATGATAACTCTCTATCACATTAGGGCTTGAACAAACTTATAGATGTTTTCTATGCAAGGTGACCAAATCAACCTGGAATTTGTGATATCGGTACACTGCAAAATTTGCTGCCTAGATCACTAAATTTTACAGGTCTCATTTGTTTCTTATTTCTTTGTTTTCCCGACAAGGCTTACTTTAGTGCAATGGAGTGCCAAACACCATTGCACTCCATCGCACTAAAGTAAGCCTTGTGAAGAACAGAGACGATTGCCTAAATATAACGTCAGCATTGACATGCTGATAATAAATGACTCAGTTGCAAATAATAAATGACTCGGCCCATTATTAAAAGCCAATAATGTGACAGAACATGGCGTCTAACGGAAAATTCTGAGGGTGTCACCAAATGAGAAGGAAAGAAAATGCCCAAACAACATAAAATAGCACTTCACAATGAATGCTCTCTTAAGCACTTTGACTGATATCGCAGTAATTATTGACTGCTGATTATTGACTTCCCTAATATGTTCTTGATCCATCTCGAGTCAAACACTAAGCAATATAGAAACCATGTTTACCGAAGATCGAGGGACACAAAAAACTAACTCCATGTCTACCGAAGACCACTGTAATAGCACAGCTAATAATAAGATTAGATCAGGAAATAAAATAAAATATTAAATTAAATTTAAAGTGTCATCAGGTCATATACCTGAACTCAACCAAGAATCTTGTTTGATAAATAATTAAATATATGCTACCTAGTCATTGTAAAAATTTAAGCATTAATAAATATTCCAAGGTCATGAGACATGCTAACAACTAAAGCACCAACTTATCAATAAGCAACATAAAAAACAAGGCAAAATAAACTACCAAACTGATATAACTACAAAACATGGTACATTATTAATTGATCTATTCAAAAGAAGAATGCAATAGAGCCTTTTACCTAAAACATAAATGGATTTTAAAGTAACGGATTTTACAAGGCAAATCATCCTTAGAATCATGAAGCACGGAGGTCGAAGCAAAGACGAATGTAAGTTGATGTAATATACTAACAACGCAATATGGACAAGACATGAAGGGTCTTTTCTCTAGAAATTACTAAAAAATTCAACAGCTGTAAGTTACACAAAGAATTATATTCAGCAATTTAAGTATAGTATGCTGAACAGAATGAACATAGGAAATGATATGCACTATTTTCCATTGGACACTGTCTCTTAATTATCCACACAGAACCAAAGAAAAGAATAGATAAGGTCTAAGTGGTATGAGAGCTTAAACATACGACCTCTGTAGTCATGATATGATGAAGTAGTCTAATCTACAACAATCATAGATGTAAATCTTACCCTTTCATCAGAAATGCTAACAAGATGATTCCTTTCACGGATATGATAAAACTCAAGAATAAAGGGACAAACTTTTCAAATGTCAATTAGACGAAATTCAATCCTTCTAGGTCAAGAGGATACTATCTAGGGAAATGACCATCAAACAAGGCAGAGTTAGTGCAAACTGCGAAGAAAAGTACATACAACAACCTAAAAAAGCAGCGCAATTTATTTGGTCCTAAACATCAAAATGATAACTCTCTATCACATTAGGGCTTGCACAAACTTATAGATGCTTTCTATGCAAGGTGACATGGAATTTGTGATACACTAATACTTCGGTACACTGCAGAAATTTACTGCCTAGATCACTAAATTTCACAGGTCTCCTTTGTTTCTTATTTCTTTGTTTTCTTCACGAGGCTTACTTTAGTGCAATGGAGTGCCAAACACCATTGCACTCCATCGCACTAAAGTAAGCCTAGTGAAGAAAAGAGATGATTGCCTAAATATAACGTCAGCATCGACATGCTGATAATAAATGACTCGGTAGCGAATAATAAATGACTCGGCCCATTAATAAAAGCCAATAATGTGACAGAACATGGCGTCTAACGGAAAATTCTGAGGGTATCACCAAATGAGAAGGAAAGAAAATGTCCAAACAATATAAAATAGTACTTCACAATGAATGCTCTCTTAAGCACTTTGACTGATATCGCGGCGATCATTGACTGCTGATTATTGACCTCCCTAAAATGTTCTTGATCCATCTTCAAGTCAAACACTAAGCAATATAGAAACCATGTTTACCGAAGATCAAGGCACACAAAAACCTAACTCCATGTCTACCGAAGACCACTGTAATAGCACAGCTAATAATAAGATTAGATCAGGAAATAAAATAAAACATTAAATTAAATTTAAAGTGTCATCAGGTCATATACCTGAACTCAACCAATAATCTCGTTTGATAAATAATTAAATATGCTACTTAGTCATTGTGAAAATTTGAGCATTAATAAATATTCCGAAGTATAAGTCATGAGACATGCTAACAACTAAAGCACCAACTTATCAATAAGCAACATAAAAATACAAGGCAAAATAAACCACCAAACTGATATAACCACAAAACATGGCACATTATTAATTGATCTATTCAAAAGAAGAATGCAATAGAGCTTTTACCTAAAACATAAATGGATTTTAAAGCAACTTACCATCTCTTAATTGTGCCTGTTGCTCCATGGCATGAAGCCGCAGCTTCAGCTCATTGTTCTGGCTTGCAAGTCCAGCTGAGTCTCTCTGTAAACAAGGTCTCAATTATTTAACCACAAGGAATACAACACAAACCTAAAAAGCTACACTATTATACTTCAGCTTCTCGCAAAAGCCATTGAAATAAGGATCATAACACGAAGGGCAAAAAAAGGTTAGTGAACCACCTGTAACAAAGTAAGCTGCGCCGACAATGTGGTAGCTTCTCTCTGCAAGATCTGCACCTTCTGCTCCAATTCAGCGATATACCTCATTTTCCGCTCCTTGGAACGTGCGGCCGATTGCCGATTAGCTAAAATCCTGTTGATAAAAACCCATTCAAATTGTTGTTAACTCTCATTTCAATACATCCTCACAGCTTAAGCACTTGGGAGTAATGGATTACTACCTCTTAACGCGCTTTGGATCGGCCAAAGCCATCTCCGCGAGCTTGTCGTTCGCCATGATCTTCTTCATCTCCGCAGGCGTGAACTCCCCATTTCCGAACTCCAAGCTGAACTTATTCGAAGCCCCATTCGCCAAATTGATCTGCACACCCTGCTGCCCCGGGGATTCCTCGCCGAAATTCAACTTCCCCATCCAGCTATCCATCGAAAGGCTCCTGCGATGGCGGGCGCCGGCGATCGCAGGATCCCCGACGGCGTTCCTCTTCGCCCCTTCCCTCCTCTCCGGCTCCACCGCGGGGCTCCGACTGGGCCACAGCCGCATGCCGCTCCCGCCGTCGTTGGCGCTGCTCTCGGCCTCGTTCTCGCTGCTATCGGCTCCGTTGGTCTTGACGCTGCTCCCCCTGCTGTCCAAATCTTCGTGCTTCTCCTCCGAAGAGTTCAGCGCGTCCAAGCCGTCCAAATTCAGGTAGGCATTGAAGAGGTCGTCGCCGAGTTCGCCCTCGTGCTTCCGCTCCTCGGCGCCATTGGAGTCGAAACCCCAATTCGCCTCCACCTTGACGTGCGAGGGGGGGGCGAGGGGGATCCAGGGTTGGAAATGGGCGAAGGGGACGTCGCTGCGGGAGCGGCGGTGGGCCTTGCGAGGGGGGAGCCCCGGGGAGGGTTTGGGGAGGAGGGGGTGCGCGGATGGGGCTGCGGCGAGCTCGTCCATGGCGGCGTCGGGGGAGGAGTCGGAGAAGGTGGCGGAGGAGGAGGAGAGGGGTGGGGGCGGCGCCATGGCGGGGAGCGAGTCGAGGGAGGAGAAGCAGCCCGGCTGGGAGGCGGACCGGGCGTGAACCGGACCCGGCCCGAATCCGTGGGGCGACGCGGACCGGGCCGGGAACGGCGGCGTCGGGGGGAACCCGGCCCGCTTGTTGGCTCCGGCGCCGGCGCCGGAGCCGGAGCCGGAGCCGGGCTCTGGGCCGGGGAAGTGACCGTACGGCCCGTTAGAAGGAATGGAGAGCGAGAGGCTCCCGTGCGACGGTTGCATAATGGCGTTATTATGCGACTCGCTCATATTTGCGGTTAAGTAGTAAGGACTAAGGAGGGAGAAGAAGGAGAAGAAAACGGTAATGGAGAGGGACGGTGCAGTATAATTTTGCTATTGCAGTGAGAGCGACGCGTTTTCCTGCGTGTGTACTCGTATTCTTCTTCTGGGAACAAAATACTACTACTACTAATTACTTGCCGCAGCGGCTGGAAAGGCTCAAATCACATGACTAATAGTACCCTACACACCCTTTCGCCACCGTGTGGGACCCGCCAAATTGAACCTTTTAAAATTTTACGTTAAAAAAAAAAAAAAAAACAAATATATATATATATATATATATATATATATATATATATATATATATATATATATATATATATATATATATAGTTGGTAGAATCTTTCTTAAAAGTCTGAAAGTATTTTACTCTCGAGTTGTTTTCGATGATAGGGCTTCCAAATTGATGATCACTACTTAAAGTGTTTAGAAATCAAATTTCAAATATTTTCGACATCATTTGCCTAATGATCAAAGGGTTTCAAAATTTGTAATTTTAATGGTGGATAAGAGACGTTTTCTTGTTTAACGGTGTAAAGATATCCAAATCAATTGAATTTTTGTTAGAAAATTCTTTAAACTATTTAAAACAAGATCTATACTCTTGATCTTGATTACAAGACTCCTATCATCATTTTTTAAAGAATATTCATTTTCAACCATTCATTTTTTTGTTCACTTAATGGATAAAAGAACAATATCGAAAGTGCATGAAATTTGATTTCTAGGCTTTAAATGGTTTAGATCATATTTAACGGAGCCGATCGTCAATTTGAAAGCTCTATCATCGAAAACAACTCGAGAGTAAAATGGACTCGACTTTTTAAGAGTATTCTAGCTCAACTCTCTCTATATATATATATATATATATATATATATATATATATATATATATATATATATATATAGTCCGCTATGGTCTTGTAAAAGCACCAGTTTGGTCTTGTGAATTTTTTAGTTAGATCTACACCTTTGGTCATTTTCATCCGTTAGATTATACTATTCAACCAACCACCCACTTAAGGGGCCACATCATCTTAACCGCACATCTATTAATCCAAGGGCTAAAAACTTACAAGCACCAATGACTTATACTTTTAAAAGCATAGGAGCTCAATTCTATAGAGCTCAATTCTATATATATAGAATTGAGCTCCTATGCTTTTAAAAGTACCAAGTCATTGGTGCTTTGTAAGTTTTTAACCCTTGGATTAATAGATGTGAGGTTAAGCTGATGTGGGCCCCTTTGGGATAAGTGGGTGGTTGGTTGAATAGTATAATCTAACGGATAAAAATGATCAAATAGTAGATCTAACGGTAAAAAATTCACAAGACTTGGTTGGTGCTTTTACAAAAGCATATTCTTTTTGTGTAGAGGTAATATACTGTCCCAAGCATAGAAGATCTGATGCTTCCAACTTTTTGATTATTTTATTAAAAATTATAAATAGTAATCTTAAAATTGAGTGATATTCACCGAATAATAATATTAATCAAAAAAATTAAAAATAATCAAAAGAGTTGTTGGTCTAAATGCCAAAAAAGAATCGAAAACAATAGATGTTCTATACTTTTGATAGCATAATAGTTTTACTCTATTCTTTTACATTAAAAAAAAAAAAATTGTACATCTTACACCTCCCATTTTATATTTAATAAAATCTAAATAATTTTTAGTAAATATTTTAAAAAAATTATGTAACAAATAAAATTTTAATGATCTCAAAGATAGATGTATATCTAAAGACCTACATATCATATGAGTATTTTTCAAATATAGAGACACTCTCAACTATAGAAAAATTTGATGTTACACTGATTAACATTGGAATTTTTTAGAAAGTATCTTAAATTTATTAATAATTTTAATTATTTTTTTAGCGAATAAAATTAAATTAAGTGCATATTTTATAACGGCCAATAGTTAGGAGGATCTCTATGTATTTTTAAATAATAGAAAATATGTATACAAATGAAAGTGGTGAGAAAATAAAGAGGCGAAATAATTTGGGTCGCGGATTATTAGCGAAGTGTAAGTGGGATTGTGGCGATCACATTGTGAGACGTGCTTTGGAGTACTCCCGAAGAGAAAGAGCCAAAGAGGAAGGGAGAGGGCGCATGTTTTTCTCTTATTTTTTTTATTTTTCATGCGTGTTTTTAATTGGAATATTATAGTGTTAGAAGAGTCAGGGATTGTGTTACGATAAACGCTCAAACGAAAACAAAATGACGAACACAAAATAATCAAATCACAAGCAAAAAATAAAGAGAACATGCATATTTACGTGAAAAACTCTTTGCGGGGAAAAACTGCGGGCGAGGGAATAGAGAACTTCGCTATCGAATAAAAAAAGGGAATACAAATGTTTAGATGATACAACCGACCACGATCTCACGCCTCTAGGGCAAAAACGAAAAAGCACCACACACATTCATTTTTCCTTCATAATTTTATTTTTCTAATTTGGTCGCACCGCGAAACTATCGGCGAGTCGGAAACCGAACTTGAGTCGAATATCAATTTCGAGTCACATCTAACATTTTGGAACTGAAAATAAGGGCATGTTTGGATACACAGTAAAAAAATCTCTACGAAATTTATAAATTATAGTCTTGATCTAGATGAAATAGAAAATTCTGTAATTTAAAAAAAATTCATGAATTCAATTTTTAAGCTGTTTGAATGTACACTGTGCAATTTTATGAAATTTCTCTAAAGACGTGTTATTAAGGAATGCTAATTCGTCGTTATGTATTATTTTTAACTAAAATTTAAATTTTTAAAAATTTAAATTAAAAAATATTTTTTAAATTATTTAATATAAGATAAAATTAATATATAACAGTGAATCAAGGTCCATGAGTAGGGATGTTAACCGGTCGGATTCAGAATGAATTTTTACAAAGCAAAATCCGAACACGATTATCAAACCCGAAGCTCGAATCCAAATCCGACCACCATGGATTTTAAAAATCCATATATAGACCTCAACCCAAGAACGAACGTGAAAATTCGAACTCAAAATAATTATTTTTTTTTACAATATTTCACAATATATTACATTAAATATAAATTTTGAAAATACAAATTTAAATATAATATCAAATATTTATATATATAATGTAAAATAATTTCAGGTTTAAATCAGGTTCGGATCGTGTCGGGTATAAATCAAAATTCATATCCGAATCTAAATTTATCAGATTTTCACTTTGGATAGCCATATTCGAAACTATATTTATTTAGTATCAGATAAATTTATTCCATTCGAGTTCAAATTCAAATAGAATTTTTGAATATTCATATTCACCGACATCTCTAATAACAAGACTTTGCGATTGGAATACTCCCACTTAGAGATGTCAACGGATCGGATTTGAGGTGGATTCTCAAAAATCCGAATCTAAACCCGACTCCAAATCCGGACCTAAACTCTGACGGATTTTAAAAATTCATATCCAAACCCGAATTATTCGAAATCCGAATCGAACCCGAATCCGAAACAATTATTTTCTTTTCAATATTTTAAAATATTATTACATTAAATTTAAATTTTTAAAATATAAAATTCAAATACAATATCAAATTATATATATATATATATATATATATATATATATATATATATATATATATATATATATATATATATATAAAATATAAAATAAATTTGGGTTCAAATATAGAATAGATATAGTCAAAAATTTATATCTGAATTCATATGTAAAATTATATTTATTTAGCATGGAATAAAATAATGCGAGTCAATGGCGTGGATGTCGGGGCAATTGGTGACGACGTGGCAGGCGGTGGATAAGCCGTCCTCGTGAAAGTTTGAGAGATCACGTGGCGCGGTGGGACGGGGCCGGACGAATCTGATCCTCCACCGAAACCAACATCGCATCTTCCGAATCCGGACACACACTGAATTATTTTCCAAATATTTTCAATGAATTATTAAAAAGGGAGTGCTAATTATGCTACTGGTTGATATGATATCCCACGATATCCCAAATATTTTTTAATATTATTATTACATTCTAAATATAAATTACTAAATTTTAATTATTATTATTTGGACACTTGGCATTCTTATTCACATTTGAATATATATATATATATATATATATATATATATATATATATATATATATATATATATATATATATATATATATATATATATATATAATAGGCATTTTCAGAGCTTTCTCAAGTTTTCCACCATTAGATCCATTTGATGATTTTCACCCGTTAGATCATCTATTCAACCAACCATATTAACAGTCCTAACACTGGATTGGCATCTAGTGCCATACAGTAAATTTGTCTCGAAATCAACGGTCAAAAACTTGATAAGCTATGCTTAATAACTGGTAGCTAGTTTAATTAAATCATGCTGTTAATAGCACCAAGTCATTGGTGCTATCAATAGTTGAGAGATGTCTTGATTACAATGATAATATTGCTTTACACGGGTGTGATAAAATCATCACTACATCTATCTAACGGTGGAAATCGTCAAAAATCGAAATTAAACTAAGAAATAATCGTAGCATGCACTAAATTTGTTTTGATAGCATATATACTTGTTTCTATATATATATATATATATATATATATATATATATATATATATAGTTAGGCTACTATACTATTGACGTGTTATCAAGTTGTTTTCGATGATACGGCTTCCAAATTGATGATTGGCTCCGTTAAACTTGATCTACACTATTAAAAGTATTTAGAAACTATTTTCATAATTTTTCGATATTATTTACCTATCAAACAAGTAGTCTAAAATTAAACAGCTGAAAAGAAAAATTTTATAAAAAAATGATGATAGAAAATTTAAATTCAAGATCATATAAACAGATCTTACTCTAAATAGTGAAAAGAATTTTTTATAAAATTCATCGAATTTGAATTGTTTTACACCATTAAACTCTTAAACACACTACATCGGTCATTAAAATTCTCAATTTTGAGACTTTTGATCACTAGTAAAATAATGTCGAAAAAATCTGAAATTTAGTTTTCAAATACTTTCAATAGTATAGATCAAGCCTAACGGAGCCGATCGTCGATTTGAAAGTCGCATCATCGAAAACAATTTGGTAGACCGGAGTCCTCCGTGCTATCGATAGTATAGTAACTGGACACTCTCTCTCTCTCTCTCTCGGCTATTATATTTTTATAAGTATAGACCATTTTATACTTACAAATTTTCGACCTACCGTTTGATGAAAAGATGTGCGATTAGGATAATAGTGATTCTTAATCAGAATGATAGCAATTTCTAACCGTGAAAGTATTTTTAAAATTTTTTCATACTTTTGGAGGGTAAAGTTTATAAAATTAGAGCAATTTGGAAGAGTATGGAAAAAATTTACTCCGTATAGGGCATTGAAGAAATTTACCCTACACAGCTTTTTCCCATATATAAATAAATACACACCACGTTCACATGCTTCAATTAATAGCCAATAGAATTTTTATTCCATGCAAATCCAATCACGGAATTTTAGTTTCATCCAATTTGACTCGGTTGTCCCACCCATTAACTTAGACCACGTTATTGCGGTGCCGGGCCATACAATTTTCACAAGGATGCATATATATATATATATATATATATATATATATATATACATATGTAGCAATTTTTTCTTTTTTTCCGCGTCACGAGTTTAACATTTTCGCCTTCAAATTTTACATGCGGCGCTCAAATGTCTCACACTCAAGCCAACCTTTCCGAATTCTTAGTACGAACATGCTTTCAAATTTAACAATGGAATGCCAACTTAAATTTTTTGACCAAGCATGTTTCTTTGCTAGCCTTATTATTTGGCACCATGCCTTACATAGCGTCCTTCAGTGGGTACTCCCCGAGTTTCCGACGAACAATCCCACCATCGAGATTGGCTACCAAGCTACGTACATGCCGTCTCACTAAACCAACTCTCCTTGAAAGTGCTATATAGTCGATGCTTTGCGACTTTTAATTTTAGCCACAAGAACATCATAAGTTCTTCACAACTTAGTCCTGTTCGTTTGATTGATTCTTGAAAAGACACTATGATTTTTTTCTATAATTTTTTTTTTTTTGAGATTACGGTTTATTATAATTGGCCTTTAATTCGTTTTATTGTTGAATAAGCGTTGATTGATGAATAAGCGGTGACGATCTTTATTGATACCAAAAAACTTAGTCTTGTTCGAGTATATATAGCCGAGCTTAAGGAATTAACAGTTGGTACATTAGTTTTCAATTTGAAGTCTAACTGCTTTACATTCTAGCTAAACTCATTTCTGAAAAATAGACAGAGCCGATAGCCAACATTTCAAAATTTTAATTTTGCTACTAAATCCTTCTAATTGTTTGATTTGATCTAATAAACGATCCTTTAATTTCAAAATTTTAATATACCATTGAACTTTATCGATTTAGTTTGCACAATTCATACGATTCGCAATTATAAATTTATTAAAAATAAGTAATTAGTTTAAAATTTGAAGTTAAAATATTATTGGCCGATTAAAATCAAATAAAAATAAATTTAAGGGCCCGTTCGGTTCGGGATTTAAAATATTCCGACAATCATTCAAATTGTTACCATTCAATTCAAGTTGAATAGTTGTAAAGGATATTAGTAAAGTAGTGAAGTCATTACAGATTTCTAGGTGGTAAGAAAATATTAGATTATCACAAATTTAAAGGTATTTTATTTTCACGCTCGATGAAAATCATTAGTAGTTCACTAATAAAAATGTATTAATTTTTAACAATCTTCTTACTTAAGTGGCTTGATAAGTTAAAGTAATAAATATGCCATTTCAAATACAAAAGTATATAATATTATCAAAAGAGCAATGCTTCGTTACACCATAAGTATTAAAATTAAACGCTTAATTAGTAAAGGGTATAGTTGGATTTTCATAAAGCAACCTATTAAATAGGTTACCAATTTGAATTTATTAATATGACAATATTGGAAAAAAATTAGTAGTATATACTAAATTTGTCAGCATCTTATATTTAGTTTTGTTACTTATCAAATTAGATAATACCTAATTTGTTAAGTATCAAACTCAAAACAATATTGAATTTAAATTTAAGTTTTGAAGTTGGAATTGTAATGTAAAATTTTAATTTCAAAATTTATATTAAACTTTTAAATTTTGAATCTACATTGTACTTTTAATCTAAAAACCAAATTTTAATGTTTGATTTAAATTAAAATTTTGAATTTGAACTGAAAGTTTTATTTTAAATTTGTGTTTTATATTTAAAAATTGAATTTGATTTATAATTAAGTTTGTTATGTTGCTTTGCATTTAAATTTATAATTTAGTTGTAATTTGAATTCTAACTATTGTTGTAGGTATTTGAGAAGGTTATAGGATTTTTTAGTTGGATAAAATCAATTTTGTAGGCCAAAATATTTTTCTATGATCAAAATATCTTTTAAATAGGTATCTGGTGATATCTATGCCTAAATAGTAAGTAGCCTCTAGAATTATATTACATCTCAACCATTCATGCAAAAAAATAAATGGTCAAGATTTACATAAATTTTAGATGGTGTATTGAAATATTTCTATTATAAACCTAAAAGTAGATTGGCCCAAATTAAAATTTTAAAATATTAAATAGCGGATTTCCAATGGTAGATAATTTTAATAATGAGAAACGCTTTGGTTCCTACATTTTGGATTCGCCACAATGTTATTGATGTATTGACATATTTAGAAGTGAAAATAGTTGAATTCGGTCAGATTTTGACAAAATTATATTCGCATCCATAATTTTTGGATGCGAATTTAAATACTGATATAGGGTAGATAATAAAATTTTGTTATCATGTTCATAGAAGAACAAAATTTTGAAACCTTTTGTTCTAAATAGTTTAAAGAATGTTTTAACTAAACTTTAATTGATTTGAATATCTTTACAGCGTTAAACATGAAAACATTTCGATTATTAAAATTATCAAAATTTGCAACCTTTTGATCATTAGGTCAACAATGTCGAAAAAATTTGAAATTTGATTTCTAAATAATTTAAATGGTAGAGATCATGTTCAACGATGTCGATCGTCAATTTGGAAGCTCCATCGTCGAAAACAAATGGGTGGCAACGGAGTCTGTTTGCTACCAATAGTATTCCTGCTCTTCTCTCTCTCTCTCTCTCTCTCTCTCTCTCTCTATATATATATATAGAGAGAGTTGAGCTAGAAAAGCACCAACTCCTTGATGCTTTTGAGTTTCTAGTCCTTGGATCTACTTTTTGTTTACTAATACCCTTTGGATCAAACACTATTCCACATACCACCATCATCTCAACCCTACATCTCTCCATCCAATGGTTAAAAACTCATAAGCACCATCTCTTTAATACTTTTGAGAGTATTCTAGCTCAACTCATATATATATATATACTAGTTAAGTGCACGTGCAATGCACGTCGCACAAATACTAAAAAATAAATTTTTGGCTAAATTACAAAAAATTCTCCCGTAATAATTCGTTTTTTTACTTTCCTCTTAATATTTAAAAACCTACACTTTGCCCTCCTGTAAAATAAAAAATATGCACTTCACCCCCTACCGATAGGGTTCCATTATAAAATATTATTTTATGCCGAAAATATCCCTCCACCCTCTTCCTTGTTGCTTCGCTCCTCGCTCGCTCGCCGCCTCGCCGCCGTCTGCCGTCGCGCCGCCGTCCTCCATCGCTCGCCTACCCACGTCCTTCGTCCTTCTCCGCGCCGCTTTCGCTTTCGCCGTCGTTGTCTTGCCTACATCTCCATCAACACCCACCTTGATTTCTTCCGACGAAATCGTGGGGCGGCGAGGGTGCAGGAGGAGAAGGGGAGTAGGTGGAGAAGGAAATGGAGAGAAATCGTGGCCGATCGAGGTCGGGAATTGCGGCCGATCGAAGGGCCTAAAAAGATAAAAGAATACGAAAATGGCGAGGGCAAAATAGTCATTTTACATACCGTAACCCCCTGTGAACATTTTTTATTTTACAGGGGGGCAAAGTGTAAGTTTTTAAATGTTAGGGGGGAAGTGAAAAAGCGGATTATTACAGGAAGGGTTTCTGCAATTTAGCCTAAATTTTTTATAAATAAATATTATAGATTCAATATATAGTATTTAATCATTACCAAAATAAAATAACAGAAATAAAAAATAGAATTACAATATCATCAAATAAATGACTCAAAATTCATCATGGTATCATTAAAAAAAAAACACAAAAATTTGTCACTAACTAACTTAAAATGTCACCGTCCGACTCTCTTCCGTACAAATTGCACTGAAAGTAAGAAAAATAATAAAATAAATATTAGTAAATCATCAGTAGATAAAATTAATAAAAAGTGTAAATTTAATAAAAATTCATATAAGGAAAACTTTTTAGCTTAATTTTATTTCTTAAGTTTTTGAATAGGTGAATTAAGCACAATTTTACTTGCAAAATTTTACTAAATAAATTGATCCTGATAAATAAATTTAAAATACTATAGAAAAAATAAAATATTAAAAAGTATATTTATTCTAATTATCGATATTAACGTTCATTTAATGATAACAAAGCTATTGTTTCCAATAGCGTAAAGATATAGGACAATCTAATTCGATTCATGCTTCAATCTATCCAAATAATTAGTTATTAATAGTTTTTTCATGCCAATGTGTGTTAGCAGATAGCGAACGCAACAATATACCTAAGTATAGGCAATGATTATGAATAGAATGATGACGATATACCACCGGGACAAATGAAAAAATATAACTAAAAAAATATTTAAGAAAAATATAGATAAAGATGTAACTAAAAAAATATTTGAGAAAAATATAAATAAAAATAAGAAAGGATACTACTAAAAGAATATATGCTTTGTATGGTAAAAATGAGAAAATACCAAAAAATATATGCTAACGAAAAAAATATGATGTATCTATTGTGTGATAAATATTATGATAAGATAAGATTGGATAGTGTAGATATTATATTAAGATATATTCTATATATGATGAGATAAGATTAGGTAGTGTAGATAATATATGAGAGGGTATTAAGATATATTCTATATTTGAGAAAGCGGAGAATATTTTGGTGGGTATTATTTAAATATTGAATATTTTACTAAAAAAAATTAATATTATATTTAATTAACGATTTATTTTTTATTGGACATGTATTATTTTTTTTAGGAATAAGTTTTTATAATGCATTATTTAAATATTGAATATTTTGCTAAAAATATTTAAAATTATATTTAATTCACGATTTAGTTATGATTTAGCGTATTATATTTTTTTAGCAATATTTAACGCTTCTATGACGCCAAATTTTAATACTCGTTAAATTTAATTTTATTATTTTATGTAAGAAAAAAATACTACCATAGATTAAAATTTAAATTATCAAATTCGCATGTATTAAATTTTGACGGACATTATTACAAAGTTAAATTTTAATTTTGAATATTACTCGATTGGATAGGTATTACGTTTGAGAAAAAAATATTTGAGAAAATGCTTGGATAGGAAATAAATTTAATTTTACGTATTATATGATTAACGGAGGTATTAAAATTCAAATTATCAAATTTCCGGGTGTTAAATTTTGGCGGGCATTACAAATTTAAAATTTAATTTTGAATACTATATGTTGGCAGATATTATGTTTGAGAAGAAAAAATATTTAAAAAAAAATGTGATTAGAAAATAAATTTAATTTTACGTATTACGTGATTAGTGGAGGTATTACGTAATTGGCGGGTATTACGTTAGATATGAGATAAATTTAATTTTACGTATTATATGATTGATGGGTAGAAAAAAAATATTTGAGAAACGCGACGTAAATAAAAAATAACGGATATGGAGGGTATTTTTGTCAAGAAAAATGATGATACTTTTATTTTTATTCGTTTGATAAGATCTAACGAAAACTTAAAATCTATATTTGAGAATATATTATTATGATAAAATTTATTTGAAATGATTGGTTGAAAATTCTTTGGATAGGAAAATATTAATAAAAAGGATAGAGGCATTTTTGGAAAAAGAAAAAAATTTAAAACTCACGCTTTTATAAGTAGTATAGATATATATATATATATATATATATATATATATATATATATATATATATATATATATATATATATATATATATATATATATATATATATATATAGTAGATTTTTTTATATTCATAAAATTTTTCTTGGTAAATCTACTTTTTGATCATTTACATTCGTTGAATCATACTATTCAACCAACCACATTCATCACCCGAGTTGCCAAGTGCCCTGCACTGAAATTATCCAAGTGTTAACTTCGATTCACTTTAAAGCAGTGCAGTAAACCTTCTTTTTTATTTTAGGGAAGCATTTTGGATGCTTTTAAAAGTATTTGATTTTTGAAAACATATTTTAAAAATTAATTTCCTAGCTTTTCTGAATGAAAATTTTTTTTCCTGCCCATTTAGTTCCTGAAGAACGTAAATTTTTAAGAAACCTTTTTTCAATATTTTCCTGAAAAAGAAATCTTTTTATTTTTCAAAATTCTATCAAAAAAATATACTTTCAAAATTACTCTCGTTGCTTACACGTGTAGAAATTACACGCACACAAGCATAGAAACTGTTGTCTTACTAATAGATAAATGAAGCTAAGATTGGTGGTTAATCTGCGTGACTGGTTCGAATACCAGTTGATTCACATTTTTGGCTAAATTTATTTCTAAATGAAATAAACAAAGCAGGTAACGTGCTATCTATCTCTTAAAAAATAAATAAATAAATAAAAGTTTCACTGTAAGTAATTGATATATTAAATTGCATGCATAAACTAATTGAAGTTATGCATAATATGTATATACTTATATATCAATAATATATATATAAAAAAAAAGGGGTTAAAAAATTAGAAAATATGTTGCATTACTTATATTAGAAGCCTAGGTAGGATTACGTAATAAAAAAAAAGAATTAATGCTTTAGCCCTACTCAAACAAAAAATATATGTATCAATTGTTGTTTACAGATTTGCAGAATCAAACGTCATTTTTGGAATCCTAAAAAGTTATAAAACTCTATTTAAATTACCGATTTATATAATATCGACATATTTAACTAATTTTTTTATTATCGATTTCACTAATTTTTTCGTTAAATTAATGATAAAATTAAAACTAAAGGTTACTAATTAAGTGAATATTTGATAAATTTAGATGAGATATCTGAAATTTTTTTATATATAAGTTAACGAAAAATCCGACGAGAGAGTAAAAATAAAACAACAGCATACTAACTGGACACATTTTATTAAAATAAGAAAGTACGAAAATACATGAATGGTATTTAAAATTTATCCTAAAATTAACTCTAACAATTATTACATGGCATTATTGTTCTTTTTCACTAATGGCCACGTAGTTTGTTCGAGTTAAAATATTTAATAAATAAGTGTTCTGAATCCACTGCTGTTCTTTTTAAAAGGGGTTAAATATATAGAACCATCCATACCGTTAACCATTTACATGCAATAATCTAAATATTCAAGATATAATGTTTACCACATCGAAACTTTTAAAATTTACGAATTAATCACCGAGGCTTAATTATAAAATTAGGCTTAATTATAAAATTATAAAATTTACGAATCAACCATTTACATATAATTATTAATTTTGAAATATTTTGATCGTAAGATAAATAATATTAAAAAACTATAAAATTTAATTTTTAAAAATTTTAAATATTTTAAAAAATATTTAACAATATAGATTATCAAATCGTAAACTTTATAATAAAAAATAATTTATAAATATAAAGACAAAATTATAAAATTTAATTTTAAAAAATTTTAAATATTTTAATAAATATTTAACGATATAAATTATTAATTCGTAAACTTTATCATAAAAAATAATTTATAAATATAAAGACGATCGTATTCATAAGAATATAATAGGTAGTCGAGATAAGGACTAAAAATATCGGGTGCAAAAAAAGAAAAATCACAGCCGTCCACTGCGGCTCGCTCTCACAATGAATCAAAACCGTTCATACCCCGCGCCTCCCCCCGTAAAAAGAAACCCTAATTCCCCTCCGCCTCCACTCTCTCCCCCTTAAATAAACCCTAAACTCCACGTCGATTCACAGGCCCTCAGTTTCCTCATTAATGGTTCGCGCAAGGTAATGTAACTCCTTCTAGGGTTTCTCTTTTTCTTCTTCTTTTATTATTATTATTATTTTTTTAATTTTTTTTATATATCTCTCTCTCTCGTTCGGGGTTCTAAATGATGTGGATTTATCGAAAGGGAACATCCCCAAAACCGAAAAAAAGAAAAAAAAATTTGGGGTGTGATGATACTCCTCTTAAATTGAATAGGAAGATCTGATAGATCCCCATATTATCCCATCTTCTTCTTGTTTTCAGGTTTGTAGTTTTTGTTGTTGGATTTTTTTTTAAATTTTTTTTTTTGAATTTATTTATAGCAGCAGCGTGAATGTGAATGATGAGAACATGTAAAATATACAGTTATCCCTGTCTGATAAATTCACATGAATGGGTGCTGAGAAAATTACTCAATCTGACACTTTCCTCTGTTGTTTAATTTTTCTTTTACAAACTAATTTGTTTATAATATATTGATTATGGTGATCCTTCAAATATAATTAAAATTGTATATTATTTTTTAAAAACAAAATTTTAAGGACATTTTTATGAATTTTTTCATAAAAAATTGCCGATGATGACATTGCGAGTTTCTGAACAGCAGGTTTGTTTTATCTGCTGCATCTTGTTGAAACAAAATGCAAGAACTAGGACGGTCTGAGGCATTGATCTCATTTTTTCTTATGATAATAATAATGAAAATAATTATAATTATAATAATAACAAATCATGAAGTGTTATTGGAACTTATTAAGTTCCAAAAATTGAGGTTTTAGGCTTGGTTTTAAGATTGGAACTTATTATTTACACTGTAATTGTTTTGTTTGGATATTGATTCTGTGGTTTCATTGAACAAAACAGAGAAGCATGTTTTTATATATAGGGATAATATCTAATGTTTTCTTCAAAATTATAAGAGTTTTTATCTAATATATTTTTGGTAGATCCAGATGCTTTTGTGGAATTTTAAAAATTTGTTCAAATGTTTTCCCAACTCTAGAGTTTAGTAATGAGATTTGGATTTTAGAAGGATATTTTGAAAATAGAGGGGTAAATTTAAAATTTTTGAATAGTAATGAAGGGTATATATAAGCAAAATTCAAACTCAGCCTCTCCACCAGCAGTTGTTGTTGAAAATTAAATTGCTTCAAAGGTGGGGTTTTGCAGTAGTTAAACTTAGTTTGGTATTAAGGCTAATCTAATTTTATTAGATAAAATGGAGTGGAGTTAAAAATATATATAGATATGTTTCTGTATTCTCGGACAGAATCGCAGAAGATATATCGTAACCGACTCATCGCGATATGCGGAATGTAATATTACATACGAAGACAAATATTGTATTTTTTCAGTGCATTTTTTTACCGCACGTAACATAATTTTTTCGCAACTCCAAAGGAAGTCTTATTAAATTTGACTCAACAATTGATTTATGCCAATGTCACTCACTCCAAACACCTAGTAAGTATGAAAACACAAACCGACCTTTCCTGTAGCATGTGGTAAAGGATTTGGTGGTTGAGATCAGATCCAAGTCAATCCTAAATACATTTATATTTTTAGCTAAGTCTATTTCTAAATGAAATAAATGAAACGTATAGCATGCTAAAAAAAAAGGGGTATGAAAACACAACATTTTACAAACACGGTCGCCATCATATATCTCTAGATACAACATAACTCAACTATAGTAGTATTTGAGGTTTTTTATTGTGTAGTTATTATTATTATTATTATTATTATTTTTATATAATTTATAGTCTCAAAGTTAAATTCACTAATGTTTTTTTATCTGTTTCCGAATAATTTGATGCTGATATAATCCTCATTTTTTAAATAATTTTATAGATATCTTTTTATTGACTATTAATTTCATCAATATCTTTCTAAAATTAATAATATTACGAATGCCTTTCAATATATAAAAAATTATCATAAATGCCCTCCACTAGTTAAGATTTCGTGAGTTACATTTTCAAAATGTTATTTTTATTCTTTATCTCTTAATACTATCTCATTAATAGTAGAAATACTAATAGATATTTTAAAGATAATTTTTATAAATTTAAATTTGGCTATTTAATATAGAAATATTAAATTAAATTATTAATTATTAATATATATTAATTATTAAAAATACATAAAAATTGTATTTTATATAGTATGTGTTTATATAATTTTGATTTTATTTTTAGCTTCGGTTTTGGTTTTGTTTTGATTTGAATATAGACCAAAATCATGATGGGAGTTCATCTTTTGATACCTATAATTGAAATTATTTCTACTCAACATCGATTAAGCTTACTCCATTCAAAATCGAGTTAAGATAAAATTACGTATATGTAACAATTATACAATTCATATTTCTAATCAGTAATAGTAATTTTAAAATAAATTATAAATTTTATTTTTTTTCTTATTTTATCAAAAATAAATCATAAAGTTATATGTATGTATTTTTTTTGTCAATTGAAAAAAAAAGGAGCTTTGTTCGAAAGATAAAATATTTATCTTTTATCATTTGATAAAATTCTCATTTTTCATACACTAAAATTAGTTAATTTTTTAAAAGTTAATAGAATGTCAACTAAAAAATAAAAGTTGAGGGCCCTGTTTCAAAGGGCATATAGTTGAGGGAGTCTCTATATATTTTTAGTTGAGAATAATAGGTCAACTCATATGGTAAAACTACATAATTATTGATGATAATTTTTTGTGTTTACAGTGGTATATGTGATATTTTAAATTTTATAAAAACATTCATGATATTTTAAAACTTTGGGAGGAGTATCAATAAAATCACTCCTTAATTTTTTTGAATTTTATTACTTCGATTTGATGTTAGTCAAAACAACTCGTTCCCTCCTATATATATTTTTTAGCTTCTTTGTAAATCCAATCTTTTAAATTGCTAAATTGTCAATTATTGTTTAGAGTTAATTATGACCCATTATAAAGGAAGTGAAGCTTAAGTTTTGATATTTAATAATATTTTTTTAGAGAGATTTGTATGCCGTAGAATTTGAGTTTAGTACTCTTAGCTACCATTTGGTTCGGGGTTAAGAAAAAACTAATTGTTCCAGAAATAGAGTTAAGTTCAGAGTTAAAGTGGGTTAAGGTAGGGTTAGAGTATTTTTGTATTTGGTTGAGAATTGGAGTTAGTTCAGAATAATGAAAAATAATGTTTAGTTAGAGTAGATAGGATAAGAAGGATAGTGGGTAAAATAATATTTTGTTTTATTGGAGTAATGGGGTGAGATGGGGTTAGCTGGGGTTAGCTAACCCTACTCCAAGTGGACTATTCCGGGTTAGCAGGAGTTAGCTAACCCCACCCCCTAAAATCATGTTTGGAAAATAAAATCACTCCTAAAATCATGTTTGGAAAAAAAAATCGGGTTAAGGGTTAATCCCACCTCTTAACCCCGAACCAAACACACACACACAAAAAAATCAAACTTAATGTGACACCCCAATAGTCCCACATCTAGTCCCACATCGGATGGGAATGGATTTGGTCATCGGGGTTTATATTGACTGGACACTTGGTAACCCACAAGATTGTACGGCCACACTAGTAATAATGGCGAACGCAGCCAAGATGGGCCAGTCGTTACCAACGAGCTATTATGGTTATAATGGGAATGATCGTTACACTTAAGTTATACCAAAATAATCAATAAAACTGATGGAATTTGAATTCCACTCCTCCACTTACTCAAACCAAATAGCCCCGTAAGTGCAAAAATGCAGCAACATATTGCCAAACATGCATACATACATGAAAGATGCTCCTAATTAAATTAGGAGTACAATTCAGTGTTAAGGTACATAATTTGAAGTTCGATATCATTAAAATATATAATAATTTGAAAATTATTGTTGGATCTGTTCATATTCATATGTTACAACAAACCAATCACAGAGAAATTTATTTTCATTTTTAGAAGAATGCCGTGAAGCTGTATTAATTGATGGGTATTCAGGGATACAAAATAAAGTGAATAATAATAAAAGGACGAAAATAAATTGTTTACGGAGAACAGATAGTAAGTGAAGAGTGTCCTCAAAGATTGAGAAACATGCTAATGTGGATGTACGACTTCATTAACTCCGAGTGGGATCCGATGAAAGTACGACTAACTGATTCAAATGTGGAGTTAAGGAGATTTGCTATCTAGAAACATATCAATCAAACAACCAACATGAGAACTACTACCACGAACAACTCCAGAACACTGAAAGAACCGCGAGTTGTGCGGAGAGACCAGCAGGACGTCACGGAGTTTCGATGGGAGTAAGAATGCTATAATAAGTGGCACAGAAGAAATAGACATACTGAGCTCATCTTAGCTCACCGATTTTGACGAATCAATGCAAAACAAAATGTAATACTGACCGCTTCGTTTATTTCATTTAGAAATAAACTTAGCTGGAAATATGAATCAAATAGGATTCGAACTCGGGTCTCGGGTATCAACCACCAAACCCTTTGCCACTTGCGCTAGGGATGGTTGGTGGTTAGAGGAAATTATTAATGAAGAAATTATTAATGAAGCATAAATGGATATAGTTGAGAAAACCAAGTTGTAACTATATATATGCATTTTATTTGATTGGAGAAAGTAGGAAATACTACATGTATAAATAATCTATTTGATAATATATAGTTAAGAACTAATATTTATAAATCTGGTCAATTTATATATGGGAGGGTGAAAATTATCCCAAATACAGAAGAACAAAATATTTTCTATTTAAATGGCAATTTGAGAGATAAGCTTACTCCTTTTAAAATATTCTCTTCGACTGCAATAGTTGAGCCATTTCGGGCACTTTCAACTGCAATAATTAGATTCAAATACATCAAACTGTAGTCGCAAATATATACTACAATAATAACCATATATAAATTCAAATCTGTTTGATTTGACCGACTGTTCCTAAAATAAGTGGCAAAGGACTCAGTGGTTGGTACTCAAGGTCCTAAGTTCGAATCCTAATTAATTCACATTTCTAACTAAGTTTATTTCTAAATAAAATAAATGAAGCAGGTAACGTGCTATCTATCTCTCTCAAAAAAAAAAAATCCATTCGGTTTGATATATATATATATAAAATTAAAGTAAAATACTGTAATTTAGACTGCATGAAAAGACTTAATTGCACCAAGCAAGTGAAATAACACCTAAATTGGCTGAAGTTGAAACCGAACTAAAAGGGCTTAATTGCAGTAACTAAAACAACACTTAAATTGACCACTGTTCCAACTGCAACAATTAAAAATAGTAACTATAAGTAAAAAAACAAAAGGCAAAAAAAAAATAAGAAAACTACTACGTCTAATAAAATAAAATATATATAATTATAATTACTGCATGTATTTCTAATTACACGCTATGTACATTCAATGAAACGGCCCCTAAATGTTACCAAACAATCTCTAATAAGTAAACAACTAAACATGGGACCTCTGATTATAACCAATCGCATCTCAGTGACTGGTCTACTCCATGGAATCCTATAAAACACCACCTTCCCAGACGGCAAAATCAACTCAGTTATTTCCTGATGATGCAGAAGTATCATTTGAGCCACAAATTTTCATGACTTGAAATGCAAAATATGCACAACTTAGGGCATAGATACCACCCATTTTCCCAAAAAATTAACCAGCACTACAAAGTTTACCTTTTCAGAGGTCTTTCACTGAGACACAACTTCTCTGAAAAGCTTTAACTATTCAACAGCAGGAGGAAAAAGAAATTCATAGTAGAAACTTTGCTCCCTCTTCTTCCTCACATTCTGAATATAAACCTAAACCAAGAGCCGTATCATTTTATAGTGATATACCGATTCGTCCCATGCTTAGCCCAGTGGTCTTTGAGGTCGATTGGCATAGATAGATCGTACCCCTCTGCCGCCAGCCGGCTGATCAGCTTCTTGAACACACTGCCGCTCATCTTGCGGCCGCCCACGCGGGCGTGCCTTTTGTTGGGCATCACCGGCAGTGGGTACATGGACAGCGTCGTGGTGCAGCAGGCCGACTGCCACCCGCCGTCCCCCCACTTGTAGCAGGGCTGATACTTCCCCGTGCAGGAGCAAACGGGTACTGGCATCGTCGACTCATCAAACACTACCTGGTTCAGCCCCAGATCCTGACCTTTCCACTCATGGTGCTTCGCCCCCAGCCTCGCGACCGTCACCTGCTTGTTATTGAAATGCTCGCCTCCGACCTTTCTACTCTTCTTCTTCGACGGTTTCTTGGATGGAGAAGCAGAAGCTTGAACTTTGGTGGGGTCGTTCCTCCCCCGCTTAGACTTGTGGGACGACTTTGCTGCATCGCCATCTGGAGCAGTCGACATGGGGAGTGCTTCGTGGTCATTGTAATAGCCATCGGAATATTGAGGTTGCTGCTGGTAGTGGTGGTGCTTTGCTGCTCCGCGGGAAGGAGGGAAGCATTCGGGCCCACAATTGTTGCCATTCACGCCGTTCTCGCGAGCATATTGAAGGGCGGAGAGGGCATTGTCGCGCTCGATGATGGAGGTGTTCCGCTCGGCGATCGCAGCATCGCGCTGGAGGAATGCCATGTCGCGCTCAGCCTGTGCAGCTTTCTTCTCTGCAAGAGCTATGTTGCGTTCTCGAATGGCCTCGTCCCGCTCGGCCACGAGAGCCATGATCTTTATGTTTTCCTTCAGCTGATTCTGATTCGTCATCCACTGTGTTACCAATCAAAAAAGAGACAGCAGTTAGAAGTACATTTTAAGGCAGAAAAAATCTAGCTGGTGGTTCTGACTGTGTAGTTTATCTGCTAAAATTATTCACATGCATGTCAGAAGGTTGGATTAACATTGTTAGTGAGCATTTTTAAAAGATTTACCTTTTCAAAAGCCTCTATGCATGGGAGTCAAAACGGAAGATTTGCTAGTATACTTGATCATTTATGTTGCCAGAGGTTAGGTCCTTTTCAAATATGGGGTTCTATGATACATCAAAATATAATAAAAGAATATGAAGCAAAAAACCATTATGGGATGTTATTCAGATATTTCCAGTTGTAAATAGCAAAGGGAGATAAAACATGTTAGCACTTAGCAGTTAGCACCAAGTGCAGCGTCAAACAAGAAAGCTGCTACATGTATCAAGAAAGCTGCTACATGTATCTGTATAATGGGTCGTGAACTAAAACTAGATTCTATTCAACGCTATGTTTCCCATTGTCACCTTAGAAAGGCATGGCTACGGAGAAGTAACAATGCATCTAAACCACATATCACCTTCTACAGTTCTAACAAAAGACAAGTACAATAAATGCCAAATAAAAACAAATGGCCACCTATGCTGGACCCAATCGTTTGACTAGCCTTGAAACAACAAAATTGTTATTATACTACCTATAGTTTAGCACTGCTCAGCAATAAAGGCAACAACTTTTTCTTAATCTTGCAATGAACAATTCTGTATATCCAAAACAATCAAACAAGTTACAAAGTATCGGCTGAAACCATCCTAAATTTAACCAACAATGTTTTACTGCTGAGATATATAGATCCATAATTGTCAATATAATAAGCTAAGTAGGATTTAGCTAACTAGGATTTAGCAGAATGGATGAAGTAAACAGTATGTAATTAGGGATTACGTCAGATTTCAACTTTGATGAGCTAACTGGAATAAGATCTGGCTATGAAGGGAACATAAAACTACATGTTACAAAAAATCTAATCTGATTACGTTATCTAAGGCGTTTTTTATTTTCTCGAGTAAAGCTAAGGTATGTTGGAAGCAGAAACTAGTGGGCAGTTTAAGGAAGTAAAGAAAGCTAAGAACAAAAGGAAAAGAAAGGTTGGACATCTTAACACATAGACTGATAATGATTCATTTATAATATCAACCAAAATTGATGCTATCAATAAGAAGTACAAAGGAACACTTAAAAGGATAAACTAAAACAGGATAGAGACTCAATCAAAAAGGACAGAACACTTTGGTATTCATACTAGAACCTAGAAGCTCCTTGTTTTATCTGACTATACAAGACATAATTACTATACCAAAGAGAAGAAAAAGGGCAAAGAAGCCAGATACACGCAAGTACTAGTGTTGTCAATACCTGCGCATGAGCTGTCTTATAGTGATCAGTCTTGTGCCTACTGCTCTCCCTTTGTCCATTGTCATCCATTTTCAAACCTCCGCATACACTTCAGCTTAGTCAGAGTGCGAAACTTCAGATGCCTACAAAGCTCTTCAAAAGCATATCACAAGTTAGATGGCGGAAGACCACATTTTGGGTTTGTGCAAAATGAACGAACGAGAGATGGAAACAAATACTATAAGATTATAACTATATGTAGATACAACACTACATATTATGCAAAAAACACTAACGACTTCAGACAGGAAAGCACTCATGAAAAGTAGATAAAATTGTGAACAAGCATTAAACATGTTTATAAGTGATTGATGTATAAAAGTGACTAATAAATATTAAATTGCAGGATAATTCTTAGCAACAGAGCATCTAAAGAAGACAATCAAAGTGTGTTATGATGAACCCGAAAAAAAAAAGAAAAAAGAGAAAGCCAGGAATATAATTTTTTTTAGATATCTAAGCTAAATAAACACACTATATCTTGGATTTGAATACTTTACAGATAAATCATAACAACTGATGTAACAGAACAATCCTCACAAGTGATTGTCCAAATTTATTGTCACCGTAAGTTTCACTCGTCACTTTACAGTATGTGTCTTATACTGGCTCCCTAGATCTCCATGAGCCACATATAATCACATTCTAACAGGGATAGATAGCAATGTACGCATTACTCTTTGTTTACTTGGGAATAAGTGGAATTAGCAAATAGGTGAGAAAGCCATTGTACTTCACAGGGACCTTAGACTGAGTGAAGTACAACCTGTAGGAACTGAATACATGTTGAACTACTCAATGACCTGTGTAGTTCACCACTTCTCTAACAATCAAATAATATAAGGATAAAGACCATCTACTCATAATAATGCGAAACCCACTCACCATAGCCAGCATTCGGTTGATATGCCATAAACACTTTAATTGGTTTAAAAAAAAAAGAAAAAGAAAGCTGAACTTTTTTGCATATCAAAGACCACTAGGTCTTCAGTTCCGCATATTTGCATTTTAGCTGCCGCTACATGGACTCTGAAATTTCTCGAATAGTAGAAAGCCCCCTTTAATCAAAGTCTCTTGACATTTATCTCCCAACACCTTCTACTGAAGTAACCCACTGGACAATTACAGTGATCGGGACTCTGAAAGACTAGTAAAGACTCTTCTGTTCGCATCCAAATTACTGAATTAGCTGGTTACAGAGAGAAAATATCATCTTTGTACTAATATAGCAGCAAGATCCCTTTTTGGCGTTCAACAAACCTATCCACAACATAATCAGATTACATGAAATGGATGCAACATCTTCAGGAAGTGCGCAACTCATCTGAACTACACTCTCCACTTAGTAATAAGCAGCATTAGGTTAACACACACACACACACACACAAATACATGAAGGGTTCACGATATCTAGCTCAAAAACGTCGCCCAAAAACCCAGAAATTGAGATTAAACTAGCTCTAAGATCAATATCCCCATCAAAACTACCTTTGAGAAGCTGCAACTAGAAGAGATGAAGAAATCGAAGAAGATAACAAAGGAAACAAACGAATTTAGGGCACAAATTAGCGATTGGAGAAGAGATTTGGGTCTTTTACCTCTGCAAAGCTTGACGATCGACGAGGAGCAAATTGGATCTCCTCAAAACCCTAATTCTCCTCCTCCTCTTCTTCTTCGCCCTACGCCAGCTTCGTGGATCGTAGCACCATTGTGTCGGAAAATTTCCTTTTCTTTTTCTTCATTTCACTTTTTTCTTAATTCTCCTTTTATTTATTTTTCTCACAAGCTTCTGAGCAGTGGGGCCCGCCCCTGGCTCACTATAATTGCTGTTGATTTGGATTAATTACCCGCTGAAAAGGACGATTTGTAGATAAAACATTTTCGCGGGTAAAAATGGAAAAGAGTTAGATTAGAAATTTGGATGGGAGGGATAAAAAAACAAAAAAAAAACAAAACAAAGAAAAACTTCAAATACTACCCTATTGTTTGGCACTTTCTCATTTTAGTATCTTATAGTTTTAAGTGTATTATTTTCGTATTCTGTAATTTTATTTTTCTCTTTTTGTTATTTTTTTTACTAAATTTTTTCGCTGAGTTAGTGACAAAGTTAAAACTAAATAATACTGTTTGAAATTTTTCGTATACGATTCAATAAAAAATTAACAGAGGAACTGCCGAAAAAAATAAAATAAAATCACATAATACTAAATTAATACACTTTAAACCACAAAATACTAAAGTAAAAAAGTGCGGACCTATATAGGTGATTTGAAGTTTACCTACAGAAAATTAAAACATTTCTATAGTTTTGTGTTCTATTACTTTTTTTATCTAAGTTATGAACTCATCATCATGTCCTGTAGATCTTTTTCGGATTTAATATAAGACAAAAATATAGAAAATATTTCTATAAATATTTATCTTCTTACTTCTTTTTTTATCTTCAGAATCTATATTTTATGTTTTTAAACTTTTAAAGATAATTTTTAAAAGTTTTATAGTATTAATGAAAAGAGCGAAATAACAAAATACATATGATATACTGAAGCTTAACAAATTGATAAGATTAGAGCATAAATTTATACTTGATTGAGTTTTAGACATTTTGCGCAAAATAGGCGTAAAAACGGACGTGAAATTTCAAAATTTAATTATTTTGAACTAAAGTTGAAATACATAACTTTTGCGAGGCTTTTTTGCATTTAAGTTGGTGGAGTGCGCCTAACTTCTCTATTCCTTATCTCATTTAACATAAGGTAGAGAGAGAAACAGGTTGGTGTAGGAGGAAAATAAAAGAGAAGAGATTTGGTTTCGATCTAGCGAGCACGTTTTTTTTTTTTTTTTTTTTTTTTTTTTTTTTTTTTGTTTCGACGTCGTGATTAGTATCACAATATTATTATTTCTTGTTTTTATTATTTTGATATATTTTTGGTACAAATTAAGAGTTAGAAACTTTTTTTTAATATATATATTTTAGCAGTTGATTTCATGGCTGTTGTTTTCACTAGAAAAGCTATTGCATGCTATCTGACTATTAATTTCGACTGTTGTCCTATTTTTTGGGTTTGTGATATAGGTGGGTTTCGTATTGTCAAAATTGACGGACTAATTTCTATATCCCTATTATATTATTTAATCTGTGAGATGAATTGTTGACATAGTTAAGATTATAATGAAAATTTGACATCTGCTAATAGAGTAAATTAAGATTTATATATATGTGTGATATTTTTCTAAAGGTCAATAGACAGTTAAAGAAAGTGTGAGACTATAACTTTATTTTGGATATTATGACAATATTATCATGATCGGTTGATCATCACAGTTGACTACAACCTGCATACCATATTAAGTTTGACAATAATACCATAATCGGTTGGCGTAGCGTTCGGCGAGTGCCACTCCAAAGGTTGGGCTATAAGATATTATTATGGTGTGGACCAAACAATAGTTTGCATGGTAGCGGACCACTATAAGTGGATGTTGGATACGAGGCGGCACAGGCTAGACCTGACTGTTGAGTTGATCACTATGATTAGGCATTATTGTAGTATTTTATTTAGTTTTTAATTAATGCATGCAAAACATAATTTACAATTTCAGCTATATTGTACAGCCATAATAGTAGCAGTTATTTTCAGCAATTATTTACCTCTTACGGACCTAGTGGTGTAGACCATCGTCAAATGTAGACCGTCGCCGTTGACGATCATTTTTTTTTTCTTTTTTTTTTAGAGAGAAAGGTAGCATGCTACCCGCTTCGTTTATTTCATTTAAAAATAAACTTAGCTAGAAATGTGAATCAACTATGATTCGAACTTGGATCTCGGATACCAACCACCAAGCCCTTTTGCCACTTGCGCTAGAGACAGTCGAGATAAGGGGATTGCGGATAGTTAGCATCTGCTACCTTTTTTGTGTTCGTATTTGGACTATCTATTAGTGAGTAGACTATACGGTGTTTCAATATTTGGAATGGTAAGAGATATTGTACTATTTTGAAAACTGATGTTGTGATGATTGTAAATCATTACAGTATTATTAGTATATAATTTTATTTTCCTCCGATATCTATTATTTTTAGATTTTAGTTAGTTTTGTTGAACAAATTTTGTTGACGCTTTTATGTATAAGGTGAATCCTTATGCATGCCGGTCCATCGACGTAGCTCGGGCTTCCGCTGTAATTCGGGACGTGAAAATACATATACTTATTTTATAAAAAATATTAAATTTTAATATATTTTTATTATTTTTAACAGTAATATTAATATAAATTATAAAAAATTGACGAAATAAAAATAAAATCTGATTGGGGGGGGACTAAATATATAAACTTGAAATTTTAAAAAATAAAATATATATTTTAGTAAGTAAGAAAAAAATGATAAAAAGCATATATTTACATAAAAATTTTCTGTATTTTATAGTGACTATAATATTGATTGTTAAATTTATACCAAGCTTTGATAGCCTAAATTTTTTTATTGAATTGAATCATTCCTTACACACCATTTCTTTTTTATTGAATTGAATCATTCCTTACAAATCATTTCAAAAAAATGAGATATTTGAAGTGACGATAGATACCATTTAAATATAACTTATATTATTTAGACTTTTAAATTTTATAATCTATCTATATAAATATAAATATATGAATTTTCAGTCGGAATACAGGTGGCAACGAGAGGCGGAGGCACCGGCGGCGTCGGAATGCGGGCTAAATAAGTTATATATTTAAATATAAAAAATTAGTTATATATTTTATATTTTTATAATAAAAAATAAAAAAATCATATTGAACTTAATAAAAATTATAAATTTTCTTTTCCATATATTTTAAATTTTCTTTTTCTCCCTTCATATATGGAAGAAAAAAATTATAAGTTCAATCTAATTTTTTTATTTTTTATTATAAAAATTTAAAATATATAACTAATTTTTAAATAATTTAGACTATTTATATTAAATATAAATTTTAATTTTACAATATTGAGCATTTAGATATAGATTGTATATTAAAAAATAAAAAAAGATTGATGTAGTTTAAGTTAATTTTATATTTTTTTATAAAATTTAGTTGTAAGAATCGTATAAAATATACTAACTAAATCAGAAACAAAACGATACATTCAGATTTTTTAAATCAAAGTAATATTGACTGACTCAAATCTAATATATAAAAAAGTTGGATAATAAAAATAAAATTTTGAAAGATTGAATTTACACTTTTTGTTTTTATAATTATAAGATAAGTGACATTTTAATCCTCAAACTTTAATGTGTTATGATTTAAACTATGAGGCATGCCACACTTTCATTCTCAAACTTTAATTAGTTACAATTTCGACTTGCTATAAGGTATATCATTTTATTTCTCAACATTTATTCACTATAAATATAATTTATTATTTATATGATTTTTGCCCTTATTTTTTTAATCTTCTTATAATTTATTTTTATACTTTTATTGCTGCAATAATTGCTTATTTTTCAGTTATCTTTTTTAATATAATTTTTAACCTTTTTTTACCTATTTTATTATTTTATTTATTTATTTATTTATTTTTATGGAATCATCGTGCCACAATGCGCGGGTCCTTTACTAGTTCGCTATATTATTTACCTAGTGTCATGTGCTTAAAAACTTACTACACCTGTAGAAAATTTATTCTATGAAGCGTTGGGGAGAAAAATACAATAATTTTTGAAGTATTGTTAAACTATATTTCAAAAAATGAAGTAAAATTATAATTTACTCTAACCAAAGGAAAATAAATCCACTATTTTTGGGCAAAAACGCATCTAAGTTCTAACTTTAAATTTCAACACGGTGGAAGCACATTTTAACTGATGGAAGCACATAATTTTTCAAACCTGAAAAACTACTATTATGACTCTTTTGTATGGAACCAAAGACTACTAAAAAGTTTAAAAATATATGCCAAAACTTAAAATTAAAATTTATATAACAATAACTATTTTTAAAAATTTTATAGTAAATTATAGAATTATTATAAAAGTTTAAGTTATTGGTGCTTATCGATTTTTTGCCATTAAATTAATAGATATGCGGTTAGAATAATATAGGACCATAAGGTTAAGTGGGTGGTCGGTTGAATATTATAATCTAAAATTAGAAATGATCAAAAGAATAAATTTAACGATAAAAAATTTATAATCACTTATGGTACTTTTACAAGCATCATGGTTTGACTTGTAAATTATATATTTACTAAAGTTGGGAATGTCGACGTAGAGGATTTGAGACCGATTTTTAAAAACTCAAATTCGAACCCGAATCTGTCTCCAAACACGAAATCCAAAACCGAATCCGAATTCATTGAGTTTTAAAAGTTCACATCCAAATCAATCCGATCAAAAATCAAATCCATGTCCGCTGAATTTTAAAAATTCACATCCAAATCTGAATCCGATCAAAAATCTAAAAATCCATGTTCGTGGAATTTTAAAAATTTATATTCAAATTAGGACCTGATCAAACATCTGAAACCTGGACCCGAGGCCGAACCCAAAATTTGAACCCAAAATAATCATTTTTCTTTGCAATATTTCAAAATATATTACATTAAATCTAAAATTTTAAAATATAAATTTAAATATAATATTAAATATTTATACACATATTATATATAATATAAAATAATTTCAGTTCGAGTTAGATTCGAAGCGGGTTCAGATAGGGTACAGACAAAATCTATATTCAAATTCTAATCTATCAATTTTATTTTTTTAAATCTAGATTCAAAATTATATTTATTTAATATTAAATAAATTTACTCGCTTCCGATTCAAATTTGATTAAAATTATTGATTATTGATATCCGTATGCATAGACATCCCTACCTTCTGTTCATGCAGTGCCACTCAAAAAGAAACAAAACACAAACACAAACACACACACACACACACACCGAACCTTAATCATACGGCAGAGGAGATCCCTTATTAAAATGAACGGTCGGGATGAATTAGTCAGAGCCCGAGCAACCGCACCCCGTATCCACGGTCTCTCCCGACACGAACCAATCACAAATCCCCAAACCGCCTCCCACGGCTTCCTTCGCAAGCCTTAGCATCCACCGTCCATCTCGACGGTCCAGGCGGCCTCACAGCGCTCGATCCGTGTGACCCCGACTGCGACCAATCACAGCTCGTCGTCTCGCTATATATACCGCCCCACTCCTCGACCACACTTTGCATATCGCATCACCACCATTCGCCTCGTTACTTTCACCGCGATGCCCACCGCAGCAGCGAAGCAGAAGCAGAAGCCCACCGCGGCTTCTCACCCCCCGTATTTCCAGGTACGCAAAACCCATTTCGATCTCGTTTTCACGAGCTTTTCTCTCTCTCTCTCTCTCTCTCTCTCTGAGAATTTGAATTTCTTGTGAATGATCCGTGCAACAACCTGTGGTTTGACGATGAATGGATCGTGTAGATGATCAGAGAAGCGATTTTAGCGCTCCGCGACAGGACCGGATCGAGCCCGCAAGCGATCGCGAAGCACGTTGAGGAGAAGCACGAGGGGCAGCTCCCCGCGAACTTCAGGAAGATCCTCTCCATCCAGTTGAGGAGCTTCGCCGCGAAGGGGAAGCTCGTGAAGGTGAAGGCCTCGTTCAAGCTATCGGAGGAGGCGAAAATGGAGAAGAGCGCTACGGAGAAGCAGAAGCCGAGGGAAGCTTCTGCGGTGGTGCGGAAGACGAAGAGTTTGGGGGCTGTGAAGTCGCCGAAGAAGGCGGGGATTAAGATGAAGAGGAAGGCGGTGTCGCCGGCGAAGCCGAAGCAGCCGAAGTCGATCAAGTCCCCTGCGGCGAAGCAGGCGAAGAAGAAGAAGGGTAACGCTTGAGCTTTCTTATGGGGGTGGGTTTGGTAGTTCGGAATCTAGGGTTTGTAGGGATTAAAAATGGGGTTTAGGGTTGTTTGTTTCGTTTTGTATGTAAATATTTGCCCTGCAAAGTTTGAGTAACAAATATATATATATTTATATTTGTGTTTATTTATACATAAAAAGCCTTCTTCAATTTTCGTGAAAATTTCATTGAGATTCTTTTGGGGCGGGTTTATGTTGAGCTTTCATATACAATCGTCATCATATGCAAAGAGCAATACTTAGTATCTGCTTATAAGAAAGGGCATTTTACATTGTACATATTCTTACGAGTACGAAGGTGAATGATTTTTAAATTTGTATTATTTAAAGTTTTTAATAATTAAATTTAAATTTGAAAATAATATTTAATTATTTAAACTTTTTTAATTTTTTTTAATTTAAAAATTTATATGTAAAGATTAAATTTTAATGTATATTTGAAATTAAAATTTTAAATTTTAAATTCAAATGTTAGACGAACTAAAAGTTAATATGTAATAATTAAATAAATATTAATATATGGTACTAAGATAATTCTTAACAGTAACAAATAATATAAAATAATATTTAATTAAAACATATTATTAGAAAAAGAAAAGAAGAATTTAAAATATATTTTTTGTTTACTTACTTTGTAGAAGACAAAAAGGAGATATTTTTTTTGACATTAAAATATGAGTTTATTAACACACACACACACGAGTGTTTTACTACGATATAAGGACAAAGTTGAAATTTTGGTTGTAATTTATTCAAAAATGATGATAAATTAGTGTAAAGGTATTTTTTAAAGTTTGTCTCTTTTAAAAGACTATTTATGATATTTTAATTTTTATAGGGACATTCATGATATTAGACTTATTTGGAATAGTGATGAAATTTTTTCTATATATATTATATGAAAACTTCAAATACCCTTCTTATGATTTCACCTTTTCTCACTTTAGTACTATATAGTTTAAAGTATATCAAATTAGTACACTATAATTTCATACTTTCTCATCTTAGTACACTGATTTAATATTTTATTAAAAAAAATAAAACCATATGATACTAACTCGATACAAAGATAAAATCACTGGTACTAATTTGATACAAAATAAAATCAGAATACTAACTTGATATACTTTAAATTATAAGATACTAAAATGAAAAAATGTGAAACCATAAATTACTAACTTGGTACACTTTAAACCACAAAATATTAAAATAAAAAAATACAAAACCATAAAAGGTTTTTGAAATTTTCTCTATATTATATTATGAGTTAAACTGAAATACTATTTAATAACATTTGTTTCTTTTGTTATCAAATTTTTAACCATTATGTGAAAAATTATAAAATTAACATAATATTACTCTCTTATAGAGTTAAGTGATATCTCTAAGATTGAGTAATTTTTACTGAAATATAATATTTAATTTAATAATTAAAAATGATCAAACGATTTAATATGAAAGCTAAAAACTTAATAACGAAAAATAGATAAATATTATTAATAATATTCTAGCCCAACCGACTATACTATATATTAAAATTATTATATATTTTAAGCCTCGATAAATCTTATAAATCGCACGGTGCAACTGCGGATTATCGCGGTGCACTTACGGTGCACGATGTGTTTGGACCACGCATACTCAACAAAACTTGTGCACATGTAGAAATCAAAATCCCAATGCACCGAACGATGTGTTTTAGTACATACACCATGTAGCTGAAAATATTTGCCCCTTCATCTTTCTGTACCTCTTCTCTTTCTTAACAAAAAAAAAACCACAATTTTGCTTTCCATTATTCACGTTTACACTCGTGATCCAAACACGCCCCTAACTGCATTATATTTTCATATTATTACACATTAAATTGGCATGTTTTGATTGCTTACAAACAAAACAAAATTTTAATTACTTGCAACAAGATATATAACACTTCTCCAGGTATCACATTTGTAAGAAAAAAGCAATCATAGAGAAACAGTTATCACGCAGGTGAAAACGAACAAAAAGACTAAAAATAAACAAAATTCAATAATATCAATGTTTACAGTGGATGATACTTAAAAGATAATTTGACGAGTCATAATAAAAATTCTTGGCAAACACTAAATTGTTCAAATAAGACCAGAGAAATTACAAGAGAAATATAATAATATATTATAGTATCATCATCATCATCTAATTTTAATTTTAAGATGAGGTAGGCTAGAATAATAGATATTAGAAATTGAGTTAGGTAAAATATGGATGGATGGATGTCGTCAGGCGCGTTCACCGCGGATGCGGCGGGCGAGCTGGATGTCCTTGGGCATGATGGTGACGCGCTTGGCGTGGATGGCGCAGAGGTTGGTGTCCTCGAAGAGGCCGACAAGGTAGGCCTCGGCGGCCTCCTGGAGGGCGAGGACGGCGTGGCTCTGGAAGCGGAGGTCCGTCTTGAAGTCCTGCGCGATCTCGCGGACGAGGCGCTGGAACGGCAGCTTCCGGATGAGCAGCTCCGTGCTCTTCTGGTACTTGCGGATCTCCCGCAGCGCCACCGTCCCCGGCCGGTACCGGTGCGGCTTCTTCACCCCTCCCGTCGTCGGCGCCGACTTCCTCGCCGCCTTCGTCGCCAGCTGCTTCCGCGGCGCCTTCCCCCCCGTCGACTTCCTCGCCGTCTGCTTCGTCCGCGCCATCCCCGGCCCCTAGGGTTAGGGTTTGGGTTTTCCCCGACCTTCCACCTACTTCTTTTACTTCCGAAGCAAAGAGAGAGAGAGAGAGAGAGAGATTGTGTTATGTTAATAATAATAATTTGCGGGCGTGGTTTATTTATATATATAGAGAGAGAGAGAGAGAGGGGTGGGGGTGTTATTATTATTATTATTATTATTATTATTATTACTACTACTATAAGGCGGCGGTGGTGGTGGTGACGTGGGAATGGCGGTTACGCGAACGGTATGTTTTTTTTTGGGACTTTTTGGATGGAGGGAGGGAGGAGATCGGACGGATGAGACTGTTTTAAGAGAAGCACGCGATCCGTGTGCTCTCTTCTGATTGGTTCGCGTGAGCTGGGACGGATCGTGGCGGGGGTTTTTGTCAAGAGTCGAGACAAAGCCTAGTCAAACGCGTGAGTACATCCCTCTCTTATTTTGTGCACGAGTCGGACTCCGACTCGGGCCCGGTTGGTCCGGCGGGCTTTGTTTGTCGACACTTACTAATTAAAAAAAAATTAAAAATATTATTTAAAATTTATATTTTTTTAATATATAAAATTTTGAAAATTAAAAAATATTGAACATTAATAATTTTGAAATGTAAAGATAGTATTATCTTTAATAAAAAATATTTTTTTATATAATATAATAAAATATGTAAATCTTATAATCCCTATTTTAAGATTGATAAAAATTCAAATAAATTTTACTATCAAGAAAATTTGATGTGATAAGTAAAATATTAATGACATTAAAATAAAATGGATATAAAATATACATTGGTATTGATAGTATTACTTTAGTAAAATAACTAGTCTGTGCGTTGCAATGGGTTTGGTGGTTGGTATCCGAAACTCAAGTTTGAATCCTAGTTGATTCATATTTTTTAAGTTTATTTTAAATAAAATAAACGAAGCGGGTCTATCTATCTCTCTCTCTCTCAAAAAAAAAAAAAAAAAAAAAAAAAACTAGTCTGCCCTGCAAGCAACTATTTCAACAAATTTATTTTACATACCGGCCAGTTCTAGAGCAAAGGGAACTGGTGGTTGAATAGAGCGAGTTAGTCTGGTTGATTCGCGATTTATATAAGTTTATTTAAATGAAATAAACGAAGCGGGCAGCGTTGTAGTAATACTACTTATTATGTAAAATCATAATTTTACCCTTCGACAACCCGAAACCCAATTAATTATTTTCATATCTCTCTCTCTCTCCCTTTCCCTTTTCTCTCGCACGCCTCTTTCTCTCGCTCTCTTTTGCACGCCTCTCTCTCTTTCTATCTCTTTCTCTCTCGCATGACATCTATCATCTTCTATTGTATCGTCCTCCCAGATAATCATCACGATCTCCTTCCCTCTATTCGTCATTTCCGCATATATATTTAATCATTTTTTCTCTCTCGCTACCGACACATTATTTTCGAATTGAAATTAGATTTGATTTGAAGTTTTTTTTTTCATGTTAGGTCTTTTTATTTTATTATTTATTAATATAATTAATTTACTAGTGCAATTATATTTTTATAAAAAATAATATTTAAATGACCACAATAAAAATAATTTTGGAAAAACAACACTTTTATACCAGGATTACTAAATTTTATAAACTGAACCAAACATAGTAACGTTATAAACACTACAATCCAGTATTATATTACTGTATTAAACCAAACGCGCTAATATAGCATCAGTAGTAATCTCACGCCGAAATTCAAGATACCTGGATATATCGAGATACTCTATAATATTACATAACTCGAACTAAACGCGCCCTAAATATTATTTTATATATAATATAATATTAAATTAGTACTGAACTTATGTCAAATTTTTGCTCATGTGATTGAGTTTTACTTCGTTGTTATACTCTGTTTGTTTCCGTATGTAATATTACGTTTTACATATTGTGGTTAGTCGGTTATATTTTTTTATATTTTTTTTCAGCTCCGTTCTATATATCCAATAGCGTTAGATTTAGCTTAATACTAAACTAAGCCTTAATAAGCATAGAAGATAGAAGATGAGTTTTGCTTCTTAAATTATCCCAATCATAGGAATGCTCTAACCCAAATCTAATCCAAAAATTATTGTATATAGATTAGAATTGTACGATTGGATCAGGATTTAGTTTCGGATACGGGACTTCGAGTTAGAATTATTTTTTATGTTCGGATTCAAATTCGGATTCATTATTTTTTTCCGGATCTGAACCAAGATTGAAATTTTTTTCCAGATTTGATATATTCTTCGTGAGTTGAGCTAGAATACTATCGGTAGCAAACGGACTCCATTGCCACTCATTTATTTTTTATGATGGAGTCTCCAAATCGATGACCGGCACGGTTGAATATGATCTATATCACTTGAAGTATCTAGAAATCAAATTTCATGCTTTTCCGATATTGTTCTCTTGTCCATCAAGTGGGCGTAAAAGTAAATATCCTATAAAATGTGATGATAGCACTTTTGTAATCAAGATCGAAAGTATAGATTTTATTCTAAATAGTTTAAAGCATTTTCTAACCAAAATTCAATTGATTTGGATAGCTTTACACCGTTAAGTTTAACGAGAAAACACCTCATATCTATCATTAAAATTACAAATTTTGAAATCCTTTGATCATTAGGCAAATGATGTCGAAGAGATTTGAAATTTGATTTCTAAACATTTAAAGTGGTATAAATTATGTTCAACGATGCCGATCTATCATCGAAAACAAATGGGTGGCAAAGAAACTCGTTTGCTATCGATAGCATTCCAACTCAATTCTATTTTTCATATTTGACATCATTTGTTTAAAAAAAAATTCAACTTTTTAATTATTTTTACGATTCATATCCGTATTTTGATGGTATCTTAATCTATTTTTATCTTATATGAATTTAAATTTTAGTATCCAACTATTATCTAATTCCAAATTTGATTTGGGATTCGATATAAAAATATGAATATGGATATGAATTAGATACCACCTGAACTAAAAGATTCTTACTTGTTAATTAAGAAATGCCACTTATAAATCCAAATATAAAATTTAAATCTTACATTTTATAATTTTAATATTAAAAAGTTAATAAATTTAGCGTAGTTGTGATAATCTTTAAATGAACAAAATTTTTAAACACATGTTCAAATATAGCATCAATGCATATATGTTATGTAATGAAAAATTAATTTGGGTTTGGTTTGGTGTTAGGTTCGAATTTTGGTCGAATACAAACAAAATTTTTATGTTATGTCCGTATTCGATATACCCGTTTAGCACCGAATACACCCGCCCTCTCCGGATTTCGATTCCGATAAAGTTTAGAATATCGGTACCCACTGAAATTTTTATTCCAGACGCCTTAGCCCCCGTTTGGTTCGGGGTTAAAGAAAAACTAGTTATTTTAGGGATAGAGTTAAGTTTGGAGTTAAGGTAGGGTTAGAGTAGAGTATTTTTGTGTTTGGTTGGAGATTTGAGTTAGTCGAGAATAGTAAAAATGGTGTTTGGTTGGAGTAGGTGGGATAAGAAGAATAGTTGATTATTATGAATAGAAAATAATGTTTGATTTGAGTTTGGTGGGATTAGATGGGATTAGCTAAGCTGAAATAATCCATTTGAGGTGGGATTAACTAACCCCACCTATTTTTTAGAATGTTTGGGAATAAAATAAAAATTAAGAGATTATTTCACCCCTTAACCCTCAATCAAACTGGGGCTTAGTGAGTTTGTTGCGTGACGTTGCGAATCATTTACACTCATGAAAAGTGAATGACTTTGATTTAATCATTCATGCACTCTTACACACTGTTTAGATTGGCTACAAGAGGGGGGTCTTATTCCCCATCTTGTATCCAAACAAGAGTTGGGATAGGTGGGAATAGTTCCCACCTTATCGGATTATATCGGTATAACTTGGTATGGGGTGGGAACAAGTTGTTCCCACTGTAGAGAGAGAGAAATATGTTTTAAATTAGAATTTAAATTTTTAAAATTTAAAATTTAAAATTTTAAAATTAAAATTTATAATTTAAAATTCTAAATTTTAAAGTTTAAATTTTAATTTAGATATTTTAAATGTTTAAATTTTAAATTTGATGTTTTATATATTTCAAATTTAAATTTGGTCATAAATATAAATTTTTAAAATTTTAAATTAAAAAATTGAAAATATAAATATAAATTTTAAATTAAATAATTAAAAATTTAAAATTATAAATGCAAAATTTAAAAATTCAAATATAATAAGAGGGATAATATTATTATTTTTAATTTATATCTATCTATTATTCTTCTTATTTTATCTTATCTATGCAAATACTATTTTTCTTATTCTCGAGAACAATATAATTTTTTTCTAACTATAAAATTTCTCTAGTTCTCACTTATAACTGAACTTATATCTATCTCTGAAATAAGGCAGTTCTTATTTATAACCGAACCAAACGAAACCTTAAATCACATGAATTTATCATGACTTTATTTAATCATATATAGAACTAGACTACTATGCTATTAATAGCACAAAGTTATTGGTGCTACCAAGTTTTTGACCATTGGATTAAGAGATGTGTGGTTAGGATGATGTGGGCCCCCAAGGGTTAAGTGGGTGGTTGGTTGAATAGTATGATCTAACGGGTAAGAATGATCAAAGGGTAGATCTAACGAGAAAACTTGGTAGCGGCAAGTCTTCGTCTTATTAATAAGCATGTAGTAGAACTCATCATATATATATATATATATATATATATAGAGAGAGAGAGAGAGAGAGAGAGAGAGAGAGAGAGCACCTTTTTTAATGCCAAAATGCAGATGAATCCGAATTGGGCACGTATTAAAATATTAAAATATATGGTTAATTTCATATAGACTAATGTAGAACCTCACGTGATGCAGCGGATAAAAATTATAGTAAAAATTGACCGACTTCTTATTTCTTCTCAAAAAAGGAGCAATTGGTAGGCGCGGTCCATCGTTGGTTTTCAACTTGTCAGATCAATATCAAAAAAATGAAAAATTTATAAAAATATCAAATATGAAAACATATATATGTATTTGTAATTTAGTTTGCACAAAGTAAAAAAGTACAACAATAAAAAATTAGACATTCACATTTAAATTTAAATTTTAAATTTTAAATTTTAAATTTATATTTTAGTGAATCAAATTAAAATTTTAAATTTAAATTTAAAAATCTACCGATAATTTTTGAAATCGCCCAATACTTTGTCTTCCCACTCACCAACTCTTCAATTAACGGGTTCCTATAGTCTGTTAACATAACATATAAATAAATCGCTTTCACAAAAAACCGAATAAAATAAATTTTTTTCACACTCTTTTTTTTTGTGTTCATACTGTTTTTATTTATTAATATCTTTTGGTAAGTTAAAATTTTTATATTATTAATTTTCTATCTTTTATAGTATTAGCATGCTGAATAATTTCACTAGTTTAGAAATAAAAGTGATATTTTAAAACTAAACTAGCCTCCAACCGTCGTCGAAACCGTCCTCCGTAGGAGGTATTCTATACTATCACACTTACACCACATCATCAATAACAAGCCAATCACATTCCTTCCTTTCAAACAAAAGTACAGTAAAAATATTTTTAAAATATATTTTTAAAAAGAATATTTTTAAAAAGAATATTTTGATTGTTTTGTTACGCCACGTCACATATATACCCGTTGCATTCTATAATTTTTCCCTCCGGAGAAACCAGTGGGTTAGCCCATTGGTCCTAAGGGTACCGAAACAAAACAATTAAAGACACAACCCAAATTGGGGTCAAATATTAGAAACTAAAATCTAATAATTGGAACATTGATGTGAATGAAATTAATGCCGAAATTCAACTTCGGGCATTTAATTCGTAATTAAGGTTTTGTTTGGATAGACATAATAATAATAATAAGACCTAAGCTAAGCTGACATACTATCAATAGCACAAGTGTTTAGTGCTATTAGGTTTTCGATCCTTAGATGAAAAAATGAACGGCTAGGATGATGTGGCTCACCCTTTAGAGTTGAGTAAGTTATTGGTTTAATAATATAATCTAACGGGTGAAAATAGTAAAGGGTTAAATCTAACGGTGAAAAACTTGATAGCACAAAACGCTTAGTGCTATTGATAGTATCCCAATTGAACCCTGATAATAATTATTTTTTGAGAGAAAGGTAGCACGCTACCTGCTTCATTCATAAAGTAAGTGAATTAAACTACAAAGAGTGAGGCAGCCGAGGCCTCGAAAGAGCGAAAAGTCAGCAGAAAAAGATAACAAGAAACGAAAAACTCGGTACAGAAAAAAAGAAAGCAACAAAAAGTGCAACAAAAACAACGGGTGTGCCTCACACCAGCTTCATCCAGCTCTACAGAACTCGGCCCACTCCTTCACCAAAAGTCCAACACGGTGGGCGGAAGAGACAGTATCCATTTGTAGGTTCCGAAAAACAACATTGTTTCTCTCGCACCAAATCGTCCACCAAATGGCCGCCACAAGAATCGAGGTCAATGCGGTGTCACCCTGTGCCCCCTTCCCTGCCAGCGCCTCCCAAACGGTATTGACATCTTCCATGGAGGTAAGAGCGTGGGGGGCGTCAAGAGAGATAAAAAGAAATCTGCTAACAACACAACCCACCAACAGATGGTCTACAGACTCTAGAGTGTCGGCACATAAGACACATTTGTTATTTCCCGACCATCCACTTTTAATCAGATTGTCCACAGTGGGTAACTTCTTTTTTAAGGCTAACCAAAGAAAAATTCTAACTTTTGTCGAAATTTTTAGCTTCCAAATAGCAGGCGTCACAACATCTTTTATACCCCCCGTCCTGATGAGTGAGTACACTGATTTGACAGTAAAATTGTTACCAGAATTCCATCTCCAGAGGATGACGTCGGGATGATTACTAACGCAGGCGTTAGCGATTGTGTTCTTAAACTCCCAAATTCTCTGCCTACTAATATGAGGGTTAGAACTCGCCCATCTGAAAATCTTCCGCCACCTCCAGCCAGAGGCAGAGAAAAACTCGTTGACTAGTGCATCTTTTAGGTCGACGTGAGCAAAAATGTAAAGAAAACACGACTTAAGAGAAATTTCACCGCACCATCTATCGAACCAGAAATCAATGAGCACTCCGTCTCCAAGCTTGTAACACAGTCCACTTCTGAAAACGTCTTTCATCTCTAACACATTTTTCCACCATTGCGAAGCTGGTTGAAAAGTCCGTCCTTCGAATAATGATCGCCTTCTTAAATAATAAAGTCCCCTGATCAACTTGGCCCATTGTTGGCTTATTTCGGTGAAAAAACGCCACCACCACTTGGTTATTAGAACTTTATTCATGGTAGTCAAATCCTTCACACCTAGACTTCCTTCCTCTCGACTCATACACACGTTTTTCCACGCAACTAGGTGGATACCCCCGGTATAACTCGCCCGTCTGCTCCAAAAAAAGTCCTTTCGCAACGCCTCCATGCGTTTCAAGACCCATTTGGGTGCTTTAAAAACAGCGAAAAAATGCATTAGCAGGTTAGAAAGAACTGAATTGACCAGAGTTAAGCGACCGCCTCTAGAAAGAAGTTTAGCCTGCCAACCGTCGATCGTCCTCTGAAATTTATCTATGACACCTATCCAATCTTCTTTTTTAAGCTTTCTAAACGTCAACGGTAGACCCAAATATTTCAAGGGCAAACTGCCAATTTTACACTGCAAGATACTAGAGAGTCTAACATCTTTTCCACCCTTACTTCCCATATAAAATAATTCAGATTTTTCTTTATTAATCCTAATCCTGGATGCCCACTCAAATAGATTCCACATAAATTTGAGATTTCGGATATATCTTTTTTTCGCCGCACAGAAGAATAAGGTATCGTCGGCATACTGTATCAGAGTTACCGAGTTATCGCGTGTTGGTCCAATTCCTTCAATAAGATTAGACTCCTTTGCTCGTTCAGTCATCCTAGCCAGACACTCAACCACCAATAAAAAAAGATAGGGAGATAAAGGGTCGCCCTGGCGTACACCTCTTTTAGATTTGATCCACTTAGTTGCAACACCATTGACTAATATTGCTAACTTTGAGTTACAAACACACTCATTTATCCATCCGCACCATTTGTCGTTGAAGCCTAGCCACTCTAAGACCTTTCTAAGAAAATACCAGTTGACCTTGTCATATGCCTTCTCAAAATCAACTTTTATTCCCACTTCTTCCACAGTCTCCTTAAAACCCCAAGTCGTAATTTCGTGGGCGGTTACAAAAGCGTCAGCCAAGAGACGCCCATTTAGAAAAGCCGATTGTCGTGTAGAGATCAGGTCCTGTATAACCCGTTCCAGCCGGTTTGCCAACACTTTGGAGATAATTTTTTGGATCCCGTTAAGTAGACTAATAGGTCTAAAATCGCTGGCTCTCGTCGCCCCTTCTTTTTTTTGGGATGAGACATAAGTAGGTATAGTCGATAAACCCTGATAATAATATTATTGTAAGGTAATTGTATATTATACTATACTAGTAACCCGCGCGATGTGGCGGGTAGATATTATTATAGCTAACTTTAAGATTTAGGGATTAAAACGGTCAAGCAATAGATATAAGTGAGCTACTTTTAAAAATACCAAAAGAAACCGACCATCCCTAGAGCAAGTAGTAAAGAGTTTGGTGGTTACCGACGGTTCCTAGAGCAAGTGGCAAAGGGCATGGTGGTTGGTACCCGAGGTCCCAAGTTCGAATCCTAGTTGATTCACATTTCCAGCTAAGTTTATTTCTAAATGAAATAAACGAAGCGGGTAGCGTGCTACCTATCTCTCTAAAAAAAAAAAGAGTTTGGTGGTTGGTATCTGAGGTCCCAAGTTCGAATCCTAGTTGATTCACATTTCCAGATAAGTTTATTTTTAAGTGAAATAAACGAAGCGGGTAGCGTGCTGCCCACCCTTTCTCTTAAAAAAAAAATCAAAAGAAATATGGAAAAAAAAAACATTTCTATTGAAGGGATTCTAACACGGCTTCGAAAAAATGAATAGATAAATAAATAATCAGATTTTAGGGATGTTCAAAGAATTGTGAGTAGCATAAATGGATAAATAAAATTATTGGTATCTTCTGTAATATTTAGAATAATATTATCGAAAGTTGATATATAAGACAAAGAAGAGGAAAGAAAAAATCCTATCCACCACACTTGGCAGCATAATTTTCAATCTTCAATATGCTCGGCATCTAATCCAGTCTATCATGATCCAAATGAAACATCCGGAATAGAGTACATTTGCTGCATAGAAATGCTGCATAGAAAAAATTGATAAATGATCTATTATATAGTCAACAAAAGATAATGAAAAGACTATAAAATAATTATTCAGATTCAACGAATATAAAAATCTAATGCGGCGGAAGATCGGAGGAGCAAAGAAGACAGTAAATCAGAATTTTTTTTGGCAAGAGAGGAAAACGGAAACGATGCGCAATCCGAAACGACGGGGACGGAAGGAGGATCGAACCCAGTCGGAGCAACAACTTTAGGGCGACGAACCGAGATCTAGGGATGTGTCAACCTGTTTGATCAATGAGAAGATAAACCTATTCAATGGAAAGAAATTAGTAGCCGATTTATCTTTCCATGAGTGAACTGAAAATAAATAAGTAGGTAAAAACTAATAGGTGGAAGAAAGCGGGTCCTAATCAACACTAAAGGAGACCCACGGTTCAATGTAAAATCGGAAAGATCAACGGATTCATCATAAAAAAAAAAGATAAGAAACAATGACAGGTGAGGCCCACGTTCCTTTAATTTAGAAAAATATTAAACCGGTTCAATGTAAAGTGGGAAGATCAACTGGTGAAGCTTCTAGAAGAAAGCGGTCCCAATCAACATTAAAGGGGACCCACGGTTCAATGTAAAATCGGAAAGATCAATGAATTCATCAGAGGTAAAAGAGAAAAAAGAGAAAAAATAATGACAAATGGGACAAACAATCTTTTAATTTAGAAAAATATTAAACCGGTTTAATATAAAGCAAAATATTAAACCGGTTTAATATAAAGCAAAATATTAAACCGGTTTAATATAAAGCGGAAAGATCAACCGGCAATGAGTTATAAATAATAATAGGTTTGTCCCACAATTTTCTAATGGAAGGAAATGATGCCACGTGAACAAAATTATGAGATTTAATATAAGTTAATAGAAATAGATAATAGATAATAGATTAATAGATAGATAATAGATAATAGATAATAGATTAATAGATAGATAATAGATGCTGGCTAAAAAATGAATTAATTCTGTATTCAAAATTAGAATTTTAGTTTCTTAAGCCAAAAATTTAAATTTAATATAAGTTTGATATTTGAATTTGGTTTTAAATTTAAGTTCTGACTATTTACTTGAATTTTAATTATATATTTAAATTTTAAGTTTAAATTGTTCACTCAAATTGGGATTTAAAATTTGATTACATATTTGAATAGTCCCCAGAGCAAGTGGCAAAGGGCTTGGTGGTTGGTATTCGAGACACGAGTTCGAATCCTAGTTGATTCATATTTATAGCTAAGTTTATTTCTTAATGAAATAAACGAAGCGGGTAGCGTGCTACCTATCTCTCAAAATATATATATATTTTTTTATTAAAATATTTTTGGATTTTAATCTTAATATGATTTTGATTCTCATTCTTCTTATGGACCAATTAAATTAGGAGTTTTCATCGTTTTGTTTGTTTTTTTGGGTCTAGTTTTATTTATATCCCAATTCTACCCTCTCATTTTTCAAGTTATTATTATTATTTTTTTAAATTAAACGGGTGAAAAAGTTGTTTTCTCAATAATTTATAGGAACCAAACACCCTCTAGTTAACATGATTATTTTGATTGTGTTAATTATAGGTTTAGATCTAAATCTAATTATCTAATTATCTAATTATCTAATTAGATTTAGATCTCGTGAGTCGTGACTCGACCGCACGCAATGTGGGATGTGGCTCGCGATTAGCAGGTCCAATCCATTTGCTCTCGACCCGACGCCGAACCCAATAAGAACCGAGTCCACGTACCAACGACTCGGCGTATCGGAGCGCCTCCACCCTCTCTCCTCTTCCTCCTCTTCCTCTTCCTCTTCTCCCTTCGTCCCCAACGCAGCTAAAAATAAAAAATAAAAAAAAAGGCCACTTCGCCCCCTCGCGACCTCGACCCACGCCTCCCGTGGCCGCGCCCTCGCCCTCGCCCTCGCCCCCGCCGCCGTGTCGCTCGCCGAGATCGCGCGCTCCCCCTCCCCAATCCCCAGGTGAGCGAGCTACTTCTCGTACCCTTCTACTTGTTCCTCTACCTCTCAGGGGATCTCTTTGGGGTTTCTCTATCCTTTCGCGCTCCTTATCGCCCTCTCCGGGGGTTTCGTGAGTGTTCGAAGGGTTCGGCTTCGGGGCGTTCGATAATCCGTCGCAATTTCCGACAGGAACGGTGAGAGGAGGTGCCCTGGGCGAGGGAAGAGGCGGGGAGATCGCAGTTCGCTGTTTGTTGGTGTGCTAATGGTGTAAAGTTGTTACCTTTGGAGACTAGGTCGGGGAGTTGTAAGATGGGTGCGGATGATGGTGACGAGGGGCATGTCCTCGGGGCGGAAGGGAACTCGGACGACGACGAGCGGCCGCTGGGATCGCTGTTCAGGAAGAAGAAGATCCGTGTTCCGAGGAAGGGACGGGAAGCGGCGCCGGAAGCTAGGGCGGAGGGAAACCCTAGAATCGACGAGAGGGGCTCCGGTGAGGTCAATGATACATTGGCTACCATGCGGAAGAAGCTGAAGCGCCGGAGAAGGGCTGGAGAGGCCGATGGCGCCGGATCTGGAGTCGGACAAGATTCTACCACTTTGGATGGAGATAGGGTTTCAGAGCAAAAGGGAGCTGCAGCAGAGGTTGATAATTGCTCGGACCATTCTTCTGATTTGGTTAATGATTCGCTCTCGGCCTTCCTAACTTCGCGGTCGGTTCGGAGGTCAAGACAAGTTTCTAAGAAATCCAACGAAAGAGCTCCACGTGGTAATGACGATGCGAAACGAAGCCTTAATAAGGCCTCGGATGATGTTTATGGTGGCAAAAATGGTGAGATGAGTACACGTGCTGATCGGTGCTCGACTCCGAATTCGGATGATGAGCTACTCGCCAATCAGCGTATCGTGGGAAAAACTCGGAAAGGGAGAGCTGGAAATAAAACTGCTCTAAAGCAGCCGATCCGAATTCCTAGCCGAGTTTCTAGGAAATCACTTTCTTCTTCTGCTCAAGAATTATTAGTTTCCATTTCAGGATCGGAAGTGAAGAATGTAGAAAATGATTTTGACAGTTCCTATAGAAAGTTGGACTGTAATGTAGATAACTCAGCACCTTCCTTAATTCAGGTGAAGGATTCTGATTCCGTTTTGAAGGCGAAGGATGATAGATTGTCGGCAACTCAGAGAGAAAACAACTCAATCCAAGCTTCTGACAGAGCCTCAGAAGATGGATCAGACCATTTTATTAGTGGGAATGTAACTCAGTTAAAAGTTCCAACATGGACAATTGATGGCGCTGGGTTGAAACCATGTTCTGGAGAGCTCATTGAAGATTCTGCATTAGCATCTAGTAATGAAACAAATCAGAAGACTGAAGGTGTTTCTGAAGAAAATCGGAGAAACATTGATCGGGTAGATCTCTCTTGCGATGAAACACCAAATCAGGAAAACATCATGAACGGAGATGGTGTAGTTCTGACTTTTCAGAAAGAAGTTGAAAAACCATCTCTACGTGAAAAGGAGATATCTTTTGTTTTGTTAAGCCGGAAGTCAGAAGCTATTGCGGATTGTGACAAATTGTTACAACAGTCCCCTGATAACTGTGAGGGATCTTTGCCAAGATCCGATGGCAAAAGCTCTCAAGATGACGGTCTCTCTTCATATGTTAATATATCAGTAACGTCTCATCAAGTAGTTGAAGATTCAGCTGTTCCTTTCACTAATTGTAATGGCGTACCATCTGCTAATGCATGCGTAGATCAATCTGTCAGAGGAATCTCAGTTGTAAATAAATCAGCGGCTGATGCTTTCAAAGAGCCCTCTCCTCCTATGAGCATGAAGGAAGGTGGAATTACGAAAGAAACGAATGAATATGATGTACAATTGGACCCTGACAATGCAGAAAATCAATCAATGGTGCCACGGGCAATGAGAAATGCTAAAAAACGCAGGCATGGTGACATGGCATATGAGGGAGATGCTGATTGGGATGTTCTGATGCACGAGCAAGGATTGTTTACCAATATTTCTATAGATTGTAGAGACCGGTCTATCAAATCAAAAGATAAGTCTAATGCTGACTCAAATTTGCAAGTTTTTGATGATGCTACCTATGGTGCTGCTGCTGCAGTGGCGGCTGGTCTGAAAGCTCGAGCTGTTAGTCCAATTGAAAAGATCAAATTCAAAGATTTCTTAAAGCGCAAGGGTGGCCTCCAGGAATATCTGGACTGCAGGTCAGCTATAGCTTATAAAGGATCTTTTATTTATTGAATTTCTTTTAGCCTAGCTCATTTAATTTCCTTCATTGTGTTGGAATTTTAGCTGCTGTGCTGCTCTTTTTACTGGCTTTTGCATGTTTAAACTATGATATGCTTCTATTTCCTTTAATTTCCTGGAACAAGTATTCGGTATTCTTAAGCTAAGTGTTCAGTATGTTAGTATTTTTTGGTTAGCTTACACCCTTTAGACTCAAAAAGTCTTTTGATTGATCATTAATGAAATATCCGGATGAGACAGTTTGGACGATTTTTATGCTTCTTATTTTGAGAAATTTCTCGAGAATTAGACTTGACCATTTGTATTCTCATGTATCAAATGTTGATGTGTGATTTGTAGTACTTGCCTGTCAGTCTATTGTTTAACAATTTTATGTTCATACTTCCTTTGCAAAAAACTATTCTGTGGGAATCAGATTGTCTTCCAACTTAAATGAGCCTTAAGTCTTCAATTACTCAGTTAGTTCAATCTTATAAACTAGGCCATCTTTCTGTTGCCCACTCAGCGATTCTATGCCCATTGGGACCCAAGTTGTAGGATATCTGAATTAACAATAATAAAATGACAGTCCTTTTGTTTGGTTGCTGTCACATGACTAGAGTTGAACAATTGCATAAATGGATGACATTGAGAGCATTACTATGAATATTGCCATTATTGGGCCATAATAACAATTAGATGAATTTGCACGTGATACACTCCAGTTTGCATGTGATGCAATCCATCTTTACGGTATATTTCTATACAAAACTTTTTTAAGTTTTCTCCTGGTAGGCATTGTATATGTTTTTTTTTCCTTCTCTCTTTTCTTTCTTTCTTTCTTTCACTCTTCTTTTGGCTTATCAGAGCACAGAAATGTATTAGTTGCACTTTAGCCCTTTTAATTCTAATCCTCTATATTTGATTTTATCTGTATTTCTGTGCATCTCAGGAACTTGATACTAAGTCACTGGAGTAAAGATGTTAAACTCATATTGCCTCTTGGTGACTGTGGTATAGCTGATTCTCCTTCTGAAGATGAATCGTCACGGGATTCTCTTATTCGTGAAATATATCAATTTCTAGACCGTAATGTAAATTTCTCTTTTTAGCTTTGTTTGTTATTTCTTAATCATATACGAGACATTATTTTTTGACATTTAGGCTAAGTGTCAACTGGTGGAACCTAAGCTACTATTCCTTTTTTGTCATACAGCTATTCTAATCAGTTTCCAACTGTACTGGCATACCAGTGATAAGTAATTAGTGACTACCTGATTTTCTTTTAATAGTCAAAGATAAGCTATCTTAATCATAATTCATAATAATTTTTCTTAAGCAAGTTTGGTAATAATTAATTGCCTTCTATATTAATATTGGATGAATATTTCTACAGTTTTCCAAATTTTGTCAGCTATTCAATGACTAATTCTTATTTTTCTTTGAGGGAATAAGACAAACACCTTCAGATAATGTCATTCATTTCTGTACACCATTTTTTGCAGGGCTATATAAATACAGGAATTGCATTGGAAAACAGGGCAAATAAACTTTTATATACGCCTCACTCAGAGGTTGCATGTGATTTTGAACTTAATGAAAGTTATGGACCGAACGGTGCCGGTCGCAATAATGAAATTGCCTCCTCTCCTGGAAATGATGCAGCTGCTGACAATACTAAACCCCTCAATGCTCCGGAAACAGAATTTGATGCACATGCTCAAGCGTACACTGAGCATGAAAAAGAGCCCTCTGCATACATTGGAAAAGCAGGTGGTATAACTGATTCTGATTTGACAGGCTGCAAGAGAATAATTGTTGTTGGTGCTGGCCCTGCCGGCTTAACTGCTGCACGCCATTTGCAGCGCCAAGGCTTTTTTGTCACTGTTCTCGAGGCTCGAGATCGGATAGGTGGTCGGGTGTGCACGGATCGTACATCCCTTTCGGTTCCTGTGGATCTTGGTGCTAGCATTATTACTGGTGTTGAGGCCGATATTGCCACTGAAAGAAGGCCCGATCCTTCCTCTTTAATCTGTACCCAATTGGGCCTTGAGTTAACTGTATTGAATAGTCACTGCCCTCTTTATGATTTAGTAACGGGTGATAAAGTTCCTGCAGATTTGGATGAAGCTTTGGAAGCTGAGTACAATAGTCTTCTTGATGAGATGGTATTGGTTGTTGCTCAAAATGGCGAAGGTGCATTTAAAATGTCACTTGAAGATGGACTGGAACGTCTTCTTAGGAAACGTCGTATGACTCAGTCAACATCATTTATTGCAACTGATCAGTATAAAATGATCTGTGATTCCCAATGTGTAGATGCTTCAAAGTTTGGGTCAACAGATAGTGGAATCATCAGTAATGAAGGAAGCGATAAAACAGATGTATTGAGTCCTCTTGAGAGGAGAGTAATGGATTGGCACTTTGCACATTTAGAATATGGCTGTGCTGCTATGCTTAAGGATGTTTCCCTTCCGCATTGGAACCAAGATGACATATATGGAGGATTTGGGGGGCCTCATTGCATGATTAAAGGAGGTTACAGTACTGTTATAGAAAGCTTAGGCAAAGGACTTGATATTCGCCTAAAGCATATTGTTACCAAAGTAGAGTATGAAACCAAGGAATCAGATGATGTTTGTCAGAATCAAAACAAAGTGAAAGTATGCACTTCAAATGGTAGTGAGTTTGTTGGTGATGCAGTCTTGATCACTGTCCCACTTGGGTGCCTAAAAGTCGAGGCCATTAAGTTCTCTCCTTGCCTACCAGATTGGAAACAGCTGGCCATCCAAAGGCTCGGTTTTGGTGTTTTAAATAAGGTAGTCTTGGAGTTCCCCGAAGTCTTTTGGGATGATACTGTTGATTACTTTGGGACAACTGCAGAAGAAACGGCGCACAGGGGTCAATGCTTTATGTTTTGGAATGTGAAGAAGACAGTTGGTGCACCTGTTCTTATAGGACTGGTGGTTGGAAAGGCAGCTATTGATGGGCAAAGCATGAGCTCCTATGATCATGTAAACTATGCTTTGATGGTTCTTCGTAGGCTTTTTGGCCAGGCTTCTGTACCAGATCCAGTTGCTTTTGTGGTGACAAACTGGGGCACTGATCCTTTCAGTAGAGGTGCATATTCGTATGTTGCTAAAGGGGCTTCTGGACAAGACTATGATATTTTGGGTAGACCAGTTGCAAACTGCTTATTTTTCGCTGGTGAAGCAACCTGCAAAGAGCACCCTGATACTGTTGGTGGTGCAATGCTTAGTGGTCTTCGCGAAGCTGTACGCATTATTGACGTACTAAATAGTGGTAAAGATTATATGGCGGAAGTTGAGGCTATGGAAACTGTTCAAAGACAGTCAGAAAGTGAGAAAAATGAAGCCAGAGACCTGTCAAAGAGGTTGGAAACATGCAAGTTTTCCAGTGATGCGATCCATTCATTGGTCCCTAAGGAAGCCTTGCTACGAGATATGTTCTCTAGTGCAAAGACTACATCCGGGCGGCTACATTTGGCCAAAGAGCTACTGCGCCTTCCTGTTGAAGTCCTAAAGTCCTTTGCTGGGAACAAAGAAGGACTAGGCACACTCAACTCTTGGATACTTGTAAGAACAAAATGAAATCTAAGTGAGAATATGGTGGTTAATAGTTTGACTCTTAGGGTGTGTTTGGATCCTTGTAAAAGGATGCCGAAAAATTTTTTTTGCTGGAAAAATAATTTTCCGATGTTTGGTTGCTCGTAAAAACTTTTTTCCGGAAATTTTTTTTACAGATTTTCAGAAAAGTGAGCGTTTTTGTTTTCCGTTCCGTCCAAGCGGAAAACCAAAACTTGGAGCTGAAAAAAACGCGGCTCATGGGTGCGCTTTAGCACGGGGTCCACGAGGTGAACTTCACCTCGTGGACCTGCGTGAGAGAGTCCACTCATGGACCTACTCTCTCTCTCTCCCCCTCATTCATTATATAATATATATTTATATATATCTCATGGACCTACTCTCTCTCTCCCCCCCTCATACATTATATATATATATATATATATATATATATATATATATATATATATATATATATATATATATATATATATATATATATATATATATATATATATAATATTTCATTTTTATATAAATATATTATTGTATAATATTTTATTTATAAGTATATAGTAATTTATTTTATAGTATTAAATATATATACTATCATATATTATATTATAGACTTATTTTATAATATATTGTAATATATTTTATTTATAAATATAAACTATAATACTAATATATATAATATGATAATTATTATATATCAATAATATATAATATATAGAATAAAAGAAAATACATATAATAGTTTTCTATTTATAACTTTTCCTTTTTTCCTTTCAACCAAACAATCATAACGGAAAATATTTTTTTTTCCTAGAAACCAAACACTGAGTGTAAAATTATTTTCCTCTGAAATTTTTTTTTCCACCGAAATTTTTTTTTTCAAAGTTTTACGTGGAACCAAACACTCCCTTAGCTTGGAGTGTATACTTATCATTTTCTATTGTTCTCCACAGGATTCATTGGGCAAAAATGCTACTCAGCTCTTGCGCCATTGTGTCCGCTTGCTTATGCTTGTATCTACAGATTTGCTGGCTGTTCGTTTGTCTGGTATCAAATCTCTATACTGATTTTGGTTTAAAGTTATCTAGAGAGTACTATCTAACTGCATGCTCTCTACTCCTAAAAAATGTGTTATAAATTTTTAGTTTCGCATATGCATTTTTGTAGAATTACTGTTTATGTTTTTATGTTTTTTTTTCTTCTTTTCATGTTCATTTTTATTTTAATCTTTGGGTTTGTCTAATATAGAAATATGGCCATTGATTAATAAGGATGATTTAGCTAATATATCAGAAAAACCATTCTCAGTTTTGAGACTGGATTTTGATATCTTAGTTGCAGTTATTGCTATGATGAATGAGTGATCCCTACAAATAAAGATTCTAAAATAAGCCAAATCAGTAGAAAAAAAGTGGTACATGATCATTGTACACTGAATTTTCTGGTGAGGTTCAACAAAGTAATAAAGCTTTTCCCTTTTTTTTGGAAAGAATCTTATGTCTCACGCGGTTACACTTATAGTATATACTGAATTTATAGTATATACTGGATTTTGTTCTAATGCTCAAGTATTGATGTTATTTCTTTTAAGGCTGACAATTGTTGCTTTGCTGTGCTGATCTATTTTCCATCTTTTGTAGGCATTGGAAGGACAGTGAAAGAGAAAGTTTGTGTGCACACTAGCCGAGATATCCGTGCTATAGCGAGCCAACTTGTTAGCATGTGGATAGAAATATTCCGCAAGGAAAAAGCTAATAATGGTGGACTAAAGTTGTTCAGAAATATATCAGCCTCGGAAACAACTAAGATCAGAACTAAGGATTTACAACAGGGAAAACTACCTCTGCGCCTGACTAATGAAGTTATGGATAACAAAGGATCTCTAAAGATTCCAAAATCAGCTGGAAGCTATTCTCCATCCAAAGCGTACCATAAGAAATCTGATAGTAAGACAACTAATTTGGAAACCCCTATGGATACAAAATCTGAAGCAAACTCACTACGCTCCCGAAAACCAGCTCAAGGTCTGGAATCTGAGGTGGAGCATAATACCGTTATTTCAGAAGAAGAGGCTGCAGCCTACGCTGCTGCTGAAGCTGCGCGTGCTTCTGCCATAGCAGCAGCAAAGGTCTGTGTTGCAAAATATTTTTCCAGTTCTCTTAATTTCACTATAATTGCCGTAGGGTTTTTCTGTATAATCCCTATGAAATCTAAATTTTGGAGTATGTAGCCCTCAGAAGCGCTGTTTCTTATGAAAATTGTGTCATCCAATGCAGCCTCTTTTGTGTGTGTGTGTGTTCGCAAAGACATGTTTGTGTGCACCCTTTTTTTTTACTTCTTTTGCTGGTGGGTCTCTTTTTCTTTTTTTTTTTCTTTTCGAAAGAGGGAGCCCTTGGGGGGGGGGGGGGGGGGGGTTTTTTTCTTTTTGTGAGAGTGATGTTTTTCTAAGTATAACAGTGTAAGTTTATTTATAGGATATATATGTAAATTCTCTCTTTTGTAATGTTTCGGCCAATGAACTGACATTAGATATCTTGTTGTTGCGTGCAGGCATATGCCTCTTCAGAAGCAGAGGCAACTACTTCTCGAGAGCTTCCAAAAATACCATCATTCCATAAATTTGCTAGGCGAGAGCATAATCTGCAAATGGATGAAACTGATTTTAGAAAAAAATGGTCTGCAGGCAGTTTTGGAAGACAAGACTCTGTAACTGAAATTGATACAAGAAATTGCAAGGTTAGGAATTGGTCGGTTGATTTCACCGCAACCTATGCCAATCCAGAGGCTTCAAGAATGTCTGGTGATAACTATACACAGCGAAGCCTTTCGAATGAGATGGCATGTCCTTTAAATCTTCGAGAACATTCTGGAGAAAGTGTTGTAGACAGTCGATTGACAAGGGCGTGGGTTGATACTGATAATGTTGGCACTGGAGGAGTCAAGGATTTTTCTGCCATTGAGAGGTGGCAGTCACAAGCAATGGATGCAGATGCTGATTTTTATAGAAATTTGCGAATTCCTGATGAAGAAGATTCAAATAAAATTTTCAGATTACACACTGTAAACCACCAAAAGCGGACTGATGGAAGTTCTGCCTCCCAAGTTGCTGAAAGCAAACCTATATTAGATGGTCGATCGCGAGTAGAGCATATCAAACAGGGTGTTGTGGACTATGTTGCATCGTTACTGATGCCTCTTTATAAAACTAGGAAGCTAGATAGAGATGGTTACAAGGCAATAATGAAGAAAGCTGTCACTAAGGTACTCTCTTTTCTACTTTTAGCTTGAAGAATTTATTTTATTTATTTATCTTTTAAAGTTAAAGAGAATTCATATTGATTAGTTGCATTTCACAGTTTCTGGCCTATGTCTGTTGAATGAAATATTGATAAATGTTCGTTTCCTGTCTACTCCAGAAGAGCCTGTGCTTCACGGTCTTCTTTTTTCAGCAATATTTAGATCTAATGATTTTTCTTTTATTTTTTTCTCTTGATTTATTGAATACTAAATGGTTTGAAAATTTTTGTCTACTTTTATTGCAACATTCCTTCTCTCGTCTTTGTTACCTAAACACGAACCACATTGTGTATTACATGCACAGAAAATCGTCAAAGGTTTTTTTTACTGTAATTGGCATTACTGAATTTACTGTGGCAATGATGCAGTATTAACTCTTATCTTTCTAATGTTTTGCTCTCTCTGCTTTGATCTTGGCAGGTTATGGAGCAATGCACAGAGGCAGAAAAGGCAATGACTGTTTATGAGTTTCTTGATTTTAAGCGAAAGAATAAGGTTTGATCCTGGTTCATAATGAACAGCCTATTTAATTATGCTTAGTGTTTTTCTTCTGGCATGTTAGTGATGTGGTTGTTCTTTCTTTCTTTCGATTTATATTTTCTGACTGGTCAATGCTTTACTGCAGATTCGATCTTTTGTGGACAAGCTGATTGAGAAACATATGCAAGTAAATCAAACTCCAAATTCTTGATGTCTGAATGCTTGTTTTGTGAGTAATCATGTGCAAGGAAGCCATTACCTACAAAAGGGCCTTGTGCTCGTGACCTAAAGCAGGTCATAACTTTTGTCTCATAGATTGATGAAATCAGGAGGATGGTGATGATTTATGCAGCAGGAACAACAATTAGGATGATAATAATCAAGGATTCCGGAAATGGACATGGGTTTTCCGAAAGTGCTTCAGCTTTAGAGGAGTGGCCATGGATGACCTATGTCTGTTAAAGTTCTGAAAATATCAGCATTTTGCTCCTGCAATGACCCTTATGTGGAGATGGCTCTTTCTTGAAGTTTTATGTCATTCAAGGTGAATGAAAGAGAGAGAATGGCGATCAAATTCTATCTGGACTTGGATGGCCAACTGGTCTGGAACAGGATTCAAAGTGGCACTTTAACTTGGATTGAGAAAAGAAAGCCTCACATCCATTTGAGTATAAATTGTCATGAAGAGTATGTTCATGCAAATTAACAGAACCTGTACTTTTTAAGCTTTTGCAGATTAACCATATTCTTTCTTTAGGGAGTTCCATAGAAGAGACTAGATTATTTTCTTTTTTTTTCTTCCTGTACAGTTTTTGTTCATTCTAACAACAGTAAAACTTCAAAATGTTCATCCCTCCCTAGAGAAGAGGCTTGTGATGCTTTAGTTTGGAAAAGCAAAGTTAAGATTTATGACCATTTAATGTTCTTACAGAAATTTCATGTTTATATGATGTCTTATTTTCATGCCACATGCTACCATACTGGTATCACAAAGTATGGTTAAATAGAAAGTATAAATTTAAAGAATTCTTGGAAACAGGAAGTAAAATTTACTCTCTCTCAGCTGTAGCAAAAACGAGAAAGGACTTGTAAACTAAGAACAGAGAAATCCTTAGCAGTTTACATATGAAGAACTGAATTTCCTATCTTATTAGGTCATATTTCAATACCAGTGTATTGTCTCTCTTTTCTTCAGTTAGGACTTGTAAACTAAGAACAGAGAAATCCTTAGCAGTTTACATGTGAAGAACTGAATTTCCTATCTTATTAGGTCATATTTCAATACCAGTGTATTGTCTTTCTCTTTTCTTCAGTTAGTTGCCAGTGGAGAATTAAACTTCAGGGTGCATTGTAGTGGAAGAGTTTTGTTCTCCTAAAAGTTTTCTAGGCATCCTATGGTAACTTTCCCTTTAATGATCATAGGAGTGAAAAAATAAACCTCAGGAAGCCGTTTCCTTTAGGGTCAAGCTGTCAATATTTTGATGTTTGTTAAGGGAGTATTTTTCTCATATTTACTTTGGCTATGTCATTACTGTTGGATTTCCTGAGTTTGCTTTGTTGTTTGTGTCTCTGTCTCTTGTGGCTGTACACCTTTTTTTGGTTAAAGTTTGCACTGCTTGACAGCTTCTCGCCTTCAAATATTTTCAGGTTCCATGATTTTCCATGTCCTTAAATCTTTTATGGATTTTAAAGTAGTTACTTTTAATATCTTTTTTCATTTTTTTAGCAATCGACTAGGGCTCCTTTATTCACAGAAGTGGCTTAAATTCTGTTGCTACAATTATTTGAGTTCAGGTGCCCTTCACAATTTATGCTACAATTGTTTACAGCATGTTGCGGACTTTCTTCACCACTTAAATTGGATGTCTTCCCATTATGCGATTAATAAATATAGTAGGAAGAGTTACATATATGTAAGGTATATCATTTCTGTGTAATTATTTATACATCCTCTTATTTGTATGTCCTTTTTTGTCACTTTATATATACATATTTACTTTGGTGCAGGAGTCAAATTTAACAACAAAAAAAGGGGTTAATCTGGCCTACTGTATTTTCTCTCTCCTAATTATGTCCTAAATGTTCTTTCCTTTCTTTTTCACTTACAATGGAGTAGTGTTACTTGATCTTACATTATGCTGAAATAAGTTTGTGTTGACTAATTTCTGGTGTTAATTTTATTCAGATGATTGTTGAAATGCCTGCAGAAATTGACCGTCCTTATGTGCTCTAGAACCATAATTTATGATGCAGTGCAGTTTACTCGCCAGTTCCTGAAAGGTTAAATGTTTTTCCGGTATTGGTATTGTAACCTTAAGACATTAGTAGCTCATGTCATTTGTAGCTCAATTGAGGTAATGGCCACTTTCATTTACCTTTCTTTTCAGCAAGTTTTTGTAAGACAATTTTACCCTTGGCTTAGCCTGCTGCATTTAGATCTTAACCTTATTTGCAGACTTTATTCCTCGTTTCTTTTACTTTTTATTTGTTCATTCTCGAGGTATCCTGAAAATTATTTCTTTGATTTTTAATTTAGATCAATTTGCAGATCCATTTGTGGCACTGCTGGGGTGAATTGGCTGGAGTTCTTTGGTTTTGTTGAATTCTTTACGCTTCAGACATGTGTCATATAAGATTAAGCATACTGTATCTAAGGGCATTTTTATACTATGGAACCTGTTAAATGTGTGCTTCAAATTTGAAGTCTTCTGTTTCTTTTCCTTTTTTCCGGAAGAGGGTTTCAACCAATTTAGTCCAAAATGGTTCTTGCTACCTGGATGTTAAATATACAGTGAAGAGCTCAGATTTGCAATTTGATGTTGTTTGATCTAAAAACTCGTTTCTCTCTCCATTCTGAGTAAGGTGTTTGTGAGATCAGACAGGTACGGCAGTTCCTCCCCTCCCTTTATGTAGGTAGCCATTAATTATTTATCTTCTATATTTCTGGGTTATCCAGTAAGTTTTGTAAAGGTTCTGATCAGTTTTCCACCTTAGTTTTACAAATATACGTAACAAGATTATTTATACTTATTATGAGTGATATTCTTGTGCCTTTGGGACTGTTTGAGAACTTGCGGTGTTCCCTTTCCCCCACCCAACCCACCCCACCTCCTGCTTCAGAAGAGCGAGTCATGTTTCAGTGAAGCTATGCTTACGGTCTACTTTGGATGGGCTTGATGCTCTTTCCGTTTAAATTTCTTTTTTCTTTTTTAATTTTGTTTTGTGCTTTGATATGTGATTAATTGTTACACCTTTGAATTTCTTGGATTCTCGAGTAAGTTGCTGCGTTTTCTTGATTTAACACGAGAGCTATTTCAATGGTTATTAGGTGTATGAGATGGAATGGGTCGTTTGAAAGAGGCGGCGCACAGAATGTGGTGATGCAGTGGGTGCAGGCAATAATTTCTTCTATGTTGGTGCCGCGAGAAGAAAGCATTCTGTACTCGAGACATGCAGGTTTGGTTTGGTCTTCGAAAGTGAAAAATCGCTCATTGTCTTTGATATTAAATTTGCAGGTTTTGGTATTGACCGGGTAAGAATCTGTAGGCCCTATTTTACTAAAATGCTTTGTGATTGGAAGCACTAGAAGATGGTAAGATCGCAACTTATTCATCGGTAGGGTTTGTTTGGCAACAAATTACCAGGTTTTTGCAGTCTATTTGCGCTCTAATAAGAATATTGAAAGCTGCTTCGGACACATCACTGAATCCAAGGAAGTGGAGGCCAAACTTTATCCAGGTTATGTATACACTGATTGATTTATTGGCTGTCCACTCTTTTTACATTTTCTATTTGAGAAATTCGTGCTGTCGACACAGTTGCATTCTTTGATTTTTCTCGATTAGATTTTGGTACAATTTTACGAGATACAAATTTGTTTGCAGGATGTGCCAGTTCACACCTAACATGGTGGAAATAAGAAAATGCAAAATGTGATATGGCATATCTAACCCAAAGTCATGAACTTTATAGACTTTTCCTTAGAGCATATATTCTCATTCTTAAAGTTTCGTACTTTGCGATAGCATATCCATAAAGAGATTTAGCAACTTTATTTAGGTTCATAGTTTTCTCGTAACTTTACGCCGATCCAATGACACTAGACATGTCAAAGCATATACATTTAAGGATCTGATCTCCTTGTTAATTTCACCTGGGGTCTAAATTGGCCTACTTGGAGCTTCTACATTGTTTATAGAGTGCTGTTTGAAATACTGCTGCTTTTAGAAGCTCTAACAGCATATGTTCTTATAGTACTTTAAACTTGCTTTTGAGTAAAGATCTCTAGATTTTCGGCTCGCCAAATTCCTCTTCTGTTTTTTTTTTTTCAAGAAAGTTACGTAGCATTCTGCTTGCTTCTTTTTTTTTTTTGTTTTAAATAAACTTAGCTGGAAATTTGAAACAACTAAATTTTAAATTTGGGACCTCAGATACTAATCATCAAGCTCGTTGCTGCCTGCTCTAGGATGGTTGGTGCTCGCCAAATTCTTGTTTGCTGCTTGTGAATTAGAGAAGTTGGCTGAGAGGCAAAAAAAAATGCTCTGGACTAACTGCTTAAATGGGCTTTTTTTGCAAATAGCCCCGTAACAAAAATTTCTTTTATAATTGGTTCTGTGTATAATTTATTTGCAAAAATGGTCATATCTCCGCCACACAAGCGCCACTTTAGCGCCACGCGGGCGGGGCCAGGCCAGGGTATTTGTACTAGACACGATGAACCATTCACCGTGTTCAATACAACTAAGTCCGGGGTATTTATATTGGACACCGTGAACCATTCACAGTGTCCAATACAAATACTCCGGACTTAGCCAAAATATGACTAAGTCCGGGGTCCGGAGTATTTGTGGATCTTACGTGTATTGGATACTAAACACGGTGAATGGTTCACGGTGAATGGTTCACCGTGTTCAACTTAAACACCTGGTCCCGTCCCGTCCGCGTGGCGCTTGCGTGGCAGGGATAGGGTCATTTTTGTAAATAAATTTTACACAGAGTCAGTTGTAAAATAAATTTTTGTTAGGGGGCTATTTGCAAAAAAAAAGCCCTACTTAAATTGGAGCTGTTGAGCTGTATACTCCATCTGCAGATTACCAAGAATTTCTACACTTGCTTTCATGCTGAACAGATTCAAGCAAGGTTTTCAGAGCTGCTTAAAAGGTAAATAAATTGCATCATTAGTCTCCAAATTTGTGGCCAAAATTTCATCTTGGTTCTGGAATTTTGAAGTTTGATGTTAGTACTCAGTATTGCCTACAGGTAGTGCATCTATGCACCTTTGTGTCACACCTTACAAAATCCTTTTTTTTTAAGAAAATCTCATATTTTATTCATACTAATTTAATGGATCACAATTGTGCATAGAAAAATGAGATGGATAGAGAACCTATGTATTCATGGTGCATAGACATATGCAAATAAATTAGATGTAAGCAACGATTAAAAGACAAAAACAAAATACATATACAAGTTTATTGAAGGGTACATAATTTTGAATGTTAAATTTAAAAGTTTGAGTACTAAAAGAGGACCTTCCTTTTGAATGTCCCTTTCTAACTTAATTAGTTGATTAATGATGCAACAAGGTGCTTAATGGGTGATCATTATAATTGTCGCCATTCGCGATTATTTAATAAATTAGAAACTTCATAATTGGACTACTTAACTATTATTCTTTTTTACGACGAAACCATCGAACGGTATGCTAAATTGTGGTTAGGCCATAATTTTTATGGTTTAGGCCATTTGTCGTGATAATAAAAGTGTTAGGCATCAAGAAAAAGAGCAAATTAAAATAAGAGCCAGAGTTTGCTTTAGCTAGTGCTTCTTCTTGAGGGCTTATGATACCAACAACTTGTTGGAATCCTTGCTACTTAAAGTAAGGAGGTGAGCTCTGAGCCGGGTACGGAGGTTTTCGTGCTTTTATTTTTATCTTTTTTTGATAAGACATTTGAATTGATAGATATCAATCTCATTACACATAATTTACGCTATTTGAAGTAATCAGAAGTTAAATTTCATAATTTTTCGGCATCGATTGATGATCTATTGATCAAGAGATCTAAAAAATGATGGTTTCGAGGGCGGAAGTGAGGCTTTTATATATTTAATGGTATTAAACAATTTAAGATTAGTGTCTCTAATTTGAAATTTAAGTATTGCATCGTTATTTTTATAAGAATTTGTCGGCATTTCATCGTCAGATTTCATTCTATAACTCAAGATCATCTAGTAATGTAAGACTCGTTTCACATTTTCGACTGACAAATCGATTCTGATACCAAATGTAGCAGTCTAGCTTATTTGGATTAATAACTCATTTGGTGTTCAACCATCATATGTTATTATTATTATTATTAAAGATCGTGGTCTTATTTCTTTTTTTTTTTATCTTTTTTTTTTTTTTAATTTTGTCGTCGTCTAATGTAGGACTATTGACGCCCCCACACAAAAATATTTTATTTTTCGGCTCAAATGATAAAGTATGTTCTATGATTTTAAAAACAAATTTCCATTGGCTTTACGCATAAGAGGACACGCTCCTTGTCTTCGTCCCTATAATGCGTGTCTTCAAGGCCCCCACTAAATCCGTATCTTCTTACAAGTTTAGTCATAATTTTAAAAGAAATAAATTATTATTGGAATCTAGCTTATAATTGACTATGTAACATGCTACTTACTATATATATACATATATATATATATATATATATATATATATATAGAGTTGGTATGGTCTTGTAAAAGCACTGACACTTGTGAATTTTTTACCGTTAAATCTACGACTTTGATCGTTTTCATCCGTTAGATTATACTTATTCAACCAACCACCCACTTAACCCAAAGAGGCCCACATCATCCTAACCACACATCTATTAATAATCCAATGGTTAAAAACTTACAAGACCAATGATTTGGTACTTTTAAAAGCATAGGAGCTCAATTATATATATATATATATATATATATATATATATATATATATATATATATATATATATATATATATAGTATTCTTATCTTTATTATGAGTACGATCGCCTCGTACTCATAAGTTGTTTTCGATGATAGAGCTTAGAATCAACGATCCACACCGTTAAACGTTATCTAGAGCATTTAAAACTTCTAGAAATTAAATTTTATAATTTTTAAACATCATTTACCTTACGATCAAGAGATCACAAAATTGACAATTTTTAACTACTGGTATGGGATGCTTACTAGTTTAACGCGTATAAAAGAATCTAATAGGTTGAATTTTTGATAGAAAATTCTATTCACTACCTAAATAAAGATCAATAACTCCGATCTTAAATTAAAAGATCCGATCATCCATTTTTAGGATGTCGATCGATTTTGACCGTTCATTTTATACCTTGATGGACTTTATAATGATTTCGAAAAATTACAAAATTTATTTTCTAGAAGTTTCAAATACTCTAGATCATGTTTAACGGTGTGGATCGTCGATTCGAAAACCCCAATATCGAAAACAACCTATGAGTAGTAAGGGCTCTATACGCATCATAGTATAGTAGCCTACTCTATATATATATATATATATATATATATATATATATATATATATATATATATATATATATATAGTTGAGCTAGAATACTTTCAATAGCACCATTGGGGTGGTCTTATTGAGTTTTAGCCATTGGATGGAGAGATGTGAGGTTGAGATGATGGTAGTAGGTGGAATAGTGTTTGAGATGATGGTGGTAGGTGGTGGTAGGTGGAATAGTGTTTGATCGAAGTTTGATCTATTAATAATCAAGGAGTAGATCCAATTGGCTAAAAATCTAATAGACCATTACTTAAAAATATTTCAATTCAAATATATATATATATATATATATATATATATATATATATATATATATATATATATATATACATAGGAGCGTGTTTAATTAATTAACTGGGCTAAAAGGAATAGGCATGTAAAAGAAAGAAGAAGAAGAAGAAGATAAAGCTTGCTTATTTGTCGCGCTTAAAAGATAATTTGCGCGGTGTGGCTTTTGGACTTTGGAAAAGCGATAGCGTAGTTACGCGTTTGATAAGTAAAATTTTAGAATGAACGAGTTTTTGAATCTTTTAAAAGAATGTTAGTTTCAATCGAAAAGTTTCGTATTTACAGCAGCAAAGAGAGAGTTGAGAGATCTTGATCGAAAGAAAAAGTTTTAGTTCTTTTCAGACAATTATATTCAGATAGTATTTCTGCTCGAACAAGTCGATCGGTGTAAGAAGTTAGAAAAATATTATGATGGATATATATATAATATAGAACAGGATCAAATTTATCATTTTAAAAATTGTACCGAAGCTATGCGCGAATTAGAATTCCATTAGACATGCCAATTACTAATTATCTTAAAACTTCTTTTAAAATTTTTGTGTGTAATATGAAATGCTCCAAGCAAACTCCACTTTACCTAAACTCCACATTATTTCATTTATCACTTTCCTACTTAGGCTTAGTTTGGGATCACGACCGTTCATAATTAAGCACTTGTTTTTATACCTTGGAAGGTTTAAACAAAACAAAAGAAGCACTTTCATTCTTTCCTCCTTTAATGCTATAATAAAATTAGTATAAAATTACAGTAAAGTAGTCATACTCCATAATTGGATATAATAATTGTTATTATCTTAAATTAATGATATTCAACCTTAAATTAATTATGATTATTATATATCTTATTTTCAGTAGTTTTTTTTTTTAAAATTAACTAAGTAGAAATATATTAATAAAATTAAATAAATCAAACCGAATCAATCGAATTGTTTTTGTTTGATTCAGTTTGTTTCGTGCCTCTAATACGGTTCGTTTTGAATTTTTGAAAACTTTTTTTTACAAAACCATAACCCTAAATAGCAACAGGAGCTAGGGAGCCTCTCCCTAGTCCCTACTAGGTGGTTGTAGACGCCTCGCGTGTGTGTAGAAGGATATAACTTAATTTGTGTGCACGTGTTTGGATAGGCTTTCGCTGGGGTCCGAACGTGACAATATCTTTCTCCTAATTTCCTAATTTCAATATCTCATTCATTTGTTTTAATATCGTGCTTTCGAATTTCTAGATATGTAATAAAAAAAAAGAGCAATGCTTCAGTACACCATAAGTATTAAAATTAAATTTTTAATTATACCATCTAAATCTTATGTAAATCTTGACCATTTATTTTTTTGCATGGATGGTTGAGATGTAATATGATTCTAGAGGCTACTTACTATTTTGGCATAGGTACCATTTATCAGATACCTATTTAGAGGGTATTTTGGTCATAAAAAAAATATTTTGACCTACAAAATCAATTTTATTCAAAAAATAATAATATAACCTTCTCAAATACCTACAACAATAGTTGGAATTCAAATTACAACTAAATTATAAATTTAAATGCAAAGCAACATAACAAACTTATTTATAAATCAAATTTAATTTTTAAATATAAGAAACAAAATTCAAATAAAACTTTCAGTTCAAATTCAAAATTTTAATTTAAATTAAAAATTAAAATTTGGTTTTTTGATTAAAAGTACAATGTAGATTCAAAATTTAAAAGTTTAATATAAATTTTGAAATTAAAATTTTACATTATAATACCAACATTAAAACTTTAAATTTAAATTCAATATTTTTTTGCGTTTGATACTTAACAAATTGGGTATTATCTAATTTGATAAGTAACAAAACTAAATAAAAAATACTGACAAATTTAGTATACACTATTAATTTGTTTCCAATATTGTTATATTAACAAATTCAAATTGGTAACTTATTTAATATGTTACTTTATGTAAAATCCAACTATACTTTTTACTAATTAAGAGTTTAATTTTAATACTTATGGTGTATTGAAGCATTGCTCTAAAAAAAATTCTATTGAAGCATTGCTCTAAAAAAAATTCTGATAGTTAGATAGCTAACATGTGTGTGGAGATAAAGAGGGTTTTTTATAGTATGTTTTGGAATAATTTTCGGTTTTGATTGGTTCATTCTTCTAATTATTCGGTCCGCTTTGAATTTAAAAAAAAATTAAAAAAAACTTCAAATATTATTTGTGATTTCATACTTTCTCATTTTAAGAGGTGGTTTAAAATGTATCAATTTAGTGTTCCGTGATTTTTTTAAAATTTTTTTATTATTGATTTCAATATTAAATTATCGACAAAATTAAAACAAAATGGTACTAAAGCGAATATTTTATAAATCTAGATAGGATATCTAATATTTTTATATATAATTTAATAAAATATTAACTGAAAAGCAAAGAAAAAATAAAATAAAAATAATAAAAAAAGCAGGAGCCTGTCTCTCCTCCACACGTAAGAGACATAATTACTGTCATAATTAATACATGAAATATGAGTCCGAGAATGATATGTAAGAAGAAAGCTGTTGGTGAGATAATATACACAAAGTCTGAAATTATGCGTATATGTCCCATAGTGCCTTTTTTGAGGACATGGTACATATCCGCATAATTGTTTTTCGTATATGTCCCCGCATGACACGTAGGAAACATATCCGCATAATTTTAATTTTCGTGCTTTTAAAGTCTCACCTGGGCTTTCCGCTTTCGCAGGAATATTTCCGCAATCGACTGACGTTATAGTGACTGGGGATGATTCGAATTTAATTAAAATTATGTCTACGTGAAAAAAAAGAGTAAAAATATTCACACGTCCCTTCCACTATTACATATCCGGGTATTTATTGCTTCAACAAAACTCCGAATATTCCCGCGCCCGCGACATTTATTATTCGGGCCTTTTCGACTCGCCCACCATTTCCCGCTTCGATTTGATTCAAATGCAACGAAATAAGAAACAAAAAAGCTTTGATTTTAGTGCTATTTGTATTTGGTTCTCACGAAAATGATTTAGAATTTTTCTTTTTTCCTGAAAATGTATTCTCTGTTCATTTTAGTTTCCAAAAAAAAAAAAACATCAAGTCATCTTTTCAATTTTTTTTTTTTTTTTGAGAATTGAGCCTCATGAATTTTATCAACAAAGCTTTTAATTTCTCAATTAATGTACGCCACACGTGACGACGGGCCTCTGCTGCTAAGCTACGCACGGTCAATAAGACAATCTAACTACTTGGAAGCAGCACTGCAGCATATACATGGATCGGTTTTTCAAATTTTTATTCAACAAATAAAAACTATATAACAAAAAGCTTTTTTTTTTTAAAAAAAGGTAATTTTTCACAAGTTTTTGAGAAATCAAACATATAATAATAATAGTCCTTGGCACAAGAGATGTTTGGCTCTTCAAAAAATATTTCAAATAATAAATTCTTCGCTTCTGTTTATTTCTAATAAAAAATAAATTTTTTTCAGCTCCTATAATATTCACGGATAGTAATAATTCTATTTAATAATAATTTTAAAAATAAAGAATAAGTCGGGGATCCGCAACCGGTATGTGATAGTCTGATAGATAACCAATTGCTGCTAACCGTGGGCCAAGAGTCCAAACACGACAAAGCTTATTATACAGCAGATACATCATATCATTTATCTTTAATTAATTATATTTTTTACAAAAATATAATAAAAAACATATTTTTAAAAAATTACCATAAAATTAATAAACTCTAAATATAATTTGATTGATTGAGAATACCATACTATCTGATATGAGTGCTTTTTTTGTTTGAAAGAGATAGGTAAGCAGATACATCATATCATTTATCTTTAATTAATTATATATTTTTTACAAAAATATAATAAAAAACATATTTTTAAAAAATTACGATAAAATTAATAAACTCTAAATATAATTTAATTGATTGAGAATACCATAATATCTGGTATGAGTGTTTTTTTTTTTTTGAGAGAGATAGGTAAGCAGATACATCATATCATTTATCTTTAATTAATTATATTTTTTTTACAAAAATATAATAAAAAACATATTTAAAAAAAATTTAGGATAAAATTAATAAACTCTAAATATAATTTGATTGATTGAGAATACCATACTATCTAATATGAGTGTTTTTTTTTTCTTTGAGAGAGAGATAGGTAAATAGATACATCATATCATTTATCTTTAATTAATTATATTTTTTTACAAATATATAATAAAAAACATATTTTTAAAAAATTACGATAAAATTAATAAACTCTAAGGTAGCGTTTGGTTCGGGGAAAAGTAAGAACTAGCTGTTACAGGGATAGGTACAAATATGAGGATAAGAGTAATTTTGTGTTTGGATGAAAATAGGGATAAGGATAGGGATAAAGGGATATAAGGAAAAAAGTGTTTGGATGGTATTTGGGGATAAGAGGATAGTAAGGTGGTGAAATGTGAAAATTACTAAACTACCCCTTGAGGATAAGAGGATAGTGAGGTATTTGGGGATAAGAGGATAGTGTTTGAATTGGGAACAACAATTCCCCCAAAAAAAAAGTTGTTTGGGGATAAGATTGGGGATAGCAGGATATCCCCCTTGCTATCCCCAATCCAAACACTGCTTAAATATAATTTGATTGATTGAGAATACCATACTATCTGATATGAATGTTTTTTTTTTTTCTTTTTGAGATCGATATAGGTAGTACGTTACTCGCTTCGTTTATTTTTTTAAAAAATAAACTTAGCTAGAAATGTAAATCAACTAGGATTCGAACTCGAATCTCAGATACCAACCATCAAACCTTTTGTCACTTGCTCCAGAGACGGTCGGTTATCTGATGTGAGTGTCATTATAGACTTTTTAGTCCAAATACAAACGCTATAGTCGGAAAGAAAATGCTACTCTAGCGTGATGCTATTGCCTACGAAAATAAAAAAAAAAATAAGGACGATTATTGGTTGCATTTTGGCGGCACACTGACACGTCACATTTGGGCTAAATTGTGACGGGACCCACCTCAACCTCAGCCTCACAACAGCGCCCTATCACTCCGGCAAAGGATCAGATAATACGAACTCGTCGTGTCATCTCGCGCCACCTGTTCGATCGTTTTATCCGTTATAAAGTCTGAACAACACATAACTACAACCGGATAAGCAAGCACGCACATGACAATTTATTTTAAACTATGCATCATTTTGCATTTTTTATTCAATTTTATAAGCTTCTTTATTTTAGCACATCAATATCTCAATTAAGAATTGAGCTCCTATGCTTTTATTGGTGCTTGTAAGTTTTTAATTCTTGAATTAATAGATGTGCGGTCAGGATGATGTGGGCCCCCCTTGGGTTAAGTGGGTGGTTGGTTGAATAGTACAATCTAACGGATGAAAATGATCAAAATCGTAGATCTAACAGTAAAAAATTCACAAGCACCAATTACTTAGTGCTTTTATAAGTACCATAGCCGGACTCCTCAATTAATTTGTTTTAAGTCGGTATACCGTATTTTGACATCCATATTTGAATATGCGCTTATTTTTACAGATTTAACCAGTACATTTTATACATATTTTGTCATTATGAGTATATTAAGGTAAGTAATAATTTTAAATTTTGAAGTCAAAATGCTATTGACGACGGGCTTAGATTGAGTAAATTGATAGATTGGATGGTAAATTAAAATTTTGAAAAATTGAATAGTTTAGATAAGCTCCGTAATTTTTTATCTAATGATTATTAGGTTAATTTCTCTAGTGTACTCTCTTTAAAAAGTTGTAACTTTATAAATGATCCTTCAAATCAGAAAATATTATTGGTGCTTTTATTATATACATTAAAAGGCTTAGGATTTAATTTAGGCTTTGAGTTTGGGGTTTAATTTAGAGAGGCATTCGCGATAGTTGTATATATATTCAGAGGGTTATGATTGATAGATTTATATGCTTCGAAGGGTGCGAATGATATTTTTGAATTTGAAAGCGCGTGTATGATATTTAGAAGTTGTAGAGAATTATGTTTGAAATTGCCCCTATATATTATTTGTGCTAATGCTCTATTTGGAAATTGTCCGCCGTCGAAAAGTATGATAAAAATATATTTTGTTTAAGGGGCAATTGCTTATATATTCCGAAAAAGTTTCCGATTTTTCGATTTATCCCTCTTAGAAGGCTAATATTGAAAATACCCCTCCTACATTCCAACCTATTTTTAATATACCCTTAGAGTTAAAATCTGTTAAGTAACTCTGTTATCTCTATAAAATTACTATTTTGCCCTTTTCAAATATACCCTTCTACCATCACTGTCTTTCTTATTTGCCCTTAAAGTCAGGGGCACAAAAAGTATTTCGACTTTTGGTCTTTTCCAATATACCCCTCTACCGTCACCAACCTTTCTTATTTGCCCTTAAGTTAAGGGCAAAATTGATATTTTAATTTTTTTTAACTGTGGTAGATATTTAACTCACGTTTAACCCAGATTAACTTAACAGGAGATAACTGCGGGGGTATTTTGCAATAACGGTAGAACGTATGAAGGGTATTTTAGAAAGAAAAAAAAAGTAGGAGTAGATCGGATATTTTCAGACGCATGAGGGGTATATAGGCAATTATCCCTTTGTTTAATTACTTTTGTAAAATATCACGCATTATACAAATTATATATGCTAATTCGTAAAATCTCCTTATGCTATAATAAGCTCATTTTTGGCAAAATAGTGTAAGGCAATTCTCACTGCTAAAGGTAATTAATGCTACTTGTACACCCAAAAATTGATATAATTTTTATATTCTCACCGTACTAAGATTAAAGTGTAAAATTTGTCTCCTTTTTTTGTGTGTACAACTTAGCATGGCTCTTTGGAATAATGAGATCAGGAAAAGAAACCTAATAAAGGAAAATGGTACCTACGCACTTATATATGGTTGTAATATTAAAACTTTATTTACTGTCTGTCCTTAGAGCAAGTGGTAAAAAATTTGGTGGTTAGTATTCGAGATCCGAAGTTCGAATCCTAGTTGATTCACATTTTTGCTAATTTAGAAATAAACTAAGCAGGTAGCGTACTACCTATCCCTCTCTCTCTCAAAAAAACAAAAAAAGAAAAAGAAAAGAAGATTGACAAGATAAGTGAAAGAATATAGATTTTTAGACGTGTGAAATTATAAAATCTACGCCCTATCCCTCTCTCTCTCTGAAAAAAAAGAAAAAAAAAGAAGATTGACAAGATAAGTGAAAATATATAGATTTTTAGATGTGAAATTATAAATTCTACGCCCATCTTTAGGTGTACTGATAGCATTGCTTGTTAATTGAAGCCTAATTTGCCTAATAAGAGCTCACGCAAGAACATTTTGAATTCAACTATGTGAAGAAATACTAATATTTTTTAGAAATAATCGTCTATATATATACCTCTCGAAACTTAGAAAATATCTAATTTATTCCTATTTTTTTATTTTTAATATATTCCTTATATATTCCTCTGTTAAAATACTCCCGCAATTATCACCCGTTAAGTTATCTCGGGTTAAACAGAAGTTAAATATTTAGCAGAGTAAAAAATAAAATCAAAATATTTCGCTTTTTTTGAGAATAAAAAAAAATCAAAATATTTTTTTTATCCTTAAGGAAAATTAAGAAAAGTTGGAACTAATAGAAATGTATATTTGAAAAGATAAAAGATAAAAAATAAAAATACTTTTTTTGCCCCCAACTTAAGGGTAAATAAGAAAAATTGGTGATGATAGAAGAGTGTAGTTGAAAGGGTAAAATAATAATTTCACATAGATAACGGTTATTGCTAATAGTTCACTAACAGAATTTAATTTTAGAGACATATTTGAAATAACTTTGAATGTAAACAATGTATTTTTAATATTAGCTTTCTAAGAGAGATAAAACAGAAAGTTATAAAATTTTCAAAGATATATAAGTAATTGCCTCTTTTTTTATTAGAATTTTTAAATAAATCCTTCTGTTGTAGAACTTTTTGACTTTTCAGTAGTTAAAATTTATACCTTACTTTTAAAGAAAGTCGATAGTAGATTATGTCCAACCAATCACACCTTTCATTCCGAGAGAAATGTATAAAAAAATATATATTTCTGTAAAAATTATGATGGGATAGATAAAATTTAGAAAATCAATTTCATTGATCGAAAACACCACATCTCCCAATATAACTATTATATTTTAGACTTTTTCATACTTTTGAGGGTACCCATAGCTTTTACCTTTTTAGAATGCCGATCGATCACTTATTTGAAATTTATAATATATAGAAATATATTTTTAATTTTTCGTGCCAAGCACTTATTTGAGATTTATAATTTTTAGAAGTATATTTTTAATTTTTTGTGCCAAGCACTGTTGTTAAGGAGTATAGACTTTTCCAAACTGGCTCAAGTATTCCACATATTTTTCTTTTTTTTTACTTAAACCAATCTGAATTTTTCTTTTTTCTTTTTTTTTTGCTTGAACCAAACCGGATCACACCTCTGTATTGGATTGAACTATCGTTGCTTCTTCGATCATTATTTCTTTTTCCTTTGTTGTTGTATTTTATTTTATTTTTTCTAATTTTCTATATGTAGCATCGTACGGATTACTACACTAGTATCTACTTAAATTATCCAACGTTCGAGTTTAATTAAGCCTATTAAATGCAAGCCTATATATCACTTTTTTATTCTCTTATTAATTATTCGAATATGAAATTACTCGTAAGTAAATTATAGCATTTTTACGCAGAGCACACATATATTTTTTTCCTATTAAGAATCAACATTTAATGTTCCTGCAGTTTCCCTGCGTGTAAGTGCATAAATATTTATAGATAGGGTCCATTTTATTTCAACAATACTGACACTTTCGTCCACAAGTGGTAAGAGATTTGATACCCGAGATTCCAAGTCGAAGTCTAGTTATTTTATATTTTCAATTAAATTTATTTTTTTTTAATAATATATTATTTTTCCTTTTTTTTTTAAAAAAAAAACCTATTTTGATACTTTTAAGCTCCAAAATAATATTAATTTCGACAATATTTGTTACACGACAACTTAAGCATAAATTGCCTCTTTGATAGTTCATAAAAAACGTGAACCATAGACCGCATATATAAACAAAAACTCTTCTTATTTTGTTCATAAAGTATCAATAACTTATATAAAAAAGTACTTGAAAAGGAAAAAAATCTGTGCAATACTTTATTAAAATTTTGGCATATAATATTTCTTCTTTACGAACAATCACAGGTGAAAAAGAGTGACACAGTAAGAAATATTATTAATAAAAAAAGGAAGTTGTTATTATTGAAATAATATCTAAATTAATAATTAATACACACAACTATTTGTACCTAGCTGATGTTTTTTTTTTTTTTTTTGGGTGAAAATGTTCAGTGTTTTTAATTTCCCCTCATGCTTAGATTGGGCCTTGTTCACCAACCAACATGCAGTGGACCACTGCAATTTAAAATTTATCTGTTTTGTTTTTTAGCTGGAATTTACAGTCTTAAATGGACCACTCAGTACTGTGAAGTGTGAACTGGACATAGACTATTGCCCTAGCTGAACCAGGAGAGTAATGCATTGCCTGCACCCAGTGTTATCTTGCACCTCATACACCATACTAATATTTAAATAAATAAATGTCCCAAAATTATAAATTTAACTATAAAAATAAGAGGAATCACAAATTTGATAGTCATTTTTACAACTTTTCGAGAGGCTTCATTTCTTGTACAAGCGAACGGCTTCATTTCTCGTACAAGCTAACCTCTGCTGTATTACAATATATATATATATATATATATATATATATATATATATATATATATATATATATATATATATATATATATATATATATTACACAAAAGTTAAAAAACAGAAACTCCAACTTAAAGCGTATGCAGACTCAAATCTTTAACTACTAACTAACTTGGCTTTGGAATATCCATATATAAAATATTAGGAAAAACTTCAAAAAATCCTCCTGTGGTTTCAAACTTTTTTATTTTAGTATCATGTGATTTAAAGTGTATCAAGTTAGTACTATATGGTTTCTCACTTTATCACTTTAGTACCTTATGGTTTAAAGTGTATCAAATTAATACTCTGTGGTTTTGAACTTTATCACTTTAGTACCCTATGGTTTCATACTTTATCACTTTAGTATCCTGTAGTTTAAAAAACCACAGGGTACTAACTTGATACAAAATTAAAACCACAGGGTACTAAAGTGATAATATGCAAAACCACAGGGTACTAATTTGATACATTTTAAACCACAGGGTACTAAAGTGATAAAATGAGAAACCACAAGGTACTAACTTGATACATTTTGAATCACATGGTACTAAAGTGAAAAAAATTGAAACCACAAGGGGGGTTTTTGAAGTTTTTCCTAAATATTATAACTATATAAAATCATAAATTGTAAATATTTATTAAGTAATGCTAGGTGTACACCCAAAAAAGAGTATATATCTTACAACCCATCCATCCTTGGGTGGGAATCTGCACATAATGTGACTGGTGAATTACACCCCACCCAAGAATGGATGGAGTTGTAAGATATAGGGTGTATATCTAGCATTTTCCATATTTAATTATTATCTCAGCTATTCATCTTATCTCAAAAACCAATAATAGAAAAACGACATCGATCCAATCGTATAAAATACATTTTCAAAATTTATACGATTTTTTCCGTAATCATTTTGAGTATCATAAAACATGTTAAAATGATTTAAATTTTTAGATAAATATTTATAAAATTTATGTGAACTATGAATCATTATAAATAAGCTAGCTATCCAACCTTTTAAAATTTTAATTTTAATATCCAATCTTTCAATTTATTTAATTTGTGTTAGACAATGATAATTTAATTTTAAAATATAAGCTAATTACTTACATTAATAAATTTATAGTTGTGAAAAATTGTATAAAATATACTGACTAAATCTGTAAAATAAATGATGTATTCAAAATTTAGAGTTAAAGTATTATTGACTGACTCAAATCAAACAAATCGAAGTGGTCCATAACTCAGATAAATTATTTATAGTTTTAGCGTTTTTTTTTTGGATAATTACCTATATACTCATCGTACGTTTGAAAATATTCGATTTACCCATATTTTTTTTTCTTTCTAAAATACCCCTTGTATGTTTTACTGTTATTGTAAAATACTTCCGCAGTTATTTTCTGTTAAGTTAACTTGGGTTAAACGTGAGTTAAATATTTAGTTGAAAAAAACCAAAAGTCAAAATACTTTTTGCGCCCTGACTTTAAGGACAAATAAGAAAGCCGGTGATGGTGGAAGGGTATATTTAAAAGGGCAAAATAGTAATTTTACAGAAATAACAGAGTTAATTAATAGATTTTAACTTTTAGGAGTATATTATAAATAGGTTGGAACGTAGAAAGAATATTTTTAATATTAAATTTTCTAAGAGGATAAATCGAAAAGAAACTTTTCGTAAGTATATAAGCAACTTGCCCTTTTTCTTTTTCTTTTTCCTTCTTGTATAGGGTATGTTTTAAAGATGTGGCGCATGAGATGTGTGGATGCACCAAGCAGAGACAAGAATATCTTCGGGAACAGCAAAACCCAGGCACAGTTTTTACAGGCAGGAGTTGATCAATTTATGGATCCAGAAATAGCTGGCCAGGCTTGAATCCGCTCCCGACCCGTTTGGGTCCGACCACTGCCGCACTACCAGTCCACTTGACCTCCTTATTAAACGTTCCTTACAAATAATGAGGTAATAAAGATGTGGTGCAGACCCCCTCAACTTTTATTAAATTTTTTTTTCTATTTAAAGTTTTTTTATATTTAGTTATAAAAATTTTATAAATATTTAATTATTGTCACTGCTGGTTTATTTTTTTAATTACTGTACTTATATTCGCCAAGAAGTGATTAAAGCTATGCAAATTATTATTAATAAAGTGGATAAATTTTTTTTAGTGCAGTTGTTGTTTTATTTTAAAAATTTAGAAGATGAGAGGGTTGAGGGGTAAAATGGCTTATACTGGTATATTTTAAAAGAATGTGTAAATTTTATATCTTTTCATTTAATGATTCATATTTAATTGTTAAATTTTTTTAATATTAAATTTTTTAAAATTTAGGATGAAAGGTGTGAATTATATATTCGTTTTTGGAGTATATTTCTCAATTGAGAGTTTTTGTACATTTTTAACGACAATTAATGAGCAACGTACCAAAAACATGAAAAAAAAGTTAAAAAAAACGTGAAGCCGATTTACTGATGACCTGTTACGAAAAGCTTACTTAACGTTAAACCAAATAACTATTAACTATTATTATCCGTAACGGTCCTTTTTAATGCCCGCGCTCATTATTTTTCTTTAATTTATTTTTTTCACTCCCCCAAAAAGTTCTCGAACCAATAGAGAAGCGAAGGGAGGGAAACCCGTCCAAAACCCCTCTCTCTCTTTTTTCTCTCTCTTCTCTCTCGCTCTGCGCCTGAGCACTGCCATTGCAGATCAAAAACAAAAAAAAATAAAAGAAAATAAAAAGAAAAACACCCACCACAACACCATCACCACCACCACCACTATAACCTCCTCTCTCTCTCTCTCTTTCTCTCTCATTCTCTCTACTTTCTCTCTCTATTTCTTGATGAAGAAGAAGAAGCGCTAGCTAGTTAGTTAGCTGCAGGAAAAGCTAAAGAAGACGCAAACCAAAACTCCTCCATTAATTCCCGCTACAAGAAAAACCTCATCAAGAGAAGAGACGATCATGATCAAACCCTTCTCCTCTTTCGTCCTCCTCTTCGTCGTCGTCGTCGTCATCATCATTACCATCATTCCCACCGTCCTCTTCGCCGCACCTTCACCCCCACCCCCACCGGCGCCTCCTCCCTTCGTCCGGTCGCCGGAGACGCAGACCGAGATCGACGCGCTCATGGCGTTCCGCCGGGCGCTGCGCGACCCGTTCGGCGCGCTCTCCGGCTGGGACCCGTCGTCCCCGCTCGCCCCCTGCAACTGGCGCGGCGTCGCCTGCTCCGGCTCCGGCTCGCCGGCAGTCGTGGTGGTGGTGGAGCTCCGGCTGCCGCGGCTCCGGCTCTCCGGGCCGATCTCCCCGCGGCTCGGCGACCTCCCAAACCTGGAGAAGCTGAGCCTCCGCTCCAACTCCCTCTCCGGGCCCATCCCGGGGTGGCTCTTCTCCCGCCTCCCCCGCCTCCGCTCCCTCTTCCTCCAGTCCAACTCCCTCTCGGGGCCCCTCCCGGACTCCCTCCTCCTCGGCAACCTCTCCGAGCTCCTCACCCTCAACGCCGCCAACAACCTCCTCTCGGGGCCCCTCCCCTCCCTCCTCCCCGGCTCCCTCCGCTACCTCGACCTCTCCGGCAACGCCCTCTCCGGGCCCATCCCCTCCTCCCTCCCGCCCTCCGCCCCGCGCCTGCAGCTCCTCAACCTCTCCTTCAACCGCCTCCGCGGCACCCTCCCGCCCTCGCTCGGCGCCCTGCAGCACCTCCGGTACCTCTGGCTCGACTCCAACCTCCTCGAGGGCACCCTCCCCGCCGCCCTCGCCAACTGCTCCGCCCTCCTCCTCCTCAGCGCCCGCGCCAACTCCCTCCGCGGCATCCTCCCCGCCGCCATCCCCGCCGTCCCCTCCCTCCAGGTCCTCTCCCTCTCCGCCAACCGCCTCTCCGGCGCCGTCCCCGCCTCCGCCTTCCGCCTCCGCATCCTCCAGCTCGCCTACAACGCCTTCTCCGACGTCGTCGCCCCGCCGCCGCCGCCCCCCGATGCTGCTGCTGCTGCCGCCGCCGGCCTCGCCGTCCAGATCCTCGATCTCAAGGGGAACTCGCTCGGCGGGGCGTTCCCCGCGTGGCTCGCCAACGCGTCCGGGCTCACCGTGCTCGATCTCTCCGGGAACGGCGTCTCCGGCGCCATCCCCCCCGACCTCGGGCGCCTCGGCGCGCTCCAGGAGCTGCGGCTCGGGGGCAATTCTCTGAGCGGGGCGGTCCCCGCGGAGATCGCGCGGTGCGGCGCGCTCCAGGTGCTCGACCTAGCGGACAATCGGCTCTCCGGCGCGATCCCTGCGGCGCTCGGGGGACTGGGGAGGTTGAGGAGCGTCTACCTCGGCGGCAACCGACTCTCCGGGGGAGTCCCTCCCAGCCTGGGCAATCTCTCCATGTTGGACGCCCTCTCGCTCGGCGGGAACCGTCTGTCGGGGCCTTTTCCGGAGCAGCTGACGCAGCTGAGCAGCCTCTCGTTCTTGGACCTCGCCGGCAACGCGCTCTCGGGCGAGATCCCGAGCGGCATTGGGAATCTTTCCGGATTGCTGAGCCTGAACCTGAGCAAGAACGGCTTCTCCGGCGGAATCCCCGCGTCGATCGGGAGCCTCCTCAACCTGCGGTCGCTGGACGTGAGCGGCCAAAGGAACCTCTCGGGCGGCCTCCCCGCCGAGCTCTTCGGGCTGCCCAACCTCCAGGCCATCTCCCTCGCCGAGAATTCCTTCTCCGGCCCCGTGCCCGAGGGATTCAGCAGCCTCGTGGGCTTGGAGCTCCTCAACCTCACGGCCAACGACTTCTCCGGTCCGATCCCGGCCACCTACGGCTACATTCCGTCGCTGAGGGCCCTCGCGCTCTCCCGCAACAGGATCTCCGGGGAGATACCGGCGGAGCTCGCGAATTGCTCCAATCTCACCCTCCTTCAGCTCCGTTCGAACGATCTCTCCGGGCCGATCCCCGCGGACCTCTCCCGCCTCGCCGACCTGGAGGAGTTGGATCTCGGCCGGAACGATCTCTCCGGTAAGATCCCCTCGGAGATCTCTAATTGCTCTTCTCTCGTCGCGCTGCGGCTGGACGGGAACCGCCTGTCCGGTGAGATTCCGGAGTCGCTCTCGCGGCTCGCCAAACTGCAGACCCTCGATCTCTCGGCGAACAACCTCTCGGGCGCCATCCCCGCCGACCTGGGCCGCATCTCCGGGCTGGCTTACTTCAACGTCTCCGGGAACGACCTAAGCGGGGAGATCCCCGGGGCGCTGGGGTCCCGCTTCGCGGACCCCTCGGCGTTCGCGGAGAACCCGGAGCTCTGCGGGCGGCCGCTGGAGGCGGAGTGCGGCGGCGCCCGGCGCCGGCGGAGGAGGAAGGAGCAGCGCCTGGCGCTGCTGGTCGGCGCGGCGGCCGCGCTGTTCGTCCTGGTCGTCTGCTGCTGCTGCTGCGCGCTGAGCCTGCTGCGGTGGCGGCACCGGTTCATGGAGGGCAGGGCGGGCGGCGCGAAGAAGCGGCGGAGCCCGGGGCGGGGCAGCGGATCGAGCGCGGCGAGCGGCGGGACGGAGAACGGCGGCGCCGGGCGGGGTCCTCGGCTGGTGATGTTCGGGAACCGGATCACGTACGCCGAGACGCTGGAGGCGACGCGGCAGTTCGACGAGGAGAACGTGCTGAGCCGCGGGCGGCACGGGCTGGTGTTCAAGGCCTGCTACCCGGACGGCACGGTGCTCTCCATCCTGCGGCTGCCGTCGACGTCCGCGGACGGCGCCATCGTGATCGAGGAGGCCGCGTTCCGGAAGGAGGCCGAGTCGCTCGGCAAGGTGAAGCACCGCAACCTGACGGTGCTCCGGGGCTACTACGCCGGGCCCCCGCCGGACGTCCGATTGCTGATCTACGACTACATGCCGAACGGCAACCTCGCGACCCTGCTCCAGGAAGCCTCGCGCCAGGACGGGCACGTGCTCAACTGGCCGATGCGCCACCTCATCGCGCTCGGCGTCGCGCGGGGGCTCGCCTTCCTCCACGCCTCGGGCGTGGTCCACGGCGACGTCAAGCCGCAGAACATCCTCTTCGACGCCGACTTCGAGCCGCACCTCTCCGACTTGGGCCTCGAGCCGATCGTGGTGACCGCGGGCGCGGCCGCGGCGGCCGCGGCGGCGTCGGCGTCGACGTCGGCCCCGTCGGCGGCGCCCGTGGGGTCGCTGGGGTACGTGGCCCCGGACGCGGCGGCGGCGGGGCAGGCGACGCGGGAGGGGGACGTGTACAGCTTCGGGATCGTGCTGCTGGAGCTGCTGACGGGGCGGAGGCCCGGGGTGTTCGCGGGGGAGGAGGAGGACATCGTCAAGTGGGTGAAGCGGCAGCTGCAGCGCGGCCAGATATCGGAGCTGCTGGAGCCGGGGCTGCTGGAGTTGGATCCGGAGTCGCCGGACTGGGAGGAGTTCCTCCTCGGCGTCAAAGTCGGCCTCCTCTGCACCGCGCCCGACCCCGCCGACCGCCACGCCATGGCCGACGTCGTCTTCATGCTCGAGGGATGCCGCGTCGGCCCCGACCTCCCCTCCTCCGCCGACCCCACCTCCCAGCCCTCCCCCGCCTGATCCAATCCAAAACTTCTTCGATTCATTCCCCCCCCAACCCACCACCAACCTTCCCAAAATTCACATCCATCAATTCCCGCCCGCCGCCGCCGTCACTCCCGCCGCTTCCAGCTGGTCCATAATTTTTTTTCTTTTTTTCCTCAAAATTCTTTCTCTGTAGTCTGTACTACGTAGGATTTTCCTTTTTTTTTTTTTTCCTTCAATTTCCTTAATTGTTTGTTTCATTTGGGGAGATCGCCGGAAGAGAAGTGGGCGTGGCGGGCCCGTGTTGTCATTGAAAAGTGAGGCCGAAGGTGGTGCGGGGTCAAAATTGCAGTCTCCCGGGCCCACACGAGCCTCTCCCGCCAAAAGCAGGGCTGCGCCCACGTGGGCGTATAAGCGGGGGCGAGGCTTGGGCCCGGGAAAGTAGCCGTTGGGAGAGTGTGTGTGAGTGTGTGTGTGTGAGCGAGAGCGAGAGAGAGAAGCAGCTCTCTCGAGCAAAGCGCTTCTAGGCGTTGTCTTTTTGCTCGAGGTGGTGGGGTGGGGTTGGTTGTTGTCAGCAAGAGAAGGCTTTATTTTTTCCTTTAAAAAAAAAAAAAAAAAGAGAAAAAAAAAGAAGGAAAAAAAGCGCTTTTCTTAAAACATGCGGTTGTCCTGTTCCCAATGAGCGGGGGCATCATCGTCGAACCTCATCTCAACGGCTACTGATGGAAAACAACTAACGAAAGAAGCGGAAATATGTTTCTTTCGATGGTGCGTGTTTTTTGCACCGTTTCCTCCGCTGATTAGTTTCTTTCTTCGCCCTCGCATTTTTTCTTTTTCTTTTTCTTTTCTTTGGTTTTTCCGTTTCGTTTTGTTTTGTTTTTGTTTTTGTTTTGCATGCGCCTGCTGTCCATTTCATAAATCGCCTTTTTCCCGCTGATTTTTTTTTTGGCATCTGGGTGGTTTGGTTCCCGAGATTCCCGAAACAGGAAGGTCACTGTTGCATTTGTCCCTTCGCCCCCTACTTTTTTTTGTTTCTTCTCCCATTAATTAATTAAACTTTATTATTTCCTTCGAATTTGATGCGCTTAGTTGATTAATGATAGCCCCGTTTGACCCGGGTGACCGTTTGACACAAATGCTATAATAATTTAATTTTAGATGTTATTTATTTAGACCTTGATCTTTTGTAGTTGGTTCGTCTTTTATTTTTTTATTACTGCACACAAATAACTCGCGTGCTCCTCCTCCTTTTAACATTACTTTTTTTTTTTTAATTAATACCAATTAATCCGACTTTTCTAGCATATGCATTGGTAGATTCGTACGTACGCTGCTTCTTAATTCATTGTTAATAAAACACATTTCATATTGCATTTGAGAGTGAATCTAAAATAAGTTCATTAACAACATATGTTATTAAAAGAAAAGTGAGGATCTTTTTTAATTGAAAAGAGATCACATTGATTAGGAAAAAAAAAAAAAGCTTTAAATTGGAAATGTTTGCCCGTAACACTTAACAGAGTACGCTATCCGTTTCGTTTAATTTATTTAAAAATAAATTTAGCTATAAATGTGAATCAATTAGGATTCGAACTTGGGTGTCGGGTACCAACCATCAAGTCTTTTGTCACTTGCTTTAGGGACGGTCCGTAACACAGTAAGAACTTCAGTCACACTATTTTGTTTGGTATATGTGTTCTTAGTTTATTGAAAAAAATATTTATATTGAATGATGCGAAAGTTTGATCAAATATTTAGAATGATGAGATGTATAAATATCTTATTTGGTATTAAAGTTATTTTTCCATAAAAAGATAAATCACACGGTGTGTGAAATATGCTATTCTACCAAATTGTATATAGCAAAATTTTTTAAAAAGTAAAAGATTATATTATTTTTACTTACAGTACAATTTAAAATTTTTATATCAAATAAGTTATTGTTAGACAATTTATTTCGTTATCCAAAATCCATTGTGGTTCGGAATTAGATTGTATATATATGCTCTTATTAAGGTTTAGTTTCTGGGCTAATACATCATTTATCACACTCACTGGAAACTTCCCGATTGGACAAAATGTTGACCCAGAGAATTTTAAAATCCAATTGCATATTTTTCATAGAGAAGTATTTATATACTTGTTATTTTTCGAAACCGTTTATTCGTTTCTATTTAACGATTCAGATTTAATTTTTTTTAAATTATGACTTGCAAAATTAATGCCTAAATTTGGAATATCATTCAATCATTCAATTAATGTTTAAATTAGTGCAAAATTAATACTAAATTTGGAATATTAATCAAAACTTTCTTAAAATTTTACTTAGTTTTATTATAAAAAATACCCTCACATGAAATCATCTTTTATCCTGATACATAATAAAATTACATCTTTAACCTTCATTATCAAGAAACCAAGACTATAGTGCTAGTTACAATATTATAATAAAATCATCTATAAATCAAGAATCTGAGAAAAAATATGAAATTAAAAAAAATGTACCTAGCTGTTGAGGCCAAAATTGAGACATACCGATCTAAACCACGTATGAGCCAATAAAATAAGGACACGTGAAGGTCGACAAGCGTTTAGAAGAGCGATTAACGATTAGTGAGGCGTAACTTTCATAAGAAGTGGGCATAACTTCTATGAGGAGTTAGTGTAACTTCTACGATCATGATTACAACCAATCGCCCCTCCCCCCGCAATAGTCAAAAAGCCAAGTTGGAGAAGCTTTATGACGAAGAAAAAGATCTTCGGCTTCGTGATTAATGACGCAGAACACGCTGACACTGTGCTCTCTATTGACATCGACGTCGATAGCTGATCATGACTCTAAACAGAATAATTCAACCATAATTTTCGAAGTTTATAGAAAAAAACTTTGCTTACTGGAATATCCAGATACGATGCTTATTTTAATCCGAGAGTTATATGATAGTGGAAAAGAAGGTTTCACAGATGTACTGATAAGGAGCTTGAAACACTCGCTCCTGCAAAGAAGGAAGCGCTTAACGATTGCCGGAAGAAAGATATAAAGACATTATTTCTTTTGTATTAGAGGATGGATGAATTTATTTTTGAAAAACTATCGAATACTAAAACAGCGAAAGAGGTCTAGGATATACTTGAGAGTAGAACTAATGAACACGAACCGCCCATTAAAGTATTTGAATTAAAAAATTCTACTGTGAACGAATTAATACGCACCTACTTCACGACCGCCAACGAACAATAAATTTAAAAAAATTAAATTAAATATATTAAAAAAATTAATTTATAAAATTTTATCTATTAGATTTTGATCTAATAGTTAAAACTTTATATACAAATGAGTCTTTTTATAATTAAGCTCGCATTTATAATTTTATTTTGCTAAAAAATAAATAATAAAAATATATATTATATATAATTATTTATTTATATATAAAAATATAAATTAAATAAATTATAGAAATATAGAATATATGTAATGATTACATCTATTTAACACGAAAGCCTGCTTATTAAACGAGTTGAAAATTCAATTTCTGTTCGCTCTGCTTACTAAACGAGCAAGCCGATCTCGAACTTCATTTCGAATTAACACGAGCTTAGCTTACTTAACACGAAATGGGATCGTTGCACCTACTTGAGAGGAGTTACATAGGTGCAAATAAAGTAAAAAAGTATGACTACAAAATTTTAAAGGAGAATTTGAATCATTACGGATCGATGAATCAATTGACGACCATTTCAGGAGGGTGTAGTATTTGTATTAAATCAAATATAAATGAATGGAGAGGATTTGGTTCGACAAATTAATTGTTGAAAAACTCATAAGACTAGTTACTGGCAAATATGATGATATCATAATTAATTCCAATTAAGGTGGTCAAAGATATAGATAAGCTAACACTGGAAGATTTACTATGACAATTCCAAACCTACAAATTACAACTTATGAAACTGAGAATACATTGCACACCTAAACAAGATCTCAAAGCACAATTAACTGACAATCAACAACGGAACTTAGGGAGTAAACAGAGATACTAGAGGACACAACCGTAGTGGTAGACGTGATCGTGGCTGTGCAGATGCTGGGGCCAAAATGAAGCAGTCGTTGGCGAAACAGATGAATCAAATTCAAACAGATGAGCAGGAGAAAAAGGTAATTACCATAATCAGTAGAGGTATGACAAATCTCAAATATACAATATTATTATTGCAATAAATACTAGCACTATCAAGCTAAATATAGAATAAAATAAGCAAATAAATAGAGTAATATTAATGCAAATTTGGTTGAAAATAAGAATGAAAATTTTAAATTAGGGATGAAAATAATGACCTAGGCTTCTCGTTTGCAATGTTGTCACTACAGCAGAATTATGTTATAGGGACATTTTTTTGGAACAATTTTATATAGGTGTCTCATTTATGCCAATACTTTTTTAAAAAATCTACTAAAGCCTAAATATAAAGTCCAATCCAATCAAAAAAAAAGAAAAAAGAAAAAGAGAAAGATTGATCACCACCTCTCCTTCTCCTCCTCCACTGCTGTAGCCGATGAGAGATAGGATTCGGCGGCTGGAGTTTAGTCGCGAGGATCTCGCAGAGACCGTAGAAGGTTACGATCGCCACGTATCCCTCCGCCACATATCGCTGGAGCTGTTGGTGCCAAATATCAAAGCGGCCCTACCTATATACGATCCCACATATTGACAACACTTTTAAAAAATGTCGATAATTTAGCCAGCAACACTTTTTTTTATCTGTACTGACATTTAAAAATGTCGCTATATGTTTTTATTGTATATGAAATACTGAGAAAAAAAAAGGTATTTAGATTTAGACTGTAATAACCACATGTGCGGTAAAAGAGAGATTTTAATATATTTAGATAATAAAGTAAATATATATCATGGTGAAATTGAAAGATGAGAGAAAAATTGCTGTTAAAAAATTTACAAAAATTTCATGAACTTTAGGTCATTTGAGAACATGTGAAAGAGCGAGCTTTCAATTCTTGCGAATTAAGAGACTCTTTAGACTTTATCAAATAATTTGATCAATCACTGTCCTCATTTAAAGTTATTAATTTACAACGTTTTGGTCTGATATATATAATGCATATAATTTTATAAAACTTCAAAAAACAAAAAATTCTAACATATAAGAGAATAAAATGAAAAAAAAAAACTACAGTTTGGTTCAACTAATTCTTTCATCATCATGCTGCTTAATTATCAAAATTGACAGAAAAAAAAATATTTTTTTATAAAAAATATTTGGCCAATTTGTATAAAAGATCCACTAGTTTTAGGCTTTTGCAAAATCGGACCACCTTTTGAACTATTTGATATAATTTAAGAAGTCATTTTGTCAAAATTAAAAGTTCAAATGCTTATTTGCAAAAGAGCTAAAGCTTAATCGCCTTCATTTTTTTTTTTTTTTCGAAAAAAATGATAACACAAGTAAAAGAAAGAAAAAGAAAAAGAAAAAAAAATTATGAATGAGAGAGTGGTAGGATTACAATTGAAATTAAGTGGACGTACTGTAAAACTTTGCGCTCCCCTTTTTCAAATGCATGTGTACTCGTCCAAAAGGCACATGTAACATCACCTAACACGACCTTTCCCCACAGTTTTGAGACCAACTTTCAAAAATCTATAATTCCGTTTTAATGCAGTAATTAAAATTTGTGTAAGGAGGTGCTTTGTAATTGGCTCTCATTTAAACGTACATGCACGGTAATAATTAATTAAAGAAGCATAGGGTGAAAAAGGCAAAGTAAAAGAATCAAACTTTTTAGAGAGACACAAGCACAATTCAGTACTGAATCACTGCGTCTGCGGGGCCCTGGCTTTTAACTCGAGCATGTGATAGAAAAGAACAAAAATTACAACCCCAGTTGATCTTAGCAGCAGCTCTGAACCCAATCACCAATCGGTGAATTTCAAATTAACTGCTTGTTTTTACCGGACTATATATCTCTTTTCGATCGGTCGAGGATCGAGGGAACTTATCATTCGGATGAAGAATTTCGCTACCTGAGGACTGTTATAGTTATGGTCACTAATTGCTGCGGCTTCTGTCGTCGGACGGTGCTGCAAAAGTGCTGTTCGAGTAGTGTAATTTGTAAATGTCACTGTTTCGGAGAGTAGCAGCGAGGGAAGAATGAGAGTGAACATGACACTCCGACGGTATCTATTACAAGATTGGTGGGAAATATGCTGGCTCATATATATATCTTGATCAAGAATCAGAAGCAATTGTGTCAGTTCTTGTAAACAGTGATCGAACAGCCAGAAGAAGAGTATCGTAAGTTCTTCCGTCAGAACTTAATAACAAAACTGATCATATCAGCACAGAAAGCGCAGTCCATGACGAATTGCACTGACTAGATTAATCTACAGACTTAACAGTACAGCTTAGTTGCAGAAATTGTCATATAATACTTCCAATTTGCTAGCGAATTTGTTGCTGCTGCACATCATTTGTGCTTCAAGTAAGTACCAAACATATATAGGGGAGTTCATGTACATGCATTAATTCCAGCCAAATGGCCATGATGAGGTAACTTAGCACATCAGTACTGTTGACTGATTATGCACTAAAATATGCTAAGATTGTCTTATCGCGCGGTTGAACGATCGAGGGATCAGAGGCTTATTCAGCGCACTCATAGACATCTATTCTCCAAGTTGTTGCTCGATCGAATTGTGCTTTTCAAGTTGAATATATATAGTAAAATTTAGAATCGCCAGTCCGATCAGCAAGTCTTTGCTATACTGTACTTCGATATAACGGTATTCGCGCGTTATTATACATGGAAATCTGAGAATGCAAATGTAATCTTTCTTGTACATGATACTATACTCAATCAAGACTTGCGTATATTCTATGCCAAGACCGCGTTTTTGTAATGCAGAAAATGTAGGATAGTGGTGAATGGCTGACAAACCATGCCTAAGGACTAATAATGGTGAAGACAGCTAGATCAGATTGTGAATTGTGAATCATACTTCACATAGTTCAAATACTACAATCCATCATGACCCAAAAGCGAATAATCAGAGCCATAACTAGGCTAGCATACAAATACCTATATAATACCAGTACCTAAAGTCAATATAAAGATGGACAAAATGTCTCCCCAAACCCTACTCATTTGATTTGCTGGAGAAGCATAGAGTATTTGTTGCATGTACATATTAGAATCTTTGTTTATTTGGAAGTCAAAATAAGTTATCCTTTGTTATAATAACCTTTTTTATAGGCTTTGATTTTAATCAATCCAAATGTTCTTTTACTGATAATAGTTATAACGGTTTGATTTAGAGTTTATATATCTAATTTATTTAAACAAAAACATAAGAACCCAAAAAAAGAAGAAGGCTGAACTAGATCTTCATGCATCTAAGGTGATCGAAGTTATTTTCGACCGTAAAGATTTCGGTAGATCCGGTGCACTGTGAACTAGCTTACATATTTATGTCTCTTTTGCAGCTAAAAACGTTATGAGTCAAATAAATATCTTAATGCCACATATACAACAGATAGAATTGTTCTGTAATTTTCGTGTTACATTTACATGTCACAGTAATGTTCAGTGCTACTACTACCATAACGTTCTACACTTAGTTTACTTTCTCATTACTTTTGTTTATACATACTAAACAGAATGCTGACTCATTTAAGCCAACACTTTATTAGGGTTAATGGAACATGCGAGATAGAGCAGAGGCAACGCGGAGTGTGTGCTGCCGGCAATAAATTAGCGTCGCGCTATTGTGTGCTAGCTGCATTCCATCTCATGTCAGAAATTACTGCAGCAGTGCTGTAAATAGAAAGGCTTTTACTGTTCTGATCACCTCAGATTATTATCCTACTGCGAAGTGTTACACGCAAAATGCACTCATACCAAGTATTAGTTAATAAATAAATTGTCAACTAAGTAACATGCGTTGGTGAGCTAATTATGAGAAAAATAAAAGGAACGAGTAAAATTCCTAGGTAGGGAGCTCTTAGAAGAACAAATAATTAAGCAAATCATCTAACAAATTAATAAAATCCAAGAACGGTCAAAATATACATCAATATCATGATCGCAAATTTTCCTCAGTCTAAAAATATAAAAAAACTTATTCTTTTGCTCTTCACCAAGTTATCTGCCCACATTAAAGCAAAAAATAATTAATTTTCTCCATAAAAATAAAATCAGAGCAAGACGCCACAACAAACACTCTGTTATTGCATTCCCACAATAGAGTTAAATGATGTAAATTTCACATTATTGTTTTAGTCAACAAAAAGCTTCTCTATTCCACACGCGCGCGCGATTCGATCAAAATGTATGAAGAACTTCTCAATTAATAATTGTAGGTCATTTTAAAATAGCCCGCTCAATCTTTTATTTTATTTTATTATAATTAAGTCCTCCTCAGCTTTTAATATTTTTATTTCAAATTAAGTTAAAAAAAATTATCAAATTTAATGACTCTATTAGCTAGTTATATTAGTTTATTTGTAAAATAGTTATTAAAGTGATTACATTTGATAAACTCGCCCATGAATTAATTGTTAAAATCTGCCATATATTTTGTAACTAAAATTACTTAATTCTAAATAATAGAAGTTGAGGGGGGTCTTAATTAAAAATAAAAAAAGAAGTTGAGGGAGCTATTTCAAAAAGTCCTGTAGTTGAGGCGGTCTCTTTACATTTTTAAACCCTTATTAAGCCTAAATAAACACTGAAGCCCAAGGCCTAATAAAGTAGATGGGCTTTTCCACAAAATGTCACCCAAAATATTGGCTCCTAAAAATGAATAAAAATAAAGGTTATTATTATTATTATTATTTTAACCCATAAAGTATTAAAGTAAGTCATAGTTAGATATCATATTTATTTTTAAAATGCAATTTTTTTTCATATAATGTCTTTACTTGACAAGAATAAATAAATAAATATTTAGAAACAACTTTATTTTATTTTACTTTTTTTAAGACCCTGTTGTGATATTATGAACAGAATATCCTATGATAACTTATTCTGCATAAAAGATTTTGTTGTATAATTAAAAGTTAATTACTGATTTTTACTCCTCGAAAAGCTTTGAAAGTTAATTTCTCTAAGAGATTTATTTTATTCTAAATATATTAAAGATCTATAGAATTTTATTAGATCACGCTTCTTATCTGTCAAATATTATATACTTCGTACGTTCTTTTTTAGTAAATCAAAAGGATATATGGAACAAGTCCTTAAACAAGTTATCATAATTAAGTTATATATCATCTATCATTTAGTCGGATCAATCATAAGCTAACCAAATATAATAATAAAAAAAGAATTTCTTCTTTCTATATATATATTACACTTCCTCCCTAGTGATCTTAATCTATAGAGGCTTCAATATATGTAATTAACTCGTGTTTTTCTTTATTTCCCTCTCAGTTAAACCTAAACCTTCGAATGATTGTTAAATTCAAACATTAGAAAGAGTTAAAGTAAACAACTCTATATATATCTACTACAACTCTATATAGGCTGTTGGTGGATTATTTGGAATGTCAGAAATGACACTATTTTTAGAAATATAGCTCCGGACCCTTCGCGAGTAGTTCACAGGCTTAAGCTCCTACTGTACGAGTGGGACTCAATCCTCAATCCTGCTCCACGCTAGCCGGTTTTTTTTTTTTTTTTTTCTCTCTTGGGACCTCTTGGGAACACGCCAATGACGTGAAATTTCCAATTCACTTTTTCATTAAACGTTTAGCCGTACATTACCTTTTTTCTCAAAAAAAAAAATTAAAACAACCGGATCAAAAAGGCAAATAAACTACGTACGTACATGCATGGTAGCAATAGTGTACTAAAAAAAAAGTACTACAAAAACTGGGTACATGTAATAATGATAGTAAAAGTCGCCGGAAAACGATCGGAAAACGATCACTTTCGCTGTGAGTTCGCAAAGTCACGCATGTGCATTAGAGACGCGAACAGCCGAGCCCTCGGGCTTAGTAGGCAGGCTGCAAGCCCTCCATACTGGTCTAAAAGCGAGCCTCCTCTTGCAGTCTCCTGCTCGAAAGAGCACGGCGGCGACACGCCGCGTATCTTCCTCCGACAACTTCGACACCCTCGGCTTTCTCGATCCCATCTTCAGCAGCGGCGCATCGGGGGTCGGTTCTCGATCCTTCGACCTACCCAAAAAGGATCATGCAACTTACGAAGAGAAGTGTTCGAACATGTATATATAGTAAGAGAAGTCATGTGCATGCGGTACCTGTCGAAGGCCGATGTTTTGCTCCGTTGAGGAGTAGAGTAGTCGAAATGCGAATGCTGAGCCGCGAGAGCCTTAACAAAGAGATTAACAACAACAGCAACAACAACACGCAACAACAATAAAAAAGTAACGAAAAAAAAGGATTAAAAAGAGCAAACAAAATTGACCAAGTATATATATAGAGGAAGAGATCTCATGTACAGCATTGTGGAAAGTCCTTGAGACTGTGAGCAGTGGCTTCAGTTCATCATGGCTTAGTTTGCACAAGACCTGGACCTTCACATGCCAAAATATAAAGAGATAGAGAGAGAGAGATGTGAGAGATGGGTTCAAAAAAGTTTTTTTTTTAAAAAAAAAAAGAAAGGAAAAAAGGAGAAGAGGGGGTTAGGGAATAGGTTTATACGAGAGTGTCCAAAGGGAGGGAGTCAATGGGGGAGGAGGACATGGGAAGAGAGGGAGAAGCAACCCATGTGTTCTTTGGATTGAGGAGGAAGTGGGGAACGTTGGTTTTGGATCTTATTTGAATTTTGTTTCCTAACCGCTGCTGCAGCAGTTAATTAATTTGTGCTCTGCTTGGGCTGGACCAGTAGAGCCCTTTTCCTGCATTATTGTGTGAAGCCCACTAGCCCCAGTTCCTGTACCAGAAGGGGTAAACTTAGGACCCAACAATTTCATTGAATGACCGGCCGTTCCTAGAGCAAGTGGCAAAAGGTTTGGTGGTTGGTATTCGAGACCCGAGTTCGAATTCTAGTTGATTCATATTTCTAGTTAAGTTTGTTTCTAAATAAAATAAACGAAACGGGTAGTGTACTATCTGTCTCTCAAAAAAAAAAAAAAAAAAATTTCATTGAATGCGTGTGCGGTTAACTGGTTAAGGATTTGATGATTGGTATTTGAGATTTCAAATTAAAAAGCTAGTCACTTCATATTTCTAGCTAGCCCAGCTTGTTTCTAAAATAAATTAAACAAAACAGTAGCTTGGTACCATTCTCTCTCTAAAAATTCTCTACCTTTTAAATCTGTTTAGGATTGTCGCGAGCATAAGAAAAATTAGAAAAGTTGTATATCTTTGTCCTTAACTCATTTTCATATGATTTATTATTTGCTCGTGATTGATTTTTCCGTTAAAATTGGCTTTCAGTTGGAATAAAGTTCACGAGAATTAATTTTTTTTTTATAGAAATTTAGTGGCTTCAAAATTTAATGGCTTTTTTTTTTTCTCTTTTTTTTTATGTTTGTTTCACTGAAAATTTCTGCACCAGTACACCAGAGGGTGAAAAGATTTATTTACAGTCAAAAATCACTTCATTCCTCAACAGACCTTAAATTGCTCTCAGTGCGCGCAAAATAGAAGTTCTTGAATAAATTTTTTTTTAAAAAAAAAAATCAGGTGAACTTGAATTGATCGCAACTTAATTGCACCGGTAAACACATTTTGTTGTGCGTAATTTACTCAAATGTCTCATAAATCTTTGTTCTTCTTTTATTTTTTCTCGCATAATCTTTTGCAACTAATCCAAAATTGCCATCCATTTAGTCATAGGCATTTTGAAGTGATCAGGTACACAGTTGTTTTTTTTTTTTTTTTTTTTTTTTTTTTTTGAGAGATAGATAAAGACGCTATCTCGCTTCGTTTATTTTATTTATAAATAAACGAAATGAATCAACTAGGATTCGAACTCGGATCTCGGATACCAACCACCAAGTTCTGCCACCGGCTCTAGAGACGGTGATCGGGTAGCGTGCTCTAGGGACGGTACACGCTTGTTTTTTTTTTTTTTTTTTTTTTTTTTTTTTTGGAGAGAGATAGGTAAGACGCTACCCGCTTCGTTTATTTCATTTAGAAATAAACTTATGAAAATGTGAATCAACGGGATTTGAACCAGGGTCACGGTCTCAACCACTGCCCTTGCCACCGCTTCAGGGACGGTCGGTTAGGGACGGTACACAGTTAATACAGAGTTTTGCAGTGTAATTAATTTATTGGTGTCTTTTTCATCTATAGCCAAAACAAAGTAGTTAATTAGAGATGCTGTGTTCACTAGCTTATCCTCAATGGATTAAAAAAAAAAAAAAAAAAAAAGATGCCACCACAATCCTAGTTGTGCAAGTGGGTCCAACACTCCAACCCTAGCCCTTGAGCATTTGGAGAGTTGTGAATGTATGATACTAATAAGAGTATCAGATCATCAGATTCATTTCCATTAAATCCTTGGAATTAAAAATCAAAGGGTTTTAGTCGAAGAGATAACAAAGAAACGTCATCAATATCATCACCGGCCTATTCTAGTGATTGCGATCACAATTTCATTTTTTTAAGTTAGACCTACGCTTTATGCATATATTTTTCACAAGAGAAATGATTAGGTACTTTTTCTAAAAAAAAATAAAAAAAATCTTAACCGTTGATTATTAGAGGGTAAAAAAGTAATTTTAATATTTAAGCAGGTAAAAGAATTATTTTATTCAAGATTAGTTTGGAAATTAAACAATACAATATTTAAAGAAACCTTTAATTGAGATCCTTAGAAGAATGATTTGAAATTCCTCGCAGCATGACGGTCATCAAAACTTTCCGTCGCTAAACCAAAAAAAAAAATAATAATAATAATTAATAAAAAATTTAAAAGTAAAATTAAAAAAATGAAACGAAGGAGGCGGCGGAGGTCGCGACGGGGGCGGCAACAGAGCGGATCTCTTTAAATCTCCTTTTCCAAGAGACCCGTTGCTTCGTCGTGGCTCCACCGTAACTAGACGGCGATCGTGAGGACGACGGCGGATGCGAAAAGTTTCTTAAAATTTTAATGCATAGTTTCTTAAAATTAAACTTATTTGTAATATTAAACACATAAACAAAGAGAAAAGAAAATTTAAAAGATCATATTGTCAAATAATTTTGAAATTCTTTTTATATGAAATATTAAATTAGAGAGAGAAAAAGAAAACAAAGAGAAAATAAAAATTTTGAAAATATAGTAGGTAAAATGACTAAATTCTCTATATATTAAATGGCAAAAATATTCAATCGGTACCTTTCCCAAAGTGTCACAATTTTAAAAAAATTAAAACTAAGTCGTTGAATACGCGTGAATGAACGGTAACGGAAAAAAAAAGAAAAAGTAAAGAAGCATTACTCTTTTCACAAATAAGAAACTCGCATCTTCAGATTTTTATCTGTTTTGTTGATTTAAAATAAACTTAATTGAAAATGTAAACTAATTAGACTTTAAACTTAAGATCTTGTTTATTAACCATTAAGTCTTTTGTCACCGGCACGAGAGATAGTCAATATTTTAAGACATGAAAATTACATATGTTTGAGAAGATATTCAAGACAAAAACTAGTTTCTATAACGCTACCGCTATCTTCAATTAAAATTAAGTTGACCTAAAAAAAAAAAAAAAAAAAAAAACTTCAATTGAAAGTTTGGATTCAAATTGCTAATGAGAAAAACAGATAATAGTATTCACCGAGTACTCTTAAATCCTGTTTTCGATGATAGGGACTTTGAATCAAAGACTGGAATATTTAAAAAATAAGCTTTAAATAAATTAGAAAGTTAGATATTAAAATCAAAATTTAAAAAAATTGAATATGCGACTCAAAATAGTTCATAAATTAGATAAGTTCTTTAAATTTTTATCTTATAAGTACAGCTAATTTTGCATAGAAATATATATAAAATAAATCGTCTATGAAAATGCAATACATGCCCTAATTTTTTGTATTATTATCAGGTGCTTGGAATCTTCTAGAGTTCCCAAGCATACTAAAATAATTATACAGTTGGAGAATTTTATTATTGCCTATGAAGCATGGAACTCTAATATGAGCCATGAATAGGGTCAACTTTAACCTGATAAATCTATTTTCTATTGATTTTTATTTTTTTTGTTTCTTTATGTTTTTTTCCTGATTTGGTGACGCAATATCTTGAAAAACAAAAAAAAAAATATCAGCACAAGGGAGAGTATTCTAGAACACTAATAAATCGTAAAAGTGACGCATCCATTTGAAAATCCTCAAGGCTCAATATTATCATAATGGAACTAAAATTCCCTAATAAACATTGTTGCTTATGATATAATTTGGTTTTTAGCAAAACGAATTAAGAGTTTCTGAACTAAAACTTCTTTTGGAATTGCTGGGAGATTGCATTACGTAAGGTAAAAAAATACGATAGAAAATTATATTATTTATTTTTGTACGTAATATTGCGTTTCGTATATCTTAATAAATCGGTTACGATATATTTTTATAATTTTACTGGAAAATGGAGAAGCATATCCTTATCTGCTTTTATATCCACTCCATTTTATTTAATAGTGAAAGATGAGCCTCAATATGAAACTAGACCTAATTATTGATGATCGAACTATTTCATTGGTAGCTTCAAGTTAATTAAATCAGATTAAGGGTAGTTTCCCAACCTCAACAACCCTGCTTTGATTTGCTTAATTGCCAAAATGACTTGAACCATGCATTGTAGAGTTCTTATTTACTTTTTGAGTAAACAAGCTAAGCAATTATGTGTAATTTTGCCTCACATTGAATGCAACTAATTTTTTTGTTTTTACAAAGAAAAAAAGACTTTAACTAAGCTTGGAACATTGCTTCATTTAAGTTTCTCCATGCTCAAAATGGTATCCAAATTTGAAGGAAATTTTACAAAAATGACTCCAATACCGTGTTATCCAAAAAAAAATCAATCTACTTGAAAACAGTTCAGAATCAGTCTTAACGCTACGAAGAAGAACGCATACCACATTTTTATGCTCAAAAATTTAATATGGCAACAGAACATATATATAAGATTCAAAATTTTACAACATATATCCTGTAAGAAAACTCAACAGACAAAGTTATGTACATCCAGGCCACATAAACTCATTTCCATGATCATCAAAACACAGTACTAGTCACCTCTGTTCCAGGGAAAAAAGAAGAAGAAGAAGAAGAAGAAGAAGAGGAGAAGCTTCAGCAGATCACACAAGAATTGGGATTCTCCTCTACACTCCTAACAAAATACTGGGTGGTCATGTGAGGGTTGTAGTTCTTGTATGCATTGACAAGTTCACTGATCATCTGCTCATTCGGGTCCTTCTTTTTCTCACCCTCCTTCTTGGGCTCTTCCTTTTTGGCTTCTTCCTTCTTGGGCTCCTCCTTCTTGGGCTCTTCTTTCTTCGCGTCGTCCTTCTTTTCCGGCTCTTTCGCGGGGCCGACGGAGAAGATGGTGGTGGGCCAGGATTTTCGCAGTTTGCTCACGACGTCCACCGGGTCGACCGTCCCGATCACCGTCATCTTCCTCTCCTTCATGTCCACCGCGATCGAGTCGATTCCTGCGTGATAAAATCGCGACATCGATCACACAGTAGAAAACATGCTTAGAAATATATATATATAGATATAGTATATATATTAACATTTCGATTATCACCGGCCGTCTCTAAAATAAGTGGCAAAGAGCTCGGTGATTGATATTCGAAACTCAAATTCGAATTCTAGTTGATTCACATTTCCAAAAGTTTATTTCTAAATAAAATAAGCGTCTTATCTATCTCATAAAAAAAGAAAATAAAAAACCATTCCGATTATCATGATTGTCCTTAAGTAATGACAAAGTTAACTTGGTGATTGAGTCGAGATCTCAAATTCGAATCCTAATTGATTCACATTTTCAGCTAAGTTTATTTTAAAAAAATAATAAACGAAACGGATAGCATGCTATCTTTCTCTCAGAAAAAAAAAAAAAAAAAACATTCCAAATATCATATGTATTATGAATTTTGAAATAATTATGATACCATGTTGTCTGAAAGATGGATCATGCAGTAAAAATGCCGAGAAATATATATTAATAATTTGTAATTAAATACAAAAAAAAAAAATGAGAAAGTTAAGTTACCATGGAGGGTGGAAACAGCTTTCATGGCCTTCTGCTTGTCTTTGTCATCATGCAAATCCAGTTTAACAATTATCTTCTGCAATAAATTGCAAAATTTTGAGAGAACTTAGTCATTAGAATTTGAGAACAGCATAAAAGAAAAAAAGCTAATTAAATCTCAAAACACAGAATTAGAGATTGATTGAGTTTCTAAGATGAAATCAAACAATATTAATTAAGGGGGCCATCAAGGATCTCAAAACGATTCTCATGATACCCTGTAAAGTAGAACCAAAAAAAGGGATCTCCTTTTCTTCAGAAAGGAAAAAGGCCCAAAAAAAACTATATTGGAGCACTATTAAAGAATCAGATTCCGCGAGAACAAGAAAATAATTAAGCAAAAGAAAAGAAAAGAGAAAGAGAAAAAAAAAAAAAACCACCCCAGATCAGAAAAATATGAATCTGACCTTCATATCTGAGAGAGAAAATGGAGGATAAGGGGGAGAGAATTGGGAGAGTAGGAGGAGGAGAAGGGTCTTCTACGGAGTGGTGGTGTGAATTTTGGTGAGAGGGAAAAGGGGGAAGGTGTTTGGTTTTTATGTAGCACCCAACAAGAGACAAGAGAGGGAGAGGCTGTGATTTTTTATTCGTCGTGGGCCCCACAAAACCCAAGCAATCAACATCCCTCTTCTACGTTGACGACACATTACTCTTTTTATGCTATTTCCTCTACTACAGAATAATAATTATAATAATATATTTTTATACTATATATTAAAAATACATATTTTAAATTTTGGTCGGTCGATCCTTGTTAAAAACACAAAACACTTTAGGATAACTATAGTTCTAATCACACATCAATGAGTATGAACCTATTTATACTTATAGACTCCGTTTGATTCGGAGTTAAAGGGTTATGGGTTAAGAGGTGAAATAACCTCTTAACCCTGGAGTTATTTCCAAACACTGAATTTGAGGGTTGGGATTAGTTACTTGCATCTAGGGGTGTAAACGAGCTGAACACGAGCGAGTTTGGTCGCCATGTTCTATTCGTTATTAAACGAGCCGAACACGACGCTCATTAAAGTTTTGAGTGGAAAAATGCCGTGTTCGGCTCGTTTAAATAAACGAGCCGAACACGAAATTTCACGAAATTCGCTAACGAACAATAAATAAAAAAATAGATTAAATATATTAAAAAAATAAATTTATAAAATTTTATCCACTAGACTTTGATCTAATAGTTAAAATTTTATATACAAATACATTTTTTATAATTAAGCTAGCATTTATATTTTTATTTTGCTAAAAATTAAATAATAAAAATATATATTATGAATTGATATATAATTATTTATTTATATATAAAAATATAAATTAAATAAATTATATAAATATAAAATATATGTATTCGAAATGTTATCGAGTCAACACTAACGAGCCGAATTTACCGTGTTCTACTCGTTTTATTAAACGAATGAAAAATTCAGCTCGTGTTCGGCTCGTTTACTAAACGAGCGGATCGATCTCAAGCTCATTTCGAGCCGAACACGAGCTGACTCGCGAACATCGAGCTGGATTGCCACCCCTACTTCCATCTATAAATGGGTTATTCGGGAATAGCCCATTTGGGGTGGGGTTATTTAATCCCACATAACTCCAACAAAACACTATTTTCTATTTATAATAACTCATTATACTTCTTATCCAACCTACTTCAACCAAACACTATTTTTCGCTATCCTGGACTAACTCTAACCCCCAACCAAACATAAAAATACTCTAACCCCAGCTTAAGCCTAAACTTAACTCTATTCCTGGAATAACTAGTTTTTCCTTAACCCCGAACCAAACGATAGCTATAAATTTTTCGCCATTGGATGAAAAGATGTGCGGTTAAGATAATAGTGGTGATTCCTTAGGGTTGAGTAGGTGCTTGGTTAATTAGATGTTATGATTTAAGATGAAAAGGAGTAGATATAACGATCGAAACTTATGAGTACAAAAGAATCTATACTCAAAGTATAATAGCTGAACTCTATATAAAGAGAAAGTTAGTTGGAATACTATTAATAGTATTTGGGCTATTTTACTATTAATTTTTTTGCCGTTAAATGTACATTTTAATCGATTATACTATTTCGGTTATATATTCAACCGATCACCCACTCAATTCTCGAGACCACAACTAAACTCCAGCAGCGGAACTACTATTAATTGTATGCGAGTGCAATCCTATTGCATCTAAAAAGATTGTAGAAAATAATTTTCTACTTACAAAACAATTTCTTTTATTCATTTGATCAACAAAAAAAGTAATTTAAAAAAAAATTAATTTTTTAAAAAAAGATTTTTATTTTTAAAATTCTATATTAGAAAAATAAATATTGGTGGAGAAAAATATTTTAATAAAATAAAATAATAATTGTACTTAATTAAATTTACTTTTTTAACTATAAATGACAAATAAAAATATGATATACCATAAGTACCAAATTGAAGTTCATCTACATATATATATACATTGCTTTAATACTCTTGTGTATCACAAACATTTTATATATAATAAAACATTATAAATATTTATATATATTTAGATGAAAAGTATTTTTAAATTTTAGGGTTTGGAATATTGGATAGAGGATAATTCATGAATAATTTTGATTAAAAATAAGATTAATATATATGAAATGCTCTCAATATATAAGTGGGAAAAGTAGGTTTACTTTATTGAATTATTGTGCCTAGGGACGAAGCTATGCAGTGGCCCAAGGTGGCCATGGCCTCCCCTAACTTTTTGATATTTGCTTAATGGTCCTTCAAAAAAAAAATTTGGTGGATTATGGATAGCTTTGGCCCCCCTATTTTTTTAATATTTACTTAATAATATGGTACCAACATAATTCTTTCTCTCTTTCCTAATCGGTATTATTCTTTTTATGGGTGAAAATATATTAAAAATTTCACGAGTATTTTGTAATACATTTCTCTATTCTAAAAATTTTATTTAATAATTTTTAAAATTTTTATTTATCTTATGTGAACTCTTTTATTTGATTAAATCAAGAATTGCACTAAATTTAATAGCTATGTTAATCTTATTTACTAAAAAACTAAAAAATTACGGTTAGATTTAGTAAAATTTCTAAATTATTTTAATATAATAATATAAATAAAATAAGTAGAAGTTAAACATCTAAAAATAAAAAACATAAAGTTCATACTTTTACATTATTTATTTAATTAATAATTTTTTAATAAAAAATTTTTAATTAAGAAAATTTTTGTTTATTATTTATTACTAAAGTTTCTATTTAAATATAATTTGGCCCCCCTCAAAATTGAATCCTAGCTTCGTCCCTGATTGTGCCTAATCCTTGAATTATGGAAATAATGATACTTGTCAATCCATTTTAATACATGTTTGGTGAGAGATACAACTAATTATGCTACGATAATTAGAAATGTTTTTTTTTTTTCCCTTATCACAGTTTTAACGTATCTAATTATTTTTTCCTCAGAAAAATATTATCGAAATTAATTACTTTTTCTTAGCGTTTTTATTAAAAGATTATTCATGAGGTCGGAAATTAATTATTTGATTCCTCATATGTGAGTTTATAAATATTGTAAAAATTAAATATGTGACTAAGTATAAGAGGATATTTAGGATGGAACCTATACTAACATTTTAAAAAAGTACTAATGATATAATAAGAATAATAATAATAATAATGAAGATCAGGTGTTATTTAGTAGTATTAAAATTAATTTTTTATGTGTCATATTATAAAAGGGTTTGTAGCTAGCAACAATTAATGGTGATTATGTAGCTAATACATAGTTTGTGGTTATCATACACCCACATGAAACAATTAAATTTTATTTGTTAATTATTCTTGATTAACTGCAACAAGTTGAGTTTATTTTTTAATGTGTAAATTAACTTAAAATACAACTCTCGTGGTTTCGTGTTTTTTTACTTTAACGCTCTATGATTTAAAGTGTGTCACTTTAGTATTATATGATTTTATTTTATTTATTTTCGTCAGCGCTTCCGTTAACTTTCTATAAAATTATAGATAAAAAACTTTAAATACCCGACCTACGATTTATCAAATATTCACTTTTGTATCATATAGTTTTAATTTTGTCACTAATGTAACGAAAAAAATTAATAAAAGAAATAACAGAAAGAAAAAAAACAAAATCACAAAAATTACGAAAGTAATACATTTTAAATTATAAAATATTAAAATAAAAAAATACGAAATCATATAAGTAATATTTAAAATTTTTGCTTTTTTAAATGACATTTTACATTACGCTTGCGTAAGCAGAGGCCGACATGGGAGATTGCATAACTTAATTTAGCAAAAAATTAAACCTTTTTTTAAATTTTTTTTTTTTTTCAAAACGTCATTCATTATGCTTTTAATTAGTGGAGGTGAACTAACGACATAATCACGGATGTAAAATTAATTAATATTAAATTTTAGCTTTATCAGACAATTACCGGCCCGTCCCGTTCAGCTATTTAATTAATCAAATATAACTGTTTTTGATATTTTTGTCAATTGTGTCTATTATGATCACCGAAAAAAAAAACTATATAAAAAAAAAATCAATAAGGCAGTGTTTGGTTCCCTTTAAAATTGCTCAGAAAAAAAAATTTAGTTGAAAAATAATTTTCGCTTGTTTGATTGCTCGTAAAAAAGATTGCTAGAAAAAAAAATTTATAGATTCTTGAAATTTTTTTTTGTTTTCCGCCAGCATTCCGCGGAAAACGAAAACTTGAGCCTTGTTCTTATGGACCGCATGAGTGGTCCAAATGGACCACCGCCAATGGGACCACTCACCCATAGGGGTGTAAACGAGCCGAACACGAGCGAGCTGTGGTCGGCTCGTGTTCGGCTCGTTTAAATAAACGAGCCTGAACACGCGACTCACTAATTTCCAACAACGATAAATTAAAAAAAATAGATTAAATATTTGATATATTTTATATTTTGTTTTGAATATACTTTTTTTTTTTTTAATCAAAATTTAGAAGTATCACCCCATTTGGTCTTTTAGGTTTAAGCCCTTAGATCTATTCCTTGATTACTAATAGTCTTGGATCAAACACTATTTCACCTACCATCACCTACCACCATCATTTCAACCCTACATCTTTCCATCTAATGGTTAAAAACTCAAAAGTACCATCCCATTTTTGAGAGTATTCTAAACTAATATATATATATATATATATATATATATATATATATATATATATATATATATATATATATATATATATATATATATATATATATGGGATTATGTTCACGTACTTTTAAAAGTATGTGTCATTGATCTTTGTAAGTTTTTACTTGGATTAATAGATGTGTGGTTAGGATGATGTGGGCCTTTGGGTTAAGTTTTTGGCCGCTTGGATTAATAGATGTGTGGTTAGGATGATGTGGGCCCCTTTGGGTTAAGTTGGTGGTTGGTTGAATAGTATAATCCAACGGATGAAAATGATCAAAGCGTAGATCTAACGGTAAAAAATTCACAAATCTTGGTCTTTCTAATGACTATATATATATATGATGTAATATGTTCATTATAATTTAAAATAATATATATATATATATATATATATATATATATATATATATATATATATATATATATATATATATATATATATATATATATATATATATATATATATAATTAATTAATTAAAAAAATACTTTTATTATTAATGTATATATAATATATATATATATTAAAAATATATTAAATACTTTTATTTTTTTCTTTCAACCAAACAGCAATCATGAAAAAAAATTATTATACATATTTATTATATATAATATTTTATTTATAAATTTGTAATTATTTATTAATATTTCTAAATATATTATATATGATGTAACATATTTATTATAATTTTAAATATATTTAATATATATATAAAAATTATAATAATATATAAAATATATTAATTATTATATATTAATAATATATAATAAAAATATTAAATAGTTTTTTTATTTATTTCTTTTCTTTCCAACCAAACAACCGTTATGGAAAACTATTTTTATTTTCCTACAAACCAAACACTAACGACGTAAAACAATTTTTCCACCGAAAATTTTTTTTTCATCGAAAATTTTTTTTCCTCGGTTTTACGTGGAACCAAACACACCCTAAGGCTAAAAACTAATTGTGAAAAACAACCATTATATTATAAAAACTTAAATTGATAGAAAATAATATTTATATATTTCTATATTTAACACTTCTCCTTATATCTCGACTAAGCTTTTGTAAGACCCATTACGGGAACTTGAATTAAAATTCGAATTTAGATTTAGAACAACCGTTGTGCTATAAAAAACTAAAGCTATTAAAGAACGCCGATCATATATATATATTTTCATATTTAACAAATTAAGAACAATATTTAAATAACTTATTTATTTAATATGATATTAGAAAAAAATTTCGTGTTCAAATATTATTAATTTTATTTCTAAAAGAAATAATTATTTTTCATTTCGTTTTCGACGAACAAAGTGGTAGGACTCGAGCTATAAATGTGGTCAAATTTTTTTCTAAAAAAAAAAAAAAAAATGTGGTCACATTTTGACACTTTAAAATGTGGTCGAATTAAGCACTTTGATTTTGCTCTTTTGCTGTGGTCAACAATTCTAATTGCCCTTTAAATTATTAATTAAATTAATATATAAATTTGACCAAAAAAGACTAGGACAAAAAAGCACATTAATAATTTTAGCTAACCAAAATTGACTCTTCGCTATGCGACCCCTAAATTAGAGCAAATTCCAATTGACCCTTCGCACATTTTTATTTTGCTACGTATTACTTTGTAATTTGGAAGGATATATATATTTTGCTATTCTCTAATTTTTGTCTTTGTTTTATTACGAAGTTCTTCTGTTTATTTTGTTTGTTAAATAATATATTTTTGAAAATTATATGATGATTAACTTAGCATATATAGTATTATTATTATTGGCCATCATATGGTTTATAAAATACTACATATCATGTCGTTTTGTAAGTTAAATATCGTAGGGTGGCAAATTAAAGCGACCCACTTTAGATTTGATCGATCTAAGTCGTTCACTTGGGACGTTAGAATGATGCTCAAAACACTTGAGACTTTCGTCAACGCATGTCACGACTTCTCTTTTGGTTGGAATTCTCGCTTCTCCAGAGATGCTATGTAAGTTGATCAACTAACTAATTGGGTACTGTGTGGTTCTCTTTTGAAGACTTTTTTATTTCTGTATCGCCTCATTTTTGCTAAATAAATTTTCGCTCTCTGACGATTTCCTTCAACAAAAAAATTTATGGCATGAATGGTAAATAATAAATAATAATAGCGCAAGCTGCAGCAATAATGCCGCAGATCCTCAGACCGGTTAAATCCAACATTGCATTTAATGTCTATTTATTTAAATCTAAATAAACAATGGTCGTCTTCATATCTCCTTCGAAAAAAAAAAAAAAAAAGGCCACTACGTAGAAAATCACGCATTTTTTATTTTTTATTTTTTCTTTTTAAAAATCTTATATCTTAAGTTGTTGCATTTTGTCCCTACATTATAATTCTATCACTGTTCCGTCTATTTAATTATTATAATTTATACTGAAAATGCTTTTCAAAATAATAATATATTAAAAAATATTTTTTCTTATAAAAAAAATAAAGACAATCTAGTCATTTTGCTCTCATATATTCAAAACAATATTCTCTTATATTCAAAAAAACCGAATACAGACAATCCTATTTATAGTGTATTTTTTAAAATTTTAAGGAGATAAAGTATAGATTTTTAAAAGTCAAGGAAGAAAACAAAAAAAACTGTATATTTACAACAAAAAAAAAAAAAAGAAATTATCTGAATTTTTGCCTAATAATAATATATGCTATAAGAAATTATTTGTATATGTACACTACAAGAAAAGACGCTCGTAGAGGCGGTTTTTAGCTATATCTAATATTGCTCTTCATCTCATTATTGATCCTTTTTTGTGCTGTTAAAAAATACACTTATTTTTGTGATATGATAAGAAATTTATCTACAACCAAACAATTAAAACTAGGAATAAATTCAAGCAATAGTTAGGAGAAAATTGACAAGACCAAATAGACAAAAAATTGCTTGCGCTTCCAACAAGCAACTCATAAGAAAATGAAACATTCATTTCTTAGAATTAAGATCATAAATCTTATCTTTAGCAGGACGTTTGATTTTGATTGTAAGTAAGGCCAAAGAGATGCAGGTCTAGTTTATGAAAACGATGGTTCGACCGCACTCGCGCATGATTAATCGGCCTTATCATTTCTGAGTCAGTTCGGATTCGAATCGAATAGAAACAACGGGTTCATTTTCACTTGATATGTAGCCTTGTCGTGATTTACATCAGGCTCTCGTCTACCAAATAAACTTGTAAATATAAATCGTGCATTTAAATATTAAAATATAAAATTTATTAAGTAGTTCAAAGTAGATAAATTAAAAAGTTAAATGGTACCATCAAATTTTTTTTAAAAAAAATTTATCAAAATCAACTTAAGTTTAGATAAGTATTTTATATTTTTACCTTAAAAATAAAATAATAATAATAATAATAATAATAATAATAAAAATCTGAAAAATCATTGGCCAAACCGTTTGGTTCAGGTATAAGCAATAACTAGCTATTACAAGAATAGATATAAGTATGAGAATAAGAAAAATACCATTTGGATGAAAATTATATTGTTTTTAAATAAAAAAAATAATATTTGAATAGATAATATGAAATAAAAAAATTAGTGGATAGTTTTTTTTTTTCTTTTTTGAGAAAAAAGGTAGCAAGCTACCTGCTTCATTCATTAATCAAAATGAATTTAGCGTACATGATGGAAGCAGCTAGGGCCTCCGGACTGAGCCGACGTCAGAAGAAACCAAAAACAAAACAAAACAAAAACAAAACAAAACGGGAATACAAAGTAGACATAGAGAAACAAACAAAACGGGGCCACAAAATAAACATAGTCAGCGCGGGATGGTTCAAAGTGCTTCATTCCAGCTTCTGATTAGAGAAGCGACACGTTCGGTAGCCCAAGAAACGTTATGAGCCTAATTCCTGAAGCAAATACTGTTTCGCTCCGTCCATACGACCCACCAAATTGCCAGCAATTGGGTTAAACTTTTCGATCTAATTATGGTCTCGGGATTCTCGAAGATCTGTGTCCAAAGCCTCCGAACACCCCCACATCCGAATAAGCGAGGCACAACGGGTCCCACTTTAATTCGAAGGTATCGATAAAGACACGGTCGTGGAACGGTGATCGCGAGGTTTCGGATAGTAACGCAGAACTTGCAAAGTGGTCCACCGAGCACTCTCGGCGAATCAATCATCATTGTGAGTAATCTCTTTCAGTAGAATCCAAATAAACACTTTGTGCTTGAGCGGGATAAAAAATTATATCAACTTATTTCAGATATTCGAAAATTATTATTCTCAAATAAAAAATTAATCTTTGGATATAAAGTGGGGGATAAGAAATTATTCCCACCCTTATCCCCCAATTCAAATGGGGCCGTAATTCGATTGCGTGTATCACCAAACAATTGCTGTACAATCCTTGACCTAACCTATTCTATTTCGCTTCACTAGTTCCATGTACAAAACGATTTGGCACCTTTTTTTTTTATTTTTTTTTTTCCTACCATGAAAATGACACTTATTTAAATTGTCGGTTCATGTAAATAATAATTGATTTATTAACTTAGAACTTGTTACTAACCGTGCATAGCGTAAATAGTAAAAATATTAATAATTAATATTCGAAATTTTAAATTTAAAGTCTATTTACTTTACGTTTCCTGCTAAATTTATTTTTAAAAATAAATAAATAAAGTATTAATGATTATGAAAAAATTAGTATTTGTGCCTTTTCAAAATAAAATGCGGCATGCACGATCTGTTTATTGAATGTATTATTCGAATAAAAAAAATAAAAAAAAAAATTCTTTGGAGACTTGCTTAAAAAATTAAAAAAACTTGTAAAATAAAAATAAAATAAAAATTTTAAAATATATGCGGGTATTAGAGTTTGTATTAGTGGAGCACACAACTATGTATAATTTAGTGTGAAATTGAGATGATAAGCTTCAATTACGTAGCAATGCGTCAACGCATGAAATAAAATAAAGGAGTTTTAATTTTTTTTTTTAAATAATAAAAATCAACGGTTCTGTTTACGCATCTGTGGACGGTCGCAGTAAAATATTAAATAAATGAAGCAAAAGAGGTAGTGGGATGTTGCGATAGGGATGTGTGTACGTCCCCCCCACCACATGACGTCACATAGCACAACTTGTTTTTATTTTTTATTTTTCTAATAAATCTAATTTGTACCTAAATACAACGTACATGCATTATTTTTTAAAAAAAAATTTATCTATATATATATATATATAGAGAGAGAGAGAGAGAGAGAGAGTTGGTAGAATCTTTATCGATAATAAATCGGCATTTTTACCGCGTTTGTTTCGATGATGGAACTTCCAAATTGATGATCGTAGTAGTTGAATATGATCTATACCATTTGAAGTATTTAGAAATCAAATTTCATACATTTTCGATATTGTTTTCTTATCCATCGAGTGGATATAAAAATAAACGGCTGTAAATGAATATTCTTAAAAAATTGATGATAGAGGTCTTGTAATCAAGATCAAGAATATATATCTTGTTTTAAATAGTTTAAAAAATTTTCTAACAAAAATTCAATTGATTTGAATATCTTTACGCCGTTAAACAAGAAAACGCCTCATATCGATCATTAAAATTATAAATTTTGAAACCCTTTGATCATTAGGCAAATGATATCGAAAAGATTTGAAATTTAATTTCTAAATACTTTAAGTGGTATAGATCATGTTCAAATTGTCGATCGTCGATTTGGAGGCTCCATCATCGAAAATAAATGGGTTGCAAAAAAGCGGATTCTTATCGATAGTATTCTAGCTCAACTCTCTCTCTCTCTCTCTCTCTCTCTCTCTCTCTATATATATATATATATATATATATATATATATATATATATATATATAGTAGGGCTACTATACTCTTATGAGTAGTAGGCCCTAACTACTCATAAGTTGTTTTTGATGATGGGGCTTAGAGATCGACGATCCATTCAGTTAAATATGATCTAGAGTATTTAAAACTTCTAGAAAATAAATTTCATAATTTTTCGACATCATTTACCTTACGATCATAAGCCCACAATTTTGGCAAGTTTTAATGGCCGGTATGAAAGACTTGCTAGTTTAACGGTGTAAAAGAATTAAAATAGGTTGAATTTTTGATAGAAAATTTTATTCACTACCTAGATAAAGATCAATAACTCCGATCTTAAATTGAAGGATCCGATCATCTATTTTTAGGACGTCGTTCGATTTCGGCCGTTCATTTTATGCCCATTTGATGGACTTTATTATGATTTTGAAAAATTACGAAATTTATTTTCTAGAAGTTTTAAATACTCTAGATCATATTTAACGGAGTGGATCGTCAATTCGGAAGCCCGATCATCGAAAACAACTTATGAGTAGTAAGGGTCTACTACTCATAATAGTATAGTAGCCCTACTCTATATATATATATATATAGTAGAGTATGCTTATCAATAGTACAAAGCACTCGGTGCTACCAAGTTTTTCATTAGTTAGATCCACCCTTTGATGATTTTCACCGTTAGATCATACTATTCAACCAACCACCAACTTAACCTAGGGGCCACATCATCCTAACCTTAGGACATCTCTCAATCCAGCTAAAAACTTGGTAGTCAATGACTTGGTGCTATTAATAGCATAGTAGCCTAGTTATATATATATATATATATATATATATATATATATATATATAGAATTGAGCTCTATCTTTTAAAAGACAAGTCATTGGTGTTTGTAAGTTTTTAGCCCTTGGATTAACGGATGTGCGGTTAGGATGATGTGGGCCCCTTTGGGTTAAGTGGGTAGTTAGTTGAATAGTATATTTTAACGGATGAAAATGATCAAGTGTAGATCTAACGGTAAAAAATTCACAAGCATCAAGGGACTCTATATATATATATATATATATATATACACACTTGACAAAATTTTTAAAATATTTGATACTTTTTATTTTTTGTTTTGAATATACTTTTTTTTACCAAATTAAAAGAAACTTAAAATATCTTCTTTTTTTTTGGTCCGTTACTTAAAAGCAAATAAGAAAAAGGTAAAAGTAGAAGGGTGTATTTGAATGTGAAGAAATTAAAAAAAAAAATTTGTCCCTAATTTAAGAATAAATAAAAAAAATTTGTGACGATAAAATAGTATATTTGAAAGGACAGAACAATATTTAGTAGTAATTTGGAATGTTAAATGAGTATTTTTAATATAAAACCTTCTAAGAGAAATAAATAAGAAAATTAAAAAAATTTCAAAGTTATATAAGCAATTGCCTCCTTTCTTTGTGGGGATAATTGCCTATACACCTCTCAAAACTTCAGAAATATTTAATTTATTCATACTTTTTTTTGTTTCTAATATATATCTCATATGTCTCTCTGTTATTGAGAAATATTCTTATAGTTACCATTCGTTAAAAGGTTAAACGTCAATTAAATCTCTACCAGAGTTAAAAAAAAATTAAAAATACCTCTTTTACCCTTAATTAAGGACAAATAAGAAAAATTTGTGATGATAAATAAGTACATTTGAAAAAAAAAAATATTCAAAATAATTTTTTTTTTTTGTCTCTAACTAAAGAGCAAATAAAAAAAGTTGTCATGATAAAGGATATATATTTAAAATACTTATTTTGTCCCTAACTGAAGAACAAGTTTTTTTGGTAATGATAAAAGAGAATATTAGAAAGGACAAAATAGTAATTTTATAAAGATAACGATTATTACTAATAATAGGAGCATATTTGAAATTACTTGAAATATAAAATGGATATTTTTAATATTAATATTTTAAAAAAGATAAATTAAAAATTAAAAAAATTTCAGAAATATATAAATAATTATTTATTTTTTATATATTTTTTTGAGTTCCAAATGTACAAATGACGCGTAATAGTTTTAAAGACTCTGCATTTATTAGTGGTTTGAGAAGTAATTTGTTGTTGCATTGGAGGAAAAAGATTGCGTGGAGGCGAAGTCTCCGTTTTGCATTGGTTAACATACACTCTATTATATTTCTCATCCAATCGTTTCTGTGGCGATAATGTATCATCATCATCATCCTCACTGTAACTATTTTGTATCTCCATCACTCACCGTCCACGACTAATTGTGTGGTTTGGTAGGATTCTGCGTTTCACAAAAGCAGAATCAGTGGAAAGGGGACCAACTCAGGGGTGAGAAAAAGGAACGGCTCGCATTGAGCCACCTGTGGCCTGCGGATTGGTTAGGGGCAAAAGTACACCACATTTGATAGGACGCGAATACGGATGTCAAAATTATGCATTCGATCGAATTCAAATTCGAATTCTATGTTTACATCATATTTTGGAATTCGAATTTGGATATGGATACACTAGAATATTTCGAACTCAGAAGCGAATTTTTGAAAATTAATTCACATATTTTGAAAAAACAAAAAAAAAATAAAATTGGGGGCTGTCGGTTAGATGGTAAAGAGTTTTCTCATACGTGAAAGGTGTTGGATTCGATTTTTCATACCTCAAATTAGTGTTGTCGGATATTCATACATGCATATTAGTATATATTATTATCTGAATAATATTTGAATTCAAAGAAATATCCAATCCAATTTAAATGTGTTTTTAGAAAATTTAGAATATGATGCAGTTCGTATTCAAATTACTATTCGAAAAGGAAATATGGATGCGAATATGGTTTCGTCAAATATCCGACCGTAAACGATTGTTTTTACCCCTAGGATCGATCAAGATTAGGTAGATTCCAATTGTTCGTTGGAATAAGATTAAGGGCATGTTTGAATCATGATTAAAATAAAAATGGAAAACAAAATTAGGTTGCATTGGAATTAAAAAATAAAATAATGAATTATTAAATAAATATTTAGTTTATTATTAAATAAAAATCAAAATGAATACTTAGAATTTTTTTTGGCGAAAAAAGAGAAGAGTGGCGAAGGGAGAAGGGAGAAGCGGAAGAGACGTTTGTGAGAAAGAGGTTTGAGTGGTTTTTGTTTGAATGAGCCAATCCGGAGTAAAAGCCAAATGGGCCGTAAATGAATCACATCATTTCCATTCGGGAGTGAAATGAAAATTGGAATTCGATTTTTTTAAAGCAAACAACAACCATCGGATCTACTGTATCTCTTTCTGATTTTGTAGTCTAAAATAAGTGAACCAAGCAAGCCCTAAAGTTATAATTTCTGTGAATTCATTGAAAAACTTATAAATATATACATGCATTTTTTATACTAGTTTTGATAAAAATATACAAAATTTATCTGAATTATGGACCACTTTGAGTTGATTCTCAATATTGCAAAATTTTGATCGTACTGTCTAATTTTCTGATTTGTTTGAATCACTCAACGGCACCTTGACTTTAACTTTTAAATATTTCATTTATTTCTATTTCATATAATTTTTTAAAACTATATATTTATTAAAGTAAGTAATTAAATTAAATTTTGAAGTCAAAGCTCGACAGACCGTCTCAAATCAAACAAATTAAGAGGTTGAATAATACAAGTATAATTTTGACAGATTGGTTTCTGTACATTTTTTTTTCCTAACTTTTTTAGCCTAATAATATTGGTGGGCTTTCGATGTCAAACTTGTACATGCGGTCAAAATGGCTCTTTCTTGTAAACAATTTGGGCTCAAAATTTCTCGGCCGTTCATGTTTGGAGCGAAAATGTCGTTCACAATGGGATAGCCCACCGACCCCCGCCCCACATTTACACATCGCTCCATTTTGTATCTCCTTCTTCAATGTAGTAAGGACACACCTGATATTGACGACTGTCTAACGTTATCAGAATAATAATAATAAACAAAGTTAGGGTAGAAATGTATAGACGCACCTTTCTCTGCTCTTCCGTCGGACTAAAATGACTTATCATTTTATTTTATATATATATAAATATATAATGCACTCTCTCTACAATCACAGAGCAAGCGGGCGCTTCGTTGAAGTACGTTGGAAAACGCGTGTTAATATTGTGTTCGCGTATTGCGATAAGTCGATTACGCTATATTTTCTACGGTCCTACCGAAAACCCAGAAGCTTATCCCTATATGCTTTTTTCACAACTATATTTTATTTAATAGCGTTAGATAGACCTCAATACCAAACTAAGCCTTAGGCTAAGAGCGAGTCAATTGTTAACTTGTTGGCTAAGATCCTGCATTTGACCTGGATGGAATTACTACGGGCTAAACGAGCGAGCCCATGGACCATAAGTGAGGGCCTAAAATGGATCCAATTGGTCATATTGGATCGGGTTACGCTTAACGACCGAATAAAGATGAGACTTTTGGGCCCGTTCTAGGTTAAATAGGCCCACAATCAACCAGTACAAACCAGTTCCATCATGAATAGGTAGGGGTGGAAACGAGCCGAGCTCGAGCGAGCTTACCTCAGCTCAAGCTTGGCTTGAAATTAATTTCGAGCCTAAATTTGAGCTCAAGCTGAAAATAATTCGAGCCGAGCTCGAGCGAGCCTAACTTCGAGTCGAGCGAGCTCGAGCCCTAAATGAGCCGCTTGAAATTTTTAACATCGTGCAATCTATAATTTAATTTTTATAAAACATTATCTCAAATTTGATACAAAAAAATATCTAATAGTTCAACATATAAAATGAATGCATAAAATAAGATATTATAATATTATAAAAATTAGAAAAAATAATTCTGCGAGCAAGTGAAAAAGAGAGAGAGAGAGAGCAATTAGAGTAGAATTTTACTGATTTAATTTTGTGGGCCCAATAATCTAAATTCTATATAGATATAATTAAAATACATAATATATATTATTTTATATAATTAAAGTATATATTATATATAATTATATATAGAGAGAGTTACTTATATTGTTTTGAGTATAGATCCATTTATACTCATCAGTTTTCGATCGTTGGATTTATTCTTTTAACTATTTCAATCCTAGGGAACTACTATCATCCTAATCGCACATCCAACGACTGAAAATTTATAAGTATAAAGAGATCTATACTTATAAGAGCATAGTAGTCCTATACTATATTATAATATTATACATATATTTAAACTACTATATTATATTAATAGTGCAAATGGCTTTATTAGGTTTCGGCCCTTGTATGAAGGGATGGACGATCAGGATGATAGTAGCCCCCTAGGGTTCAGTAGGTGGCTAGTTGAATAGTGTGATCTAACAGATGAAATTGGCCAAAGGGGTAGATCTAACGGAAGAAACTCGAGAATACCAAATGCTTGGTACTATCGGTAGTACAGTAGCTGAACTCTATATATATAGGTAAATCTAACGATATAAAACTCGATTGCACAAAATGCTCAGTACTATCAATAGTATAGATAGTATAGTAGCCGGAATATATATATATAGAGAGAGAGTCTGGCTACTATATTATCGATAGTACAAAATGCTTAGTGTTATCGAATTTTATACCGTTAGATCTAACCCTCGACCATTTTCACCCATTAGATTATACTATTCAACTAATCTCCCACTCAATTCTAGAGAATCACTATCATCCTAACTACACATCTTATCATCCAATGACAGAAAATCTAACAGCAAGTGGTTGGCACTATTAATGATATTATAGACTATATATATATATTCGAGCTTTCGAGCTTTTCGAGCCTAATTCGAACGAGCCTAGTAATACTCAAGCTCGGCTTGAAATTAATTTCGAGCCGAGATTTAGGCTCAAGCTCAGCTTGGAATTAATTCGAGCCGAGCTCGAGCGAGCCAAATATCGAGCCGAACGCGAGTCGAACACGAGCCGGCTCGCTCGTTTGCCAGCCCTATGAATAGGGGTGAGAAAATACGATGAAAAATTTTGAGTGCGGAGCTTTCCAATTATAAACTAAAAATGTATTAATTTTATCTGTATTAAAGGATTATGATCCTTCACTCAATAATTTATTTATTTTTTATAATTTTAGCATTAAAAAAATATATAACAAATTATTAGATGGAGGAAAAATTAACACATGGCAGTTGATCAGAAATTCTCAACAAGACATTATTGAGGAGCCTACTGAAGTTTTATCTGAACCAGTTAATTTATTTAAATCCTATCCAAGAAAAAGAAAATCAGATCTCGATATTAAAATTCAGATAAATAACGTTAACGGCGGCCTGGTTTCACATTAATAATTTAAATTGTAAAAGTTTAAGTTACATTGGGTTTTTTTTAAAAAATTTTAAATAGTTTGTTTCAGAAGGATGTATGGATTATCTCTATAATTATGATATTTTTATTTTGAATATTCAAAATTTAAAATTTAGATTTTAATTTTATATTACATTGTTTTAAACTTTTCTGAAATATGGCTTAAAATCAGGTCCAATTAGGTTTGGATCTAGACACGGATTTTCGACCTGCTCCAAATCTGGACACAAATATGTTGTCGAAAATTCGGATCTGGATTGGATCAAGAATCAGTAAATATTTATTGTTCCTAATGGTTTTTTACCCCACTCGTAGACCCTGTAAAAATATATAAAACTTATGTAAATTATGGACCGTTTTGATTTTCAAAATTATGATTTTACCACCTAACTTTTCAATTTGTTGGATTTGAATCGGTCCTACTTTAAAATTTAAATTAACTACTTATTTTAATAAATTTATAGTTGCATCAATTGTACGGAATAATATAGTAACTAAGCCTATGAATATAAACAACATATTCAAAAAAGTTAATTATCTACTTTAATAAATTTATACTTTCAAAAATTGTATGAAATATATAAGCTAAATCTGTAAATATGAATAAAGCATTCAAATTATGGAGTTAAAGTGCCGTTAACTGATTCAAATCCAGAACACTAAAAGATTTTTATCTATAAATAATCCTCATAAATAGTTATTTATATTGAACTGAAGTAACAGGCATGAGCCCAAAATTTAAGAATAGATTATAAATCGAACTTTCGATTTTAAAATTAGATTTGAAATGCTCAATTGAAATGCTGGAAAAGCCATGGAGATGTGGGTGAAGCACTACACCACAAAGCTCTCCACTGTGATCTCTTTAATAATTGGTGCAAAAATGTAGGATATGTCGATCGGTCACGTTACTGATATAGTGTCTTTAACTAATCAAATTATTTTTCTGAGGTTTAACCATTTTATCATAAATTTTTAGAAAGTATTTATGTTATACTTTTTTTCTCAAAGAGGAAGATGCAGTTTACTAAATATAATGATATGGAATATCTATTAGCAAAATCTAGAGTAAAGAGTGAGAATCGCCATTAAAAACTCATTAACAAAAATACTAGCAAATAATTGACCATTTCTAGTGTAAATAGTAAAAGGGCTTGTAGTTGTTACTCGATATCTCCAGTTTTTGAATCTTAGTTATTTCACATTTTCAGTTAAATTTATTTTTTTAAAACATAAACGGAATGGATAGCACAGTATTTTTTTTCTAAAAGAAAAAAGAATAAAGAAAAAGATATGCTGCTGCATTCAAAGAGTAGTACCATATATTTCATTTTTCCATCCAATGATTTAGATAGTTTTTTTTAAATTTTAATATTTTAGAAAAATGCAATGCCATCTGTATATTTTAAAAGTGAGTGTAAATCTTGTACTCTACTGTCCACTCAAAATATATTTTCTGAGAGAGAAAAATTGAATGTAAATCTTACATCAATTCCATTAAAGAATTTAATTAAATAAGCTTTTTGGATTTTTTAGTATGAAAAAAAATAAAAGTATGATAAGATTAATGTAAAAAATTACTTCTTAAATAAAAAAAACTCATAAGATTTATATCTATTTTTGAATACACAAAGAATTTTACTCTTGCCAATATTGTGTTCATTTGAAGTGTTTTCTCTTTGTGTGCTCTTGATCTGATCACATCATGGAAACAATAAAGAGAGTAAATAAATAAATAAGATTTAAATATAACAATATAATAACAATTTAGAATACTTTATCCACAAAGCAGTTAAGGTACCGTTTGGTTCGGGTATAAACAAGAACTAGCTATTACTGGGACAGGTACAAATATGAGGATAAGAAAAATAGCGTTTGGATGAAAATTGGGTTGTTTCTCGGGATAAGAAAAATATTAGATAATTTTATATAAAAAATGAAGGTGTTAATTGGGATAACCAAAAAATGTTATTCTCGAATAAAAAATTAATGTTTGGATATAAAGAAGGGGATAAGGATCTATTGCTATTCCAATTCCTTTAACCGAACAAAGCCACGTGGCGAGCATACGCCCATTTAGATGGCAAAATATGGGACAAAAACATCATTCCCAAACTACTAGCTTGGGAACAATTTAGATGGGCGCCACGTGGCGAGCGTACGCCCATTGCATGAGCGGGAAAGAAAAAAAAGAAAAAAAAATTGCGCGTCTTAGATGTTTTGATAGAGAGAAGGAGAGGAAGAGAAATGGACGGTGAGGATGGGTGCGCGCGGCAGCGCCCATCCACATCAGCCCCAAATTAACTAATTTCGCTACAACAAAAAAAAGATCGACAGCGATATTTTTAAATATAAGTACATGTTAAAAAAAGTGCTGCTAGCTAAAATTATCGACATTTTTAAAAATTGTTACTATATGTGAGGTAGCTAGGTATATAGTGACAGTTAAAGAGTGTTGCTATAACCTAAAAGAGTGCTGCTAATTTACCAATACTTATTTAAGCATTTAGCAATCGCCGAAACTCTATTTCGTTGGTTGCGGTTGCTGACGAGGACGACAAGAAAATGCTCTTTATTTAGAATTTCAGTGGATTGAGTGAAGAGAGAAGACAAGAAGGTATACATTCGGGCATTTATACTCGATTTAGACCCCCGATTTTAAGGGGATAGTATACAGGTAGTCGCTATCCAAATCCGCTCAATAGGTTCGATGAATATATTATTAAGTTAAGTATTCAGATCCGGATCCGATCCAAAATTAAAAGAATAGGGTATATTTTTTGTTTCGTATTTAAGTTACGGATACAACATATCAACTATCCAGATCCGACCCGATCCACGGACACTTTTACAACTAAGTAAATTATCTATACTTATTAACATGTTTTACTTTATTTAATCAAATAATAAGATGTATAAAACTAAAAAATATTATATCTTTACTTGTACATATTTTTAAGGGGCAATTGCTTATATACCCCGGAAAAGTTTCCGACTTTCCAATTTACTCCTCTTAGAAGGCTACTATTGAAAATATCCCTCGTACGTTCCAACCTATTTCTAATATACAGAGTTAAAATCTGTTAATTAACTCTGTTATCTCTGCAAAATTATTATTTTGCCCTTTCAAATATATCCTTCCACCATCACCGTTTTTATTATTTGCCCTTAAAGTCAGGGGCACAAAAAGTATTTTAACTTTTGAACTTTTCCAATATACCCCTCTATCGTCGCCAACCTTTCTTATTTGCCCTTAAGTTAAGGATAAAATTGACATTTTAATTTTTTTTAACTGTGGTAGATATTTAACTCATGTTTAACCCAAATTAACTTAACAGAAGATAACTACGAGGGTATTTTGCAATAACGGTGCAACATATGAGGGGTATTTAAGAAAGAAAAAAAAAGTATGAATAAATAAGATATTTTCAAATATATAAGGGGAATATAAGGTAATTATCCCTATTTTTAAGTATACTATAATTTTAATTACATTTAACTAAATAGTCCCTATTTCGGTGGCTAATTTGTCAATTTTTATGGTATGACATGACATGGCAATCGATAAAGCCTTAGATCAAGCTACCTATCATTTGATGGTTAAACCATCACCTGGTGAGCAATCCCCCACCCTCTGATGTGGATCACAAAATATGACAAGCAATCCAAGGTTTGGAGCCATTTACACTACAATTTACCCAATAATAAGAGACCGTTTGGTTCGGGATTAAGAAAAAACTAGTTATTCCAGAAATAGTGTTAAGTTCAGGGTTAAGATGGAGTTAGAGTATTTTTGCGTTTGGTTGGGGGTTGGAGTTAGTCCAGAATAGTGAAAAATAGTGTTTGGTTAGAGTAGGTGGGATAAGAAGGATAGTAGATTATTATGAATAGAAAATAGTGTTTGGTTGGGATTTGGTGGGGTTAGATGGAGATAGCTAAGCCGAGATAATCCATTTGAGATAGGATTTACTAACCCCATCTATTTTTTAGAATGTTTGGGGATAAATTGGGGGTTAAAGGGTTATTCCACCCCTTAACCCCCAACCAAACAATGGCTTAGAGACCGTTTGGTTGCTTGCAGTTACAATCGCATAGTAATTATAACAGCACGTAAATATAAATTCGGTATTTAGTTTGATGTATTTAATTTCAATTGTTCCGGTAAAAATTACATAAGGAGGTCCAACTATAGTAGTAGGAAACTACGTTCAAATTGGCTGTAGTTCTAACTGCAGCATTTGGAAAGAGTAACTTTAAACAAAAAATAAACTTACCTCCTTAATTATTTTTTTAAAAAAATTTTTTTTTTTTATATTGAAAGTAATCTCACCATCATATATATATAAAATAATAAAATTTTAAAAATCATTTCTTAATTGCATGTAACGAAATAAATTATTTATAATTACAGTACTTTCTACTACATTCAACCAAATAGAATAGTAGTTGCGCAACTACATACATCTCTAATATTTTGCATTTGTAATTATATCTAACCGAACGATTCCATTTGGTTTGGGGATAACAAAATTTATCCTTACTATTCGGACAATAGTTTTTTTTTATTAGAATATTTTATTCTGATTAAATTATATTATTTTCAATTATCACTGAATGCTCAGAATAACTTATTCTACCTTTTCGATCGAATAGTACTATTCCAATATTTAATTTCAAGTTTTATTACGATTATATATTAAATTAAAGGAAATTATCTAGACATTATATTATATAATAAATTATTTTTGTTATGTAAATTATTAATTATATTATTATATTAAAATATATTATTGGTACCTAAATGTGATAATAAATTATACTTGAACCTTTTGATAAATTATTTTTATTAAATTTAAATTTAACTATATATTTTTTTTCAAAAAATTAATTTTATGATAAATTATAAAATATACTAATTAAATTGGTAAAGATAAATAACACATTTAAATTTTGAAGGTTAAAGAGTCAATAATTAATTCAAATCAAATAAATTAAAAAATAAGATGGTAAAATTAAAATTTTTTAAGATTAAATAATAAAACTTAAATGATTGATAGTTGAAATAAGTGTGATATATTTTTACCAAGGTAAAAAGAGTAAAGTTAAGGCTCCTCTTTCAAAACGCCATACAATTGAGAAGGTATTATTAACCCTTTTTTTTTTTTTTTTTTTTTTTGAGAGAAAGAGATAGGTAGCACGCTACTCGCTTCGTTTATTTCGTTAAGAAATAAACTTAGCTAGAAATGTGAATCAACTAGAATTCAAACTTAGGACCTTGAGTATCAACTATCGAGCCCTTTGCCACTTGCTCTAGGGATAGTCGGTAGGTTTTTTTTTTTGAGAGATAGGTAGCACGCTACCTGCTTCGTTTATTTCGTTAAGAAATAAACTTAGCTAGAAATGTGAATTAACTAGGATTCGAACTCGAGTCTCGGGTACCAAACATCAAGCCCTTTGACACTTGTTTTAGGGACGGTCGGTGACGGTCGGTAGGTATTATTAATAGTTAATTCGGAAAAAAGTATAGAGAAGGTATTATTAAAGAGTTAATTGGGACAAAAGTATAAAAACTTTGAACTTCAGGAAAATTTCTGAATATAGGATAAGTCCTTACATTTTCAAGTTTTAGAAGTGATAAAAAGAGTTTTGCTGGAATACTATCGATAGTAAATGGTTTAGTTTACTATCAATTTGATTTCGATGATAGAGCTCTCAAATTGGTGATCGGCACCGTTAAATATGATCTAAACCATTTAAACTATCTGAAAATCAAATTTCACGTATTTTCAATATTATTCTCTTTTCTATCAAGTGAACAAAATAATAAATAGCTGAAAATGAATATCCTTAAAAAAGTGATGATACAATTTTTGTATTTAAGATCTACAGTCTAAATCTTGTTTTAAATAGTTTAAAGAATTTTCTAACAAAAATTTAGTTAATTTGAGTTCTTCTGTACTGCTAAACGAGCAAACGTACCATTTCAGCCATTAAAATTATAATTTTTTTGACCTTTTGATTGTTCGGTTAGTGATGTCAAAAATCATAAAATTTGATTTCTAGATAGTTTAAATGGTCTAGATCATGTTCAACGATACGGATCATCGATTTGGAAGTTCTATCATAAAAAACAAATCGGTAGTAAATCGAGCGCTTTACTACCAATAGTACCTCAGTCAAGCTCGTGATAAAAATATATAAAACTTATCATAACTATCATTTATTTGAATTTGACTAACTAATTTTAAAAATTTTGATTTCACTATTTGACCTTTTAATTTATTTGATTTGAGTCAATTAGTGATTCTTTAATTTTAAAATTTTGAATGCGTCGTTTATCTTTGCAGATTTAATTAGCATATTTTTTACAATTTATGTAATTATAAAATTTATTACAATAAGTAATTAGCTTAAATTTTAATAACCGTTGTACTCTAAAAACTTAACCTGTTAGATAACGATGTTTATATATTTAACATTCCTCTTTACCTCTAGGTTCGAATTTTTTTTGTAATGTCCATCACGTGGACTTGAATTAAATAGAAAAAAAATTAATAATGCTAGAAGTCTAACGTGACTAAGAATTCAAATGGATCCGGTTTGGTAGAGCTCCCGCCCCAAATGGAGTGGCAAGTAGCCTGAACAAAAAATATAGAAAAATATAACTCGTCCCGAATCCGCTTCGATCCACCAAGTAAATGGAGCAGGAGGCGGGAGACCCTTTTCTTCCTTCAATCCGCCTCGGTCTATCAAAAATCCACTCTCACCTTGATCCGCCCTGAATGGGGCAAAAAATAGGAGCCAAAAATACAATGAAAAATAATCTGCTCCAAATCCGCCGCACTCCGAAATGGAGTGGGAGGTGGGAAAACCCTCCTGCCCCGGATCCGTCATGTTTGCATAGGCGTGACTCGAACATAGGTAAGGCTGGGAAATGAGTGATCAATTTGAGTTTAGTTAAAATTTGGTCAATATTGCTGGTCCATAAAAACAAACCCAATGTGTCAACAAAAGGACAAAATTTTACTAAATTTAAACTCTTTATAAATAATTTGTAGAAGCGGTTTAAACCGCCTCTAAAGGTTAAATTTGTTAAGACATTTTTAATCGTCTTTATATTATTAATAAATTATGAATAAAGATATATCTAAAAATTATTAAATATAAATATCGGGGCACTCGAAACCATCTCTATATACTTCCTCTAAGCCTCTCCCACGACCACTCAAACTGGTTTTACATTATAGAGGCGTTGTCTATGCTGGCAATCTGCGATAATTAAAAACCGCCTCTACGACCGCATTTTCTTGTAATGTCTCTCTTTCTTTCTTTCAGAGAGCTCTAAATGCTTAATATCTCTCTCTCTCTCTCTCTTATTCTCTATTTCTCATCCCAAGTGGCTAAGCCTAAAGTTCCCCAAGTTACCAAATAATAGCACCTACCCGTCATTGCCTAGCTCGCCATTAGTTGTGTGCTTGAGAAAATATATAAAAATTTTTAAGATAAAAATTTATTATTTATATAAAATTTTGATTTAGTTATATATAATTGAATAGTTTAATCTAATATTTGCCGATATAATTTATTCATTTTTTGACTGAATAGATGAAAAAAAATAGTATGAATATTAAAGGAGGAAGAAAAGACATGTAATGCTAAAAAAATTAGATATTCAACTCATAAATTAATTTTCTTTATATCACAGTACCGTATTTCATATAACTATTTTGTATTTCAAACTATTAAATATATTTTTGTATAAATTTTTTTCACAAATTAAACTATTGATCTACGATGTTGTTGAGAATTTCAAGTGGTTCATTAAGGCTCGAGCTCGCTCGACTCGAAATTAGGAGTTCGGCTGGAATTAATTTCAAACTGAGCTTGAGCTTAAATTTAGACTCGAAATTAACAAGCCGAATTTGAGCTGAGGTATGCTCACGAGCTCGGCTCGTTTCTACCCCCAAACTCAGGATCTCTTACTTTCGTACCATGTGAAATAATTATTGTATTCTAAAAATTAAACTATTAAACAATAGTATTTATATATTTAATAGGTTAAGTAGTAATATCAAAATTAAAAAAAATAAATAATGGAATCAAAACTGAGAATAGTTCAAATAAGCCTTATACATTTTTACTTTGAAAGAAATAATATTTATAAATTAAAAAAGTACAGCCACTGTTGGTAATTTAAAACTTTGCAGGGGTGTCAGATAAAATTATCCCTAATAAAATACTTGAGTAGAAAAACCAAGAACAAGAACCGGCGACCCACCAGGATCCATCCCAGGCGGGCAGCCAAGCCAGCCAGCCAGCCAGCAGAGAGAAAAAGAGAGAGAGAGAGAGAGAGAAAAGAGGGAGGGATGCAGGCCGGCGCAGGCCGATCCCCTTCGGATCCGGGGCGAATGGGTTCGGCGGCGCAGCAGCAGCAGCAGGTGCCGGTGGTGGTGGCGCTGAACTGCCTGGAGGAGGTGTCGCTGGAGCAGGAGGGGCTGTCGGGCGTGGCGGCTGTCGAGCATGTCCCGCTCTCCCGGCTCTCGGACGGCCGGCTGGACTCGGCGTCGGCGGTGCTCCTCCACTCGCTGGCCTTCCTCCCCCGCGCGGCCCAGCGGCGCCTCCGCCCCTGGCAGCTCCTGCTCTGCCTCGGCTCCCCCGACCGCGCCGCCGACTCCGCCCTCGCCGCCGACCTCGGCCTCCGCCTCGCCCACGTCGACGCCAACCGCGCCGAGGAGGTCGCCGACACCGTCATGGCGCTGCTCCTCGGCCTCCTCCGCCGCACCCACCTCCTCTCCCGCCACTCCTCCTCCTCCTCCTCCGCCTCCGCCTCCCCCGCCTGGCTCGGCTCCGTCCAGCCCCTCTGCCGCGGCATGCGCCGCTGCCGCGGCCTCGTCCTCGGCATCGTCGGCCGCTCCGCCTCCGCCCGCTGCCTCGCCACCCGCAGCCTCGCCTTCCGCATGAGCGTCCTCTTCTTCGATCCCCGCCACCACCACCACCACCACCACCACCACCAGGTCCCTCCTCCTCCTCCTCTTTCCAATTCCCACATTTTGCCCAAATATGCCCGAAGAATTAGGGTTTCTTTGAACTAAAAATGGTCAAATATTGTTCAGAAATGAGAAACCACTGAAAAGAAAAAAGAAAAGAAAAGAAAAAAAAGGACTTTTGTCCTTAGTTATTCTAGCATCAGGAGAATAACCTAACCTCGGGATAAAGATGATTATTTTTTACAGTCTCATTCCCCCCCAAATTGCGTTTCTTTTCCCCGGACAAACTCTAATAAAAGGTTCTTTACAGTACCAGCTGTCATAAAACCGGATCTATTTTTCTCTTCTTTTTTTTTTTTTTTTTCTTCTGTTGTTTCCCTGCATGGAACGTGGCATCCAGTTTTCTGGTTGGGATTTGGTTAGGTTTTTCTTCATTCCTTCCGTTATTTCTTAATCTGTAAACTTATCCTGATTGCTTGCAATTCCTTATCTTTGTGCTAAGTGGATTTTGAATCAATCTTCATGAACTTGTCCTGCTACTTTATGCTTGTGATTTCGGTCCCTGTTTTGCTGGATATCGAGTCTTGAACATCATTTCAACTCTATCTATCTCACAATTGTCAAGGGAAAAGGAAAGACCAGACGGCCTACCATTGCGTTTCCCCCGGCTGCCAGGAGGATGGACACTCTCAACGACTTACTGGCGGCGAGCGACCTCGTCTCGCTCCATTGTCAGCTGACAAATGATACAATGCATATACTTAATGCGGAATGCCTGCAGCATATAAAGCCTGGTAAGTTCAGTGGTTTTTCCTGTTCGAGTTTCCCAGTTGCTAGTATAATAAGAGTAATGCTCCCTTAAACTGGAAAGAATTTGTTTTTCCGCAGGGGCATTTATAGTCAATACGGGTAGCTGTCAGCTCATAGACGATTGTGCGCTCAAACAGCTTCTGATTGATGGCACTATAGCCGGTTGTGCTTTGGATGGAGCCGAGGGTCCGCAATGGATGGAAGCATGGGTATGAGCATTAACCTTGGGGGTATGAATTATATCTTATTGATTGTTCTGCGCCGAGGAATAATATACGGCCTACAGTCATTTCTAGCATATCTGACTAACAATGCCCTTCGAATGATATCCGGATACAGGTGCCATCTGTCCGGATGGAAAAAATCCCATTTCTACCTCACTTGCCAGGGACAAGATGGTAGCTTGCATTTCCACAAACTTAAAAATTTGTGTCTTAGAGGAATCTTCTGAAGATATAAGGAGTTGAAGAAGGAAACGATATATCTAACCAAACACTATTATCAGGATTAAAGATTAGTTGCCGTTGTTGTTTTGTTGTTTTATCAAGCCTAAATGCGCTTCCTGTGAAGGTTACAAGGAATCTGACATTGAAACAGTTGCCTTAGTCCAAAAATGCCTGCTTTAGTGGCTTTAAAGTACTGTGTTATAGTGTCTTTGCAGATGTAAAATCTACATGCACTCTTCGGCTCTATTACAATGATAACATGTACAGATTAATGTGTGGACGACTAGGTTTTTCGAGGGTATTTAGATTATTAAATTGGAAGGGGGCGTGATTGCGTGAATAATTTTCACTGTCGCTGCATTTTGCTTTAGCAATAACAGTTCACAAGGTTGACATATTGGGAAATGAGTCCTTTATTAGCATGCTCTGTGGAATCATTTTATTATTATTATTTTTTGGTTTTTACTGTAGGTTCTAATGCAACTTCTGTGCTAAGAAGTGCCGGTTTCTCTTAGACTAATTAATTTCTGTAGATCATGAGATCATGCATTATCTTGCTGTTTATTAATGATCATGCTATGACTATAGGCACTTGGCGAAGTTTTTTAGTGAATTTTATATTTATATTCTGATACCTTGTTCGTACCTTGGTTTACTTTCAGGTGAGAGAGATGCCCAATGTCATAATTCTTCCTCGGAGTGCAGATTATAGTGAAGAAGTATGGGTGGAAATAAGGGAGAAAGCAATAACAATACTGCAATCGTTCTTCTTCGATGGAATTGTTCCCACCAATGCTGTTTCTGATGAAGATGAAGAAATAGCAGAGGCTGAAATTGAAGATGACCAGTTGGAGAGACGACTAAAGGGAAGCCTCTCTCAGGTTTGTGAGGGCGAGCAACAAACAGATGAAAGTCATTTAAGTTCAGAATATGACAAGAAAAGAGCCATTGCTCTGTCAAAAGAGTCTCAAGCTTCAGGTCTATCTCAAAACGTAGGCTCTAAATCTGAAGGCAAACGCAGCAAATCAGGAAAGAAGGGTAAAAAGAGGCCTGCTCGTCGTAGATCACAACAGAAGTCGGATGACTTTTCAGCTGTGGAGAGTGATGGAAACTATATTTCACATCGAGATGATGACACTGCCATCAGTGGCAGAGAACAAAGTTCACGATTTGCTTCTCCTGAGGATTCAAGAACCAAGCAGATGTCTCTTGCTGAATCAACAATGGAGATAACTCCTGAAAAGCCCATGACAGCAAGCGCAGGGCTCGGTAGAAAACCTGGTCGGTTGTTGAAGGATGGTTTTGTTATAGCATTACGTGCAAAAGATCATTCAGGGTTTCACATTTCTAGGCAGAGAGTTGCCAGTGGTGGGTGGTTCCTTGACGTTGTGTCGAATGTAACGAAAAGGGATCCTGCTGCACAATTCTTGGTTTGTTTTACTAGCAAGGTAGTCGTACTGAAAATTTCCACTGCATACTTACTTTCGTGATTCTCTCTTCTGAATTTTGGCTCCGTCTTTTTAGGATACTCTTGGATTACGTTCTTTTGCTGCTGGTGGAAAACTATTGCAGGTTAGAATATTTGGCTTTGTTTTGATTCAATCGCTATATCATTAAATGTGCTAAGGTTATCGTTGGAGGCTGGTATTTACAGAGGTAGCAGCCCTTAATATGACATTGATTTAGACCCTTCCGGCAAACCTCACCCTTGCCTGAGGAAAAAGCTAGCCGTACTATGATATCTAGATAATCTCATGCATTGAGACCCTCTCCGAGTTCTTAAAAGTAAAACCGAAAGATAGTTGAAGTAGGTGCCTAGAGTACCTTTGGTTACTCTGTTGAATGTTATGCCTACAATTTTGTCCTATTTGTCCCATGGAGTTAGTGAGTAATTCTCTTTGTGCTAATAAATCACTTGATAACTTCTATCTTTCTATTGATTTGTTCATATGTGGATGTAATAATTTGTTTCATGCAATATCAGATTAATAGGAGAATGGAGTTTGTATTTGCAAGCCATACTTTTGATGTTTGGGAGAATTGGATGCTAGAAGGTTCGGCGCTTGAAGACTGTAAACTCGTTAACTGCAGGAATTCGTCGGTATGTATTTTTCTTCTTTATCTTTTAAAGGCACATATCTTTCTCTAATTCGGTTCTTTTGATCATGCTATTTTAAGTTCTCATTCAAAATATGTTGGTTTGTTACTAAATTTTAATCAACTCCTGATTTTTTTAGAAGAACTTTTACTCTATATTTTCTAGTTTACTGGACGTAAAACATCCCATGTCTTGGGGCATATTATAGAACTCTGTTTAGCAGTGTTGCAAATTATATAGCTTCAACAGGTAGCATAGTGTTCCTACCTACAGCAACTGAAGATCTATTCTTCTTTGTGATCCTTATTTGTGACATTTTTGCACCGATTCCGATTTGTTCTAGCTTTCAACATAGAAATCAAGTCGCTGGAGTAATTTTTAGATGAACTTGATATGCTGATTATTATATACCATTGCACTTTAAACGAGAGATCATCTCCATTCTAGCACCAAAGATTGTCAACAATGTATACCAACAAGCTGCAGATACATGGTTGAATACAAATATTCTCGTGTGGAATACGGTACTTTGTTTTTGGAGAAAAACCAAAGAGGTTAATGTCCTGGAAGTTAGATAACTATCTTTGCTGCTTCCTCTATTTGGTTGTGAATGTTCGTGGTGTTCATTTGCTTATATTGCCGCTCTCGGTACTATCTTGAAACTGATAGAGCCCTTATGGGCCTGTTTGGCCTAGCCGTGGAGAGTAGTGCTGTTGAAAAAGTACTTTAGGAAATAGTGTGGTGCTGGAAAAAAGAAAAAAGCTGCAGGAGCATTTGGTTATTTTTCTTAGAAGTATTGCCTATTATTGAAAGTTGTTTGTCGAAAAGTTTGTTAAATTATTATAAACTAGTATAAGGTGTATTAAAAGAGATTAATTTGCGGTCCCATTAATTGTTTTTAATGATTTTAAATTTTGAATTTATAATTAAAAATTAATTTTAAATCTAAATTGAATTTAAAATTTGAATTCAAATTCACATTTTGTATTTGAAATTCAAATTTGAAAATTAAATTTTAATAAATTTGAATTTCAAAATTGAATTTAAATTTAAAATTCTTATCCAAAATAAAATTTAAATTTAAAATATGAGTCCAAAATTAATTTAAATGCAAGTTCAAAATTAGAATTTAAATTGAAAATTGGAACCCATCAAATTTAAATTAAAAAAATTACAACTATGAATTTTAAAATTTAATTCTAAATATTATTTAACTTTAAAATTAAATTTTAAATATAATTTAAATTTATAAATTCTAAATCAACAAAATTAACTTCCAAAAAATAAATTAGGGGCCGAATAAAAAAACTTGCAAACTTTGAGTATCGACGTTACAATAAATCCAAAGTTTTTTTTTTTTTTTTTTTGGCCCCCAAAATTAACTTCCCCCCCTCTAGAAAGAAAGTTTCTACCGCAATTGCTCCAATGTTGATTGTTGGCCCGGCAAATAGGGGATGTCAATGCTTACGAATACCCGAAATTTTATCCGAACTCGAACCCGAACGGAGCGAATTTACCTAATGCTAAATGAATATGGTTTCGGATATGAATATCAAAAACGAAAACCCGACGAATATGGATATCGATGTGGATTTCGACTGTACCCGATCCGAACCCGAACCCTAACCCGAACCCGAACCTGATTCGAATCCGAATTTATTTTATATTATATATAATATGTACATGAAAATTTGATATTATATTTGAATTTGCATTTTAAAATTTTAAATTTAATATAATATATTTTGAAATATTGAAAAGAGAAATAATTGTTTCGGGTTCGGGTTTTGAGTTTTTGGTCGGGTTTGGGTTTGGATATGGATTTTTAAAATCTGTCAGATTCGGATTTGGATTCGGGTTTGGGTTCGGCTTTTTGAAAATCCGTCCCGAATCCGACCCGTTGACATCCCTACCGGCAAAGGCCGAGCCAAAAACGGGTACTGTATTCTTTTCTATTTTTAGCTGTGATTAACAATTTACTTTTATTATGGTTCGACTGCATTCAGGCCATCTTGGATGTACGCATCGAGATTCTTGCGGCGGTGAGCGAAGAAGATGGAATCACGCGGTGGCTCGACTAGCTTTTTCGCGGCAAAAATGCTTCCCCGCGATCGGACTGATGTCGGGATTGTTTTCCTATCTATTCACTTGATGACATGCCAAAAAATTTTGGATGCTGCAGTTGTAGGGGGCTTGTGGCCTTAGAATGTACCAGTTTGTATTGCTTCCAATATTATTAACTAGACTGGGATATTGTGTACTTGTTTAAACATGTTCTTATTTCGGCCTCGCCAAGTTTCTAACTTTTTGGAACCAAAAATTAGTAGCTTGTTTTTTTAATTTTTAATTTTAATTTTTTTTTAATGGAATTTTGTGTTTGTATCATCTTTTTAGCTTTGTACTCAATGCTGAGGAATCTTAACTCCCTGGAGAGGGTCTTGTTGATTGCTCTGCTGAAGCTGCCCAGTGATTTTCATTTGTGTTCTCTCTTTTGTTTGTTCCCTCCTTCAAAGCTAATATAAGAATGAATCATTCTTGTTAAATTTAATGTCTTTAATATTAGTTATAAGTTGTTGTTTGTTATAGTTTTTATGCACTAAATAAGAAACAATTAAATTGATTTAATTTATTTGATTTAGCAATGCTCTTTTTACACTTATCGCTGAGCTCTAGGCTCGTCGGTCAGATGGAACTTGGGCTGGTACTGTCTGAGAAAAACTCAAAAATTTTAAATTTTAAATTTTAAATTTTAAATTATATTTATTTTTCATATTTAATATTTATAATAATAATAACAGGTATTTCGCTATTTGGGAACTGATACAAAAAGGGTAAGGAGCACACAGAATTATGCATAAAAAATAGGGAAAACTTCAAAAAAAAACCTTCATGCATTCTCACTTAATCTCGCGTGATTTAAAATGTATCGAATTTGCTTTGTGGTTTCATTTTTATTTTTTTAGAAACTTTTTTGTTAATATTAATTATATACAAAAAAAACTTAAAATATCCATATATATTTATTGAATATTTACTTTAGTGTCTTTTAATTTTAATTTTGTCGCTGATTTAAAAAAAATAAAAATAATAAAATTGATAACAAAAAAAAAAAAACCAATACCAGATTGATACGTTTTAAACCACAGAGTTCTAAGTGAGAAAGTATGAAACCATATGGAGGATTTTTGAAGTTTTCTCTAAAAAAAAAAAAAACTAAAGAATTTTAAAATAATATTAAAATAATATATTTTAAACTATAAAATAGTAAAATTACACGGATAGATAGTATTCGAAATTTTTCCCAGAAGAAAAAGAAAAACTCCGATCGAAGAATTCGCAACACACAAAGACACGCAGGATTCGCGCGATTCACGATGTCGTGGTGTTCTGGGCCTCGTCGTGGTCGTTCCAGAGCTGGGTCCAGTTGGTGCGCGCCTCCTCCCAGCCGAGCGGCGAGCCCTCGCGGTCCGGATCCCAGCTGGCGGAGAGCGTGCCGTACGCGATACCGAAGGCGGAGGTGCCGAAGGCGAGGAGCGACGCCACGAAGGGCACCCACGCCGGCGCCGCCCACGCGCCCCCACGCTTCAGCGCCGCCAGCGCGCACACCGTCCCCACCCCCGCCGCCATCGGCGCCCCCACCGCCACCGCTATCCGCCGCAGCATCCTCTCGAACACCACCTGCGGTATCTCATCCTCATCCTCATCATCATCATCCCCATCATCATCTTGTCTTTTGATCTTGATCTCGCCCTTTTTCGCGTCGGAGATCGCGGCGCCGGCGCCGGCGCCGGAGCCCGAGCCGAAGCCGCGGCCCTGGGCTCGTAAGGGTTTTGGGTTTCGAGTGACGATTACAATGGGCGAGGGAAAGGGTGTTGTGGTGCGGGGAGGAGAGGGGGAGGGGAGAGCGACGTGGTGGAGAAGAAGAGCATTCATTTTTCGGGATTTGGTGCACTACACATGTTGGGTTTTTGGGGATGGTGATGATAATAATATCTTCTTATCCGGAGCTTTTTCCAATGGTTTTTTTATTTTGGAAAAAAAAAAAAAAAAAAAAAAAAAAAAAAAAAAAAAAAAAACTACTCACGTGGTCTCGCACTTTCTCACTTTAAGATTCTCGTAGTTTAAAAAGATCAATCTGTCCCCCTATGGTTTTATTTTTTTTTTATTATCAATTTTTTTATTATTATTTTTTAAATCGACAAAATTAAAATGTCTTAAAGTAAATATTTGATAAATCTAGATAGGCATTTGAAGTTTTTTGATGTTAAAGTGAGAAAGTACGAAACCACATGATGAATTTTTAAAATTTTTTCTTTTTTTTTTTTTTTTTTTGAGAGAGAAAGAGAGATAGGTAGCTTTTTCGAATGGTGTTTTTTTATTTTATTTTATTTTATTTTTGAGAGATAGTTAGCATGTTATAGAATTTCGGGTACCAACCACCAAATTCTTTGTCACTTGCTCCACGGAGGGTTGGTGTTGATGCTTCGTACCAGATAATTTTTAGGTACTAATAAAAGTGCAGTTTTGAGCTTGATACCCTCAACTTTTTCTTCTTTTTTTTTTTTTTGAAAAACCTTCAAATACTATTTATGTGGTTACGTGTTTTTTTATTTTACTTTTTTTAGTTATTCTCTTAAAAAGTTAAAATTACATATTATTAAATTTTTATGTCGATGAACCACGTGATACCAAAATTATTATTTGATAAATTATTAGTAAGATATTTGATGTTTTTTTGTATATAATTTAATGAATAGTTATTTGAGATACTGACCGAAAGAGAAAAAAAATAAAATCATAGGATACTAAAATGATACACTTTAAATTACAGAATACTAAAGTAACAAAGTGCGAAACTATAGGAATAATATTTAAAGTTTTACCCTTTTCTTTTTACTTAGATTATATTTGTTATTAACCATAAATTTTTCTAAATTTATTTGTTTTATAACATTTGTAATCTTTTTCGTTAAGATTACTAAATATTAAATTATTAAAAGTTAAAAGTGTTTTAATTGAAAAGATAAACCTTGAGAGGGATGGATATAGAATAAAATTTTAATAGGAAGTTATATAAACGTTGGGGAGTTCCTTATCTACTGTAATATGTCAATTTTATCTTTATTACAAATTTATTGAATGATTTTTAATACTACCGTCTCATTCAGGACAAAAGTTTCATCAAGGACAAAAAAAAAATCTTCCATATTCTACTCCATTTCTTAATAAAGCGGGCGAATTCGGAATAAATTTACTTTTCTTTTTTTATTTTGGTCCCTATTTACTGCCTCATTCGGGACAAAAGTTTCATCAACGAGAATCTATTTGTATGTCTATGAAGGAGGTTCCACCAAAAAAATCATCTTTAGAAGTCATATTAAGGGCCGGAAACATTTTAGATTCACAACTAGAGTAGGCTAACCGGTGGTTGTTATCGCAGTGAGAAGGTTAAAACCCTAAGCTATATTGGCATTTTAAAATGAGCAAGTAAAACTTAAAAAATAGAAGAAGAAAGAAATTCTTATGTATAATATGTATAATAGTTAGAGTTTATGGAGGGAGTAAGACTTAGTTTGAGATTGCAGGAAGATTACGTTACATGCAGTGAGAAAGAACAATGAAAAAATACTATATTTGTTTCTGTACGTAACATTACATTCTCCGTATCGTAGACAGAGAACGCAGAGGTATATTTCTATATTTTTTTTTCAACTCTATTTTATCTAATAGCATATATTAGATTTTAATATTAAACTAAGCCTAAGTAGTGGATAAGATCGGAGTTAGTGAGATAAATTGTGTAATTAAAAAGCTTAACTGTCACTATCAAATTTTTTTAAGAAGCAACCATGGCCCATGTGCAATGGGAAACAGTACCGTGGGCGTGTTTAATGTGAGTTACTGCATCACAAAATTCCTCGCTCAAAAATCTTTTGCATTTTTTGAAGCTTCATCTCTCTCTCTCTCTCTCTGGAAACAGTTTGTAATCTTTATTTTCTATTACTTCACCTGCTTTATATTGAGTTCATGGCGATCACAACTCATAACTTCTTCTTATCCCCACCCTCTCCTTCTCTACTCTCCTCAAATTTCCAAAGAATCCTCTTTTCCACTTCCCCGCAACGAAGATTTTGTGGTAAGAGGAGGTTCGTAGCCTCTCTCGTTTCCACTCTACCCAATGCAGGGGCAAAGCGCTCACCAACATCATCATTTGAGGAGGTTAAAAAACCTTCTTTTTTTTTTTTTCTCTTTCTTTTTCTGCTTGATTTTTAGATTTTACTGTTTAATTTCATGCTAATTTTTACTTTTCTTTGGGGGCGTGTTTTTAGTTGATCGAGTCGCTGATAAACCGGATCGATCTATCGGAAGAGGAAGCAGAGGCGTCGCTCGAGCTCCTCCTCCGAGAAGCGAATGAGGCCCTCATCAGCGCCTTCTTAGTACTCCTGAGGGCCAAAGGGGAGACCTTTGAGGAGGTTCTTGTGTTTTTTATTGATGCCCCTTTTGTGTTCGATGAATTGCCGAGCCGATCTTGTTGCTGTTCTTTTGAAGATTGTAGGTTTGGCGAGGGCAATGATGAAATGCTGCGTGAGAGTGGAGGGTGTAGACAACGCGGTCGACATTGTCGGGACTGGCGGCGATGGCGCGAACACGGTGAACATCTCGACCGGCGCTGCCGTTCTGGCTGCCGCGGCCGGCGCGAGAGTTGCAAAGGTGGTGGGAATGTAAATAATGTGAAAAAAGTCATCTTTTTTTTTTTTTTTAATGTTCCTAAGCATTTGGCGGTTTGGTATGTGTCGCAGCAAGGGAGCAGATCGAGCTCTTCTGCGTGCGGTAGCGCAGATGTGCTGGAAGAATTAGGAGTGAACATCCAATTGGGTCCTGAGGTAGTGCGCCAATATGAATTCAATACGCTCGTAATTTTGCTATTTTATTGCTTGGTGAAAGCATCACAAACTATAGATTTGATATTCAAGTTTTTCGTGATACAGTAACGCCGCTGTGTTGATCGTAAAGTAGTTTGAATTGTCGGCATCTATATGTGTAAACGACTTTCTAAATCTTACCTAGATCTTGTATGCTTGTTCGAGCAAAAGAGTGACATTCTTACTGCTGATTATGTTTATGCTGCAATAAGGAGATGAAAAGGTGTTTGAAGGAGGCGAGCATCGGATTCATGATGGCTTCCAATTACCACCCGGCAATGAAAATTGTTCGTCCTGTGAGGAAGAAGCTTAAAGTGAAGACTGTGTTTAATATTCTAGGTCCCATGTTGAATCCAGCAAGGGTGCCTTTTGCTGTCGTCGGTGTTTACAATGAAGATATAGTAAGTTTTCGTTCTTGCAAACCAAAGTGCTTTTCTTCTAAGGAGTGTGATCATAAGCTATCTCACATACCTTCCATTACACTGTAATTTCATTTGCTAGCATTTCAATCATTACCTAAATTTTCATCCACTTCGTACTTATTAAATCTATGATATTATGATGCTCTGCCTCGTGGCTGTTTCCGAAAACATATTGATGAATGCCGAATGAAATAACTCCTTGGATAGGTTATGAAGATGGCTAAAGCACTACGAAGGTTCGGCATGAAAAGAGCGTTAGTTGTTCATTCGAAGGGTTTGGATGAATTAAGCCCTCTTGGTATGATAACCTGTTAATATTTCACGGGCTTGTGATGGTCTTGTAATTCTACTCAAAAAGTTCCCACGGCTGCTACCTGTCCTACTACTAGTAATATAGAATTAAATTGTTGCAGGACCTGGATATTTTCTCGATGTTACTCCGGCAAAGATTGAGAAAGTGCACTTTGATCCAGGTATTTATCTTTTCCTAGTAATTTCTTAATTCTTAGATATGGTATGGTCATAAAATCTGCTTATTAATGCGGTAAGTGATGATTCAGTGGATTTTGATATTCCTCGCTGCACGATAGAAAGTCTAAAAGGGGGCGGCCCTACTTTCAATGCGAAGGTTCTCAGGGATGTGCTTTCTGGTGAGAAGGGTTCAATTGCAGATGCTTTTGTGAGTCACTCGTCCTTTCATAGTCACTTGCCATGGTTTCTCATTTCTCATGGACTGGTCTAAATTATATGAGGCACCTTTATAGATGCCGCAATGTTCGTTTTGGTCCCTTAAAATGCTTTGCCTATATATATAGTACCCTTACAAATTCTCAGTGTTCCCATAGGTTATATCTATGGCTTAATTGCTCCTAGATCATAGGAGCAAAATGTGTGTATTCGGACTTTTCATGTTCTGATTGCTTTAGCAAAAGTGGCAGCAATATCTTTTAGCCAATTGGGAACGATAACTGACAAAATTTCTCTGACCGAAATTTGTCTATAGATGTCAATCTTGTTGATCTTTTTTGCAGCATTTGCGCAAGCCTAATTTGTTTCGAATGCATGTAGATTCTGAACACGGCAGCTTCTCTTCTTGTTAGCGGTCACGTTAGCGATTTGGCCGAAGGAGTGGCAATGGCGCGGGAGACACAGCGGTCCGGTAAGGCCATTAATACACTGCAAACATGGATTGAGCTCTCCAATGTAAGCACTACCACCATCTCTCTCTCTTAATGCATTTTTTGCGCTAATTCTATTCAATTAAGAGTCCCATTGTTAGTGAAATATTTTTATGCACATGCAGGCTCAGAACTACTGAGGTAAAAAGATGATGGTTAGTTGGTATGCTCAAAATAGAACCTTGCCTGTCAGACACAAATAAGCCCTTTTTTCTTCTCTTTTTTGAGTTAATGATTTGTATTAGTTGTGTGCTAATCGATACGTCGTAGCATTTAAGGTGAATGATATTGCCTAATAATGGAAGATCTCTGAGCATGAACTGCATTTTCTTTCTTATTTTTTTTAAAAAAATCTGTATTTTCTTTAACATGTTCATATATAACACATGTAGGATTAGGCTAGAGATGAATGTATGTAGTGGCTATATATTTACACCAAAAACCAAAAAGAAACCAAAACAAAGGATGACTTGATGGCCTCAGAATGCGAAGGACATACTCCGCACATACTCCGCAAAAACAACAATGCAATCCAATCTGCAGAGATCTTTGGTTCATCTGATTTTTGCTGCCGGCTGTCTCCTCGGCTTTCTGCGCAGCCATAGCGCCGACCAACATCCGAGGGTGGTGGGCTTCGTGTCCCTGAAAGATCAAACAAAGGAATAGTTTATCGAATTGTCGAGGAGATCAGTTAGCCTGCATAACCTTTGGGTGTTTTCTACAGTAAGGGGCCGTTTGGTTGTATATAGTTGCAACTGCACTACAGTTATAACTACATGCAAATTCAAATTCAGTGTTTGGTTTGATGCATTTAACTCTAACTATTGCAGTAGGAACTGTAGATGGAGGTCCAATTGCAGTAGTTGGAACTACGCCCAAATTGACTGTAATTCTAACTGTAGCATCTGGAAAGAGTAACTTTAAGTAAAAGATAAACTTACCTTTCTAAATATTTGTTAAACAAAAAAAAAATATTTTTTTACATCGGTGGTAATCTCACCATCATGTACATAAAATAATAAAATTTTAAAAATTAATTTTCAATTACGTGCAACTAAATAAATTATTTGTAGTTGCCGCGCTTTTTATTACATTCAAATGTCTAAAAAAAAAGTATATATAAAATAAGGTGAAATATTCTATCCTCACACTAAAAAAATGAGAAATATCACACACACACACACAATCTTAACCTAGTAAGTTATACCTACAAGTGTGAAATAATTTTTATTTTTTTTTCCGGAGCCTCATTGTCCCACACTTGTAGCTTAATTTACTTATGCAATGAATGAAGCGGGTATTGTACTACCTTTCTCTCTCCAAAAAAAAAATTTTATTTTGGCCTTCAAATAGGGCCATTATACCAGCTTGTTAGTTTCTTTTTCACATGAGTTATAATGTGAGTTATACTATGAACATTAATAAATGTTGGTAATGGTACCAACAGAAAAAGTTTGTTGAACCAGATTAGTGTGCACTACTGACTAAAGTTAAACATGATTTGGTCAACTTAATCCTTACCCAATAAATATTCTCTTCTTTTTACACAAAATCAAATAATATCTTGTCAAAAAAGATAGGCCGATTTAATTATGGCTACATATATTGACTAAGTCTCTCTTTTGAAGAATATGTGAGCATACTTTGGGCAGCTACCCCAAACTAACCTCCTCCTCTACCTACCTCTAAACTAGAAAAATTCTTTGTTTATGAAAATCAATTACAATTTTTTTTTTTTTGAGAGAGATAGGTGGCGTGCTTTACGACTTCGTTTGTTCGTTTAGAAATAAATTTGGCGAAATGTGAATGTCAATGGGATTCGAAATGAATTAGATGCAAGTAGCGGTCACCGTATCAGCCTTTCTTGGCTTATCTGGGACTTGGTCGGTAAATTATTAGGTGGAAAAGAAGAAGAAGAAGAAAAAGAATAGGAATCAGAGAAGATCCACATAATCCCCTGCAAAATATTATAGTTCCTGGGTCATTGGAATTTGGAACATTAATTCTACTTGGGTACACTATTTTTGTTCTAATTCATGGGGCTTTTGCTTCAATGTATGAATATTTTATTCAAAATGTGTTTATTGATTTAGTCAAAATGTTTGTAGTATTTGATAGAATATTTAGAATGAAATAACATATACAGACTTTAAGTTATCTTTCTTAATAAATCACTTTATAGATAAAGATATGCTAGCCTACTAAATTATAAATATAAATATTTTTTAAAGAGCAAAAATAAAAAATCTTACTTTAGATCGTATAAAAAATTATTTTCATACTAAATAAGTTATAGTCACAATTATGAAAAACTAGAAACTTATTATTTAATTAATTTTTTCCTGAATGTAAAGAGGTCAAATATTTTTAGTGGAAAAATTATGGAAGCCCTCTAAACTTCAGCTTTTTAGTGTAAATTTTGAGAATTACACCTTCTAAATTTTATAAAATATTTTAATATTTTCCCTCTCTTCAGTTAAAAGTTACTAATTATGCAACTATCTTGTCATATATCTTAATTTTATAAACCTTCAAAACACTAAAATATTTAATTTTTTATTCTAAGATGTAAAAAGGCAGCAAAAAAAGAAGTAAGGTCACCATATATTTCGTATAATTAGTAATTTTAATTGAAGAGAGAGTCTATATATAAAATAATCATATAAAATTTTAAAGATCTAATTATCAAAATTAAAAGTTGGGGGCATCTATTCTAAGAATCTTTGTACATATTTCCCATAGAAAAAAATTCTGTCTCTTGAAAATCAATTACAATTAGGCGAAAGAAAATTACAAAATCAAAGAAGATCCACATGTCCCCTACAAAATTTTGTCATTCCCAGGTCATTGGAAGCCAATTAATCAATCTAATTGTCTTGCACAAAACTATCATACCAAATTCATGAAACAGGAAAAAGCTCAAATATTTCTACCAACAAGGTTAAATTGAAGTTAAAAAAATACTATATTTATCTGAACTATTGGCCATTTTAATTCGACTACTCAACTTTTCAACTTTTTGATTTTTATTATCTAATCTTTCAATTTATTTGATTTGAGCCGGTCGATGGCACTTTGATTTAAATGCGTTGTTTATTTTTATAATTTTAATAAGTAAACTTTATGCAATTCTCGCAATTGTAAATTTATTAAATTAAATAATTTACATAAATTTTGAAGTCAAAATATCGCTGATGGGCCGGGTGAAAGCAAAGGAATTGAAAGATTGAATGGAAAAATCAAAATTTTGAGAGATTGAAAGGCTAAACCAAAATAGTTAAATAGTTCATATAGTTGATGTAAGTATATATATATATATATATGAATCACTGATAAATAAATTACCTCTTATTGCACTCTGTGGTGGCTCTATGAACTGATGATCCCCTACTCATTCTTGGTGCAGTTAAGCTCCTGGTCAGAGAAGCTGGCAGATACACATTCAAGAGCACTCCATCACTTGCACTCCTGAAGCTGCCGTTGCTGACCATGATCTTCTTTTTCTCCTTCACCACTCTCGTAGCAGTCTTTGGATCAATCAGCTCTCCTCCATGCGACGAAGCCGCCGCCGCCGCCTTTTCCTTCGACACCGAACGACGCGCGCCGACCGATCCTTTCTCGACGATGTCGGTGAGGGAGAGCTCGTAGTCGACGGACTCCGGGAGGTCGCGCAACAACCCGAGGAGCTCTTCCCGGCCTCCGGCGATCTCTTGCGCTCTCGACGATATATGAACGAAGCTGAACTCTTCCATTCTCCTCCCTGCAGGGTGTTCCCTGATGATGAGGATGCAATCGTGCTCTCTTTTGATTTATAAGCCTTAATAGCTATCGTAGCTCAGCTGGTTAGAGCGAATTTGTTAAAGGAAGAGAACAAAAAAAGGAAACAACATATTAGCTTCTTTAATTTCCACTTTTCTATACTGAGTATTTATAGTATATGTTGAAGGGGGATTAGGTGGCCACTCAAAAAGTTTTTTTTTTTTTTCATATATTTCACTTAATTTTGGAAGCTTTATAATTATTAATCATCTACTTAATATATTAATAATTTAAAGTAATTAACATTAGCCAAATAATTAAGAAATAGTAAATGACTTGTGTGAGAAATATGGAAGGATCTTTTTTAACATCAAATTTCGTGAATCTTCCAATATATGTAAATTAATTTTTAGTATTTTTTTCACTAATTAATATTGTTAGTATTTTACCAATTAAAAAATATAATTATTTCTCAACTAATTATCTAATGAATTAAATAATTATCTAATAAGTTGAACTAATTTCTTATCTTATTAATAGCGATCATTGGTCTTCAAGTTTAGCCGTTGGATTGAGAGATGTGCGGTTAGGATGATGTGGGCCCCACTAGGATTAAATGGGTAGTTTGTTGAATAGTATGATCTAACGGATGAAAATCATCAAAGGAGTGGATCTAACGGTGGAAAACTTGGTAGATCTTAGAGTCTTTGTCTTTATTGATAGCGCGACTCTAATAAGTTTATTAATTTATCACATTACTTGTAGTTAATTAATTTATTACCTAATTTATTAATTGATATTTGTAGCCATCTAGAGGTTCTCATTATTAAATAAATAATTAAATAAATAAATAAATTATTATTTAATTAATAGTGTGATGCTAATTAATTAGGTATAATATTTCTATTCCTATTAGTTAAATCTAACTATCTAGACCCTGATTTTTTTATATATTCACAAAAATAACTTTATTCTCATTCAAATACAAAGTTGGTGAAATTTTTTTTTATCCTAAAAATTATTATTTTCGAATCAAACGATGCCTATAAATTTGAATAATTAATTTTGATGCATTTAACTCACAAATTGAAAAAGAAATAGAGGGAGAAAAAAGAAAAAAGAAAAAAAAAAAGTGGTTTGGTTGGAAATTTAGGAGGGTGTTTAATTTCAACTTTACTGTCAGAAGAAGTTTGTAGTGATGGCTCTTTCAGTTGATCTGTCCTGGTGGAGACTGGTTGATGGCTTAGATGGAATCAGTTGAATTGACCAAGTATTCAACATACTGGACCTGATTTTGGACTCTAGAAGGTTTTAATTAATTCTGAGTAAATTTCAATAAGAAGAACTACTGTGCCATTGAAAATATAAGTGAGCTGGTGTTTTCAACTTTTAGCCGCTTAAATTAAAAATTATAGGGTCGAGACGGTAGTAGGGATGTCAATGGGTATGGATACCCGAAAAATTATCCGAACCCGAACCCGAACGGGTATACGAGCTAAACGGATATGGATTTGGTTATGGATATAAAAAATAAAAACCCGACGGATATGGGTACGGATATGGATTTTGTGTATACCCGACCCGAACCCGAACCCGAACCCGAACCCGAAAAAATTATATATATATATATTATTTATTTATTTATGTAAAATATAAAATATATAAAATATTATAGTAAAATATTTAATTATGCTTATTTATATAACATGAATGTATTTTGATTGTATTTTATTGTGTTTTAAAATTTTGATTTTACTATAATATATTTTAAAATATGATAAAAAAATTCATTATTTTGTATTTGGGTTTTCGGGTTCGGGTTTTCGGTTCGGGTTCGGGTTTCGGTTTTTGGTCGGGTCCGGATATGGGTATGGATTTTTAAAACCCGTCGGGTTCGGGTTCGGGTTCGGGTATTAATTTCGGGTTCGGGTTCGGGTTCGGGTTCGGGTTTTTGAAAACCCGACCCAAACCCGACCCGTTGACATCCCTAGACGGTAGTGGTTCCTCAATTATAATAATATTAATTAATGATAAATACGTAGTCAAGATATGCGATTGATACCAAAAGTTGGAACTACCTACTATACATGTTTGTTTGGATGTATTAGAAAGCGTTGCAATTACAAATAATTTGTTAGGTTGCATGCAGTTGAGAAATAATTTTTAAAATTTTACCATTTTATATATATGATGGTGAGATTATCTCTAATGTAAAAAATATATATATATATTTTTACCATTTGTTTAAAGTTACACTATCCAACTGCTGCAGTTGGAATTACGACTAAATTCTAACTGCTGCAGTTGGACCTCTTCTTGCAGTTCCTACTACAGTAGTCGAAGTTAAATACATTAAACCAAACACCAAACACCGATTTTGTATTTGCATGCGATTACAAGCTGCATTAAACCTCTTATAGAATTGAGTAGTTCCTCAATTATAATAATATTAATTCAAAAATCAGAAATGATCAAAGAGATTGATCCAAAAGTTGGAACCACGAACTCCCTGCTACTTTTAAAAGTACAGTAACTCCACTCAATTTCAATTTATCTTTGTGTGATTTAGCATATCTTTACACTTATTATTTTATAGTTCAAAAATTATACTTAACTATGCTATTATTTACTAGATTTTTATTTTACCATCCCACGGTTTAAAAAGTCGTATTTAACTATTCTATTATTTTCTTTTATTTCATTTTAACGGCAAATTGTTCTATACCTTTCTAAACGGTAAAGAGTTACTCTCTAATCAAATGTTCATATTAAAATAGTAGAATTTTACCATTACGAAAACGACAGTAATTAACTATAATAGAATTTCTTTTCAATTCAATAAATTTAATTAATTTTGAGCCCAATTGATTGGATTTCTATTTTTTTTCTTTTTAATATACCTCTCATATGTTTCTTCGTTATTTCAAAATATTTCTACAGTTACCCCTCGTTAAATTAACTTGAATTAAACGTGAGTTAAATATATACCACAGTTAAAAAAATTAAAATACTAATTTTATGCTTAACTTAAGAACAAATAAGAAACATATATTGGTGACGGTATAAGAGTATATTTGAAAAGACCAAAAGTCAAAATAATTTTTGTGCGTCTGACTTAAGAGCAAATAAAAAAAGTCGGTAATAGTGGAAGGGTATATTTGAAAGGGTAAAATAGTAATTTTATACAAATAACAAAGTTAATATAGTTTTCTAAGAAAAATAAATCAGAAAGTCGAAAATTTTTCAGAGGTATATAAGCAATTGTCTCCCCCCCCGCCCCGCCAAAATTGAAAAGTAAATTTATATTTTATTTTAACTATTCATAAAGTTTCAACTCTAACAATTAAATTTAAATATATTAAATTTAAAATTTGTATGTGCGACATCCCTATTATATGTACGCCGTAGAGTGGCTATGTTTTTTCTTTTTTGAGGGTTAAAAAAGATCTGCCGTGGCATTATCTTTTTTTCTTTTTTTTTTTTAAGAGAGAGATAGATAGCACGCTATCTGTTTCGTTTATTTCGTTAAGAAATAAACTTAGCTAAATATGAATCAATTCGAACTCTGTCTCTCGGTCAAACCATCGCTTCTTCGGTTGCCGTGGCATTATCTTTGGACGTGTACGCTGGGTAAGTTCTATGAAATTCGGCACTTGGAATTTGGAAATTTGATGTTGACCAAAAAGACATGCACCAAATATATATGGAGTGGAAGAATCAGGGAATGGAGCAGTAGTCAAGCAAATGCATGCCTCTTTGGAGAAACTTGCTTGCCAAGGCAAAAGCTAATTAAGAATATGGAAGACTGACTTTGGGTTGCCAATGTGTACATATATTCAAAATTTTTATTCGAATTTGAATTTGAATAAAATAAATTTATTTAATGCTATATGGATATAATTTTAGATATGGGTGTGAAAATAAAAATCTGACAGATTTGAATTCGAGTATTGATCTTGTCTGTATTCGATCTGAATCTGAACTTGACTCGAACTCGAATTGATTTCACAATATATATATTGTATATGATTCTTTGATATTATATTTAAATTTTTATTTTAAAAACTTAGATTTTAATATAACTTTTTTCGGAATTGGGTTTCGAATTTCTTGTCGAGTTCCAATTTGGATATGAATCTTCGAAGCCCTCCGTATTCGAATTCAGATTCGTATTTTTTAGGACTCGGGTTTTGAAAAATTCGCTCTCCGAATCCGACACATTGACGTATCTGGACTGAAGCAACCGTCCCATAATGCATAAGCTTTTTTTTTGGGGGGTTACGATGCAATGCATAGCAGCATAGGTTACAGTCGAGAGACAAGGAATTATTTCCATAGAGGAGAATAGAGAAATGCTACATGTACATTCAAAAATAAAATATAAATTTCATATTCATTATTTTTTTATATTTTTAATATTAAAAAAATTAAGAGTGTGATAATAATATTGTAAATTTTTTCTAGAGAAAGATAATATCTTATCCGTTTTATTTATTTCTTTTTAGAAATAATCTTAGTTGAAAATGTGAATCAATTAGGATTTAAACTTAATAGATTTCCGACGCCAACCATTCTAGAAAATTCTTTTTTTTTTTTAAAGATAGGTAGCACGCTACCCGTTTCGTTTATTTCGTTAAGAAATAAACTTAATTAAATGTGAATCAACTAGGATTCAACTGTCTCGAGTCTGAACCACTGCCTTTGTCCACATTTCTAAACGGCTCGTAACCATTTCTGAAAATTCAAGGCGTCATTCAACGCGCCTCTGAAAATTCAAGGCGTCATTCAACGGGTCTGAGGTCTCCAAAGGAGGTTACTCTAAAAAAGTCTCCGCAAGGAAGTGAGTTTGAACTGAGAAAACGAAAGTTCTTTACTATTTGCATTAGGGCCCGTCAATAAAATTATAAAAGTTTGGAAAAAATTTCAAATATCATTCTATAATTTTGCACTTTCTCATTTTAGTACCACGTGGTTTTAAGTGTAATACTTTCGTATCCTGTGATTTTATTTTTGTTATTCCCTCCACTAATTTTTTGTATTAAATCAGTGACAAAGTTAAAACTAAAGGGATACTAAAGTGAATATTCGATAAACTATAGGTGAAATATTTGAAGTTTTATATATATGATTTAACAAATAGTTAATAGAGGGGCTGATGAAAATAAAAAAATAAAACCACACGGTGTTAAATTAATATACTTTAAACGACAATACACTAACGTGGCAAAGCAAGAAACCACAGCAATATTATTTGAAGTTTATCCTAAATGTTTTGTTCTTCGATACAGAGAGGATAAGATTTATATCCATTTTTTACCATAATTTTTTTTTTTGAGAGAGATAGATAGCTGCACGCTACCCGCTTCGTTTATTTCGTTAAGAAATAAACTTAGCTAGAAATGTTAGCTGCACACTACACGCTTCGTTTATTTTATTAAAAAATAAACTTAGCTAGAAATATAAATCAACTAGGATTCGAACTCGGGTCTCGGGTACCAACCATCAAACCCTTTGCCACTTACTCTAAGGACGGTCGGTGATAATAGAAATAGTAGTCATTAAACAAGTCCATTGGCTACTATTTTTTTTAGGATTTGTTTGGTTCATCTATTTTAGACTATAAAATTAGAATAAAATTTATTGATTTCAATAGCTATTATTTGTTTTATAAGAATCAGATTTTGGTTTCCATTTCACTCCGCAATGAAAATGGTCAAATTCATGCATGGAGTAATCTGATTTTTAATTCCGAATAAGTCCATTTCAAAGTAAACTATTTAAAATTCTATTTCACTAGCACCTACCTTTTTTTCCTTCATCACTTTTTTTTTTCTTAATCAAAACCATCTCTAAAAAAATTTAAATTTTCATTCGGATTTTTATTCCAATATTGAATCAAATATTTTTGAATAATTCGTCATTCCATTTGTTATTCTAAAATAATTCAATTTTATTTTTCATTCATATTCCAATTATATATAAACCAAACATGCCTTTATAGTTTTCGTTCATTAAAACCTTTAAAATAAATATTAGCACGGCAAATATATTTAAAGAAATATTGACTCCCTAATAAGTAGTAAAACATTTTGCCATAAGTAGTTACCCATAACCCTTCTTATGGGTTCTTTAACTTAATAGATAGATTCAAAATAGTTTTTTTTTATAGTATTTTTTTTTCTTTATGTTTTATTTGGATACATTGTAAAATAGAGCATATATAGTACAATAATATCGTGTTGATTAAAAATTAATAAAAATTTTCAAAAAACAAAACTGAGTAAAAATTCACGACAAAATATTAAACTCGTACCAATCGTCGATTGAGATTAGAGAGCTTAAGAGGTTTTGGGATCAGTACAGGTACATTAATTGTTGTAGCTTGGTTTGGTCTCTTTCTATCTTTCTTTTATCTTTTTCTTTTTGTTTTTCTTTTTATTTCTATATGGTCTTATTGTCGCACCTTTAAAGCTAAGTTCATATTTTTATTGAATAAAAACATGCTACTTTTTCTCAAAAAAAAATAAAAAAAAAAATTTCCCCAAAGCATATTATTTTTTTAAAAAGGTGAGTTTATCAACAACTAAAGAGATAATAATTAAAACAAGAAATGGTATCTTCGTACCGAGTAATTCGTGACAATGCGCATGTAGTCACCTGAAAATGACACAGAAAAATAATTTTTCCTCGTGAATTTTTTGTCTGCGTAAAAATTGATAGCTCTTAGTTTCTAAATAATAAATGAAAAGTCAGATAGGTTTCTGACAGGAATGTAAAACGGGTTGGGCGGTTCAGTTCTTCAGACGGTTCTGGGCTAGCACTTGGGAACCCGTCTGCCCGACATAGCCGGGCCTAGTACGCAGCCCACGGCCCAGTCCCCACGGCCCGGCCGGGTGTTGTGACTTGTTTTTAGCTCTAATAATCAAATATAGTTTGATTAACTTGGCAACATAACAACTTAATATTTTTTTTTTTTTAAAAAAGGAATAGCTTACTTACGCTTCATGCATTAAGAGAATGAACTAATCTATAAAGTGAGGCAGCTAAGATCTTGATTGAATGAAAAAAAAACTACATACAAAAGGAGTCTCAGAGGACACGGCGTGATCTAGCGTTCGCTAGGAGCTGCCTCGCATGATTTTTTTTTTTTTATTTTTGAAGATTTTAGGGTTATACTTTACTAAGATAGTCCACCACGAAAAAGCAATTGTCGGTAATTCGAACCCTCCGCCCTAAGGCGGCGCCTTTGGAGTTGCTTATGGTCCAAAAACTATTCACCGAAGAGCTAATGTGTAAAAAAAACTCTTATTCAGTAGCTGATCCGCTTGTAGCAGTTTAACTGTGTCGCACTCCGCAAAAAAGTGGTCTACGGTCTCAAGCTCCATCGTACAAAAAATATAGTCCATAACAATTATATTATTACTGTCCATCCCTAATGCAAGTGACAAAAAAGTTTGGTGGTTAGTATTCGAAACCCAAGTTCGAATTCCGATTGATTTACATTTTCAGCTAAATTTATTTTTAAATAAAATAAACGAAAAAGGTAGCAAGCATGCTACCTCTCTCTTTCAAAAAAAAAAAAAGTCTTATTAATCACATCAATATTATATTAGTTGTACATAAAAGTAAATTGATAATTAATTAATTAATTAAATTATAAAATTTAATAATAATTAAAAAAATTAAAAAAAAAATAATAATAAATTAATATTTAAGAACTAAAATATTAGGGGCCATAATTTGAGAACAGAGTATGTAATTTAGCCTTTGTTGTTATTGTTTTATTTTATTAGTAATGCCCGTTTCCCTCTCGCTCATCTCTCTCTCTCTCTTTCCTCTTTGCCGTGTTCGAGGGCATAGTCGCATATAAAGCAAAGTATCGGCCCCTTCCTTCTCCTTGTTCCTCTATTTACTCTCTCTCTCTACTCTCTCTCCTCACTCTCCTCTCTTTCTCTCTCTAAATCTCGCCGCCGCCGTCCTCGGAAGCTTCGATCTACTACACTTCTCTTCTCCATCGTCCCCTTCGATGGCTCTTCCGTACTTGGAAGCTGTTCTGGGTACGCTAATGTTTCCATCTATCTCCCAATCTACTCGTTTTCCATCGATTCTTTGGTTTCTTGGTTCGATTCTTGTGGTTGCTGGACTTGTGATGTGCTTGTACCATTGTTCTTGATGCGGGATTGGGGTTGGATGTTGTTGTTTGTCGCATTTTTAGGAAGGAAACGGGAAAGAGACCTTTTTGCGAGAGGCGGGGTTTTGGTTCTTGGATGATTAGGGTTTTAGGATGTCCCTGGAGGCTACGAAATTAAGGATCCGCTCTATATCAGGATCTTGTTTAATTAAACAAAGAATAACGTGCGGATATGCGAATTGTGCTGCAGTTAATATCAAATTCTTGTGGAATTTATAACTGTTTAAGTTATTCCGTACTTTGCTTGCTCTGCTAATGTTTCTCTATCATATTTGAATATCTGTAGTTTTGTTTATAGTTGTCATTGTATAACTCGTAATGCCCTTGGTTCTACAGATTTATTATTTACCCATTCTCTGGAATACCATGATTGTTGGCCTTAGAAACACTAACGTATGTGATAAATGATGCCTCGGAACTTTTGTTAGTTGATTTACATTGTATACGATTTTTGTCTAACGAGGTGGCTTATTGTTATCCAGCCGTGTTCAGTAAAATTGTCCTGTCATGTAAATCACATAGATTCTATGTGATGAGTTGTTCGTTTTCTGTTTTGCTATCTTTCTTCTGTCATGTTCGCACAAAGGAGTCCTATTATGCACCGGTTCACTTGGGATCTCATTGCAGAGACTAAAGCATGCTGAATATACCCTCATTCTGTTGCTTTCTTTTCGAGGCAATTAACATCTCTTATTTTGACTGGATTAAGGAGCAATTATCAGTCTTTAGTTGTAACAAAAAAATGTTACTAATATTTCATGTTTTAAGTCCTGTTCTTTTTTCCTGGATATTTTCAAGATATTTGAAGCTGAAATCAACTATAGTCGCATCATAGCATCTTGACTCCTGTATTGGCACTGCAGCAATATTATAAACTTGATTTGGCATAAGCGGGCAATGAAGCGAAAGGATAAATAAGCTCGTATTAGATGTTATCCAATTATGTGCTGAGAAGATGGAAACCTGTGATAAATGAGCATTGTTTTTCCCCCCCTGAAATGCCAGGATGTCTTCTATTGCTTAACTCTATTATATTTTACCTCATACATTTCAAGAAACAAGAAACATGCATTGATGTTTTAGTATGAGTGAGCATTGTACTATGATAGTACAATGCTGCTCGCAAAATTGCCTTAACAAGTTAAGAATTTGTTGGGGGCATTTGAGAGGGATGTATTATGTGATATTTTATGAGAAATCTTATTCCTGATTTTTACAGTTTTGTTGTTACACATGCAAATACATATGCTGAGTTGGCTTCAATAAATTTTTAGTAGGCTCTTTATTTTAGACAGAGAAGAAGTATGTTTCTTCTTTCTGTAGTTTGTTTTAGCCATTTTGAAAGATATAAGCTTTAAATGTACCTTTTTTTTTTACAGGTTTTATGATATTGATGTACATTTTTGAGACCTATCTCAACATTCGGCAGCATGCATGTCTAAAGCTGCCTACACTACCAAAACCATTAGAAGGAGTGGTTGGTCAAGAAAAGTTTGAGAAGTCTAGAGCTTATTCCCTTGATAGAAGGTTAGATTCTTACAATGAAGTTCATAATTCCACTTTTTCATCTTGTAATGCTGTGAGGATACACACACGCGCGCGCGCGCACGTGAAAGTTCTTTTTTTTTCCTCTTATGTATCATAACCATTATTCTACTCGTGAACAAGCAAAGAACTTTTAAAGCCTACCTACACACTTACAGAGAGTGTATCATTGCTTGTCCTCGCTGGTTTTGTGACATCTGATGTAAAACCTTTGAACATCTTTCAGCCGCTTCCGTTTCATTCATGAAGCTGTGACTATATTGATGGATACTGCAATATTATATTTTGGAATACTACCTTGGTTTTGGAAGGTAACTTAGCAGGCCACTTGTGATTTTCTTTTTCTTCAGTTGTCTATTATTCATTTTCCTTATTCTTTTTTATTTACAGAAATCTGGAGAGTTTGTTGCATATGTTGGCCTGAATGCGGAGAATGAGATTATTCACACACTTTCATTTTTAGCTGGTGTTATGATATGGTCACAGGTAAGGAACTGATTCTTTTGCCTTAGACTAAATTCGAAGGCCAATTGTAAAAATCACCGGTTGCCCATGTGAACTGTGTAGATGAGCATGGGGAAGCTTGTACCTTAATGATTGGCTCTTTTTTTTTTTTTTAATATTAATGGATGCATTTTTGTGGAGCTAGGGTACTTCTGGTCTTATTTGCCTCGTCATTCCAGCTTTAATTTTTTGTATATATTATAACTTCAGGAATTTGTACTGAATTTTGTCAAAATCTGAACTGTACCTTTTGAAGTAATTTACTAAACAACCTTGTACTCTATTCCTATGCAATTGCATTCATATGTTACTCGGAATTTAGTTCTATAATTGTATGAATCTATGATAAAATCTACAAATTTGATCAAGAGCTTGTTTGCAAGCTAAGGTGAGTTTATATACCTGGCAAGTGCTGTGTTTCCATGGTGCTTGACATAGTAGCAACAAATCCTACAAAGCAATATGCTCTCACTATGATGATCTCTGAGCTCTCCTTAGGTATAGAAAGTCTTTTCCCCCTCTTTTTTCTTGTTCAAAATAGTATCGAGTCTTTGTTGGTTGGGAAATGAAAAAGAAAACCAGATTAGCAGACTAGAGTTGTATCCTAAGTACAAAGAAGGAAGATTGTGGGATACATTAGTTGTTTAGCATGAATTTCCTAGCTAAAACCTGGACTGTTAGAGGAGACAATTGAGATGAGTCACTGGTTTCTATTTTCTGTTTCAGTTGATGGTTTTCCTTGTCTTATAATATCATTATTCTTTTTCATTCTTTTTGTTCTTTTGTTGCACTTGTCCTCCTGTTTTGTTTCAATTGTTCGTGCTTAATTAATTTTGTGCTTCTCTTGGAAGTATTGATATTGCACTAATGAAGTTCTTGCTGTGATACAGATTACGGACTTGCCATTTTCTCTATATTCAAATTTTGTAATTGAGTCCCGCCATGGTTTTAACAAAGTTTGTCATCATTGCCCTTTTCTAGTCCATTCTCTCCTTTTTTCTTTATTCTACATATTAACCTACTGTTGAGCTTATTTATCTTTTGCAGCAAACCTTAGGGCTTTTCATAAGAGACATTGTCAAAGGGATAGGTCTGTCCATCATACTTGGGCCACCTATTGTGTCTGCAATTATCTATATAGTCCAGGTATTCTTTACCCTTGTTGCCCTTCTGTGTTAGTTATAAGTTATAATTTGTCTTTCAAAGAATTGTTTTATTTACTTGGTTTGGCGTTCTTTGGATAGGAAGTTTTTCTGTGTGTACCTTCTTAATATGTGCTTGTTTACAATATATCCAACTAAATTTGTGTAAATCCATTAATTTGATTATGCATGTTTCTGCAGAAAGGAGGACCTTACCTAGCAATATACCTATGGGGTTTTATGTTTGTGTTGTCCATTCTAATGATGACGCTTTATCCCATCCTTATCGCTCCTCTATTCAATAAGTTCACTCCTGTGAGTATTTATTCATTGCATTTGGCAGCACGGGTTATATCTTTTTCGCCTTTGACAGCTTTTAGATTTCCCCCCCCCCCCCCTCCTTTTTTTTTTTTTTTGCTGCTTTTAGATGTTATTGACTTCCATTTTTCAGATTGGCATTATGTGCCTCTTTTTCTTTATCAACTCATCATGGTGTTCAATGTTGAACAGCTTCCCGAAGGAGAACTTCGAGAGAAAATAGAAAAACTAGCAGCCTCTCTAAAGTTTCCTCTAAAAAAGCTATTTGTGGTCGATGGATCTACAAGGTCAAGCCATAGTAATGTGAGTCATCAGTTTATCATTATATTTTAGTTTTATCCTGTAAGACTTCTTATAATGCTGGTTCTTAACTCAATTGTTATCTGTATGAAAAATCTTCTTTCTTCTTTGGAATTGTAACTTCTATTGAATATAGCCTTTGCTGAATTAGTATTCCAAAACAAAAAGTTGAACATTGTCTAGCTTAATAGCGTGAAAATAATTTGTTGCTGCTACTATGTTGTGTCAACAAAAACAAAAAGATAAGAAGAAAAACCCAAAACATTGTCCGCTACATGTAATTGAAAATTCGGATGGATAGACTTTGCCTTATTCCATAGTTTAATGACTTTCCATATTTCATATCAAATAAGGACAGGCTAAGAAGTTAAGATGTTCATCCTTACCCATTTATTATTTTAGCTGTTACAGCATCATAAAGATAAAATATGGCAAGAAAGTCAGGAAAAAGTGTAAAGAGGGAAAAGGAAGCGAGAGAGATAATAAGAATAACGAAACACAAATGAGTGGATGTCAGAGAAGAGGGGAGTGCAGCAAGCCTTAAAAAACGGAGTTAGAAGAAGTGATGATAATAAAACAGTTGAGCAGGCAACAATTTGGAGTGTCAACAATTTGATAATTAAGCAGGCAAGGCAACAGTTTGAAAGCAACGAATTCCAGAAGAGGGAAGAAAAAAAAAAAAATCTGCATAAGCCTTTTTTGATTCTCTATCTCTAATAAGAACATTGAAAAATTGGTTTTATACCTCATCAATTATAATACCTAAGAGCTATTCTTGGTGGTATTCTTTTTTCTCCTTTCTGGACCTAATTTGTATTTATTTCTCTCCGGCAGGCATATATGTATGGGTTCTTCAACAACAAAAGGATTGTTCTTTATGACACGCTGGTTCAACAGGTTTATCTTCCGCTTAATTAAATACGATGCTGGGAATATTAAAACTTGTTTACTATGCATCAAATGAAACCTGATATTTCCAGTATAATTTTTTTCTCCTATTCAGTTTTAGAACATGCAATGATGAAGTTTGCTGTTATTCTACGAGTATCAGAATATCCAATAAATTACAGCTGTATAAAGAGCATCTAGTTATCTCACTTTTGGGACACTGAATGATGAAAACTTTGCTCCAAATTGAGAGAAATCTTGGAAATAAATGACAAATCCTTGTTCATGAAATACAAAGGCTTTTCACCAGATGATTTTTTGTTGGTTGATTATGATGGTATGTGACGCCATTTAATTGGAAAAGGAACTACTACATGGTAATTTTATTCTACATTTTAAGCTACTAATAATATGGCTCAACATGCTTTATATAGTTCTTGATTCTTCTTTTCCTTGAGATATTTCTATTGATTGTTGCAAAAACTCCACTTATAAGTATGCTTTTATTGTATTGTAATATGATTGCTGTTTTCTTCCTTTTATGTGGCTATGGCTTCTTTTTTCTCTCCATCCTTTTTATCTCACATATCAGAGAGGTAGAATGGTGCTTTTAGAAGCATAATGTTAGACAGGTTCATGTATATGCTCTGTTTTCTAGTATTGGATCCAAGAGTTAATCTTTTAATGCCAAATGATGGTGAGGTGAAGTTTCCAAGGACTAAGCAGTTTTTCCAGTTTCTTAATTTTTGCTTTTCTTCATCTTAACCACTTTTTTCACTTAGCTTTCACATCTTTTAATATTTCAAGCTGCTTTATGTCCAGTATCGTCCTCTTGACCTCTGTTTTGCAGTCCCTTATATAATTCCTTTTTCTCAATCTCTTCATGTCTTGATGACTAAGATCCATAGCTATCTCTCTGCTTCTTAATCCACTGGACTTTACTTGTTCATGCAATGAACATCACCACTTTTTGGGCAGTAATTTTGCATAAATGTTGTTGCATTTGGTAAACAGTTAATGTTTTAGAATCCTTGTTTTAGAATCCTTCACTCTATTGGCGTGCTGAGTGTGTACTTTCTGTGATAATCTTACAGTGCAAAAATACGGAAGAAATTGTTGCAGTTATTGCCCATGAACTTGGACACTGGAAACTCAACCACACAATGTACTCCTTCATTGCTGTCCAGGTACCTCGGATTCTTATTGAGGAGACAACCACCAATACTAAAGATCTAGAAAACGCTTTTATCTGGCTGTTCTGTCGCTAGCTTCTTTTGAAACTATATTTATACTTGTTGATTCCCTACTTAGAAAGCAGTGTGTTTCAAAATGAAGTGTATCAAAAGCATTACATCACGCATTCTTATAATCATTCTATTCTCTTTCTTCACCTTCGAAGTTCCTCTATCCAAGTTTTGACTGCCACATCATAAAAAGGATTGATTGCAACCTAAATGAATGATGCACACACACTTCACAGGTTGTTTACATCTTTTTCATGCCTAAAGGTACAACACCGCGCTATGTTACAATATTCTAATAGTAACTCACTCACTGCTGCTATTTATTTTCTCGACAGATTCTCTCATTTCTGCAATTTGGAGGGTATACTCTTGTAAGGAACTCAAAGGATCTCTTTCGGAGTTTTGGTTTTGACACTCAACCAGTGCTTATAGGCCTCATCATTTTTCAGGTATATGATTACCGCTCTCTTGTTTTCTTGTTCAGATAATATCATCTAAATTTGTGTTCAATTTATTTAGACAGGTATTCCCGAAAGCAAAGAAATTTGTTCAGTTTAATGGTCACCGATTGACAAGTTCAGAAAATACTAATGAAACTATCTATACTTTTTGTTCACTTCTAATGCGACCCTTTCATCTGCGCAGCATACTGTTATTCCGGTACAACATCTTGTTAGCTTTGGTCTCAACCTTGTCAGTAGGGCCTTTGAGTTTCAGGTTCTTTCAGCTCTTATGATTATCTCTCTGACTTAACAATGCCGCTAGTTAGTTATATCTTGATTCAGCACTAAGCTCTTACTAGCTTGAAACATGTAGGCATTGACATATGTAATGTCTATACACAGGCTGATGCTTTTGCCAAGAAACTAGGTTATTCTGCACCACTTCGAGCAGCTCTTGTGACGCTTCAGGTAAAGCCCTTTTTGGTTTTTCCATTTCACCTGACGCACGAACGATTGGTAGAGTACAAGATCCACCAATTACTTGCACTAATTTCATTAAATCAGTTAAAATTATCATAACCTGATGGAGTACAGGTTATGTATTGCGGGAGATCGGACTTCAGATGAATTTTATTCATTTAAGTGCATGCAATTAAATAATCTCTTGAAAGAAATTTCAAGGCGCTTTTCCCCGCCAGAAAACCGAATGGTTTGTTATTTCTATTTCAGGAAGAGAACCTGTCGGCAATGAACACGGATCCATGGTATTCGGCTTATCACTATTCCCATCCCCCTCTAGTCGAAAGACTCGCAGCTCTTGACGAGCCTGGAAGCAAGAAAGAAGATTGATCGAAGCTGCGCTGCCTACTACTGTTATCTTATCACCTTTTCAATCTTGGTATTTTCCGAATCCGCGCGCATTATGAGGAGCTGAATCAGAAAAAAGGTGAAAGTGCATTAGATGTTAGATCAAAGGTTTTATCTCTCTGAGTTATAGTACTTTATTATAGTTCTGTTAAAGGGTCTATCTCGCCACTTTGTTTACCTTTTTGCACAGATATCTATGTTTGCCTTTACAATAGAAACATATGTATGCGTAGCCTTCAATAAAGTTATTCCAAGGTTTACTAGCCATTCCAGTTTTCTTCAAATGCATAGATGCTTAAATGTCTCCAATATTTGTTTCTTCCTAGCTTGTATTAAGCTGATAACACCTGCTGTTTCCATCCAAAAATAGTGCAATGTACGTGGTAAAGGAATTGATAATTGATGTTTGAAGTTTTAAATTTAATGTTGTTGCTTTATATTTTTAAATCAAGTTTATTTTTAAAAATAATAAATAAACAAAGCGTATATTGTTCTATCTTTCTTTTTTAAAAAAAAAAATGATGCAGGTAGTTGGTGGCTGAGGCGGTCTATCGCCGTTGGACTGGAAAGAATGGAAATATGTTTTTTTATTTATTTTTTCCATTTTAGAAAAGGAATTGTTAAAATTATATTTTAATTATTTTTCACAGTTTTCCAAACAGGGCTCAAGATCTTTAGAATATATATATATATTCACTAAAGTAGGGAGCAATGTTAATTTTTTATTAGGTATCAGAAAACTGAAATCTTGCTGTCATGGTTTAGATTATGCACATTGAAGGAGCTTCTGTGCCCTCGCTTTATTTTGAACGATTCGGCTTTCAGATCGCTGGTCAGCTCCGTTAAATATAAACTACACTATTAAAACTATCTAGGTATTAAATTTTAGGGAAAACTTCAAAAAAAATTTCTGTGGTTTTACCCTTTTTTATTTTAGTACTCTGTGGTTTAAAGTGTATCAAGTTAGTATCATGTAGTTTTTCATTTTATCACTTTAGTATCCTGTGGTTTAAAGTGTATCAAGTTAGTATCATGTGATTTTGCACTTTATCACTTTGGTACTCTGTGATTTCATACTTTATCACTTTAGTATCCTGTGGTTTAAAAAATTATAGGGTACTAATTTGATACAAAATTAAAACCACATGGTAATAAAGTGATAAAGTGGAAAACCACGGGGTATTAATTTGATACACTTTAAACCACAGACTTAAAGTGATAAAGTGAGAAATTACAGGATACTAAGTTGATACATTTTAAACCACATAAAAAATTGAAACCATAAAAGAGGTTTTTGAAGTTTTCCCTTTTTATGGATATTCGACATAATTTATTTCGTTAACAAGCGTTTTCAAAACGTGCAGTTGTAAATAAAAATATTTATGAAAAATTATGATAAACTTTAAATTTCAGATTATAAATATTAATCTTATTCTAAATAATAAACAAAAATAATTATCAAAATTTTACTTGATTTGAATTATTTTATATTGTTAAAGAATACAACACACATTACATCTATTATCTATTATTAAATTAGTTAATTTTGGAATCTTTGAATCGTTTGGCAAATAATATTAATAAACAATAAAGTTTTAAAAATTTGAGATTAGGTTACAAATATTGATTCTTCAATCACTTAATTGAATTAGATTATGGAGGTACAAATTAAACGTGTTCAAACACTCACTCTATGACGAGCCCATGACTCAAATTGTCGCCACGTGTCTTCACCTCCCACTTCATCGTCCTCTCCATCATCGTACTCCTACCAACACCAATGGCGCCTCCCTCTCCACCATCCAACTCCTCCGCTCCTCCGCGTCGCAACGGGACCCGATCCTCGCCTCCTCCCTCCACGCCGCGCTCCTCAAATCCGGGCTCCGCTCCGACCTCTTCGTCGCCAACGCCCTCCTCGACGCGTACCTCAAAAATGGCCTCCTCTCCTCCGCCGCGAACCTGTTCGACGAAATGCCCCACAGAGACGTCGCCTCCTGGACCTCCCTCATCTCCGGCCTCGCACGCAGCAACGCCGCAAGCGCAGCCGTTTTCGCCTTCTTGGATATGTTGGGCACGCACGGCGAAGCCATCGCCGCCGCCGCCACCGACGACGAAGAAGAAGCAGCAGCTCTTCGTCCGAACGAGTTCACCGTCTCTGCTCTTCTCCAGGCTTGTGGGCACATAAAGGACGTGAAGCTCGGAACAATGGCGCACGCATACATTGTTAAAAATGGGTTCTTTTCCGATTCGTTTGTCGCTAACTCTTTGATCGATATGTACGCGAAGATTGGTGCTGCGGCGAATGCAGAGAAACTTGTTCGTAGGTTGCGCTGCAGGGGCGTGGTTTCATGGACTGCTGTGCTTTCCGGGTGCGTCTTGAATGGGATGTTCGAGAAGGCCTTGGAGCTCTTCACAATGATGTTGAAAGATGGCATTTTGCCGAACACCGTCACGATACTGAGCATTATCCAGGCTTGCTCGCTGTTGCGCGAGCCGAGTTTTCTCCGCTGGGTTCATGCTTGGGCTACAAAGCTAGAGCTTGATCGCAACGATTTGATAGCGAATTCTCTTATCGAGATGTACGCGAAAAATGGATTTCTTGAAGAAGGTGTGAAGGCCTTTTACATGTTCTATTTGTTCGACGGGAAAGTGTGCTCGGACGTTAATGTTGTTGCAGCGATTGTTCATGGTTGTAGCCTTTCGGGTTCGTTGAAGCATGTAAAAGAGATCCATGGGTACTTAACTAAGGTCGGTTTCTTCCCGTGCTCCGTAATAGAGAACTCCGTAATGGGCGCGTATGCGAAACATGGTCGAGTAGATGATACGCATTTGGTGTTCGACAGAATGGTTCAACGAGATACTGTGTCGTGGAACACTGTAATCTCGTGTTTTGTGAAGAACGATCGAGCTGGTAATGCGCTAGAATTTCTTGGATTGTTCCATAAATTGAGCAGAATTGGGTTGCGGCCGGATTTCGTTACGATTTTGAGCTCGATACAAGCATGCTCTGAAGTTGCATCACTGCAGCAAGGCCAAGTACTCCACAGTTATGTTATCAAATCAGGATTCGACGTCGATGTTTACGTATGCAATGCGCTCATCGACATGTATGCTAAGTCAGGCAGGATAGATTTTGCCGAGCTAATGTTTAGGGAGATTGGATCCAACTTTAAGGATATTTCCTCTTGGAATTCGATGATCGCAGCGTACGGAATTCACGGAGATGGTAGTTCCGCTCTGAGGGTTTTCGACAGGCTAAAGAACGAAGGAAACCGCACACCAAATGCTGTAACTTTTGCTTGTGTTATTTCTGCGTGCGGTCACGCGGGTTTTACTGAAGAGGGCTATGAATGCTTCAAGAGCATGGAGAGGGATTACGGAATCGAGCCTCGTACGGAGCATTACGCATCAATGGTGGATCTTTTTGGGAGATCAGGAAAGCTCAGAGAGGCCGCGGAATTCATCAAAGATATGCCCATTCAACCTGGGCCTTCTGTGTGGGGAGCACTTTTGGGTGCTTGTGGGCTTCATCAGAACGTCGAGATTGCGGAAAAAGCTGCAAAGGAGATCGCCGTTTTAGAGCCCAAAAGCGATATATGGAAGGTGAGTTTGTCGAATGTTTACGCATCTGTCGGAAAATGGGGGGATTGGGCAAAAGTTAGGGCTTCGATGAAGAGCGAAGGATCGAGAAAGGAAGCAGGGTGGAGTTCTGTGGAGGTAAGAGGGATGGAGAGGTATCGGTTTACGGTCGCGGATACGAGGCATCCGGAAAGTGAGAGAATATATGAAGTTTGGAGAAGTATCAACAAGCACATTGCAGATGCTGCTGCTGCTGCTGCTGATGCATATTTGTGGAATTAGATGCCAACAATTGTAGCTAGATTCAATGCAGGTTATGATTAGAATTCAAACCAAATGTTGTAAAATTTTGTTTGGTTTTGTTTATATGGGCATCGTAGAAGCGATTTTACATGCAAATGTGTCTGGACCAAGCTATGCACAGCATCAACAAAGCTGAGGTTATATTGAAAGAATCTTAGCTATATATGTGTTCAACAATGGCACCTTCAAGATCCTCAAATTACATAAATTACATCTCATGCTAAGTAGTATACTCTTCCATATTTTGCAATGTTGATGAATTTTATCTCTTGTTTTTTCCTACTCTAATCTGATTATCAACTTTTTACTCAAAAAAAACCGACCGTCCCTAGAGCAAGTGGCAAAGGCTTGGTGGTTGGTATCCGAGACCCAAGTTCGAATCCTAGTTGATTCACATTTTAAAAAGTTTATTTCTAAAAGAAATAAACGAAGCGGGTAGCGTGTTAACTATCTCTCAAAAAAAAAACTTTTTACTCAAAAAAAAAAAAGAAGTTAATGTTAACTTGTCTAATCTGATATATGTTAATTGCATCACACTCAAAACCTAATATTGCCGACTGTTTGGACGGCAAAATAAGTTATTCTGTAAGAACTTATTGTAAGAACTTATTTGATGTGAGAATTTTTTTTTTTGTGTGTTACTGGATTCTGAAAGTTTAATTTTTGATCATTGAAGGATCTTAACGTACATGATTTTGTACGAAATGATTTGCCTTATTCCAAAAAAACATTGAAATTGATTGAATAAATTCAAATTAAAAATATATATTGAATAAGATATTTATGCGTCCGAGCTGGTCCTAAATGTTTAGGAGGTAGGGCATAATTGTGCGACATCCCAACTACTTTAGTTTTTACAATTGGATAAAACATCTTTATGCAAGAGGAAATGTTTTTGGCTCACCAAATGAAGTTATTATAGCATATTAGGTGCTTAAACCACCAAATTTTGATTTGTTATTTCTCAAAATTTTCAAAATTTTTTATTTTTTTTAATGAATTTTTTTTTTATAAATTTAGAAATCTTAAATGTATATTAGCAAATTCTTTTGCTTTTAGTCCCATATATTTATGAAATATCTAATTTACATCCGTATCTGTTTAATATCTGACCCATATTTGAATCCGCTTTTATAATATATATATATATATATATATATATATATAGAGTTGAGCTACAATACACTTAAGATCTGGCGTTTACTCTCGAGTTGTTTTCGATGATAGAGCTTCCAAATTGATGATCGGCTGAACATGATCTATACCACTTAAAGTGTTTAGAAATCAAATTTCAAATATTTTCGACATCATTTGCCTAATGATCAAAGGGTTTCAAAATTTGTAATTTTAATGGTGGATAAGAGGACGTTTTCTCGTTTAACGGTGTAAAGATATCCAAATCAATTGAATTTTTGTTAGAAAATTCTTTAAACTATTTAAAACAAGATCTATACTCTTGATATTGATTACAAGACTCCTATCATCATTTTTTAAAGAATATTTATTTTCAACTATTCATTTTCTGTTCACTAGATGGATACAAGAACAATATCGAAAGTGCGTGAAATTTGATTTCTTGGTAGTTTAAATAGTTTAGATCATATTTAACGGAGCCAATCATAAATTTGGATGGTCTATCATTGAAAACAACTCGATAGTAAAATGTTCCGTTTACTATCAAGAGTATTCTATCAACTCTATATATATATATATATATATATATATATATATATATATATATATATATAGAACTAAAACTATGTTATTAATAGAGTCATTGGTCTTTGTAAAATTTTAAATTGGATAGAGATGTACGGTTAGGATGATGTGGGCCCCTTAGGGTTAAATGGGTGGTTGATTGAATAGTATGATCTAACGGATGAAAATTATCAAATGGATGGATCTAACGGTGAAAAATTTGGTAGCGCGAGTCTTCGTCTTATTGATAGCGTATATATATATATATATATATATATATATATATATATATATATATATATATATATATATATTTAAACTTTGGAATTCAACGAATACCGGAGTTCGAATCTTGGATATGAATTGGACACTATCTGATCCATATTCGAACCATTTTGATGGTTCATCCGTACTTTCTGTTCTTGAAAGAAAAATAGCAAGCGATCAACTTAGCTCTGTTTTTTTTTATTATTATTAAAAATGAATAAGTGAACCTGAAATTTAAAACTTGGAATACCAACCATCAAGTTCTTAGCCCGAACTAGATACGATTAGGGGTGTAAACGAGCCGAACACGAGCGAGCTGGGGTCGGCTCGTGTTCCGCCGAACACGAGCTGACTCATTAAAGTATCGAGTCGAAAAATTCGGCTCGTGTTCGGCTCGTTTAATAAACGAACCGAACACGAGATGGCTAGCAATAAATAAAAAACAAAGATTAAATATATTAAAAAAATAAATTTATAAAATTTTATTCATTAGACTTTGATCTAATGTTAAAACTTTATATACAAATGAGTCTTTTTATAATTAAGCTCACATTTATATTTTTATTTTGCTAAAAATTAAATAATAAAAATATATATATTATATATAATTATTTATTTATATATAAAAATATAAATTAAATAAATTATATAAATATAAAATATATGTATTCGATGTATTATCGGTACCAACACGATCGGAAATGACTCCTACTGCTCTCGTCATTATTAAACGAATAAAAATTCAATTTCATGGTTCCGCTCGTTTACTAAACGAGTCAATAATCTTGAAATTTCATTTTTGTTCTAACACTTGAAATTTTACTAATAACAAATCTTACCTAGATTGCCACCCCTAGATACAGTCGATTTTTCATCCCCACCATGTGATTAGGTCACTTTTGCATAAATAACCCAACTGGAAAAGCCAACAGGAGCAAGCTTTCTAAATTAGTATTTCTCTTTACAGATTGTCTCTTCTTATCCTTTTTTTTTTCTTTTATCTCACTCAATCTTTCTTTTTTCCCATTTGGGGGCGTCGTTACCACATACATATATAAAAAAAAAAAGGTAAAAAAAAAAAAAAACACATTAAAAAATAAAAATTGGGCATTGCTCAATAGAAGAAGCAATTCATTCCCCTCACCAACCAATGCGAACTACAAGGACAGATCATACTAGCCGTTATTTGGTTTAAATTATTATTTTTTTCCCCCTTATAATAATGCACCAACTAGCCGTTGAAAAGCCCTCGCGAATTTAAAACTCTCTCCTCTTGTTATCAAACATAGGGGGTGGAAGATCACGTGATTTCACATACCCAGATCCATTCCATAAACTCGGATTTTAGTAGGTATATTTTATTTCCCCTTTTAATATAGCATGGGTGGATTACATGTCCATTTCTATAGTTTGATGTTTGAACTACAATGTAGCCTTGGGTGTACAATCAACTTTATTAATAATAATAGTAGCAAAGAATGTACACAACTTAGCACTTTAATCAGACTATTCGGCCTTTCAGAATTTTGATTTTGATACGTGCCCAATCATTTACGTATAATATACGAATCAAGTTTGTAAAACTAAACAACACATTCAAATTTTAAGGTCAAGAAGTGGTTAAATAGATTAAATCAAATAAATTAAAAGATTAGGTAACAGAGTAATAATTTTTGAAGATTAGATACTCAGATCAAACTAGACCTAGTTCAGATAAGTTACTACTATATTTTTACCTTTTAACAGTGTATCTATCTGTGGCAGATACCTTTCAAAAAAGGACTTGAAGAAATAGCAGTAAAGAGAAGCAACAGTAGAGAATTAACTTGGCCTTAAATCAAGGAAAACTAATAATATATTTGTGGGCACCACATCACATGTTATCACACATGCTCACATTTATGTAAGGAACTTGTTCAAACATGAAAGAATCAGCTGAGTCTGAGAAAGGAGGCAAGACCAATAGTTACCATTAGATGAATGGCATTGATGCCTGTAAACATGAGCCGGAACATTAAATCAAGATTCTCAGACTAGGGAATTTTCTTTATGTATATATTTTAATCGATTATTATTATAAAAAGACGGTGTTCCCTTGATACAGAGCACTCGAAAATGTGATTAAAGCCCTATCAAACCACTTACAAAATGCAACAGTAGATGGTTGGAACTGTTGGAGAATACCTGTGATGTTTGAATGCTAACGACCTCAAATTGTAGGTCGCCTACTATTTGAATCGACTATCTCTCGCGCCTGCTGAAGCCGCCCTCATCTTTTCTGCTGTACCTGCCTGATGTCCGAGACGATGCTTCTCGCCCCACTTTGTGATCCTGGGATAGGAATAAAGAGATCAAGAAGAGTTTACCAAGGAAATCAAATTGCTTTCTGATCATTACAAGGCAGCATTGTAGGATAGCTAAAAACATACATCTCGGAATAGCAAGTCATCCATTTCGAGCATGTGGATCACATGTCCCATCTTAGGCCTTTTCCGCCCATCAGGATCGACACATCGAAGGGCCACGAGGAGTGTCCTTTTAAGTGCTTTGGGAGATGGCTTCTCCGGCAGCTTAGGATCCACCACTTGTTCGGCTTTCCTCTCGGCAACCATGGTTTTAAGCCACTCGACTAAATTCACCTGAAAGAAGAACAGTGTAGAATTTTTCACAATTAGCCTACGTGTTGCAGTCTAATGAGCTTTTTCACCGTGAGGATTTTAAAGAAGAACAAAAGGCAACCTCCCCAGGTGGCCTCGTGTAATCTACAGGGGATCTGCCAGATATGATCTCCATAATAAGCACACCAAAGCTGTACACATCGCTCCTCTCATTTAACATTCCTGTGCTAGCATACTCAGGCGCCACATAACTACAATACCAGTTGCTTTTGTGTCAGGAAAATTATCAGTTATTATAAACCATAGATATTCAAAATTCAGACTAACCCAAAGGTCCCCATGACACGAGTTGTGACATAGCTCCTTTCAGAGCACAAGAGCTTGGCGAGCCCGAAATCTGACACTTTTGGGTTCCATTGCCGGTCAAGAAGTATGTTGCTGGATTTAACATCACGGTGAACCACCTTTGGTTCAAGCCCCTCATGTAGATAAGCTAACCTGGATCAAGTGTGGATTTTAGTTTACGCACAACCTATTTAAGTAAAGCATTCTGGCAAAAATTTCAATTTGCAATGGCTAGAACACTTGCAGATGCACATGATGCTCAACATTGAATTTTGACCAGTAAGAAAAATTATCGAGTTCTCCTTAAAAAAAAGTACATAGATATAAGGTCTCTATCAACTGCCTTTTCACTTTAAGATAAACAATTGTGACAGTCTCTGACAACTTCGTTTTTTTTAACATAAAATAAAGTAAAATTTAAGAAAATAACCTGTCAACAATCAGCTTCGATGATAATCATCAGCAAATGATTAGAAGGGAGAAGAATTTGTTAGCGCTGTTTAAACCATCTCTAAGTAAAATACTAAGTTAGAAGCAGAATACTAATATCCACAAGCTGCTACATTGTACACCCAGGAAAACTATATAAAGATTACTTATAGGTATACTAGGATGTAAGGCAAGGGAAGAAGTAATTCGCAGTAATATAGACTAAATCTGGATCAGGTCCCTGCAAGATGGAGCTGCGCCAGCACGTAAAAAGGAACAATACATGTGCACAAGCTTTACTTAGGCATACAAAGGACCAGAATATTAAATATTTAAAAAGTCCAAACAAAACATAATGGCTTGAACTTTGCTTGCTCTAACAAGTTGATCACAAATTAAGTTGAGGTAAAATATAAGTTTGATTTATTAGTCAGGATATGAGTGTAATTACTTCACTTCCCCTTCATCCTGCAGTTAATGAGGCACAAAAAGTAGATATGAAGGCAGTTGGTATATCTTGGTTATGAAGTACTACAATGAATTCTTCCTCCGGCATTAAACAGTACCAGAATTAGCTCTGCGAGATTAAGCATCGCTTGCCAATGTTCCCACACAAAATTTGTCAGTACTTAATTTATATCCTCGAGTACGAATTCTAACGTAAGCAGAGAAGAAATCTTACCCTTTAGCTGTTCCAAGTATGATGTTCATCCTGACATCCCATGTCAGCGGACTCACTTCCCCGACGTCCCCATGCAGCCACTGATCCAGATTACCATTATCTACGTACTCATACACGAGCATCCTGGAGAGAAGAAAAGAGACGGATAGAAAGCAAAATTCTCGATTCAAAATAAGCAGAATAAATGGAAAAAAATTAGCATAAAATGTGCAAGGGCGAGCGGAGTACCGATAAGCCCCCTCAACGCAGTAGCCAAGCAATCTAACAAGATTTTTGTGCCGAACACGGCCGATAGCTTCCACTTCCACCCTGAACTCCTTTTCTGCCTGACCCCTGATGTACAATAGATCAACATCTCATCAGTACAGTGGATTTGTGAATCAAATTGCCCAAAAGAGAAACCGGTAGATGGAAAAAGGAAAGGAAGCAAATTTAGATCCTTAATTCAAATCACCACCATTCCTAAAGTGAGCATTGCAGAAATGAGCAATCATCTAGATAATAATTTAAAAACAGATTAGAAAAATGCCAATAATTAGTGACTAAAAGAGAACTCATCATCATGTCTACAGTGAGCACCAAAAACCCAACAAATTAGTAACAAAAAACATGAATCTACACTAAAGAGGCGGGCATTTTTTTTTAACAAGATTAAACCTAATACGAATATGGATTTGGGATCGAATACCTATTGTTGAGCAAATTCTTGACGGCGACCGTCGTATTATCGGCGAAAACCCCGCGATAAACGATCCCGTACCCCCCCTCCCCGATCACGTTCTCCTCGGTGAGCCCCCCCGTCGCCTCCTCCAGTTCCCGCAGCGTGTACCAATGCCCCCACCCTAGATGCGACACCTCGGGGGGGCCCCCGCTCGGGGTCATCGTCGGCGTCCCCTCCCCGCGGCTCTCCCCGCTCGTCGTCGACGCCGATAGCTGCTGCGGCGGCGGCGGCGTCGGCGCGAGCACCACCCGGTGCTCGGCCTTGCCGATGTCGACGCGCACCTCGGCGGCGAGCGGGGGCGGCGCCACAGCGGCGGCGGCGGCGGCGGAGTGGTGGTGGTGGACGATCTCGGGGATCTCCTTGGAGACGGGAGGGGTGGGGTCGCGGAGGTGGAGCTTGAGGGGTTTGGAGGCGGAGGAGGAGGAGGAGGAGGAGGAGCGGGAGCGGCGCCGCGAGGTGAGGCAGAGGGAGAGGAGGAAGAGGACGAGGACGATGGCGGCGCCGACCCCGACGCCGACGACGACCCACAATCTCAGGCCAAAAATCGACGTCCTCTTCGACAACCAGTGGTTCACGAACCCCGCATCCCAAAACGCCATTTTTTTCCCCTCTCTCTCTCTCTCTCTCTCTCTCTCTCTCTCTTCCTCAATTCACCATCTCCGTTTACTCACAAACAGAGCAAGAGGAGTGGCCGCGGAATTGGTTTAATTAATTTGGTAATATATTTGATCTGGACATTTGTATATGTTAAATAAAATAGAGGAATTAAAAAAAGAAAAAATAAAGGGAGAGTATTAGGGAGAGGTGGGGTGGAATTAATCTGGGTGGTGCTTTGAGATTGGGGTTTTCTTTTTGGCTCGGGCACGGGAGACGAAATAGTGTGTGGGTACTCTCTCTGATGTTTCATCCGGGATTACGAAGAAATTGCGTTATATATAATAAAAAATATATGATAAAAAATATTTTATTTATTTTTATTTTTAATAAAAAATACAAAAATATATATTTATATATTTTGATCTTAATTTTATTTTATCTAATAGCCTCAGATAAGTCTCAATACCAAACTAAGTTTCAGTACCTACGTTTCCAACTTGTTAAGCTTCACTGTTCGAGGAGTTATTTGTATGCGCTGCGGTCCATACACCGGGTTCTTCAAATTCCAAAAATTATCGGGATATAATATTTTTATGCTAGCTTTATCATTTTTTTATTATTATTAGTTAGAAATCTACTAAAGTATATGTTTATATTCTTGTATTAACAGATCTACTGTCCACTTTTTAAATATACACATAGTATTTCTCTTTACAATAATTACTATATATAATTTATCTACATTAGAATGAAAAAATATTTCTTTTTATCTATTTGATAAGTCGAATTGGCTTTTTAAAGCAGTAGAAGCTGGATTAAGAATGTTGTGCTACTTAAGGCGGAAAGTTTTAAAAATAAAGAATCCCAAATTATGTGTTGCTGATTCGATAATCAATAATCGTAGTATTACTTAAATCGTAAAGTACAAAAATATATTATCTTAATACCAAATAGTTATAGAAATATTTTAAAAATTATATAACTATAAAACATTTTAGATAATATAAGTTAAAAATTATTAATTTTTACTTTTAAATGTTAATATCCCTATGTTTGAAATTTTTGAAATCTGGTATAGAGTTAATGCGTGGACGCTCTCTTTCATGGTCTCGGTGGGGGAAAAGTTAGTGTGTTATCATTATTACATACATGGACTAACATGGTTTGACCGATTTAGCATGTTATATTTTTGGGGCAATTGTTTATATATTTCTAAAAAATTTCCGACTTTTCAATTTACCCTTTTTAGAAGGCTATTATTAAAAATATCCTTGCTACGTTGCAACCTATTTCTAATATACCCTTAGGCTTAGTTTGGTATTGAGGCCTATCTAACGTTATTAGATAAAATGGAGTTGTAGAAAAAGCATATAGGGATATGCTTCTGCGTTCTCCGGTGGGAACGCAGAAAATATATCGTAACCGACTCATCGTGATATGCGGAACGCAATATTACGTACTTTCCCAACGCACTTTTCACCGCACGTAACGCAGTCTCCCCGCAATACCAAACGAAGCCTTAGAGTTAAAATCTGCTAATTAATTCTGTTATCTTTATAAAATTACTACTTTGCCCTTTCAAATATACACTTTCATTATCACTGTCTTTCTTATTTGTCCTTAAAGTCAGGGGTACAAAATATATTTTGACTTTTCTACTGTTAACAGCATTTCTTATTTGCCCTTAGGCTAAGGGCAAAATTGGCATTTTATTCTTTTTTTACTGTGGTAAATATTTAACTCACGTTTAACCCAAGTCAACTTAACAGGAGATAACTGCAGGAGTATTTTGTAATAACGGTGGAACATATAGGGGTATTTTAGAAAAAAAAAAAAGTAGGGATAAATCGGATATTTTCAAACGTATGAGAGGTATATAGATAATTATCCTTATATTTTTTTATATAGACGACTACTCCAAATCTTCGGATTAGCTCATTACTCTACCTTTTAAATTTTGACATCCTCGTCAGTCTCGAATGTACTCACAAGTACCAGGCAAGATGTCCTCGTAAGGCTCGAGTTCACAAGCGCCGGGTGATGTGAGACTCGCCTCGCTAGTTTTGTCATTTTAGATCATGACTTAATCTGTTATTTTTAAATTCTGATTTTAACCCATCATTCACATTTTAACTCAGTCGAGACTCATCTCACATTTTCAATTGATAATTGGCTTTAATACCAACTGTTACATCATACTTTTAAAAAAGGGTCACTCATTTTAAAACTACTCTAATTTTAATATACTTAATTCTTTTAACTTTTTGTACCTAACTACGCTCAAAATATTATCGCCAAATTAAAAAAATTTTAGTCATATTATATTTTATATAGAGAATTATTTTAAATCCTGAGAATATCACAATTAAGTTTTTAGCAAACGAACAAATATTATTTTTTAATCTAAACTTCAGTTCCATTAAAAACAAGCTACGAGCACATTAACAAACATGATCTCCACCGACTGTCCCTAGAGCAAGTGGCAAAGGGCTTGGTGGTTGGTATTCGAGATCCCAAGTTTGAATCCTAGTTGATTCATATTTCCAGCTAAATTTATTTCTAAATAAATAAACGAAACGGGTAGCATTCAATCTATCTCTCAAAAAAAAATAAAAAAATAAAAAAAAACAAACAGGATCTCATTACAAAAAATTTTACATTTAAGGACACTTTAAATGATATTTAGTGACGTTTTAAAGCGTCGGCAAAAATAATCCCGACGCTTGTAAAAGCGTCGTGTAAAGAGTCGTTAAATAAACATGTCGGGATAAATATACCGACGTTTTAATATAGCGTCGAAAAATTTATATAAATATTTGAAAAAAATATGTTTATTGGCGACGCTTAATCATAGTGTCGGCAAATGCTAAATATTAAAAACGTTAGAGAAAAGCGTCGTTTAAAAAGTGCCGTCTAAAATATATTTTGTTGTAGTGTGATCTCCAGGTGCAACCAAGTGCATGTACACGTCAAAACAAGTACCCATAACAAATGGTACCACTTCTTTGTCACATTAATTTGCACTAAGTAGAAAAGAGTAAACATAGTGATGATTAATTGAGCCAAGCTTATAATATTTTCATGCGAAGTGAGGTTATAATAATGAAAAAATCTAGCTACGTACGTACGGATTTTCTTTTTCTTTTTCTTTTTTTATAAAAGTGTTTACTTACATTGGTTGTAGCAACAATTAATCCATCAACTTTATTAACATGTTACCCTTAAGTCTAGTAAAAAGAAAAATTAATGGCTCCTTGAAAATAGCATAAAAAACAAGAGTCGCTATAAAAGAGTAGTACTCACTACTCACTCCACCCATTCGGTAAAAGAATCCCATCATTGTGAAATAAATAGCTCGAAATTGGAGATGTCATATACCTACTCAAAAATTATAATTGCAACTTAATTATCTAAGAAAATTTGGATATACGTAATTTTAGATTGCTCTTGAGGTGAGGTGAGGATTCTATTTTGTGGTAGTGCCTCGTTATCTTACTCAATGTTTCGTAGTTTTCTAAGATAATGACATGTTATTGTATGTGTGCTTATTAACTCTTGTAAATTTTACCTTTTCTAAGCTTCAAAAACTTGCTTGTAGGATAAAAATTTTCGGTATACTAAACGAAAGATCAAGTTACATGACTTTGTTAAAAGCAATTTCTCGCTTAATTTGAACCGACACAATTATAACAAATAACAAAAGTAATTTGAGCCACAGTGCATATTTTTTTTTGAGAGAAATGCATGCTATCCACTTCGTTTATTTCATTTAGAAGTAAATTTAGCTGAAAATATGAATCAACTAGGATTCGAACTTGGCTCTCGGATACCAACCACCAAATTAATCCTTTGTTACTTGCTCTAGGAACGGTCGGTGCCATAGTACTTATTATGTACTCAGTTTAAAGGATAGTTCCATACCAAGAATAAGTTTTCTGAAAATAATATTGCGATTAGGTCACACATAAGCCAATATCAAAGTGTCTTTTGGTGCAGATTTTGCTTGGTATTGTATGTAAACCTATCTTTAGGCATGATGTTCTTAAACCTTATTATGAAAAGGATAACCCCTGCAGGATATTTATATGCTTTAGAATCAACTTAATTATATATTATATATATAAAAGAGACTGTTTTCAATCCTAATTTGTGTGGTGGTGGTACTTTTGCCCATCAGCTTTAGCTTTACCAAGATGACTAGCTTGGAACTGAAGCAAAAGAGATACCCCTCTTTTAAGCCTGCATGCACATGCAGTTTTAATTACCCTATTACAGGCTTTAGCAACTATTAATGGTGCACCCATAAAATGAAGTTTAGATGTGATTAATGACCTTCAGAATTTGAAATAATTTTATATATATATAAGAGAAAATATATAGGACCGGACTTTTTAATTTGACTATAATGTTTTGGCGGGTGATTAGAAATTTAGGGAGTTAAATATATTAGGATAAGAACAATTTTAGACTGGGTGGCCTTTCTGAAAAGCGGAGCGTCACAGGTCGCATCAAAGCCAATCGCTAACCGGCAATATTGTAAGATAAGTCTTGAATGAGTCAATGTCTGAATAACAGGCTAAGTCAAAGTTTAGAAATGACAGACTAAATCATGACCTGAATGATAAAGTCAATAAGACGAGCCTCATATCGTTTGATATTTGTGAGTGTGCTTGAGCCTCCCGATGATAATATCGGCACTTAAAGAGCGAGAGAATGTAATACTATCAACATTTAAAATAGTGCTATATATAAGGTATAATAGCGATAAATCTCTGAACCCAACTATTGCATTTTCAAGAGTGGTCAGATCCAACAGAATAAGAGGGTTAAATATGTTAGGATTAGAGTAGTTGTAAAATGGATGACTCCTTTAAAAAGCGAGGCGTCCAAGTGAATCAATGATATATATTTTTTTTTCACAAATGACAAATCATCATTGAATAAATAAAATTACTTCAGCAATCGACACTATATATGTTAGCTGCAGAAGAAGAAATTTTCCTTTTGTAAGTGTTGAACTTAAGTAAGATCTGGTTGCCCATGATGAACTAGCTTGACCCAAACCTGTTTATTAGGACTAGGTTTTCAAAATTTCGAAGGAAAGAAACATTTCAGTAGTTCTTGAAATAGCTACTAAATCGTCCACCTCTGTCTCGACTCATTGTCATCGGCGATCAAAGCTCCAGGGGGGGTAGTAAAAACTCGCGTGATTTTCGTTTTCTATGATCTCATGACACTTGATCAGTTAAAAGTATGTGATTTAATTTGGCTCCTATTTGTTCCGATTTTGAAATTTACTGCGAGATAATCTGATCTTTACTCGAGTTCTTTAGTATTAGTTTAGAACAAAAACATATCACATACATTTCTTATACATTTTTATGTGTAGATGAAGTAGATGATAACTTGTAGATTGATCATTTCAATTAGTATAGGCGAAATCAGTGAGAATTAGTTTCCACTGTGGCTACTTTTTTTGTTAGTATTAGAACGGGTCTTTTCTCTTCTTGTTGGTGAATTGTAACTTGTTATAATTAATCATATAAATAAATTGTTAGTTAGATTTTATTAATTTTTTGGATTATCTCCTAATCATTTGGATCTTATGGTTTTTTGGTTTTTCTAGTTGCATATCATGTACACGAGCTTGAAGAGCGGATACATATTGATTAAATATTAGATGTGTATTGAATCGTTGAACCCTTTCCCCTATATATTTATGAGTAATGCTTCAATACACCATAAATATTAAAATTAAACTCTATGTAAATCTTGACCTATTTAAAGGGTATTTTGGTCCTAGAAAAATATTTTGGTCTACAAAATCAGTTTTATCCAACTAAAAAATACTATAACCTTCTCAAATAATTACAATAATAGTTGGAATTCAAATTACAACTAAATTATAAATTTAAATGCAAAACAACATAACAAACATAAAATATTTGAGTGTACGTATATGGGTTGCTCAAAGAGTTATCTTTTTCATTTCATCTTCATTCGTAGGCATACGTCAGTGATCGAATCATGTAAATCAAGCAATCCACAAGCATCTCCGCATTAGTTATTTCATTTAGAAATAAACTTAGCTAGAAATGTGAATCAACTATAATTATGATTTGAACTTGGGTCTCAGATACCAATCATCAAGTCCTTTGCCGCTTGCTCTAAAGACGGTCAGTATTTAATTGGGATAAATTGATTTCAATGTTATGGTATATAACAAAATTATAGTAGATCATATATACATTATTTCATATTTTTAACTATCCACTATTCTTATTATTCCACTTTTATAACCAAATACTATTTTTTTTATATCTAGAACTAACTAAATACTCATCCAAATGTAAAATTGCTTTAATTCTAGCTTATGTCTGTATTTGTATTTATTTTTGGAATAAACAGTTCTTACTTTTATATCCAAATCAAATGACAAAGATTTTTTGCATTTCTTTTGTGCCCAGTTTGATTTGGACATATGAATATTTTGTTTTGTATATTTTTTTGATACTCAAAAAATTTGTATATTTTATTAATAGGATAATATTTAATATATCCTTCAAAACTTTTGAAATATTTTATATACCCCTTTTTTGTTTCAAATATATCCCTCGTATATTTCTCCATTGTTTAAAAATAACTTCGCCGTTAGCACATGTTAAGTTATCTCATATTAAACTCATATTAAAATTCTAATAGAATTAAAAAAAAAAAGTCAGATATTTTTTTTGTCCCTAGCTTTATAGTCGAATAAAAAAATTGGTGATGGTAGGAGGATATATCTGAAAAATAAAAAATAAAAAATCTTTTTTTTTTTTTGCCTCAAATGAAGGACAAATAAAAAAAAATTTGTAATGATAGAAGAATATTTTTGAAAGGATAAAATAGTAATTTTATTAAGAACATGGCTATTCCAAATCATTTACTGACAAAATTTAAATTTAGGAATATATTTGAAATAACTTAAAGATTTAAAATAGTATTTTTAATAATAGCCTTTTAAGAGGAATAAATAAGAAAGTTGAGAACTTTCCAGGAGTATAAAAAAATTGCCCCGGATTAATAAGCAATATGATAAAATATTTAGAATGAAATATTATATTCAAATTTTAAATTATTTTTAAAATAAAATAAATTATTTTGTAGCTTAGAGTATAAATTTTACACCTATATTATGGATGTAGAGATAAACATAGCTCAATCAAACATATCATATCAAGTAATCTCTGAATCTAACAAAATTAAAAATTAATTAAAGGGATTTACTTGAAAAATAATCAATTGTACATTTTGCAACCGCGTATGCGCCTATGCACCCCTTATCCCCCACCTTTATACCCAAATGCTAATTTTTTACCCGAAAATAGTAGTTCTCGGATACCTAGTATAGCTGTCCCTATAAACACCTTTATTTTTTTATATATAATTATCCATTATTTTTTTTATTCCATACTATTTATTCAAACGCTATTTTTCTTATCCCCGAAAACAACTCAATATTCATCCAAATGATATTTTTTTTATCCCCATGCGTGTACCTATTCCTGTAATAACACTATTTTTCTTATCCCCGAAAACAACTCAATATTCATCCAAACGATATTTTTTTTATCTCCATGCTTGTACCTATTTCTGTAATAACTAGTTTTTACTTATATTCGAACTAAACGGTGCCCAAAAGAATATAGTTGTATTGTACATGTAAGATTATAATAAAATTTTTTTCACATTTTTCAAAATTTTTTATTACAGAGACAGAAGAGGAGGTCCTAACTTGGAATCCACCGTACTGCTAATCTTATATAATTTTTCTCAAACATAAGCCTATTATAAAATTAATTTCTTTCCCTTCACATTTTTAATGGCATTTTTTTTTAAAAAAAAAAACATTTGAATCTATAAGACAGTTAAAGAGGCCTGTGTACATGTTAGAATAAAAAGAGTGAATTACACCATTAGCATCCAAACTTTCAACTTAGGCTCCGTTTGATATTGCGGGGAGATTGCGTTACATGTGGTGAGAAAGTACGTTGGAAAAATATTCTTTATTTCCGTACGTAATATTATGTTTCGCATATCGCAATGAGTCGGTTACGATATATTTTCTGCGTTCCCATCGGAGAACGCAAAAGCATATTCCTATATGCTTTTTCTATAACTCTATTTTATCTAATAGCGTTAGATAGACCTCAATACTAAAGCCTTAGTTTCATTTTAATTCTATTTGACTTTTATTTTTTAAAAAATCTTAGTGTTCATAATTTAGTAGAATATTATATTTTATTTAAAGATCAAATATAGTATTTAATTTTAAATATTCATTCAACATATAAATTTTGTAAATAATACTAAATCCAAATAGAACAAAACTAAGAATAAAATAAGAATCAAGGATAGGGATGTCAACTGTCGGGTTTGGGTCGAGTTTTCAAAAATCCGAACCCGAATCCGAACCCGAACCCGACGGGTTTTAAAAATTCATATCCATATCCGGATCCGACCAAAAATCTGAAACCCGAACCCGAAATAATGATTTTTTTTTTACCATATTTCAAAATATATTATAGTAAAATTAAAATTTCAAAACACAATAAAATACAATCAAAATACATTCATGTCATATAAATAAACATAATTAAATATTTTACTATAATATTTTATATATTTTATATCTTATATAAATAAATAAATAATATATATATATAATTTATTCCGGTTCGGGTTCGGGCTCGGGTCGGGTATACACAAAATCCATACTCGTACCTATATCCGTTGGATTTTTATTTTTTATATCTATAACTAAATCCATATCCGTTTATCTCGGATAAACTCGTTCCGTTCGGATTCGGGTTTGGGTAATATTTCGGGTATCCATATCCATTGACACCCCTAATCAAGGAAAATCGTTGCGTGGTGCAATGCTGATGTGGTGCACCTGGTGTGGAGAACAGATTCGAGGGAGGAGGAGACCAGTGCATACGAAGACGTTGACCCAGTGATACTGCAACTAACTCTAGTACAACAAGCTCGCTTCCCGAGGAGAGCTTCGTCAATCGAGCTCCAACAATGGCGGCGACGTCTCTTCCTCCTCCTCCTCCCCCTTCGCCTTCGAAACCTTTCGTGTACCTCGACTCCCCGACCCTCCACTCGCTCCTCGCCCCCGAAACCCTAATCCCTCACCTCCGCTCCTCCCTCCCCTCCCTCTCCCTCTCCGTCCACTCCCCTCCGCGCGTCTCCTTCCCCCTCCCCTCCTCTCCCTCCTCCTCCCTCCTCCTCATGCCCTCGTGGTCTACCCACCCCTCCCTCCCCTACCTCGGAGTCAAGGTCGTCACCTCCTTCCCCTCCGCCCATGGCGTCGCCGCCTCCTACTCCCTCTTCCACTCCCTCTCCGGCGCCCCCCTCGCCGCCCTCGACGGCACCGCCCTCACCCGCCTCCGCACCTCCGCCGTCTCCGCCCTCGCCGCGCTAGCCCTCGCCCGCCCCGCCCCGCGCGCCACCCTCGTCGTCCTCGGCGCCGGCGCCCTCGCCCCCTACCTCGTCGCCGCGCACCGCTCCGCCCACCCCTCCATCGACCGCGTCCTCCTCTGGAACCGCTCCCCCCACAAAGCCGAAGCCCTCGTTCAGCGCCTCCGCGCGGGCTCCGGCGCGGTGGCGTTCGAGCGCGCCGAGTCCCTGGACGACGCGGTCGCGGTCGGCGACATCGTGAGCTGCGCCACGAGCTCCGAGACTCCCCTCGTTAAGGGGAAGCTACTGAAACCAGGGGCTCACTTGGACCTCGTTGGATCGTTCACCCCCTCGATGAGGGAGTGCGACGACGAAGCCCTAAAAAGAGGGAGGGTCTTTGTGGATTTTGAGGTGGCTATGGAGGAGGCAGGGGAATTGGTGGGGGCGTTCGAGCGGGGAGTCATGTCGCGGGCCGATATCGCCGGGACATTGATCGACTTGGTCGGCTGCGGCAGAGGAGATGTGGCGGCGGCGGCGGCGGTGGGGAGGAGAAGCGACGATGAGATCACGGTGTTCAAATCGGTCGGCACGGCGGTGGTCGACATCCTCGCAGCGCAATTGGCCTACGAGACATACATCAACAGCTGAAACCGTCTTGGTCTGGGTATGTTCTACATTCCTTCAAATTATCATGTAGGAATGCTCTGCATAAGTTTCTATCTATAGGCAAATGATCTTTAGCATCTTAATATAAAAATGTTCGGTGGTATTGGCCCTGAAACTTTCAGGGAAGTAGAACATTTGTTGTGTAACAATCTTATATGTTCATCCTATAGAGTTTTTTTTTTGTTTGTTAATAAATAATATACTTCATTTTCATCTCTAAATAAAAGCAAGAAAATATTGTGTTGCTTTGCTTAAATTTTCATTTAGTAGTAGGCATGTGACATGACAGAATGTGCATAAACCGACACACAAGTTTTTCCATTACTTCTGTTGTGTTGTAACTGTTGTTAGTTGATTTCTGAGGAAACCATTCAATATTTCATAGATAGATTAACATTGTGATTGCTTAGTTTGCTATCATTATAAATAAATAGGACCATGGGATTGAGTTGATGTCACTAGTGGACTAGTGGTACCTCAAACGAGTTGAAAATACGTGTCGATCAACAGTTAAAAGTGGCATAAACAAATGGTTCTCATAATTCTGGGTTCGCAAATCATGAATGTGTGTATCTTTCCCTTTCTTCTCTTACTGCATGCTAGTTGTAATCACAATCAGACGCCTTCTTTATGTGCCCTCTTGCTATTCAAGAGAACTGCCGATACCTTTGTATGTTCTGTGATCTAATTTGGCGCTATCCCTGTTACTTGATAAATATCCTCATGACAAAGTCGATTTAGGGCCTGTTTGGTCCATGAAAGTCCTTCACCTTTGCCTTGCTTTCTACCTTTATTGCTCCTGAAATCCCTCCTCCCCTTCAACTGCTATTTTGCTTTAACTGGAATTACTGTAAATAGAATCTTGTTTCATTTAGGGCCATGCATTTCTTTTCGATGCTCTCAAGCCCAGAAGTAATCTTCTGAGTTGGAATCTTACTTCTGCTTCCCTGTCTGTAACATCCAACTTTGATCCTTGAATTGTGTTGCGTAATGTAAATAGCATGACAATGTACATGCATTGTACTCCACTTCTCAGCATTATTGTATCCGGAGTTAATATGTGCGAATTGGTCCAGCAACTCTCAGACCGAGTACTCCCTTGGATTTTACTTTTTCAACTATCTAACTCATTCTTTGTGAGCAATAACTAGTTAAATCCGTGTCGCATTCATGCATGTTGGATCTAAACTCAACCGAAATAGCAAATTGGTTGTTGTTGAGGTCAAGTTTAACCCGATTTTATTGCTAATTATCAGCTACGATATTTGAAGAACAAAATAAATCAATATGTATTCAGCTTGAACCGGCCGTAAGGATCCACAGCTAAACAGCAGATATTAGACATATATCTGCATGTATAGGCTGTTGTACATTATATGTGCAGATTTTTAGCTATGAATTCTCTATGTTAGTGTCTATAAACACCAATCACATAACTTGATTAATGATTCATAAAGCCAGGGTTTCTGTACATAGGAATAACCGAATAAGGCAAAGATGAACGGAGAATTCAGTATTTTGCTAGCCATTTCTGTTCAAATCTAGTTATTGGATGTAGGCAATGTAGATCTTGTCGGATCGTTGGCGCTAACCATTAATCCCAAAAGCTCGAGCTGTTAGAAATACGCAACCAATTCACTTAAAGCGTACAGAAACAGTGCCCACGGGTCTCGATTGTGACTCGGCCCATCCGGTCTCGCGCCACTTCGAACATGATTCGGCCCAACCCAGCCTCACGCCATTTCGAACATGACTCGGCCTACATGGTCTTCCGCCACAGAATAGGATGCTGGCCCCATTTAAGCCAACAGATCTATATATATGGTTTTGATGAAGTGGTTTCCTGTATGTCTTTCACAGTGTATACTGTTGTCAGAGCATGTCATAATTTGCACAATGAAGTAAATGCCCAATGCTGTTGAATCAAGCAGGATGTTCACCATTAGGTCAGTAAAGCTATAAGTACATACTTTGAAGGGTATATGGTTACCCATTTCCCAGTTCAGAGTATATTTGGGTTGATTCATGAAACTTAGTATGGATCCTTTTAGCTTATTTTCTTGATAACATAATGCTGAAGATTTGCTGTTAAACAAAGCAATTTGGTGCAATATTTTCACTTTGCAAGTGGATGCATGACATGACATCTATCTGTTTTATTAACTCAAAAACTTACTAATATTTGTTTGATGAAACGTGTGATAAGATGCCTAGAATAGTAGTAAAAATTAATTATTTACTTCTGATCATACCAAAAAAAAAAAAAAGTACAAAATAAGTTATTATTGAAAAACTTGTTCTGACGTTCAAACAAGGCCAAAATAAATTATAGATTATTTTGAATCGACTATTTAATCTTTTAAAATTTTGATCTTACTATTTAGCCCTTTAATTTCTTTGATTTGAGTTAGCCAACGACTCTTTGACATTAAGATTTGAATGTATTGTTTATTCTTCTTCATTTAGTTATTATATTTCGTACAATTCGTACAACTATAATTTCATTAAAGTAAGATGTTAGTTTAAATTTTGAAGTCAATATATCGTTTACCGACTAAAATCAAATAAATTGAAAAGTTAGACAATAAGATCAAAATTTTAAAAAAGTCGGATAGTAAAATCAAAATAATTCATATTTAAAATAAATTATGTATGTTTTTTGACCAATTGGATTTTAGGACAAATTATAAAAGCTGTTGTTAACATCAGTTTGAACCCTCACGGAATGCCTTTGACGCGCGAGGGATTTGACTCAAAAACGACTTTTTGGACGTTCTTTCATTTGGTATTTCGGGGAGATTGCGTTACGTGCGGTGAGAAAGTACGTTGAAAAAATACTCCGTTTGTTTCCGTACTTAATATTGCGTTCCGCATATCGCGATAAATCGGTTACGATATATTTTCTGCATTCCCACCGGAGAACGCATACGATATATTTTCTGCATTCCCACCGGAGAACGCAGAAGTATATCCCTATATATTTTTTCTACAATTCTATTTTATCTAATAACGTTAGATAGCCAAATAGGTCTCAATACGAAACTAAGCATTAATTTGATTTCTTTTTCGAAACGAGTTTGGCTTTTCATATAAAGCAACCACTGACAAATTTTAATCTTCAAGATCCAATAATATTATACCACGTGGAGCTTAATGAATGGAAGTTTAACGGAGCACCGAACTTTCCTATAATAATAATCCAATATGAAGAGGAGATAAATCATAGATTACTTTATCTTTTTTTGTTTTTTTGGGTAAACTTTAAATGTCACTTCAATGGTTCCGTACTTTTGCATCTTAGTATTTTGCGGTTTAAAGTGTATCAATTTAGTATCTTGTAATTTTATTTTTGGGTAAACTTTAAATATTATTCTTTTGGTTTGGTACTTTTTTACTTTAGTACCATGTGGTTTGAAGTGTATTATTTTTATATCTTATGATTTATTTTTTTCTCTTTTTGTTATTCTTTTTTACTAATTTTTTTTGTTAAATCAGTGACAGAGTTAAAACTAAAGGGTACTAAAATAAATATTCGATAAACTATAGATGAGGTATCTGAAGTTTTTTATATATGATTTAACAAAAAGTTAACGGAAGAACTACGGAAAAAAGAAAAATGGAAGCACAGGTATTAAATCGATACACTTTAAATTTAATAACATTTTAATGGAACTAATTAGAAAAACTCAAATTAAAAGAATGAAAAGCCAAAAAAAATGTCAATAATATAAAAAGTAAATGCAAAGGGATTTATTGTAAAATCCCATATAATTGAGGGAGGGTCCCTACAATTATCTATCACATGAAGCAACATTTTCTTATTATCACCTTTTTCTTATTTTCTATTTTTTTTTAACCGTTTTATTACTAACTATGCATGGCAAAATATTATTGGATTTTTAAATTAAAATTTGTTTGTGTCCTGATCACCACAATTGTTCTCGTGAGCTTTGCCCTTTACAGAGGACCATTTCGTCGCAATATTATTCCTCATCTATTTATTCGTACTATTATAAAGATCCAAGATAGCACAAGATAGCCCAAGCAATTTCTCGAGGAAAAACTCATTCAGTATAATCTGCAGGTAGTGTCGTTGACCTCATATTTTCGACATTACCCTAGGCTCGTGTAGCTTCCTCTACACTTGATCGGCACGCACGAAGTACCAGGCTCGGCACGTCCGCATGCGAGTGGCACTACAACAAAAACGGTCAATATCGATACTTTTAAATGTAGATGCGTATCGAAAAAGTCTTTCTTCATTAAAATTACACTTTTAAAATGTGTTGTTATATGTGGGGTTGCTAGATATATAGTAACAATTAAAGAGTGTCGTTATAACCTAAAAGAGTGCTGCTAATTTATCAACACTTATTTAAGCATTTAGCAACCGTCGAAACTCTATCTCGTTGACTACGGTGGCGGAGGAGGACGATAGGAAAGGCTCTTCGTCTAGAATTTCAGTGAATTGAGTGAAGAGAGAAGAAAAGATAGTAATTGATTTTTCTTTTTCTTTTTTTTTTCTGTTTATAATCGGGCCAAATGGACTGGATGCGGTGGGTTGAGTAGAGTAATTTTTTATTTTTAGTTGGATTGGGTTTTATATTTAGGCATTAGTAGATGTTTGTTTAATTTTAGCATAAATGTGACACTTACTCAAAAGTGTCTCAAACATGTGTCCCTATAATCTAATTCTGTTGTAGCCCATGGTCCATATCCTACGTACCGTTGTTTGGGTCACTTCGCAAGTGTTCTACCCCTCTTCTCTCCCTTTTTTGCGGTCATGGAGGTATAAAGATGCCCTACTAGAGATATACTTCTAAATTTTCGCATGCTGCACCAATATCCTCCCCGCAATGTGGGACATTGCTAGGAAATTATCTCCGTTGATCCGCCTGCGATGGCAGGCCTGACGGAGTACCTCAAATTCGTAACTTCATAATTTCGTCAACCCAAATGCCTTCCAAAAGCGAGCTCCAAAAATGGTACGTGGCAAAATGAAGCTTCTAGATGGAATCATATGCAATTAATAACAAATTGGGCTTGGTTTGGATTGGGGCTTGTTCCTAGTGATCAACTGAGGCCTACCCCTAAGCCTAAAGTTGAATTATTCAGTTTTTGGGAACTTCTCTTTGGGCTAGAGTTTGGAAATTCCAAATTGCCTGTAATTAAAAATGGGCTCAAGTGATATCAACTTAATTTCCATCCAACAAAATTTGATATGACCGATCGTCCCTAGAGCAAGTGGTAAAGAGGCGGTGGTTGATTCTCGAGGTCCCAAGTTCGAACTGTGCTATTAGGAGCACAACAGCTCTTGTACTCCTAACTTTCTAACCACCCATCAATTCATCTTTTCTCTCTTATCTTAGCCACGCACCCATCAATTTATTTTCAATTGGGTGGCTAGGAAGCTAGGAGCACAAGAACTACTGTGCTCCTAATAGCACAGTAGTCCTATTATATATGTATATATACATATATATATATATATATATATATATATATATATATATATATAGAGTTGAGCTAGAATACTCTTAAGAAATCTGAGAGCCCATTTTACTCTCGAGTTGTTTTCGATGATAGAGCTTCCAAATTGATGATCGGCTCCGTTGAACATGATCTATACCACTTAAAGTGTTTAGAAATCAAATTTCAAATATTTTCGACATCATTTGCCTAATGATCAAAGGGTTTCAAATTTTGTAATTTTAATGGTGGATAAGAGACGTTTTCTCGTTTAACGGTGTAAAGATATCCAAATCAATTGAATTTTTATTAGAAAATTCTTTAAACTATTTAAAACAAGATCTATACTCTTGATCTTGATTACAAGACTCCTATCATCATTTTTTAAAGAATATTCATTTTCAACCATTCATTTTCTCGTTCACTAGATGGATACAAGAACAATATCGAAAATACGTGAAATTTGATTTCTAGGTAGTTTAAATGGTTTAGATCATATTTAACGGAGGATCGTCAATTTGAAAGCTCTATCATCGAAAACAACTCGAGAGTAAAATGGGCTCTATACTCTTAAGAGTATTCTAGCTCAACTCTATATATATATATATATATATATATATATATATATATATATATATATATATAAATACTATACTATTATGAGTACGATCGCCTCGTACTCATAAGTTGTTTCGATGATAGAGCTTAGAATCGACGATCCACCGTTAAACGTTATCAAGAGCATTTAAAACTTCTAGAAATAAAATTTTATAATTTTTCGAAATCATTTACCTTACGATCAAGAAGTCACAAATTTGACAATTTTTAACGTAGGTATGGGATACTTGCTAGTTTAACGGTGTAAAAGAATCGAAATTTGTGAATTTTTGATAGAAAATTCTATTCACTACGTAGATAAAGATCAATAACTCCGATCTTGAATTGAAGGATCCGATCATCCTTTTTAGGACGTCGTTCGATTTTGACCGTTCATTTTATGCCCACTTGATGGACTTTATAATGATTTCGAAAAATTACGAAATTTGTTTTCTAGAAGTTTAAAATAGTCTAGATCATGTTTAACGGTGTGGATCGCCGATTCGAAAACCCCAACATTGAAAACAACTTATGAGTAGTAAGGGCTCTATACTCATAATAGTATAGTAGCTACTCTATATATATATATATATATATATATATATATATATATATATATATATATAGAACTAGGTTGGAATATTATCAATAACACCAAGCTATTGGTGCTATTAGTGTTTTAGCCCTTGGATTGAGAAATGTGTGGTTAGAATGATGTGGGCCTTCTAGGGTTGAGTGGATAGTTGGTTGAATAGTATAATCTAATGGGTAAAAATAATCAAAAGGTTAAATCTAAAAAACTCGATGGCACCAATCTTTTGGTGCTATACCGAACTCTCTCTCTCATTTCTCTCTCTCTCTCTATATATATATATAATTAAGCTCCTATGTTTTTAAAAGTACTAAGTTATTGGTGTTTATACATTTTTAGCCATTGTATTAAGGAATGTGCGATTATGATGATGTGGGACTTCTTAGGGTTGAATAGGTGGTTGGTTAAATAGTATAATCTAACGGGTGAAAATGATCAAAGAATAGATCCAACGGTAAAAAATTTACACTCAACCTTAGGGTGCCCACATTATAACCGTATATTTTTGTCATCCAAGGGCCGAAAACCTAATACCACCAATAGTTTGGTACTATTGATAATATTTCGACCTTGTTCTCTCTCTCTCTCTCTCTCTCTCTTTATATATATATATATATATATATATATATATATATATATATATATATATATATATATATATATATATATATATATATATATATATATATATATATATATATATATATATATATATATATAACTTTTATACTATCGATAGCATTAAGCACTTAGTGCTATTGAGTTTTCCGTTGTTAGATTTATTATTCTTTTGTCATTTTCCCTTCGTTAGATCATATTATTTAACATTTAACCAACTATATATCCACTTAACTTTGAGGGGTCATTATCATTATAATCGCACATCTATGCATTCAAGTATAGTAATTTAATATTATTAATAGCATAGTAATTTAATTATATATATAATCTAACGGATGAAAATAATCAAAGTTGTAGATCTAACGGTAAAAAATTTCACAAGCACCAAGTGCTTGGTGCTTTTACAAGCACCATAATAGGACTATATATATATATATATATATATATATATAGAATCCTACTATACTATTATAGTACGATCGCTCGTACTCATAAGTTGTTTTCGATGATAGAACTTCCAAATCGATGATCCGTTAAACGTTATCTAGAACATTTAAAACTTCTAGAAATAAAATTTTATAATTTTTCGATATCATTTACCTTACGATCAAGAGGTCACAAATTTAACAATTTTTAACGACTATGGGATACTTGCTAGTTTAACGGTGTAAAAGAATCGAAATTTGTTGAATTTTTGATAGAAAATTCTATTCACTATATAGATAAAGATCAATAACTCCGATCTTGAATTGAAGGATCCGATCATCCTTTTTAGGACGTCGTTCGATTTTGACCGTTCATTTTATGCCCGCTTGATGGACTTTATAATGATTTGAAAAATTACGAAATTTATTTTCTAGAAGTGTCAAATACTCTAGATCATGTTTAACGGTGTGGATCGCCGATTCGAAAACCCCAACATTGAAAACAACTTATGAGTAGTAAGGACTCTATACTCATAATAGTATAGTAGCCCTACTCTATATATATATATATATATATCTATATATATATATATATATATATATATAGAGTCCTACTATACTATTATGAGTACGATCGCTCGTACTCATAAGTTGTTTTTCGATGATAGAGCTTCCGAATCGACGATCCACACCGTTAAACGTTATATAGAGCATTTAAAACTTATAGAAATAAAATTTTATAATTTTTCGATATCATTTACCCTACGATCAAAAGCTCACAAAATTGACAATTTTTAATGGCCGGTATGGAATACTTTCTAGTTCAACGGTGTAAAAGATTCGGAATTTGTTGAATTTTTGATAGAAAATTCTATTCACTACATAGATAAAGATCAATAACTCCGATCTTGAATTGAAGGATCCGATCATCCCTTTTTAGGATGTCGTTCGATTTTGACCGTTCATTTTATACCCACTTGATGGACCTTATAATGATTTCGAAAAATTACGAAATTTATTTTCTATAAATTTCAAAGACTCTAGATCATGTTTAACGGTGTGGATCGCCGATTCGAAAATCCCAACATTGAAAACAACTTATGAGTAATAGGGCTCTATACTCATAATAGTATAGTATCTACTATATATATATATATATATATATATATATATATATATATATATAGAGAGAGAGAGAGAGAGAGAGAGAGAGAGAGAGAGAGAGAGTATAGTCTCTTGTGCTAATAAATTTTTCTTTGTTAGATCTACCCTTTAATCATTTTCATCCGTTAGATTATACTATTCAACCAACCACCCACTCAACCCTAGGGGCCCCACTATCAACCTAACCATAACCACTTTCATCCTAACCGCATATTTTTTCATCCAAAGACTAAAAACTTACGAAGATAGCGACTCTATACTCATATGAGTATAGTAGTAGTCCCATCCTATATATATATATATATATATATATATATATAATAAAATTCAAACAGATAATACCTAACCATGGCTATATATGGACAAGGAAAGCTACACAATGCACCGGCTAGCTAGCTAGGTCAAGCTAAAGTCCCACTCAAGTGAGAGTCAATTTCAGATTCGTCAACGTGTCGATAGCTGAGTGCATCGAATCTTAAGCGGAAATTGAGAGGGCCCCACCAACAACAAAATGGATGATGTGGACACGTGTCGACGCTGTAGGAATTGGGCGGGTAAGTGACGCATGAAATGAATGAATTAAGGTTGTGGGACAAAAGACTCTTAATTTAGACATCAAATAACTTCTTCTTTTTTTTTTTTCATTTAATATACAATTTTTAATATAATTATTATTGAGTATTATATATGCTACCTACTTTATTTATTTTTTTACAATAAATTTAATTAAAAATATAAAGTAATTAGATTTTGAATCGAAAGCTCAAATATAAATCAATCATCGAGCCTATTGTATCATCGGCTCTACGAAACGGTCTGTGCAATTTAAAAAGTTAATTTTGATATTCACAATTTGATCGAAATATATAAAAAAAATAGTTTAAAGATGAAATATGGTATTCATTCTGAAGATTTAGTCGCACTTCTACAAAATATCTTTTGATAAATTAAAAAAAATATTGAATAAGATATTCATGTTTTTTAGTAAAACTTATACGAGTTTACAAGGAAAAGAATAGTAAATAAGATGCATCATTATTTTGGAGAGGTTATATTTTGATCCTCAAACTGCTAATTAATTGACCTGGGCATTTGATCTTCGATCCTATCAGTAATGGATATGGAAAAGAGAGTTTTTTTTTTTTTTTTATCTAAATATAGCCTGCTACCCGCTTCGTTTATTTCATTTAGAAAATAAATTTGGCTAAAAATGTGAATCAACTAGAATTCGAACTTAGATCCCGGATACCAACCACTAAACTCTTTGCCACTTGCTTTAGAAATGATCAGTGGAAAAGAGAGTTATTGGTTACGGGTAGGTGCGTGTAGTGAGTCGGTCATATGTGATTAAATGAAGTGCGTGGGATGAGGGGAAACATGTATATTAGCATGATGAACTCTCACGTACGGGGAGAGAGAGAGAGAGAGAGATCTAGAGAGAGAGAGAGAGAGAGAGAGATCTAGAGAGAGAGAGAGAGAGAGAGAGAGAGAGAGGGGGGAAAGGAAAAGAATATATGGGTGGAGAAGTGGAGAGAGTGGGGACGTGGGCGCTCGTAACACAAGAGGGGCGTCGACGTGTGGCACCTCCCCCACCGCGTAGCTTCTAATATGACCACCACCCCCCTCCATACCACAGTGCGCGCACGCGCAATATGTGTCGGCGAAAGAGAGAGAGAGAGGCGTACGTGCATGGGTTAAATGAGCTGAGCATGCGAGAAAGCGCGCGATCGAGTTGGCTTAAAATTTTAGTTTGCGTGCGATTTGTTTATTATTCAAGAGTTGAACATAAAATGTGAGTTACATTGTCAACTCTATTACTAGATAAAAAGTTGAAAAACACGTGGAAACTTAATCTAATAATTAAAATATAAAAATATGCAATTGGGATGTAGATTCAAGTACCAAGTCATTGGTGCTTGTAAAATTGAGTTTCTATGCTTTTAAAAGTACCAAGTCATTGGTGCTTGTAAGTTTCTAGCCATTGAATTAATAGATGTGCGGTTATGATGATGTGGGCCCGCTTGGGTTGAGTGAGTGGTTGATTGAATAGTATAATCTAACGTGTGAAAATGATCAAAAGCGTAGATCTAACAGTAAAAAATTTACAAGCATCAAGTGCTTGGTGCTTTTACAAGCATCATAACCGGACTATATATATATATATATATATATATATATATATATATAGGGTCCATTACTATATCTTTATTATGAGTACGCCCTCGTACTCATAAGTTGTTTTCAATGATAGAGTTTCCGAATCGACAATCCACATTTGTTAAACGTTATTTCTGACATTTAAAACTTCTAGAAATAAAATTTTATAATTTTTCGACATCATTTACCTTACGATCAACATGTCACAAATTTGACAATTTTTAATGGCGGTATGGAATACTCGCTAGTTTAACGTTGTAAAAGAATCGAAATTTGTTGAATTTTTGATAGAAAATTCTATTCACTATATAGATAAAGATCAATAGAGCTGCGATCTTGAATTGAAGGATCCGATCATCCTTTTTTAGGACGTCGTTCGATTTTGACCGTTCATTTTATGCCGCGTTATGGGTTTGTATTATAATTTCAAAAATTTACGAAATTTATTTTCTAGAAGTTTCAAATACTCTAGATCATATTTAACGGAGTGGATCGTCGATTCGAAAGCTCCATCATCGAAAACAACTTATGAGTAGTAGGTTTCCAATACTCGTAATAGTATAGGTAGTCGTGGCATATATATATATATATATATATATATATATATATATAGGGTTATTTACATACGAGTCCTGATAAACATAGTCAATTGCGAAAATATCCTGCCCTAGGTGAGATATCACAAAAGTCAAAGTATGCGAGATATGTCACTGCAGCGCCTTTTGCGGGGACATATATGCAAAAATATTTTTCGAGATATGTCCCCTCGCAAAAGGCGCGTAGGGACATATCTCGCATACTTTGGACTTTTGCGAGACATCTCACCTAGTTTCGCTGGATATTTCCGCAATTGACTATGTTTGTGACTGTATGCATTTGACCCATATATATATATATAGAGTCCTATTACTATACTATTACGAGTACTATCGCCTCGTACTCATAAGTGGTTTTCGATGATAGAGCTTCAATCGACGATCTACACCGTTAAACGTTATTTACATCATTTAAAACTTATAGAAATAAAATTTTATAATTTTTTGACATCATTTACCTTACGATCAAGAGGTCACAAATTTAACAATTTTTAACGGCGGTATGGGATACTTGCTAGTTTAACGGTGTAGAAATATCGAAATTTGTTAAATTTTTGACAGAAAATTCTATTCACTACCTAGATAAAGATCAATAACTCCGATCTTGAATTGAAGGATCCGATCATCCTTTTTTAGGACATTGTTCGATTTTGACCGTGCATTTTATACCCGCTTGATGGACTTTATTATGCTTTTGAAAATTTACGAAATTTTTTTCTAGAAGCTTCAAATACTCTAGATCATATTTAACGGAGTGGATCGATTAAGCTCCATCATCGAAAACAACTTATGAGTAGTAGAGGTCCACTACTCATAATAGTATAGTAGCCATGGCCTATATATATATATATATATATATATATATATGCTAGAATACTATTGATAGTAAAAGGTACTTTTTTCTATCAAGTTTTTAACTCTTGGATGAGAAATTATAGGGTTAGAATGATATTAGTCAATTAGGGTTTAGTGGTCCCCATGGGGTTGAGTGGTTCCAGGCCACTGGATTATAATATTTAATCCAATGATTAGAAATGTTGAAAGCAGTCGATCCAAAGGCTAAAAACTTGATAGCAAAAATTTTTTTTTGCTATCAATAGTATTCTAGCCAATTATATATATATTTATATATATATATAGAGAGAGAGAGAGAGAGAGAGAGAGAGAGAGAGAGAGAGAGAGAATATGAATAAGTAAATCCTAGCTTATATTTGGCTCGTTAAAATTTAAAGCTAAATATTTTAGCTTATATTCGACTCGTTTGTTTAACGGATAGTCAATCTGGAGCTTATTTTGAGCCCAACATGAGAATACTTGTAAATAGTGAGCAGATCATCTGTTTTTAACTTTGGTCTCTAACTAGATACTTAATCCTTGTTGGTAAAGACGTATGGAACTCTTCCAACCATGTAAAGATGGAAAGTTGGAAAGGCGGTATCGAAGGTGTAACGATCCGAACTGCTAGCAATAATAACTCGTTGGGCCCAACAACCGCCCTAAAATGCATAAATTTAGTTAAGAGTTTTAGCGCTATTATATCTTATACATAGACCACCTGGAGTCTCATATTGTCCCCTCCTTAAGTTCTGATGTTTTCGTTAGGCTCAGATTCATAAATATCAGACGATGTGAGACTCATCTAGTTAGTCTAAACCGATCTTATGGTGAGTTGTGCTACACGCACAACAATCAACAGTATGAAAGCCTTGCTCTCTTTACTGTATAAATTTGGCTCAGCTGAGACTCATCTCACACTAACGGCTTGTAATTGACTCTGATATCAAATATAACGATCTGACCTATTAGTAATATAATAACTATTTAGGCCCAACCACCGAATCAAAATACTTAAACACAGTTAAGAATTTTAACACTATTATATCTTATGTATAGGACTACTTCGGCTAATCACTGGCCCAAAATATTTCAACTTTGGATGAATTTTGAGATTTTCTAAAAATACTATAGTCAAGGTCCGCTTAGCCATTTGGAGAGACTCATAAGCAAAAAGCTTTCGGTTTGATCTTTTATTATTAATTTACTCAGTCTGTCCCCTTGATTTATTAAATAAGTTAAAATAAAAAAAAACATGAAACTTATCTAAACTATGGATAATTTTAATTTAGCTATTCAAATTTAGCCTTTCAAATTTTTATTTTGACTATATGATCTTTCAATATATTTGATTTGAGTCGATTAATAACACTTGGACTCTGAAATTTGAATATTTTATTTATCTTTATAATTTAGTTAGTATATTTTATGTAATTTTTATAAATTTACTAAAATATGTAATTACCTTAAATTTTGAAGTCAAAGTATTATTGACTAACAAACTAAAATCAAATAAATTTAATAAAATTGAATTTTAAAAAAAAATTAATAGTTGATAAAAAATGATCGTATAGTTCAGTAAAATTTTGCACATTTTTATCTTCTTTGTTAAATATAAATATTAAAAGAAACAGTTTAAGGCGTACTTTGATATTGTAGGTTTTTTACTTTTTAAAATAAAATTTTATGTATAAAAAATGTATAAAATTGGACAGTGGATGAAAATATTTACTTAATAATAAAAAAATAAAAACTTGATTTTCTTTAAAATTGCTTTCAAATATTTTTTAAATTGTCAATCTATCAGTTATTGGTCGGATGCGCGTGGCACAAAAATCAACTAAAACACCAAAAAGAAATCATAACTGACACCGAGAGATCAGATGAGTCATGTAACTGGAATGTTTCAAAGGACTTAATTTTCAATTGAATAGCAATTAAGAATAAGTTGATTTGACGCAATCGGCATAGGGAGGAAAAGGATAGGGACCAGTAAAATATATATATATATATATATATATATATATATAGAGAGAGAGAGAGAGAGAGAGTTGGTAGAATCTTTTAAATCTTTTACTCTCGAGTTGTTTTGATGATAGAGCTTTCAAATTGACGATCGGCTCCGTTAAATATGATCTAAACCATTTAAACTACCTAGAAATCAAATTTCACGCACTTTCGATATTGTTCTTGTATCCATCTAGTGAACAGAAAATGAATGATTGAAAATGAATATTTTTTAAAAAATGATGATAGGAGTCTTGTAATCAAGATCAAGAGTATAGATCTTGTTTTAAATAGTTTAAAGAATTTTTTAACAAAAATTCAATTGATTTGGATATCTTTATACCGTTAAACAAGAAAACGTCTCTTATCCACCATTAAAATTACAAATTTTGAAACCCTTTGATCATTTGGCAAATGATGTCGAAAACATTTGAAATTTGATTTCTAAACACTTTAAGTGGTATAGATCATGTTCAACGAGCGATCATCAATTTGGAAGCTCTATCATCGAAACAACTCGAGAGTAAAATGGTCTAAGATTTAAGAGTATTCTAGCTCAACTATATATATATATATATATATATATATATATATATATATATATATATATATATATATATATATATATATATATATAGAGTAGGGCTGCTGTGCTCTTAAGAGCACAGCAGCCTCTATGCTATAAGGTTTTCCACCCTCCATCTTGATGGATTGAGGGCTGGGATGTAAACCCCACCTAAAAAGGCTCTACTGTGTTAAGCCCGTTAAACTTAACAGAGCACTACTCTCTCTCTCTCTCTTTTTTTTTTTTTTTTTTTTTTTTTTTTCCCTTCTCCTCTCCCTCCAATCTCTGTCCCTCTCCCTTTCTCTATCTCTAAATCTCCCTCTCCTGTGGACCACCGCGGTTCATCCGTTCGCCGCCCCCGAAGAAGAGATTATTTGAACATCCATCCAACAATTCCAAATAAATTACAACACCCACACAAATACATTATACATCTAAATCTAATATTTGAACATTCAAAGTACATTACACATTCAAATTGAGCATTCAACATTGAAAACAAAGTACAACATCGAACATTCCAAATAAATTACAACATCCACACAAATACGTTGAAAACAAAATATCCAAAGTATTTTAAACATCACAAAATATATCAAAATACAACATCCAAAAAATACAACATCACATCCAATTTTTTTTTTCTTTTGCTTCCAGTTTTTCTTTTTCTTTTTTTTTTTCTTCCAGGCAGGGACCGGTGGGGGGGTGGCTGCGGCGCAGCAGCGCGCGCACGGACACGCGACGGGAAAGGGGGTGTGGCACACCAGCGCGCGCAAGGAGGGGAGGCGAGGACAGAGAGGAAAGCGGCTAAGAGCGTACCTTCAAAGGATAATCTCTTCTCCGGCGGCGGCGAACGGATGAACCACGGTGGTCCATAGGAGAGGGAGATTTAGAGAGAGAGAAAGGGAGAGGGAGAGAGATTGGGGGAGAGGAGAAGAAGGAAAAAAAAAAAGAAAAGAAAAAGAAAAGAGGAGAGAGAGAGTAATGCTCTATTAAGTTTAACGGGCTTAACACAGTAGAGCCTTTTTAGGTGGGGTTTAAATCCCAGCCCTCCATCCATCGAGATGGAGAGTGGAAAACCTTATAACTTTATAGAAACTAGCTGTGCTCTTAGAACACGAACGATATATATATATATATATATATATATATATATATATATATATATATATATAGAATTGAGCTAGAATACTTTTGGAAGTATTACCCCCATGATGCTATTAGGTTTTTAGCCATTGGCTCTACTCTTTGATTATTAATAGCCCTTGGATCAAACACTATTCTACCTACCACCACCTACCACCATCATTTCAAATACTATTCCACCTACCATCATCATCTCAACCTCACATCTCCCCATCCAATGGCTAACAACTCAATAGCACCACCCCAATGGTGCTATTGAAAGTATTCTAGCTCAACTCTATATATATATATATATATATATATATATATATATATATATATATATAGGGTAAATTGCTGTTGCTTTCTCGAATTTTTGGCGGAGTTTCACTTTACCTTCCAAACTCTTAAAACGGTCATTTACCCCCCTATGCTTTAATATTGCATCTTGTTGCCCCTTCCATCAGTTAAAGTTAACGGAGCTGAACGGGAGTTGACGAAAGGGTTAGGTTTTGGCAGTTTTTGGGATGCAAAAACTATGAGAAGAAGAGTTGGAGGTCATAGAATTGAAGAAAAAGAGTTTTTAAGGAATTAAAGTGAGTTGGTTGGAATAAGGAACAGTTTAGGCCCAACATGATGTGGTGGTAAATTACACTTCACCCAAGGATGGGTGGAGTTGTAAGTGTACATCTAGCATTACTCATAGAGAGAGAGAGAGAGAGAGAGAGAGAGAGAGAGAGAGAGAGACTAATGGTGTAATTTCTTTCAAAAGAAAAAAAATCTGACTGTGAAGAAAAATAAAAAATAATTAGGGGCCAAATGAAAGTTTTACAATCTATTAACATTTGCCAAAATATTTTTAAAAAATTTTGTACAATTTCCCAATAAAATCTTGATAAGAAAATGGTACATGTACCAACTATATCTTGCATAGTTAGTTTTTTTTTTTTTCTTTTAAGAGATAGATAGCACGCTACCTGTTTCGTTTATTTCATTTAGAAATAAATTTAGTTAAAAATGTGAATTAATTAGGATTTGAATTTGGGTCTCGGATATCAACCACCAAGTCCTTTACCACTTGCTCTAGAGACGGTGGGTTATCTTGCGTAGTTAGTTAAGTACTTGATAGTTGATGAGGTTTTAAGCTGAAAGTCTAATTATTTTATATTGTTAGTTGAGTTTATTCTTTTAAAAAAATAAAGTAGATAGTTTATTGTCTCTTTCTTAAAAAAAAAAAAAATTGTCCCATGCATATCTTATATAGAACCTATAAATTTTATATCGGTTCCATAAACTTAATCAAACATTACTCAAACATCATTTTATTTACTTTATTCTCCTCTACCATTTTATAAACTTATAAGGCTCCGTTTGGTAACGAATTAACTACGGAATAAACAAATTTATTCTCGTCATTTTGCCAAACGAAAAAAAAAGTATCAAAATAATTTATACCGATCAAATCAGATTATTCCAATTTTCACTATACTAATCCGTTAATTTAATTTTTTTTCCAACTATGGAATAAGATTGCCTCGAAAACTGCGCCACCTTACCCACTTATCAAAGCTCTCATCTCTTCTCTTTTTCCAATGCCAAGTATATAGAGATTTGGTTAGTCTAATGTATTAGGATTTAAATTAGGATTTTTGTTTAACTATATAAATTTATATTAGAATTTTTATTTAACTATGTAAATTTATTAGCAGTTAAATAAATTAGTTACTATTGCATATATTATTGGTTATTATAGATTTCTAATTGTATAAATTAATTTAAAATTATCTTACTTACTGCATATTGTATTGCTCTGCAGAAAAAAATTATTATTTTCTTAATTATTATTTTTGTATTGTAATTATATTTGAAAAAATATACTCAAATTTATCAAGTATTGTATATATATATTATACAAAAAAAAAAATCACTGCATATATAAGGGCAAATTTGGCATTTTAAAATATTTCAACCAACTTTACTATCTATTCTTCTCTTATTTTAAAAAAGTTATCAAACATCATTTTGTCTATTACAGAGAATAAGTAAAAATTTTGCCAAATAACAAATTACTTTCATTCTTCTCTATCCTAGAATATTGAGATAAACCCTAAACCCTAAACCCTTTTAGGAATAAAAAATTTAACCTTACAAAAATTATATCCTCCCCCTCCCCCCAATTAAGATCTCACGTTGTCGTTGGACTCAAACTCACAAATATCGAGCGATGTGAAACTCGTCTCGTTAATCTTAACCGGTCTTATGGGAAAGCCGTACTCTATCCAAAACAGTCATCATCATGAGAGTTTTGCTCTTCATGCTGAATACCTATCTTAGCTGAAATTCATCTCACACTAATTAGTTCTAATATCAACTGTGACGTGTTATTTCTCAGGGAGTCACTTATTCTAAAATTACTCTAGTTCTGTCGTACTTACCTCTCTTATTTGAATTTTTATTTTTGATTATTTTAAAATAATAATTTATCTCAGGATAAAAAATTAAAAAAAAATCTAATTTTCGTTAATTTCTCTAAAAAGATGAGGGATCCAGTGATATTCACTGTTAGCCCATATAATATGCGACACAAGCGGGGGGGGGGCCCACATTTTGTGGGGGGTCCACGAGTCAATAAGTGGACCCTGACATCGGACAGGGTCTCTGTTTCTGACACACGCGGGGCCCACATTGTTGTGGGGTCCACAGGTCAGCAGTGGACTCTCTGGTCTCTGGCATAATACAGGCTTTTGTGGTTTTTTTTTTTTGTTTTTTTTTTCTATTTTTGTTAAGAATTTTTGCGTAGAGCGCGGAGCGTCCACTCCCACTAGGCGTTCCACTTGCTGCCACGTGGTTACACGCTTCCGCCGTATGAACGCCTCGCGAGCTCGGCCGTTACTTCCTACCCCCGCAGAATCACGAAAATTACCAAATTGATTGAAAAGATCGTAAGCGGGAATTTAAGAATATGTTTGGCTAGTACATTTTAGATCCGGAACGGAGAATCGATTTAATTAAAATTTGCTAATTTTGTTCGGTTCATAAGAATCAATTTGAGACTCTCATTTCAGATCGAAATTGAAATGGTCCATTAGTTTAAAAACTAATTCTGATTTTAAAGCCTGGGTTGAAGTTTCGATTTCAAACACACACTTATTTCTTCTTAGGTCTAAACTAACGTTTCTTCGTCTTATCCATCTTTTCTCTGTTTGTACCGATTTCTTCTCTCTTTTCTCATCATTAAAAAAAAAGTGATATATTATTTTTTTATTATAATTTTATTAAAGAAATTTATATATTTTTTTGTAATTTCTTGCATGAAAATTTTTAAAATAAATTTGTTTTTTCTTGGCATAGCTCTAACTCTAGAGTAGTATTAATTCTTTTTCTTTTTTTATATAAATTTTAGTTAGTTATATAATATTATATTTAAAAGTAAAATTAGTATTATGTTATTATTCTATTATTTTTTTACTTTGTATTAAACAAATAGTGAAATAGGAATAATTTATTCCGTTTTTCAATCCAGAAATGAATCAAACGTTTTGGGGGAATAGGGCATCCAATTGTCATTCCAATTTATTTTCATTATATTATTCATTCCAATTCCACTTTTGGAGCAAACAAGTCCTAAGTGCCTATCAGTACGGACCGTATCTATCATTTGTATAATCCACGATATAGATGTCGTGCTCATGGTACAACTCAAAATATTATTATATTTTTTAAATTAATAAGTAGTTTCTCAATAAAGTTTAAAAGATTTGATAAAAATATATAATAAATAGGTATAATATTTTGTTACTAAAATCGACTATCCCTAGCGCAAGTGGTAAAGTGTTTGGTGGTTAGTACTCAGGTCTTAAGTTTGAATTTTAATTGTCACATTTCCAACTAAATTTTTTTTTAAAAAAAATTAAATGAAGCAGGTTGCATACTACATTTCTCTTAAAAAAAAATTATTACTAAATAAAATAAATATTTCAAACTATTATGTGTCGGCACAAATGATTTTTTATGATCGTTACGCAATACATCAGCACTTCCCAACACGCACCATACCGTACCGTGCCAGCAAATTTTCAGCATAACTTCGTGCCAACTGCCAAGACACGTAAATTAAGCTTTTCATTTTTTTTCGTTTTCTTTTCACAAATAAATTTTACTAGAAATGTAAAACATATTTGGTTGATGATTAAAATAAAAATAAAAAATCAAATTAAATTACTGAAATGAAAAATAGAATGGCAAATCCTCCCAAATTATTTGGTTTATTATTGAAATGAGAATTGGAATAGAAATTTTAGGATTTTGAGAGAGGGTTTTGATTAAGTGAAAGGTGATTAAGGGAAAGGAGAGAGAAGTGTCTGTGAGAGTGCTTTGAACAAATGGGCCAATCTGAAATTCAAAATGGGATTGCATCGTAAATAAATTGAGTCGTTTACCTTTCAAGATACAATGAGAATCGAAATTTGACTCCTGTATAATAAACAATAAATATCGAAATCAATAAACTTAATTATGATTTCAGAGTCTAAAATAAGCAACTCCGTAAAGTCATTAAATTTCGAACTTGCAATCTGAAAGACCAATCATTATGTTCTTGATCAATTGTGCTAGATACGGTCCGTAATTGATCAACCCTAGATGAATGATATACCGATAGGAGTTGCTTCCTAAAAAAATATATTCTATAATCTATAAAATACAACACTTAATTATAAGTCTTCCTTATACTTTAGGTGCATTAAAATTTGTATCAACTAACCGGCCGTTTCTAGAGCAAATGGCAGAGACTGAAGTTTGAATTCTAGTTGATTCATATTTTCAACTAAGTTTATTTCTACATGAAATAAACGAAGCGGATAGCATGCTACTTTTCTCTCAAAAAAAAAAAAAATTATATCAACTAGCTTCTACACATTGCCGCTATTTTAAATAGGTTGAATAATTTAGAATAATCAACATATATCTAATTTGTAAATCAAAAAAGTAGATAAAATATTAGATAATGAGATATACTATTTCACTATGCTATTAAAATTAATAGTTAATTAAACAATTTCATTATTCTACTGATGTATTAATTATAACTTATTTTGCCTGTCAATTTATTTTTGTCAATCATTCTAGCTCCCAAATATTTAGATCGATTTAAAATAATGGAAAAGTATAGGAAATAATTGAAGTAATTTTTAATGAAGGGATAGTTAGGATAGTGGCTAAAGTGGAATTATAGTACTATAATGAAACAATTATAGTACCTGAATATTTTATTCATTAAATCATTTAGTAAATCAAAGTTTTAACAAATAGAATTGAGCAATCACTTCTAATCGAAAAATAGTGATTTAACATCCGGAGCAAATTGATCGAATCTTTGGTCTGATGCGATTCATCATAATAAATTTATTATTTAATTCAAGTCAATTTGTAGAACAATTTTGACTAGCTCAAACAGAGATGCCTATCTCTCTCTTATATATTTTTCTTTTTTTAATTAGAAGATTTATAAGATGAATAGAAAATTGTTGGAAACGAAATGCCAGAGAGGACGAAACTTATGGACTTTCCTAACTCAATGTTACACTTTATTTTAATAAATTAAAAAAATTAATCTCTATTTTATAATTATAAGGTTATGTTTGGCAAAGGAATAAGTTGGGGGATATCCTGCTATTCCTCAACTTATTCCCAAACAAAAAAAAAAAATTCTGGAACAGTTATCCCCATACTTGGGGGATAAGCTGTGGGGAACTGTTGTTCGCCCCCACAGCTTTCTCGCTTCCGCCCGTGACTCCCAAATTCCCAAAATACCCCTGCCTCCTTCAACCCCCCCTTTGCATCTACCCTTGGTGCTTCTCCCCCTTTCTCACCGAAGCTAGTGACCGACGACGAAGCCGGGGCGTCGCGGCTGCCGCGGCGAGCGGCGTCATCCTCGTGCTGCGACGACGCGGGGTCGGCGGCGGAGGAGGAGGAGGACTGCTGCTGGATGAGGCGGGCGCATCGCTGGACGGCGAGATGGGTCTCGATCTCCTTGCGGCGCTCCTCGGGGGTCTTGGCGGCCTTCTTGATCTCGTTGGCGCGGCGGGGGAGCCGGAGGCGGCGGGGACGACGCGGACCTCGATGGGATCCTGGGGGAGGCGGCGCATCGGGACCAGGCGGAAGTTCTCTTCGCCGTTGCCGAGGCTCTTCATCCAGGTGGAGATGGAGGCGATGTTGGCCTTCTGGATGAGGGCGCGAAGCTCCTGCTGCACGTGGGCGATCCGGGCCTCCGGGGTCGACACCTTCAGCTGGACGTTGACCAACGCCGCCGCCTTCACGTGGACGTTGCCGCGCACGCGGTGGAGGAGCGCCGACGCGTCCCCGTACTTGACGCACGCCTCGTTCATCACGTGCACCGCCCTCGCGTAGCTCCCGCGCCGCAGCGACGCCATCGCCCGCTGGCACTCCCCCTTCACCTCCGCCGCCACCGCATCGGGATCGGGATTGCCCCGCGGGACGCGCTGCTGAGTGTTTCGCTTCTTCCCACCCATCGATCAATCAACACGACGACGACGACGACGACGAAGACGACGACGAAGACGAAGGGGAGGGGAGAGAGCGGTGGGCGATAAGGTACTAGGAGTGATATAAAACCCTACCAAACCCAACCCCAACTTGCCCTTCATTGATTCAGGAATCAAACGATCTACCTAATAGTAGCAGTAGGAGGAGAGAAACAGGGTAGGGGAGGATATCTCACGGAGCCTGCTGAGTACTTTGCTTGAATTAAATTAATTAAAAAAAATAAAAATACGGAGGAAGAAAAAGAAATGGTTGCAGTCGGGATGTAAATAATTGTAACAACTATTTTCTAATTTTTTCCCTAATTTTCAAAATCAAATTCAAAATCAAAATAAAATACAATCAAAATCAAAATCAAAATAAAATTCAAAATAGAAATCAAAATCAAAATCAAAATCAAAATTCAAAATCAAATTCAAATTAAAATTCAAAATCAAATTCCGGAAAAAATCAAAATCTAAATCTAAATCAAATCCAAAAAATCAAAAACAAAATATCAAAATCACACCCAATCCTACAGCTCACCCATTACTTTGTCACATATATATATATATATATATATATAGGGGTATTTTAGTAATTATACAATTTTACCACCTCACTATCCTCTTATCCCCAAATACCATCCAAACACTTTTTTCATTATATCCCTTTATCCCTATCCTTATATCTATTTTCATCCAAACTGGATATTACTGTTATCCTCATACTGTACCTATCCCCTAACAATGGGCTTTACTTATCCCCGAACCAAACGCTACCTAAGAGTTCTTGTATACTACTGAGTAAACACCGACTTTTACGATTTTTTATTTTTTTTTAATTACGAATTCAACCGCTGAAATATGCAAAAACCGACAAGCCTAGCTGAGAGGCATTGGACCGCAACATGCGCCGACCAGAAACCTTAAGTGGCACTCTCGTAATAATTGAATTAAACGAGGCCATTTAGATGTTGAGGACCCCTATAAAAAAATGAGCTCGCTAAATGCGAGTCTTCGTGCGTTTAATCTCTCTCTCTCTCTCTCTCTCTCTCTGAGTCCTCTCATTCCCCTCTCTCCCGATTCGCAAAACCCTTAAAAAAGCCCTAAAAATCTCATTGGAAGAGGAGCGAAAGAGAGAGAGAGAGAGGGGGGAGCGAATTCGAGGTCGAAGCTAGATCCATGGCGGCCGCGATCGCCGCCACCGCCGCCACGAGCCTCGGCGCGAGTCCCTCCTTCGCCGCCGCACGCGGCGGCGGCGGCGGCGGAGGCCGAGTGGTCGTCCTCGCGCCGCTCTCCATCCGCGCGCCGCCGCTCCATCGGCGGCGGCGAAGGGCCGTGGCGGTGTGCGTCATCGTGGAGAAGGAGACCACGGGAGGAGGCTCGTTTAGGAACGACGACGACGACGACGACGGAGGAGGAGGAGGAACAGAAGCCACGAGCAATCGATCGAGTATCGAGGATTCGGAAGCGGAGAGGAGAATCGCGGAGCGGGTCGCGCGGAAGAGGTCGGAGAGGAGGACGTACCTAATGGCGGCGGTGATGTCGAGCTTGGGGATCACATCCATGGCGGTCGCCGCCGTGTACTACCGCTTCGCGTGGCAAATGGAGGTCTCCCTTTCTCTTCTCCCTCCCCTCCCCTCCCCTGTTCCGTCTTTTTTTTTTTTTTTTTTTTTGGGTACCGTATTTGATTCGAGAAGTTTCTCAATACGGTTATATTTTGTGTTTTCGGTGGCGCGGAATCAGGGTGGAGAGGTGCCCCTTACGGAAATGTTCGGAACCTTCGCGCTCTCTGTAGGCGCAGCGGTAAGAATCACAATCTACTCTCTCGATTTAAATTATTATTATTATTATTAAAGAAAAAAAAATTATGAGATAATGTAAAATTTTTGTTATGAAATTGAAATATTCTGGGGTATGTGTTGGTAGGTGGGAATGGAGTTTTGGGCGCGGTGGGCGCACCGGGCGCTGTGGCACGCGTCGCTCTGGCACATGCACGAGTCGCACCACCGCCCCCGCGACGGCCCCTTCGAGCTCAACGACGTCTTCGCCATCGTCAACGCCGTCCCCGCCATCTCCCTCCTCGCCTTCGGCTTCTTCCACCGCGGCCTCGTCCCCGGCCTATGCTTCGGCGCTGTACGAATGATTCTCCCCCCTCTCCTTTCTTATAATTCAAATTCAAATGAAGAACGTATTAACAAATTGTACTGTGTATACTGCAGTTGAAATATCTCAATTATTTTTAAAAGATGTTACTGTATTTTAACTAAAATTTGAGGAATTGAGTAGTCAAGTGAAATGGATGGAGCCTGAGCCGAGAACGTTGTGTATCTTGATCTCGTGCGGTGATTCAATTGCTGACGTGTCGAGTTCCTATAGGGTCTGGGGATTACCATGTTCGGCATGGCCTACATGTTCGTACACGACGGGCTGGTCCACCGGCGTTTCCCCGTGGGCCCCATCGCGGACGTGCCCTACTTCGGGAGGGTCGCCGCCGCTCACAAGGTTGGTTCCCAAATTCTAATCTTGTAACGCTCTCAAAAGTTTCACATCGAATGACATACTGATTTCGATTAGTTTATATAAAATTTATACGCTAGTAATAACAACTGAGTTTACTAAAAAATTATTATTATTAGCGGGTTGGATCGTTGCAAACCCTGCAACTCTCCACAACTCTAACCGCCGCACTTGATTCTCTCCAATTTCTTTCCTTTTTTTTTTTATTTTGTTTATTTAACTATTACATTTTTCGAAAATTTATGAAATGTTTATGTGAGGTTGTGGTTGTGACAGATCCATCACATGGACAAATTCAAGGGAGTGCCATATGGGCTGTTCCTGGGACCAAAGGTGAGTGGCCGATCTTTCCCATTACTGTCCTTTTTCTCTGCTGCGTAAGCGCTACAGGACAATTGTAGCTGCGGAAGGCCCTACACTGTTCTAGATTTTGCCGTGCTCAAAATATTTTGAGTAAACTAAACTTTTTTTTTGGTCTGCAAAACCACTGGAAAACTAATGTACCAGTAGGAATTGAGCTCCTAAGGCGAAGATTGTTATTTGTCAGGTGTTTTCAATTTATCGTTAATGTCGCGTTAGGATGATGCGCGCCTCTGCAAGGTTTTGCCACGCATTAAAATAAGATAATCCAATGTACTAAACATTAACATTAGATTTAACAAGAAATAACCACAAGACTGTCATTACGCTTACAAGATCATAATGGACTCGTACCAGTAGAGTCAAACATATCATTTTCGTACCATCGACGCATTAATATTTAATTAACTAGATTGAACTGTAAGACATAATTGTAATACTCAATTGAGCTAGTGTTTAAGATGCGCTTATTCCTCTATTTTGTTTGATTTGTGTTCTTTTTTTGTTTAATCTCAGGAGCTGGAGGAGGTGGGTGGTCTAGAGGAGCTAGAGAAGGAAATCAACAGGAGGATTAAGAGGAATTAGTTTTGGGCGGCTAATCATTTATTAATTTTCTGCTTTAATTTAAGATAATTGCGATCTATTTTACTTCTTGGTTTTTTTAAAAAAAATTTGAGAGGGAGAGGAGGAATAGTTTGGAAAAACAAATGGAACAGCGGATTTGGCCTCTGGATTATAATATTCATGCCTGTGTAGGTATATTTGTTATGTGAGATTTGTCGATAGCGAGGGGGAGAGGATGTAAGAAAACAGCTAAGAAGTAAAGATAGGTTTTGTGAATTATTATTGTTGTATTTAAGCATCTTTGTGTTGACTTGTGTGAATTGAGTTGACTTGTGTGAATTGGTGTAGAATTTTAAAGTTGGACTTGGAATTTTAAATCATCCATCCGCGAGTTCTTCTGCTCTATGCAAATGATCGAAAGATGATAGAGGCACAACGGAGTTTAGAAATTATTAATTTCCTCCCACTGGATTAGTATATTCATGTGAAACGAATAATGCTAGGTGTACACCCCAAAGGGGTGTATATCTTACAACTCCATCTATTCTTGGGTGGAGTGTAATTCACCAGTCACATCACGTGACTGGTGAGTAAATTTCCATCCAAGGATGGGTGGGTTGTGGGATGTACACCCCAAAAGGGATGTACATCTAGCATTTTCCATTGCCTATATACCCCTCATATTAAAAATATTTGATTTATTCCTATTTTTTTTTATTCTTTCTAAAATACTCATATGTTGTACCGTTATTGTAAAATATTTTCGCAGTTATCTTCTGTTAAGTTAACTTGGGTTAAACGTGAGTTAAATATCTACCACAGTTAAAAAAAAATTTAAAATATCAATTTTGCCCTTAACTTAAGGGCAAATAAAAAATATTAGTGACGGTAGAGGGATATATTTGAAAAGACAAAAAATCAAAATATTTTTTGGAAGGGTATATTTGAAAGGACAAAATAGTAATTTCACAGAAATTACAGACTTTATTAACAGATTTTAACTCTAGCTGTACATTAGAAATAAGTTTGAACATAGAAAGAGTCTTTCTAAATTTGTCATATGACAATATTTCTTTCATTATTGAGTGTGGGTTTCATTCTGAACTGGCTCAAGTTCTTTATATATTTTTTCTTTTTTACTCGGACTTAATCGATTTTTTTTTTTATTTTGCTTAAAGCGAATCAATAATTGTTGATTGTAAGCTCTCTCGATCCAGCTCAAGTTTTCTATATATTTTTCTCTTTCATTATTTAAACCAATTTTTTTTATTCTTAGACCAAATGGAATCACACATCTGTATTAGGCCGGAATGTTTTTCTTTTACTAATTTCAATTGTCATCTTTCTTTATCAGCAAGATGAATTTCATCTCTTATCAGCGCTTTTTCTATAGTTATTATTGGTCGCGTCTCTGCTTGTCCAACCCCAGATGCCTCATGTGCCTTTTCATTAGTAAGCAGTCACATCTTTCACAATATTGGAGCTTAGGATTGGTCCATTTGAACATTCTCCTGGGGAGCTACCAATCAAAGTGTGCATTATATTAATATTAATTAATAAAAAGCGCAAGTTAGTGCTTATTATTAAAATAATAATATTTGATATGAGTTTGATGATAGTAAAGAGTTGTACCGTACTCCCTACAATTCTACATAAAAGGTTGGAAGGTAGGCAGGAGTTTGACTTCGTACAATTCTAGACAAAAATTTTCTACAGATATTCAAATTCACGATCTCTTTTTCCTTCTTCTCCATCCAAATATCTGAACATTCGGATACTCAGAAGACGTTTGGATTGAATACAAGAGGGGTTGGGATAAGATTCTTCTTATCGCCCCTCTTGTACCCAAATAAGAAGTTGGGTGGGTAGGAACTCTTGTTCCCACCTCTTTTTTCTGCGGTATATATAGAGAGAGAGATTTTTATTTTAAATTGGGACTTAAATTTTTAAAATTTGTAATCTCAAAATTAGAATTTACAATTTAAAATTTAAAATTTTAAAATTTAAAGTTTGTATTTTAAATTTTAAATTTTATATTTTTTAAATTTGAATATGGTCTTAAATTTAAAATTTGATAATTTTAATTTTTAAAATTGAAAATTGAAAATTTTAAAATTATAAAAATTTAAATTCAAATATAATGAGAGGGGTAGTACCATTATTTTCTATTTATAACTATTAACTACTTTTCTTATTTCATCTAATCTATTCAAACGTTATTTTTCTTATTTTCGGAAACAATCAAATTTTCATCCAAATATAAAATTGATCTAGTTCTCGCTTATACCTAAACTTGTACCTATCTCTGGTATAGACTAGTTCTTACTTATATCCGTGCCGATCGAAGCCTAATTGTTTAAATTTTTAATTTACTTTTTGTAATTTTATTTTTTAGGATAATATTTAATATACTATTCAAAGTTTTTAAAATATCTAATATATTTATTTGTTTTTTTAAAAATCAAATATTCTCAAATCCCTACAATTTACTATAATGGAATTTGGGAATTAGAAGCATATTTCAGTAATTTTAGGATAAATTTAAAACCTTTGAATAGTAGTCCATGATAAATAACCAAATGTTCTTTTTTAGTAAGAAAGGTGGGCAATATATCTATTTGTTTTGTTCGTTTTTAGAAAATAAACTGAATAAAAAATATAAATTAATTAGGTTTCAAACTTAGAACATGCGTTAAGTATCAATTATCAAGCACTCAGCGAACTTGCGCTAGATATTTGTAATTTTAATTCATCGTACGGTGAAAAAGAGAATCTAAAATTGGCTCTTATATGATCGAAATTTTCTTAGATTATTCAAGGTCTATTTTAAACCTACAAGAGTAAGAAAATTTTTATGGCATTATTAAAAAAAGCATTATATTAAATTCTGTCTAAAACAAGAATAATCGTGATAGCTGCTCTAATTTCGCACGAACTAGAGAGTTGTACTCCTTACATTTCTATATAAAAGGTCGGAAGGTAGGCAGGAGTTTGACTTCGTACAATTCTACGGCAAAATTTTTCTGCAGAGATTCAAATTCATGACTTTTTTTTGCTTCGTCTCCATCTAGATATCTGAACATCGAGATACTAATAGCTTAAATTTTTAATTTATTTTTGTAATTTTCATTTATTTTTTTAGGATAATATTTAATATACTTTTCAAAATTTGAAAAATATCTAATATATCTATTTTTTTAAAAAAACAAATATTTCTAAATCCCTACAATTTTAATGGAATTTGAGATTTAGAAGGATATTTCAGTAATTTTAAGATAAATTTAAAACCCTTGAATAGTAGTATGTGATAAATAAGCAAATGTTTTTTTTTAGCAAGAAAGGTGGGCAATCAATTAAATGTTCATTTTTAGCAAGAAAGGTAGGCAATCTATTTGTTTTGTTTATTTTTAAGAAATAAACAAAATAAGAAATATAAAATAACTAGGTTTCAAACTTAGAGCATGCGCGCATTTAATACCAATTATCAAGTACTTAGCTGTAGAGACCTGGAAAATTGCACCAGAGGCTTGTCGACAGCTCTGACGAGTGTCGGGACAAGTCCGAGTCGCGTTGGCGCCAAATGGACGCCACACGGACCCTGTGGGAACTTGAGAGCAGCGTGTGTCACGAAAACCTGCAAATAGCAGGTTTTCTGTGAGCTGTACCGGTACAAATCTGATTTTGTACCGGTACAAGATTGGTTGCTATACCGGTATAACCACCGTGGCTATACCGGTATAGCCTGCACGCTTAGGCTCTCGGGTTGCTGTTTGTACAAACAGGATTTTGTACCGGTACAAAGAGGAGGTATGGTGCAGTTTGACTTTTGCGCCACTTGTCACATCACCCCCCTCACCATCCCTTTATCTTCAGCAGAGGAGAGAGAGAGAGGAGATCATCTTCCTCCTCTCCTTCTTCTTCTCCTTCCTTGGCTGCTGCTGCTCCTGCTGCTCCCCTAGCTCGAGGGTGGAACCGAGCTTGCCGACGACGCGCCGCGGAGAGGATCGAGCGAGTTTTCGACGACGAGACGCTGCGAGGGAACCTATCCTGCGCGCGGGACCGCCGCCCCCGACTCGGCGACTGACCTAGGGCTTGCTTCGAGGTGAGTAGCCCATCAAGTTTCCCTCCGTTGCATCTATTTCCTGGATTTTCGAACTGCTGCTGGCAGCACCGTCGACTCGCGGAGTTTTGACCATATCTCTGTGTAGGAGAGTCGAAACGCGGCGAAATCTGGGGCATTGGATCCGCGACTGCGAGACGATTCCAACGACATCTTACTTGCTGGATTTGGACAAGGTTTGCTCAGTCGGAACCCATCTTTACTGAGCCGCTGTTTGCGCGCAGAATCTGAAATGCTGAACTGCAGGATTTCAGCGTCGACGTTTCGTATTTCAGCTCGTACTCCGCGCAGGAGTGGCGAAATCCAGCGAATCTTGGACCGTTGGATTCTTGACTGCGAGACGAAGATTTCGAGACCTTACTCGCTGAATTTGGATAAGGTTAGCTTAGTTAACTTTAAGCTTTTCTCAGCCGCTGTTTTCCGGCAGATTTCGTGAAATCGTGCTTTTGCCTCTTCGCAGCGGGAGACTTCGGACCTTGGCGGATCAGCGAAGGATTACCTTGACCTGGATCACTCCCTTCGCTGCCAGGAGATCGCTTGAGAGGTGGGTTTTCATCGGATCACGCCTAATTCAAGTAGTCAACATGTATAAGTTCCGGTTTTTGACTAAATTGTGAATTGCTCGAATTCATGACTAGTAATACGTTAAATCTGAATTTTGGAAGCATGTTTAGTATACTTTTAATTATACATGTGGACTTGGACTTGACTTAGGAGAAAACCACGTTTTGGATCGTCATTAGCCTACACTACGCATTTAGCTCTAGGAGTTGCTCAGGCCGTATCATCGCCGCGGGGGTGCGATGGATACTCGGGTAGTGTAGTTGTTTTTACGCTCGCGCTGGGGATGCCGAGCTTACTTTTCAGCAGAGTCTAGTCGTGCTGGTTGTCGGGCACCGTCGGGGGTTTGACGGGGGACCCAGTGTACTGTGTGGTTACAGTTTGTGCCAAGGGGCACGTGGTGTGTTAGTTCTTGGACCCTGTGTACTTGACTATGCCTGTGAGAGCCAGATTGAGCTCGACAGAGATACGCTTGCATACTCGGTTGGTTCGCGCCCACGAGTGCCGCTCCGGAGTCTGGCTTAGTGCTTTTGCGTTGGTGTCGCTGCGCCCTCGTTGTGGGTTGCTCTCCGCTAGCTACCCCTGGGGTAGTTGTAGTGTTGCTTCGACAGGCGGGACGGGTGCTTTCACAGTCCCTCGTAAGATTGGGTCAGCTTTTACTAGTTCTACAGAGAGTGGTTTAGAGCAGGATAGTATAGGGTTTGTTAGCTGTCGAGTGTTTCCAGCTTCTTTTACTTTCTTGCTTACCCTGTAGACTTAGTGGGTGGACCGATGTGTTTAGGGCGGTACCCACTGAGGACTACTTGTTTTTATAGTAGTTCTCACGCCTCTTTCTTCCACCGTTGTTGCGGGGCCTTCGTTGCGCCGTCGCTCCGTCTGAGTCGGATCGAGGCAAGTGCGTCGCGAGCTAGAGCCCTTCCCGTCGAGTGCCGAGTTAGAGGACCCTCCTGCAGGTAGTGACAGTTTTTGGTTTTGGACACTTTTGTACATACAGTTGAACTCGCTGGAGCGAGTAGCGTTGTATCTGATTACTTGTATGTATATAAAGTTTGTTTTTCCCTACCTGTGTGTTTATATTTTATTTCAGCTCTATGCTACTGTTTGTGGCATCGTATGTTATTACAGGTACAGCTACGCTTCGTATACAGAAGAAATTCTTTTGTATACGGCGGATTTGTCGGCGTGCCCGGTGAATATGCAACCCGGGGCGTGACATTAGCCAATTGCGCTAGATAACTGTAATTTTAATTCGGCATATGGTGAAAAAGAAGATCTAGAATTGGCTCTTATATGATCGAAATTTTCTTAGATCATTTGAGGTCTATTTTCACCCTACGCTAGTGTTTGGTTGGAGGTTAAGGGGTGGAATAACCCCTTAACCCCCAACTTATTTCCAAATACATCAAATATGAAGTGGGATTAGCAAATCCCACCTCAAATGGGAAAAATAATCAAAGACGTAAATCTAATGGTAAAAAATTTACAAATACCAAGTGCTTGGCGCTTTTACAATCACCATAGCCGGACTCTATAGAATTGAGGTCCTATGTTTTTAAAACTACCAAGTCATTAGTGCTTGTAAATTTTCGGCACTTGGATTAAGGAATGTGCTGTTAAGATGATGAGGGCCTCTTAGGGTTGAGTGGGTAGTTATTTGAATAGTATAATCTAACGGATACAAATAATCAAAGGCGTAAATTTAACAGTAAAAAATTTACAAGCACCAAGTGCTTGATGCTTTTACAAGCACCATAGCCGGACTCTATATACCCAAAAGTATCTAGCCTTTTAGAGAGAGAGATAGAGAGAGAGAGAGAGAGAGAGAGAGAGAGATACGCAAAAAAGTGAGATGCAAAAAAGTTCACGAAACAAATAAATAAAACGAGTGTGAGGTGTATCCTACTCATAAACGTGTTTTAAAAAATTTAAAAATGCTACGTGTAATCCCACATAGAACATGGTGTGTTTATTTTACATTCTTCAATTTAAAAATTTTTAAACTAAAAATAAAATGCTACGTACGTGTACATTCGTTATAAGAGTGTATATTAATTTTACACCTACAGATTTAAGAATTAATAAATTCATTTGAATTTTTTAGCAGAATAAAAAAAAAATGATAAGGCAAGTAAATTAATAAGAATCACATGAGACAAACAAGTGTAAAGTTCATAATATATACATTAATAAATTAATAAGAATCACCCTGATTCTAGAAATTTTCCACGTAGTCACATCCTTAAATTTTTATCTAGGGCTTTAGGATACCAATAAATAAATAAAGGCCTTAGCAAACAAGGTTAATTAGACCTCATTACATTCGTCTGATCGCTTTGCTAACTACGAATTTAAAAAGCCTCGAAATTATGAATATTTGAACCAATTCACCAGTTATAACAAATTTCATGGGTACGATCGCGGACTCGCCCACCTTCACTTAACGTGATTCGCCCAACTCACCACGCCAGTTTGAATACCACTCGCCCATACGACTTCTATTGATATGTTAATGCTTGCCCATTTAAGCCAACAGTATTATGATACATTTACAAACAAGAAGGATTTTGTTAGGTTTTAATTGAGCACCAAAATTTTTAGATTGTACTCATAAGAAAAAGTCAATTTAGATTATTTTACTTTTGAAAGTTTATATTATTAATTTCTTTCACCGATAATCTGGTCGGCAAACTACGCACACGATTTTGATCTTGTCTCTGCTTGTCGAATCATTGGCGCTAATTTTTAATCCTAATAATTAGGATTGTTAGAAATACGCAACAACTCATTTAAAGTGTTAACTAAGTCTCGACTGTAACTCGGTCTAATCAGTCTCACACTATTTTGGATATAACTTGACCTAATTTGACTTTTCCGCCATAGGATAAAATGGCGGTCCCTCTAAACCAATAATCTACTGCATCTGATGTAAGCTAATGATTAGCTATAATTAAATCCCATATAGCAGTTGACCTAAAGATAAGATTAAAAAATGAAAAGCCAATTACGCTAATAAAGAATTAGGTATGATCACAACCAATAAAATAGAATTAATCGAAACTGTACAAAGGCAAATATGACGCAAACAAGGGCCATTCAACGAGCCAGGTGTTTTGTGGGGATTAGCTATTTTAGTCCCTACAAAATAAACAATGTTTATGTCAACGTTGAATCTACCATGAGAAACAGTGCTTTTTCAAAAAGCTCTATTCTAAAAAAATCTTATTATAGGATTAGAATGTGTGGATACCCCCTCGAATATTATATGCTATTTCAAAATAGATGTTTTGACACTTTTTTTATTTATTTTTATTCAGATCTTCTTGATTAGACTGACTGTTCCTAAAGTAAGTGGCAAAAGATTTAGGCTTAGTTTGGTATCCAGGCCTATCTAACGCTATTAGATAAAATGAAGTTGTAGAAAAAAGTATATAGGGATATGCTTCTGCGTTCTCCAGTAAGAACGCAGAAAATATATCGTAGCCGACTCATCGCGATATGTGGAACGCAATATTACGTACGAAAACAAATGAGATATTTTCTCAACGTACTTTCTCACCGCACGTAACGCAATCTCCCCGCAATACCAAACGGAGCCTTAGTGGTTGATATCTGAGACCAAAGTTTGAATTCTAATTGATTCATATTTCCAGCTAAGTTTATTTCTAAATAAAATAAACGAAGCGGATAGCGTGCTATATATTTGTGAAAAAGAAAATCGAACTTAATAATTTTATTAATTATTAATTCTACATCGATCGGTCTAGTTTTATGGGCTAAAAATGATCGATACATCACTAAGTTTGATAAAAAAAATTACCAAAGAATGTAATAAAATAATGTTTTTTTTTGACTAAAATCAATGAACTCTAATAAGGGCATATTTTGTTTACGATTGGAATAAGAATAAAAAATAAAAATTGATTATATTAGAATGGTAAAAAAAAAATGGCGAATCATTCAAACATTTTGGTTCAAATGAAAATTAGAATGAACAATTAAAATACCTAAAAGTTTGAGAGTTGCTTTTTTAAGAAAGAGGAGAATAATGAAGGGAGAGGTGTTTGAAAGAAAGAGAGTTTTGAATGATTTACTATAAAACCAATTTATAATTTAAAGTCGAATTAGATCGTAAATGAATTCAATTATTTTCATTTCAAAGTAAAATGAGAATTAAAATTCAACTTTTATAAAACAAACAACAACTATTATAATCAGTAAGTTATATTTCAATTACAGACCCAAACAATAGACGAACCAAATAAGCTCAAAAGTAAAAATAAAAAAAACGAGAAGTCCAATTCAAGATGGCTTATAGTTGGAAGTCTTTATACTCGGTGTGGAGTAGAAGTATCAAATTTCTATAATTCAAGATGACTTTCCGAGGCCGCGTTGCCTCAACCCCTGTAGTTAAATTCATCTGCCAAATAACTTAAACAGGTAGCGTGTTATCTTTCTCTCAAAAAAAAAAAAAAATTTTTTTTTTTTTTTTTTAGAAATAGATAAAGACGCTACCCGCTTCGTTTATTTCATCTTTTCCATCTTATTCCATCTTTTTCGTGTGTGATCAATCAATCCATAAAAGGGCCACTAGATAGATACATTTCCACGTGTCCCTTAGACTTTAAATTATACCACATTTTAATTAGAATTTGACGTTGCTCCATTTAAAGGTCAAATGACAAACCTACCACTACACTGCACTCAAACCCAAAAGTGTGAAACTCCCCCATCTAAATTCTAAAACGCCACTGCACACGTCAAATGGAGCAATCTAGCTATATATAAAGCATCATCCACTGAGCTAATATTGCTCGTGTAGTGCGCTCTTTCCCAATACTATACATCCGCGTTTGGCATGTGCCTTTTAAAAACTTAAACTCTTAAGCAGTCACAAACCAGTGAAGAAATTTAATTGATTTAATCTTCCTGAAGACTCGAGTTCGAATCACAGTTGATTGGCGTTTGGTAAGTTTATTTCTTGAAATAAACGAAACCAGAGCTATGAAAATCTTGCTTATCTATCTCTCTTTCAAAAAAAAAAAAAAAACTTTAGCTTTTACTAGAATTGGAATTTTAGGGCCAGGCCAGGTGTGCCACTTTGGTCCTCAATCGCTAATTTGTTGTTGGTATGTTCTTTTCACGCAAATGAGAAGTAGAACACGGATCTTGAACCGGTCTGAGAATGAATCTACGTTGTTTTTCGAATTCAGAGCATCCAAGAAACCTCTCGGTGCTTCAGCTGTTTCCGATCAAATCGTCTTCGATCTAGTGCGTCGTAAAATTATGCGTGTTCTGATCTGATTGTGATTTCACTAGGTGGCCAGAGGCTACCTCGGAGACTAAATTAGTCGTGACGACAACAATTTTTACATAATTTAACTGCTTAATTTTTAGATAGATGAATCGATAACTGTTTGGCAAGTTGCAATGCGCACGAGGATTCGTTCCCCACATATAACTTAAAGTTTTTACAATAGATCTCAAACATATCGATCAAAGTTAAAATCTACGTTCTCCGAATTCTGAGCACCGATTAGGTGCTCCAAACACCCTAATCCAAGAATCCTCTTGGTGCTCCGGAGATCGAACCGTCTCTAGTTTGGTGATTTGACCATCCACTGCGAAATCAATTGACGTGGTAACAACTTTCGCATAATTAACTACCTTTCTGATAGATGATTAGACAGTCGTTTGATAAGCTGTGTACTGAAACTTTCTACGCATTGGGTTGTAAGAGGACACGCTTTCGACACGCAACTCGAGTATATTCTAAGAAATTTAGGACATTTAGGTAATCTTGCTAGTAAGTCGGCAAGAGATCTCATTCTCACACCTTGATGTGCCCACATTTAAAAATGCCTACATGAAAATAACTGCTCCTGTAGTAGTCGGATCCACATTTCTTAGTCTCGCACTCAAATCAACTATTCTGGTTATGGTTCTTTCATTTGCTAGTGCTTGTTGCACTTTCTAAGTAGAAGAGTTCGATCGTCGACGGATGTAGTTTGAATCTGAGTTCCTAACTATTCATCTAGTACTAAATTACCGTTATGCGAAATCAAACTTCGTCGTGTTCGTACTGAACTAACAACTTGAGACATCGAAACTAAAATATTGGATTGATCGGTCCACTTACTAATGATAGTTGCGAATTTTGTTTTATTAGATAAAAGTATCAAATTTTACGGTTGTTCAGAGAAGGTGCGCCTACAGATCGATAATTTACCGAGTTTGCTAAAAAAAGACGAAAAGGAAAAAGGAAAAGGGCAAACAATCTAGCTTCGAACCAAGACAAGGAAATGAATGAAAGAAAATGTAATTTGCATTTGCAAGAATACCAAGTCATATGAGCACGAGTATCAAAGTTCGTTTACTATAAGTAGCATTTCAATTGAACGACTAATCCGATTTACAAGAAGAATGGTAATTATAAGTGAAAAATTAGAAAATAAGGATCAGTTTTGTATTGAGACTAACCTAATAGTTTTAGACAAAGCCGACTTGGCGTGAAAATACGTCGAAATAAGTTTTCTTATTTTCCGGTGAGACACTAGGAGCAAACAATGGTTTTTTTTTTTTTTTTTTTTCTAATCGAATTTTTTAACGCAATCTCTTTGCAATCCTAAATGGAGCTTAAGTGGGCATAGCACTTTCTTTTTTGAAATGTTATTTGAGTTCTAACTCGGCCCAACCCAAATCTTGGGTATATTACAGTCTTATTTAGGCCTGGTCCAACAAGATATCAAAGCCTTTTTATTTTGGCCCATGTTATCTAAACCAGGAATATGGACCGAATTGAGTTTAAATGGGCCAGGCCCTTTGGCCCAAAACCCAATATCGAACCACTCTTACCTTATCACCATCATCATCCACAAATATACCCTTCTTAAATATATGTATCTCCTCTTCCCCATTCCCCACTCCTCGCTTGCTCCTCATGGCGACTATGGCCATGGCCATGGCCATGTGCGTCTCCTCCTCCTCCTCCTCCTCCCTCCCACTTCGACCGCGCCCTCCTACGTCGTCCCCTGGACCGGCGACTCTCCTGAGCACTCGTCTCCGGCCACCGCCCGTGTCGGCCGCCTCTGCAGCCGCCGCGGCGGCGGCGGCGGCGCCGCCGCAGCCGGTGAGGTCGCCCACGGGCATCGTCCTCGTCGACCGCTCCGAGGCCGAGAAGGTGCACCGCCTCAAAGCGGCGTATCTCGAGAAGGTCGTCCCCATCCTCAAGGACGAGTTCTCCTACGCGAACGTCCACGAGGTTTTACTCCCATCTCTTGCTTCGGCCTCTTTTTGTTAGGGTTAAAGTTATGTTAGATGATACGGTTTCGTCCCGATTAGGTGCCTAAGATCGAGAAAGTAGTGGTGAATTGTGGAATGGGGGATGCGGAGCAAAACTCCAAGGGTTTGGAAGCGGCGATGAAGGATTTGGCGATGATTACGGGGCAGAGGCCGGTGAAGACGAAGGCGAAGAATTCCATTGCGAGCTTCAAGCTCAGGGAAGGTGCCACCGTCGGCATCGCCGTCACTCTTCGCGGTAATGTAAGTAATCTCCGAAAACCTAAACATATTTGTGATTAAACCTTTCTTAATTTTCCAAAAGTATATTACAAGGAATTATGCTTATGGTCAATGATAATTTTGATAGTACATTCCATGAAAAATCTCAATATTGGAACTTTATGCTAGTGCATTTCACTTTGATCCCCTGTTTAGTTACTTGTACAACAAAATTACTGTGATGAATATAAACAATAATCGATCTCTGTTAGTTTTACTTTGTACATCAAGGGCAAATGACGGAAAGGGTTTACTTTGAACACTTGCCATTGTGTGTGGTGTTGCTTGTCCACTCCAAAAGAACATAGACCAAAGTGAAACTTACCCTCATGCAATTCTACTTGTAAAGTTGTCGAATCAATGCGGCATCACGATAAAAATTATAAACACCGTAGGATTTGTTCTGAACATGGCTCCTCGACGGATGATACTGGAGTCGATCCTTCGTAAAAGCTTATCTTCAAAGAGAACTTACTTGTCTCTCCAATTGCAAGTCCTTACATCAGTAATAACTTAATCTTACATGTATTTGCTTACATGATAAATATATTAGACACTCATTTCTTAAGTGATGTATTTCCCAAAGATCATTCTTTTGTAAAAGCAATACCTTTCCTTCAAATGTTTTAGTATATCTGTTGCTTATGCAGTCAATCGATCTCCCACGAACAAGTTACTTTCTAGACATGCTAATTTCTTTTCGCAACTTTTGTTTCTATTGACATCTGAAGAAGTTTCCATAACTATGATATCTTCACAAATTTTGCTACCTTGATATGCCTTTTCTCATTGTAGGTACTTTTCAATACCTATTTAGTTTGTCAAATTTTGCTAAATAGATCGATCACAGGTTTAAAACTACTGTGTTAAAAATCTTCCATACCTCAGTAGGAAAACTACATATTCTACGAGCCAAGCTGTCGTGTTGTCATCCTGTTCAATGTTTCTCTGATACTTCATAAAAACCAACTTTCTTAGTTGTCTTGGGGCGAGACTGGTCAATGATTGAATGTAAGTGTCAGGGTAAACTAAATCAGTTTACAGATGTGTCCTTTAATGCTTTTCACCAGCGGTTCTTATTCTAATCAGTTTTACTCACCTTGCAATCGCCGATATGACAAGCTGTAAGTTTGCAGATGATAAATCATCATACCTTAGTTTACTAATGGACTGTTTCTTCCCTTGTATTTTGAATTCATGAATTTAACCAGATCCTTAAGTGGGCAGCACTTAGATGTCGTATGTACATCATGATGCTGAGAATTTTTGTGCTTTTCCATTTTTCAAATCTGGCAAATAGTTTCCTCTATGTTGATTGTTGGAGCTTCATTGCTTGCTAACCTTGTTCTTTACTTGATGTTAGGTAATGTACTCGTTCCTCGATAGGCTCATAAATCTCGGGCTCCCTCGCGCGAGGGATTTCCAAGGCGTGAACCCGAACAGTTTCGACGGCCATGGGAACTACAGCATCGGCCTCCGCGACCAGAGCGTGTTTCCCGAGATCAGGTACGAAGCCCTAGGTAAGCAAAGGGGAATGGACGTCTGCATTACCACCACCGCCAAGACTGATAACGAGGCCCAGAAACTGCTCGCTCTTTTGGGCATGCCGTTTAGAGAAGGCGGAGGGCCGACCGTGATGGTGCGCAAGAAGAAGAGAAAGGCTGCTCATTTCGATTCCAAATCTCGGGGAAGAAAGTGACACTGTTAGATTTTTTTTTTTTTTTTAACTTGTTGCTGGCGAAATGTTTCTTTCGATAGTATTTTGCTTGTGTTGTTTAGTAAATGACTGTTGTGTATAACTTGCTTTCATTCAATCTGAGTTTTTTGTTGTAACCATGGTGCAAATACAAGATGGGGAGTTGCATACTTCATGCTGTATTAAACTGATGCAGTGAATTAGCTGCTTTAGGAGCAGTATTAGTTGATTCATAATTTTGTTTAATCCACATTTTTGTTGTCATCAATTTCTCTCTCTGTTGATGCTATAGATATGGTTCCACTTGATAGCACTTGTAGATTAGTTCAACTGAGAAAACAAGCCAAATTTTGATGGATTAGTAGAGTTTGACCTAACGAGCCAAGCATGAAAATCATAAAAAACTACTTTTTGAAGACAAAAAATTTCAAAACTCGCTTTCATAGTTTTTATTTTTTGATAAACATTTCGGAAATTGGAAAAGATGCTATTTATAAAAAAAAAAATTTGAAAAAAATAAGAAAAGCCATTTTTACTTGATAACCAAAAGCAAAAATATTTTTTCGTCACAAAATTATTTTCTAAAAGATTTTTTAGAAAAATGAACACGTCTTTATTGATTCCAATAAGGCAATAACAATGTTCTCTTTCAAAAAGAGGGAGAGAGAGAGCGCAAACAAAAACCTTTTTTCTTGGATCTTTATCGAGCTTAATTGTTATCCAACTCACTTTTTCCTTCTTATTTTTTAAGGAAAAAAAAATAAAAATAAAATTAAACTCGATTTTAAACTAGTATACTAAAGTGAGAAAGTGTGAAACTGCAAGAATGTCATCTGAAGTTTATTTAATTCTTTTTATGAAATCTAATGGAAGTTTACAAAAATTAGTTTTCGTAAAATCGAAGGGATAAAAAAAAGAAAAAAAAAAAAAAAAAGGTTTTAGCAATATTTTTGGGAAAAACAAAATACCCGTTTTCTCGCGCGCGCGTGCGTACGTACGTTGCGTGGACTTTTCCACATCCACGCGCGCGTACGCTACACTTCTCTCGCGTTTCCTCCCGAGTCAACGCCGCGATCTCTCCCTCTTCCTCTTCTCCTCTCTACCCTTCCCCCCCTCGAGGCCAAGCGAGAAGAAGAAGAAGAAGAAGAAGAAGAAGAGATCCCAAGCTCCCATTTTTTCCACCCTCTCCTCTCTCCTCCTCCCACCACGAATCAATCCCCTTTTTCTCCTCCTCAATTTGATACCCGAATCGTAGGAGGAGGTGGAGTTTAGGGTTTAATGGCAACTGCGCCTTCCTCTTCGTTGGAGAGTCGCGTCGTGGGGATCCCCACCCACGGGGGCCGCTACGTGCTCTACAACATATACGGTAACCTCTTCGAGGTCCCCTCCAAGTACGCCCCCCCTTTTCGCCCCCTCGGTAGAGGCGCGTATGGCATTGTTTGGTGAGCAAAATCCATGCCTCAAATCTCCTTCTCAGTTATCTTCTTCGTAGATGTTGCTAAAGCTCGAGCTTTTATGGCTCAATTGGGGGGCTTTTTTCACGTTTAATTTGGTTGGGGTTTAGCCATTTTTGTGATTTAGAAGGTTAAATACTACTTGTTTTATCGGGTGTAGCGCGGCTGTGAACACGGAAACGGGTAAAGAAGTTGCGATCAAGAAGATCGGCAATTCGTTCGATAATCGAATCGATGCGAAGAGAACTTTACGAGAAATTAAGCTTCTTCGCCACATGGAACATGAGAACGTAAGATTGGGTTGCTTATATTTTTTTTCTTCTAATTTGTATTGGATCGGATTGCATGATGATCATAAATTATGTAATCAACTTTTGCATCTCCATTTGCTGCCGTAGCATTGCTTCGTATGTTCGATAATTTAGTTCTAAACGCTGAACTATATATTGTGCAATGTCCATCACCAGAATTTAACCTTAGAATGCTTTGGCGTGTTCGTTTTAGTAATTTATCTAGCATGATGGATTTGTTAGTTTTAATCACAGGTTATTGCTATCAAGGACGTAGTACGCCCTCCGCAGATGCAAAACTTCAATGATGTTTACATTGTATATGAATTGATGGACACCGATCTCCATCACATAGTTCGTTCGGGCCAGCCATTGACTGATGATCATTGCCAGGTTTGTTACTCCACTCGTTTTCTAGAACTACTTGATCGGCTAAATTCGTAAATTATTTTCTCTTCCTTACGACCATGATCATCACTTAAACTGTGCTGTCCATGTTTGGCAGTTTTTTCTGTATCAGTTACTACGAGGACTGAAATATGTTCACTCGGCGAATGTGCTGCACCGTGATCTTAAGCCCAGCAATCTGTTTTTAAATGCTAATTGTGACCTTAAGATAGGAGACTTTGGATTAGCGAGGACAACTTCTGAAACGGATTTAATGACGGAGTATGTTGTAACTCGGTGGTATCGGGCGCCCGAATTGCTCCTGAATTGTTCAAAGTATACTGCTGCTATAGACATTTGGTCAGTTGGATGCATACTTGCTGAAATTGTGACCCGAGAACCTATATTTCCCGGAAGAGACTATGTCCAGCAGCTAAAATTGATCACAGAGGTATGACTTAGGACATAAGTTTATTAAGGTGGACTTAATGCACATAGGTTTATTTTGATCTTTCTTAAGTTTTATATTTGTCTTTACGAGTTTTTTTTTTTCTCTTTCTCTGTCCTCTTAAAGTATTTATCATCTCTTTGCTGTATCTGATCAATTTACTGCTGATCCTACATGATTACAGTTATTTATCTTCATATTAAGATGAAATTCAACATGTACCTGTATCTCATCTAAACCACTTGTTTTGCTTTTCTCATCTAATTTATATTTCCTATAGGATCTTACAAATTAGATGTTGTACTCTTTATCTAGCAAGTCTCTATTTTAGTGGATATTTGGTTTCACAGTTCCTAGATTGTTTTACCTTTCCTGCTCCCTCTTATCCGTATCCTTTAGTGCTCAAAGGCAATCATTTTTCTCTTTCTCCTGTTGTTTTTCTATTAATAAAGTTTGTTTCTCGCTGTGCTGGGCATGGAGATTCTGTTTGCAAAGCTTTATATGAATATTAAGAAGATGTTTCTGTTCTTTTCAAAAGCTAGTAGGTTCACCAGATGATTCAAGCCTAGGGTTTCTTCGAAATGATAATGCAAGAAGATATGTGAAACAGCTTCCATGGCACCCAAAGAAAAACTTTGCTGCTCACTTCCCTACAATGTCTCCTGGAGCAGTTGACTTACTTGAGAAGATGCTTGTGTTCGATCCAAACAAACGAATCACAGGTATAATAAACTCTTAGCCTTCATGCTAGAAAGGTGCCAACCTGCCATAGTTACTTACTTGGGTTGCAGTGGCTTCTAGAATGGCATCTCTAATCGGAAAAGCATTAGTAGGCGTTAGGAAATAAAATTGAATGGACGCGTTCGCTGTGGCAAGAAACTTTGAAAGTTGAAAACTGGTGGTAGATTTTAAACAGTGCCGTTATTGCTTTTGAAACAGCTCTTCTCAAATAACCTACTCTTTACAGCTACTTAAAAAGCAATTCTAAAGAAGCTCTAGCCAGGGCCATGAGCCCTCACTAGAAAGTGTGGTTAGTTAGTCAGTTTTGTTTGATTGTTACTGTTTTCTTGCTTGCGTGATTGTTTTCACTTCATTTATTGCAGTTGATGAAGCTTTGCACCATCCGTATCTGGCCTCTCTTCACAACGTCAATGACGAGCCTATCTGTGGGGCACCTTTTAACTTTGATTTTGAGAACCCATCATTTACTGAAGAAAATATAAGGGAGCTCATCTGGAGGGAATCTCTAGTGTTCAATCCGGACCCTGCTTACTAAGAGGTACTGAGAAGTACAGAAGTAAGCATGCAACAATTTCGAGTTATCCTATGAAATCGCATAATCTCCTTTTCTACTAAATTGTTGTTGTTGTTTCTTGTCAATATTTTCTTGTGGTGCTTGTATTTTTATTTCCCCCGCTTTGTTTGGTCTGTATATGACACTATTAAATGTTCAGTTATTTGTAGGAGTGATTGAGGACTGAAGCAAGTTCACTCTATATTTCTTCTGGGATTTAGGGCATAATATCTGAACACTATGAAGTACAGCGACTAGATATACATCTATTTGTCCTTCAGTAGATACATGGAAGATGCTACGGAAAAACTTCCCATATGACTGATTATTATAAAGTTTGATAAGGTTTGGGATGCATATTCAAATAAAGCAGATCTGAAGAACTTGCTATGCCACTTTTGAGATTCCATTGTCATTGTGTTTTTAGTTTTTCACTTTTCAGTAGCCTGTACATTCTTAAGCTGATCTTGCTGCCTTGTTATACTGTTCCAGTACACACAAACACTGTAAATTTCTTTATGTTTGTAAAAGCAGCTGCTTTTCTTATGACACAAAGAATTTATGATTGGTGAAATGCTGACAAATTTGACAAGTTCTTATTCTTTACTTGACCGGGCAATTATTCTCTAGAACCATATTGATCCCTGAGCACTTTCGAAGTCTTAGATCTTTCTGAAATGTAGTTTCAATCACAGCTAGCATCAAAGTATTCTGAGGATATCTAGCATATTGATTAACTAAGATGAGAAAATTTGGTACTGCGATTTATTGAGCAATATTCAGAAAACAGCTGAATCTTTAATGAATTATTAGAGCTTGAAATCGAATGCGACTTATAATTTGATCACCAGAAATGCAGATGGCTTTTCGCAACTCTTATTTCTGCACCAATAAAGTTAGAACAATTTTGTTTGCTCACCCCCCAGGCCCGAAATCAGGATTAGCCGGAAACAAGAAAACCTCTGCTAGAAGAAGTGCTTGAAGAGTAAAGCAACATCAGCACATACTCACAAGTTAAATTCTCTTGGTAGAATAATATTTGTTCTTGACTGAATCTGTAAATTTATCGTCGGGGAAAGGACACTGCTTGGGATTGGACCCTTGATCGGGCAGCAGGGCGCAAGGAGTTGGGCTCACATGGATTGACTTGCCGCTAATGTTGGTGCAGTTCCACTGCAGCTTCTTGGGGTCTATCACCTCCGCCGTGACATTCGAGATGCAAATGCCGGTGAATGGGTCACCTTTGATCCCCTCCAGCCGTGCCGCCATTGTCACATTCTCTGCGTACACGTCGAGGTAGTTGATCCCGCTGATATCGGGGAGCGCGTTCGGGTCATAGTGCTCGTCGGGGTGCTGTCCGTAGTTTCCAGTCATCCAGAAGACCCACTTCATAGTATGGAGGCTCATCCGCCGCACAAAGATGTCCTTCACGAAACCACCCCGCCCGACGCCGGTCTTGATCCTGACACCAGATTCTGAGTTGATGGCCGTGATGTCCTCCGCGATAACGTCACGGACTCCGCCAGACATCTCGCTCCCGATGGCAATGACAGCACTGGTGGGGGAAATGCAAGTCAGCCGTTGGATGATGATGCGTTCGCTGGACCTGTTGAAGGCGATCCCATACTCGTCCCAGCCACTCTTTATGGCGACGCAGTCGTCGCCAGACACAATGAATGAGTCCTCGATGTGGACGTCGGAGGAAGAGTCTAAAACCAAAATTTTGCAGCAAGATTAGAAGAATAGCAGCAAGAACTAGAGCTGAAATCGAATTACAGCAAAAGGATACCAGGATTAATCCCATCAGTGTTTGGCGAATCTATCGGCGCGAGAATGGTGATGCCTGATACTATTACATTGCTGCAGGAATTGTATCAGTACACTATAATCAACACCGAATACAACTGATAAAGATGCAAAAACAATCTGCAAACCAGTTTTCTATGTGGAATTGATCTTTACCTGCTGTACACCGGATGGATGTTCCACGACGGAGAGTTGACGAACGTAACGTTGGAAATGACGACGTGATCCGAGTAAATGATCTCAACAAGGTACCCTCTTGTGTAATTCAATTCATTATTGTGGAACTTATCCCACCAAATTTTACCCTGTCCATCAATGGTTCCATTATTTCCTGAAAATAGTTCATGACAATGTATAGGGTCATGTATTCACAGCATCAGAATATTAGGGGCGTAATCGGTTCTGTTTGGTGGCCACGGCTACTATACTATTATGAGTATTGGAGACCTACTACTCATAAGTTGTTTTCGATGATGGAGCTTCCGAATCGACGATCCACTCCGTTAAATATGATCTAGAGTATTTGAAACTTCTAGAAAATAAATTTTGTAAATTTTTTAAATCATAATAAAGTTCATCAAGTGGGCATAAAATGAACGGTCAAAATCGAACGACGTCCTAAAAAAGAATAATAGGATCCTCCAATTTAAGATCGGAGTTATTGATCTTTATCTATGCAGTGAATAGAATTTTCTATCAAAAATTCAACAAATTCCGATTCTTTTACACCGTTAAACTAGCAAGTATCCCATACCGGCCGTTAAAAATTGTCAAATTTGTGACCTCTTGATCGTAAGGTAAATGATGTCGAAAAATTATAAAATTTTATTTCTAGAAGTTTTAAATGCTGTAAATAACGTTTAACGGTGTGGATCGTCGATTCGGAAGCTCTATCATCGAAAACAACTTATGAGTACGAGGGCGATCGTACTCATAATAGTATAGTAGCCGAACCCCTGTTTGGTTCTATTTTTAACGCAATTCTCAAACCGAACTGTAATTTTCAGTTTGAAAAATTTCACAACCAAACCGACCCATTAAACACACAAAATTTGATCATAAAGTTTTGATCATAAACATAAATTTTCAATAAATGATTTAGATAAAAAGAGTATATAATATTATTATTTTGTTTTCAGTTTGGTTCCGTCAAGAAAAGTGTTAAAACCGAACCGAAAGCGAAAACCAAAGTTTAGCTATTTCTAAGACCGAACCAAACCGAAAACCATATAAACCGAACCAAATAGTCTTATTTGGCGGTGAACGCCGCTACATAAGATGATTCAAAATAATTACAAGGGAATGAAATTTGGATTCAAGAGGTAGAGTTTGGATAACCTGTGATGATCACATCAGTGAGATTGTATCCAGTGATGAAGTTGGTGTATCTTGGCCCAGGTAAGTCCCTTCCTCTTCCATAAGAGGGCAAAGGATCAATTGTAGGCCATTCACTAATGTTCTGGAACATGTTAGGATGAGTTATGTTAGTTGTTTGCCTAGAGCATGCAGCTGCAGTCCAATTTTGATGGGGAAACATGAAGAGCAAAGAGAAGAAAATTAAAGGGTGCTTGGATGGATGAAGTTGTGATTCGGCCGTAAATCAAATTTATTAACACTAAAAGTGTGTCTTATCACTCATCATGAATATACTTTAGAACATCTGTCAACGGGTCGGATTCGAGGCGGATTTTCAAAAATCTAAACCCGACTCCAAACCCGAGGGATTCGAGGCGGATTTTCAAAAATCTAAACCCGACTCCAAACCCGAGGTCGAATCCGAATCCGACGGATTTTAAAAATACATATCTAAACCCGAACCCGACCAAAAATCCGAAACCTGAATCCGAACCCAAAACCGAAAATTTGAACGAAAAATAATTATTTTTTTTCAATATTTCAAAATATATTATATTAAATCTAAATTTTTAAAATACAAATTTAAATATATTAAATCTAAATTTTTAAAATACAAATTCAAATATATATAATACAAAATAAATTTGGGTTTGGGTCGGGTTTAGGTTCAGGTCGGGTAAAGTTAAAATCCATATCCGAATTCATATCCGTCGGATTTCTATTTTTGATATCCATATTCGAATTCATATTCATTTAGTATCGAATATATTCGTTTTATTCGGATTCGAATTCTGATAAAATATCGGGTATCCATACTCATTAACATTCAATATCGAGTTTACAATTGCAAATAAAATCTTCCTGACATCACGCTAATTCTTGGGAGAGATTACTTCCTCTCATTTCGATCAAAAATGAGGAAAGAGAAGAAGAGAAATAGCGAGAAAAAAAAAAGAGAAAATAAATTAAAGTAAAGATCCATTTCTTTTTTCTCCAAAAGTGGAGAAAAAGGAAGAGAAAAGTTACTTTCTCTTCTTCTCTCCCCTCAATCCAAACAAGAAGAGAGAAAAAAAAAAAAGAAGTCCTTTTTATTCTCCTTTTTTACCTCTCCTATGTTTTTTCATCCAAATGAAGCATAGGAGAAGAGAATTAATATTGCCGAACCATATTGTAATATTGTCAATGCATATTGAATGTATCAAACTCGTAATTTCAATATATTTGCTCCGACAATAATAGAAATTGCTTCAGCAATAGTAGGAAAAAAAGAGGAGTATAAAACTATAAAGAATGATGTAATCTAATTCTTTTGCATTAAACAAGGTTTATTAGGACATAAAAGATATTACTTTTAAAGGCCTAATACAAAGTGAAGTAGCAACAATATTAGAATGGCAAGTGATATTATCATGGCAAAAAAAAAAAAAAAAAAAAAATAAAATAATAGCTTGATACAAAGATACAATATCAAAATTTATTTTACTAGTATAAAAAAATAAATAAATAAACCACAGCCTTTTTTTTTCGGATGTGGATATGTATTGATTCTAAATTTTTATTACCATATCCGTTTAAAATAGATTCAGATTTAGATGTGAATTAGATTTGTAATTAGATGTTATTCGCATAATAATGTATACTAGTGTGTATACATAAAAACAAACTAAAATTAACATCAATAAGACATGCAACACACTCATGTTAAAACTTTGTATATCTATCTTTAATTCAATAAAATTTAATATTTGAATAAAAATAAATAAAATTTCAATATAAAATTTATAGTCTAACAAACCAAAAATACAATATATATATATCCCTCTTATTTTTTAAGGATGAAAATAGTGTAATACGATCGAATTTTTTAGAAAGTTATATTCGCAATCATTTTTTTTTTACTTCTTTCGAACACAGATTCAAAGACGAATATGTTTCGAATGCTAATTTTTGACATTCATATTCGCATCTTATGAACTTATTAAAAGTGGACAATTTTTGCAAAAGGGAAATAATTTGTTGGGTAGCCTTTTTTTTTTTTTTTTTTTTTTTTTGACAGAGATAGATAACACGTTACCTACTTCGTTTATTTCATTTAGAAATAAACTTAGCTAGAAATATGAATCAACTAGGATTCGAACTTGGGTCTCGAATATCAACCATCAAACTCTTTGCCACTTTTTCTAGGGACGGTCAGTATTTGTTAGGTAGCTTTATAAAAGAAAAATCAAGGACTAAAATAATGAAGGGACTTTTCAAAGTAATTTTCCAAGAAAGTATACCAAACTTGAGACTAATCTGCGCAGGTAAGTTTTGAAGGGAATCAAAGAAGACCAAAGTCTTTCCTTTTGAGATGTGGCTTTTTTTATCGTCTTTTGAAAAATTAAAAAAATTAAAATTATTACTATATACTAAAGTCCGTGGAGGTATTCTACTAATAAAACACGTGTCCTCAAGCTATTTTTGGTGCACCTCGTGCAGTGCATACCATAGACCGTGGATGCGTGTGGACATGTGTAAGTCATGGACATAAATATACTAAAGTCGTTGGAGGTTCCTCCAAGTATTGTACTCATATATAGCACGTGTACATTTAATTTCTAATTTAATGCTACATTTCTCCTCTCTCTCTCTCTCCCCGAGAAATATTTTTTTATTTTTTTTGAGAAGAGCAGCTGACGTTACCTATTTCCATTCATCGTTAAAAGAACTGCGCCACAGAGCGAGATACCAGACTTCTAATCTCTTCGAAAAATATTATATTTCCTCTTTTTTGAAGCTCTCTCTCTCTCTCTCCTAGAAATATTCTATTTCCTTTTTTTTTTAAGCACGTGTACATTTAATTCCTAATTTAATGCTACATTTCTCCTCTCTTTCTCTCTCCGAGAAATATTCATTTTTTTTTTTAAGAAAAAGGCAGCCCGTTATCGCAATTTCGTTCGTTAGGAAAATACTGAAAATTTTGAGCTGGGGTGGACATAGGACCTCAAGAGAAATATTCTATTTCCTCTTTTTTAAAACACACTCTCTTTCTCCTAGAAATATTCTATTTTCTTTTTTTTAAAGCACGTGTACATTTAATTTCTAATTTAATGCTATATTTCTCCTCTCTCTCTCCGAGAAATATTCATTTTTTTTTTAAGAAAGAGGTAGCACGTTATCCATTTCATTCATTGAGAAAATAAACTAGGCTACGGAAATGAGACAGCTAGGACCTCGGAATTTTTGAGAAATATTATATTTCCTCTTTTTTAAAGCACACTCTCTCTCTTTCTCCTAGAAATATTCTATTTTCTTTTTTTTAAAGCACGTGTACATTTAATTTCTAATTTAATGCTATATTTTTTCTCTCTCTCTCTCTCTCCGAGAAATATATTTTTTTTTAGAAAGAGATAACATGCTACCCGTTTCGTTCATTAAGAAATTGAAGCTAAAGAGTGAGACCTCGAAATCTCCGAGAAATATTCTATTTCCTCTTTTTTAAGCACTCTCTCTCTCTCTTTTCTAGAAATATTCTATTTCCTGTTTTTTTGAAGCAAGAGATACGTTTTTCTTTAAAATTTGAATTTATCATTTTATGTGCTCTTCTCCAAAAATAAGTAATATTTTAATTGAATCCTCTCTATCTTTCTCTAACTAATTTCTAATTTAATACTCCCTTTTTTCTCTAAACAAGACAGATTCCCTCTTAAAATAATTTCTAATTAAAATTTTTAATTCCTAATTTAATGCCACCTTTTCTCTCTCTCTCTCTCTCTCTCTCTCTTTCTTCAAGAAATGTTCTCTTTCCTCCATTTTTTGAAGCAAGAGATCTAAATTTTATAATTTTTAATATATAGACATTTAATATACTATATATAAAATAAATTTAATTAATTAAATTTTATTTTAAATTTTTACTTTTTATATTTTTATAATACAAATTTACTGATTTATTTCTATATATATATGTGTTCAATACATATATTTAATATTAATATATTCTATATTTTACAGATATAATTAAAAATATATCCATCGAACCAGCCGCAAAGTAAGGGTACATCACTAGTATTTTCTATAGAACAAAAGATTCTTCATAATTTTTATTTTTGGGATAAAACAACCTAGAAAGAGAAAAGGAGGCTTTTTCAAAAAAAAATTTGGAAAAAGCTTTAAAAATAACTTTTGGGGGAGCTAAATCTATATCTATACTATCTATATACTATCTATAAAAATAGATGAAAACAAGCAGAAGCCCAGATAGAGTCAAAGAATATTACATACGCATTAAAAAATAATGATAATAAACGAAACAGTTAGCGTGTTATCTATCTCTATCTAAAAAAAAAAAAAACTTAACTAACTAAAAAAAATAAGGCTTGATAAAATAGAATGGTTTAAAAACACCATTAACAGATTCAAAATTAACTTTATATTTTGAGTTTGATTCATAATATCTTTAATTTTAATTTTAAAATTAATTTTAATTTGTAAATTTTAAGTATACATTAAAATTTTTTGTATGTTATGAAACATATAAAAAAAGTATTAGGCATAACTAAATTGAAAATATACATAGAAACAGATCATATTTTAAAAATAAATTAATTAAAAAATAAACAACTACCAGCAATAACTATTTAGATTTAAAATACAGATTCAAAATTTATTTTAACTTAAACTTTTTCACTTAAATTTAATTTAATTTTACAAATATGGCGTACATTTAGATGAAATATAGTTTTCCACCAGAAAACTGTTTTCTTAAGTATCTTTCGGAAAACAAAAAACTCCATAAACAAATAGAAAGTTATATAATTAATATAAATATATAAACTCATATTTCTACACACCTGCTGTTTATAAGATAAAAAATCAACACAAAAAATTAATTTAATTTAATAAAAAAATAATACAGTCGAAAAACTTTAACTAGTTGACTAAGAAAAGAAATTGCACACTAGAGTCACTTTTCTCTAATTTATTATAAAATATTTAAACTGAGATGTATCCTTCTATATTAGTTTCAAAATAATAATTTTTAAAATTTGAGGCTCTAAAAAAATTTTAAAATTTAACTCTGTTTAATTACCGGTTAGGACAAGAACATAACATTAGCGAATCTCTTCTCGTGAACCCTTTTTAATTCTAAACTACGACGCAGGAAAAAACAAAAGATGCGGTCATAAATTTAACGATCTTTACGTTATGAACTGTCGTAAATAGATTTGAATTATTATTATTACCTGAGAAGCGAGTATAATTGCGTCGCGTTCGAGGAAGAGGGTGAAGTGACTAGTAAGATTGAATGGGCCGGTGAGCCACCGCCCCGGCGGCACGACCAGCGCCGCGCCGCCGACCAATTTGTACTGGGCCAAATGGGCCACCGCCGCCGCGAAGGCCGCGGTGTTCGACGTCACACCGTCCCCGACGGCCCCGAAGTCCGTTAACACCGCCGTGTGGGCCCTACTAACCACCGGCCCGTATACGGCCTCTTCTTCATGGGCCGGCCCATTTCCTCCGGCCCAATTTTGGTTGTGGCGGTGGTGGTGGTGACGGCGATGGTGACGATGGTGGTGGTTTTTGCACTCTCCGTTTCCGAAAAAGCATGCGGTTACTACGATCCACAGAGTTATAATTTCTAGCGCCTGCGAAAATTTAAAAAAAGAAAAAATTATTGAATCATAATGTAAATATACATAAATAATAATAATATAAAAAAAATAATTTTTGGGGGGTAAATACAAGGAGTCTTCGGTTGATTTGGAGAGAACCCATTGGAGAGAGAGAGAGAGAGAATTGGGGGAGGGAAAAGGAGAAAGGGTGTTTATATAGAAAGATGAGGGGCTGAAATTGAAAATGCCTTAATTTTGGGGGGGTTTTCAGAATTAATCGAAATCTTTGTAGAGATGCTAAAGTTTGGTGTAGCGTTACTTTTTTATTATTGGGGAGGGGTGGTTTCCTTTTAAGGAAAGGAGTTAATTTTCGTGCAAAGATGGGGACAAAAAGAGAGAGTCTCTCATTGTAGGAAAGAGATCTCCGTGGCGATGAAAGCGTATTTGGAGAGGAGATTTTATATGGGTATTTTGGTTAATATCCTTTTTTGGGTTTTCATAATTAATTAAACTTACAATTTTTTTTTTTTTTTTTTTTTTTTTTTTTTTTTTTTTTTTTTTTTTTTTTTTTTTAGAGATAGGTACGCGGCTATAAGAACCGTTTTTCGTTTAGAAATAAAACATGTTTGGAAATGTGAATCGGCCCAGGATTGACTTAGATCAGGGTATCGACAGCAGCCCATTTCAAAATTTGCTGGGAACAGGTGAGTGCTTACAAATTTTTGTTAAATTGTATTGTATGTATGGTTGAATTGGCCATTAGTGGTTTAATTAATTAAATTTTCTTCGGTGTAAAGCGGCTTAAATTTGTCAATTTGGTAAAATTTTAAATTTATTTAATTAAAATTAATTAATTTGGAAAAAAAAATAAGAGTTAAGAGAATATCAATCAATAAAATTGGTGAGGATAAATAGATCAAAAATTTTGCCGTAACATCAAAAATGGAACATAACTCACGAGAAAAAATGAGAGACTGGCTTTTATTTTATTTTATTTTTTTATCCCACTTGTTGCTCCATGTAGAGCGGGTCGGAATTAGGGATGCAAACAGGTTGAATCTCGTGGCAAAAAGGGTCCCGAGCGTACCTCCTATTCTATTTTTTTGCTTGATCAAAATATGTTCATAATCGATTAATTGTAATCTTATATTTAACCCCCACTTGTTTCTTCATTCACAACGGAATGAATTTTTGACGGATCGAGACGGATCACATGAAGATTGTGGTCTCCAGCCGCTCACTCTATTTACTTGATGTAACGGTATGGATTTGAAAAAATGATTCATTTTTCTATATTTTCGATTTCCAATTACAAACTCATTTGGAGTGGATCGGAATAGGAGCACCACTTAGAGACTCATTTTTCTCTTTCTGTTATTTTCTATATTAATTTTTTAATTAAATCAGTAATAAAATTAAAATCATATGGTATTTAAGTAAAAATTTAGTAAATCAAATGAATATTTGATAAACCATAGATGAGATATCTGAAGTTTTTTGTATATAATTTAACAAAGATTTAATGAAAATACTGACGAAAAGAAAAAAAATGATAACACAGGATATTAAAATGACATACTTTAAACCGTACAGTACTAAAGTGAGAAAATATGAAACCACAGGTGGGGTCGTATTTAAAGTTTGCCCTACAAATTAATTTAAATAATGTTAGCGAGTCAATCCTCACTTGAAAATAAACACCACTGAGATCCAAATTTCCACGAATATCTTAATTATCGGCGGTTAGCACGCAGGAATATAGCTCACCATTTTGTCCAGTTGAGAAAGTTTTCCACGTAATGTGTTTATTGCTTTTCAGAGAAATCTTATGAACTATATCTGGCAACAGAGGATCCTAGTCATGGAAAGCAAGATTTTATAAGATCCACTAGATACATACGAGATAGTGTAGAATGTATTTTTATATTTATGGTAAACTTTAAATATCATCTATATAGTTTCGTATTTTTTTATTTTAAGATCCTCGTAATTAGAGGTGCCAATCCATTTCATGCTCGTGTCGAAATGAGCTCGAGATCGGCTCGCGTTTAGTAAACGAGCCGAACATGAATAATTTTTCAAATTGCTTAATAAACGTTTTGTATTTATATAATTTATTTAATTTATATTTTTATATATAAATAAATAATTATATATAATATATATTTTTATTATTTAATTTTTAGTAAAATAAAAATATAAATGCGAGTTTAATTATAAAAAGACTCATTTGTATATAAAGTTTTAACTATTTGATCAAAGTCTAATAGATAAGATTTTATAAATTTATTTTTTTAAATATATTTAATCTAATTTTTTTTATTTATTGTTCGTTGGAGGCTAGGCTCGTGAGTCGGTACCGTGTTCGGCTCGTTATTAAGCAGGCCGAGCAGCGGCAAACTCGGCTCGCTCGTGTTCGGCTTTCTGGTTACACCCCTACCTTTAATTTAGAGTGTATCAAGTTAGTGTTCGGTTTTATTGTTTTTATCTTTTCATCAGTTTGTTCATTAATATTTTATTAAATTATATATAAAAAACTTCGGATACCCCACTTAGGTTTATCAAATATTCATTTTAGCACTCTTTAGTTTTAACTTTGTCACTAATTTAACGAGAAATTTAGTGGAATCGATAATAAGAAGATAAAAATAAAAACACAGGGCAATAAATTGATACGTTTTAAACCGCATAACAATAAAATAAAAAAAAGTATAAAATCACATGCGTGATATTTAAAGTTTTTCCTTATATTTATATACTTACAATGAGAAGGCCCTAGAGCATGGCCTCTCAATTAGGAATTTTCTTAAGAGGTTGTTTCATTTCTAGAAAAAGAAATGGAATAAAATTTTTCTAAAAAATGGTTTTATGAAAAAGATTTTATGAAAATTGTTATACGAGTTTTTCTCACATGAATCAAATAATCCCAAATTGATCACTAGTAGAGTGGCAAATGGATATTAGCTAATGGAGCTCCTATCTCGATCTATCTCTGATGGGACAGTAGATGAAAGCCAAAAATAAGAAAACAAAAAATAAATCGTTTCGAATCTATTCCGATTTGCTATGAAAATAAAGTATGAGTCGGCCGTCGGGAGACTCATTCCTTTTCTTGATTTATTCTGTTCACTCAAAAAATAGTCAAAAAATAATCCGATCGATCTGCCAAGAAAATATGGCGAATAGTAAGAAACCCCTTCCACCCTTTCTTAATCGCTAGATTAAACGATTCTCTAGAATAATAAAAAGGAAGAAAAAAAAAAATCCAAAAGGTCGCCTTACAATAATTGGACAATAAAAAGTGCTTCAAATTTGTAGCACTGAACCAACCTATAATATTGGTTTAGGAGAACTTGTCTAGTGCATCGAAATTTAAAAAAATAATTAAAAAAAAAATCTATTGTATTAAAAGTCATTCTCCCCTATTCCTTCTCTTCTTCCACCTTTGACTATCATTTTTGAAAAAAAAAGAAAAGAAAAAAAAAAAGCATTATTTGAGCTCGCCCAGCCAGTTGAGCGGCTTCTTGAGAAAGCGCTTTCATTACCTGATTAGCGCTTTCATTACTAGAATCAGGCTTCGTTTGGGATTACGGAAAGATCGCGTTACGTGCGCTGAAAAAATACGTTGTAAAAATACTCTGTTTGTTTCCGTACGTAATATTACCTTCCGCATGTATATCGCGATGAGTCGATTATACTATATTTTCTGCGGCCCCACCGAAAAATGCAGAAGTATATCTCCATATATTTTTTCTCCAACTCTATTTTATCTCATAACGTTATATAGGTTTCAATACCAAACTAAGCCTCAAACTCGATCAGTGTTCTTTTCTGGAGAAGCAAATGGTTTGTTCGACCCTTCCACACATGCTCACGGGCACTTTTACCATCTTATCCAAATTAGTGTATAGGTCTCAGGAGCCCTTTCAATCCTACTGCTTATTTCCGCGCGTGAGTATTTTTTATCTCCAATCTCCATTCTCTAACATATTTTTCTTTTTAGAAAAAAATAACACATTATCTATTTTATTCATTAAAAAAATAAATAAGCTATAAGAGCGAGATAATAGATTTCTAAAAAAAATGGAGAAAAAAACAGTTTAATTAGATTAGGGCAGTTTCGCTTAACTAAGAAAAATTTTCTACTGAATCACCAATTGGGAACTTCTTCACAGCCCAAATAACCCACCAACTAGCTTTCAATCCAATTAATCAATTTCGCACGTATTGTGTACTTTTCCTTGTCATCTACTTATTCCAAATAAATCTCACATATCTCTCAAGAATCTTCAGCATGTTTCGACATGATAATGTTAGACTCAGTGCTTGTTTAGTAACTACGGAACTATACCCTATCAAAATCAGGAGTTTCGTCCATACGATGGGGCTCGACTTCGCACTTGTCGATGGTGAAGTCGCGAGTTCGTGCCATATGCGAACTCGCAGCCTCGTGAGATGGATTTGGGCCTGCAGGTCATGTTGGTCCCACGGAAGTCAGTCGAGCTTCGAATTTCATCCAAAAGCCAGCAAACTCTGATTACGAAAACTCAGCCACTTCAACCCAGACTTCGTCAAAACAAACATGCCCTTAGCCCACTCTTTTGATTGATAAAATATAACGACCAACCCATTAATATTGGAAACTTATTGGATTTAAACCATTGCCTTAAAATGCTTAACTAAATTATCAGTATTAATTATTGAAGTAGTGTGAGGCTACTATGCTATCGGAAGCACGGAGCCTTCCGTGCTTAAATGATCATTTCGATGATCGATGAACTCGATCAGATTCAAGATCTAAAATAAATTTTATAATTTTTCGATATCTTTTGCCTAGTGAGCGAAGGGGCACAAAATCAAATAATTTTAATGGTCATAGTGAGCCGTTTGAAAGTTTAACGGTGTAGAAATATCCAAATTACATGAAATTTTGATAGAAAATTCTTTATACTATATAAAACAAGATCAATATCTTTGATCTAAATTTTTAATGCTATATTATTACGTTTTGTAAGATTTTTATTTTCAGCCGTTGATTTTTAGCCTCTTCGTTCGCTAGGCAAATAATATCGAAAAATCGCAAAATTTATTTTCTAGGTACTTCAAATACTCTAGATCAAGTTTAACTGAGCCGACGATTTCGGCCACAACATTAAAAACGACGTGGAAGCACGGAGCCCTCCGTGCTTCCAGAAGCATAGTAGCCTTACTCATTGAAGTATGTGTATATGTATATATATATATATAGGTTAGGGTTACTATCATATTAATAGGATAGGAGCACTTGTCCTATCAAGTTTTTAACCCTTAGATGAGAAATTGTAGGGTTATGATGATATTAGTCGGTTAGAGTTGAATGGTCCCTGTGATTGAGTGGTCCCCACTGGATTATAGTATTTAATCTAATGGTTAGAAATAATGAAAAGAATTGATCCAAAGGCTAAAAAACTGATAGGACAAGTGCTCCTATCCTATTAAAAGGATAGTAGCCGGACTCTATATATTTATATATACTTCTCCGGTAGCGGTTCTCACTATAAGTATATAAAATTAGAAGGTGAAAGATTAAAAGCGTTTTAAAATTTTTCAAACATTTGCTAAACTAGGCCTTAGGCCCAATTCCTAACACCCAGAATGAAATTTTGGCCCATTTGCGGCCCAACACCCAGAAGTTTCGGGAGTGTTCTCGGTCGTAGTCCATCGTCGACACCAAACCTCCGCTTTCTTAGTAATGGCGATCCTTTCCCTCGTCTCCTCTTCCTCTCGCTGTTTGTTGAGGTAACACGCCATTAACAACCTCATACGATCACATTCATAACACGCTTCAGGTACTCACGCGTTCTCCTTTTCTCTCACCATCAGATTTAGCCAAAAAAAAAAAGTTTTATGTTGTAAAAGCGGTGAAATTTTTTTTTGGATATGTATTGTAGTTTTCATGGTTCTAAGGGTAGATAGTGTTGAATATAAATTTAAGGTAATTATTTGTTTTAATGAATTTATAATTGCAAAAAATTGTATGAAATATATATACTAACTAATCCTCAAACCAAATTAATTGAGAGGTTGGATAGTAAAATCAAACTTTTGGAGGGTTGGGTAGTCGATTCAAAATAGTTCATAGCGCAGATAAGATGTTTGTATGTTTGTACCATATAAAATCAAAAACTCTGTTTTTTGATAGTTTAAGTTTTCGGAGGACAACCACTGTTTCCCGATATCTGAAGAGAATGGTGGGTCCGCATCTTCGGCCTATGAAATGGCCTCGAGCTCAGACGTGATGGAAATGTTGAATATAAATATTAAAAACACCGTTCTCGGTTGCTGAAGCCTTTGGTGGAAAGTGGTTGTTTTGTATTATTTAACAATTGGCCTAATCTGGCTGTTGTAACTTGCAACTGCATGCAGTTGACGTAAACAATCGATTTTCTCTCACGGTTACGGTGATACAAAATGGTATCTTCGATCTTTTAATAGGCCCTAGACTTTGTTCCATTTAATTAGTGTGACAACGGTTTTAATTTATACGACAGTTCGTAACAAGTGACATGATTCAACACCTGTTCTCCGAAGGTTGCACAGATATAGTGTGAATAAGCGTTTTGGGACGAAAACAACCAGAGAATGCGGCAATGTATCTGATTATCTTGTTTTGGAATAAGTATAGATACATTCTCCAATCAGAACGGTAGTACCAAACTTGTGCAGAAACTTCTTCACATGAGAAAAAGCTGCGGCACATTGATTCTTTTGGCAGCAGAATGGGGCATAGTAGGGTGAAGGGATATGAATTAGAAGAAGAGAGAAGTATCAGAAGGAGAAAGCACCTTAAATAAAATTAGAGACAACAACGACGAATAATGGTTTTATGGGAACTTGTATCGCCAGCGGTATTGTTAGTACATGAAAGATTCATAACGCTGCTGTATGTGAGCAGTAGGAGGTTAACCCATGATCTCACAATCTGATTCATACTACGACAGCCGATTTTTGTTATTAGTCACTTCATCACTTGCTGTAGCTTGTTAATTGCTGGATTACAAATATGTCGCAGTTATTCATTGTAGGGTGCGCGTGGCTTATACTTAATATTTCAGCAAAAGAGAAAGCAGAGGAGAAAAAACAACATCAATGAGGGGAGCCACCAAATTGCCTGTGCAGAATATAATCAAGCAAATCTGCCCCAGGACTGGAACATGCAGTACTGCCGAACTATTCTTTTCTGAAAACTTTTTTCACCTCCCGTACAATTGCTGTTACTCTTTTCTGATCGAAACAACTATCACGCAGGGATGATGACCGTCTCGACCCCGAAAAGACACGAAAGGAATGAGCTTCGGGAAGTAGATTGCATAAAAAAGGAACACGTCGAACCACTAGTAGCCTTCGAGAAGCCACGGATGCCACCTGTTCTCGGTCCCCTGATTATTTACTCGTTGCTGGAGATGTCAAGTAATAGTCGAGACGATAAGTAACTTAAACTGGTATAGCAACACATGTTTTCTTTATCTTATCATGTTGCATTGAAAGAAAACTTTTCCATAATTCATATGATTTTTTGCAGGATATGGACACACGGAACTTAGTACTCGAGCTGCACCGTGGATTGTATGAAATCGGAGCTGTTGTCGCTGTTAGAGTGTTAGTTGTAGTTTACTTGGTTTAGAGTGTATGCCAATGAGTGCTAGGTGTATGAACCCTCAGCTGTATGATGCATAACTGAGATGTGGATAATTTCAGCTTTTCCTGAAATAGTCAGAATAATTGTTGCTGTGTGTTCTGAATGGCCAATCCTTGGTTTAAGTAGGCTTGCTGAGTGAGGTGAAGAGAATGCAAACTCTTTATTCTTTGAACTGCATAGTTTAGCACTTGCTTGGAGTTGATATCTTTGATTGGTGAAGATTTAGTAAAGCCTGGTGCTGCCAATGTGATAGTTACCCTTTTTTTTTCTGGGTGAACATCAATTCAATTTGATCTCTTTGTGGTTTGGCTTATTTTTATTTTGTTATTCTGTTGTTCAAATGATTGTACTTATTTATCTTGTAGTTTATTTTTAGTTTATCATAAAAATGTGTTGCCAAATAGGATAGTTAAGTAATAATATTTTGAAGATCATGAGATGATGATATCCTATTTAACAATATATTGTTATAGTGAAATAAAAATAAGATTACAAACTAGTTAAATATAATTTTTAAAATCATAAGATAATAAAGTGAAAATATAGTATAATTTTTATAATTTTTTGAACTATAAAAAGGTAAAGTGAAAATACTCTAAATTGAAGTCTCTTCACTCTTAAGTCAATAAATTATATAAATATAAAATATATATATTCGAGTTATTATCAAGCCGAACACGAGAAAGGTGACTCAGCTCGTGTTCTTTTTATTTATTAAATAAGCCGAGTCATTTATTAAACGGGTAATTCAATCTGACGAGGTTCTTCGCGAACAGCATGTGCTGGATTGTCAATACTAATTCCGTGTAGTCTTGGTTTAACCGCGGTATTACGATTGTGATGTCGCTTCATCATTTGCGAATCGCGACGAAAATTTTCGCTTCAATCCCAACCGTTGCATTTATTTTTCGTACAGCCTCCGCACACACAATCTTCTTCAGACCGTTAATATTCAGCCACGTGCCGATGTTGGATTTCAATAATACAACCTTGCTTTCAGCGGATCCGGTTCACGACTCCTCGGAAAAAAAAAGGAAACAAAAAAAAAACACGGAGAAGAAATAGAGGCCGCCGGAGGCGGTGGTGGTGGGATTGGGGGAACAAGAAACAGGTGGAGAAGTCGGCGCCGAGTCACAGCTCTATACAACGTTTTCTTAGAAACTCGGCGCCGTATTCTCTCTCCATATTCTCGAATACTCTAGAAAGAAGAAGACGAACCTGGGAGAGAGAGAGAGAGAGAGAGAGAGAGAGAGAGAGGGGAAAGGGATGAAGGAGGTGATATTGCATGTGTACGATGTGACGAATAGCGATTCGGAGAAGACGAACAATACGATTCTCCAAATCAATCGCATCTTCAAGGATCGAATCGGCCTCGGCGGGATCTTCCACAGCGCCGTTCAGGTTCTCGATCCAAACCCTAACTTTCTTTTTTTTTTTTTGTTTATTTTAGATCACAAGAAGCTTCAAATTTGCTCTAGGGTTTGGTAGATCTAGGGTTTTTTAAAGCATCGTTCGAGTTCGATTTGAGGACTCTCGGTAGTTTTTTCTGTTGTGAGATCTCCTTAAAAGGTGATGCTGATTTTGTCGAGGACATAGGGAGAAGATCGTAGAGTACTTGTGAACATTGTTGATGAAACGTGCGTTGAGATTCTTGATATTAATGTAAGGGGGATGGGATATATATTTTTTGGGTATTTTGCAATTATTTGTTGGTTTTGTAGGCTAAACTTAGGATCAGTTTGAACTTCTGATGTGAGATAGGGAAAGTAGAAATTACTGTTACTTTGTAGAAAAATGGGGAAGAGTATAAAAAAGGAAAAAGAGTGTCTACGTAGCTTGCGATTGTTTGTAATTAGATCCAAGTAGTGTGAAGTACTAAGATGCTTTCCTTACAGACATTCTCTGATGTGAACAAATATACGGTTAGCTATTTACCATCAATAATGCATCAATTCCAAAAATAGAATGATGATAGAGTCCAATCGTGACAATTGGCGCAATGTTGTAATGTCAATACATAGCGTAGAAGGACCAAAAGAATCTGAATTTTGCTCTTTCAGTTTTCACCCTCCACACGCGAAAAGGAGATATATAAAGACTATACTATAATGACCTTGGGAAGCATGAAGGTGTATGATGTCCAGCTTCTGATTAGTGTATATGTGATGCTGTGTATTATCACTTTCTCAGAGTACTTAATCTTTTCTTGTTCATGTGACAATCTGTTGGATGCATTGTGATCATTATCCTCAAAATATTGTACCTTTATATGTAGTAAGGGAACATCTGGTTCGATTTTCCTTTTTGGTATTGATTGACTGAAACGTACATCCACCCTAACAGGTATATGGAGAAGAAGAATGGTCATTTGGGTATTGTGAACATGGTAGTGGAGTTTTTAGTTGTCCACCTAGTAAAAATCCTATGTATACATACCGTGAGTGCATTGTGCTAGGAGAGACCGACTGTTCTATCTTGAAAGTGAATCAAATCTTGCGGGAACTCGGGAGAGAGTGGCCTGGTAATTCCTATGATCTTCTATCAAAGAACTGCAACCACTTCTGTGATGCTTTATGCGAGAGTCTTGGCGTGCCTAAACTTCCAGGTGATGAATGTTTCCAGCCTTGATTTCAGATGCATTTGACACCGTGAACTTTACCCTCTGTCACATTGCTCGGGATTTTTTTTTTGGGTGCATATCACTCTGATTTTTTTTTTGTTTTTGATATAATTTGGCAGACACGTTTTCATTTAGATATATGTCGCGGCATGTATCAGATTCTTTTTGCATGTCTGATATTGAACACAATCAGCTTTTTTCTATGATTCTTATAAAGGTTGTATGATTAGCTGGTGCTTTGACGGCAATTCAATTGCAATTTCTATGCATAGTTCTCTAGGGCTTCAGCTGCAGTGACAGTTGGTTTGTACCTAACATTCCCTATTGCCAGTCTTGTCTGCATTAAAAGGGGTTATAGCTTTTTGCATCTGCATTTCGCCTCTCGTTGTTTTATATTGTCAATGCGATGGCAGCATGATGTTTGATTTCACTGTGTGTTTCAACTCTTTTAGGTGGAACTGAATGAATAGAAGAATAACTTTCCTCCGATAAAGCATAGGAGGACGATCATCTTATCTTATGGCCTTGATGTTTTTAATTGAGTAGTTGTGTAGTGATGCTATTGGAAAATTTAAAGCTAAGCCAGAAAAAATCTAGAATTTCCGTTGAGGTGTTTTAGTCTGAATCTGCATATACTGTACAACCCGTCATTTCACAAAGTTCCATGTTCTTTTGAATTCTATTGGCTTTTGCTTGTATTTTTAATTTGTGGACTTGCCTAGTCATTGTATACCTTTATAGCATATAAAACTAGCAATCATTTGTGGTGGTAAGATGGCACCTGTATTCTTATGCATGCTGCATGTTCTTTTTTAAATATTTTGCAACTTATAGAAGTAGTTTTATACTATGTTCTAGTTATATTTGCAATCTAGAGTGGGCTATTAGTTATAATATCTTGTGTTTCCACTCTACGTTATAATTATTGGGCACTCACCGTAGCTTCATGATTGGACATTTCTAATTTTTGTGGTCATTTGCAACTTGCAGGATGGGTTAACCGTTTTGCTAATGCTGGTGATACCGCTATGGTAGTTGCAGGGAATACAGCATACCGGGTGGGAATCTCATCCTTCTTTTTTGTTTACTGCAAAATTTCTTCTGCATTTTCTATTTATGTCTTTCAACAAGAGCCGATTCTTTTCTTGTAGACAGCATAGATTAGGCTTGTCGCCATGTGTTGTTCAGTTGATTTGTGACTTGGAAGTTTTACGTTGTCCTAGTAAAGATCAAATGTTTGATTATCAGATCATATGGCTTAGAATATTGCCAATTTTGTGAATTTTATCTTCAATCATTTACTCATAATTGAGAGATTTCAAATATTTGCATCTTTTGTTTTATAGCAAGGTTGATGGTAGGACTAAACTTGTCCACCTAAGACAATTTTCTTTTTTCTTTTTTTTGAGAAAGCCCACCTAAGACATAATTGACTAACCATTATGCTTGTTAGTGTACATCATTTATTCAAATTGTCCACAGATTATGATGGTGGGGTGTAGAATTTACTGGTACATATTCGTGCAGTTCTGACGTATGAGCTTGTGTATTCCTATTATCATTGATAGTGCCGGTTCATGACATTTGCAATTTTATTGTGATGAGATTTGTTGTTGATTAACTGGAGTGATTCTCCTGCAAGCATGGGAACTCATAGTCTTGCCTTTTGTGTTTGTATGCTTTATTGTTGCAATGTTGTCCCTACATATAATATCTTATTAATTCAAACTTTTCATGTGGAAACTGTTATCCCGGCCTTCAAGATGTACTTTTTGCAGCATAGAATAGATCACAAAATTTATTCATCCCCTGGCTGAAAGCCTTCTAGTTTTGTTGGACCTGATTAGGGATTTAGGGCTTGTAGATATGATGATACAATCTGTATGGTGATTAGTTATGTGGTACTTGGGTTTTCTCTATTACTTATTAAAAAGAGGTTTGACATTTTACTACATTACAGAGTCCAAGTAATCCTAATTTTTCAGGATTCCATTTATTATATCCAGGACAAATTAGGATCACTTTGTTGGCCGCTTATAGACATCTTCTCATGTCTCTCAACAAATATCAACCAAATGCCTCTTGTGTAACCAAGAATAAATATTTTGAATGGCATATTCTAACATTCAAACCGGCACAAGTGTTTCTGCGATGTGTGGACTTTGCTAAATGCTCTATTTGCAGAAAGAATTGGTTGAGAGATCACATTCATTTGTCAGACCAAATTTAATATGATGCTCTTTTAGCTTAAAAACTCATGTCTAGAGGATGGAGAGTATTTCAGCTTGGGATTCTTTGTTGTCAGCCTTTATATGGAGTTAACTTGTATTGAGGTGATTGTTACTGATGGTCTGTTATTATTTATAAGTTAATGACTGTGAAGACAGACGTAATCCATTTCATTTATAACTGTGCCTTGTTTAACGTCTTTTGACAACACTACATCTGAGAATGTGTTCGTTTTAGATGGAAATATGGTAGATCATGGTTTCTCTTCGTGAATGTTTAATCTTTGACGTAAGCTCATTTTCTATCTTTTCTCACCTTTTTTGAGATAATAGATGAACTCACTTTAAACATGTTACTTGCGACAACTTGAAATGATACCAGAATCTTATCCATCTGCATTGGACATGCAGCCATTTGTTAGATTTTGCTGAAATTTGACATCCTACTGTTACCTTATGTCCTCTTAAATATTTTTGCTTTTGTATTTCACCGTAGCCATTTACAAATCTTAAATGATTTTGTGTTTGCTGCTACTCTTGGTGCTTTTCCAGTTTAGGCAAGCTAAGGCAGAAGTTGTTACTGCAAGCAAAGTGGCGTACAGATTCATGGCTGGTCTAGCATCGAATTCTTCCCCAGCCACCCCCGAGTCCCCAAGCAATGCAAACAGAGGCACCCCCAGGTTCCAGGGCACTTGGTTCAAGAACCTCATTTCTACCGGTGCCGGAGCAGGTGCCGGTGCCAAGCCATCAAGTAGTTCATCAGATCTACCGCCGGAGACTGACGATGACGCCTTGCTACTCCAGAGACAGAAATCTACAGAGCATTCGACAAGAATCGAACCATAGTTTTATTTGATGACTTTGTGGAAGCGTCATCAACATTGCTTGTGTGTGTACCATTAGTAGAAACATTTCTTTACAACTAGACCACGATATTCATACTCTCAGAACTATAGATCCTTCTCTCTAGATTCTTTCTACATTATTATTCTCCTTCTTTTGTGCAAGAAAACAAAAACATTGGATATTAATTCGCATTACTTGAATGGTAGATTTACACTCATCATCATTACACACATCTGCGGAACTGCTGAAACCTAGTACTGTCGACTTCCATCAAGAGGGATTTCTGATCAGAATGCGTCCGCCGTGGATGGCGGCTCTCCAGAGCATCGAAGCAATGGAGTGTGCGATGGTTGTCGCGATCCGACCCTTGACCTGACCCCGCTTCGGTATGGGCCTTCTTCTGATGCCGACGCCATCACCGAAAGCAGCCGAAAGCGCAATCCCTGCAGCCGCACTCTTCATCGTCTGAGGGCGGAGGTAAGCAGTAACGAAGACGAGGAGAGATGAGCCTATTATTGAAGTATTACTATGATGGTGGACTTAATGCAGGCTCATTACTTCTAATGATCTATATATATATATAGTGCTTCTGTAATCAGCACATGGAGTGAGTTTATTAAGCTTGTTAAGTACGGCGCGATTTCGTTCGTGGGACGACAAAGCCAGCGAAGATGACCTCTCTGTGTCGAAAGATTCTGTGGGGTGTGGGCACAAAAGATTGGACTCTCTTGATATGCTTGTTTCACTCTTTTCTGTAGAAATTAAAACCAAAAAAACTGTACGCATTGTTTGAAGATGAGATGGTCTCACTTGGATCTGCTGGTCTTTGACTCGTGCGGCTTCTTCTTATTATTATTACTACTAACTACTACTACTATTATTATTATTTTTTAAAGTTGGTGGGCTATTCTAAATTATTAAGCCAAAAAGATAAGGAAAACTATATAGGGTTACATTATGTTGCACGGTAGGGTGAGCTGTGATGTTTTGGATTGTTTTGGATTGTACAATAGTGAGACCATACGGTGGTAGCTTCAACCTCGTGTAAGGTTCTTGCTACAGGTGGGCTCTGTATGAAGAGGGTGGTCACATGCAGGGTTTTGGGCTCTTTTTTGGTGTACGCAAACCACACTAATAAACTGCTTCAGCGAAACTGGAGTGTTAGCTATTTCTCTTTTTCTTTGTTGTTGTTGTTGGATTAATTGCACCAGTATATAGTTTTTCGCGCAATTATTAGATCTTTAATCTTAAATATTTGTTTCAATCTTTTTTTCGCCATTAAAGACGCTGTGGCATTAAAAAGATAAAGGTTAATGATTAAAATGAAAAACCGGATAAACCCTTGTTTTCAATCCAGTACTTGGCTCCGTTGCTCATTGATATTTATAGAAATTTAAACTAATTACTTGCTTTAATAAATTTATAGCTTTGAGAATCGTATAAACTAATTAAACCAGTAAAGACTAATGATTGCTTCAAATTGTAAAGTCAAAATATCGTTAATTGATTCAAATCAAACAGCCAAAATTTTGAAAGATTGGTTAAGCCAATCACAAATAGTTCATGTAAATTTTAAGTTTGAAAACACTCAAAAATTAGTAAGAAGTTATTATGTTTGGCTCTGCTTGTACTCTTAGTTTCAATAGAAAAATATGAAGTTTTCAATAGCACAATAAAAGTATTTATTCAAATAGAACACAGATTTATGCTTTATTTGGATGCATCAATATTTTGCCATGTATATCTCTCTGATTTATTTGAGAAACTTGTATAATTGGTAGACGAGGAGTGTGATTAAATACCTAGAGTTGAATACACTATATTTGACTTTTTTGGGGACTTTTTCAGATTAGATAAATTATCTCGTTGCTAAAATATATTACCCTACCAAATATAGATATGAAAACTTTGTAGAGATTGTTGATCATCTGCTCGTCAGATGCGTAATTAACAGATTTTTTTATGTATAACATCTTAGGAGATAGGCACATACCGGGGCCTGGGATGGAGGTCAGAGGTATCTGGGAGCTTTTGACGGGAGACTGCCGCCAAGGGACAACTGTGAGGGATCTAACTAGGGTCGCAATTTATTAGTGGATGATCTGGTAGGAAAGAAATAATATAATTTTTAGGCACTAATCATTTGACCCTTTTTTGACTATTAGACAAATTCGGGATGTGAGTAGAAATTGGGCTAAGTGTTGCAACTCTTCATGACTTGAATCTGAGTGAGAAGTAGATTTATTATTACTATTATTATTATTTTCTACGATTTTTCTTTTTTGTTTCTATTGGTCTTTTTTTTGTTTTGATTGCTTTGAATGTTCTCCGAGATCACGTTGCCTCAACTTATGTAGCAAAATTCATCTGCTAATTAAATGAATGAAGCGGCTACCTTTTTCTCAAAAAAAAACTTTATAAGTAGCAAAAATCAAACTCCTTTTTTATAATCACACTACAAAATTCTTACACATTCTGATTCCAAACAGGTTCTTAGACGTAGTATTTATAAAAACATTATTTGCATAAAACTATAACATTATCATTCTAAAATATAGCAGGCTCCACGAATTACTGTATATGCTGGCCCAAATAGCCTTAACAGTACTAAGCGTGATCTTAACAACACATGAAGGCAAATATTTGTTCCAATGATAACTTAATCACAAGTCCCCACTAACAAAATCACACCTTTGTCACTTAGCATATAATAATATAAACTACTATTAATCAACACACTAAGGTCATAAACCCATCAACATATTCCTTAAACCCCTCAATTAATGCGTGCCAAATTAAAAGCGCGGATCGCATCAAACGCGACACAGATATGACAGCATCAGCAGCAATCGCACACCAAACATTCAATATTTTTATCTCATGATATGATTACATTACCTTTTTGCTATGTTAAGATACAATGATTTTATCCTTGGACACAATGAGAGAAAAAAACCTTTTCTCTTCGAAATTTCGCCGGTCGCTTTCGCGCTAGTTCATCGGTATCTTTCGTGTTCGTCCCGAGAGCGACACTGGGGGGTGCAGGCCCCCGACACGGTAACGCGGAATGCTCTGCAGTCCCCACACTAACCCTAGCTGTGGCCACTCTCATTTCAAAGCATGGTTGAAGACGAATGAAGAAAAAGAAAGCAGCAGGAGCCTCTGAAGCTGTTGCTATCTCTCTCTCTGTGATCATGAGTTGAGTAGAAACTTGTATTATCTGTAAAATGCATGGGTAGTCCCTGTACTATCTCGATATTGCAATTTGGTGTTGGTTTCTTGGTTAAAGTAATTTAACATCTGAACATTTTACATCATCTGTTACGTCTGAAACAAGGACAAAGTGCGATGTATGTATAAATTCCAGAAGTTAAAAGTGTTTCTTTTTTTTTTGAGAAAAAGTTAAAAAGTGTTTCTGTTTACACATGTAAGATTTGAGCCTTTTTAACTCAAGAGCTAATACTTTCTCACTAGTTTTGTCAAATTATTTTTTTTCAATATTAGGAATTCTAAACCGTTAAATGAAAGAGTGTAAGATTTACAGGGAAACAAAGAGTTGACAACTATCGCTGCTACGTTGTGGGTTTTATGGTTAGAGAGAAATAGAAGAATATTTCAGAAAGCTAGACGGCCGCTGGGAAGTTTGTTGATGGATATTAGAGTACTTAGAGACTCGTGGGAACGTAAGCGTGCTAATTAATCACTTTTCTTTTTTTCTTTCTGTTTTGTGTTTTTGGGCTCCTTTCTTCCCTTCTTTTTTTTCTCTCTTCTCCTCTTTCTCTTTCCTTTTCTTTTCTTTTTCTGTTTTCTTCTTTCTTTTCTTCTCTTTTCCTTTTCCTGTATTTCGAGGCCGGGATGCCTCAACTTGTAGCTAAGTTCACTTCTTAGTTGAATGAAGCGGTAGCATGCTACATTTTCTCAAAAAAAAAAAAAAAAATTTACGCTCTACTTCTGGATTCTTAAATAGTATATGTCTTTCAACTTTTGGTTGCAGGCATCTCTATTAAAACATTTAGAGTCGGATTCAGAGTCTCAAAAAAGTTAGTAGAGAATTTGTTAAAGAAATTCCACTAGGGGGCCTATTTTGTTTCTGCCAAAAAAATTTCTAAAATCAGATTTTTCATGAATTTTTTTTTTCAGTTTTTCGTTTGTTTGGTACAATAAAATTAACTTTTTGCATAATCTTCTTTCAAATTCCGTGAAAAATTAGTATTTTTATTTTTTAAAAAAATATTCGAAAAACGAAAACAATAGGTTTCTACAAAATATGGAAAAAATTTTAGAATAAAACTAAATTTTTTTAGAATCAAACCAGTAAAAAAAATTAGAACAATATAATTTTTCTCTAGAAACCGAAGTCCCTAAAAGTGCATATATTTATAGTGTGTAGCTACTGCCTACTATGCTATTGAAAATATAGAAAATATGATGCTTTCAACTTTTTGACTCTTGGATTAAAAATTCTACGGTTGGGATGATTGCGGTTTCCCTAAAAATTAAATAATACCTCTAAAGTTGAGTGGTTTTCACAAGTTGATAGTATTAATCCAAAGGTTAAAAATGACTAAAGAGATTGATTTAAGGGCCAAAAAGCTAGAAACACCAAATTTTTTATATACTTATGATATGAGTAGGTCTTATATACTTATGATAGAGTTATTGTGCTATATATCATAAGGAGTAGGTCTTGTGTGCTTATTAGAAGCACGGAGCCCTCCTGCTAAGTCGTTCGATGATGGAGCTTCCGAATCGACGATCGGCTCCGTTAGACTTGATCTAGCGTATTTAAAGTTTCTAGAAAATAATTTTTGCGACTTTTCGATATTATTTACTTAGCAATCGAAAAGATTCAAAATCAATAATTTTTAACGGCTGAAAATAAAAATCCTATAAAAAGTAGCAATATAACACTAAAATTTTCGATCAGAAATATTAATCTTGTTGTAGATAGTATAAAAAATTTTGTATCAAAATTTTATCTGATTTGAATGCTTTTACACCGTTAAACTTGAAAATGGCAGATATCTATCATTAAAAATTATTAATTTTGAATCCTTTTGATCACTAAGTAAATGATATTAAAAAATCGTAAAAATTATTTTTTAGAAACTTCAAATATGGTAGATCAAGTCCAACGGAGGCGATCGTCGATTCGGAAGCTCCATCATCGAAAACGGCTTAGGAGCACGGAGGGCTCCGTGCTCCTAATAGCACACAAGACCTACTCCTTAAGATATATAGCAGAGTAACTCTACTCTATATTTATAAAATATAATATTCTCGAGTTCGGCCGCTATACTATCAATAAGACGAAGACTCTGCTACCAAGTTTTCCACCGTTAGATCCACCCCTTTAATAATTTTCATCCGTTAGATCATATTATTCAACCAACCACCCACCCACATAACCCTAGAGGGCCCACATCATTCTAACCACACATCTCTCAATCAATGGTCCAACGTGTAGGTAGGCTGTCTTATTAATAGCGTAGTGCTTTAGTTATAATATTCTAATAACATTTTAGCGAACAGTAATAGTGCATCCTGCGATAAGATCAAACAGGTGCCCAGTGGCAATAATGTGGGGGAAGGTTCTGGGACCATCTATCCTTGCACTTTACCCCCAATCATTTATTTATTATTATTATTATTATTATTAAGCCAAAAAAGAGAACACAAACAATAAACAACACGAGAGAGAGAGAGAGAGAGAGAGAGAGAGGGGGAGGGGGAGGAGGAAGCAGACAGAATGCAGGTCTTTTCCATGTTCCCCCTGCTGCCGGCCCTCTCCATGTGACCAACTTGATTCCTGGCGGCCCACTGCCCTCCCAACCGACCCATCTGTGGGGGCTCCGTCTCAGCGTCGCGCGAGCGATGTTTTATCCCTGCTCGACGACACACCTGCGGCCTCTCCCCCTCCCTCCCATACTCGATGTTCTCTTTTGGCTTTTTTTTTCCTCTTTCCTTTCCCTTTCTTTTCTTTTGTTTTTCTTTCGACCATCATGTTTTTTGGGAATTGTTCTTCTTCTAAGGCCCGCAATTTTCTGTTTTTTTTTTTTTTTGAGGTTTTATGGAAATTTTTGCGTGTAGAAATAGGTCGGATATGGATCGGTCGGTTGGCGCTCAGTCCACAATCCATATTCTTTTTTCCTTTTTTTTCTTTTTCTTTTTAACATTATATAGAATCCGAGTATTGTGCTTTTAAAAATACCAAATATTAGTTGATTCATATTTTTAGCTAAATTTATTTCTAAATGAAATAAACGAAGCGGATAACGTGCTACCTATCTCAAAAAAAAAAAAAAAAAAAAACCAAATACTATTTGTAAGTTTGGTTTGATTTATCTCTTTAACCAATTTTATTTTTTTAATTATTTTATTATTTTGTCAATCATCCACTCAAACGGGACTATTATTATTTTTTATAGAATACGATAGTACGCTATATGCTTTATTTATAGAAAAAATGAATTAGACTATAGGGATAAAACATCCCAAGCCTCGGGGAAGAGTGGGAGAAAAAAAAAAAAAAAACACGACGAATTATGGTGGAGCTGATTAACTGGGAGAAGATGTTATCAACACTTCGTTAGTGCAAATGGCAAAAGGCTTGGTGGTTAGTACCTGAGGTCCCAAGTTCGAATCCTAATTGATTCATATTTCTAGCTAAGTTTATTTCTAAATAAACTAAACGAAGCGGGTAACGTACTACCTATCTCTCTCTCTCAAAAAAAAAAAAAAAAAAAAAAAACACTTCGTTAGTGATTTCAACTCGTGGGGAGCTAGCAAGAAATTTATACGGACATTTCGAAAGATTATTTCATTTCTGGCCTCCCAAATGACCCACCTATATGTTACCAGAGCTGATGACTTGCCACCTGTCCTAGACCGAAATAATATTGTCTCCCAAATTCCCGAGCAAGACATACCCCACACCGATCACTAAAAAGAATTTTGTAAAAATGCATTGTGTGAACAAATGACTTACAATTGTTTCTTCGGTTCCACACAACACATAGACAGTCTCCGGCCCATCCTCTCTTTAGTAAATTATCTGCGGTAAAGATCCTCCTCTTGAGAACGAACCAGCAAAACACTTTAACTTTTGGAGGTATTTGAAGTCACCGGATCTTACAAGAGCAGTCATCCCGCGTTTCCCCATTACTCATCACAGAGTATATACGCCGATTTTACCGTGAAACACTCATCGGAGTTCCATCGCTAAGTACCGAAAGGTAAGGGTTCGAACCTATAAATGTTTTGAACCTATAAATATTCATCCAAAGATCGAAAATCTATAAACACTAGGTGCCCAATTCGTTAGATATATATCAATGCGGATATTGATCGAATATTGGAATTCAAATCTATATAAAATGGAAGTGAATAAGAATCAAATATTTAATAAGATATATACTAATTAATGTATATTTAAATTTTCTTCAATTTATAAAGAATATAAAACTATGACGACCAATACTGAACAAATATATAATATATTGAAAACATATTTAAACTAGCTTTAAACAACCTGTTTTCACCCCTAGTTGCTACATTTGATAGATCACAAATATATGTTTTAATATTTAAAAAGAATTGAACATTGTTCTTTAGAAGCTTAATCTTCATTAAAAATTAATTATTTTATAAAATTTTAGAGCAGCAAGTTTTGAGTCCGAGCTCTATCGTATCTTCTGTCATTAAGAAAAGAAGAGTAAATTACACTTTTGGTTTTAATCTTCAAATTTTAACTTATTATAATTTCTAGCTCATACCTTTTGAATTAATTATTATAATCTAAGTTTCATGATCCGATTTGTCAATTAATATTGATATAAAAGTAATGTGAAAGTATTATCGTAGATAATGCAATTATAATTAAGATACTATGTTACTTTTAAATTAATTTGTTAATATTCAGCCGACTAAATTAGATATAAAATTTAATTGCAATAATTCAGATAGTTGGATTAAAAAATTATAATAAATTTATAAAGAGTCTGTGGGCCTGTGGAGGCCTAGAAAGATACGCAAAGCTTAATTCCACATGTGATAGATCTCCTGTACGTCTCTTATACATGCTTAAATTTGTGGATTCCCATTCATTTCTCATTGGCCAAAATTGAAGCAAAGGATAACGTTTCTGTGTTCCTCTAATCATATATTCATATAATTCAGTGCGCAGAATTTTAATTTTTATACAAAAAAAATTATAATGTCTGATAGAAGAGATCTAAACCGTCCAAATATGCATGGGATCGCAAGAAAATCACACCTGGAGTCAAAATAATAATATTTTTAATAATTTTAACATTAAGAAAAGAAATTAATAAACAAGACCAGTAGCAATAAATAAATCAATCTATAAAGATATGTTAAATTACACTTCTGGTCCTCAAATTGTGAGGCGCATGCCATATTCGTCTTTAAATTTTAATTTTCTGTGTAATTTTTTTTGCTCGAACTTTTTAATTTTTGCAATTCAGTCTCCCGACACACTTTAGTTAACTAAATATTATTTGAGGTCTCAGAAATTATCTATATAGCAATATTGTCATTAATGATGCGATAACAATTAAGATGTCATAGCACTTTCACATTATTGGTATATATAATTATATATCCGCACTTGATCGATTAAATTAGATTGTTGGACTTAATTTTAATAATTTACAATGTTGGATCCAAAAAAGATTCACAACCAGGTAAAGTTGCTAAAATTAAGTATAATAAGCCATAAAATATTAGAAAAATTAGGGCTCTCTCTCTCTCTCTCTCTCTCTCTCTCTCTCTCTCTCTCTCTCTCTCTCTCTAAAAGGAGAAACATAAAAGCTGCTACAGTGTATGATCGAACTCCTGGTTTGGTTGCATGCCTCATTGATTGCATAAACAATTGCTTCAATTTTTTTTTTTTCCAAACCTAATTAATGATTTTTATATGCATACGTTAGACTCGTATTTGTTTTCTTCGAGTTTGGTATTATGATTAGATGAAGTACATTAAATTGAATATAGATATACCATAAATAATACGTCGCTATATATGGTACCAAAAACTCAGTACGATTATGGTCCTCTTAATTAATTAATAGTTAACCAGTGTATCAACCAAGATATATTTAAGTCAAAATGGCCTCAATAAGTATAACACGCTTTTGCCCAGAGATTCTTAATTTGTCCACTTTTACAAGCATATATATAACCATGACATATAAGAAACCAAAAAAAAAAAAAAAGGAAATATTGCTACCAGGTACACTGAAATTTCATAATTAACATCTCTTAATATCTCAATATCTACATAGCTTGCCTTGTGTAAATAAATTTACATTAAGAACCTAACAATTACAATGGAGAAAACATATAACAGCAGGTACGTGCATGCCTTCAAATTAAGATTCCTCTATTTCTCCATGATATCCTGCCCCTGCATGCACAAAATATAACAAAAATATATAAGAAAAAAAAAATCCACATAACCAGTAAAATGATCAGTTAAGAAATTAAAATAAAAAAAAAAGGACATACAAAATTTATCTGAACTATAAACAAAATAGTGTACGTATATATAGTACGTGTAAGTTCTGTACGCATGAAGAATGATTTGTACTCACGATTGATCTCTTGCAGTAGAGGATGGCGTCGTAGACGGCGCTATCGGCGTTCCCTCGGCACCACTCGATGCTCGAGAAGGTCGACGAGGCCTTTTTCGCCGTGGCCGAGCACGCGCCCCGCGGCGGATTCGGAGCAAGCGCATGGAACTGATCCTTGGCCTTCCTACACAGCGGGAGGAGGAAGCAGAGGTACTTCCACAGGATCTTCTTCGGAGACTTGGCGCACCTCCGGAAGAAGAAGACACGGTTAATGGTACTGCTTCTCTTGGCCGAGCCGGCGGAGATCGGCGTGCTCTGGGCGGAGAGGAAGAGCGGCGAGGAGCGCTGCGACGAGATCGTCATCAGCGGCTTCGTCGAGCACGCCGACTGCGAACGGCTGAGCACCGAGGCGTCGACGCTGCGAGAAGGAGTGAGGTTGAGATCGAAGTGCTTGGAATCGGCGGACCACCGCATGGAGAAGAAGTCGGGGTCCATCTCGATGAAGGAGCTGCTGCCGCCGCCGCCAAAGACGTCGTCGTCGCCGTGGGCGGCGCCGTCGCTGAGCCAGGTGTAGGAGAAGCTCTCGTTGAAGGAGAGGTGTGGGGAGGAGGAGGTGGTGTCCATGAATGGGGGAGGTGTGTAGTAGAATGAATGAAATGAATGAATGAATTAAGAGTGTCTGTGTGTGTGTGTGTGTGTGTGTGTGTTGTGGAGGGGAATGGGAATGTGAATGTGAATGGGAATGGGAATGGTGGGGGTGGTGGGGGGGGGCAAAGAAATAGGAGGGTGTGTGGTGCATGGCAACAAAGAGGTTAACATCCTTGTCCTGTGGACATGTTGGGGTTGGAATCGTTGGATCAATGTGCCCATGATGATGCCCCTCCCCTGTTTTTTTTTTTTTTTTTTCTTTTTTTCTTTTTTTTTTAATATATATATTTGGTTTAACTTCTCACTTAATTTTAGGGAAAACTTTAAAAACCCCCCTTGTGATTTAATTTTTAGCACTGTGGTTTAAAATGTATCAAGTTAGTCATGTGGTTTCTCACTTTATCACTTTAGTCTGCTGTGGTTTAAAGTGTGTCAAATTAATCTGTGTGGTTTTGCACTTATCACTTTAGTACCATGTGGTTTTAATTTTGTATTAAGTTAGTATCCTGTGATTTGTTAAACTACAGGGTACTAAAGTGATAAAGTATAAAACCACAAAGTACTAAAGTGATAAAGTTCAAAACCACCGGGTTCTAACTTGATACACTTTAAACCACAGGTACTAAAGTGATAAAATGAGAAACTACAGGGTACTAACTTGCTACACTTTAAACCACAGGTACTAAAGTGATAAAGTGAGAAACCATAGGGTACTAACTTGATACACTTTAAACCACAGGGTAATAAAATAAAAAAGTGTGAAACCATAGGATTTTTTTTGAAATTTTCTCTTAATTTTATACTATTGTAATTTATATAATAATAAAAATATAATAAATATATGAAATTGGAGGCTATCTAGAAGTTTAATTTTACTTTAAATTCAAAACTCATCTAATTATTTATTTTAATGGTAAAGACGAATAATATATTCATATTTTGAAATTAAAATACTGCCGACTAGTTCAAATCAGATAAATTGAAAGGTGGGTAATAAAATTAAAATTCTTGAAAGTTTAATTGGCTAGCCAAATTAAAATGATACGTAGTTCAGATAAATTTTCTGTGCTTTTATCTTATATATTAATTTTGATTTTGAAAACCAAAACTCTATTTTAGTATTTTTTATACAAAAGGAGAAGAAAGTGGACGGCTATTATGAAGCAATACTAGCCATACAATCACTTTCTGATTTTAATTCTACAACTCTATAATAAAGGATTTATATTTCTTTACTGGGTAAATTGCACTGTTGACTCCTGAACTTTTGGCGGAGTTTCAGTTTATCCCCCAAATTCTTAAAACGATCATTTACCCCCCTATACTTTAATATTGCATCTTGTTCCCCCTCCGTCAGTTAAAGTTAACGGAGCTGAACCGGAGTTGACGGAAGGGTTAGGTTTTGACGGTTTTTGAAATGCAAAAACTATGAGAAGTAGAGTTGGAGAGCATAGAAATGGAGAAAAAAGAGTTTTTAAGACATAAAAATGAGTTGGTTGGAACAAGGGACAGTTTAGGCGGTAGATTTTCCGCCAAAACCTAACTCTTCCGTTAACTCCCGTTCAGCTCCATTAATTTTAACTGACGGAAGGGACAACAAGATGCAATATTAAAGTATAGGAAGGTAAATGACCGTTTTAAGAGTTTGGGGGGTAAAGTGAAACTCCGCCAAAAGTTCAGAGGGCAACAGTGCAATTTACCCTTTCTTTACTAATCTTATCACTTATCTATTTTTATTATTATTAGTAAAACTCAAAGGAAAAAGAAAAAAATCTTAATCTAAGAATTGTAATTCTACATTTTTTATTTTTTATTTTTTGGATTGTGGACTTTATATTTTTTTGTCAAAGAGTTTGTATCCGGCCTATATTTTTTCAATACTAATTTTTCTAATCAGCAAACCTACCAATTGTGGACTAATTTTTTACTTTTTACAATTAAATTTTGGCCTTTTTGCATAAAAAATCCATTTATTTTGAGCTTTTGCAAAATCGGACTACCTTTTTTGTTTTTACAGATTCGGTCCACTTTTTAAGCAAACTGACCAAAATACCCTTTTATCTTTTTCTCTTTCCTTTTTTTTTCTGTTCTTTTTTTTATTTTCTCTTTCCTTCACCAGCCGCCCGACACGCCCATCACCACCGCCGCGCGGAAGGCCCGCCCCACCGCCGGGTCCGCCCCGAACCGGGCCTCGTCGACCCGTTCGGGATCACGTGCACGCGGCCGCCGGGGATCCGGTACACGTTGCGAGCATGTCCCCCGTCGTGTCGCCGATGGCCACGTGGTGCGCGTAGGCTGCGGAAGAAGCGATCTCGCGGAGGATCTCATATCGCCAACGATCGGCCTCCGCGGTGGTGATACGTTTAGAGAGAGAGAGAGAGAGTTGAAGAAGAAGAAGAAGAAGAAAATGAGGGAAAAAAAAATCTACTCCCGGGAAGAAGAAGAAAAAGAAGAAGAAGAAAAGAAACAGAAAAAAAAAGAAAAAGAAAGATGCTCTTAGGAGGAAGAAGAAGAAGAAGAAGAAGAGGAGAAAAGGAAAAAAAGAAAAGAAAAGAAATAGTGTAATGGTGTAAAAAAAGAAAGAAGAAAAGAGGAAAAGAAGAAAAAATTGTGCAATTTTAGACAAAATGGTGCAAAATTGGATAAAATAGTGCAAAATTATGCAATTTTCACCAAAATTGGCCATATTTTTCGCCAATTTTTGCACAATTATTTTCAATTTTGTACCATTTAGATGAAATTTACACCATTTTTTTCTTCTTCTTTCTTCAATTTAGACATTTTTTTTCTTTCTCTTCTTTCTTCTTTCTTTCTCATCCTTCTCCTCCTCTCGCGTCGTGCCAGCCTCCGCCGCCGCATCGCCGGAGTGGCAGTGCGGCGCAAAGCGCGCGGGAGCGCCGAGGAGACGTACGGCGCGGGCGGAGTGGGCGTCATGAGCGTGCGGCGAGCTGGGGTGGAGCGGTGCGCGGAGGATCGGTCGGACGCGGATCGGCACGTGGACCGGCTTGGTCTACGTGGTGTCCGGCGAGGTGCGCGTCGTCCCCGACGGCGCCGCCTCCGCCTCCGCCACACGCGCTTCGTCGCCGGCGACCTCGTTCGCTACCCGAAGTGGTTTGAGGCTGACCTCTTCTTCGACGGGCCCTACGAGGAGCGCTACCAGTTCCGAGCCCACGGCGATGATGATGCATAATTTAGAGTCGGAATCGGAACTGCTGTAATAATTATTAATATTTATTATTGTTCCACACTTTGTTGTTATTGTTGTTGTTGTTATCAGATTAAATTGCTACATTTATCTCGAGCTTTTTAATTTTTCTTTTTAAAAATTAAACTTTTTTTTGGTGATGGGCGGCTGGTGAAGGAAAGAGAAAAGAAAAAAAAGAACGACAGAAAAAAAAAGAGGAAAGAGAAAAAGACAAAAGGGTATTTTGGTCAGTTTGCTGAAAAAGTGGACCGAATCTGCAAAAAAAATGTGGCCCGATTTTGCAAAAGGCCAAAATAAGTGGATTTTTTATGCAAAAAGGCCTTAAATTTTTAGCATCTATCAACTGCTTCAATTAAATCACTGGTGCTAATATCTCTCAAAAAAACAAAAAAAAAAATCACTGGTGCTAAAAAGCTTAATTAGAAGGTGCCACACATTAATATCACAAGTGGTTTGTTTCGACGTAAGTAGTGGAAGTGTTTTCGGTTGAAGTGGAGTTGAGGTAAAAATTAATTCACTTCATTTTGTTTCTAATTGTGGAAGTGCGATTCATGAGTTCATTGTTTGTTTGTTAGAAAGTAGATAACGTAAAAAGTATAACTTAGTGAATAATAAATTATAATAAATAAAAATTAATATAATTATATATATGTATATAATTATATATATGTATAATTATAAAATGAAATTTTAAAAATTATATTATTTGTTTGCATATATAAATTATAATAATAAAACAAATAGAATTCTAAATTAAAAAATTATTAAAATTTAATAAATTTATTTTTTATCATTTTCTAAATATACAAATTAGACAAAAAATATATTAAATTACCTAACCAAATTTGATCACATTACCTAATCAAATTTAACAAATTCCTTTGCTTCTTTGCACTTCACCGAAATTGATTTCGCCCCGTGGGAGAGGAAAGTCGATTACCCTATTTTGGATGAACTCGAGTTTCGGCCGTAAGAAAATTACGGCAAAACAAACAACGGAAGTGGCGTAAACAACTTCCCCCCTCTCCACTTCCCCCTCACTTTCACCCAAACAAACACACCCTAAATATTGACAATATTATTATCACACCGACCATCCCTAGAGTAAATAGCGAAAAGCTTTCCGGTTGCTACTCGAGATTCTAAATTCGTACCATAGTTGATTCACATCTTCAACTAAGTTTATTTTTAAATAAAATAAACGAAACAGATGCCGGGCTATCAATCTCTCTCTCAAAAAAAGAAAAAAGAAAAAAGAAAAGACAATATCAATGTCACGACAACAATACTAGAAGCTCCTCAAATATTCCTCCCATAATATCTCGCAACATATTCTGCCCCACTTGTCAACGAAAATCAGGGCAACAAATTAAGCAAACCTAGAAATATATTAAAAATCACACACACGGTACAAAACAGATCAACACTTCGTGGAAAAGCTATTTTAGTTTTATTAAAAGCCGTGTTTTGCTTAAGCTATATATATTCTAATAAGGGACTTAATAATCAATTAATTAGGTGGGTGAGATAGACGTACCCTTCGATAGATTTATTTTTTTGCGGACCAATGTTTGTAACAGTGGGTCTCAGTGTCTCTTTCACATGAGATGGAGTTGTGTATTAATTAGATAAATTATTATGAGCCAAACCATTTATTAGTGCTATGAGGTCAATTGAAAACTCATGTGGCTCGTTGAACAGTTTCTGCTTCTGCCATTTGGCAACTAAGTGGGGAATGCCAACTGCAGATGCCTCAAACGCTGATTCAAAAGGTCGGAGGTTCGAAATCCCAGTTGTCGGTCATTAGTTTTTTTTTTGTTTTTTTTTTTTTAAGATAGGCAGCACGTTACCTGTTTCGTTTATTTTATTCAGAAATAAACTTAAATTTAAATATGAATCAACTGTGATTCGAACTTGGACATGCGTACCAACCACTGTCGCTTTGTCACGCTCTAAAACGGTTAGTTGTCGATTATTAGTTAAATGTTCGAACATCCAGCTCCATAAGAAAAAAGAAAAGAAATCTGTGTTGGAGGATTTTAAAATTCGTTATCACTTTTATTGAAGAGTCGAAAAATGAACGGTCAAAAATTAATAATCTTGTGAAAATAAATGTCAGACTTTTTCAATTCATGATCGGAGTTATTAAATATTATCTAAATAGTATAAAAAAAAATTTATTAAAAATTCAAGCTGTTTAGATTGTTCTATATCGTTAAATAAGAAAACGGTTCATATAGGCCGTCAAAAATTCTCGATTTTGTAATCTTTTGATTACTATATAAATAATTTTTAAAATTTATAAAATTTATTCTAAACACTTTAAATACTCTAAATCAAATTTAACGATTCCGATTATCGATTCGAAATTTCTATCATCTAAAACAACTTAGGAGGTCAAAAGCCTCCGCCTCCTAAAAGAATAATCTAAAAGGTAACGACTAAAAAATTAATAGCAAAAGAGCTCAAATACTATTATATATATTGTATTTTCAACTATATATATATATATATATATATATATATATAGAGTAAGGCTACTATGCTTCGGAAGACGGAGGCTCCGTGCTTCCGCGTCGTTTCGATGTTGTGGCTTCCGAATCGTCGATCGGCTCCGTTAAACTTGATCTAGAGTATTTAAAGTACCTAGAAAATAAATTTTGCGATTTTTCGATATTATTTGCCTAGCGAACGAAAGGGCTAAAAATCAACGTGAAAATAAAAATCTTACAAAACGCGATAATATAGCATTAAAAATTTAGATCAAAGATATTGATCTTGTTTTATATAGTATAAAGAACTTTCTATCAAACTTTCATGTAATTTGGATATTTCTACACCGTTAAACTTTCAAACGACTCACTATGACCATTAAAATTATTTGATTTTGTGCCCTTCGATCACTAGGCAAATGATATCGAAAAATTATAAAATTTATTTTCTAGATACTTCAAATACTCTAGATCAAGTTTAACGGAGCCGATCGACGATTCGAAAGCCGCATTATCGAAACGACGTGGAAGCACGAAAGGCTCCGTGCTTCCGATAGCATAGTAGCCTCACACTATATATATATATATATATATATATATATATATATATATATATATATATATATATATATATATATATATATATATATATATAGAGTCCTACTATCTTTTTAATAGGATAGAGAACTTGTCCTATCGCTTTTTAGCCTTTGGATCAATTTTTTCATCATTTTTAACCATTGGATTAAATACTATAACCTAGGACCATTCAACTCTAACCGACTAATATTATCCTAACTCTATAATTTCTCATCCAAGGGTTAAAAACTTGATAGGACAAGTGCTTCTATCCTATTAATATGATAGTAGCCTATATATATATATATATATATATATATATATATATATATATATATATATATATATATATATATATATATATATATATATATATAGCTGATCGTGCTTTAAGATGATTTTTAAGATTTTTAGCCATTAGATCTACTCCTTGATTATTAATACCCTTTGGATCAAACACTATTCCACCTACCACCATCATCTCAACCCCACATTTCTCCATCCAAAGACTACAAACTCAAAAGCACCAATCATTTGGTGCTTTTGAGAGTATTCTAGCTCAACTATATATATATATATATATATATATATATATATATATATATATATATATATATATAGAGTCCCATTATTACTATTGATAGCACCAAGGATTTGGTGCTATCGAGTTTTCCACCGTTAGATTTAACCCGTAGATTATTTTTACCCGTTAGATTATACTATTCAACCAACCACCCACTCAACCCTAGGGATCCCACATGATCCTAACCAGACATCTATCAATCCAAATGCTAAAAAATCAATAGCATGCTATTGGTGCTATTGATAGTATTCCACTAGTTCTATATATATATATATATATATATATATATATATATAGAGTTGAACTAGAATACTATCGGTAGTAAAACGGTCGCTTTACTACCGATTTGTTTTCGATGATAGAGCTTCCAAATTGACGATCGACTCCGTTGAACATGATCTATATCATTTGAAGTGTTTAGAAATCAAATTTCAAATCTTTTCGACTTCATTTGCCTAATGATCAAACGGTTTCAAATTTTATAATTTTAATGGTCGATCAGAGGCGTTTTCTCGTTTAACGGCGTAAAGATATCCAAATCAATTGAATTTTTGTTAGAAAATTCTTTAAACTATTTAAAACAAGATCTATACTCTTGATCTTGATTACAAGACTCCTATTATCATTTTTTAAAGAGTATTCATTTTCACTTCATTTTTATGTCCACTTGATGGATAAAAGAACAATATCGAAAGTGCGTGAAATTTGATTTCTTGGTAGTTTAAATAGTTTAGATCATATTTAACGGAGCCGATCATCAATTTGGAAGCTCTATCATCGAAAATAAATCGGTAGTAAAACGACCGTTTTACTACCGATAGTATTCTAGTTCAACTCTATGTATATATAGAATTGAGCTCCTATGCTTTTAAAAGTACTAAGTCATTGGTGCTTGTAAGTTTTTAACCCTTGGATTGATAGATGTGCGGTTAGGATGATGTGGGCCTCCTTGGGTTAAGTGGGTGGTTGGTTGAATAGTACAATCCAACGGATGAAAATGATCAAAGTTATAGATCTAACGGTAAAAAATTCACAAGCACCAAATTCTTGGTGCTTTTACAAGCACCATAGCCGGACTCTATATATATATATATATATATATATATATATATATATATATATATATATATATATATATATATATATCAAAATACCTTATTTTTAACAAATGCCCAACTTTGCTTGTCTAACTAAAGGAAATGTGTTGGTGTGCGAGAATTTGGACAATAATTAGATCACATGTCTCCACACCACAATAGAAATCATATTCTTCCCTAACACAACCAATTTTGTCAAATTTTCGGATTTTTCAATGTTGCCTCCACATATCAACACACACAACATCTTTGCTTACAAGATACATTTTGTTTGCACTGGATTAGTCAAACAGTAGGTGGTGTCAACAGAGTGCAAGTTTGGAGCAACAATCAAGGGGCAATTTGCTTGTGTTTGTATTATTAGTGTGTCACCTTCCATATGTTGACCTTCTCTTCTCAAATGCATTTAACTCCCAAGTAACAAATGAGGAAGATGAATAATTGAAATTCCCTCACTCTCCCAGGTAGAGAACTAAATACATTGACTAGATGCATAACACATTAAGATGCCGCTAACTCCGCAATTAAGGATTTCTAATATGAAAGCAGCAATCAAGAGGGATATATGCAAATGAAAAAGCTCAATATCAGGGTGCACCAATAGTGAATTTGAAACTTTGTTTTCGAAATATTATAATTTGGCGCATACCAGTAATCTTGTAAATGCAGAAAGTGCAGAAGAACCTAGACAAAAAGATACCAAGCATATGATTTTGATTTATGAATCAAAGGAAGAAAACACAAAAGAAAAGGAGAGGAAAAAAAAAGGGTTGCTTACTGAGAACCAAACATAGCCACTAATAATCAACAACAATACAAAGAAGAACTAGAAAAGATGAATGAAATTAATTGTTCTTCCCACAGAAGGACAGCACGTCGCAGCAATTACATGTTGCACATAATGAGAGGGTAACAAAGGTTAAACAATACATCACTTCTTTCAAAATGTAAAGCTCAAATTCTTTTCAAATGCCGAAGACTTAATACAAGCTCAATATTAACCGATCGCTCGTCATCGTTCAGCAGAAAGATCCTTATGATCGTCTGTACTATTATCGTTTTGTAGTCTTGGCCTTTTCGTGTTGTACCCTTCTTCTTCCAGAGATTTCAGCTTGTTTTTTATAGCAGCAATCTTGGCGCTGCGGCTGATTTGCCCCACTTTGCTGCCAGAAATGTTCGGGTTTTTGGGATCAGAAGCGGCTTGTAGAGGTGTAGAACTTTCTGCATACTGCTTCTCACTAGCAAGTCGGACAACCAATGGGCGTCCACACGCCAGTCTCCCATTCATCTTTGCCTTCGCCAGTTGAGCTTCCTGCATGCTCACTTCAAATGACAAAAATGAGATCACTTTGTGAAGGATAGAGGATCAAACTCTAGTATTTACCTCCTTAGAACTATATTGAACGAAGGCATAGCCGCGTGGCTCTCCGCGTTTAGCACCACGAGTGTGCCACAAGAAGTCCTCGGACACGATCTTCCCAAAAGGGGAAAACATCTTGAGTATGTTTGCCCTGGAAAGTTAGTGAATATAACAAAAGATTAAGGTGAGCAAAATAAGTTCAGGTAAAAGGAATAAACAAAATGCTCACGATGAAAAGCTCTTACTCTGTGATTCTGTGGTCGAGATTGCCTACGTATACTCTGCATTCAGAGTTGTCATCAGCCACCCCTTTCTGATCCCGAAGTGAAGTAATGCCTCTCCGATCCTGATGCAGGAGTGGCACGTAAGATATAATTAATGATAAAATTAAGTCACTATTAGATTATGTAAATAACTGGATTTTCATTTGCCGCTATATGAAAAAATTCATCGAAGTAGCACCTATACAAGCAGCCATAATCAGTCCTTACTAATCACAAGGTGAATGAGAAGGGCACGGAGTCATTCAACCAAAACCAACAAGGTATTTTGAGCTAAGCGAGTTCCTTTCCCACTACTTACAGATCAGATGTTAACAATATCTGCAATAGATACTGTAACCATACTCTTTCCTTGGACGAGTTTGTTCTTGCTTGAACGAAGTAATTTGCGGCCGTGTGTACGTGAAGAATGCATGCGTGTGTGTGCGTGCGTGCAGGTAAAGAAATTTCTTGTTCAGTTACGTACACAAGACTTACCATTCAATGGAAGCAACCTCGGACTCAAAAGCAAGCTGCCGAGGTCAGAGGCAATTAGTCACTGCCAAACACCACCCAAAAAAAAAAAAAAAGGAATGACAATCGGTTCGACAATAAATCGACCAGTAAATGAACAGCCAACATTCAAAACAGCTGTTAGGGGATTGTAAGAAATACAACATTCACACCTATCATCACCAAACTGGCTAAGATTTATTTGGCACAGATTCAGCAGAACATAAAGAAGAGAAACTTATTTCATATGCCACATCAACTCCCTCGCAACTGTGATCAAAATCTGACTTAATTAAACATTCATTCTAAGCGATCAACATCTATTCAATTTCAATTAAGGCTGCAGGGCAAAAACAGATTTAGAAATGGAACGTGAAGAACGTAGGAATGTCAAATAGCACATTAAAACATTAGATATGTGTGTGTTCAGATGGAATCTTCTAACGGAAAAAATAAAAAATCAAGTATGATAGTTGCATGGAAAGGGATCAAATTAGATAGTACGAAGAGAAAGCAAAATTAAAAACCACTAGAGGATACTATTATCTCATCTTATAAGCCATAATTAAGGATCTTACAATTTCAAATTAACGTATTCTTCGTCGATGTTTATCTAGGAAATTAAACAAATTCATCTTCTTAAGGTGTTCCATTTCAAAGCAGAAAAATTCTCGCAGTTCCATTAATTTGAATCAACCAAAAAAAAAAAAAGAATCTAAGTTTAGATGAAGTTAACCTCAACTAACAAATTTATATCCTTCAAAATCGCGATCGACGTTCTTTGATTTGCCCTGTTGCCAACCCTAAATTTCGTTATAAAAAAATCAAATCAAAAATTACAAAAAAAATATATATAAAGGAATAAAAAGAGGGGGGCAAATCATAATACCAATTGCAAAAGAGATGACGAAAGAAAGAATGCTAGATACTTACAGAGTCAATTACTCGATGATGAAAACAAAAAAAGAAAAAACTTTGAACAAGCTCACAGAAACGAAGTTAGGGGATTAGGGTTTTGGTATCGGGTGTAGAGAGAGGAGAAAGAGAAAGAAACGCCCGAGATCGCGACGTTGAGGAGTCGGTGGAGAGCACGTGAGCGGCACGTGGGGCCGTTCGTGAAAATCGAGGGGAAGGCCCAAAATTGGCCCAAATTTGGGCCTGTTATTGTGGGCCGGGTATTTGTAATCGAGAAGTTTGGGCTTATCACTGAATGTAGAGCCTAAATTATGCTGGGCCACGTGAACAGGCACGTGGGGAGTTTCGTTTTTCTCTTTTTATTATCAATTTTATTTTTTTTTCTTCTTAAATCAGTGACAAAGTTAAAATTAAATGGTACTAAAGTGAATATTCGATAAATCTAAATGGGTATCTGAAGTTTTTTTGTATATAATTTAACGAAAAATCTACTGAAAAAATAAAAAACAAAACCACAGGCTAAAGTAAAAAAGTCTCAACCCACATGAGGTTTTTTTAAAGTTTTTCCTATTTTTTAACATAAAGATAATATCTTTTAAATAAAAATATGAGATAAAATGATGAAATGTTAAATTTATACTATACGAATAAATAGATGAACAAGATATAAGCAATATCTTTTAACCTAATATAAGAACTAAAAAAAATTTCGCTGATAATTTTGAAACTAAATTAAACCCTTATAAAGATCCAGGTCTTGAATATCAAAATTCAAATTTGAAGACCAAAAATCATGCCCATCCCAAGTTTGGGGCTTGTTTGTGTTTTGAATTTCAGAAGTTAAACTCATGCTTCTTTTAAAAGAAATCATATGTATCAGCATTTGTTTCGACACTGCGGTCACTAGCAGGAGATTGACCCAGGACGAAGTAGAGATTATGAATCATACAAATTCCACATCCACTCCTCTCTTTTTTTTCATTCTAAAACGCCCTGATTCAATGTACAAATCCAATGCACTACCGTTTTCAATGTACAAATCCAATGCACTACAGTAGATTCAAGGTACAAATCCAATGCACTACCGTGAAGCAGGAGGTATTCTATACTATCCCACTTACACCACATCATCAATTACAAGCCAATCACATTTCTTCTTTTCAAACAAAAGTACAATAAAAATATTTTTTTACAATCATGATGTGACATATATTTTTTAAAAAAATATTTTGATTGAGCATACGCCACGTCGATATATACCCGTCAGATTAGAATTTTTCGTGAAGCAGAGGTAATGCACCTGCACCACCCTCACTCTGTCTTGGTGTGTAAAAGTGGGCACGCCAGAATTGACCAGAATTTTCCAAATCATGAGACGTGTTTGTTTTTCGAAACTGAACTTTAGATTAAAATAAACTTTGAATTTAAATAAAGTTTGGCAACTGTTTGTTTTATAGCTATAGAAATAAAATTTTTTCGGTTCTGTTATATATGTGTTTGGCAGACAGCGAATGATATAAAACTATAATTTATATATAAATAATAAATAATGAATAAATAATATAATTATATTTCTATATAACTAAAAATTTTAATATAAAATATCTAAATTATTTTTTGATAAATAAATTATAATAATACAATAAAAAATTATAAAATAAAAAATATCTATAAATACTTAACTAATCAATTTCCATCGTATGTTAAATGTACAAACTAAATGAACAATATATTAAAACATAACTAATCAAATTTTTTTATCATATTTTAAATATGCAAACTAAATGAAAAGAATAATTAATGCCATAGATAAATATATTTAAATATAACTAACATTATTCATTATATTATTTTATTTTATTTTTTTCACCTCTGCTTACCGTAATTGACTTTAGCCCGTACGTTGTTTCCGATAACTCGAGTTCCAATCGTATTTTTTATTACGGTGAAACAAAATGGTAAAAGTGATCATTTACGGCTAAAAACAACTTCATCTCTCTCCATTTTTACCCAAACAAACAGGTCCTAAGTGGAAGTAACCAGAACAGGTGACACACTTAAAATTAGAACACTTCAAAAATAATAATAAGAATAAAGGAAAAGCATCACCATCCTACATTAGGAATCTGAGAGCAAGACTATATAAAGTGGCATAAAACCATTAAACCAAGCCTTCTAAGATACCAATAAGGCATATCATTCACCCACATTGTCAGTATAGTAAACATAGTTGAAGAATCATATACAAAATGAAAATCGAGCCATGCGATTTTACGACAGTGTCGATTCCAATCATCTAATGCACTAATTTAAAAAGAAGCTAGGCTATACAAGGGATAGAATAAGGCAAGTCATTCACCCAGATGTGAGGATCACTGAAATGAACTCTTTTGATAACAGTAAAAGGAAAACCACATCTATTTCCAGTTTATGGAGACTAACAGAAGTTCAAACTAGTAAACAGTGTTATCATCTCAATAGCATCTAGTACATGTTCTAAGTAGTCTGCTAAAATGCGCAAGAAATGTCAACATGCAGAATTGGAATCAGAGCAGTTGGAAGTTCCAAGTGAAGGCATAGTTAAAACACTAAAGTTATTGAACTTATCATTTGCACAGCATAGCGCAAGAAACTAGCAGCATCTACGCAGCATACAGGATTAATCCATAGTGGTAATAGCATTGTCCAAAGCATCAAACACATGCATTTATAAAGACAATGGTGTAAGGCTATGCTCTCATGGTCTATGTACTGAATGAATATGCCTCCTCCAGCAATGATCAGTTTTGTAGTTTTGTTAATTACGACGCCAAAACATAGGTCTTTTTCGTATCCATGCATACCAAACTGTGTTTTGTCTCTGCAAATTCACGTTAAGGCCCTGTTTGAGTGCCTAAATAAGTTATCCAATAACAACTTAGTCCTTGTAAAGATTTTCTTGTATGATTGAAAATTAGTTGTTTGTAATTTGCTCCTTGGAAAGTCTTAGCATTTATGGTTTAGTAGAATAATATATTTCACTTATCAGACAATTTATCTTATACCAAAAAAATGGCCTGAATGTCGAATATAGTATTCATACTTAACATTCAATTACACTCCTCATCGACCAAATACTAAATACTTCTTGAGTAAATCAAAAAAATATATCGAATAAGATGTTCATGCATCCAAACATGATCTAAATGATGAAGACATAAACACCCGCAATAAAAAAGGATGATTTTCCCTGCAGTAAGATGATTCTGAAGGGGTGAAGCAAGAGCTTAAATCCACTAGTAATATCGAAACCTTAAACTACATTTGAATATGATGCAGATCTTAGTCTATAATGCAAAAAAAAACAGATGATGCAAACAAAGTACAAGCAGCAACATTATTCTAGAAGATGTATCAAATGAAAAAACACACTCTCTTAGCTAAGACAGACATTTTCAGACAAAACATCCAAACAAACTATGCCAAAACAACAAGGAAAATTACTTTCTATGATAAACACCAATGATACAACTCTTACTGTGGGAATAAGCTTTCAGATTCATACAACAGGTTTATATTCTTCATCCAAGTCATAATACTATATTACACAAAATCTACTCTCAGAGCCTTCAAAACGCCAACTTACCAGATGCCACTGGAAACCCCTGACCCCATTTACCACCTGAAACATCTGTAGGCAAAGGCGACCAAAGCACAGTGCGTCCTGACTCAGCTCGCAACCTCATTACCAACATAAACACAATCCCCAGCAAGCTCATGAAAGCAAACCCGCATAGGATCGAACGAACAAACTCTCCAAAGCCTCTTTTCACCGGATTCTCGGTAACCAAAACAACTGAGGCATCACCGTCAAGGCTGCCAATTGAGTTATTCATCTTCATAACTTCCACCCCATTAAGCAATCCATGGATCCATGAAGGGCTGCTCAGCTTTGAAGGGCCAATGGTCACAATTACTTTGCCCGAATTATCAGCATCGGCGACGAAGTCTATGTAATAAGGCGAAGCCAGCACATGGCCAGCAGCATCAGAGAGATCGAAATCCCCGTACCCCGAATTCCCATTAACATAGATGTTAAAATAGAGCTGATTGAGAGCTAAACTAGCAATGTCGCAGAAATGCAGGCGGATAAGGTACTTGTAACCTGAACTCACAGGGAAAACCCATGTCATGTTGTGAATCGAATCCGAGCCGTCGACTACTCTCGCGGTGGAGTAGACATTATCCGGCGCTACTTCGCGACTTGCCCCATACTTCTGATAAGCAATCCTCCCACTGAAAGATAAGGTTTTTGATGTGGAGTCCGATTCGACGAAGAGTTCATTATCAGGAACCCATGTTCTCCATAGAGTGTCGTTGAAAGGAGTTACCTTTGGGCCTCCGACGTTGATCCGATAGAGGGTTTCGAGCGCCTGCCTCGAAACACCATTAAATTTCTCCAATTGGTTGGGTACAATTGCGACGTCGCCGACGAGATCTTTGGGAGCCGATACGACCTCGATGGCATTCACGAAGGCAAAGGAGGAAGCTTGTGCGGGGACGAAGGAGAGCACGAGCTTGTCGGAGTCGATCCACAGGACGAATTCCTTCAACACCGGATCTGCGGTGGTGAAATTGGCGAGAAGGGTGAATCCCGATGCGGAGACGTGGAACGAGGCGGAGGAGAGGTCGTAGCCTCGGGCGACGAAGGGGTAGAAGTGGAGGCGGAGGAGGTGGGAGCCCTTTTCCTTGATCTCGAACTCGTAGGAGGAAGGGCTGGGGAAAACCCTAGCGGTGCGATGGAGAGACGCGCCGCCCGGGGGCGCGGAGGCGGAGACCTCGAAGCCCCGGCAATGGAGGCGCGGCGCGAGGGGGTCGGCGTCAGGGAGGAAGCGGCGGGGGTCACCGCCGAGGGTGGCGGCGGAGGTGGCGCCGCACGCGACGAGGTGGTTATCCGGGGGGGAGAATAGAGCGGAGGAGACGCCACAGAGCGTGAGGAGGAGGAGGAGGACGACGACGACGAAGGGGAGACGATTAGGGTTTCGTGGGTTCGCCATGGGAGAGGGGCGAGGAGGTAGCGCGATCAGGAAGAAGAAGATGAGAAATGGGTGGGGGAGAGATGAGAACACAGCTGGAACGCGTCGCGAGGGTTTGGAATTTGGGAAAGAAGGAATCAACGCGGTGGAGAGAGAAGAGTGGTGGGCCCGGCCCACACACATGCCTTGTCGGGGGTCCTCAATTTATTGGACCTTCCCCAGCCCACTTTCTAGCCGGCCTAGAACCTTCCTGATATTTTTATTTATAAATTAATTATAAAATAAAAAAATCTGCTCAGGTTCAACCGGAATCAAAACAGGATTAAATCGTATTATAGTATATATTAGTTAATTCAGTTCATATAAAATCAAGATTAAATAATTTACACACTCAGCAATTGTCAAGATTTTTATTTTCAAATTTTCACATAAATAATTTTAGTTATTGAACCTGATCGCCCCCAATAAGGTTTTTTCATGATTGCGACACGATTATCCGAGTCCCAAATTCGGATCATAATTGATTTATATTTCCAGATGGTAAATCAAGTATCTCGCACGCTGGGTTATGGATTTTCTATTTGAATTCAATGTAGTGTATGGAATATTGCCTGGGGAGGAAATTCATCCATACGAGACCTTGTAAATTCTGAAGAATGATGTCTAAAGATAAAAGAGTGTCTAGTAGACTCTCACCTTATAATCTTTATGTAAGAACTCAAATAACTAAAGGACATGCCCAAGCCTCTTAGCTAATATTGCAGAGAGTCTCAAACTTTGTGTTAATTTTAATTCAAAGTCATTTTTTGAAATAAGATAAACTTTGTATATCAAAATTTTACTAATAAATAAAAATCGAGCTTCGACCTTCTCATCACATGAGAAAGTTTTTAGACGGAATAAATTATCATTATATATCGTAACTTTTTTGAAGTATACCTTTGAAATAAGGTACATTATTTTATTGGTAAAATATGTTATTTTAACAAATTATAAATATCAAAACTATCTTATCAAATTGTCTCCCGATACGCGATCTAAATATCAAATATATACCTACATAATAATAGATTCTACACTCTCAAGTCTCAGCTAGATAATTTGAGAAATCTAAACCGTTGTTTTTTTAAAAAAACTTTAAACTATTAATTTGATTCGGTTAAAAAACTTTATTTAAAATAGTGTTAAGTTTGAGGTTAAGGTAGGGTTAAAGATTTTTGTGTTTGGTTGAAAGTTTGAGTTAGTGAGGATAGTAAAAATAGTGTTTGGTTGAAGAGGTGATAAGAAGGATAGTGCTATTATAAATAAAAATAATGTTTGATTAGAATTTGGTATTAGATAGACAATGTTAGATAACTTTTTGAGATGGGATTTGCTAACCCACTCTTTTTGGTAGTGTTTGGGAATAAAATGAAGGTTAAGGAGTTATTCCACCCCTTAACCCCCAACCAAACCCTCAAACCAAACGGGGGCTTAAAAATTAATATTTTATATTTTTATTTTCAACCAGCAATAACTCTCTAAAGATAAACTGGGAACACTCTCACTCTCTGATAGAACTTTTTGGTTTTTTTTATGCCTCTTTTTATTGAATTTTCAAATTGCTTTCTCTTACAACTAAGCTAATTAATAACACAACCAAGAAAAAAACCAGATAGACCGATATCTCGTGGTCACACCACATTACATGGTTTTTTTTTCTCACGACACTACATAATCTAATATTAGTTTAAGTAGAAACTACACAAATTAAAGAGTCTTTTGAGATCAAGATGTTCGGCTATATCTATATTTATGTATATGTATGATCACCTCCCCTGATCGGTCATGAGCTGCGAGAAAACCATAGTGCTCCTGCTGGTGTCATACTCGCCGGCCGTGCCGTAGCTCATGGTCATGCTCGCCGACGGCATCCGCTCCATCGCGGCCCCCCCGACCGGAATATCCGACACCGCGCTCCTGCTATCCTCGAACGGCTCCCTCCGCAATTCCGTCTCCTGCAGCTGCAGCGCGTACTCCAGGTTCCACAAGACGTCGCCCATCGTCGGCCGATCCACGCCGTACTCCGCCAAGCACTTCCCCGCCGTCTCCCCGAACTTGCGCAGGGAATTCGGATTGATCTTCCCCTCCAGCCGCGGGTCGACGATCTTCTCGATCTGCCCCTTCCTCTGCCAGTGCAGCGCCCACTCCGCCAGGTTGATCTGCTCCAGCGCGAGGTTCGGGTCGATCACCGACCGCGCGCAGAGAGCCTCGAAGAGCACCACCCCGAACGAGTACACGTCGGACTTGTCGGTGAGCTTCTGGGTCTTAAAGTACTCCGGGTCGAGGTACCCGAAGCTCCCCTTCACCACCGTGCTCACGTGCGTCTCCCCGTAGGCCGGCCCGAGCCGCGAGAGCCCGAAGTCGGCCACCTTCGCCACGTAGTCCTCGTCGAGGAGGATGTTCGTGGACTTGACGTCGCGGTGGATGATGTTGTCCGAGTACCCCGTGTGGAGGTAATGCAAGCCCCGCGCCGCGCCGATGCATATCTCCAGCCTCTGCTTCCACGACAGGCACGCCGAATTCGCCCCGCCAACGCCAACGCCGCCGTATAGGTGGTTCCTCAGCGGCCCTTTCTCCATGTACTCGTACACTAAGATCATCTCGGATTGCTCGTCGCAGTATCCGACGAGCGCGACCAGATGCCGGTGCCGGATGCGGGACAGGACCACAACCTCGGTCTGGAATTCCGGGAATCCTTGTCTGGATCCGGGCATCCCCCGCTTCACCGCCACTCGCGTGCCGTCGTTCAGCACCCCCTTGTACACCTTCCCGAACCCGCCCAAGCCGATCACGTTCCGCTCGTCGAACCCGCCCGTCGCCGATTTGATCTCGGCGAAGGATATGAGGAGCCCCAGGTTGAGCCTCCCGGCCGTCGACTTGCTCGATAGGCTCACGGAATTCGCGCCTTCCGGCATACTGTACGGCGACCACGACGAGATCGGCGTCGTCTCGCTTTTCGCCGCAGACGTGAGCCGGCACCTTCGGCAGACAAAAATGGCCGCGCCGAGAATTACGGCGACGGCGACGACGGTGAGAACGGAGGCGAGGATAAGCGTCGTACGGAATCTATATCTGTTGTTTCGCCCGCCTGAGTTGTTGTTCACCTTGAAAATCTCCAACCCGTTGAGGAAAGCATTGCGAATTGAGCTCAGCTGCGACATGCCGACGCTGACGTTGATGCTCTCCCCGTCGGCGACGACTACGAAGTCGACGTAGAAGGCCTCGGCGAGTTGATTGGTGAAGATGCTGGGGTTGAGATTCGGAAACGCCGAGAGCCCCATGACGTACACGTTGAATATGAGGCCGAAGTTAACCGACGTGCTCAGCGTCGGCGAGATGAGGTCGCAGAAGTGGGCCCGGACGATGTAGCTGGACCCGGGATCGACGGGGAAGCTCCACGTTAAGTTGGCGTTGAAGTCGGGGTTCGAACTCAGCAGCAGCGGCGACACGGCCACGGTGCGGGCCGTGTCGTAGACGCTCGGTGGGGCGATCTCGGGGGTGCGGCCCTTCGCGGTGTTGTAGTAGATTTTATCAGGGGAAGTGGAGTTGACTAGGGAGAGGTCGGCTTGGAAGAGGAAGGGTTTGTCGGGGACCCACGTCCGCCACAGGGTGTCGTTGGCGGGGGTGACCTCGGGGCCGCCGACGTTGACCCGGTAGAGGGTTCGCAGGGCCTGGCTCGCGAGTTGGCCGCCGAGGGGAGACGTGGAGCCGACCGTGTAGAGGAGGGGGTCGGAGAGGAGCTCGGGGGGAGCGGGGAAGAGCTCGACGGCGGAGACGAAGGCGAGGGAGGAGGGGGGGAGGGGGGAGAAGGAGAGGGCGAGGGAGGGGGGCGCGGCGGGGAGGAGGAACTCGGCGATGGTGAGGTTGGAGGGCGGGGAGAAGGAGGAGAGGAGGGCGAAGCGGTCGAGAGCGGAGACGTCGAAGAGGGCGAGGGAGAGGTTGTGGGAGGGGGAGGTGAAGGGGAGGAAGTGGAGGCGGAGGACGTAAGAGCCCGAGATGGAGACGGGGAGGTCGTAGGAGAAGGGGGAGGTGGAGACTCGAGCGGTGGAGTAGAGAGAGGAGGAGGAGGAGGGGTTGGAGAGGGAGAGGGTGTGGTGGGAGGAGGAGGAGAGGTAGGCGGAGTCGGGGACGAAGGAACGAGGAGGGTCGTCGTGGGAGAGAGTGGTGGAGGAGGAGGCGCCGCAGGAGAGGAAGAGGAAGGAGGAATTTGGGGTGATTGAGGAGGAGAGGGGGAGGAGAGAGAATACTAAGAGCGCTGCGAAGAGTTCAAGTGACTCCATTAGAGAGGAAAAGAGAGAGAGAGAGAGAGAGAGAGAGAGAGAGAGAGAGATCGGAGGGGTATATATATAATAATGGAGGTAGGGGGAGGAAGAAGAGTGTGAGTGGTGAGGGATAAAGAAGAGAGAGAGAGTAGTGATCGAGTGGCCGTGGCCTGTGGGTTGGGTCAGTGGGACCGTAATGCCATGATTGATTGACTTGTGACTGTACTAACAATGATACTATATAAATGGGGGATCAAATTGCCTACGCCCTTGCATGTATGATGTATCCAACACAGGAGATGGCCCAATCGGAGAGTCTCACGTGGCATTCCTCACGGGAGTCACATCAATATTAATTTGCGCATTGGTATTCTATAGATCCGATACTAGAAACATTAATAATAATAAATTGGACTGTTACACTATTAATAATAATTAATTTTTAATTTAAAAAATTATAAAATTAGAATGATAGTAATTATTTAGAATTTAGTGATAGCTTACTGGGAGGGTTAAGTAGATGTTTGATTAAATAGTATGATTTAAATGGCAAAATTGATTAAAATATAGATCTAACAACTAAAAAAATTGATACAAAAAGTTTAAATATTATTAATAATATTTCAACTCAACACTAATAATAATTAATAATATATAATCAATCAAAATATTTTTGTTTGAAAAGAAAAATAGTATGATTTTTATAAACTATGATAGAATACATAAATTCTAAATAGCAATTATAATTAATTGCAATACGCCACACAAGGTTACAACTAAGGGTGGTAAGCGAGCCAGCTCGTGTTCGGCTCAAAATGAGCTCGAGATCGAATCGTTCGTTTAGTAAACGAGCCGAACACGAGCTAAGATTTTCACCTCATTTAGTAAACGAGCCGAACATGAGCTGGGATCAGCTCGCTTGTGTTCGACTCGATAACAGCTTAATCTAGCTCGCTGCTCGCTGTTAGCGAGCCAGCTCGTGTTCGGCTCAAAATGAGCTCGAGATTGAATCGTTCGTTTAGTAAACGAGCCGAACACGAGCCGAGATTTTCACCTCCTTTAGTAAACGAGCGAACACGATGGGATCACTTGTGTTCTACTCGATAACGAATACATGCATATATATATATATATATATATATATAGTCCTATTACTATACTTTTATGAGTATAGAGGCTCTTGTACTCATAAGTTTTTGGCCATTTGATCCACCCTTTAATCATTTTTATCCGTTAGATTATACTATTCAACCAACCACCCACTCAACCCTAGGGGCCCACTATCAACCTAACCGTAATCACTCTTATCCTAGCCTCATATTTTTCATCTCAACGGCCAAAAAGTTATGAGTACGAGGGCTCCAATACTCATAATAGTATAGTGAGTCCGGCTACTATACTGTTATGAGTATAGAGGCTCTTGTACTCATAAGTTTTTGGCCATTTGATCCACCCTTTAATCATTTTTATCCGTTAGATTATACTATTCAACCAACCACCCACTCAACCCTAGGGGGCCCACTATCAACCTAACCGTAATCACTCTTATCCTAGCCTCATATTTTTTCATCTCAACGGCCAAAAAGATATGAGTACGAGGGCTCCAATACTCATAATAGTATAGTGAGTCCGGCTACTATACTTTTATGAGTATAGAGGCTCTTGTACTCATAACTTTTTGGCCATTTGATCCACCCTTTAATCATTTTTATCCGTTATATTATACTATTCAACCAACCACCCACTCAACCCTAGGGGGCCCACTATCAACCTAACCGTAATCACTCTTATCCTAGCCTCATATTTTTTCATCTCAAACTAAAAAGTTATGAGTACGAGGCCTAATACTCATAATAGTATAGTAGCCATGGCCTATATATATATATATATATATATATATATATATATATATATATATATATATATATATATATATATATATATATATAGTCCGACTACTATACTCTTACGAGTATAGAGCTTTTTGTACTCATAAATTTTTTACCATTAGATCCACCCTTTAATCAATTTCATCCGTTGGATTATACTATTCAACTAACTACCCACTCAACCCTAAGGGACACACTATCAACCTAACCGTAACCACTCTCATCCTAACCGCTCATTTTTTTATCTCAACAATGCCTAAAAACTTAGGAGTACAAAAAACTCTATACTCATATAAGTATAGTAGTATATATATATATATATATATATATATATATATATATATATATATATATATATATATATATATATATATATATATATATATATATTTGATTTGATTTTTAGCCCAACCTAACTTATAAAGCCAAACTTAATTATAAAATAATTTATTTTTATGTAAAATTTCAATGTATAATAGGTAAAATTTTATAAATTTATTTTCTATATACACTTTTTCTAATCCTTTTAAATTCTTATTTTGTATTCGGCTTGAGTTCGGCCCGTTAATAAACGAGCCGAACACGAGCCGAACACGAGCCGAACTTTTCGTCTCGATCCTTTAACGAGCTGTGCTCGAGCGACACGAGCCGATCCTAACTCGCTTGTGTTCAACTCGTTGACACCCCTAGCCACAACAGAGGGCGCGATCATGAACAATGGCGGCAACAAGGGCGCCACTACATTCGAGGATAGCGGAGAGGAAGATTATGTCGGGACGAGGACAGCAATTGTAGAGCATACGGTGAAGAAGGCAGAGGGTAAAGAAGAGGGCACTATAGCAAGAGAAGATATAAAGTGTGAAAAAAAAAAAGTAAAGATGGAATAATAAATAAGAAAAAAATGAAATAAAAAAAGAATAATTATTATATTTTTTTTATAGAATGCTACCGCCGGTCACAACCATTCCAAAAAAGGTTAAAAAATAAGATTAAAAAAAATAATAAAAAAATAAAAAATAAATAAATCATTTGAAATTAAGTAATTAACGCAATTTATGCAACTTCTCAAATAATACAATTTAATTTCAAATAGTACAATAAAGTTTCAAATAGTATAATTTTTATTTCTAAACAATCCAAGGGAAAGATCTCCCACGTTAAAGCCGAAGGAGAGGAAGATCAGTGCTGCATTGCTACCGCCGATGTCAACGTAGGTATGGATAAGATAGAGAGTAGGAGTGCGGCGGCGAAGAAGGAAGAAAAAGTAGGCGAGAACGTGAGATGAGTAGTACGAGAGAAGATGGAAGATGAAAAAAAAGAAAGAGAAAGAACTTAAAAAATAATAATAATAATAATTTAATATGGGAGATGAAAAAGAAAAAAGAGCACGAACTAAAAAAAAAGAAATAATAATAATTTGATAAGTTTATTAGATATTCGGATCGAATCAATAAAAAATTAAAAAGTTTAATTTTAGCAAAAATGATTTACACGTGTAGCATTTTTAAAAATTTAATAAATAATAATTTAACAAAAAATGTTTAGATTCAAATTTTAAAATTTAATATATAATAATAATAATAATAATAATAATATTACCATCTCAATAATAATATTGTGGATATGCAATGTAAGGTAACTGTAGCAGCACTGCTTAATTTTATAAGTATCGATAATAATACTCACTAAAAACAAATTGTGGCGAGGAATTTGTGTGAAAGAAGTTGGTCACGGGGTAATGTGATGTGATGAGAAGTTTGGCGAAGTTTGGAAAAGTATTTTGATGCTAGATATATTTTGTTTCGTACATAAATGATAGATTGGAAAAAAGGAAAAGAAAAAAGTGGAATGACTTTTTAAAACTCTGAAGACTTTAGTAATGCTTCGTTTGGTTTAGAATCGAGTAAGGACTAGTTATTTATTTTAATTAAAAAAAAAAAAGATTTTAATTATTGATTCATTAGAAAGATTTCGATTCTTGAAATTGCATTTATTTTTTAAGCCCGAAAAAGAATATTCGACCGACGATAAGAAATACGATAATGATGATAAAAAATAAATGTTATTGTTAAGAGCCATGGGTTAGGGTACTAAAACTAAACCTAATAACTCATTCGAGGTGGATTATTACCTCACCTATTTTTTAACGTTTCGTGATAAAACGTAAGCATATAATTATTCTTCTTAACCCCAACCAAACAAGGGTTTAGGGATAAATAAGTTTAGGGTTAAATTTGGAATAGATAAATTTTGTCTTTGAATTCGAAAATGAAAAAAGTAGTATTTGAATAAATAGAATGGAATAAAAAGAATAGTAGTTAGTTATAAATAAAAAATAATTTTATATTCAAATTTAAATATTTAATTTTATAATTAAAATTTTAAATTTAAATATATAAATTTAAAAATAAAAATTAATTTTTTAAATCTCAAATTCAAAATTTAAAGTTATAAATTTAAAATTTAAAATTTAAATTAAATTTAAAAATATCGAATATCAAATTTTAAATTTAAAAATAATAATTTAAAATTTAATATTAATAATTAATAATTTAAAATTATATGTCTCAATTTTAAGCTTACAAATTTTTAAATTTAAAATATAAATATAAATTATAAATTTAAAAATTAAAATTAAAATTAAAATTAAAATTAAAAATTAAATTGGGGTTGGGATTAATTTTAATCCCACCCCAATTCCATAAGATACAGATTAGTCCCGCCAATTTTAATCTGTAACAATTACATAAAAAGTGTAATTATATTATAATTTAAAATATTAAATATGTGTTTAATAGAGAATAACTTTTTTTTTTTTTTTGAGAGAGATGGATAAAGACGCTACCCGCTTCGTTTATTTCATTTAAAAATAAATTTGACTGTAAATTAATCAAATAAGATTCAATCCGCCTCAATATCAATCATCAAATTTTTCATTGTCATTTAGAGACGATCAGTAATCTATATAGAAATAATGAAAGTTGAAATATGTACGGCATTTTTTTCGCGTTTTGCGGGTCACGTTGTGGGTCCCATAATTTTTTTAACTTTCTCTCTCCACCCCCTCTCTCTCTCTCTAGAGCTTCGGTGGGCCCCCTCCCCACTGGGCTCTCTCTCTCTCTCTCACTCTTTCTCTCTCTCCTCTCCCCACAGCTCTCTCTCTCTCTCCTCCCAAATTTTATATTTTTGTATTTAAATTTTAAATTTAAATATTAATATATAATATTTATTTTAAATTTAAAGTTTTAAAGTTTAAAGTTTTCACTTTTTAAACTCTATAAAATTAATTAATTATTTAAATTTATTAATAATATTATATATAATATAATTAATTAGTTTATTAATAATACATATAATAAATGACACTTCAAACTTTAATTTTTGTTACTTATTTTTATTTAATTTTTCTTATCTCTTTTTAATTTTTTAAAATTTACAATTTTAACTTAAAATAAAAAATTAAAAAATTAAAACTTTTGTTTAAAATATATTAAAAATTACGTAAATTTTTCGCCGCGAAGCGCGAGCATTCACTAGTAGAGAATAAATGTTACGCGGAGATCTTTTTCATGGGACTCTGATGGAGACTTTGCCTAGCCCTAGATCACGCGTGTACCGTGGACCACCTTAAGTAGCATGAATAGCCAAATTTGCGCCCATAGATGCTAGTGCTGAGTTGTTTCGTGTCCATATATACAAGGTACTTCAGTCCCACTCAGTCCAAACGCGTCCGCGTATTTCAATTGTGACTTTTTCAAAAGGGACTATAACTTTTTTTGGATCGAGTTGAGCGGCGGGATGATCCCGCCCGGCATGAATTTGGATCTATACCATGGCGTGTGGGTCCACCTGTTTTGGAGCATAACTTCATGCGATTGTTAGCCCAAATCACCCGTCAATTTTTTTATATATATTTTATTACTTTTAATTAGGGATGCAAACGGATCTGGTGGAGTTCGCTTCGATCCGTCCCGAACGACAAGAATGATAAATAAACGATTCTACAGAACTAGCTTTTTATGATCCTATACGGATTTGGGGCGAAACGGGGAAATTTTTTATCCGCCCGAATCCGCCCGCCCCGAATCCGCCCGAATCCGCCCCGCCCCGAATCCGCCCCGAAATTATTTTTATTTTAAATATATATTTTTAAAAAATAATATGTTTACAAAAAAATTTAAAATACAAGTAAATTAGTAATCTCATTTATAATGTATTTGAAAATTTTTAATTTTATTTTGAATTTTGATCGATATTTTTTATTTTTATAATTAATATTGTTAAAAAATATATATATAATATTATTAAAAATTATTATTTTATATTTTACAAAATATTAATAATTAATAATATTATAATTTTATAAAACGATAAGCATGGATGTATTTTTTAACCCGTCACGATTCCAGGCGTGCGGGTTTTTGCTAATCGGCGGAGGCGGCGGGGCTCCCGCCCCGATCCGCCCGTTTGCATCCCTACTTTTAATCTTATATGAAGAATTTTTACAATTAATGTATAATTTTTTTTATAAATTTATGTTTAATAAATACATTTTAGATGAGTTTTTAAAGAAAATTACAAAAAAAATTGAACAATTTAAATTGTAGGCTGAATTACAAGAAATCCCCAATTCAAATCCGAGTTTTTACTTTTTTTTTGTTGTCGTTGAAAAACCTACACTTGCTCCCTTAAAAAATAAAAAATATTCATTTTGATTCTTGTCGTTAGACGTTGGAATTCCTTTTATGTCCTTATTTTTTATACTGCAAATTTTTCTGAAATCCTCCTCCTGTCTTATCCTTGGCCGCACCGCCTCGCCCTCCACCGCGCCGCCTCGCCCACCTTTCCGTCCATGCCCATTCCGAAGAAAATGTGGGGCAGTTGGGTTATTTTGTCACTGTGTATTTTCTGTGAACATTTTTTTTAAAGAATAAAGTGTAGGTTTTTAAATGATAAGAAGGAAAAATAAAAAATCGGGTATCGACAGAAAGGAGTTTTCAATAATTTAGCCTTAAATTAATGTTTAAAAGAAAAAGTAAAAACATGCATTTTAAAAATATTTGAATAAATAAATGAATAAATGGGCTGTGCAGAGCCATGCCATGCTGGTCTATAAGTGACCATAAGCAGTGGCTAATAGGCCTCGGCCCAACCGAGCCGACCGGTCCGTGGGCCCCTTCTGCTTGAGATCGCAAGATTACAAGCATGCTACGATTTAAAAATACGCGAAAAATATCTCGTTTGTTTCCGTACATAATATTACGTTCCGCATATCACGATGAGTATATTTTCTGCATTTCCACCGGAGAACGCAGAAACATATCTCTATATATTTTTACTACAACTCTATTTTATCTAATAGCGTTAGATAGACATCAATACCAAACTAAGCCTAAGTGGCCTCAACGTTCTAATAGAGAAAACAATTATACAACAAAAAATTGAAATAGTTATGGTTAATTTCATAAAAAATATTATAGTTATCCAAATTGAAAATAAATTCTTAAAAAGCTCAATAAAATTTTCATTTTTTGCCATCATCCATTATTAATTCCATTTTAATTAACATAAAAATTATTTTGTTTGAATATATTATAAATATAATTGAATGTATACCAAAGCCAAGCTAATTAATTACAACAAACTACACTATACAAATAGTAAATAAAAAAATGGGCTATTAATTTAGACGAAGAAGAAATTAGATTCACAAAAAAGTACAAAATATTTTTGGTTTCGGTTAATTACTTATTATGATTAACATAAGACCCAAATGACATTGATAAGAAAATTAAATTTAATTAAAGAATGCCAAAAAAGCACATTCATAAATTGAATTATAAATAAAAATCAAAATATTTTTTAATGAAAAATAAATTTTCTTAGCCCTAATGATACTACAGAATTATTAATAATTAGGTATAACAAAGAATAAATTAGTCCAAATTTCTTCATCATTGTGATGGAGGAAATTTTTTATACAATTATTAATTTATAAGGACAAAAATAGTAGTGACAATTTTGAAAGGGTATCCATAATATTTTATAACTTTTGAGTGGCACATTTGAAATTGCACTATACAGATATGCTCTAGATATGGTTTCAAATGCTAAACAAATATTGTTTTGTTTATGGTTGTATATTTGTGATTTAGTTTAATATTTATAGTACATTAAATACAATTCTCTTTTTTCTTGAAAATATTGTGAATAGTTTACAACTTTGTTTTTAACTTTTTATTGTCGGAATATTTTTTTTTGAAGTATCCTCTAACATATAAGATATGAACTAAAAATTATTATAAAATATATGGAAAAAATTACAAATCAATCAACATATTTAAATATTTTATATATTGTTCATATATGTATAATTTTTCTTTTATAACTCTGAAAATGATGGAAAATCTAATTATTATCGACCAATTTTATACTGTTTTAAATTTTGTGTCATGTAATAATTATAATTTATTAGTCGAATTCGAGCCTATGATTGTTATGTTCAAGGTATATCCAACATGTTATGAGTTATAACTATTACAATTTTTATTTTTTTTCTTCTGAGGGTTAATTGCACTATTAGTTCCTAACATTTTGTCGAATTTTCACTTAGGTTCTTAACCTTTATTTTCTGTATAAAGTCTCAATAGGCTTATATTTGGTCTCAGTTAGGTTCTAATCATTTAACTTCTTATTAATTTTTATAAAATAAACAACATCAACTCTAATAAAGCTCTCACACTACTCATAAAGAATTCAGTTATATTTCAATAGTTTTTGATTGATTCTGACACTATTTTTTTAAAGTTTCTGAAAGTATACGGTAACGTACATGTCCAGGTTCAGAGACTAGATGCTCCAAATAAGGAGGTAGGAATCGTGTACGAGATTGAGGTGGTCGTAGGTGCAGAGAAAGACATTGACAATAGAGAGATTGGGCTTGACGCCGTAGATGCATATGGAAGGTAGGATTTGGCTTGATGTAATGGGCTGCCAAGGGACAACCTAACACGGCCCCTGGCCATGCCGTGCCGTGCCGATTGTACTTTTGGGCTGTACGTCTCTGAGCTTTCTCTTTAATGGGCTGGATGTAGACCCAAGCCAGTCATCATAAAAGACTGCAGCTCGGCCCAATTCCAACCGCAAAATTTTAGTACTACGGCCCGAATTCAACTTATCCCCCGTGCTTAGAGTCTGTTTGCTTCGCCAAAAGTGGAGATGAATGAAGTAGGTTTCGACTGTACATGCTCATTTTTGCCGTTTAGTTTACAGTAACTGCTCATTCCGTTGAAACTCAAACTGCACAAAATAGCATAATTGACTTCAACCCACCTGATGCCAAAATTAATTACGAAAAAAGGTGAGGGAAAAAAAATAATGTATTAATCCATCTCTCACTCCTTTAGTTTTTACTTTTTACGATATTAACTTCTACTAAATAAACAGTAGAACAAAGATAAGCTCAGTTTCAAGGCTATAAAAACAAACAAAATGAAAAAAACTTTCGTATGAACTAGCTCTAGTTTATCTGGAGATCTATTTTAATCTGAACTTCACTTTCCGTAAAACAAACAGACCATCGGCATGCAGATATGCACGCATGCATACAAGCACAAGCACGATCGCAAACACGAATAGTTGTGTCGGTGGTCGCCTGGCGGATTTTCTGCACAACAGATTTGCGACGGTCATCTGACCATTAATTTGTCTAAAGGCAGCTCACTTGTGTCGGCCATTTTGAGTAAAATTTGTTACAATTAATCCAAAACATCAAGGCATGACCTCACCTTTGGCAAATTAAGGGGTTAATTGATACCATTATTAGATGAAAGAAAAAAAAAAATCTCCAAAATAGTGTAGTTTTTTTGTTTTTTTTCCTTCGAAAGTCTATTTCGAATTCCTATTTGAATTATTCAGAGGCAGTTTGGTCTAATGTAATTAGAAATATAGTACTGTAGTTAAACATTTATATAGTTAAAGATACAACAGTTATAACTATATATATATATATATTTTTATAGATAAATAGAATAAAAAAACTCTATAATTATAAATAATTTGTTATAATTTTAATTGTTGCACACGAGGAGCACATGAGGCATTGGGTCGCTTTAACTTGTTTAAAATTAAAATTTGTTATAGTAGAGGTTGACAAAATTTCTCTTACTTTTCAGAGAAAGTGGTAGTATTGCGTTGGGCAGTTGCTCGGTCGTTTTAACTTCGCTGTTACTCCAATTTGGCCTTTTCTTTGCACAAAAATTAAATAGTTATTAATGATTTAAAATTCAAAAAATATTTCCTATCTATTTAAAAGTATTGTGGGGTTGAGGGTTACTGATTCATTTTATTGATTCAACCACTCAGTTGAAAGCTGTCAACATGACATTGTTAATACTTAATTATTATTTTTATACCATATGTAATATAAAATAAAGAAAAAACTTCAAAAATTTCTTATGTGGTTTCACACTTTTTCATTTTAATACCCTGTGGTTTAAAATATATACCTTATGGTTTCTCACTTTATCATTTAAGACTCACGTGGTTTAAAGCAGATCGTTAAGATCGGCTTAACTTTATCACTTTAAGATCCGTATTTCATTCTTTATCACTTTAATATCATATAGTTTAAAAAATCACATGGTACTAACTTAATACAAAATTAAAACCACAGAGTACTAATTTGATACACTTTAAACCACAGGATACTAAAGTGATAATGTGAGAAACCGTAGGGTGTTAGCTTGATACATTTTAAACCACATGGTATTAAAGTGAAAAAAATTAAAATCACAAGAGGAATTTTTGAAGTTTTCTCTAAAATAAATACTAAGTATAGTATTCTACATTGTTTTGAAACATTATTATATTATATAAAATAAAAAATGTATTCAAAGAATACATTTTACTAAAATTTAAAAAAAATAGAAATCCTACGGCCTCTTCTTGTAAAATCGGGTGGGTTTACTAGTTTACCGGTTGAACTACTGATCTGAGCGGATGAAAACAAATTTTTAACTTAGTCCGATTTTTATGGATTGAACTGAATCAGTTTGGGCCCTAAATTTTAAAGCATTGAAAAATATATGAATATGAAGGGCTACAGATATTATATTTGGCATCTTAGTCTGAGACTCTGAAACCATGCTAGCTTCTTAACAGCAGGAGAACGTAGAACAGAAAACGCGTATTAAGTTTGCATTATGACAGGCAGATGCAAGCTATCATTTCTTTAATATTTTATACACCACCCCAGCAATAGATAATACTCAACTAGCTTTATATTTTCAACTCATCTCAACTAAAACTCCCCTCCATAAAAAAAAAAAGAAGAAAAAACAAAGAAAAAAAGACAAGAAAAGAGAATCTAGATGAAATCTGGACCGTCTTGTCTCTTATCCCAGGTTGTCAATCAAGAATCCACCAACCAGCAGGAGAGGAATGGGGTTTGGAAACTCCATAAAACGACTCTTCCACTCCCAAAATTATTTTGGCAACACAACTTCTAAAATATATATAAAAGAACCCAAGTTTCTGGTTAATTACAAATTAACCCAAAACCTGGGAAAAAAGAAGAAACATAAAAATTATGTCTAATCCCAGATTTAACAAATCTATTTTTTATAACTAAAACAAGTATAGAGTTCATACTTGTTTCCTTGTATATACATCAGCTCTGATGTGATACGATGTATGAGAGAATTAGTCTTAATGTTTTTTACGAGGAGGAGGAGGAGGAGGAGGGGAGGAGTTGATGGGGCAGGAAGAGAGTGGGGCTGGGGAGCGGCGGCGGGGAGGGGAGGGAGAAGTCGAAGAGGTCGAAGTCGGAGGAGTCGGGGATGCCGGCGGCGGACCAGAGGCGGGCGGCGGCGGCGCCATGTCCGAGCGCGTCGGCGGCGTCGGCCGGGAGCAGCGGGGCGCGGCAGAGCGGGCAGGTGCCCTGCTCGTGCCCCACCATCCACCTGTCGAGGCACCCCCGGTGGAACACGTGCCTGCAGTTGCTCAGCCTCCGCACCTCCTCCCCGCGCCCCATCTCGCTCAAGCACACGGCGCAGCCCCCCGCCCCCGCCCCCGCCCCCGAGCTCCTCGTAGAGCACCACGGGGAGGAGCTCCTCGATGAGAAGCGCCGGCACCGCCCGGAACTCCGCGCGGCGCAGCTGCAGCGCGAGCCCCCTCTCGGCGGCGGCGGCGGCGGGGTCGGGCCACGGGGAGTCCGGGTCGAGCAGGTCGCCGAGGCCGAGGGCGCCCAGCGCCCACGCCAGCGCGCGGCGCACGAAGCCGAGGAGGAGCACCAAGTGCAGGAACAGCTTCGGGAGAAGCACTTCTGAGTACCCCACGGGAAAACCCATTCCTTCCACACTTCTACTACTACTACTACTACTACCACCACCACCCACAACACTGCTGCTTTTGTGCTTTTGCTATATGGTGTCTACATGTGTGTACATAACTATATATATATATATAGTTATATAGGAATGAGAAAGGGAGAGGGGGGACGCGGAAGGAGCATGTGGATGGAGGAGACCACTCCGTTCCCTCTTGTGATGTCGTATTTAATAAAGGGTAAAAAAAAAAAAAAAAAAAAAAAAAAAAGGGGGGGATGGTCGAAGGAAGGTGCGCCCCTCCCCGCGCGAACTAACACACGCATTCGATGGCTGCTTTTCCTTCTTTTTTACTTTACTGTGGTGTGCAGCACCACCAGCATCATCATCATCATCTCGTGGGCCCTCGTGGTTTGGAGTCTTTGGGCTCTTATTAATATTATTATATATACTTCTCTCCCTTCTTATTTGTGAATAAAGAATAGCTAAAATAATGCATAAATAAATAAATAAATAAATAAATGCATTTTGGGTTCCACTATTCAGGTCTTTATATAAGATTATTTTTATTTTAGCATTTAATCTTTTAATTTATTTGTTTTCAGTAATTTACTAGTTCTTCGAATATTAAATTTATATTATTTCAGTATTTATTTTTGGTCTTTCAATAATTGAATTTTGATCAGAGATTTTTTGCGAATAAGTTAGTGTATAATTAGCTAACATATTAGTAGCACATTGCACCATTTAGTATGTAGTTATTAGTGTATAACTAACATATTAATAGCATATTGCACCATTTTCTCTCAAAAAAAAAAAAAAAAGTTTGGTCATTACGCGTATGAAAAAAGCTCCTTCAATTTTTTGGCGCATTGATTTTTATTTTTTGGTTTTTTTTCTCTTCTTTCAGTAGATCGTTCTAGTGGTGGTTTGGGGGGACAATCCGAGACTCGAGCCAAAATGGTGGGTCAAAAGGTTCAACAATTAACATCGTAGTTCTAAAGTTAGCTAGTGTTTCATGTTATACTCTTTTTTTTCTTTTTTTTTTTTTTCTCTTTTTTCAAGAGAGAAATATTTTTCACTTTTGCTATTTAATTTATCCTTCTTATCAATAAAATAAGCAGCACACTATCCCAAAAAAAATCTCTAAAAAAAATATAATTTTATACTTTTTAAATATATATTTTATAGTTTTTAAATGAACTAAACACATGCATGCACCTTTAATTACTCTTACTTGTTAAGAGAGACGTGCCGTGGGGGCCTTAATGCCTCAGTAGTTGTTATCACTCAATTTATCCGTACAAGCTACGAAGCTTAAAACTCTAGAAACTACTTAAATTCCTCTCTCTCTCTCTCTCTCTCTTCCTCTCTCTCTCTCTCTCTCCCTCTCTCAATTTACGAAGAAACAACAAATTAAACATAAAAATGTCATAATTGGGCGTGAGTTGGGAGAGTCTTCTGACTTTTCTCTCGCATATTTTCCATAATTTTTATGTAGAAAATAGTAGCATTTAATTAAAGATCTTTATATCACACGAAAGTCTGAAATTATAATATGAGTACGACTACAATACTATAAAGAGCACGGAGCACTTGCGTCACTAAATAAAAAATTACTTTACTCAACTCATCCATCCAGTCTAATCGGTCCGATTACAAATAAATAAATAAATAAATAATTACCATCTTTCCTTCTTCCTTCGCCTCTGCGGCCAACGAGATTGAGTTTCAGCGGTTGTTGAATACTTAAATAAGTGTTGATAAATTAGCAGCATTCTTTTTTGTTATAGCGACACTTTTTAACTGTTACTATATACCTAGCGACCCCACATATAGCAACACTTTTTACAGGTATCGGTAATTTAGCCAGCAGTACTTTTTTTGACATATACCAATATTTAAAAGTGACGTTATATACCATTTTTGTTGTACTGTCTCTCTGTCTATTTATGTATATAATTTTTATATAAAATTCTATATTACTTTCGATTAAAATCATGGAATCATTATAATGGTTTTAATTTCTTGAGCTCTTCGCCATCTCATATGGAACAATTTGATTGGTTTAGCAGAGCTATAATACTATTGAGAGTATAAAAAAAAATAGTATTTAATATCAACTCTTTAGCTATTAGATATCTATGATTTAATAAGGGTAGGTGGAATAGCATTAACAAGATAACCAAAACAATAATAGTAAATACTATTTATTTACGATTAATAGTAGTCTAACTCGGCTTCATATTAATTTATCATATATATATATACAACATGCGTGCACAGTATACTTATTGTACGAAAAAAACTCTTTTCTCTATCAGTACAATTTGTTCTCCAAATTTTGATTTAACAGAAAACAAAATTATAAATATATTTAACACTTTTCTCATATGCATGATAATTAATTTGAATGCTATATAAAATTAACATAAGGTGATGAAAGATAAAGATGATCTAATCCAAATATGCGCTAAATTTTTTCATAAAAGAACTTAAAATATAAAATCAACTTGACTTTACTTATACCGACCGTCCCTAGAGCAAGTGATAAATTGCTTGGTAGTTGGTATCCGAAACCCTAGTTCGAATCCTAGTTGATTCACATTTCTAGATAAATTTATTTCTAAATGAAATAAACGAAGCAGGTAACGTGCTTCCTATCTCTAAAAAAAAACTTGTCTTTACTGTTGAACTTTCATATATTTCTATTTTGTACACATATAAAATTGAGTAATGTTATTTGCATACCTAAAAATATGTATTCATTTAAGCACTAATGTTTGAGTAAAGTTATTATGCTATTGAAAATATAAGATAGTGTTTTCGATTTTTTAATTCTAGTGGGACCACTCAATCCTAGAGGAACTACTATCATTCTAATCGTACAATTTTTTATTTAAAGGTTAAAAAATCGAAAGCACCAACTTTCTTATACTTCCGATAGTATAGTAGCTCAACACCTCACCGTTTGGTTCGGGGTTAAGGAAAAACTAGTTATTCTAGAAATAATGTTAAGTTCAGGGTTAAGGTGGGGTTAGAGTATTTTTGAATAAAATAGTAAAAAATAGTGTTTGGTTGGAGTAGGTGGGATAAGAAGCATAGTAAATTATTATGAATTAAAAATAATGTTTGGTTGGAATTTGGTGGGATTAAGTAGGGTTAGCTAAACCGGAATAACCCATTTAAGATGGAATTAGCTAACCCCATCTATTTTTGAGAGTGTTTGAAAATAATACGGAGGTTAAGAAATTATTTTACGCTTTAACCCCCGACCAAATAATAGCCTACTAGTGTTTTATATTTATCCTAACAATTATTTTCTAATATTAAAAATTTAAACTTTATTTAAAATTTTATATTGAGTGACGTAACATGTGCACTATTTTTAACCTCTACAGATAACTTTTGTACAAAAATTATGTTCAAAAATATTTTAAAAAAAAAAAAATGTTCAAAAGAAAATGCTGTCTGTTGCTCCGGACAGGTGGGGGGAGTCCAGCCGTCAGAATCGTGAGGTACAAGACTGCCTCGCAATTATGCGAAGTCTAGACTCCAACATATATAGCTGACAGCTAGCTCGCATCTTGTTCCGGGAATTCGTATATGTGATTGCACGGATTAAGTACCGATTCTAAATTTGTTAAATAAAGTTGGCCAAAAGTGATCAATAAATAATAACCTATAATAACTCAACTTAAGTTTAGTGATGTTGCTGGTAAAAAAAATATACTTTTTTTTTTATAGAACTTATTCATTGCTACTGAGAAATAAGATTTTAAGATAAGTATATTTTACACACGGAATAATTTATTTTATTCTAAAATAATAATAATTTGAATGCTGAATTTGGATTGTAATATTTGAAATCTGATCACATTCTACATATGTTGAAAACTATAACTTATTTAGTAAATTAACAAATTATACTGGATGAGATAATTATGTATCTAAATAATGTCTTAACGTTTATCTGTTAATAATAAAATTAGTTTTGTAAGTAACATTATTACGGTTGATATTTATATTTGGTTAAAATACATAAAATCTTTCTACAAATATCAATTTTTACTTTTTTTTCATTACTTTTAAAAATTTATATTTATTTTCTTCAAATTTTAGAGACGTTTTTAAAAAGTTATGGCGTTAATGGAGACGGCAAAATAATAAAAAAAAAATCTTGCTTAATATATAATTTTTTTTTTATATACTTCTATCATTTTTATTAGAAATGAGGGGAATAGCAAGACTAAATATAGCAACTTAAAATTTTGAAAGAATAAAATATATATTTTTAAAAATCAGGAAAAAGTAAAAAAAAAAAAAAACAAAAAAATATATTTTTTAGGAAAATTTTCTTTACTTTAGCCCTAATATTTTACAAACCAGTATGCATTTTTTTTTTCTTCCCCCCATTATGTGAAAGATTTTATTTTTTTATCACTTTTTTTGTTAGATTTTATTAGACTTTATTATAATTTAAAACTTGTTAAAATTTCTTGCGAGCCCAATAATTATTAATGGGCCTTGCTTGAGAGTCCAACTAAAATTTTCATATGTAAAATTTTAGTCTCACATTGAAAACGAAAAAAATGTTATCGATATTTATATATGTCTTTATTCTCAAGCTAATTGCTTGAAAGAAAATCAGAATTATACTCTCGTTTAAACGTACGCACGACACGAGTACTTTGCTGGATCTGAAATTGTTGGGTTCGTCTTACGCCACCTTGGAATCGTGCCGACAGAACACTTTGCTGGATCTGAAGTTGTTGGGTTCGTCTTGCGCTACCTTGGAATCGTGCCGCATGACGTGGTCATTGTATCGTTTGAAATAATTGCTGGAAGCACATGTCTTATCTAAACTTTTTATTATAATAAATGAACGGAAAAATTTTCCCAACAATTTTTTACTGCAGAATCATGGGAAAGAAGATTTGGTTTTTAGACCAACTCCAAAGTTTTAGAAAAGCAGAGGGAAGGAAAAGTATTTAATGAGTTTGATTTAGAGGAATAAATGCAATTATATGAGTTAAAGTCAGTCCAGGTGTGGCAGGCTCCTCCAGCAAAGTGTATGGGCAACAATGCTGGAGAGGACTGCAAGCCCAGATTCTGTGTTGCAATCCAACATTTGCTGGCCTTCACATGTGCCCCAAATTTACGTGCTCTGTTTGTTTTCTGCACAGAAGCACATGGATCCTACAGCGCAAATTGCCACAATTTAGCCAACCAAAGTTTTGCTTCACATGTATTTTTTTGAGGTTGTCGCCACCAACGTGAGTTCTATTTGGGCAAAAATTTTACGAGCATAGTGTCCAAACAAGATCATTTGGGAGACTTTCCGGATGGGCGCCGCATGGCTGGCATCAGGGACGAAGCCAGAAATTAAAATTTGAGGGAGCCAAGATTTAGATTTGATAGATAAAAAAATCAACCTCGGATAGTAAAAAAAAAAAGATTTGTCGGATTTACTGACCAGTTATTACTATAACAATAACTATAATATGCTTAAAGGTGAATAAGACGGAAAGAGTGGAGGGAAAATGACCAAAAAATTCGAAAAAAAATTGAGACACAAATAATTTGGCCCTCTAAAATTAAAATTTATAATATTTTAATTTTTATTATAAAAAATTTTTATGTAATTTTAAAAAATTTAGGAGGGCTATGGTCACTGTGGGCTCCTCAATGGCTTCGCAGGCGAGCGTGCTCCATACGCATGAGAGGGAAGGAAGAAAGAAAATTTTGGTACATCCTGTTTTTTTTAAGAGAGGGAGAGGAAGAAGCAGAGCAAGAGAAAGGGAGGGTGAGATAGTCGCGCGACTCGCCCCTCAGCGCCCATCCGGATAGCCTCCTCTATTTGGTATTGAAGCCTATCTGATATTAGTAGACAAAACCAAATACAAGCAAAAATATATAAAAAATATATTTTTATATTTTTTAATTAGAGCTTAGAAAATATATAATAATTAGTTTATTATGAAATGTAAAAAATAATAGTATGTACGAAAATAAATATATATATTTTTTATTGTACTTTCTCACTGCATACTATACAAACTCTGGATAAACGGAAACAAGTGACAAAAAGATTTCATATAATTTGGCATAACATGTATGTTTCTATTAAGACTTGAGTCGTGAATGTTTCTAGCTACCATTTGTACCATCATCAATTTCAATATTCCACTACTTTAATTCCTTTGAGATTGTGAACTTTGATTAATGGTACCCTGAATATCATAAACCGGCTCTTTAATTATCTGAAAGGACAAAAAAAGAAGGAAAAAGATTGGATTGTTTTGATTGTAAACAATGCCAGTCAAACAAAATTCCAAGAAGGCCTAACTTGCAAGGACCAGGCTGAAAATTCTGACTGGAAAAATCAGATATATGCCAGTAAAGTTATCCGCATATTGCGTCAGGCTAATACTATAAAAGACAGAAAATTGATAAAAATAAAAATTTTTATTTTTTTTAACTTATTATAAATATTAATAAATACAAATAGTATTAAAAAAATGAGCATGAAAAATTCTTATTTTTTTTATAAAAATAATTTATTTAAATGACGGTAAATTATGTGAATGAATTAATTGAAAAACGAGCGGATGAAAAGATAAAGTATTAGAGGGAGATGAGGAGCAAGAAGGCCAAGCATCACTTATTTACACATCTATATACATATTGCTTTATACATGCTCTTCAGTCCTAGAAACACCCACCCGACACCTCTTCCGCCCAAAACAGAAAAGGTAAATGCGTACATAACTGACTTAAACAATACATTAATTTGTATTGATTGCCTAATGTTCTTAAAATTTTGATTTTAGTATTCAATTACTTATTTTAATAAATTGATAGTTACAAAAATTATACAAAACATACTATTAACTAAATCTGTAAAAATAAACAATGTAATTAAAACTTTAAAAAATTAACTAGTTAAATCAAAATAATCTATAGTCTTCTTGTTTTTAACCCCAAAAAAAAAAAAAAAAATCCATTAGGTACTCTTGGATATCAACCAATACAGTTTTGAGACCCAGATAAGTAAATACCTGATAATAATTTTTTGGGAAAATTTCAAGAATTCCCACCGTGGTTTCGTGTTTCTCACTTTCTGTGCGTTTAAAACGTATCAATTCGCCCCCCTATGGTTTCGTTTTTTATTTTTTTGTTATCAATTTTGTTATTTTTTTTTTTAAATCAAATGACAAAGTTAAAATTAAGGGGTACTAAAGTGAATATTCGTGAGTATTTGAAGTTTTTTGTATATAATTTAAAAAAATATTAACAAAAAAGTTTAAAAAAAGATAAAAACGAAACCAGAGGGAAGTAAATTGATACGTTTTAATTCACAAAATACTAAAATGAGAATAGACAAAACCATAAGGGGAATTTTTAAAGTTTTTCCTAATTTTTTTATACGTGTCACTACAAAACTCATCTAATATATATATATATATTTTCTTCTTCTTTCTGATGCTGCTGTATATTGGATGCGCGCACCTGACGCAGGCACGAATTCAAACCCAAAAGCTGACCAATTATGACTTCTAATTTGTCCGTCGTGTCATCTCGCATGGCACCATCCTTCTTTCCCAACTACTAAAGCATTCCCTTATTATAAAATAGAATTTAACTTAGATTGGATTTGAAAGAAACCAAATAACCACCCAAACATACACGCTTTCTGATGACTCCATCATTCTATTACTATAAATTTTCACATTCCCTTCATTTTCTTCACCACCTAACCAACTCTTTTCTTTCGATTATTTCTCTTTACACCAGTTTGGTATTGAGGATCATCTAAATACTTTCTTATTTTCTAATAAAAAAGTGCAGAAGATATATTAATTTGAGCAATACTTCAATACACTATAAGTATTAAAATTAAATTCTTAATTAGTAAAGGGTATAATTGGATTTTACATAAAGTAACTTATTAAATTGGTTACCAATTTGAATTAGTCAGTATGACAATATTGGAAAAAAAATTAGTAGTATATACTAAATTTGTCAGCATCTTTTATTTAGGTTTGTTATTTATTAAATTAGATAATACCCAATTTGTTAGGTATCAAATGAAAAAAATATTAAATTTAAATTTAAGTTTTGAAGTTGGTATTGTAATATAAAATTTTAATTTCAAAATTTATATTAAATTTTAAAATTTTGAATCTAAATTGTACTTTTAATGTGAAAACCAAATTTTAATTTTTGATTTAAATTAATATTTTGAATTTGAACTGAAAGTTTTATTTAAATTTGTGTCTTATATTTAAAAATTGAATTTGATTTATAATTAAGTTTGTTATGTTGTTTTGTATTTAAATTTATAATTTAGTTGTAATTTGAATTCCAACTATTGTCGTACGTATTTGAGAAGGTTATAGAATTTTTTAGTTGGATAAAACTGGCTTTGTAGACCAAAATATATTTCTATGACCAAAATACCCTTTTAAATAGGTAACTGGTGAATGCTACCCATGTCTAAATGGTAAGTCGTTTCTAGAATCATATTACATCTCAACCATCTATGCAAAAAAAATAAATGGTCAAGATTTACATAGAATTTAATTTTAATATTTATGATGTATTGAAGTATTACTCTATTAATTTATGCACAATTTTATAACATTTACAGAAACAAAAGGACTATATTCTTATCCCAAATTTATTCTAATTTTTGTGACTTCATCTGTATACTTTTCACTCGTATATATATTATTATTTCGTATAACATGACTATTTTACAAGGTACTGTAGGTTTTTGATCTTTCGATGAAGATTCGTAGAATTATAATAATAATGACCTTTTAAAATTGACTGGGTATGATTTAAAGCGTGCAATTGTTCACGTGCGTGAACTACGTAACTTAAATAGCCACGTACTTTTCTGAGGCGAATTAATTAAGATCGAAGCATGACCATGCCCATTCCTTTTCTCAGCAGTAGGTACTGAATCCGTGTCATGAGTAAACAGTAGGATTAGGACATTAGCCGGCAAACCCACGTGGAGTGCCGTTCTTAATCGTCTTACACCATACCTGACGAGGAATGTGGATTAAACAAAGTCCCTCAATGCTCTGCATGCATCTGCTCAGGGACGAAGCCAGAAATTAAAATTCGGGGGACCAAATTTAAATTTGATAGGAAAAAAAATCGCCGAATCAATAGTAAAAAAAAAAATTTGTCAGATTCACTGATCAGTTATTACTAGCAAGTGTGAGAATTGAAGGAAAAAGATCAAAAAATTCGAAAAAAAATTAAGACAAATTTTATTAAAAAAATTAATATGGTGCCACCTAAAATTAAAATCTATAATATTTTAATTTTTATTATAAATGATCTTTATGTAATTTTAAAAAATTAAGGGGGGCCATGGGACCCTAAAAAAATTAATTTGGTCCATAAAATTAAAATCTATAATATTTTAATTTTTATTATAAAGAATCTTTATGTAATTTAAAAAAATTGAGGAGGGGTCATGGCCACTGTGGGCCATTCAATGGCTCCGTCCCTGCATCTGCTTATGTTGATCCCGTATCTAATAAGTAATCTAGCTAGAGATCTTTGTATATTTAGTAACCTTGGTGTTTTTTTTTAACATTATCAGCGATTTAACAATCATTTTGTAGGAATTAGAATAATCAATGCCCGTGTAGTGTGTCAATTTTAGAAACGATCGATATGAGCTACAAATATATTTATTATGGTCAACTTAATCTTTTATTTGAGTGTTAGATAAGCGTGGGAGAGAGATTATTGGCTCGTGACTCAATAAGTCGTTTTCATGGTTGTGTCATTGTGTTTGTAGGGTAAGGAGTAGTTATCTCTCTCTAGGTCCATTTTATTTGTCTTTTCTTTTTGTTCTTTTTTTTTTTTGTCTCAAGGGGCTTAATCGGAAAACGTATCTTAGTAATAGTTAAATGTTATCATAGAACGAATTTATGTAATTTCAATATAGTTTATGTTAGAACTAAAACCGAGAAGATCTAGTTCGTCGGATGCGAAATAAAGCACGCAATATTTACGTGGTTCGGCCATCGGTCTACATCCACGGACGAAGACGGAGCAAAAATCTTCATTAGAATCAAAGTGGTGTACAAAATATGCCTCTCTCACAAAATTCTAATCCCAAAAATACACCCATATTCCCTCTCTCATCTTTCGCACTAAATCAATAGCAGAAATGGTATATTTATAATAGTGGCTAAATCCTAATACAATCAGGAATACAAACCCACTAAGATTAGGAATATCTCAATAAAATTAGGCATAATCTAAACTTAACTTAATGGGATAATCAAAACAGAATAGAGATAGAAAATCTTGCGGTACTAGAATTCGAGACATATCTAACAGTTTATTGCAAGTAAATCATGTAAGATCCATTTAATCTTAAAAGAGCTGTAAATGATATTTTATTTGAATTCATGCGGTATATATTTAAAGTTTGTTCTGAAGTTTTCAACATAAAGATGAGTATCAGTCGATTTAGTTCAGTTTTATGTGCAATTTGATTTGATTTGATTTGATTTGAAAAGTTAAATAGGGACAAAACAGAGTAAACCAAATGGCAGTCACCTCTAGTTCAATGTATGCAAAATGCTGGGCCCAAAAATATAGTACAATTATGGGTTTGAAGTGGGGGTTCTCAGAGGTGGAAAGTTGATGCATGAGTTTCACACGTAATGTACTAGTGAATTATGTGTGCTCAGTTCTCGCGTTATTGCTAGCATAATACAAATTCTTTTGAACACGAGATAAAAGTGAGAAAAAAAAAAAGAAGAAAAAGACAAAGATGCTATAGTACGAATCCATGAACTAATTTGGCAAACTCATGATATATTCAATGTTTGGACAAAGAACCCTAGTCCTAGTAAAGTGGAGAGACTGTTACCTTTCCCCAACATTCACTATTTTCGCCTCAACGCACATGTTGATTCGGCAGCTCACTTTTGATCTAGAGAAAACAAGTCTTTAGTGGCTATCATCGTTGTCGTAATCTAAGATCGATGCTCGGGTTCGAATCCGGGATGTGTCTTTAGCAGGAGTATTCAGGATAAAGTTATCTACCGCGCGCCTATTGGGCCTTCTCAAAAGACGATTGGATTTCCGGGCCTTGTTGTGTGGATTGGAGGCCTAAGTTCGTTCGTTAACGCAATTATTGGCCTATTCAGTATAATGCCCTGGTTATATTCCAAAGACACAATTATTTTTACTATGTTTTATCAATCTTTATTAAGAGATACGGATAAAATAATATAAAAAAATAGTAAGATGAATCTTCATTATAGATTCATTAAAGACTTCTATTAAATTATTTTTAATTATTTTTTTGTAATGTTGATGTAATTTGTTATTTGCTCTGTTATTTTCAATTAATATTTTGTTATCATGTTGAAAACTATGCCTAGGCCCTACGGGCCTCCTCAAAATAAGATATGGATTTCTGGGCCATATTGCGTGGGTTAGAGGGCCAAGTCTGCTATATCAGCGAAATTATCGGCCCATTAACTCCTCTGGGTTGAGGAATAGACTCTTCCCATATGGCACCAATGCCGACCTAGTTATACTGGCTAGATAATATATTTAAAAGTAAGGGTAAATAAATCGTGTTACCATCTATCAAACTTTTGATAATAATACATAGTATTCATACCGATCGTCTCTAGAGCAAGTGGCAAAGGACTTGGTGGTTGGTACCCGAGACTTGAGTTCGAATCCTATTTGATTCACATTTCTAGCTAAGTTTATTACTTAACGAAATAAAACGAAACGGGTAGTGTGTTATCTATTTTTTTAAAAAAATGCATATTCGTGGTAAACCTATATTTTGTTTTTTTCCATTAAAACTATCCAAAAATCTGAATTAATTAATAGTTAAATTTAACTTCAAATTATAATTCAAACTGCACATTTAAATTCATAATTTGGATTTAAATATTAACAGTCACTACAACAAAATAGTATTTTAGCGGCGATTATTTTTCAAATTAGCGGCAATTACAATTGCCGCTAAATAGTTTAGCGACAATTTTAACAATTGCCGCTGTTGGCAGGGTCGCTAAAAGTTTTAGCGACATTTATTCCGGTTGGTAAAAACCTAAATAAATGCCGCTAAATCCTACCCAATAACAACAATTATAAATGCCATCATAATTAATTATAATTGCCACTAAAAGTAGACTAAATAATTACTAAATAAAACTTATAGCGGCAATTGCAATATATATTAAAACACTTAAATCCACAATTAAATATTTCAATAAATTGAAATTAGAAAACATGCATTACCAAAAAGCAATCATAATTTGCAACAAATCACAGTTTCAATATTAAAAATAAATTTCATACATGAGTTTCAACTACAAAATGCTTGTTTGAATTCTAGCCAAACAATAAATTCTAAATGATGTTAAACATCTATTATCGCGAAAAAATTCCAAACGACGGCGTGAGAGCTCTAATGAGTTCGGACTTTAGTTTAGACGTTCAGCGGCTCCTCTTCACCATCCATCTCCCTTAAAGCAGTCCAATCTTGCGGCTCTGCAAAAAATTATGAAGCATAACATTCAGGACGGAGAAAATATCAAACACTTGAGTTGAACCACGTATCCCGGATGAAATGAGCTGCCTGGTTGATGGCGTGAATGATAAATTAATAATGTTAAATTACTTGATTTGGGGCGATCTGCGATGACCATTAGACGCCTCTGCAAGATTGAGGCCATGAAAAGGAATATGGAGTACATGCCGAACATGACGGTGATGGGGAATGCATTCACCTTCAAAAACAGGACGAGACAATATTAGCCTCTTTGAGGAAGTACACTTTGCACCTTCAAAAACAGGACATTTAAGGCTAGTTTGTCTCATGATTTGTAACGATCCTCCAAATTTATTTTTTGCTAATGTGGAAATAATAAGGTAGAATTAAACAGACAAAGAAAACAAATCAAAATTACTCCATATACTAGACTAGGTCCTTGGACTTTCACATGTCGTGATCGAATGCGGAGTCTACTTTACAAATATCTCATTAATCACATAATAATGATTAACCCTGTGTGATTTATACTTCAACATCAATGAGTTCCACTTAATGTCGTAGAAAATTACCAGTTGTTGTGACAGAACTTCTGTTTTTTGAATCATATGATATGATCAAACTTAACTGTTCAATTTTTTGGGAAACAAATCTTCAAATAATGCAGGTTAATTCATCAATAAACTTAAGCCTAAGTTGAGCCCCCTTATTGAACTTTGACAGAGACATTATAATGAAACTAACCAAGATTAGAAGCCCGGCCAACATGCCATAATTGGCAAAAGATGATGCTTCCCTTGGCATGGACGGCGTTCACCACCTTCTTCCATGCCTCTATCTGCTCTCTCGTGTAAATCCCAGGGCAATGAGGAAACCTTCATGAAGCAGAAGAGTTCGCATAAGCATCTCAATTTGATTTGTCTGACTAATCACATTAATGGAACTTCAAAAATGAAAAAAAAAAAGCTGTTTCACAGATTTTCTAAAAAGGAAAGGTGAAGGATCTTACTGGTAGTTAGAAATTGCCGAATAAGAAATTTAGTCACAATTTGCTACTCGAGGATCCTTTGGTAGACCAAAAACTCATTTTTAACATCAAAAAATGCAATCAAAAGGCTAATTTTCAATCCAGACTCAATTCACACAAATTGAAAGTTCTAGTATTTCTCTTTTCCCTTCTTTTTTCTAAATCTGCAGTCCATGCAGCAGGTGCTGCTGCTGCCTGGCAGCAGCAGCAGTCAGCTGCTGCTGGTGCTGCAGCAGCAGCAGCATACTGCTGCTGCTGGAGGAATTTCCTGCAATAGCAGCAGCAGGGGAGGGGAATAGAGACGGAAGAAAGAGAAGGAAGAGAAAGGAGAAGAAAAGGAAAGAGGGACGAAGGAAAAGAAAGAGAAGGGAAGGAGAAACTAAGAGAATTCACATTCTTTTCCAACTTCTTCTTCTTCTCCTTCTTCTTCTTCTTTCTTTTTCTTTTACTTGCTCTCTTTCTTTGATGAAATCTGAGAGAGAGGGAGAGAGAGAAAGAGGATAAGAGAAGAGAAAAATCTCTTCTCTTTCTCTCTGTTAGTGGAAATCCACTAAGAAGGCCATCTTGCAACTTAACCCAATATAATTGCCAATTGCAAAATTAGTCCTTCATAAACAAGTAGCCCAATAGAAATTTGAGAGAAAATGGACAAAGAAATCCCAGAACTGCAGTTATAAACAGGGAAAAATGTTGAAAAATAAAAGAATATATACTTTGTAGACCTTTTTATGCAATGCGTGAACAAACGATAGATAATTGTAAAGCAGGTAAAACATTTGCTATGTTCTACATCTTAGATGCAATATAAGTTGTCGTATATTGGCTATGTGTTGTCCTAATTAAGAGTAATAAGAATTCTAAACTTCAGAATTCTCTGCAAAATACAAATACTTGAACAAGGTTACCTGTTCACAGCAGAGGAAGAATAACCGGTTTTCCTTAGAAAGTATGGTATCTGGACTTTTGCAGCCATTGCATATGATAAATTTAAGAATAACTGAAGCAATACAAAAGAAATTCTCAATTTGCATTCTCAGCTTCTATTAATAAAGCAGTAAAATGCCCACAAAATTTAGCAAAGCCAGAATACCTGTAGCACAAGAGCACCATTCCGAACATTCAATTGATTAGCAATCAAATCTGGGGCAATTTCCACATTTAAACCAGCACGAACAACCTTACAAGAATTGCAGGAGGGAATGAAAATATAAGTGTCAAGCTAAAATATTTCCAGCAATAAAAACAGCAAAGAAAATTAGATAAACAGAGTGAATTAGCTAGATTGTCAATAGAACTAGTCAATAGCTAATATGAGGATAATTAACAAGTAAATCAAGTTTATGTAGATCTAAGTTGGTTGCATGATTTCTCTAATCTAAAGTAAAGGATCTATACTAAGCGGAATGCACCAAATGAAGTAAGGCTTCTACACTTGATTTCTCTAATTTGTTCTGTTAAAAACAAGGATTGAAACTTGAGATATCGCCAAATAGCTAAAATCGGACATGGACCAGAGCTATAAAGCATCATTGTGTTGAGTTAAAGCGTACGTGATCGGAATCCATGACGTATAGGGGTGATATACGTTATACGTATGCTTTTCGAGCTTGAACAGATACTCGTACCACACGTAACCAACCTGAAGAAACAAATTGTTGATTCGTCAATGAAAATTTGAAGTGTCATCAACAAGAAATAACAGTTAGGATTAGTACCAGTAGGCAAATTGTGGCAATGGATGATTTGATCAGTGCTTGAAGCGAAACTCTGGTTTTTTCCAGTTTCTCCATCCACCTCTCGACCTTATATCAGCAAACAATCAAAAATGAATTAGTCGAGTTCGTTGTTTTTGGTTTGAGAAATGTTCCTGAAATGGAATTTGAGATTCATTACAATTTACTGCCGGAGTACAAATCAGTCATTTACATAAATCGATTTAAGCGTTCGTACGCTTAATCCGACAAAATCCCACGTAATAACTTAAAATCTTTTAAAAATTTGAATCGAATTTGCAAATTTATACAAAGAGTTCCCAAACATTAATGAAAAACATGTTGAAAACTCACCGTCAGATGATAATAGGCATAAATCATTCCCACGATCCATATATACCGATCGAGCCCCGACCGGAAATGCCATTCATGCATGGGTGGATATGGTTCGCTTACGTCCGGATCATTATAAGCTGCATTTGTTTGACAATAAATCAAACAAAAAAGTAAAGAAACCATGGAAGAAACAAAAAAAAAAAGAAGAAAGGTTTGTAAGAACTGACCTAGAAGGAAAGCGAATGGGCTCCACACGAAGTCAAAGACATTAGGGACTTCCCACACAATAACAATGACCGAAAAGCAAGCAACAATTTGAACCGCGATGACCCAGCCATGTTTATTGTACTTGTTAAAGAGGCCAAGCGCGCAATACACCAATAGAGTGAAGAAGGTGTGCATTGGGCAGATGTAGTATAACATGTAATGGTTGTCGAGAGCAATGCAGCAAAACACAACGAAGAAATTGAGCCTCCACATCATCTGTTCGAACACAAAGGAACCGCCATTCGCAAAGGCAATTTCAAAAGGCCAAAATGCAGAAAAAGCAGGGCGCCAGGCGAGCGTATATACGTGTAGATAGTATTTTAACTGAGCTCTAGATTTTGTAATAGAATAGTAGAAGGTATGGTTTATACTACTAGTGTTTCTAACTCATCATTTGATGTTAGAATCGTAGAAAATTGTAAAACTCACTTCTTCGAGGGATTCGAGTTGCTTAGATGTTCCAACAGCTCAGAATAAAGCCATGCTACAATTACAGGCAAAAGTGAAAGATGTAATGAAACCTGCTACAAAGGGCATTTCATCTTAGAATCAGAAAATATCTAAATCAAATGAAAAAAATAAACCACTTTTAGCAACATTTATTCATCAATATACATAGCCAGAACCAAAAGAAATGCATTAAAGATCCAGAAAAGATACCATTGAATCCAATGAATCTCAGTAACAAAACCCAAAATCAGAAAACTTTGATTCTGGGATTATGAACTTCCTTTTTAAATAGAATCTTGTTAAAAGTATTATAAGCAGATAGTGAATTTATTAAGCTCAAAATTAACATATGCAAAATCATATAAAAAAGACCACTGTAAGTACTAATATAGTTAAGCAAGTACTTAGACCATTTGTGTTTTATACATCTTGAAGTATATTTGCAAACTAATGATTTCAGATACTCCAAAGAAGTCAATAAACCTTAATGCATAGATACCAGGCCAAATACATAAACAGTCTGTGCTTCATATAGCTTGAAACATCATTCACAAAATCATGATTCCGATGCACCAAAGAGTCAAGAAACTCTAAATTACTCATATACTCACCAAACACCTATACAATTTGCATTTTATACAGCTCAAAATATCATTGTCAAGTGATGATTCCAAATACTCCAAGAAGCCAAGGAACCATTGAACTACTGTAGTGCTAATATTACTTGACTTCATACTTCAATTCCATCAAGTTCAAATCAAACACAATGTAAAATTACATAGTAAAATCAAAATTGTCGAAGTACATGTGCCCTAAACTTTAGGCACGGATGTACCCGAACTAAGCTTTTTTTTTCTTTACTAAATTTCATTAAGGTCATCAATTTTGAGTCAGTGAACCAATCAACCGATGACATTCAATAAGCAAATGATGAGCAATCATATAGTAAGGCATTAAACCAAAGTCACAAGGTACATGCAAAAAGAAATTAGGATATTAATCAAAATACTCACCAAGATGGTTTCAAATTGGACGCGATGAACAACAAGTAGCCACTGGTGCCAAGCACGAGCACTCTCTTCGACCCCAAAACCCTAACCACAGCAGAGGCCACAACCGAGAACAGAGTAAACGAGAGGTACAGAATCCCCAGAGAAATCGTTCCCAGATCCTCCTCCTACACAGGACACCCAACTACACACATCAACAACAACACGAATCCATTTGGAAACCCTAAGAGAGGCGAGAAGAGCGCTCACGGTGGTCTCCAGATTCTGGGCAGCGCCATAGGCGGAGAAGACGAAGAGGAAAGCGGAGCTAAGTATGTGCACATACCGGGCGTGGTTCCGTCGAATTGTCGCCCTAGACGAGGATCCCGCCTCGTTCTCCACGTCGACGACCAAGGGCGCGGCCTCCTCTGCCATGGCTACACCTCGGAGAGCTCCCTCTCTCTCTCTGAGCGGCGCCTTCACGAGGATCCTCCGCCCGATCTTCGCCGCCGCCGCCGCCGCCTCCTCCTCCGCCGCCGCCTCCGACGAGACGTCGCTGGTGACGGCGACCTGGCACGCGACGCACCTTCGAGAAGCGGCGACGTGGGGGAAGGGAGGGATCGGAGGGCACCAAAGAGAAGGAGAGGGAGGAGAGATCGGGCGCCGGTGCACGCGGGGTCGACGACGATTTAGGAAGAGAGATCAGAGAGGTGAAGGAGAGGGATGAGAGAGGAGAGGGAGGAGAGAGGAGAGGTGAAGGAGAGGGAGAGGGAGAGGGGATGGGCTGAGGTGATCGAGGACGCAGGGTGTTCGATCGGGTGGGTTGGGTTAGGGTTGAGTTTAAGTTAAGAATTATTATATTTATTTAATAAATAAATATTAGTAAGTTAAAGATATATATTTGAACATAATTGTCGCTAAAAGTAAAATAAAATAACAGTAATAGCGGCCGTTTTATAATCACCGCTAAATAATTGCCACAAAAAGTCTCTTTTGGTGTAGTGAGTCAGAGAGAGAGAGAGAGAGAGAGAGAGAGAGAGAGAGAGAGAGAGAGAGGGATATGCCTAGTGAACATTTAAATTATCAAACTGAACACTTATTAAATTCATAATAGTCAAAGAGACAAACTTGAACATTTGGATCGGCTAGTTCAAAGATTACAATAAAGAGATGATGGTAAATCTAGTACTAAAAATGAAATTGCATATTCATCTCCACATAGATGATGGAGCAACAAGGAATAGAGAGACAAGCTAGACAAAGAAAATATAGTTGCAAATAAAAAAAATGAAAAACATGGAGGAAAGATATGAAATAATCGTTGTACTCTAAAAGCTTAAGCTGTTAGAGAACGGTACGTGTTTAAATATTTTTATAATTTAACACTCTCCCTCATGTTTGTGTAAGCTGTTACAGAACGGTGTTTAAACATTTTTACATTTAACACTCCCCTCGCGTCTGGACTCGAGACTTATTGGTTAGCCCATGACGTGGGTTTGAATTAAATAGAAGAAAATTAATATGCTATGAGTCTGACGTGACTCAAACTCAGGACCTCCTGCTTAGAGTACAACGGTTGTTTCACAAAAAAGTCTTCTCCATCAACCCGTAGGAGAGGCAGTATAATATGACGAGTTAATTGTTTGAGTTTTACCAGAAGTCTAAAATATATATCAGAGTTGCACCGCATAATTAATATTAATAATTTAAATGGAAATCAAATTATGTTCTTGGGATTTACTCATTGACATGATGGTTTAAAAAATTAAAACTTTTGTTTCACAAGGATGGATTTTATTGATTATTATTATATACTTTAGGTGATGCATGTATAACATAGAAGGCCACATTGATTTAGTAAATTCGAATCCAAAAGTAAAATTCTACTAATAATTTTTAGAAAAAATTTCCTCTTCGAAAGCTAATATTTACATAAATACTCCTCTCTATATGAAAAACTTTAAAAAGTAACTATTAAAATAATTTTTGGTTAAAATTTTAATTAACGGAACTATATACCCATTTTACTCTTATTATCTCAATTGCTCTTATAAAATTTTCAAAGAAAAAAATTACTCAATGCCCTTCTAAAAGTATATATTTTCACTAATAACCCTATATAAATTGAAATATCATAAATGCCACTCTAATTTTGAAAAACTTTCAAAACTACCTTTATATGTAATTTCCCGTTCACGCTAAAATAAATGGTAAGCAAATTCCTATTATACCCTTTGTTCTACTTTTCATCAATGCCCTCTGAGTTTTAACTCATAAATATATATACTTATTAGTGAATTAATTATATTATTTGAAAAATGTTAAACAAAATGCTATGGAAGTTCTTTAATTAGATGCTAATAAGTAATTTCATAAAAAATATTAATAAATTTTTTTAAATTATTAATAAAAAATCAATTTCTGAATAATTATAGAATGTTATGAAAAAATTACAAAAAGATTTTAAATAAATACAGCTATATTTTTTATCATAGAAAATATATGAAGCACTTTCAATAATAAACTATTTTGAAATAGCTCTTCAACTTTATTAAATATTTTCTCACCCTCTTCTCTTTTATTTGCTTTGATTTATTTCAAGCGTTAAAATGGGAATTTTGTAAATTTAAATAATAATTGTATCACTTTATGCTTGATTGGCTGGTTTTCTGAAAATTTAAAAACTTATAATAAATGAACAACTTAATTTTGACAAATTTGTCAATTATATAAACCAAAGAAAAGTTTAAAAAATGTATGGGCCTATTTCACAATAATCTACATTTGAGGGGTCTTATAGACATTATTTCTATCAGTTAATAGGGAAGTAAATAATGGCTATACCACTATGAGATTCAAAATAAGGGAAAAAAATAGTCAATTTATATTTAATATATTTTTATGACCTAGGATGAAATACTATCAATAGCTCTAAAAATTTGGTGCTATTTAGTATTGATCCTTGGAATAAAAAATATACGGTTATGATGATGTGGACCATCTAGAATAGAGTAAGTTGTCGGTTTAATAGTATAATCTAACGGATAAAAATAGTCAAAGAGTTAAATCTAATCAGAAAACTTGATATCACTAAACGTAGTCTTATCGATAGTATATATCCTGAGAACTCTATTTTTATATAATAAAAAAACTACCTTAAAACTATATATATAAACTTATGGTGGTCAAGGGTGAGGGTAAATTTAAAATAAAATATGTATTTAAAGGGGCATTTGTGATATTAGTAAGGGTATAATATATATATATATATATATATATATATGATATTTTTAAGTTTCGAGGAGTATAAATGAAATTAGCCCTAATTTTTATATATCCGCTCGATTTTCTCCGCTGAACTCTTATCCATTTATAAATTCCCCCTCCTCTCTCCTCCCTCTTCTTCAAACACCCCTCTCTCTCTCTCTCTCTCTCTCTCCTTCGCTCTTTCTTTCGCTCTCTCTCCCTGCAACGAGCCAACGACTCAACCAAGGAGGAAAGAGTTCGAGGAAGTATTAGAAGAAAATGTGGGCGACGTGCCGACCGACCCTGGTGAGCAACGACAAGACCTTGGCCGTGGTGACCTTCGCCGACGGCCACCGCATCAACACGACCGTCACCCACTCTGCCGTCGTCGTCGCCGACTGGATCAACCAAACCGTCCAAGACTGCACCAACGGCGGCCCCTACATCGTCGGCATGGAGGTCGCCTGCCAACGGAACGGCAACATCGTTCTCGTCCAGTTCAGCGTCTGCGACCGCTGTCTCATCTACCAGCTGCTGCACCGCGGCAAAGACCACCCCCCTCCCGCCGAGTTCTTCGAGTTTCTTGTCGACGAGCGGTTCTACTTCGTCGGGGCCGGCGTGGAGGAGGTCGCCTACGGGCTGCAGAGGGAGCACGGCTTCTCACCGAGCAATGTGCTGGACCTGGGGGACGTGGCGGCAGTAAGGCTGAGCCGGGAGGATCTGCAGCGGGCCGGGCTGGAGCGGCTGGCGAAGGAGGTGATGCGGGTGGAGATGGACACGCCGGCGGAAGTGCGGATGAGCGAATGGTGGCGGCGAGACCTGAGCCAGGAGCAGATCGCCTGCGCGTGCGCCGACGCCGCCGCCTCCTTCGCGATCGGGAGCATACTGCTACGTTTAGGAGTTCCATCCATTTCTTGATCATCACGTTTCTTGGTCGAGTTGGAGAACATGCACGATCTTGCTGATATGTTGGGTGTTTGTGTTCTTGATTGTTTTTTTCTTCTCTACTGTACAGATGATCATAAAAAGTGTATTGGTGTAAACATGCATACATATATACTCTATCTGCAGTACGTAGTGGTTTCAATTCTTTAATGATAGATGAGCAACAGTACTTTTTGTCAAATTGGAGAATGGTATTCGACGAAATTTACGGTCCCGTATTCGCCTTAGTTACAATCTTTCATCTTCAATTTCCCAAAGATTACAATTAATTAGCTTCATTTGATGTGGTTGCTTTTCTTTTCTTTTTTTTTTTTTCATTTTGTGTAAACTATTAATTTCTTATAATTTCTTCTCCACTTTTCTATATGTTCATTTTAATTTTAATTTAAATTTTCAGTTGAACTTCTAACAAAAATTTAAGACATACAATATAATTTACAATTTGAATTTAAAGTTTAAGTTATAGTTTATAGCGGGAATTAAATTCAAAAATAAAAGTTCAACACAATATTTAATTAGAACATTAATTCAAATTTAAGAAAAACCATATTTGAAGGAATAAGGAATGGAAAGGCAAACTAGGTAGATGAAGAAAATATAGTTGCAGATGAAAATACGGAGGAAAGCAGATTGTATATGGATTATATATCGCGGAATTCATATCCATATTTATATATCGTTATGTCTGATTGAGAACCAAATGTTAATCAAATATCAAAATTTAATTCATATATATTAAAAATAAATTCAGATATTGGCTGGATATCATGCAAATATATACAGATATTAATCATATATATAATAAATATAGAACTAAAAATTTGTCAATGTCAATATATGTTTAAAATTTTTAATTTAATAAAATTAAAAAAATTAAAAATAAGAATTTTAAGAAAATAATGTAAAATATATTGCTAGGATTCGTTCACATTGGAACTTATCTTGAATATTTCTAATCTATATGAAATAAAAAATAAATATTTATAATTATCTGTTATATTTCTAGTCTAAATAGGATAAGAAATAAATCTAAGTACAGATAAATCCTAACTTGTTTAAATCTCTATCTATGTGAGATTTAGTTAGAATATGATTCCTTTATGACTTATAAATATATGAGGTATTGACCATATACGACATACGTAAAATAACAAAAAATTAGAATCATCTCTCGACAAAAATTTTCACCCTAGGAATTTGGACGGTGTGTGGCGATCGATTCTAGTAGCCGGATTGCAACGAGCAAGAATTACGTATGTACAAAAAACAGGGAGACAGAGACAGGACGTTGCCAACGTCCTATCGAGTTCGTAAAACAAGACGAGACGTTGGCGGATTATCGACGGATTATCGAGTTCGTAAAATAAGACAAGATTCTATCCTGATAATCGTAATACATTCCGCACAAAAGAGACATGCGATTTTCACAAATTAATTTATTTGAATATTTTGATTATTTTATCCAACATATATGAACTACGTTCGAATCCAAAAATTCTAATACATATATATAGCTAATAATTTTAATTTTAATTTATATATATCCGATCGATTTTAATTCTCCGCTGAACTCTTATATCCATTATAAATCCCCCTCCTCTCTCCTTTCTCTTCTTCTATCACTGATCTCTCTCTCACTCTCTTTCTTTCGCTCTCTCTCTCCCTGCAAAGATCCAACGAGACTCAAACAAGGAGGAGGCAAGAATCGACGAAAATGTCGGCGAGGTGCGGACCGCTCCTGGTGAACAACGACAGGACCTTGGCCGAGGTGACCTTCGCTGATGTCTGTCACATCTACACGACCGTCACCCACTCCGTCGACGTCGTCGCCGACTGGATCAACGACACTGTCCAAAGCTGCACCGACAACCGCCCCTCCGCCCGACGCCACATCGTCGGCCTGGAGGCCGCCCGACACCCGAATGGCAGCATCGTCCTCCTCCAGCTCTGTGCCGGCTTCCGCTGCCTCATCTACCAGCTGAGGCACCGCGACCGCGGCACTAACCCCCCTCACCGGCTCTACGCATTCCTTGTCGACGTGCGGTTCTCCTTCGTCGGGGTCGGCGTGGAGTTGGTCGTCTTAGGGCTGCGGAGGGAGTACGGCATCACGGTGAGGAATACGACGGACCTGGGGAAAGCGGCGGCAAGAACGCGGGGTCGCGAGGATCTGCGGCGGGCCGGGGTGGAGCTGCTGGCGAGGGAGGTGATGTGGCTGGAGATGGACACGCCGGCGGAAGTGCGGACGAGCGAGTGGTGGCGGCGAGACCTGAGCCAGGAGCAGATTGCCTGCGCGTGCGCCGACACCTTCGTCTCCTTCCAGCTCGGGTGCATACTGTTATGTTAGGAGTTCCATCACGTACGTTTCTTGGTCGACTTGGAGAACATGCATGCATGGCCTTGATGATATGCTGTGTGTTTGCGTTCTTGGTTGTTTTCTTTTTTCCCCCCTTGGTTCTCCACTGTAAAGATGATCATGAAAACTAAGTTTAATTAGTATTAATTGCGAAGTGTAAACATGCATATATTTACTATGCGGTAGGGGTTTCTTCTATAATGATATATAGTAATATAGATGAATAACACTTTTGATCAAGTTGGAGAATGTTATTCGAGGATATTTATGGACCCATATACATTCACCTCATTAACATAGAATTTAGAGCATGTTTAGTCAATTTGAAAATAATCTACAAAATAAAAAAAATGAGAGTTAGGGATTAAAAATATGAAATCTATGAATTTGACTTTTTTAATCAAATTGTGGTGGTGTTTCTTTATTTCGTATAATTTGAAATGCAAGTAGAACAATTTTCTCTACTTATGTTATTAAAATAAAATCTAGTAGAGTTTTGAAATGTAATCTTAAAATAATTATGTTAAAATTGAATCAAATTGGATCAAACTCAAATTAAAATAAAATAAAGTACATTTGTAAATATAAAATATATATGTTTATAAAAGGACAATCATGCATTCACTACAAAAAACTTGTATTTAAGAACACTTTAAATGATATTTAGCGACGCTTTAAAGCGTCGGCAAAAATAATCCTAACGTTTGTAAAAACATCGTGTAAAAAGTCGTTAAATAAATATATCGAAATAAATATACCGACGTTTTAATATAGCGTCGAAAAATTTATATAAATATTTGATAATTGATAAAAATATATTTATTGGCGACGCTTAATCATAATGTCGGTAAATACTAAATACTAAAGACGCTAGAAGAAAGCGTCGTTTGACGCTAGAAGAAAGCGTCGTTTAAAAAACATCGTCTAAAATATATTTTGTTATAGTGATTTGCCCTTAAATAGTTAATTTTTGAATTGGAGAGATTTGGTTTAACATTGTTAAAAAGTTTCAGACAAAATTGTCAAAAGAATATATATATATATATATATATATATATATATATATATATATATATATATATATATATATATATATATATATATATATATATATAGAGAGAGAGAGAGAGAGAGAGAGAGAGAGAGAGAGAGAGAGAGAGAGAGAGAGAGAGAGAGAGAGAGAGAGAGAGAGAGAGAGACATCTCTTGTAATGATGAATCAAATTGATCTTGCCATGCGAGAGAATTTGAGATTAGATGAATATAAGAATAAACATATATCTTTAACAAAAACAATAATTAACTAATCGATATACGTTTGTTTGGCTTATGTACGGCCTTCAAATTCTTCATCCAAATTCTTCAATATTATATATATGTAGATTAGATCAGATTGGTTATATTATCTACTACATTAAAAGTGTCTTACGAAACAAAACACGAAGCAACTAACAAGGTCTATTCTAAACTTGTAGGTTCTGTGCTGCAAACCGATTAGTTAAAAGAAACCAAACTAATTGCACATCTCATCTAGAGATGATCAAATGGATCGGATATGGGTCGTGTACATTCCTATCATATCCATATTATTATGTCGAATTTGGTTCCGAATTTAAATATTAATTAGACACCAAAACTTATCCACATCAGATAATAATAGGTTCAGATATCGATCAAATATCAAATAGATGTACATATGAATTAGATAAATAATAAGAGAAATGATTCGGTACTTTTTATATAAAAAAATAAAAGAATCTTAATCGTTGATTGCTAGAGGGTAAAAATAAATTTTAAATATTTAGCAGGTAAAGGAATTATTTTATTCAAAAACTTAGTTTGGTAATTAAACAGTACAATATTCAAAAAAAACTTTTAATTGAGATCCTTAATTTACTCATTAATTTGCACTAATTTAGGAAATTAATTAATTATAACCAAATTTATTCATTAATTAGGCATTAATTTAGGCATCTAGTTTAAATGTTTTAGTGTTTCTAAAATTATGTATTAATTTAAATAATAGGAATTTTAGAAATAGTTTTATTTTTAAATACGATGAATTTATATTTTAAATATTAAATTTTAAATTTAAAAGTGAAATTTAAATTAGAGAAATTTTGTATTACTATTTAAAAAATTTGTTATGTTAATAAATATTTTAATTCTACATATTTAATATGTTTAACAAACTTTTAAATTCCTATAGTTTAGACATTAATTTTGTATCACTTATTTAAAAAAGTTTGAATGTAGGTTAAAAAATTTATAATTTAAATGTATTTAATATGTTAAAAAAAATTTAGAATTGTTCTACTTTAGACATTAATTTTGTATGACTATTTAAAAACATTTGTAATGTTGTTAAATATTTAAATTTAATATATTTAATATGTTTAACAAAATTATGAATTCATCTTAGTCATTATTTTTGTATACTAATTTTAAAAATTTAATTATGGACAAATATTTAAATTCAACATATTTAATATGTTTAGAAAAATTTAAGAATTTTTCTAATTTAGGTACTAAATCTTTATTACTATTTAAAAATTTTAATGTAGATATATAATTGATTAGAAATATATATAGGATAAGGGTATAATTCAAATTTATTTTTATAATAGAATTGTATAAAGAAAATTAATTCAAATTTTAGTAGTAAAAATTGATTTTTTTAAATAATAAGATCATGTATTGTAATTTAAAATATATATAAGCCGAAAATAAAATAAATTTAAAGTTTAGAACATATAATGTATAGAGAAACCTGCAATAGATCTAAATAATTTAGTGCAATTTAAACTTATTAATAAATAAATTTAGACTGTATAATTTAAATTTTAAGTTTATAATAAATTTCTACCATAGATTTTTACTAGAGTGAACAAAATTTATTTTGAGGATATCTAGGATATTTGTATATTTTATCTATTTGATCAATCTAATTAATTTGATTTATTAAATTGATTTTTACTCTTATCTTTAAAATTTTTTAATTTTTAGTTGATTTGAAATAATGCCACACATCTTTTCTATTCGAATATTATTTTCTGATCCATTAGCCATCGCAAATATCAACAAGTTATTACTATCAAAACTAAAAAAATTAATATCCTACATTTTGATAAAATTTGAAAATTCTCAAATCAAACTAGAAAAAATTAACTAACGAATTAAATCACAAAATAATTTAAATTTCATTCTTATTTTATTAAAAAAAATAGAAAGCAATAGGTATGGAAATAAATTTAAATGCATAGTTTTCTTAAAATTAAACTCATTTGAAATATTAAACAAATAAACAAAGAGAAACGAAAATTTAAAAGATCGTATTGTCAAATAATTTGAAATTTTCAAAATGCCCAATTATGAAAGGAAAGGAAAGGAAAGATAAAGAGAGAAAAAGGAAACAACGAGAAAATAAAAATTTTGAAAATATAATAAAAATAAAATGACTAAATTGCACATGTATTAAAAAACTAAAATATCTCTCTTTAAGGAACCTGGTAATCGGTACATTTTCCAAAGCAGATCATAATTTAAAAAAAATTAAATCGGGCGGTTGAATAAGCGCGCGTGAATAAACGGTAACAAAAAAAAAAATATATATAGAAACAGTACTCAAATAATAAATATATAAAAGTAAAAAAAAAATAAAAAAATTATCAATATATATTTACATTTTCTAAATATATTAAGAAAATTTTTTGAAAATGAAAACAAATTCGAAATTTTTAAAAATAATGTGGAATACGAACTCCAAAAGTACGTTTCAGATTGAAAAATAGCCAATCTAGTTTTGGTTTGGATTATCCCAATCCAAATTGGAATCCGGAAAAAAAGAAGAAGCAAATCCTTGTTCAAATCTGAAAAAAAAAAAAAAATTTAATTAAAAAAATAAAATTCGAATCCCAAATCCTTTTAGTAAATTCTAATTCATGTCGGATAACTCTCGGAATCGGAGTTTTGATAATATATATATATCAGGAGATCAATTTTCGCTAGTGATCTCTTACCCCGTATAAGTTCCGCTCCTCCCCCCTCCCTCTCTCTCCCTCTCGCTTTCTTTCGTTCCGTGACCGAAGAATTATTATTATTATTCCGGAAGAAGGAGAAGAAAATGTTGGCGACGTGCCGACCAATCCTGGTGAACAACGACATCACCTTGGCCGAGGTGACCTTCACCGATGCCCACCGCATCTCCACGACCGTCACCCACTCCGCGGCCATCGTCGCCGACTGGATCAACGAAACCGTCCAAAGCTGCAGCAGCGGCGGCGGCCCCTGCCAACGCCACCTCGTCGGTCTGGAGGTCGCCTGCCAGCCGAACGGCAACATCGTGCTCCTCCAGCTCTGCGCCAGCAACCGCTGCCTCATCTACCAGCTGCTGCACCGCGACCGCGGCACCAACCCCCCTCGCGAGCTCTTCGCGTTCCTCGATGACGCCCGGTTCTTCTTCGTCGGGGCCGGCGTGGAGGTGGTCGCCTACGCGCTGCAGAGGGAGCACGGCTTCTCGGTGAGGAATACGGCGGACCTCGGCGACGCGGCGGCGTCGAGGCTGGGACGGGAGGATCTGCAGCCGGCCGGGCTGGAGCGGCTGGCGAGGGAGGTGATGCGGGTGGAGATGGACACGCCGGCGGAACTGCGGAGGAGCGAGTGGTGGCGGCGTGTCCTGAGTCAGGAGCAGATCGCCTGCGCGTGCGCCGACGCCTTCGTCTCGTTCGAGCTCGGGACGATCCTCTTCCCTATAAAACCAAATTAAAAACTGAATTAACGATTGATAAGTTGAACGGTAGAATATTTTAGAATTAGTTGGATTTAGATTTTTTTTATTATTTTAGCCTTTTATTAGTTGTTACCCTGCTGCTGCTGGATGGGTTGATGGTTGTTAGGAAGCAGATTGAGACACTTTTAAATACGTTTATGAATGCGCAGTTTAAATTAATGTGACCGATAGCTAAATTATCCTTTTTCTATTTTTTTTAACTTTCAACTTAATTTCCTTTTTTTTTTTTTTTTTTTTTTTTTTGTCTTCTAACTCAATTTTTCTCTCTAATCTTTATTCTTTGTCGATTTTTTTTCCATAAAATTTAATTATATTTTAAATATGAAATTGATCGCTTATCAGATGATAAGTATAGTATTGAAGTTTAGAATTTTCTAAATTACAAATTATTTTAAATCAGTTATCCAACTATTCAAAATTTATTTTTATTATCCAACATTTTGTATATTAGATTTAAGTTAGTTAATGATACTTTGATTTCAAATTTTGAATATATTATTTAGTTATACATATTTAATTAAATTAGTATAGTTTATATAATTTTTGCAATTAAATTTAGTAAAATAACTAACTAAGTTAAATTTCATCAATCTCTTTATTTTTTATTGTACAATATATCTAATTCATCAATATTATAAAACTAAAATTTATATTTAATACATATAATTTAAACTATTTAAAAATAATATATAAATAAATAAATATATTTTTAATTTTTATAATAAGTGAGAAAAAAATAGATTAAATTAAAAAATATATAAGCTTTATTCTTCAGTCCGTCACCTGAGAGAATGAAAACTTAAAATAAATTTTTTTTTCTTTAAAAAGATAGGACCCATCCATACCGCATGGGCCTCACAACGACCCCAACCCCTCCACAAGAATTGCAAACTCCGGAAAATTCTAAAAGGCAATGAGTATATTGATGACGTGGCGTAACAAATCAATTAAATAATTTTTTTAAAAATTTATGTTGCATCATGTCTATAAAAAAATATTATTTTTGTACTTTCGTTTGAAAATTTGAAAAAAAAAGAAATATAATTGGTTTGTTATTGATGACGTGGTGTAAGTATGATAGTATAGAATTCTGTTATATGTAACTGATTATTATATCGATCATATAGATGTCTAAACTTTCAATTTGTTTATGTAGCCACATTTGATTGGATATCTAATTTTTTTTTATTTTTCAATTTTCAAATTAATCAGGTATTAATAAGTTAAACAAAACTTCCATACTTTGTTTTGTTTTTTTTTTTTAAAGTTCAAATACAACTATTGTTTTTTGCTTTTTTTTCTTTTGCCTTTCGAACTTTATAAAACTATATGCTACGTAATAACAAAATGATTGTATAATTAATAATTTTAATTGCAAAGAAAAGTTCATTGAACTGTATTTTTTGTCAAAATTAAAAATTCATTTCCTTATTTTGGAAATGAGCTAAAGTTTTGGGGGCTTCTATAAATTTTACCCTTATTTTTTTAACCTTAATTTCATATAATTTGAAATCCTGGAAGGACTTTCCTCTTGCTTAGATTAACTCCATGTAATTTCATTTTAAATTTAACTTATAAATCCAAATTCAGAATTTATATTCAATATCAAATTTTGGATTAAAATTTAATTCAAATTTTAAATTTATATTAAAATTTAAATTTAAATATCTAAATTGAAATTAAATTTGTATTTTGAATTTAAATTTTGATTTACAATGATAAATATGTAAGTAAATTAAATTTTTGACGATGGAGATCTTCTTGAAAATTGTATGTTCGACCGCTTGCATTACCTTTTATAATCCTAATAATTTAGATGAGATAACTAAGCAAGCTAAACGTAGTAATTACGTAACTTCTATTAAATATCGATAAATATCAACATCCTATATAAGGGGATAAGAGGTTAGGGGGTTAATTAATCCCTCCTACCCCAAACATAATTTTTGAGGGTAGGTTATAACTAACTCCTTCCAAAATGGGTTATCCCATAATAGGAGTGGGATTAGTGAAACCCACTCCTATTTAATTTATATATATAAATAAATATAAATTTTAAATTTTAAATGTTAAAATTAATATTTATTTTTAAAAAATTAAAATTTTATTTTTTTTAATTATTTAGATTTTAAGTTTTACATTTTAGATTTGTAACTTAAGATTTGATTTAAAATTTAAAATTTAAAAGTTATGATTTTAAAATTTTAAATTTAAGACTCAAGATATAAATTTTAATTTTTAATTATAAATTATTATTTTTAATTATTAATTAAAATTTTAAATTTGTTATTTTGTATTTGTAATTTTATATTTGTTGGATTTGATTTAAATTTTAAAATTAAAAGTTATAACTTTAAATTTTTAAATTTGAGATTTAAAAAAAATATAGATTTTAATTTTGAGTTTTTTAATTGTAAAAATTATCTATTTAAATTTGAAATTTGAAATATAAAATAAAAGAATTTGAATTCAAATATAATAATTAGCTTAATATTATTATTTTCTATTTTTAACTACCCACTATTATTATTATTCACCTTATCTAACCAAACATTATTTTTTTTCTTAATTCTAAAAACAACTCAATTATCATCCAAACATAAAATTAGTATATTCCAAGCTTAACCCTAGACTTAAGCCTATCACTGAAATAACTAATTTTTATTTAACTCTCGAACAAAAAAAAATAAAAAAAAATAATGTCAAATATGAACATGAATAAATATGAATATCAATATGAATTCCAACATTATCATACATATTGAAAAAATAGCTAATCCTGCTTCAATTTTGATAAGCCTAATCCAGATCACAATCTGAATCCGAGTAAAAATAGAAAATCAGAATCCAAATTCGAAAAAGATTCGAATTCATAAATCGAAATGTATATCCGGATTTTACGGTAGATTCTAATTCGCATCTGACAATTTTTGTATTCAGAGTTGGGTTGATGGTATCGTTATATATATTTATGTATATGAGTAATGCTTCTATTTATTTATTTATTTATTTTTTTGTTATTTATTTTTTTGTTACCGTGGGTTCAAGGGCTCAGATTTAATTTTTTTTAAATTGTGACCTCGAGAGGTACTGGTTACCGGGTATCTTAAAAAAGAATATTTTTGTCTTTTAATATATAGGCAATTTAGTCATTTTATATTTACTATATTTTCAAAATTTTTATTTCCTCTTTGTTTCCTTTTTCTCTCTTTCTATCTTTCCTTTCATAATTTGCCATTTCATATAAGGAAGATTTCAAATAGTAATATAAATTTCCTCTAATTTAAATTTTACTTTTAAATTTAAAATTTAATATTATATTCAAATTTATATTTTAAAAATTTAAGTTTCATATAAATACTTTGAAATATGGTAAACAGAATTAATTATTTGAATTCTGATCTTCTGGTTTAGGTTTTGGTTTTGGATTTCAAAAAATTGGTCAATTTTGAATTTGGATATGGATTTTTAAAATCCGTCGAGTTCGAAATAAGTTTTATGATTATTAGTCAGATTCGATTTCAAATTCCTGACTATTTTTTTTCTCACCAATAATTCTAATCTTTTTAATTTATATGTTTAAAATATTTATTAGCTCTAACAGTTAAATTATCATTTTGTTTAAAATATTTATTTTCTTTACTTGTTTCAAATTGTTCTTAATGTTATTCGGTTCAACAGGTTAAAATCAGATTCTTCATAGAATAAGTTAAAATCTGATCAGTCAAATCAATCGGTTCAATCTAGTTTTTAAATTATTGAATTTAAATTTAAATAGTAATATGAAATTTCTCTAGAGAAATTTAGTTATAGAAATCTTACTCTCTAAAAGTTTTTTATACACTACTTTTTAAACTGATGCGAATAAATTGTATTTTAAATATTGGTAGAAATTTAGTTTTTAAATAGTAATATAAAATTCCTCTAATTTAAATTTTGCTTTTAAAATGGAAGTATTTAATTTTTAAAATTTAAATTCATCGTATTTAGAAATAAAACTATTTCTAAAATCCTATAATTTAAATTAATGCATAATTTTAGCAATTCCTAAACATTTAAAGTAGATTCCTAAATTAATGCCTAATAATTACATAAATTTAGTTAATCAATTAATTTTCTAAATTAGTGCTAATTAATGTATAAATTTAGCTACTCAATTGAAAGTTTCTTTAAATATGTATTGTTTAATTTCCCAAACTCATTTTGAATAAAATAATTTTTAAAATTATTAAAATTATATTTTTACTCACGGTTAAAATTTATTTTATTTTATTTTTTTAAAAAAAGTACCGAATCATTTCTCTACTATGTATATTCCCAACTCGATCTCTCCTCGCTCTGCTTCTGACGCCTCTCTCCCTCGCTCCTTCTTTCGCCCTCTCTCCGCAAAGAAGAAAATGTCGGCAACGTCGCAACCGAAGGACGAGGAGAAAATGTCGGCAACGTTGCAACCGAAGAAGGAGAAGAAAATGTCGGCGACGAGCGAACCGTTCCTGACGGACGACGACAGGACCTTGACCGAGGTGACCTTTGCCCGTGCCCACCGCATCTCCACGACCGTCACCCACTCCCACGACGTTGTCGAAAGATGGATCGGCCAAGCGGTCGGAGGCTCCGGCGGCGGCAGCTCCAAGCCTGACGAACGCCCCATCGTCGGTCTGGAGGTCGCCTGTCGGCCGAACGGCAACATCGTGCTCCTCCAGCTCTGCGTCAGCAACCGCTGCCTCATCTACCAGCTGCTGCACCGCGACACCTGCCCGGCTTACAAGCTCTTTGGGTTCCTCAGCAGCACCCGGTTCTGCTTCGTCTGGGCCGGCGTGGAGGTGGTGGCCTTTGGGCTGGGGAGGGAGCACGGCTTCTTTCTGAGGACTACGGCGGACCTCGGCGACGCGGCGGCGACGAGGCTGGGCCGGGAGGATCTGCGGCGGGCGGGGCTGGAGCGGCTCGCGAGGGAGGTGATGCGGGTGGAGATGGACACGCCGGCGGAAGTGCGGAGGAGCGAGTGGTGGCGGCGAGACCTGAGCCATGAGCAGATCGCCTGCGCGTGCGCCCGCGCCTTCGCCTCCTACGAGCTCGGGAGGATACTCTTAAAATAAATAAAGTTAAAATCAAATTAAGCAACAGATGATCAGCGTAGTTAGATTTATTTTATTTTATTTGTTATTAAAAAGAATTTTTCATTAGCCTTTTAACTAGTTGTTTGTTAGTCGATCTGTTGGGTGAGTTATGATTATTCAAAATTTTTTGAACCATGCACTGTTGTAACTATGGTTAAGATTAGAAAGATTTATTAATTATATTACCCCTCAATAATAGTATTTTTTTATTGTTATTATTTTTAAAAATAATGGTATATTATTATTACTTTGTTTAATAAAAAAATTTAACTTAGGCTAACTGATACTGCTACTTCTGGGGTTCCACCGTTCCATGCATTTCCTGATCGTGTTTCTCTCTTGGTCGAAAGAGAACATGCACGGAATTTGATGAAACGTTTGTTACTAGCTGTTCATACATGTGCGATCCAATTACAGTGTGGTTTCTTGTATAGTAATAGTTGACATGCTCTACATTGGGGTTTCTTTTGTATATTACTAGTTGACCGATTTTAATATACGGGACTTTTTGAACTTTACTCTTTTTTTTTCTTTAATATATGCTTGAACTTACTTTTTAAAATTCTATTCACTACGTGTATAAAGATCAATAACTCCGATTTTAAATTGAAGAATTCGATCATTCTTTTATAGGGCGTATTTCTATTTTTACCGTTTATTTTATGCCCACTTGATGGACTTTATTATGATTTCAAAAATTTACAAAATTTATTTTCTAGAAATTTTAAATACTCGAGATTATATTTAACAGAGTGAATCGTCGATTCGGAAGCTCCATCGTTGAAAACAACTTATGAGTACGAGGGTTTCAATACTCATAATAAGATATAGATATATATATATATATATATATATATATATGTATAAAATTACATATATATATATATATAAATATATATATATATATATATATATATGTATGTATATATATATAGAGTTGAACTAGAATACTATCGGTAGTAAAACGACCGTTTTACTACCGATTTGTTTTCGATGATAGAGCTTCCAAATTGACGATCGGCTCCGTTAAATATGATCTAAACTATTTAAACTACTTAGAAATCAAATTTCACGCACTTTCAATATTGTTCTTTTATCCATCAAGTGGACATAAAAATGAACGGCTGAAAATGAATACTCTTTAAAAAATGATAATAGGAGTTTTGTAATCAAGATCAAGAGTATAGATCTTGTTTTAAATAGTTTAAAGAATTTTCTAACAAAAATTCAATTGATTTGGATATCTTTACGCCGTTAAACGAGAAAACGCCTCTTATCGACCATTAAAATTATAAATTTTGAAACCGTTTGATCATTAGGCAAATGAAGTCGAAAAGATTTTAAATTAAGTTAAAAGCAAATTAGAGCAATAGATGAGCGTAGTTAGATTTATTTTATTTTATTTGTTATTAAAAAGATTTCTTCATTAATTAGTGGTTTGTTAGTCTGTTTGGTGTGTTGGTGAGTTATGATTATTCAAAAATTTAATTTTATTTACAAATATATATTTATAAATAAAATGGAAAAATGGAAAGGGGGTTTAAAAAAAAGAAAAGGCGAGTTTTTTTTTTCATGCCTATCTGGCACGTCCTATAATTATTTATATATAAATACTATATTTAAGTGTTTTTAAATTTTTCTTTAAATATACTAAAAAAAATTTAATCAAAGTAAAAATACTATCTTTTTGATTCTAAAAACTTATTTATATATTTATAAATAAAATATATTGTATCATCAAAAAGAGGCCCCTTCCCTCACAAGGCACGATGGACCGGCACGATGGACCCGCGCCGCGCCTGCTCGCCCACCGCCTGCGTCGCCTGCACCCGCGCGCAGCCGCGCCGCCCGCACCCGCGCAGCAGCGCCCACTCGCGACAGCCCCACCCCCACGTCGGCTCGCGTCCACGCCAGCGCCGGAGTCGCCCCCGCGCCTCGCGCCGCGCCAGCCCCCTCGCTCGGCCGCGTCGGCTACCCCGGGTGAATCATTCACCGTCTTTATAGTAAAATTCCAACGTAAAGACCCACGTGACGAAAGAAGGATTACTTTTTCAAATAAAATTTAAAAAATATTATTTTTCAAATTTTAAAATTTTAGAAAGTAACTGACCATTCCTAAAGCAAGTGGCAAAGGACTTGATAGTTGGTACCCGAGACCTGAGTTTAAATTCTAGTTGATTCACATTTCTAGCTAAGTTTATTTCTAAAAAATAAACGAAACTGATAACGTGCTACCTATCTCTCAAAAAAAAAAATTATATCTTATATATATCTTTTTCTTTTTGTCTTGTGCTTGGCGACGCCGTAATTAGTGCTCTCTCTCTCTCTCACAGTCTCTTTCCTTTTTCTTGCCATGCAGTCGGATTCAAGTTTTTACGTCGTCGTCCACTACCTGGACATACAAATTAACCTACTATATATTTGTAGTTGAAATTATAGTTAATTTGAACGCATTTTGAACTGCTGTAATAATTAAAGTTAAATATATCAAATCAAATATCGAATTTATATTTACATATGATTACAACTACAGTACAGCTACAACAATATGCAATCAAATAGTCCTTAATTAAGTAATAGTAGTGATAGATTTTTTTTTTGCTCCTTATGCAACGGGGTTTATGTTTTAATAATAATATAGTCCGCTACGTAGATACGGACAAAGTGCTCTCAGTAATAGTGGTTATTGATGGTATCATCTGAAATACATTATGTCTGGTTAAGCAATATATAGTCAAAATATGCGGACGAAAGAATGGAATTAGTTTGATTGAGATCTAGCTGTGCTGTAATACTGGGCTGATCATGGCCGTAAGCTTTATGGTACAAGTGAATCAAAATTACAATCTATCTATAGCAGCAATATATATACTTTGAACAATTCAGGAGCAATTCGGACGCCCGATACCACCGAGTTACGACATACTCCGTCATTAAATCCGTTTCAGAAGTCGTCCTCGCTAATCCAAAGTCTCGTATCTTAAGGTCACAATTAGCATTTAAAAACAGATTGCTGGGCTTAAGATCACGGTGCAGCACATTCGCCGAGTGAACATATTTCAGTCCTCGTAGTAACTGATACAGAAAAAACTGCCAAACATGGACACCACAGTTTAAGTGATGATCATGGTCATAAGGAAGAGATAATAATTTACGAATTTAGCCGATCAAGTAGTTCTAGAAAAAGAGTGGAGTAACAAACCTGGCAATGATCATCAGTCAATGGCTAGCCCGAACGAACTATGTGATAGAGATCGGTGTCCATCAATTCATATACAATGTAAACATCATTGAAGTTTTGCTTCTGCGGAGGGCGAACTACGTCCTTGATAGCAATAACCTGTGATTAAAACTAACAAATCCATCATGCGAGATAAATTGCTAAAACGAACACGCCGAAGCATTCTAAGGTTAAATTCTGGTGATGGACATTGCACAATATAGTTCAGCGTTTAGAACTAAATTATCGAACATACGAAGCAATGCTCCGACGGCATATGGAGATGCGAAAGTTGATTACATAATTTATGATCATCATGCAATCCGATCCAATACAAAAAAATATAAGCAACCCAATCTTACGTTCTCATGATCCATGTGGCGAAGAAGCTTAATTTCTCGTGAAGTTCTCTTCGCATTGATTCAATTATCGAACGCATTGCCGATCTTCTTGATCGCAACTTCTTTACCCGTTTCCGAGTTCACAGCCGCGCTACACCCGATGAAACAAGTAGTATTTAACCTTCTAAATCACAAAAATGGCTAAACCCCACCCAAATTAAACGTGAAAAAGACCCCCCCAATTGAGCCATAAAAGCTCGAGCTTTAGCAACATCTACGAAGAAGATAACGGAGAACGAGATTTGAGGCATGGATTTTGCTCACCAAACAATGCCATACGCGCCTCGACCGAGGGGGCGAATAGGAGGGACGTACTTGGAGGGGACCTCGAAGAGGTTACCGTATATGTTGTAGAGCACGTAGCGGCCCCCGTGGGTGGGGATCCCCACGACGCGACTCTCCAACGAAGAGGAAGACGCAGTTGCCATTAAAACCTAAACTCCACCTCCTCCTACGATTCGGGTATCAAATTGGGGAGGATAAAAAGGGGATTGATTCGCGGTGGAGGAGGAGAGAGGAGAGGTGGAAAAAATGGGAGCTTGGGATCTCTTCTTCTTCTTCTTCTTCTTCTTCTTCTTCTCGCTTCGCCTCGAGGGGGGATGGGTAGAGAGGAGAAGAGGGAGAGGAAGAGATCGCGGCGTTGAGTCGGGAGGAAGCGGCAGAGAAGTGTAGCGTAGGCGCCCGTGAATGTGGAAAAGTCCACGCAACGTACGCACGCGCGAGAGAGAACGGGTATTTTGTTTTTTTTTTCCCAAACATATTTCTAAAACCATTTTTTTTATCCCTTCGATTTTACGAAAAATAATTTTTCTAGACTTATATTAGATTTTACTAAAAAAAATCAAATACCATTCTTATAATTTCACACTCTCTTACTTTATTATTTCGTAATTTAAAATATATCAAGTTAGCTTCCTATAATTTTAAGTTTATCATTTCGTTAGCTTTTTTCGTTAATATTTCGCTAAATTATATAATTCTACCTAGGTTTATCGAATAATTATTTTAATACTTTTTAGTGTTAACTTTATCACTAGTTTAACGAAAAAAATTAATAAAATCGATAATAAAAGGATAAAAAGAAAATCATATGACACTAAATTGATACACTTAAAACCACATGACACTAAAATGAGAAAGTATGAAATCAAAAGGTGGCATTTGAAGTTTTCCCAAAAACTTGTCGTGCTTTTTCATGATTTTTTTTTTTTTGAAAAAATAATTTTTCACTTTCTTAGATATTCAAAAAAAATTTATTTTATTTTTTGAATTCAAACTACGGACACAAAACATATAAGTTTATTTATTAATATTAGAAGCTAGAGCACGTGGCAAAGGACTTGGTTGTTGGTATCCGAGACCTAAATTCGAATCCTAGTTTATTAACATTTCTAGTTAAATTTATTTATAAATGAAATAAATCATTTTTAGTTTTTTCTAAATGAAATAAACGAAAGGGATAGCGTGCTATCTATCTCTCAAAAAAAAAAAAGAAAAGAAAAAAAGCTAAATTTTGATATATCGTAAAATTATTGAAGGGCCTACTTAGATATTATTATTTTTGCGAAGGGTCCTAAAAACTGAATTCAAAATAATTTTGATAAGATTGATATAAAGAAAAAAAAAAAGAAGAAAAAGTGTGTTGGAAAAAAATTAAGTTTGATAAAGATCCATAAAAAAAGGTTTTCTCTCTCTCTCTCTCTCCCTCGTTTGAAAGAGAACATTGTTATTGGAATCAATAAAAACGTGTTCATTTTTCTACACTATATGTAACAGGACTCAAACTCAAGCACCCTTTTTCTTTTTTCACTTTTCTTGTTTCACCATTAGAAACCCCTGTGAATTCGTCAGTAGAACAAGTATTTGCATGAAGCACGTACGTAGTAGAACAAGTATTTATGAGTTCATCTGTCATCTTTGTAGAGATCATCTTTACAAAACTAGCAAAAAGAAAAGAAAAGAAAAGAAAAGGCATATCTGTGCGTGCATGTTCTCTACATTATCGACCAAGAAACGTGATCAAGAAGATGTTAATAGAAAACACCTAGAGACGTAATGAAGAAAAGGTTGGAAAACACCTAATCGTCCAGTAACATCCCGAGCCTGGAAGCAACAAAAGCCTCTGCACAGGCGTAGGCGATTTGCGCATTGGTTAGCTCTCGCCACCACCATCCTCTCGTCCGCACCTCCTCAGGCTTCTCCATCTCCAAATGCATCAGCTCCCTCGCCAGCTGCTCCAGCCCGGCCTTCCGCAGATCACGGCGCTTCGTTGCCGTCCCTAGATCCATTATATGCCCCACCGAGAAGTTGAACTTCCTCTCCAGTGCATCGGTGATGATATTTACGTCACACCCGGCGTAACAGAACAGGGGGTTGTTGAGGAACGCCGAGAATTCTTCAGGGGTCGAGTCTCTGTGCATGAGCTGGTAGACGAGACAGCGGTTGCCGACGCAGAGCTGAAGGACGTCGATGTCGCCACTGGTCCCGAACGAGACGGCGAGTCCGACGACTTGGTAGCGGGGGGTACCGGGGGTGTCGAGGGTGTACGCTTCAAGGGTCCGGTTGACCCAGTCGACGACAGTCGCGGCCGAGCCCGTGACCGTCGTGGAAATGAGTTGGTCGCCGCCGATGGTCACTTCAGACAGGATTTGTAGAGACCTGAAAATTCAGCTGAGACTTGTTCGGCAGCTCTGGAGAGTGTCGGGACGAGTCTAGGCTGCGTGGGCGCGAATGGACGCCTAACGGGCCCCCTGGGGATCACGAGAGCAGCATGTACTTGAGAGATCTGCGAAATTGCAGGTTTCTGTGAGTTGTACCGGTACAGATTAGTTGCTATACCGGTACAGATTGATGGCTATACCGGTACAAAATGGGATTTGTACCGGTACAGCCTGGCAGCATGGCTCAGGTTGACTTTTGGTCACATCACCTTTTGCCCACTCCCCTATACAGAGAGAGGGGCTTCTTGTCGTCGTCGTTGCCGTGTTCTTCTCCTTCTTCTTCTTCGTTTCCCGCAGGGAGAGAGAGAGAGAGAGAAGCTCGAGAGGAGCCCGAGCTGACGACGACGCACCGCGAGCGAGCGAGGAGGCTTTCGACGACGAGGCGCTCGCGAGGGAGCCCGGCGTGCGTGCGGGACCGTCGACCTCGACTCGCCGGCGGGCCTAGCGAGTTTTCGAGGTGAGTAGACCTCGACAACCCTCCGGTTGGTTCGGATTCCCTTGATTTTCGCACTTGTCGCCACCGCCGCAGATCGCGTCGACGTTTAGTGCTTTGACTCGTGCTCTGTGTAGGAGACTCGGCATCCGGCGAAATCTGCGGCGTTAGATCCGTGACTTCCAGACGATTCCAGCGACACCTTACTTGCCGGATTTGGATCAGGTTTGCCCTGTCGGAACCCTTGATTACTGAGCCGCTGTTTTTCGGAAAGTTCTGAAGTGCTGAATTGCTGTTTTCCAGCGTCGACCGTCGGTACTTTGGCTGATTCTCCGCGCAGGGTGGTCGGATCGCGTCAAGACTTGCGCCGTTGGATTCCTGACTGCGAGGCGAAGATTTTGATACCTTACTCGCTGATTTCGGACCAGGTTAGCTTGACGAACTTTAAGCTTTTCTCAGCCGCTGCGTTTCGGGCAGAATTCGGAAAAATTGAGTGTTTTGGGTCGCTTCTTCGCAGCGGTGGACTTCGGCACTTGGCGGATCAGCGGAGGTGATCGAGGAGGACCTTGGACCCTCCTCGCCGCCAGGGGTTTGCGCGTAAGGTGGGTTTACATCGGATTATTTCTAAGTGCAATAGTCGACATGTATAGTAGTATGTTCATGATAGCCTTAGCTCGAATTCTTGGAATTGTCTATTGAATATCTGCATTTGGAGCATGCTTAGCGATTAATATTTTATACTTGTTGGACTTGGATTTGACTTAGGAGAAAACCCCGAATTGATCGTCATTATATACATTGCCTGATTTAGCTCTAGGAGCCGTATTTTCGCGGTATCGTCGCAGGTTTCGGGCGATGGATACTTGGGGTAGTGTATACTGTTACGGGGTGTCGGGCGCCGTCGGACCAGACGGTGGGCCCAATGTCGGTTCTGGTTACTTAGGTTTGGCCAGTGAGGGCCTGATTGAGCTCGACAGAGCTACGCTGCATACTCGGTTGGGTAGCTCCCCCGAGTGCCGCTCCGGAGTTTGGGCTTGTGCTTTCGCGTTGGTGTCGGGTAGTGCAGGTTGGACTTGCTCTCCACTGAGGTTTGGAGTGGGGGTAGCTGTATGGTCACAACCGGGCACGGGACGGGTGTGTTCACAGTCCCAGGGACGGGTGGGTTCACAGTCCCCTGGCAGATTGGGTCTGGTTGGTTGGAGACTGTAGGTGGAGTTTTGAGCTTGATAACGTAGTGACTTGTAGCTGTAGAGAGTTCCAACTTTCTTTTCTTCTATCTTGCTTACCCTGTAGACTTAGTGGGTGGACCGATGTTGTTTAGGGCGGCGCCCACTGAGGACTACTTGTTTCATAGTTCTCACGCCCTCTTTCTTCCACCCTTGTTGCAGGCCTTCGCCTTTCGCCGTCGCTCCTCTTGAGTCGGACCGCGGGAAGGGCGTGGCGAGCTAGAGCCTACCCTTCGAGTTCTGTGCTAGAGGACTTCCACTGCAGGTAGTGATAGTTTTGTTTTGGTTTTCCACTCTTGTGCATACAGTTGAACTCGCTGGAGCGAGTAGTTCTTGTACTTGGTTATTGTATGTTTATAAGTGGTTTTTTTCCTACCTGTTTGTTCATAGTTTATTTCAGCTCTATGCTACTGTTTGTGGCATTGTATGTTATTACAGGTACAGCTACGCTTCGTATACAGAAGAAATTCTTTTGTATACGGCGGATTTGTCTGCCCTGATTATGCAACCCGGGCGTGATGCATTAAGTTGGTATCAGAGCTTAGTATTAGGTTGTTGGGACCTAGGAAACCTAAGCTGGTAAACCTTAGGGGTTTGACGCGAGAGGCGTGATTTAATGCGAAAGTCATTGATTGTTTGTTCTAACTCATCCTTGGGTGGAGTGAGTGATCGAAGGAGTGCTCGTTTTTGGTCCGCAGAAATTATGTTGGCTGCAGACGACATAATTTTGAGGAGAAACAGGGACCGCCTTCGAGACTTTCGATGATTGGGTCGAGTGTTTATGTATCTGACCTTGTTTCTATGTGTGCAGCTATGCAGCGCCGTAGAGGACAACCGCCACTACGGGGTCGCGCCCACTACCACCACCACCACCACCCCGGCTACAGAGCAGATGGAGCAGGCACCCGACCCGAGCCGGGTGTGCCTGGTGGAGCCGAGTACTAGGTCGAGACGAGTGCGCAGCCGACTTGAGCGCACGCTAGTCGTTTGACAGAGGTGACTAGGCAAACAGGGCCGATTATACGCAGATGTGCGAGAGGTTAGCCGCGTGCCGAGCACAAAGATCGGGAGCACCACCCCACCCTACTCCGCCACCCTCTACGCCACCCATCGCACCCGCTGCCGCACCCCCACTAGCAGAGATCCCGCCAAAGACCGTTGCGCTCGCCGCTGCAGGGTCACCCTGTGCGCTACGGCAGAGCAGTGACGGATGACCGAGTTGTTGTTTAACTTCCGCCGCCTCGACCCACCGACGTTTGACGGGCATTGCTCGAGCCCCGGGTGGTAGAGAGTTGGATTAAGGCGCCGGAGAGGATATTCGAGGACTTGTATGTCCGGAGGAGGACCAGTGTTCACTTGGGGGTCCATTGCTTGATTGGGAACGCCAGTGATTGGTGGACGAGGATGAGGCGCGACCAGGAGTCGTGACCTCTCGTACGACCCGGGATGTGTTCGCGGGATGTTGTACCGCACGTATTTCCCCATCGGTGTAAAGCAGAGGATAGAGGAGGATTTGAAGAGGATCCGAGGGAGATCGCACGGTTCAGAGTACGTCCGGAGTTTACGCGGCTCCCGAACCGTGTGCCGTTTGTAGCGAGGACGAGGCGCACCGGTGTACTCTTGAGCAGTGGCTTGAGGCCGCATCTTTACGGTGTTCGTTAGGGCGCAGAGGTCGAGGACCCCGGACGCGTCCATCGAGCAATCGTTTGAGGAGAGAGGCCGAGACTACGCTCGAGAGCGGACTCGTGGGCCGGACCGAGCCAGACAGAAGCGCCCGCTCCCGATGACGGCGGGCGCCGAGCAAGAAAGGCCCGCCGAGGCCTCCACGATCACGTTGTGGTCGTGGATCCTCGGGGCGTCGCCGTGCGGTGGATACCCGTCGCCAGGGGCGACCACGAGGACGCAGCAAGGCGTGATTTGCGGGGACCGCACCGGCCTAGACAAAGGCGAGCAATGAGAGGGCAGATGTTATGGTTGTGGCGCCGGACACCTCGTGGCGCCTTGTCCGCGTGCAAGATCGCGCCGCCATCATCTCGTTTCAAGACCGCCGCCGCCACAAGCCATACGGGGCCTCGCCGAGCTATCGCCACGAGGACAGAGCATCGCACGCGACGTAGCGAGCAATGGTCCGCCGCTCCGAGCGCAGTGGTGTTTGGCACTTGTGAGGACTCTTCAAGCTCGACCGTGGTGGCAGGTGTATCACTTTACTTTCGGTACTAGAGCTCGCACTTTATTTGATACCGGCTCATCGCATTCTTTTATCGCCGAGCATTTGCATTATTACATGGTCTAGAGTTAGGGTTGTTGCCTCACCCGGAGATCCGTGTTCCCGACCATGTAGTACGGGTGGTAGAGTGTTGTGGGTCGTGTCCCGTGCGCTAGGCTCGTGGATTTTGCCCGCACTTGTTAGTATTAGGGCACCGCACGACTTCGACATAGTGCTTGGCATGCGGATCGGTCGACGCGATACTACGCGACGATTGATCATGAGAGAGGACGGTGACACCCGTGAGCCCGGTCGCAGGAGTTCACTTTCGTATACCGCAGTGAGCACGTTGTTTGCCGCGTGGATTTCTTCGAGAGCTCGACGATGAGTAGAGGGTGCACCGCTTTTCTGGCGACGGTTACAGAGGTACCTACGGCGGCACCGAGGCTCGAGGACATCCCTGTGGTTCGCGAGTTTCCGGATGTGTTTCCCCCTGAGATGACGACTATGCCGCCGGAGAGGGAGATCGAGTTTGTGATTGATGTAGTTCCTGGAACTGCACCAATCTCGAAGGTACCTTACAGGATGGCACCTGCTGAGCTGAGAGAGTTAAAGGCGCAGCTTCAGGATTTGATGGATAAAGGGTTTGTGAGACCCAGTGTTTCGCCTTGGGGAGCGCTGGTGTTATTTGTAAAGAAGAAGGATGGTTCACTCTGGTTATGTGTGGATTACCGGAAGTTGAATAAAGTGACCATCAAGAGCAAGTATCCTTTGCCGCGCATTGATGATTTGTTTGATCAGCTGCAAGGATCTTGTGTCTTCTCGAAGATCGATCTCCAGTCAGGTTACCACCAGCTGAGGGTGAGGGCCGAGGATGTTTCCAAGACGGCTTAGACTCTACGGCATTACGAGTTTACAAAGTGATGCCATTTGGATTGACAAATGCCCCTGCCGCGTTCATGGATCTGATGAACAGGGAGTTTAAGCCGTACTTGGACCGATTTGTGGTAGTCTTCATCGACGATATTCTCGGTATACTCCCGTAGCGACGCGAGCACGAGGAGCACTTGAGGATAGTGCTACGCTCCGCGAGAGAAGGAGTTGTATGCCAAGTTAAAGAAGTGCGAGTTCGGTTGCGGGAGGTTACTTTCTTGGGCCACGTGATTTGCAGGATGGAGTGGCAAGAGACCCGAAGAAGATTGATGCTATTCGGGATTGGCCTGTGCCGACGACGACGGTGACTGAGGTGCGGAGCTTCCTGGGACTGGCAGGATATTACCGTCGGTTTGTGGAATGCTTTGCAAAGCTTTCCACACCCCTCACTCGATTGACTCGTAAAGGAATTAAGTTCTTTTGGAGTGAGGATTGTCAGAGGAGCTTTGATGAGTTGAGACAGTTGCTGACATCAGCTCCTATCCTTGCCCTCCTAGTTATGGGGGAAGGATATGTGATTTACAGTGACGCATCACACAGTGGATTAGGGTGTGTGTTGATGCAGCATAGTAGGGTAATTGCTTATGCTTCACGGCAGTTAAAGGATTATGAAAAGAATTATCCTACGCATGACTTGGAGCTTGCCGCGGTAGTCTTTGCTTTGAAGTTGTGGCGGCATTACTTGTACGGCGAGCGCGGTGAGATTTTTACTGATCACAAGAGTCTCAAGTATCTCGTTCACCTGCAGAGAGTTGAACCCGAGGCGGCCACGGTGGTTGGAGTTACCGAAGGACTACGACATTAGTATTCAAAGATCATCCCCAAGGCGAATGTGGTGGCAGATGCTTTGAGCAGGAAGGCAGTGCAGGGCTCGTGCCTGATGATCACGCAGCAGAGGCCGTTACTTGAGGAGCTACAGCGGTTGAGTTTAGAGGTTGTGTCCCCTAGGTCTACCGCAATACTAATGTCTATGGTTTTGCCCCACTCGTTGGATAGGATCCGAGAGAAACAGAGCGGAGACCCACACTTGTTGAGGATTAGAGAGCAATGGAGAGGGACAGCAGAGGGTTTCACAAAGGATGCTCGGGAGTACCGAGGTACAGTGGACCGACTGTGTGTACCCGTGGATTCACAGATCCGAGCAGACATTTTGAGAGAGGCTCATTGTTCTCCTTATACAGTTCATCCTGGTGGAACCAAAATGTATAAGGACTTGAAATCACAGTTCTGGTGGAACGGAATGAAGAGAGACATTGGCAGATTTGTGGCTCGATGTTTGACTTGCCAACAGGTAAAGGCAGAGCATCAGGTACCTGCTGGCAAGCTTCAGAGTCTGCCAGTGCCCGAGTGGAAATGGGAGCAGATCACGATGGACTTTGTCGTGGGGTTACCTTCAGCTCAGGGTGGTTATGATGCTATTTGGGTGATAGTGGACAGATTGACCAAGTCTGCCCACTTCCTACCAGTTCAGACCACCTGGGCCAGGGAGAGACTCGCGCAGCTATATCTGGATGAGATTGTCAGCCGCATGGCGTGCCGTGTCGATTGTATCGACAGGGGACCCGAGGTTTGTATCACACTTCGGAGGAGCTTACGACACCTTGGGTACACAAATACACTTCAAAGACAAAGATTTCACCCACGTACGTACGGATGATGGTCGGAGCGGACCATTCGGACTCTAGAGGACATGCCGAGGGCATGCGTCCCGGACTTTGGAGGAGGGTGGCATCGACATTTGAGACTGGTTGAGTTTGCGTACAACAACAGCTATCAAGCGAGCATCCAGATGGCTCCGTTTGAGGCGTTGTATGGACGCAGATGTCGATCCCCCTTGTGTTGGAGCGACGTGGGTGAAAGGAGGACACTTGGGCCTGAGATCTTGCTAGAGGCTGAGCAAAAGGTGAAGGTAGTTCGACGCCACCTTTTGACCGCCCAGAGCCGCCCGAGGAGCTACGCCGATACTAGGAGGCGAGACTTGGAGTTTCGTTGGAGACCATGTATTTCTTAAAGTCTCGCCGTCCAAGGGGATTCGCAGATTTGGAGTACGTGGAAAGCTCACCACTCGCACATTGGCCCTTTGAGGTATTGGAGCGAGTCGGGCCGGTTGCTTACGTGCTGTTGCTCTACCCCCTCGACTAGTCGGCACTCACGATGTTTTCCCCGTCTCGGCATTGAGGAAATATGTTTTCGATCCCTCTCACGTGATTGACTTCACTCCGCTTGAGATAGGCGAGGACCTGCGATACGAGGAGCGACCGTTGCGGATTCTTGCTCGCGAGGCGAAAGAATTGCGCAATCGGGTCATACCGTATGTTAAAGTGCAGTGGAGTAACCACGAGGAGCGGGAGGCGACTTGGGAGCCCGAGACGGTGATGAGGGAGGCCTATCCCTACCTGTTCGACGAGCGGTGAGGTACGTTCAAGTTTCGAGGACGAAACTTTTTGTAGTGGGGGAGGATGTAGAGACCGAAAATTCACCGAGACTTGTTCGGCGCCTCCGGGAGAGTGTCGGACGAGTCTAGGCCGCGCGGGCGCGAATGGACGCCTAACGGGCCCCCCGGGGATCACGAGAGCGCATGTACTTGAGAGATCCGCGAAATTGCAGGGTTTCGTGAGTTGTACCGCATGCAGATTAGTTGCTATACTATTGCATTGATGGCTATACCAGGTACAAAATGGGATTTGTACGCAGACACTCGGCAAAGATGGCTCAAAGGGTTGACTTTTGGTCACATCACCTTTTGCCCACTCCCCATATACCGAGAGAGGGCTTGTCGCCGTCGTTGTCGTGTTCTTCTCCTTCTTCTTCTTCGTTTCACCGCAGGGAGAGAGAGAGAGAAGAAGCTCGAGAGAGCCCGAGCTTCGACGACGACGCACCGCGAGCGGAGCGAGGAGGCTTTCGACGACGAGGCGCTGCGAGGAGCCCGGCGTGCGTGCGGGACCGTCGACCTCGACTCGCCGGCGGGCCTAGCGAGTTTTCGAGGTGAGTAGACCCTCGACAACCCTCCGGTTGGTTCGGATTCCCTTGATTTTCGCACCCGCCGCATCGCAGCTGGCGTCGACGTTTAGTGTTTTGACTCGTGCTCGTGTAGGAGACTCGGAATCCGGCGAAATCTGCGGCGTTAGATCCGTGACTTCCGCACGATTCCAGCGACACCTTACTTGCCGGATTTGGATCAGGTTTGCCCTGTCGGAACCCTTGATTACCGAGCCGCCGTTTTTCTGAAAGTTCAAGTGTCGAATTGTTTTCCGTCGACCGTCGGTACTTTGGCCGATTCTCCGCGCAGGTGGTCGGATCGCGTCAAGACTTGCGCCGTTGGATTCCCGATCGCGAGGCGAAGATTTTGATACCTTACTCGCTGATTTCGGACCAGGTTAGCTTGACGAACTTTAAGCTTTTCTCACCGCCGCGTTTCGGGCGTAATTCGGAAAAATTGAGTGTTTTGGGTCGCTTCTTCGCAGCGGTGGACTTCGGCACTTGGCGGATCAGCGGAGGTGATCGAGGAGGACCTTGGACCCTCCTCGCTGCCAGGGGTTTGCGACTAAGGTGGGTTTACATCGGATTATTTCTAAGTGCAATAGTCGACATGTATAGTAGTATGTTCATGATAGCCTTAGCTCGAATTCTTGGAATTGTCTATTGAATATCTGAATTTGGAGCATGCTTAGCGATTAATATTTTATACTTGTTGGACTTGGATTTGACTTAGGAGAAAACCCCGAATTGATCGTCATTATATACATTGGATTTAGCTCTAGGAGCCGTATTTTCGCGTATCGTCGCAGGTTTCGGGCGATGGATACTTGGGTAGTATCTTGTTACGGGGTGTCGGGCGGCGCCGTCGGACAGACGGTGGGCCCAATGTCCGTCTGGTTACTTGGGTTTGGCCGGTGAGGGCCCGATTGAGCTCGACAGCTACGCCGCATACTCGGTTGGGTAGCTCCCCGAGTGCCGCTCCGGAGTTTGGGCTTGTGCTTTCGCGTTGGTGTCGGGTAGTGCGGGTTGGACTTGCTCTCCACCGAGGTTTGGAGTGGGGGTAGTTGTATGGTCACAACCGGCACGGACGGTGTGTTCACGTCCTGTGGACGGGTGGGTTCACCCCTTGCAGATTGGGTCCGGTTGTTTGGAGTCTCGTAGGGTAGTTTTGAGCTTGATAGCTTAGTGACTTGTAGCTGTAGAGAGTTCCAGCTTTCTTTTCTTCTATCTTGCTTACCCTGTAGACTTAGTGGGTGGACCGATGTTGTTTAGGGCGGCACCCACTGAGGACTACTTGTTTCATAGTAGTTCTCACGCCCTCTTTCTTCCACCCTTGTTGCAGGGCCTTCGCCTTCGGCTGCTGCTCCTCTTGAGTCGGACCGCGGGAAGGGCGTGGCGAGCTAGAGCCTACCCTTCGAGTTCTGGGCTAGAGGACTTCCACTGCAGGTAGTGATAGTTTTGTTTTGGTTTTCCACTTTTGTACATACAGTTGAACTGGAGCGAGTAGTTCTTGTACTTGGTTAATGTATGTTTATAAGTGGTTTTTTTCCTACTGTTTGTTCATAGTGCTCTATCTGTTTGTGGCATTGTATGTTATTACAGTACTACGCTTCGTATACAGAAGAAATTCTTTTGTATACGGCGGATTTGTCGGCGTGCCCGGTGATTATGCAACCCGGGGCGTGACAGGATTGACCCATCCGGCTCTTGCCGGATTACTCGATTAGTCGCAGCCATATGTTTCTTGGAAACTTTTTTAGAGAGAGAGTGAGAGCAGCTAGAGAGCTAGAGAGGTTTGAAGAAGAGGGAGGGAGATCTAGAGGGGTATTTATAATGGATGCGACAAAATATTGCTTTGGATTTCAAAACTTTAAATTTTAAATTATAAATTTTAAAATTTTAGATTTTAAAATTTAAAATTTAAAATTTCAGATAAATTTTAAAATTTGACATTTTAGATTTAAAAATTTAAAAATTTTAAATTTTAAATTATAATTTTTAATCTTCAAATTATAAATTTTAAATTTTTAAAATTTAATACTTTAATTTTTAAATTTTAAATATTCCAATTTTAAATTTCATAATTATTTTAAATTATAAATTTATATTTTAAAATTTAAATATTAATATTTTAAACTAATAAAAAATAATAATATTTGAGTGTTTCGTGTTTCGTCTACAAATGGTCAACTCCCACGTACACGTGGTAAACCAGGTCCACGTATATATATATATATATAGTAGTTTGTTTTAAACCAAACCCAACTAATTTGCGCGCCTCTTTCATCCCTTACAAATACCCCCTCCTCTCTCCCTCCCTCCTCCTCCTCTTCTTCTTCTTCTTCTTCTTCTTCTTCTTCTTCTTCTTCTTCCTCTCTCTCTCACTCTGGCCACGAGCCAACGACACAGCGGAAGAGCCAAGAATTCCAAGAAGAAGGGAATGACGTTGTTCCAACCGATCGCGCAGTTTGCTGACGGGACCATCGCCAAGGTGACCTTCAAACACGTCAACCGCGTCTTCATGGCCATCACCAACTCTGCCGACGTTGTCACCAGCTGGATCAACGAAGCGGTCGCCATTTACGGCCCCCCTCCTATCTCCCGCTCGCACCAACCCGTCGGCCTCCACATCCAGCGCTCCTCCAGCTCTTTGTCGAACCGTCGCTCCTCTACCACCGATGCACCGTGATGCCCGGCCCCTCGCAATCTCTACACGTTTTTCAAGGACGAAAGGTTCTCGTTTCACCGGCGCTAGCGCGGGAGGAGGTCGTGCTCGCGCCGCAGAGGAGTTCGGATTCAAGGTGAGGGTTGCGCCGGACCCGGGGCACGCGGCGTCGAGGAGGCTGGGTCGGGAGGATCTCGACTGGCCGGGCTGGCGATGGAGATGATGAGGATTGAAATGATGAGCGCCGACGAATTCCTGCAGAGCGCGTGGGGCCAGCGAGCGCTGCCCCTGCGGCTGGTCGTCTTTGCATGCGCCAACTCCTTCATCTCCTACGAGCTCAGCAGGATTGTGTTCAATGATGGGCTCCTTCCGTTTCATTATCGCGGCTCTTGATTGATTCAGTAGGGAAAATGCACGCATGGACATGGCAATCGATATGTGTCCTTCTTCTTCTTCTTCTTCTTCTTCTTCTTCTTCCCCTTATGTGCTGGTGCTGTAAAGAATAAAGATGATCGATCATGCATTAAACCTATGATAATGTTGGTGTAACATGCATGGATGCGTATATACCCTGCAGTGGGGGTTTTCCTGTACACAACACAACAATTCCCATCAGGTTTGCAATTGTTTTTTTTTTTCTTTTGTTTTAGAGAGGGAAAGGTAGCACGTTGTTTACTTTGTTTATTTTTTCAAAAATTTTAGCTAGAAATATAAACCAATTGGACTTTAATTAGATATTATTGAAGCATAGTTAACACAGCATATATATATATATATATATATATATATATATATATATATATATATATATATATATATATATATATATATATATATATATATATATATATATATATATATATATATATATATATATATAGAGTTGAGCTAGAATACTCTCGATAGTAAACAGGGCATTTTACTATCGAGTTGTTTTCGATTATAGAGCTTCCAAATTGACGATCGGCTCCGTTGAACATGATCTATACCACTTAAAGTGTTTAGAAATCAAATTTCAAATATTTTTGACATCATTTGCCTAATGATCAAAGGGTTTCAAAATTTGTAATTTTAATGGTGGATAAGAAACGTTTTCTCGTTTAACGGTGTAAAGATATCCAAATCAATTGAATTTTTATTAGAAAATTCTTTAAACTATTTAAAACAAGATCTATACTCTTGATCTTGATTACAAGACTCCTATCATCATTTTTTAAAGAATATTCATTTTCAATCATTCATTTTCTGTTCACTAGGGTAGCGTTTGGTTCGGGGATAAGTAAGAACTAGCTGTTACAGGGATAGGTACAAGTATGAGGATAAGAGTAATTTTGTGTTTGGATGAAAATAGGAATAAGGATATGGATAAAGGGATATAAGGAAAAAAGTGTTTGGATAGTATTTGGGGATAAGAGGATAGTGAGGTGGTGAAATGTGAAAAATTACTAAACTACCCCTTGGGGATAAGAGGATAGTGAGGTATTTGGGGATAAGAGGATAGTGTTTGAATTGGGAACAACAGTTCCCAAAAAAAAAAAGTTGTTTGGAGATAAGATTGGGGATAGCAGGATATCCCCCTTGCTATCCCCAATCCAATTACTAAGGCCCCGTTTGGTTCGGGTATAAATTTTATAGGTATAAATTTATATATACTTGCTATTCCGGGATAGTTAAGAATAAAGGTAAAAAAGTGTTTGGTTTGTAAAGTTGTTATTCCTTGTACTTGATGAAATTGTGTTTGGTTTGGTTTATAGAATAGTGGAGAATAATGTAAAAAGTTGATGGGTAAATTATGTAAATGGCAACTTTGCCCTTGCCATGTTTTTACAAAATATGGGTTTATTTTCATAATATAATTTATAAAATAAATAAGTAAATACTGCTCAAAAGAACAATCCAACCCAACATGAAATTATGCAAAATATTTTCACCTAACTGTTGATTATACCAAATGGTCCAAAGTTTCCATCACTGTACGATGCATCATTTTGCAATTAGATGTAATTACCATCAAGCCAAATTACATCTATACAAAGATACAAGTTTAGAAAAATTCAATAACAGAGAATTGAAAAAACAACAAATTTATAATTGCACTTGAAGGGAAAATGGTATTAAACATACTTGGTGAACCAAAGAAACAACCAACTGTATATATAGCAACAATCACTATTCACTGCAAGTTGCAAAATCTCATGTAAAAAGCCCTCTAAGAAGTAAAGAAATGAAACAATGTAATTGACTAGCTACAGAACTTGAAGTTGAAAACCTACAGAACTTCATAAGCTTGTGTAAAGGTTACAGAATTTTAATGACATACATAACTTGAAATAGCACAAACTAGAAGGGCATATATAAATTCATAAAGCTACAGATCTTGAAAAATGAATATTACATCATCTTGATTATAGTTTTTTATCTATTATTCCACAGTTGCTCCATGATATTAGTGCGAAGGATGTCGCCGCGACGAGACTCGTCTGGGCCAACAAAGTTGTATCGGATCATTGTCTTGATCATCGTGGATAATGGGTTCATCCGCATGTTAAAATACCTATCGGTCCCTTCGTGCCTCTTGATGAAATTGTGTATGACACAACATGCGAGGGCAATACGGCATTGCACTTTGTAGGGAAAAGGTGTTGCTTGTCGGAGCACCTTGAAGCGCCGCTTGAGAATTCCAAAGGCTTTCTCAACTACATTTCGTAATTGAGCATGACGATGATTGTACAATCTTTTGGTCCTCGATGCCGTGCACGTGCATTAACATCAAATTGGCTCAAGTGATATCTCTCCCCTCTATAAGGCGCAAGAAAGCGGTCGGTGTTTGCATATCCAGAATCGACTAAATAAAATTTGCCTACATCAAAGAAAAATGTTATAAATTGATAACATGTAAATCACATACTACACAATAAATAAAAGATAAGAGGTTACCTTCTCGGGACCTGTGAAACCTCCACTCTCGCAACACCATCTCAAAGACTCTCATATCTCGCCGCAGTTAACCCTCCCATCCAAAGGCACACAAAAAGAAATTGATGGTCCAAAGAACATGCACCATCACATTTTGAGATGTAAATCCTTTTCGCATCGATATCTTGCTTGTTTACTCTTTCTTACAACTACGGTATGTGTATTCCATCGATCGCACCAATTGCATTCTATAATTAATTGGTAAAAAAATATTAAATATTATAAAAAATCAAAAGCTGACATAAATATGTTTTTGATAGCATGACTAATAAGCAAATTAATATGGTATTCACCTTGAATGGATGGAAGATTGGATTATCACTTATTCTAGGATGCACTCCAACGTTACTCGTCGGGGGTTGGATGTACTCCTGTCTAAGAGCCACCACACCTTGCAGCACATTGTTAAAATGTCGACTAATGGTCTCTCCAGAGTGTTGGAATGTTTCAGCAAGGACTCTATTTGCGACACCATGACCTATACCAAATAAAAAAATGGCAAGTCCGCTTTCTTCACCGTTAAATGTCTAGTGCCGTGAATAAGGCCCCTCCCAACTAATTCATCTCGAAGCCTAATGAACATGGTATTTGTCATCCTGAAGTGTTGATAACCTCTATCAGGATGTCCTTGCAGCATGTCATGAATAAGTAGGTGGCCAGTGAATGGCCGTGTTCGACATGGTCGCCTGTATAATGTATTTTCAAATGAAAAGGTATCCTCTTCTAAAAGCAAGGCAAGTACTTGTTCCCAATAGTCTTCTTCCTCGTCTAAGAAGGTCATCAACTCTGCAACAATTGGCGATGAAAATACTCGACGGTTGATTGCCGCACTCATGACTGCATAGAAATCAATTCATACACACATTACAATTCAATTATTACAATTCAATTGGTAAAGGATTGTGAAAATGCACGCAGCATTAGTCAATATTAAACAATGCCGCAGTTTGTTGGTAAAGCTGCTGATAGAAGAAATCACATTTCAAATAGCCGAAGGTTGGAAGTAGAGCTAAGAGATCTTAAAATTGTATTTTAGAACCTTAGCAATCCAAGTTCAGTATGTTCTCAACCTTGAGTATAGTGAAATAAGTTGTATACTTATTTCAATAAGTTGGCTCAGGTGTCAAGGGTTGTAAGCATAGATGGTGGCTGCATTAGTGAGTTTAACTGCCATGCCTACCATTCATACTTTTCGCTTAACTACTCATCATTGCCAATTTGATCCAGCCGCTAGTATACATTGTGGCTGCAGTAGTCAATACAACCGCCTTGCCTACCATTCGCCAAATTACATCCGTTTTATGGATAAGCAATCGAGTCAAGAACTTTGTGAAAGAATCAAAAACACCTACAATTATACTCAATTCAATCATTCAGAAAGTAGCCAATTATACTCAATTCAAGCATTCAGGAACACCTGCAATTATACCTCGGCTACTCAATTTTTGCACGACGCGAAAGAAGATCTGAAAACCTAAACACTTGGCTCAGGTATGAAGGGTTGTAAGCATAGATGGTGGCTGCAGTAGTGAGTTGAACTGCCTTGCCTACCTTTCATACTTTTCGCTTTACAACTCATCATTGCCAAGTTGATCAAGCCGCTGGTATAAATGGTGGCTGCAGTAGTCATTACAACTGCCTTGCCTACCATTCATACTTTTCGCTCGACAACTCATCATTGCGAAGTTTGATCAAGCCGCTAGATAGATGGTGGCTGCAGTAGGAAGTTAAACTGCCTTGCCCACCATTCATACCATTTCTACATTTTGCAGGAGAAGCAATCGAATCAAGTTACGTGTGAAAGAATCAAACAACGCAATTATACTCAATTCAATCCTACGGAAGAGTAGCCATATAGAGCAACATAGTTAGTCGGTTTGAATTTGTTCAACCTACAAAAAGTCATGCCGAGTGAAACACAATTGTCGAATTTGCAAAGTAAACAATCGAGAATGAATTTAAAAATCGAACCAACGGAGGTGATGCACGAAGCACATAACTGTAAGTATGCAGAAAACAAAACAGAATGAATCAAGCACCAGAAAAAAGACAAAACTGCAGGTTTGAAACTGCTTGTTTAAAGCATATGTAAAACTTTCTAACAATGAAACAAAGGAGGTATATAAGTATCACATAAGTACAAGTATTTTGATTAAAAACATAATGAATCAAACATCATAAAGTAGACAAAACTGCAGGTTTGAAGCATTTTCAATAAAACATATATGAAATTTCACAAACTAAACCAAAGGAGGTGACACACAAAGCACATAACTGCAAGTATTCAAAAAACTAAACATAACCAATCAGACACCACAATGATAACATAGAGACAAATCAGATAAAAAAACAGAAGATAAGAGAAGTATTTTAGAACCTCGACCATTCAATTTCTGCTAGTTTTGAAGACAGAAGGTTTCACAATCTCATAAGTTGGCTTCGGCATTCTTATTATCATAAAGTGGTGCAAGTCGGAGGGTTGCAACTATGGATGGTGGCTGCAAAAGTTAATTTATCTGCATGTCGAAATATTAGCATCACAGATCAAAGTTGTTAGGTTGCTACCTAAAGAGAAAATAGTTAACATCATCTGACTAATACTAGCTATAGATAGTCCAAAACATACTAATTGAAACATACAAGTAAGAAAGTCAATGTTCAGAAAATAGGAAATAGCATAAGGCCTTGCTAATGAGAAAGTAGTAGCTAATACTGCAAGACCACAAAAAGCCCAAAATAGTGCATATTAGTAGTTATCTAATTTGGAGAAAAATGTGGTCCTTCAGGAGAGTTAGAGGCTGCATTAGAAGGAAATGAAGGTGGTCCAGGAGGGAAAGTTGATGCAGTAGGAGGGTAGAACGCGGCAGCTGCTTGAAAAGAGGATGACCCTGGAGTATAAGGTTCATGTGGTGGTGGGAAGAAGGGTACGGCGGGTGGAAAGGAAGGTGCGGATGACGGAAAGGAAGGTGCGGCGGGTCTTGCACAAGCTTGTCTGTTGCATGGAAATTTGACGCTCGATCCACATATATAAAAGGTCCCCGCTCAATTTCATAAAGATTGGCCAATTGCGCTCGTCTTTTAGAGCGTCACAGGCAGCGAGTAGACCATCGGAAGACAAATGAGGGATAGTAGTTAGTCTTTCCATACAGTCGTCTATGGAGTGAACTTTGGGTCGTGCTTGTAGCTCACGTTGCATGATAGTTTTTGCTATTTCCGTTCTTTCTCTCCCTAAATCAACAAGCTCACGCATGCATTCAGACCGATCTTCAACTTTTCGTCGACGATTTGACACTGGTGTAGGATTTGGTGGTGACACACGAAGCCTCTTCGTCGATAAAGTTGGGCAAGAGGCACTATCAGTGTACTGGCTTCTTAATTTGATTGGAGTAGGGGTTGGGGAAGTTGAATTTGCATCATTAATATCTTCCAAATTCTTTCCTAAGCTCTCCATGTTAAGTTTTTCGTAGAGCCAGTGAGGACGAGGAGGTCTTTGCGAACATCGTCGACATCCATCATGGAGGTAAAGCCATGTCTTCCAGTTGCAGTTGCCTTTCCAGATAAGAACTCAATAGCTTGATATGCAGGAAATGCCTGTCCCTACATTTCGCATATGCAGGATTTTCCTATATAATTGAATCAACAAGTAAATTAGCGCATAAATGTAGTATAGTACAATAAAAAGAATTACTAGTAAAAAATAGGTTGTAACATAACAAAACTTACTGTTATGATCGCTTCCCAATCACTGGGGTCACCGGCTGTTGGAATGTTGCGTGTGTAGTCCCACCCCCATCCGCTTTTGTTGGCTAAAGTTTGATAGGTTAGATACTGACGTTTCAAAACTTTCAATCGGTTTTGCAAATGGACTTTGGTAAAACATAAATTGGTTCTCTGGTTGAAGTCATGAACCATCCTATTCCATGCCAACGGGGTAAAACTTCCATTCACAAAATTTCCAAGAGTATGCTCCTCTGTCATTAAGTTCAACATTGCAGAGTCCATTTTTTCAGTCCAATTCCCTGATCGAACTCTAGTTTTTGATGACTCTTGCAGAGGGCACTCTAAACTTTGGCTATCGGTAGAGGGGACATTGATTATTGGGGCTTTATTTTTGGCAAAAGAGTGCACCGTGTTTTTGGGAGGAGCTATCCGAGAGTAATAGGAAATAATTGTTAGATTTTAAATGTAGCAAACACATGTAGGAAAAGAAACATCCGAATGAGATATTTCTTTTAATTAAGGCTCAGGGGGAAGGTTCAATACGAAACCATGGCGGCTGCAATCGTTTTAAAGACATGCCACCCTGCCATGGATACCCCTCAATGCCCTGCCCCTACATCATCACCTTGTTTTTATAAACTTTGCATCGAACCAAATAAGGCTCAGATCCGAACCAACATTTTTGGAATCATCATTTGGGGCTTTCCCATTGTTTACTTATCCCACTGAAACTTGTTTTAGGCACAATCAAGGTTGAATTGATTAGTAGAAAAGTGAACCTCTCTTTAGCTATCTTCCAACCTGCAGCTATTTTTTGATTCTTACCATACCATGGATCATAATCGAAATCTCAGGAGTAAAAAAAGATTATCAAATAAATTTAAGAACTTTAACAAAAACATATAAGGCTCCTCTGGATAATAGGTAGCCCTAGAAGCCTCTCACCTCGTTTTCTTTCAATTACATTACGATCACAACGAATATCTTTGGAAATGGACAGATAACAATACTACAGCCACGATAATAGTATTAGAGGGAACACAGAAACTAGAGTTAGAGCACAACAAGTTGCAAGAAACTGTACCTTGCATTTGCCTGACCTTATAAAGGAAAAGCACTTGAACAACAATGGGATTACCTGAAGAGCCAACAACTGCAGTAAATGCCAGATTTGACCACACAACCAGGCAACCAAAGAGGTGTGTGTTGCCTCAAAGATTTCGAGAGGGCGACCGATAGTAAAGGCAGATCTTGATGAGATCTTGCTCAATGATAGCCGCTGTTCATAGAGGAGACGAGGTGAGGAGATGAGGAGGCGTTTGAATCGAGGATTGAGAGAAATTAGAGAAGTAATTGTTGAAATAGCCAGTGGAGTAGCTCAGATCTTCATCATTTGGGGGCGTATTTAAGGAAGGACACAATAGTGCCTGGAGGTGAGATGGGGAGAGAAGAGGAAGATGGCGGTGGTTGGAGCAGTAATGTCGATGAGGAAGAAGGGATCTCGCTTAGATCTCCTTCGTGCAGCTACATCAATTTTGTCCGGAGGTGAGAGGGAGAGAAGAGGGAAGTAAGCACGATCGAGGAGAAGGCAGTAGGTGGGAGCAGCAATGGCGAGGCCAACGTAGTTTCCAAGCTTGCCCCTGGGATAAATTGCTTTGCCAACGCTATTCTTGGGGTTCTGAGGAATAAGGGTTAACGGGTTATCCTAGGATAACCCGTTAACACGAGGATATCCAAAACTCAACAAAGCATGGAACGTTTGGCAGGAATAGTGGGATAAAAGGGGTTATTCCCTTTTTATCCCACAACCAAACACAGCCTAAAAGAACAATATCGAAAGTTTGTGAAATTTGATTTCTAGGTAGTTTAAATGGTTTAGATCATATTTAACGGAGCTGATTGTCAATTTGGAAGTTCTATTATCGAAAACAACTCGATTGTAAAATGCTTCGTTTACTATCGAGAGTATTCTAGCTCAACTATATATATATATATATATATATATATATATATATATATATATATATATATATATATATATATATATATATATATATATATATATATATATATATATATATTCAATCTTTTCCAATAAATTTTAAAAAAATTACTACTTCACCACATTTGGCATTGTTTTCCATTTTAATTTTGTATAATTTAAATTATCGACGGAAGAATTTCTTTTTATCGTTGGTTAAATTACAACTCTTTTCGACCAAATGATGGAAAAGTAAAATAGATTTTGTTTTTATGTTTTTTTTTTTTTTGGTTACTAAATAGGCACTGAAGATACAAAAATTACAAGTAATTAATCTTCTCAATCTTCTCAATCTTCTCATACTATTTTATATAAAAAAAAATTTATTTCAAAAAAAAAATTTTAATTTACCTTTTAGTGATATTGGGTATTTTTATTGGTTCATGTAAATACTTGTTCTATGGCTGGGGTGTAAAATGGGTCGGGCTACAGCACAGCACGACTGATACAGCAGCCGTGCCTAACTCGGCCCAGAACTAGCTTTCGATCCGTGGTAGGCCGCTCCCGCTTAGGCCGGACAGCACGGCCCGAACCGTGGCTGGGCCGTGCCTGCGGGCTGAAGGGAGACTCGCAGCCCGACACGGCAAGGCCTGCTTGGGCCCGTCCAGCAGGACCAGCACGGCCCGGATCCCGGCCTTGGGATCCGAGCTCCCCAAGCTCTCCTCTCAAGTTCTGCAAATTTAAATAGAACCTTTAAAATTTAAATAGAACCGTTAAATTTTGTTATTTTAATAATACTAATACTAATAATAATAATATTTATATATTTTTAAGAACCTTTAAATTTTGTTTTTTTATAAATTTTAAATTTTTTAATAAATTTTTTAATCAATTTCGAAAATTTGGTCAATTTTGAATTTGGATATGAATTTTTAAAATCCGTCGAGTTCGGAAATAAGTCTTGTCATTGTTAGTGAGATTCGATTTCAAATTCCTAACTATTTTTTTTCTCACCAATAATCCTAATCTTTTTAATTTATATGTTTAAAATATTTATTAGCTCGAACAGTTAAATTATCATTTTGTTTAAAATATTTATTATCTTTACTTGTTCTAAATTGTTCTTAATGTAATTCGGTTCAATAGGTTAAAATCATATTCTTGAAATCTTATCAGTCAAATCAATCGGTCCAACCTATTTTTTAAATCATTGAATTTAAATTTAAATTGTAATATGAAATTCCTCTAGAGAAATATAGTGGTAGAAATCTTACTCTCCAAGTTTTTTATACATTACTTTTTAAAGTGATGCGAATAAACTGTATTTTAAATCTTAGTAGAAATCTTGTTTTTAAATAGTAATAAAAAATTCCTCTAATTTAAATTTCATCGTATTTAAAAATAAAACTATTTCTAAAATCCTATAATTTAAATTAATGCATAATTTTAGAAACACTAAAACATTTAAAGTAGATTCCTAAATTAATGCCTAATAATTGCACAAATTTGATTAATCAATTAATTTTTTTAAATTAGTGCTAATTAATGCATAAATTTAAGATCTCAATTGAAAATTTTTTAAATATGTATTATTTAATTACCAAACTAATTTTGAATAAAATAATATTTTATTAAAATTATATTTTTACTTACGGTTAAATTTTTTTTTTATTTTATTTTTTTTAAAAAAAGTACCGAATCATTTCTCTATGTATATTCCCCCTACTCGATCTCTCGGTCTCTCCTCCCTCTGCAGCTCTGCTTCTGACGCCTCTCTAGCTCCCTCGCTCTTTCTTTCGCCCTCTCCCCGCAACGCTCTTTCTTTCGCCCTCTTCCCGCAAAGAAGAAGAAGAAAATGTCTGCAACGTCGCGACCGAAGGACGAGGAGAAAATGTCGGCAACGTTGCAACCGAAGAAGGAGAAAAAAATGTCGGCAACGAGCGAACCGTTCCTGATGGACGACGACAGGATCTTGACCGAGGTGACCTTTGCCCGTGCCCACCGCATCTCCACGACCGTCACCCACTCCCACGCCGTTGCCACAAGATGGATCGGCGAAGCAGTCGGAGGCTGCGGCGGCGGCAGCACCAAGCCTGACGAACGCCCCATCGTCGGTCTGGAGGTCGCCTGTCAGCCCAACGGCAACATCGTGCTCCTCCAGCTCTGCGTCAGCAACCGCTGCCTCATCTACCAGCTGCTGCACCGCGACCGCGACACCCGCCCGCCTTACGATCTCTTTGTGTTCCTCAAGAGCCCCTGGTTCTGCTTCGTCTGGGCCGGCGTGGAGGTGGTGGCCTACGGGCTGCAGAGGGAGCACGGCTTCTTTGTGAGGAATACGGTGGACCTCGGCGAGGCAGCAGCGACGAGGCTGGGCCGGGAGGATCTGCGGCGGGCGGGGCTGGAGCAGCTTGCGAGGGAGGTGATGCGGGTGGAGATGGACACGCCGGCGGAAGTGCGGAGGAGCGAGTGGTGGCGGCGAGACCTGAGCCACGAGCAGATCGCCTGCGCGTGCGCCCGCGCCTTCGCCTCCTACGAGCTCGGGAGGATACTCATAAAATAAACTTTAAAACCAAATTAATTAAAAATCTGTTGAGCAACAGATGAGCGTAGTTAGATTTATTTTATTTTATTTGTTATTAAAAAGAATTTTTCATTAGCCTTTTAACTAGTTGTTTGTTAGTCTGTTAGGCGAGTCATGATTATTATTCAAAAATGTATGAGTCATATGGTTACCTAGTCAGTCAACTAGGTGACAGGGCAGACATTTATAATTACATATTTCCCTCTCAATAAATTCTTTTTATATTATTTATTGTTTTAAAAATAACATTTTACTGTTTTATTCAGAAAAAAAAGAGGCTTTTTTGCATAAAAAATTCACTTATTTTGGACTTTTGCAAAACCGGATCACTTTTTCGTTTTTTACAGATTCTATCCGCTTTTTCAAAGAACCGACCAAAATATCCTTATACCTTTTTCTCTTTCCTTTTTTTTTCTCTCTCTAGAGAACACCTCCTGAAGCACCCCTCCCCAAGCACCCCAAGCTTCTCCCTCTCCGCACGCCTCCCGAAAAAAATAAAAAATTACATTTTTTTTTAAAAAAAGTCTCTCCTATAAATACAAAATAAATATGTAAAAAAATTAGCATAAATAAAAAAATATGTTAAAAAATGTAAACAAAATAATAATATAAAAAATATTTTCAAAAAAAATTAAGTTCAAACGTTTACAAAATTTATTTATGAACAAATATTTTGCAATATGAAAATATGAGCAAAAATTTAACTTAAGAATAATTTATTATACTTGTTATTTAAATTGACAAAATTTGAAAATGACAACATAATATGACAAATTATTTTTGGTTAACAAATTATCTTAAAAAAATATATTTTAATCAATAATATTAGTTGCAATCAAATAATATTAAAAATATCATTACAAAATATTATTATCACAACATTAAAGTAAGGGTATTTTAGTAATTTATTTTCTTTACCACCCACTATCTTCCTTATTCCACCTACTCCAACCAAACACTATTTTTTACTATTCTGGACTAACTCAAACCCCCAACCAAACACAAAAATACTTTAATCCCATCTTAACCTCAAACTTAATTCTATCTCTGGAATAACCATTTTTTTCTTAACCCCGAACCAAACGGGGGCCAAGGGTCCGGTTGACCCAGTCGACGACAGTCGCGGCCGAGCCCGTGACGGTGGTTGAAATGTGGTCGTCGCCGCCGATGGTCACGTCAGAAATGATCGACCTGTCCGGCTCTCGCCGAATTATTGTGATTGTTGCCGCCATGTTTTGTTGCAACCTTTGAGAGAGAGAGTGAGAGCTAGAGAGTGGTTTGAAGAAGAGGGAGGGAGAGAGAGGGGGTATTTATAATGGATGGGTTAGGTGTGGGCCTTTTTTTTAGGGAAAACTTCAAAAAACCCCCTGTGGTTCCATACTTTCTTATTTTAGTACCCTGTGATTTACAAAGTATCAATTTGCCTTTCGTGGTTTCATTTTTTTCTTTTTGTTATCAATTTTATTAATTTTTTTTTTTAAATTAGTGACAAAGTTAAAATTAAAATATACTAAAGTAAATATTCAATAAACATAGATGGATATTTGAAGGTTTTTGTATATAATTTAACGAAAAATTAACGAAAAAGTTTTCGAAAAGATAAAAACGAAACCACATTGGGCAAATCGATACGTTTTAAATCAGGGGTACTAAAGTGAAAATGCATGAAACCACAGGGGGGGATTTTGAAGTTTTTCTTTTTTTTTAAAATAGGGGGTGTTAGGACTAATTTTTAAAAAGTGTTTTTGGGTTTAAAAATTATTTTCTACTGATATTTTTGGCTTCTTTTTAAAATACTAATTTTTAAAAAGTGTTTTTGGGTTTATAAGTTATTTTCTACTCAATAGAGTATTTGAAAATTTTATTTTTAAAATCTGATTTATTTTTTTAAATTAGAAAACTGAAAAAGAAAAAAAAATTACTTCTTGAAATCTGTTCGATTTTGAACCCAAACTTTAATTTTTTATTTTAATTTTAATTTCAATATTTAAATTTTAAATTTAATTTTCAGATCCATTTTTGAATTTTTAAATTTTAATTTCTAAATTTTTAAATTTGAAATTTTATTTCAAACTTTAAATTTTAAATTACAAATCTCAAATTTTAGATTTAAAAATTTAAATTTTAAAATTTTAAATTTTAAATTTCAAATGTAAGATAAATTTTAAAATTTGACATTTTAGATTTAAAAATTTAAAAATTTTAAATTATAATTTTTAATCTTCAAATTTTAAATTTTAAATTTTTAAAATTTAATACTTTAATTTTTAAATTTTAAATATCCCAATTTTAAATTTCATAATTATTTTAAATTATAAATTTATATTTTAAATTTTAAATATTAATATTTTAAAATAATAAAAATTAATAATATTTGAGTGTGCAGCTGGACCAAATCTCAAGCAACTCACATTAAGGGGGTGTTTGGCCAAAAGTGATTCTGAGCCTAAAATCAGTGTTGAGCTCAGAGCGGTTGGGAATGACATTTTGAAAATCTGATCCTACTTTTTAGAATCAAAAAATTGATTTTGAAATATACAGAAAAAAAAGCTTCTCCAAAACTGATTCGATTTTGAATTTAAACTTCTAATTTTTATTTTTATTTTAGATTCAAAGTATAAATTTAACATTAAATTTAAAATTTAAAATTTTAATTTCATATTTGAATTTTTAAATTTCAACTTTTCAAATTTAAAATTTAAAATTTAGATTTAAAATTTTAAATATAGGTTTCAAATCTCAAATTTTCAAATTTTAAATTTCAAAGTTTCAAATTTTAAATTTTAAATTTTAAAATTTGAAATTTGAAATTGAAATTAAAATCTAAAATTTAAAATTTTGCGCGCGAGAGAGAGAACCAACTTAGATCATAGAGGGAGGTTTGTATGACTCCAATCTTTTGGATTCTAGACTAAATATTTCTCTGTTTTGCGATGCTTTAAAAATCGGGTCTAATTGGCCAGTTTGACTGGTTTACAGTAACTCAGTCTGAAAAGCGATTCGGTTTAACCTTTCATACTAGATATAAGTTAAAAACTCGCTTTGATCCGTTCAATCCAACATTCAACCATCAAACCAAAATCATTACAGTTTTAATCAAAATGATTCGATTTTCTGTGGATCTAAAAAATAACAAAACCCAAAGGCTTAAAATCAATTTAGTAATTTTATTTTTTATTAACATAGATTAATATTTTAAATAGTAAATGTGAAAACTTATATCCACTTAATTTGGCCTAAAAATTAATTTTTCACAAACAAATATTATATAAAATAACCTCACTAGTTCAACAATTTATATATACTCATTTATCCCAGTTCAGTAATTTCGAACTGGAATCGAGGTTTCTAAATATATAATTTAAGTATACGTACGGTTAGACCAAATCTCAATGAACTAACATTAGCTCGACTTAAGCCGGGCTTGTAAGTGTTTGGTTTACTAATGGGTCAACTCACTCGTACACGTGGTAAACCGGGTCCACGTATATTGGCAATTTGTTTTAAAACAAACCCAACTAATTGCGCGCCTCTTGCATCCCTTAGAAATACCCCCTCCTCTCTCTCCCTCTTCTTCTTCTTCTTCTTCTTCTTCTTCTTCTTCTTCTCTCTCTCTCTCGCTCTCTCTCGCTGCAACGAACCAACGCCGCAACCAAAGAGCCAAGAATTCAAAGAAGATGGAAATTGGGTCGGCCCAACTGATCAGACGGTTGGCAGAGGTGACCGCCGCCGAGGTGACCTTCTGCAACGGCCACCGCGTCACCACGATCATCACCAGCGCCGCCGGCTTTGTCGCTGGCTGGATAAACGAAGTGGTCGAATCTCACATGCCCCCTGCCAGCGCCAACGGTCGCGTAGTCGTCGGCCTCCACGTTAGGTACCAACGCAGGGACGCTATCGCCCTCGTCCAGCTCTGCGTTGGCAACCAGTGCCTCATCTACCAGCTGCTGCACCGCCAAGACGCCGGCCCCCCCGACAGGCTCTATGAGTTCCTCGATGACGACCGGTTCTGCTTCACTGGTGTTGCTGTTGAGCGGGGCATAGATATGCTGCGGATGCAATTCGGCCACAGGGTGAGGGTTTGGGAGGACCTGGGGGTCGCAGCGTCGAGGTGGCAAGCGGATTTGCGGTGGGCCGGGCTGGACCAGCTGGTGAGGGAGGTGATGGGGGTTGTGATAACGAGGACGAGCGGAGTGCGGTGGTCCTCGTTGCTCGCGGCTGTGCTGCCCATGGAGCACATCCCGTTAGCATGCGTCGACTCCGTCTTCTCCTACGAGCTCGGCATGATTCTGTTTAGTTCTCCATCCATTTCTTGATCACGTCTCTTGCTCGATAACATAGAGAACACGCATGCACGCACGGAGATGTTGAAATATATCTGCGTCCTTCTTCTTCATCTTCATCATCTTCTTCTTCGTCTTCTTCTTCTTCTTCTTCTTCTTCTTCTTCTCTTATTTGTTGCTTCTGTCGAGATGATCGATCATGCATTAAACGTATGATACTGCTGGTGTAACACGCATGCATATATACCCTGCAATTGAGGTTTCTTGTACAATTAATGATTGATGAACTCGTGAACAACACTTCCTAAAGGTTTGTAAATGTTTTTTCTTTTTTCTTTTTTCTTTTCTTTTGATTTTGAGAGTGAAAGGTAGCATGCTATATATATTCATTTTATTTATTTTTTGAGAAATATATCTAGTTAAAATTGCGAAATAATTAGACTTTGAACTTCAAAATAATTTGGACATATACAAACTATATATCAAGCAGCTAGTTGTATTAGATATGATCAGCCAGATTTGAAAATATTATTGTAGCAAATTTGAGAGCACATACTCACATCTTGGTTACAACCTTTTTTGATAAATTTTCAAAAGATTACAATTTTATTGTTTGATACTTTTTTTTAAAAAAAAATGTTGTATAATTAAGAAAATCGATGGAAAATTTTTCTACTTAATTGGTATTGTTGTTAAATTTCAACTCTTTGTGACCAAATGATGGAAAGGTAAAATAAATTCCACTTTTAAGTTTTTTATTGTTTTGTTACCAAATAGGCACCGAAGAGACAAAAATTACAACTAATGTTTCCCTCTCTCTCTTCTTATACTACTTTATATAAAAATTTTACTTTCTAAAAAATAAAATTTAATTTACAGTTTAACATCTCCTTTTTCACATAAAAAAATTACACAACTTAGTAATTAATTTTGCAAATTTTAATTATGACTTAATTTTAGTCATAAGATCCTTCTGTAAGTACTACAAATTCTTATTTATTCTGTGATAAGCCTATAATTATGTGATCCGCTATAAGTAGCAGCAGCAAATAATCTCCTAATCAAATTTAAAGTATTATAATTTTATCTATGACGAAAAAATCGATTTTAACTTGTAATAATTGAGATCTCATACAAAATTTAAGCGAAGGCGTAAATCTGAAAGTCCATCCGTTTCATGATCACATTTCTTGTCAAATGATGATACGGCCGATCAATTATTGTTTTCTTGTTGTTTTTTTTTTTTAGTAATTTAAAGCGGAATCAAATTGCAATCTAAAATATCTAAAATATTAAATTATTCTAATTAATCCATAAAATGTACAGTACTATTTTATGGATTTTTATACTGTCTATATTAATATACATATAAAAATTTATTTTATATTGTCTATAATATAAAATTTGCTATACTGTCTATAATATAGCAAATTTTATATTGTCTATAATATACATATAAAAATTTTACGTTATATTTGAATCTTTATTTTAAAAATTTAGATTTAATATAATATATTTCAAAATATTAAAAAAAAAATAATTGTTTCGGGTTCGGATTTTGATTCGGGTTTTGCATTTTTGGTCGGGTTCAAGTTTGGATATGAATTTTTAAAATCCGTCGGGTTCGAATTCGAATTTTTAAAAATCCGTCCCAAATCCAACACGTTGACATTCCTATAATTGCATGCAATGGTACACATTTATCCCAAAATGGGTGTATAATATACATCCCTATGGGGGTGCATTAGTAGATTGTTCTTAACTTGGGCATCTGAATTAAGCCAAGTTTGTAGTATTATTATATTTTTCTTTTTATGTTGTTTATATCATTAAAATTTGGAAGGAATTGGTTAAATCCTAGCGGGAGGTTTGCATGCATGATTCCTATTCTTTTGGATTCTAGACTAAATATTTCTCTATTTTACAATACTTTAAAATTCGGGTCTAATCGACCAATTAGACTAGTCTAACATGCAGTAACTCGACCAACCTGTAAAGCGATTCGGTTCGACCTTTTTGTACTAGATAAGTTAAAAAATTTCTTTGATCCGTTCAATTCAAAATTTCAACCATCATGCCAATAAATCATTTCGGTTTTATTCAAAACAATTAGATTTTCTGTTGATCTAAGTAATAGAAAAACCCAACGGCTTAAAATGAATTTAATTAATTTTATTTTTTATTAACACAGATTAATATTTTAAATAGTAAATATGCAAACTTATATCCACTGAATTTGGTCTAAAATTTAATTTTTTATCAACAAATATTATATAAAATAATAATTATATACATTATATAATAATTTTTTAAAAAAATAATAAAATAATTATAACGTCATTCCGACCTCACTAGTTCAACAATTTATATAGACTCATTTATCCCGGTTCAGTCATTTTAAACTGGAATCGAGGTAAATGTATACGGTTAGACCAAATCTCAATCAACTAACATTAGCTCGACCTATGCCGGGATTGTAAGTGTTTGGTTTACTAAACGGGTCAACTCCGTCGTACACGTGGTAAACCAGGTCCACGCATATAGCAGTTAGTTTTAAAACGAACCCAACTAATTATTGCGCGCCTCTTTCACCCCTTATAAATACCCCCTCCTCTCTCTCCCTCTTCTTCTTCTTCTTCTTCTTTTTCTTTCTTTTCTCTCTCTCTCTCTCGCCGCAACGAGCCAACGACACAACCAAAGAGCCAAGAACTCAAAGAAGAAGGAAATGGGGTCCGTCCAACGACTGATCGCACAGTATTCGGACATGACCGCCGCGGAGGTGAACTTCAACATAGGCCACAGCATCATCACGATCATCACCAGCGCCGCCGACTTTGTCGTTATCTGGATAAACGGAATGATCCAATTTTACGCCCCCCGTACCCGCGCCCGCCGTCGTGTAGTCGTGGGCCTCCACATTAGCCGGCGCTCCAGGGACGACGGCCCTATCGCCCTCCTCCAGCTCTGTGTTGGCAACCAGTGCCTCGTCTACCAGCTGCTGCACCGCCGCGACGACGGCCCCCCTGGCAGGCTCTATGAGTTCCTCGACGACGACCGGTTCCGCTTTGCTGGCGTTGATGTGGAGCGGGCCGTGAATGCGCTGCGGATAGAGTTCGGCCTCACGGTGAGGGTTTGGGTGGACCTGGGGGACGCGGCATCGAGGAGGCTGCAGCAGGAGGATCTGCGGCGGGCCCGGCTGGACCAGCTGGTTTGGGAGGTGATGGGGATGGAGATGATCCGGCAAAACGGAGCGCAGTGGACCACGTTGCTCGAGCGAGTGCTGCCCCTGCAGCATGTCCCCGACGCATGCGCCGGCGCTGTCTTCTCCTACGAACTCGGCAGGATTCTGTTAGGTTAGGGGCTCCATCCATTTCTTGCTCGCATCTCTTTCTCGATTCCATACAGAACATGCACGCACGGAGATGTTGAAATATATATGCGTCCTTCATCTTCATCTTCATCTTCTTCTTCTTCTTCTTCTTCTTCTTTTCTTATTTGTTGCTTCTGTCAAGATGATCGATCATGCATTAAACGTATGATATATAGTGCTGGTGTAACACGCATGCATATATATACCCTGCAATTGAGGTTTCTTGTACAATGATTGATGAACTCGTGAACAACACTTCCCACAAGGTTTGCAAATGTTTTTTTTTTAATTTTTTCTTATCTTTGGTTTTTGAGAGCGAACAGCAATGCTATATATCCATTCTATTTATTTTTTGAGAAATGTTCCAGCTAAAAATGCGAAATAATTAAACTAATTTGGATACCAATCTTATATATATCAAGTTCTTAGCTGATTGTATTAGATATGATCAGCCGGATTTGAGAATGTTATTTTTCGAGTAAATTTTAGAGTACAAAATCACATCTTAATTACAACCTTAATTTTTTGATAAATTTTTAAAAGACTATGATTCTATCCGTTTGGTTTTTTTCAAAAGATTTGTATAATTTAGAAAATCAACGGAAAACTTTTCTTCTTATTGTTATTGTCGTTAAATAACAACTCTTTTTAAATTATAATTAACCGCTCATTTTTAAAAGATTTGTATAATAGATAAAAGTGCTATTTTTTAACAGATTGATTATAATTAACCGCTAATTTTTATTTTAAATATTTTTAACCAATTGATCATAATTTTTTGCAAATTGATTATAAATTTGTAAATCATATTAATTCAAAAATAAGATTTATAAATTTATCAACTAATCTATTTTTTAAATTATTTCCTTTGTAATATGTTGATTGTCCCAAAATTTAAAATTTAAAATTAATTTTATATTTTGAATTGAAATGTAGATTTACAGTAGATATTAATGTGGCAAGAATTTGGATAAACATAAATTTTTTTCTATTTATGAAATAAAAAAATGAAGCAAATTTTGAATTAAAATATAGATTCACTGTAGATATTTTATTATGTTATTTATTTTACGTAAGGAAAGAGAAATCATTTTTTTTTCTAGATCTATTGACTAACCGAAATTTGAAATACATGATTTATATATTGTATAGATAGTGTAGATATTATATTATAGATAAAGATAAAAAAGAATTAAATAAATTTTGAATTAAAATATAGATTTATAGTAGATAACCTCCCGTTGGCAAAAATTTAAATAAACAAAAAAAATTTTCTATTGTAGAAATAAAGAGGAATTAAAAGTTTGTTTAATTATGTTATATTTTTACATAAGAAATGACGAATCAATTTTTTTTTTTTTTATTCCCGCAAAAAAATGATATAGATTCATAGTAGATATTTTTCGGTTGGCAAAAATTTAGATAAGCATAAATTTTTTCTGGTGTAGGAATAGAATTGAAAGTTTTTTCTGTTATTTTTTTTTTAACGTAAGGAAAGAGGAATTAATTTTTTCTTCAATTTTCGTAAAAAATAGGTCTGTGAAATCCGAAATTTAAAATACATGATTTTATATATAGTATAGATAGTGTAGATATTATATTATAGATAGAGATAAAAAAAAATTAAACAAATTTTGAATTAAAATATAGATTCACAATAGATATTCTCTGTTAGCAAAAATTTGGATAAGCATATATTTTTTTGTATTGTAGAAATAAAGAGGAATTTAAAGTTTGTTAATCATGTTATTTTTTTACGTAAAAAAGTGGAATCAATTTTTTTTAATTCCCGCTAAAGAAATGGATATAGATTGTAGATATTCTCCAAAAATTTAGATAAGCATAAATTTTTTCTGTGGAAATAAAGAGGAATTAAAAGTTTTTTCTGTTATCTTTTTACGTGAGGAAAGAGGAATCAATATTTTTTCAATTTTCGTAAAAAAATAAAAATGGGTCTGTGAAATGCGAAATTTAAAATAAATGATTTTATAGGTAGTATAGATATTACATTATAAATAGAGATAAAAAAAATTAAATAAATTTTGAATTAAAATATAGATTCACAATAGATATTCTCAAAAATTTGAAAAGCATAATTTTTTTCTGTTGTAGAAATAAAGAAGAATTAAAAGTTTGTTAAATTCTGTTATTTTTTTTACATAAGGAAAGAGAAATCAAATTTTTTTCAATTCCCGCTTAAAAAATGGGTCGATCGATCGACGAAATTTGAAATAAATGCTTTTATATATAGTAAGTATAAAATAGATATATATACATTATTATGTAACCTGATTTAAAACTTAAATCCTTTAAACAAATTCAAATACAAATTAGATATATAATGGATATATAGTTAATTTATATTTTTTAAGTCTATAATAAAATAAAATATTTTAAAAAATAAAATATTCTAAAAAAATAATATCAAATATGAATATAAATTCCAGAAGTATATATCACACATATTGAAAAATAGCCAATCCAATTTGATGATCCAAATAAAAATCCGAATCCAAAGAAAAATAAAAAAAATTGGAATTCAAATTCGAATCCAAATATATGTACGAATCAAATGGTAAAATTCGAATTCGCATCCCGCGTAACTCTCGTTTGGGGAGTTGGGTTGATAAAAATATCTGGTCAATTCCCCCTCCTTTCTCTGCTGCTAATTAACACCTCTCTCTCTCTCTCTTTTCTTTCGCTCTCTCCGTCGCTCTTTCCTTCGCTCTCCCCCGCAACTGCAATGTTGCGACCGAAGGAGGAGAAAATGTCGGCAACGTTGCAATCTAAGAAGGAGAAGAAAATGTCGGCGCCACCATTGCAACCGAAGGCGGAGAAGAACATGTCGGCACCGTTGCAACCGAAGGAGGAGGAGGAAACGTCGGTGACGTGCCAACCGACGCTGACGAACCGCGAGAGGACCTTGGCCGAGGTGACCTTCGCCGGCGCCCACCGCATCTCCACCACCGTCACACACTCCGACGTCGTTGTCGCTGAATGGATCAACGAAACCATCCAACGCTGCAGCCGCTGTTACGGCGTCGCCGGCCCCCGCCAACGCCACGTCGTCGGCCTGGAGGTCGCCTGCCGGCCGAATGGCAGCATCGCTCTGCTCCAGCTCTGCGTCGGCAATCGCTGCCTCATCTACCAACTGCTGCGCAGCGACAGATACAGCGGCAGCGAAAGCGACAGCGAAAGCGAAATCGACGATGACTACCCCGCTGGCGAGCATTTCTCATTCTTCAGAGACGACCGGTTCTGCTTCGTCGCGGCCGGCGTGGACGAGGTTGTCCACCGGCTGCAGAGGGAGCACAGCTTCCGGGTGAGGAATACGGCGGACCTCGGCGACATGGCAGCGACGAGGCTGGGCCGGGAGGATCTGCGGCATGCCGGGCTGGAGCGGCTGGCGAGGAAGGTGATGGGATTGAAGATGGACGCGCTGGCGGAAGTGCAGATGAGCGAGTGGCGGCGGCGACACCTGAGCCGCCAGCAGATCGCCCGCGCCTCCGTCGACGCCTTCGTCTCCTTCGAGCTCGGGAGAATACTCTTCGGGAGATGAAGCCGAATTGAGACCGAATTAACGCAGAATATTTTAGGATTAGTTAGATTTATTTTATTTAATTTTATTTATTATTAGAAAGTATTTTCCATATGGCCTTTTTTCAGTCCTGTTGGGTGAGTTGATGATTATCCGGCAATGTATGAGCCAGGCACTGTTTGCAAAGCACGGTTGCAAAGTGCAAATAAGCACCTAGAGACATTTATTTATTAATTATATTCCAACTCAATCAAATTATTTTTTTATATTTTGTTTTTCATAAAGTAAAGTAAATTAATTAACTTGACCAACTTTACTTACAATATCTATTGTGATTAATTTTTCGCCTTATTTGTTGTCTTTGCTCTTTTCAGATAGGACTTGTTCGAAAATAATAAAAATTATTCTTGAAAAGAAGTTTTCTGAAATTTTTTTTAGTTTCTATTGTTCTGTTCGACAGAATGGAAAATTATTTTTTTATGTATGCATGCATGTTTAGATGATAAGAAAAAATAAAAAAAAAAATTTTTATTTTAATTTTACTTATTTGATCAGTTGAAAATTTTGATATATTAGAATTAATTTTTTTGAATTTAACATAATACTCACAAACTATTTATAATATAAATAATAAACAAGAAAAAATAAATTTTCAGTATATTTTGGCATAGATAAAATAGTTTAGAAGATAATTAGAATGACAATTGGATCGTAAACATATATAAATATATTAGAAAGAGAAATTTTTTCTTTTACGCCTCACCATGTCATTTACAGATGTTGACTTAGTCTATCATTCAGATCTGATCTTACACTTTCGACATAAAATCGGCTTTGATACTAAATACAATGATTCGAGTAACTAGCAATGGATGAACAACTGCCAATTTTTAGTCTTACTAATGTGCAAGGAGTATTGTAGTATATTGGGTCTAAAAATATATCATAGTTTATGTAAACTTAAGTGTTTTAAACAGAGAGATATTTTGTAATTAAAGCGATCGGTATATAACTTGGCAAGCAATGCTCTACATATATATCCTAAAAAAGGTTTATGATGTATATTCCATGATTCCCATCGATCCAATGGATAAAAGTCACTCGCTAGTCATCTAATGTGACAAGCAAAAATACTTTATCTATTGAATAGATGAAGTGTAAAATATACACCTCCTTTGAGGTGTATGAAGAGTTTTTTTTCCGCAACTTGGCCATCTAAAAGTCAATTAAGTTTCTATCCTTATTATATTTTTCTCTTTATATTTTTTAGGGAAAAACTTCAAAAAACCTCCGTGGTTTTATGAATTCTTACTTTAGTATTCCGTGGTTTAAAACGTATTAATTTGCCTTCTTGTAGTTTTATTTTTATCTTTTCGGAAACTTTTTCGTTAATATTTTGTTAAATTATATACAAAAAACTTTAAATATCCATCTATATTTATTGAATATTTACGTACCTTTTAATTTTAACTTTATCACTGATTTAAGAACACCAATAATTATTTAAATTTAAAATATAAATATAAATTTAATTTAATTAAATATTACGTGCATTGCAGTGCACCGTAACTAGTTACATTAAAATACTTATAACATTCAGCCATTTTAAACGGGAATCGATGTTTCTAATAAACGTATAATTTAAGTATAAGGTTACACCAAATCTCAATGAACTACCATTAGCTCGACCTACGCTGGGTTTGCAAGTGTTTGGTTTACAAACGTGTCAACTCCCTCGTACACGTGGTAAACCAGGTCCACGTACATAGCAGTTTGTTTCAAAACGAACACAACTAATTGCGCGCCTCTTGCATCCCTTACAAATACCCCCTCCTCTCTCTCCCTCTTCTTCTTCTTCTTCTTCTTCTTCTTCTTCTTCTTCTTCTTCTTCTTCTCTCTCTCTCTCTCTCTCTCTCTCTCTCTCTCTCCACCCCGGCAATGAGCAAACGACACAACCGAAGAGCCTGGAATTCCAAGAAGAAGGAGATGGGGTCGTCGGTCCGACTGATCGTACGGACCGCGGACATGACCTTCGCCGAAGTGACCTTCGGCAGCCACTACCGCATCATCACGACCATCACCAACGCTAGCCACATTGTCGTTAGCTGGATCAACGATGTGTTCAATACTCACGCCCCCCTTGCCGGCGGCACCAATCGGGTATCCGTCAGCCTTCACATTGAGTGCTCCCCGCCCTACAACTCTATTGCCCTCATCCAGCTCTGCGTCGGCTGCACGTGCCTCGTCTACCAGCTGCTGCACCGCAACGAACGCAACCCCCCCTGCCTTCTCAGGCTCAATGATTTCTTCACCGATGCCCGGTTCTGCTTCATCGGCGCCGGCATGGAGATGACCATCATGCAGCTGCGGACATGGAACAGCTTCAGGGTGAGGTTGGCAGTTGACCTCGGGGAAGCAGCGGCGAGGAGGCTGCAGCGGGAGGATCTGCGGTGGGCCGGGCTGGACCAGCTGGCGAGGGAGGTGTTGGGGATTGAGATAATCAGGCTCAACGAAGCGCAGAGGAGCGTGTTGTTCAACCGAGTGCTGCCCCTGGAGCTTGCCGCCCATGCATGCGTCGACGCCGTCATCACCCAGGAGATCGGCAGGGCTCTGTTCTGTTAGGGGCTCCAACCATTTCTTGATCACGTCTCTTGCTCGATTCCATAAAAAACAAGCACGCATGGAGATGGTGATATGTTTCCTCCTCCTTCTTCTTCTTCTTCTTTAATTTCCTTATTTGCTAGCTAGTTCTGTAAAGATGCATCGATCATGCAAAAGCGCGCGTATGATACTATTGGTGTAACACGTACGCATGCATATATACCCTGCAATGGGGTTTTCTTGTACAATGATAGATGGACTCATGAACAACACTTTCCATCCGGTTTGCAAATGCTTTTTTTCCGCTCTCTTTTTTTTTCCCTTTCTGTTTTTCAGAGCGAAAGGTAGCGAGGTCTTCATTTTGTTTATTTTTTGAGGAATATATATTAGCTAAAAATGCAAAATTACTAGGGTTAGAACTTCAAATTAATTTGGATACCAATCATATAATATATCAAGTTTTTGAGGAATTATGCTAGATATGATCGGCCAAGTTTGTGAATATTGTTCTTGTAGCAATTTTAAGAGCATGCCAATACTCACATCTTTGTTACAATATTTTCTGATAAACTTTTTTTTTTTTTTTTTTTGCTTGGGATCGAGTTGGGGAGGGGGTGTTTACAGAACTCATTATTTTATGCCGAATACATATATGAATAATTAATTGTCTGACCGACCGTCTCCTAACACGAAGGTGCCGCCGGCGCCGTATCCCACTCCGGTTTCTAATTCTAACATTCATATTTTCACTGTTCTTATTTCTAAACGAAATAAACGAAGCAAAGAAAGCTGCCACCTATCTCTCAAAAAAAAAAAAAAAAAAAAAAAAAAAAATTAACTGTCTGATGGTATGAAATTGGAGCTAAAAAACATTGACTCAACCAAGAACAAAATTAAAAAATGTGATAGTCCCATGAACAATGTGATGCCTTCTATTATATTGGGGCCCTTTGAGCTTACCCATCATATAATAATTTTTTTTAAAATATTTGGTTCGACCTTTTTTTCTAAACAAAAGAGAATATGTACGTGCCTAAATAGAGATGATGCGTGCAACAGCCAACCTATGCGAAATTAAATATTTGATTCGAATTCTAAATTCAAATTTAGAATTTGCAATCCAATTTAAAATTCAAATTTATTTTTTTAGATTTGAACTAAAATTTCATATTCAATTAATATATGAGTTATATTTTGAATTTAAAATTTGAACTAAACTTTTGAATTAAAATTTTAAATTTAAATCCAAATTTTTAATTCAAAATTTTAAATTTAAATTCAGATTTTGATTTTGAATTATGAATTTATCAAAATTAGAATTCAAATTTGAAGTCATATGGTAAATATGTAAGTAAATAAATTTTTAAGTGTAGAGATAATTATTGAAATTAAATTGTAGTTTACTGTACTGAAGTTATATTAGTAAACATAGTAATTTTATAATCATTATAATGTTTAATGAAATAACTGTGTAAACCAAATATAAAAATTATATAATTTCTACTAACTTTATTATTATGAATGAAATTAATTTTAATCTTTCCATATCTAGAAATTTTAGATAATGCCATTTAAATATCGATCTCATGAGGAGTGTGCAACTAGCATTTTTTTTTTTTTTTTTTTTTTTTTTTGGCGGGCTGGGAGCGGGGTTACCCATATATATATATATATATATATATATATATATATATATATATATATATATATATATATATATATATATATATATATATATATATATATATATATATATATTAATAGCAAGTCATTGGTGCTACCAAGTTTTTGGCCATTGGATTGAGAGGTGTGTGGTTAGGATGATGTGGGCCCCCTAGGATTAAGTGGGTGGTTGGTTGAATAGATTGATCTAACGGGTGAAAATCATCAAAGGGGTGGATCTAACGGTGGAAAACTTGATAGCACCAAATGTACGGTGCTATCGATAGTATTCTAGGACTCTATATATATATATATATATATATATATATATAGAGTCCGTCTACTATCCTTTTAATAGGATAGGATCACTTGTCCTATTAGTTTTTTAGCCTTTGGATCAACTCTTTTTATCATTTCTAACCATTGGATTAAATACTATAAACCAGTGGGGACCACTCAACCCTAGTATAGGGGAACCATTCAACCCTAACCGACTAATATCAACCTAACCCTACAATTTCTCATCCAAGGGTTAAAAATTTGATAGGACAAGTGCTCCTATCCTATTAATAGGATAGTAGCCCTAGCCTATATATATATATAGAGAGAGAGAGAGTCTGGCTACTATACTTTTATGAGTATAGAGGTTCTTGTACTCATAAATTTTTAGCCATTTGATCCACCCTTTAATCATTTTTATCCGTTAGATTATACTATTCAACCTGAGGATCAAAATGGCAATCTAAGAGGGGGGGTGAATTAGGTTTCTAAGATAAAAAGCCAAAAATCAAGCTAATTAAAAAATCCGAAGTAATCAACAAAGATAGAGATATAGAGAAATGCAAACACAAAGAAGCATACGGTCGATTTGTTTCGAGGTTCGGCACTTTATCTACGTCCCCGCCAACTTCTCAACGCAAGAGAATGTTGGATCTCCACTAGATGATGCTTTTGCGGGCAAGCACCAAGCCTTCACACCAATACCTTCTTCTTATCAAGCTTCAAGACTTTGCCTCTCTCTCTTTTTACAAGAATAAATCTCACTACAATTTCACTCAAGTTAAGAGAGAGAATAGAGAGCTAAGTGTATTAAAATGCTGAAGATTTTAGCTTAAAAATGAAGTGTAAGGAGATGCTTTGAGATACCAAAGAGTCATCTATTTATAGCTTCGGCCAGCTCCTGAACGTTGCACTTTCGGGCGCCTAAAGTCATTTCCGGTCGCCCGTAACTTTTGCACGCGCACCGCACTTCCAAATGCTTGTCGAAACTTTCGGATCCGTACACCGTGGTCGTCGAATTTGCGGGCGCCTAGTACTTTGCGTGCACTTTTTCTCGACGAGTGTCGACGCGTGCGCCGCTTTCGACGCCTTTGATAGGGCTTCCAGAATTTGCGGCGCCCGTAACTTTGTGGGCGCCCGTACTTGGGCCCGTAACTTTTGCGCCGACTTTCCAGAACCGTACACTGGTCGTCGGGATTTGTGGGCGCCCGTACTTGCGCCCGTAACTTTCAAAGACGCGCGCGCTCGCGCGCGCCGCGTTCGTGCCGCCCGTGCGCCGCTCGCACCGAGTCGAACTTTCGGACCCTACGCCATACGATCCGAACTTTCGGACCGCACGTCGTACCGTAACACGCAACTGTCAAGTCAGACATTTCGGTCGACCTCGACATATTTCCGGGCGCCCAGAAATGGTAAGAACTTTCTGGACTGCTTCGATCAGTAGGGAGGCAGATCCAAAAATAAACAGAACATTTGGATCCACTTTAGGTCGCCCAGAACAGAGTCCAGAAACCAAAACTGAACAGAACTTAGATTTTGAGCAGTTTATAAAGTGACAATTGAAAAGATTAAACTTTGCTCAAGATATCTCACTCTATTTAGGATTTTAATTCAAGTAAAAGTAGAGAGAGTGAGTTTGTCAATTTGACAAAAGAAGCAAATGTAGCTTCAATAGGTGAAGCTTGATACTTAGAAGATTGCCCATATTCAGTCCTTTTGAAGATAGAAAGATCTAAAACACTAAGCACAAGATAAGAGATTAGTCCAATAAAAGTGATTATTTGTTGTCATCAAAATCTAATACAATATTAGGGCCACTAGGCCAACACAACCAACCACCCACTCAATCCTAAGGAGCCTACTATCAACCTAACCGTAATCACTCTCATCCTAACCGCACATTTTTTCATCTGAACGGCCGAAAAGTTATGAGTATAAAGGGCTCTATACTCATATGAGTATAGTAGCTCCATCCTATATATATATATATATATATATATATATAAAGTGAACGTTTTTGGACTAGACTCGAGGTTCCAAAAAAAAAAAAAATTAATATTTGGGTGTGTAGCTAGACCAAATCTAGTTTGTAAAAAAATTAATATTTTTAAACAAATATTATAAAAAATAATTACATATAAAAAAAATATTAAAATACTTATAACATTCAGCCATTTTAAACTGGAATCGAGGTTTCTAATAAATGTATAATTTAAGTATAGGGTTAGACCAAATCTCAATCAACTATCATTAGCTCGACCTACGCCGGACTTGTAAGTGTTTGGTTTAAAAACGTGTCAACTCCCTCGTACACGTGGTAAACCAGGTCTAGCAGTTGGGTTTTAAAACGAACCCAACTAATTGCGCGCCTCTTGCATCCCTACAAATACCCGGCCCCTCCTCTCTTCTTCTTCTTCTTCTTCTTCTTCTTCTTCTTCTCTCTCTCTCTCTCTCTCTCTCTCTCTCTCTAACCCGGCAACGAGCAAACGACACAACCGAAGAGCCTGGAATTCCAAGAAGAAGGAGATGGGGTCGTCGGTCCGACTGATCGCACAGACCGCGGACATGACCTACGCCGAGGTGACCCTCGGCAGCCACTACCGCGGCACCACGACCATCACCCACGCTAGCCACATTGTCGTTAGCTGGATCGACGATGTGTTAAATACTCACGCCCCCCTTGCCCGCGGCACCAGTCGGGTATCCGTCGGCCTTCACATTGAATGCTCCCCGCCCTACGACTCTATTGCCCTCATCCAGCTCTGCGTCGGCAACTGGTGCCTCGTCTACCAGCTGCGGCACCGCAACGACAGCAACCCCCCTGTCAGGCTCAATGATTTCCTCAACGATGGCCGGTTCTGCTTCATCGGCGTCAACGTGGACCTGACCGTCCTTCGGCTGCTGATATTGAACAACTTCAGTGTGAGGTCGACAGTTGACCTCGGGGACGTAGCGGCGAGGAGGCTGCAGCGGGACGATCTGCGGTGGGTCGGGCTGGACCAGCTGGCGAGGGTGGTGTTGGGGATTGAGATAATCAGGCTCGACGGAGCGCAGAGGAGCGCGTTGTTCAACCGAGTGCTGCCCCTGGAGCTTGTCGCCCATGCATGCGTCGACGCCATCATCTCCCACGAGATCGGCAGGACTCTGTTCCGTTAGGGGCTCCAACCATTTCTTGATCACGTCTCTTTCTCGATTCCATAAAAAACAAGCACGCATGGAGATGGTGGTATGTTTCCTTCTTCTTCTTCTTCTTCTCCTTATTTGCTAGTTAGTTCTGTAAAGATGATCGATCATGCAAAAACGCCCGTATGATACTATTGGTGTAACACGCATGCATATATGCCCTTCAGTGCGGGGTTTCTTGTACAATGATAGATGAGCCCATGAATAACATAATTCCCATCAGGTATGCAAATGCTTTTTTTCCTCTCTCTTTTTTCCCTTTTGTTTTTGAGAGCGAAAGGTAGCGAGGTCTTCATTTTGTTTATCTTTTGAGGAATATATATTAGCTAAAAATACAAAATTACTAGGGTTAGAACTTCAAATTAATTTGGATACCAATCATATAATATATCAAGTTTTTGAGAGATTATGCTAGATATGATCGGCCAAAAGTTTGAGAATATTGTTCTTGTAGCAATTTTGAGAGCATGCACATACTTACATCTTTGTTACAATATTTTCTGATAAACTTTTAGAAGATTAAATAAGATTCTATTGTTTGGTACGTACTATTTTTCTTTTAAATTTTGTATAATTTAAAACATTGTTGGAAAAAATTTCTTCTTATTGTTATTGTAGTCATATTACAAATCTTTGTGACCAAATGATGAAAAAGTAATATAAATTCTGTTTTAATGTTTTTATTTTTATTTTTATTTTTATTTTTTTGGGTTACCAAACAGGCACCGAAGATACAAAAATTACAGCTAATTAATCTTCTCTCCGTCTCTTCTTATGCTAGTTAATTTAATTATGTAGGAAATTTTATTTTCTAAAAAATAAAATTTAATTTACATATCTCCTTTTTCGCAATGTAGAGGGAGGGCCATGAGAGAACGAACGTATATACTTATGCACCCAGTGCACCTACAAACCTATATATTCACTACAAGTCATATGGTAAATATGTAAGTAAATAAATTTTTAAGTGTAAAAATAATTATTGAAAATTGTTTTTTTTTTTGAGAAAAAGGTAGCGCGCTACACCGCTTTATTCATTAGGAGGAATTATTGAAAATTGTTCATTTTTACAGTTTACTGTACTGAAGTTATATTAGTAAACATAGTAATTTCATAATCATTATAATGATTAATGAAATAACTGTGTAAACCAAATATAAAACTTATATAATTTCTACTAACTTTATTATTATGAATGAAATTAATTTTAATCTTTCCATATCTAGAAATTTTAGATAATGCCATTTAAATATCTCATCATCAGGAGTGTGCAACTAGCATTTTTTTTTTTTTTTTTGGCGCACGGGGAGCGGGGTTACCCATATATATATATATATATATATATAAAGTATTTTGTAAAAACCAGATCATTGGTTTTGTAAATTATTTAAGTGAACGTTTTTTTATTAGACTCGACGTAAAAAAAAAAAAAAAATAAATAAATAAAAAAAAATTTAATATTTGATTGTGTAGCTGGACCAATCTAATTTGTAAAAAAATTAATATTTTTAAACAAATATTATAAAAAATAATTATATATATATAAAAATTATGTTAAAATACTTATAACATTCAGCCATTTTAAACTGGAATCAAGGTTTCTAATAAACGTATAATTTAAGTATAGGGTTAGACCAAATCTCAATCAACTATCATTAGCTCGACCTACGCTGGGTTTGCAAGTGTTTGCTTTACAAACGTGTCAACTCCCTCGTACACGTGGTAAACCAGGTCCACGTACATAGCAGCTTGTTTCAAAACGAACCCAACTAATTGCCCGCCTCTTGCATCCCTACAAATACCCGGCCCCTCCTCTCTTCTTCTTCTTCTTCTTCTTCTTCTTCTTCTTCTTCTTCTTCTACTCTCTCTCTTTCTCTCCACCCCCGGCAACGAGCCAACGACACAACCGAAGAGCCAAGAATTCCAAGAAGAAGGAAATGGGGATGGTCCGATTGATCGCACAGAGCGCGGACATGACCGCCGCCGAGATGACCATCGGCAGCCAGTACCGCGTCACCATTATCATCACCCACGCTACTCACATTGTCGTTGGTTGGATCGACGAGGTGTTGAATACTTGCGCCCCTCCTGCCGGCACCTACAATGAGGTATTCGTCGGCCTTCACATTGAGTGCACCCCGCCCAACGACACTGCTGCCCTCCTCCAGCTCTGCATCGGCGACCGGTGCCTCGTCTACCAGCTGCAGCACCGTAACGACCGCAACCTCCCTGTCAGGCTCAACGATTTCTTCAGCGATCGCCGGTTCATCTTCATCGGCGTCGACGTGGAGATGGCCATCAATCGGCTGCGAATACACCACGGCCTCAGGGTGACGTCGGCAGTTGACGTCGGGGAGGCTGCGTCGAGGATGCTGGAGCGGGAGGACCTGCGGTCGGCCGGGCTGGACAGGCTGGCGAGGGAGGTGATTGGGATTGAGATAATCAAGATCGACGGAGCGCAGAGGAGCGCGTTGTTCGAGCGAGTGCTGCCCGTGGAGCGTGTCGCCCATGTATGCATGGACGCCATCTTGTCCCACGAGATCTGCAGGAAGCTGTTCGGGTAGGGGCTCCAACCATTTCTTGATCACGTCTCTTGCTCGATTCCATAAAAAACATGCACGCGTGGAGATGGTGATATGTTTCCTTCTTCTTCCTTTTTTCCTTATTTGCTAGTTCTGTAAAGATGATCGATTGTGCAAAAACGTATGATACTATTGGTGTAACACGCATGCATATATACCCTGCAATGGGGTTTTCTTGTACAATGATAGATGGACTCATGAACAACATTTTCCATCCGGTTTGCAAATGTTTTTTTTTCCCCCTTTTGTTTTTTGAGAGCGAAAGGTAGGGAGGTCTTCATTTTGTTTGTTTTTTTAGGAATATATTAGCTAAAAATGCAAAATAACTAGGGTTATAACTTCAAATTAATTTGGATACCAATCGAATATCAAGCTTTTGACTAATTATGCTAGATATGATCAGCCAAGTTTGAGATTGTTATTGTAGCAATTTTGAGAGCATGCACATACTCACATCTTTGTTACAATATTTTCTAATAAATTTTTAGAAGATTAAGATTTTACTGTTTCTGCTTTTTATAAAAAAATTTGTATAATTTAGGACATTGATCGATCTGGACCAAGGTAGAGAGAGAGAGAGAGAGAGAGAGAGAGGAGGGGGAGGGAGGTAGTCAAAGACACAAAGATCGACAGAGGAGAGAGAGAGCTTAAAAGAAACTTAACGGCTCCCCTATATTAATTTTCCATTAAATTTTAGCACGGATCTCAAAATAATTTAATGATAAAAAAATCACTAGCATGAGTAAGGCTGTGCTATCATATAAGTATATAAATAAGGTTATACAGTAAAATTAAAAATTATGTCTAACAATTGATAGTAGTTGTCCTCACAAAATCGTCAGTTGATTCATCTTGTAAATTTCTACAAAAAAGCTCTTGATCGATCCAAAAGACTCCCATAATATTCTTTTTGATAAAGAGAGAGAGAGAGAGAGATTTTCTCTTTTTTTAGAAACGAACTAATTGCTCCCTCGTACACGTGGTAAACCAGGACCACGTCTATAGCAGTTGGTTTTAAAACGAACCCAACTAATTGCGCGCCTCTTGCATCCCTTACAAATATCCCCTCCTCTCTCCCTCCCTCTTCTTATCCTTCTTCTTCTTCTTCTTCTTCTTCTTCTTCTTCTACTACTTCTACTCTCTCTCTTTCTCTCCACCCCCGGCAACGAGCCAACGACACAACCGAAGAGCCAAGAGTTCCAAGAAGAAGGAAATGGGGACGGTCCGACTGATCACACAGACCGCGGACTTGACCTCCGCCGAGATGAGCATCGACGGCCACTACCGCGCCACCATTATCATCACCCACGCTACTCACATTGTCGTTGGTTGGATCGACGAGGTGTTCAATACTTACGCCCCTCGTGCCAGCACCGACAACCCTATTGCCGTCGGCCTTCACATTGAGTGCACCCCGCCCAACCACACTATTGCCCTCCTCCAGCTCTGCGTCGGCAACCGGTGCCTCGTCTACCAGCTGCTGCACCGCAACGACCGCAACCCCCCTGTCAGGCTCAAAGATTTCCTCAACGATGGCCGGTTCTGCTTCCTCGGCGTCGACGTGGAGATGGCCATCACTCGGCTGCGAATACAACACGGCCTCAGGGTGAGGTCGGCAGATGACCTCGGGGACGCTGCGTCGAGGAAGCTGGAGCGGGAGGGCCTGCTGTGGGCCGGGCTAGACAAGCTGGCGAGGGTGGTGTTGGGGATTGAGATAATCAGGCTCGACGGAGCGCAGAGGAGCGCGTTGTTCGAGCGAGTGCTGCCCGTGGAGCTTGTCGCCCATGTATGCATGGACGCCATCTTCTCCCACGACATCGGCAGGATTCTGTTCGGTTAGGGGCTCCAACCATTTCTTGATCACGTCTCTTGCTCGATTCCATAAAAAACAAGCACGCATGGAGATGGTGATGATCTGTTTCCTTCTTCTTCTTCTTCTTCTTCTGCTTCTTTTCTTATTTGTTGCTTCTGTCAAGATGATCGATCATGCATTAAACGTATGATACTGCTGGTGTAACACGCATGCATATATACCCTGCAATTGAGGTTTCTCGTACAATGATTGATGAACTCGTGAACAACACTTCCTAAAGGTTTGTAAATGCTTTTCTTCCTCTCTCTTTTAACCCCTTTTTGTTTTTGAGAGCTAAAGGTAGCGAGGTCTTCATTTTGTTTATTTTTTGAGAAATATATTTAGCTAAAAATGCAAAATAACTAGGGTTATATAGAACTTCAAATTAATTTGGATACCAATCGTATTTCAAGCTTTTGACTAATTATGCTAGATATGATCAGCCAAGTTTGAGATTGTTATTGTAGCAATTTTGAGAGCATGCACATATATACTCACATCTTTGTTACAATATTTTCTGATAAACTTTTAGGAGATTAAGGTTTCATTGTTTGGTACTGTTTGTTTTTTAAATTTGTATAATTTAGAACATTGATTGAAAATTTTTCTTCTTATTGTTATTGTCATCAAATTACCAAATAATAGAAAAGTAATATAAATTCAGCTTTAACGTTTTTATTTTTATTTTTATTTTTATTTTATTGGTTACCAAATAGGCACCCAAGATACAAAAATTACAACTAATCTTCCCTCCCTCTCTTCTTATGCTAGTTTATGTAAGAAATTTTATTCTCTAAGAATATTTTTTGAGAAATTGAACAAGCCCTAAAAAAATTGCTTGATTTTAATGTACATCTGAACCTTGATTTTATTGGAAAGGTTCCATAAGTTTTAATAATTTACTAGTTGTGCCGAACCGTTTGCCAATTTAATAGTATAGAAATAATCAAATCATGTAAAAATTTGATAGAATTTTTTTTGTACTATATATAACATCATCAATATTTTTTATCTAAAATTTCGATATCATATTATCATATTTTTGTGAGACTCCTATTTTTATTGATTTTGAACTCTTTTGATTACTAGGTAAATGATATAAAAAAATTATGAAATTTATTTTTTGGGCACTTCCCATTTTCTAAATTAGGTCTAGCGGAGCCAATCGTTAACTTGAAAGTACATAAAAAATAATTTGAAAGCACGATGAACTCGTACTTCTAAAAGCATCTTGGCCTCACCAGGGACGAAGCTATTAAGAGGCGAGGGGGCCATGGCCCCCTCAACTTTTCAATATTTGCTATATAGTCCCTTGGTAGTATATAAATTCTTAGTTAATTTTTAAAATATATGGGATTATCTTGTTTAAAAATTAAAAAGTTCTCCTTTTTTTCATGTGTTTTATAGGTGAAAATATGCTGAGAATCTCTTAGTTATAATCATTTTAAAATAAGTCATTTCAACTTTAAATATTTTATTTATACATTTTTAACTTTCTAATTATTTTTTATGAGCTAATTTTTTTAACGAAATAAAATAGAATGCTAAATTTAATAGTTCGGTTAGATATTAGTTATTTGTTGTTATTATTTTATTAACAAAAATTAAATAAATAAAATTCTAATTAAATTATTATTATATTTAGTATAATTCTAAATAGAATAATGCAAATAAAATAATTAGAAATTAAGTTAGTGTAAATTGAAGAAATAAATTTAATATTTTTAATATTAATTATTTAATCACTAAATTTTTTTATTAAAAATTTGAGTACTTAAAATTTTATTTATCTACTAAAATTTTTATTTGTACATATTTTGGCCCCCCCGTGATTGAATTCTGGCTTCGTCCCTGGGCCTCACTCGTAATCTCATTATTACTAATGAAATTCTACTTAATATTCACTCTTAAATTCCCTTTGAACCAGAAAAGTTAAAAAATCACTTTGATCCCCCGGAACGAACAGTTCAACCATGCACCAAACCAATAAATCATTTTGGTTTTAATCAAAAAGATCAGATTTTTTTTATTAAGTAATATTAAAATCCAACAACTTAAAATCAATTTACCTGATTTTATTTTCTATTTAGGTAAATTAATATCTTAAATAGTAAAACTTGAAAACTTATATGGCCACTTGATTTGCCTAAAAATTAAAATTTTTAAACAACTATTATAAAAAATAATTATATATAAAAATTATATTAAAAATACTTACAACATTATTCTGGTCTCACTAGTTTAACAATTTATATATACTATAACTTATTCCGGTTCAGCATTTTAAACTGGAATCGAGGTTTCTAATAAGGGCATGTTTGCATGGTTAGTATATTTTGGATCCGGAATGGGAATCGGTTTGATCAAATCAGGCTAATCTTGTTTGGTTCAAAGAAATCGGTTTGGGACTCCTATTTCAAATCGGAATCGGAATGGTCCATTAGCTTACAAATTGATTCCGGCCTCCAAGTCCGGATTGAAATTTCAATCCCAAGCCCACACTTATCTCTTTCTAGATCCAGCCCAATATTTATTTACTTTATCCATCATTTTTCTTCTCTTCCCTCTTTTTTTAGCCTTAAAAAAACATGTGATATATTATTTTTTTTATAATTTTATTCAAAAAAATTATGAATTTTTTTTCTAATTTTTTGCATACAATTTTTTTAAAATAAATTAAAAAAATTTTCATAGCTCTAACTTGAGAGTTGTATTAATTTTTGTTTATATAAATTTTAGATAGTTTTATAAAATTATATTTGAAAGTAAAATTAGTATTATGTTATTCTATTATTTTTTACTTTGTATCAACCAAAGAGTGAAATAGGAGTAATTCATTCCGATTTTCAATTCAAAAAATGAACCAAACGTCTTGGGAGAGTGAAGCAATCCGATTACCATTTCAATCCATTTTCATTCCATTATCAATTCTAATTCCACTCTTGAGCCAAACAAGCCCTAAATGTATAATTTAAGTATTTGGTTAGATCACCAAATCTCAATGAACTAACTTTAGCTCGACCTACACTGGGCTTGTAAGTGTTTGGTTTACAAACGTGTCAACTCCCTCGTACACGTGGTAAACCGGGTCCACGTATATTGGCAGTTTGTTTCAAAACGAACCCAACTAACTAATTGCGCGCCTCTTGCATCCCTTACAAATACCCCCTCCTCTCTCTCCCTCCCTCTTCTTATCCTCCTCCTCCTTCTTCTTCTTCTTCTTCTTCTCTCTCTCTCTCTCTCTCTCTCTCTCTCTCTCTCTCCACCCCCTGCAACGAGCCAACGACACAACGAAGGGCCCTGGAATTCCAAGAAGAAGGAGATGGAGTCGGTCCGAGTGATCGCACAGACCGCGAACGTGACCTTCGCCAATGTGACCTTCGGCAGCCACTACCAGGGCATCACGACCATCACCCACGCTACCGACATTGTCGTTACCTGGATCGACAATGTGTTCAATTCTTATCCCCACCTTGCCTTCTCCTACAGTCCGGCATATGTTGGCATTCACGTTGAGTGCATCCCGCCCAACGGCCCTATTGCCATCATCGAGCTCTGCATCGGCGGCCGCTGCCTCGTCTACCAGGTGCTGCACAGCAACGACAGCATCCCCCTTGCCAGGCTCAATGATTTCCTCACCGATGACCGGTTCTGCTTCATCGGCGTCAACGTGGACCTGATCATCCATCAGCTGATGATATGGAACAACTTGAGGGTGACGTCGGCAGTTGACCTCGGGGAAGTGGCGTTGAGGAGGCTGCATCGGGAGGATCTGCGGTGGGCCGGGCTGGACCAGCTGGTTTGGGCGCTGATGGGGGTTCAGTTATTCAGGCTCGTCGGAGCGCACAGGAGCGCGTTGTTCGAGCGAGTGCTGCCTGTGGAGCTTGTCGTCCAAGTATGCATGGACGCCATCTTCACCCAAGAGATCGGCAGGATTCTGTTAGGTTATTAGGGGCTCCAACCATTTCTTGATCACGTCTCTTGCTCGATTCCATAAAAAACAAGCACGCATGGAGATGGTGATGATATGTTTCCTTCTTCTTCTTCATCTTCTTCTTCTTCTTCTTCTTCTTGAATTTCCTTATTTGCTAGTTCTGTAAAGATGATCGATCATGCAAAAACGCGCGTATGATACTATTGGTGTAACACGTACGCATGCATATATACCCTGCAATGGGATTTTCTTGTACAATGATAGATGGACTGATCATGAACAACACCTTCCATCAGGTTTGCAAATGCTTTTTTTCCTCTCTTTTGTTTTTTCCCTTTTGTTTTTGAGAGCGAAAGGTAGCGAGGTCTTCATTTTGTTTATTTTTTGAGAAATATATTTAGCTAAAAATGCAAAATAACTAGGGTTAGAACTTCAAATTAATTTGGATACCAATCGTATATCAAGCTTTTGACTAATTATGCTAGATATGATGGGCCAAGTTAGAGATTGTTTCTTTTTCTTTTTATTTTTTTAGAGAGAGATCGAGATAGGTAGCATGCTATATCCGTTTCGTTTATTTCATTTAGAAATAAATTTAGCTAGAAATGTGAATGAAATAGAATTCGAATTTGGATCTTGAATACCAACCACAAAGTCCTCTAATTAACACTTATTCTAGAGACAATCGGTCCCAGTTTGAGATTATTATTCTAGCAATGTTACAATTAATATTTTCGGATAAACTTTTAGAAGATTAAGATTCTACTGTTTGGTACTGTTTTTTTTTAAAAAAAAATTTGTATAATTTAGGACATTGATGGAAAAATTTTCTTCTTATTGTTATTGTCATCAAATTACAACTCTTTGTGACCAAATAATGGAAAAGTAATACAAATTATGCTTTAATGCATGTCTTTATTTTTATTTTTATTTTTTTGGTTATCAAATAGGCACCGAAGATACAAAAATTACAAAATCTTCCCTGGCTCTCTTCCTATATATGCTAGTTTATGTAAGAATTTTTATTTTCTAAAAAATAAAATTTAATTTACACATCTCGTTTTTCACATAAAAATGATTTACACGAGTTAGTAATTAATTTTGCAAATTATAATTATGAATTAATTTTAGTAATAAGATACTTATGTAAGTATTACAAGTTCTTATCTATTTTGTGATAAGCCTATAATTATGTGATGCGCAATAGGAACAGCAGCAAATAATATCCTAATCAAATTTGAGTATTATAATTTTATCTCAATTTTGACTTGTAGTCTATAAAAATAATTGAGATATCATCTAAAATTTAAGCGAACACATAAATCTGAAAGTCCATCCGTTTCTTAATCATATTTCTTGTCGAATGATGATATATATATATATATATATATATATATATATATATATATATATATATATATATATATATATATATATATATATATATATATATATATATATATATATATATGCGGATCGATCAAATTTATTTTCTTGTTTCTTTTCAGTATTTTAAAACCGAATATTAAATAATTCTAATTAATCTATAAAATATAATAGTATTAGAACTAGGCTACTATGCTATTAATAGCACCAAGTTATTTGTGCTACCAACTTTTCGACCACTGGATCGAGAGATGTACGGTTAGAATGATGTGTGTCCCCTAGGGTTGAGTAGGTGCATGGTTGGTTGAATAGTATGATCTAACGGGTGAAAATCATCAAAGGTGTGGATCTAACGGCGGAAAACTTGGTAGCACCGAGTGCTTTGTGCTATTGATAGCATAGTAGCCGGACTCATACTATTATTTCACAAATTAAATGATAATAACTATATAAACATATATTAATTATTATAATCAAAATGTAGATGGAGGACATGAGAGAACGAACATACTTATGCACCCAGTGCACCTACCAACCTATATATTGTACGTTAGTGAACTGTTAATTCCTCTCTTGAGTCAAAATTTCTCTAAAATGCTATGTATAAAATGGTACAAAATAAAATATTCTAAAAATATAGAGATAAAAATGCAGTGTACAGATAGGTAAACAATTACCTTTATCACTTGTAGAGAAGATGGGTCTACAAATATTTATATTTATTTGTTTTTTTTTTTTGAAATATAGGTAGCACTACGCGCTTTATTTATTTCGTTAAGAAATAAACTTAGTAAAAAATATGAATCAAATAGGATTCGAATTCGGATCTCAGATACCAACCATCAAATCTTTTATCACTTACTCTAGGAATGGTCGGTTACAGATATTTATTTATTATTTTGGGAAAAAAATAACTTATATAACATTAGAGTTGTGTAAAGTATTTAAGTGAACGTTTTTTTGGACCAGACACGAGGTTCCCAAAAAAAAAAATAAAAAAAAATAAAAAAATTGAGTGTGTAACTGGACCAAATCTCAAGCAACCATTAATATATGTTATGCCAAACATCCCCTAACTCCACCTGCGCTAGGCTTGTGAGTGTTTCGTCTACAAATGGGTCAACTCCCACGCGCGTACACGTGGTAAACCAGGTCCACTAGACCAAATCCAACTAATTTGCGCGCCTCTTTCATCCCTTACAAATACCACCTCCTCTCTTTCTCTCTTCTTCTTCTTCTTCTTCTTCTTTCTCTCTCTCTCTCTCTGGCCACGAGCCAACGACACAGCGGAAGAGCCAAGAATTCGAAGAAGAAGGGAATGACGCTGTTCCAAACGATCACGCAGCTTGCTGACGTGACCATCGCCGAGGTGACCTTCAAGGACGGCAACCGCGTCTTCACGACCATCACCAACTCTGCCGACGTTGTTGCCCGCTGGGTCAACGATGCGATCGCCATTTACGGCCCCTCTCGTATCTCCCACGTGCACCAACCCGTCGGCCTCCACATCGAGCGCTCCCTGCACTGCGGCGCAATCGCGCTCCTCCAGCTCTTTGTCGGCAACCGCTGCCTCCTCTACCAGCTGATGCACCGCGATGCCTCGCCCCCTCGCGATCTCTACACGTTTTTCAAGGACGAAAGGTTCTGCTTCACCGGCGCTAGCGCGGAGGTGGTCGTGCCTGCGCTGCGGAGGGAGTTCGGATTCAAGGTGAGGGTTGCGCTGGACCTGGGGCACGCGGCGTCGACGAGGCTGGGCCGGGAGGATCTGCGCTGGGCTGGGCTGGAGCAGCTGGCGATGGAGATTATGAGGATTGAGATAATAAGGCGGGAAGAATTGCCCCAGAGCGCGTGGGACCAGCGACCGCTGCCCCTGTTGCTGGTCATCTTCGCATGCGCCAACTCCTTCATCTCCTACGAGCTCGGCAGGATTGTGTTCAATCATGGGCTCCTTCCGTTTCTTTATCACAGCTCTTGATCGATTCCATAGAGAAATTGCACGCATGGACATGGTGATCGATATGTGTCCTTCTTCTTCTTCTTCTTCTTCTTCTTTTCCCCCTTATGTGCTGGTGCTGTAAAGATGATCGATCATGCATTAAACCTATGATACTGCTGGTGTAACGTACGTGGATGCATGTATACCCTGCATGCAGTGGGGGTTTTCCTGTACATTGATAGACGACGTTGGAAGAATTTCCTTTGATTGTTGGTTAAATTACAACTCTTTGTACCAAATGATGGAAAATTAAAATAAATAGGCGCTGAAGATACAAAAAGTTATAAGTAAATAATCTTCTCAATCTTCTCATACTATTTTATATCAAAAAACTTTATTTCAAAAAATAAATTTTAATTTACCTTTTGGTGATATTGGGTATTTTTATTGGTTCAATTTATGCAAATACTTGTTTTATGACTGGGGTGTAAAACGGGCCGGGTGGCACATGAGCCATCTGGCCCGGCACGATTTCGGGTCAGGCTACAGCGCGGCACGACTGGTACAGCCCGAGCTTTCGAGCCGTGTTAGGCCGCTCCCGCTTAGGCCCGACGACACGGCCAGAGCCGTGCTTGGACCGTGCCTGGCTAAAGGGGCAGCCCGACTCGGCATGACCCACTTGGCACCGCCCGTGACTTCCGAGCTGGGGGGCCATGCTGGCTTAGGAGCTGGTTAGCTATGGCCCAACACGGCCTGGGCTGCCTGGCCCATATTTGCGGACAGGACGGGCTGACCCGGCTTGTGGCCCGTTTCGGCCCGACTAATGTGGGCCGTATTTGTCCAGTACGGTCCATATCACACCCCTATCTATGGCCCAATTTAGGAATTTCCGAACGGTGAGATATGGAAAGTGAAAAAAATTTAAAAAAATTCTTTAGTTTTGAGAAGCAGCTTTTTTTTCTACTTCTGCTTTTAGACGTTGAAAAATCAGCTTTCTGATTCTCAGAAACAGAATCAGTTTTTACAATTTTAATTGCCAAACGCTCTACTGAGTCCAAAATCACTTTTGGACTCAGAATCACTTTTAAAAAGCTTGGCCAAACACCCCCTTTTTCTTAATAATATTTTATCTTCCTCTTTCGCTCTTAAAAATTCAAATGCTTTGTTTTTCTTCCTTCGGCCGAAAAATGTAATGTGAACCAATTCCAATGTTTGTTCGGGGCCAAATCAATCGACTGCAGTTCCTAATGGTAAAACGTGATGAGAAAGAAAAATGAGGCCTCAAATTCGAGTTTCAGTGAAAATATTTTGAGTTCGTAGTCTACGTGGCCAAATTTTCAAGACGAAATATCAATCCAAACTCTTTTGCGAACACACGTATCAGACACTCCAATACCGTTTTTCTTATTGAATATGTAGAAGTTGATGCAATGGATTAGAGTTTACATTCTTTAATTTAATGCAAAACATATAAAGATGCAAATAACGGTCATTAATATTAATATATTTATATCCAATAATTCTATTCGATTCAATTCTGAGTGTCGTACAAGAAACCTACATTTTAATGGGAAAATTTCATAAGACCATGACTACAAACAGAACCCAATTTTCGCAACGTACGAAGATAATGCAACCGTGTGCAACACCGTTCGGAATTTCCACGCCTACCGTTAACTCTTCGACCACGAGCTACGCACCCTGCTTTTGTTGGTGAAGATTATGTGAACCTAGTCCATCACCTCATCCGTCGACCAATGGAGACTATTCTGTTTTTACTTTTTTTAAGGTTAGTTCAGATGTAGAAATAAGTTAAATATCCGATTTTTTTACTTTTCTTTCTGTCATTCGCAAATTTATATTTTATTCCTTTAGAAAATAAAAAATGATCACATGGAGGTACATTATGATAAAATGATCAAATTAATCATCATCTTTTTCGGAATGGGCATGAAAGGAAAGATGGGCAAGGACAAGAGTACGTGAGACGTCGGAGGCCGATAAGTGCATGTGTGTGGGTATGGACAAAAAAGGTGGGCAGGAGCGAAGCAGCGAGACGGAGGTGAGGCAGCACGGTCGAGAATAAAGAAGGATGAGAGTTTTAGAAATATTTTTGTTACAAAATATAGGATATAAACGGAACACTGACAGCAAAGATCAATTTTTTAATTTTTTAAAAAATAAAACGTAGATTTTTGAATGATATAAAATAAAATAAAATAAAATAGCTGGTATCATAGAATTTTTTTTTTGTAATTTAACCTTTCTTTTAGTATAATTAGAAATTAAGATTTCGATTTTGTTTGCCCACAGTTGATTGAGTAGCATCTATATATCTTATTTCAACAACAATAAAAAAATAATAAAAAAAAAAAATCTTGAACTAGACTATTTTCTAGTCATATTAATATAATAGTAAATTTTGGGTCCATAGATGACGTGGAGAGCCACTTGCAGGTAATAATTTTCACCTGCTCCCACTTTTTGACCAAGCATTTAAAGTCCTCAGCTGCACTTGATGTGATTGTTGGCGGACCTCCAGATCCGCAAAGAGATTCCTCGGCCGAGGGAAAATCGAACACAGATTATTTATGGAAACAAATTAACAACGAAATGCAAATATGTTTTCAATTTCTTATTTATAAATTATTCAGCTGCTTCGATCACGAGTATAGTATACATAATAACTTTATAATATTATAAAATATAAAAATCTTTTTTTTTCCTTCTAAATTTAATAATTTAGTATAAGAGTTGATGAATAAGATGAGACTGTTTTAATTTTTACTACTTTTTAACATTTTAAAATAAATAAAAATGTTTATAGTTTTTTTAACTTTATAAGATCATATGTGAGACACACAATCAAATGAATTAGATAATTAGGGACGTTTGAACTATCTAATTAATAATATTTAGAAGGTCTAGTTATTAATTAAGATTGCCTTAAATTTTAAAGATCCGTGCAGTTTGTAGTAATTAAATAGTATTTGATTATGCTTTTTAATCCGTGAATGGTTTGATAGGATGTCCTAAATCCTAATTATGTGCTATTAAAAGTACTGTAGATCGATAGACTAATATGTTCAATTATGTATAAAAAGAAAAAAAAAAAAGTGGTAACTCACTGAATGTGAATGTCGATTGATGCCGTTTCAGGTGTGGAGGAAACGACTTGTCCGACTCGACTGACTGACTGCCTTCTCTTTCGCGGAAGCTATCTGTCTATCTGCTTTCGCTGGAGTCTGGTCAAATGAATCCTCCACCACCTACGACAAAAAAGAAAAAAAAAAAATCGAATCACATTATTTAATATCCTGCCACATTATCATACATACATACACACACAGAGGAATCCCCAAAATTTTAGTAGCACATATCTTTGCGTACTTGAACAGTCGTCACTCCTCCGCTCGATGTCTGATTTAAAATTTCACGGCAGCGCCGAAATCATCGGCGCCGCCTTTGTCCTCCTCCTGCTTCTTGTCCCGCCGGCGCCGTCGGCCGCGCAACAGCCTGCCTCCACGGACGGCTTCAATTGCTCGGCGAACCAGAGCGTGTACCCGTGCCAGGCCTACGCGCTCTTCCGCGCCGGCATCGCCTCGTCGCCGGTCGACCTCGCCTCCGTCGGCGACCTCTTCGGGGTGAGCCGCCTGATGGTCGCCCGCGCCAGCAACCTCTCCGTCTCGTCCGTGCCGGCAGTGGGCGAGCCCCTCCTCGTCCCGATCACCTGCTCCTGCCCCTCCTCCTTCCAATTCGACCACTCCTACTTCCCCGTCCAGTACCAGATCAACTCCGGCGACACCTACTACCTCGTCTCCACCGGCAAGTTCCAGAACCTCACCGCCTACCAAGCCGTCGAGGTCGTCAACCCCGCCCTCGTCCCCACCAATCTCAGCATCGGCGTCTTCGTCACCTTCCCCATCTTCTGCCGATGCCCCAATTCCTCCTCCTCCTCCTCCGCCGCCCTCGTCACCTACGTCTACCAACCCTCCGACACCTACGCCTCCGTCGCCGCCGCCTTCGGCACCGACGTCGCGTCCCTCGCCGCGCTCAACGGCCCGGAGAGCGCGCTCTCGCCCGGCGCCGTCATCACCGTCCCCTCGCCGCGCCTCCCCCCGCCGCTGCTTCTGCAGCGGCGGAACGCGTCGTCCTCCCCCGCGCCGCCCCCGGCGACGGTCATCGTCGACAGGAAGGATCGGGGCGGGGCGATCGCGGGGTTGGCGGCGGGGTTGGGGGTTTTGGGGCTGATTTCCGTGGCGCTGGGGTTCCTGCTGGCTAGGGCTTGGTGGGGGGAGGAAGCTTCTAGAAGGAGAGGGGCCGCGGGCGCGGGTGCGGGGGCGAAGGTGGGGAAGGGGGATGAGGCGCGAGGGGGCGGCGCGGGGGGAGATGCGAAGTTGATGACGGATATATCGGATTTGTTGGATAAGTACAGGGTCTTCGGGATCGACGAGCTGCGGCGCGCCACCAGCGACTTCGACGAGAGCTGTTTGATCCAGGGCTCCGTTTACAAGGGCGTGATCGACGGCGAGGTCCTCGCCGTTAAGAAGATGAAATGGAACGCCACCCACGAGCTCCGGATCCTCCAAAAGGTTAGTACCACCCGTAAATTCGAAAAAAAATTTACTGTATCATATTTGCATCACATCATTTATAACAAACTAGTCACACCACATCTCGAGTTATTTTATTGATTACGAACAAAGTGGGCGTCATTAATATAACCAACACACTCTAAACTTTTTCGTGAATTAGAATTCTCCCACATCTTTTACAGTTCTTGGGTCATTGGATGCTAAAAGTATTTTTTAAGAACAAATTATAAATAAATTTTGATAAAACAGGTTTATATGATTTTTTGTTTTAAAATTTCACCACTGTCCTCGTTTGATTCATCTACTACTGTCCAGAACTTAAATAAAAGGCAAAAATAAAGTGCACCATGCACGGTACTTTATAAAATCTAATTAAATTAGTATTTAATTTATTAACTATTTAGGTGATGTTTGAATAACTTATCGTGTTGAAAGTTATAAATTTTAATGATCTACATATTTTGATACGTCAATATGTTTTTCCGTAACATTGGTTTCTAGACGATTTGATGTATTACTTGATTTTTACTAGTTAAAGAGTTTTAAAACTAGCAATAGATTTATATTTATTGAATTAAATAAATATACTTTAATATAAATACTATTTTATAGCGTTAGGATTGGGTCCTAACCCTTCTTGCTCTTTTGTTTTTTTAATTTATTTATTTTTATGAAAATGACGATCAGGTTTATGATGACCATTTCATTAGTCGCTCCATGATTGAGAAATAAAAAATAGCTAAGATACGAAAAAAAAAAAAAAAAAGAAGAAGAAGAAAAGCACAACTTCTTGTGGCATCAGACTAGCTAGTGCCGTACACACATTAAATTCATTATCTAAGAAAAGTTTCGCACTGAACCCAAAAAAAAAAAAAAAAAAAAAAAAAAAAATCAGATATTCAGAGGATTGTTTTTTTTTGGGGTTCAAAGAACTAGAATGGCTCAATTACACTCAAATACACTATACTTAAGTGTTATTTTTATTTATAACATTATAGTCTTTTTTTTTTATATATAATTATGTTTTATAATTAAATATTTACACTGTATTTTAAATTTATCTTTATTTTTTATTATTTTATTTTCTTATAGATATCTCGCTAGACTTTTTTTTTTTGCCAATCTTTATATTACTATTTACAAATCTATTATTTTAAACAAAATAATATCGGCAGCTGGCGCTAGGAACATGAAGGGTGCGAACTATATATCGCTCTGCTTCCCTCTTTTACTTTTCAGTTTTCTTTCCTCCACTCGTATATGTTGCTACTCTTTTTGCTCTGCTTGCTCCCATTCGGGACTTTGTAACAACCGTTGTCCTCTTTTAATCACAAATAGGGTATATCTTTATTTACTAAAAAAAATAAAAAAACAAAATTTATAAATTTTATTAAAAATTAATGATTAAACAGTAGAAAAAATGTAAAATAAATCGACGCAATAAACTCATTAAATTTTTTATCAAATTATTTTTAGTTTTTTTTATTATTTTTATATATTTTATTATTTTTTATATTAAAATAAGTTGAATATATATCTTATCACTTTTAGCAGAATCTTTAAAAGCTTTTATATAAAATCATATTGAAAAAAGGTACATCATAGAGAATAAAAAATATGTATAGAATATAATTAAACACGACAATAGAATTAGATTATATGGACACATCACATATGTTTGGAATACTTTTATGTAAATGTCTCATTTATGTCAAAACTTAAAAAAACATCTATTTATATCTAAATATAAAACTCAATCCAATCAAAAATAAAAAGCTACTCTACTCAACCCACCCTATCCAGGTCTATTCGCCCAATTACAAATAAAAAATAAAATAAAATAAAATAAAATAAAAATCAATTACCATCTTCCCTTCTTCCTTTACTCAATCCATTGAAATTCAGAAGAAAAGCTCTTCCCTCTTGTCCTCCTCATACATGAGGTAGAGTTTTGGTACATTCTTTAAATCTTAAATCGATGTTGGTAAATCAAGACATACTTTTTAGATTATAGCTATATTTTTTAACTGTCATTATATATCTAGCGATCCCACATATAGTAATATTTTTTTAAAAGTGTCGATAATTTAATCGGCAGTACTTTTTTTTTTTTTTATTTCTAGATTTAAAAATATCGTTACAGACGGTCATCTTTTTGTAGTGAAATCGTGGGAAATCAAATATCCAACCTGATAGGGCTTTGTAGGCTATCAGATATTTTAGCGTTACGTGTGTGAGCTTAGTCAAGTTAGTTTGACTCGTGCGTCTGCGGCCTCTTTCACGACTTTGGTAATTTTGTTTGTCCTTTTAGCGGGCGTTTTGGGCACCTGGTTAGTTGTCAAAATTGTCTCTATCTCGGTCCCATACTTCCCCATCCTCCTAGTCACGCTCGCTAAAAAAAATGTCTTTTTTCTAATGTTTCGTTACATGCTGATTAAATTCTTTTCTTTTTCAAATTTTGTTTAACTTTAGAAAATAATGCCTTTGTATATATCAAAATAATATATAAGTTGTTTAAATAAATTAAGAAAATATATCGAATAAGATATTTATCGATCTGTTTGACGCGCGAAAGGTGAACCATAGCAACCTGGTGAAGCTAGAGGGGTTCTGCATCGACGCGACGGAGGGCACCTGCTACCTGGTGTACGAGTACGTCGAGAACGGCTCTCTGTCCTTGTGGCTGCGCGACCGCGACGCCGCCCGCAAGCTGAACTGGCGCGCCCGCCTCCGCATCGCCCTCGACCTGGCCTACGGCCTCCAGTACATCCACGAGCACACGTGGCCCCGCGTCGTCCACAAGGACATCAAGAGCAGCAACGTCCTCCTCGACGACAAGCTCCGCGCCAAGATCGCCAACTTCGGCCTCGCCAAGACCGGCTGCAATGCCGTCACCACCCACATCGTCGGCACCCAAGGGTACGTACGTACCTACGATATGTTACACTCATCGGCTTGAATTGTGACAAATTAGTACTAAAATTAAGACATGTGACATTTTGATCCTCAAACTTTAACGCATTGCGATTTCTGACTCGAAGTTTTAGAATTATTGTCTATCTCATAGTTTAAGGACCAAACATGCGATTTATCCTATTGAAATTCTAACGACAAAGCTACAAATCAAGTCGATTACATTGCTATAATTTAAATTATTAGTATAAAGGCCAAATTCATATCAATGATCAATGAATTTGAAATAAATAGGAGAAAGATACAGTTGCAAGTCTTAAAATACTTGACATTAATTAGAACCTTCTAATTTTGTTATCATCTGAAACAATCGTTTTTCTCTGTACGAGCTTGATATATATGTTACAGGTACATTGCACCCGAGTACTTGTCCGACGGGCTTGTCACGACCAAGATGGACGTGTTCGCGTACGGCGTGGTGCTTCTCGAGCTGGTGTCAGGAAGGGAGGCGGTGAGCGAGGACGGGGAGGCGCTGTGGGTGGAGGCGGAGGCGTTCTTCGGGCAGCGGCACGGGGTGAAGGAGGCACGGGTGATGGCTTGGATGGATGCCCCGCTGGCGGAGCAGTCGTGCCCGCCGGAGAGCGTCGTCAGCGTCGTGAACGTCGCCCGCGCCTGCCTGCACAAGGACCCGTCGAAAAGGCCCACCATGGTGGAGGTCGCGTACACGCTGTCCAAGGCCGACGAGCTGTTCTCCGATTTCTCCGGGGATAGTCTCGGCGTTCTCGACGTCTCGGCGAGGTGAATACATTGTATCTAGCCATGCATGATCCAGATGGTTTTTCTCTACGTACGCATCCCGTTTCACTCAACTTGCTACGAAAGATTATATGTAAATATTTAATTATGGTACATAAAGAGAGTTTTCATTTTGGAATAAATAGTATATAGGTCTAATGTGGCCTATGGTCAAAATAATAGAGCCTTCCTGTGTAACTGGGGGAGATATAGGGTTAAGCTTAAAAAGGAAGAGCTTGAACTCACTTGTAGATATTGTCTTTGTAATGGCTTTCAATAATAATTTCGGCTTGATTTCATAATATAGCGCATAATTACATACTGAGTTTTCGCATTTGTCGCGGTTTTAGAAAATGATCGGTGCGATCAAACTCGATGCGCCCTCGGCTTAACTAGTATATAGGGTCTGTTTGGTCCAGCTTTTTCGTCTACAATGTCTACTTCTCTTCAAAGAAGTATGATTTACTTTGTGATATGTTGCAGTACAATCACAAATTTACAATCTTTTATAGAACCAAAGTTGTTTAGTGTTTGGATCGCATAGTCGGGTCAAATAGGCTTACTTGGTCGGACCAGAGTTGGCCCAAAAATTTGGTGGGCAAATCTAAGATGAGTCAAAGTTCAAGCCCGAGTTCGAAACGATGGGCTTAAACTTTAATGAGCACATTTCGATTTGGTGAATTAACTTGGAAAGAAGCGAACTTCATATTATTATAATTAATTGCATCTTTCCCTTCAGTCCTGTGTCTCGCTTTTTATTTTTAGAACAACTTTATTTTACTTTAATTTGGATCATCAAATTACACTAATTATTGGTCTTAACAATTTTCAAATGTAACTAATCATATTTAGTGTAATTGCTTGACAGTTTGATAGTTGGTATTCGAGATTTCAAATTCGAAAACCAATTTTTTCGCATGTTTTACTAAATTTATTTCTAAAAAATAAATGAAGCGGATAATATGTTATATTTCTCTTCGTAATAATAATAATAATAATAATAATAATTTTTCAACGTGTAGCTTGGGACGTAATGTTTGGTTTGTTATTTTCTTGTGATTCGACTCGCCGTATCGATCATGACCGACAATGTGGTCAAAGTTTCTAGACAAAGGAATTAGGCTAAACATCAATTTTCAAGCCTAAAGTTGATTTAATTGCACATTAACCACTAGAATTAAGCGCGGTCAAATTGAAACAATGGTGGAGACAAAGGAATTAGGTTAGGCATCAATTTTCAAGCCAAAAGTTGATTAATTTAATTGCACATTAACCACTAAAACGAAACTATGGTGCCTTTTTTTTCACCATCCCCACTCACCATACCAACCAATAACTTTTCATTTATTGGTTGTCTCTGTTTTTCTGATAGAGTCGTCGAAAATATGTCGTATTCATTGACTATTTATTGTATCCTAATATAAATTTAGGTGCGGAAATAAAATAAATATTTTTTTCATATTTTTTTTACTGTAAATACTGTGCGCAATACCTCCGTACTTTCAAACGGAATCTGAGAATTTGATTAAAGAAAAAAGAAAAAACAAAATGCAATTTAAAAATTGAAAGATTGCGACCTCCCACCTTAATACTATATTGTAATTATTTAAGTACCTAAGAACAATAGTTTTAGGGGCAATTGCCTTTATATTTTATCTTAAAAAATTTTGACTTTCTAATTTATTCCTCTTAAAAGATTAACATTTAAAATATCTTTTTAACATTCCAAATTATTTCAAATATATTTTTATAGTTAAATCCTATTAGTGAACTGATAGTAACAACTGTTATATCCGTGAAATTACTATTTTATCCCTTCAAATATAAGGTTCTATTGTTATCTATTTTTTTTATTTGCTCTTAATATAGGGGCCAAGAGATAACTTAATGAGTACCAACCGGAGAAATATTTTTTATTAACAGAAAACTATTCGAGGAGGAGTATATTTGAAACAAAAAAGAAGAAGAATAAATTAGATATTTTAAAGTTTTTAGGGACATATTAAATATTATCCCTTACTTTTATATATTATTTTCTTTGATTTAATGACCCTTCCTATTTTTTTTCACCATGCAAGGGCTCATTCTCATTAGAAAACAAATTCTATTATATATGTACACATTAACACTGCAATCGACTTGGGCATATTTTTATGCCCAAGTTGGAATGTACATTACTATGTAATCAAAATTGGAAAACTATATCTTACATTTGATGGGTATTTTCCAATATTTCGTCTCGTGGTGGACGCCAAAAAAAGAAAAAAAAGAAAAAAAAAAAAAAGAGGAGTGTTTTCACTTACCATATGTAGGAATTATTTTTCTTTTTTCTTTTTAAAGTAATTTAAGCCGGTAATTTTTTCGGACACTTTCACTTCACTCCTTTTGTTTGGACTCCCTTCAACTTTACCTACAAATTAAAAGAGTAAATATAATGAATTTAGAGCACAAAGATCATGATAATAGATGATTTTTTTTTTTTTTTTTTTTTTGTACTATAAGGTACCATTTGGTTCGGGTATAATGAAGCCATTAAAGAGATAGGTACAAGTATGGGGATAAGAAAAATAGCGTTTGGATGAAAATTGGATTGTTTCCGAGAATAAGAAAAATATTAGATAGTTTTATATAGAGAATGGAGGTGTTGATGGGAATAACCGAGAACTACTATTCTCGGATAAAAAATTAGCGTTTGGGTATAAATGGGGGATAAGAGTCTATTCCTATTTCTATCCCCTAACCAAACGGTGAAAACTTAATTAGAGAACATCGTTTTAAATATTTTTATATTTAAAACTCCCCCTCATGTCTGGACTCGAGACTCTTTAGTCGGCTCATGACGTGGGTTTGAATTAAATGGGAGGAAATTAATATGCTAGGAGCGTGGTGTGACTCAAACTCAGGACCTCCCGCTTCGATACCGTGCGAAACAACCGTTGTATTATAAAAGCTTAAGCTGTTAAAAAATTATGTTTTAAATATTTTTATATTTAACAAGAATGATAATAGATGATTAAGAGCTCAATAAACTTATCTGATGAAAAGTATATGAGAAGGATATAAAAGTTGATGGTGAGTGCCAAATTGACTAATGATTCTTTGTTCGTTCAATATTTGGCATTTGTGGTTTTTTTTTTTATTTTTGCCGCAAACTTTTAGGTGTTCATATGTAAGAGGCTTAGCAAGAAATTTGTAATTTAAAATGCCGTTCTAAAAAAAGCAAGTTAGGAATAATTTTTTACGCTTTGATCTTAGTAAGTATTTGATAAAAAAAAAATTATTATAAAATGGCGAATGTAAGAATTAAACTTGAAAATTCTAGAAAATCAGAGAGCTTGCAAATTAAATTTAGGAACTCTAAATAAAAGAAAAATTTAGAAACATATATACTCACCGCTTCGACGTCGATTCTGTAGACAAGCAGCTTCCGCCGCTCCCTGCAGCTGGTGCGGTACGCCGCCACCAGATGCGCCGCCGCAAGGGCCAGCGAGCTCAGAAAAAGCGCATCCACGGCCGCCGCACCGCCCTTCTCCCCAAAATCGCGGTGCCGCCGCCACCCCCACTCCCCAGATGCCACCCCGAGCATAACAATCGACTTCACCAGAACATAACACGCCGACGTGAAACTGCAGAGCGTTGTGATTCCCAAATACGCTCCTCGCCCACCACAAGCAGCATAGGCGCCTGAATTTTTAACAATATTACTATAAATCAGAATCAAAAGTTTCAAATTAGAGCTTTGTTTTTTATCTTTTTTTTCTATCGCAACAAAATCTAAAAGATTAAAATAACGAATTCTCACACAGGATGACAAGCGAGCGAGCGGCGGAGACGAGGGGCACGTCGACGAGAGAAGACCGGAAGTGGAAATCCCGAAACAGCTGGTCCGCGAGCCTCGTAGCGGACAATCGGGGGCTGCTGCGGAAGTACGAGGAGAGAAAAGAAGTCGGGAGGAGGAGGTCGAGCACGACGACGAAGAGCGGAGGGGCGCAGACGAGGAGGAGGGAGGCGAGCATGGCGAGCACGAAGAAGAGGGTCTTCGCCCACCGCCACAGCCGCGCCCAGAACTGCAGCTCCTTGTGCTTCTTCTCCATATCGAATTGGTTTGATAACTATTTCTCAAAATTGCGTCGTCGATCAGAATTATTATTATTATGTTATGTGAATTATTATATGATGAAGGGGGCTAATTAAGATAGGATCGATGGACGATTTTGATGACGAGGAACGATGGTGATGATGATTATAGTTTTGAGCTTTAATTTGCCGCGTCAAAAGTTGAATAAGAGGGGGAGAGAGTGCGTGGTGTCGCACGTCACTTGTTGTGGCTGCTGCGGCAAAGTGTCCGAAGCTTCTACAAAATCTACGTTGAGCAAATTAAAGATGAGGAGAAATAAGAAACTTCCATGTAGCACCTTAATAATTAATATATTTGTAATTTTAAATTTAAAATCTATAGTTCATTTATATATTTTTAATTTAGTTTAAATTTTTTTAAAGAAAAATTAAGCGAATGACTTGCTATTATTTTTTCAGATAAAAAAATTATTTATCTTATTATAACTACTATTTATCTTGACAAAAAAATAAAATTGTTATTATTTATGTTTGGTAGTTACTATTCTATTTATGTTACAAAATTCCAGTGTTGCAGTCAATGATCAATTTAAAATAGTTATGAGACTATATATACAATTAGTAATTCTGATTGAAAATGGGATCTATTAAATTATTTGATAAAATTTAGAAAAAAAGTTTGAATTTCCTGAACTACTATTTAATGTTCGTTGAAAAATGTGGAAGTTTCTTTTTCTCTTTCCACGTTAGATCCTTCCTCTATTCATAATCATCTAATATAATAATAATAATTATTATTATTATTATTATAATGATAATGATATAATGTGAATTCGAGAAGGTTCCCTTTGACCCGTCAATTTCCCAAACTGTTAGGGGTATCGTGGAAATTATTCTCATATAAAAGAACTCAGGTGAGATGTTATAATACTCATGTGCCTGAAATATTCGCGAATAAAATGGGAGATTAATGAAAAACGTGGTTAGAAAAATCATACATATTATTTTAGCTAGTTTGGTTCGAGTTAAGAAAAAAAGTAATGCTCCTATCTTTTATTTTTAGATTCTGGATTCATTAACGTCATTCTATTTCGGTTAATTTTTAAATTATGACGCAGATAGCATATCACTTTAGGAGAAGTGCAGTTAGTACCATATGAAGGATATTTTTGTCTTTTAATACAATGATAATTTAGTCGTTTACATCTATTATATTTTCTTTTTTTCTCTCTCTTTGTTTTCTTTTTCTCTCTCTATATTTTCTTTCATAATTTGGTATTTTATATAAGACAAATTTCAAATGATTTGACAATATGATTTTTTATATATTCAAGTTAAATTAATTATTTTCGATTTGAAATATTTTAAATGTAAATATTGTTTACACACGCAAATATTAAAATTTGATATATTTTCAAGTTAATTAATTATTTTCGATTTGAAATATTATTTACACATCCAAATATTAAAATTTTAATTAATTTCAAATTTTGAATTAAAATATTAATTTATATTTGAAATTATGAATCAAATTTAAAATTTAAAGTTGATTTGATAAGCTTATTTAAATCATTCTATTTTTTAGATTTAATTTTCTTTTAGTTAGTTAATTAAGAGACAGTTAATACTAAATATTTTCAATGTGTGTTTCATAAATTTTCGTTTTCTTTTATGAGCTAGTATGGAATATTTTTTTATTCGGCGTTTGTGAAAAATATTCAATAGTAGATATTATTCGGTTAATAGAAATTTGGATAAACATGCCCTTTTTTTTTTTCTCTTCTTGTAAATGGAATGCAATATATTTTTTGCTACTAAAAATAAGTCTATCAACAACAATTTTAATAATTATCTCAAATCAATATAAATTTGTGAATCACATTTATCTACAAATTTAAAATTTAAAATTATGATTTTATATGTTATATTTTATTAAAAAAATATCTCATATTTTAAATATTATTAGATAAAATTGAGATAATTTTTATATATTCAGCTTTAAAAAATATGAATAAATATTATATATACGGAAGCTATTACGTGATTCGATATTATGTAGGTGACGGGTATTACGTGTAAGAAAGAAATATTTAAGAAACGCGTAGATTACGAATATTATTTATGATAAAATGCGATATTATATGTACGGTTGTTATTATATAGAAGATAGGATACATATATAAAAAGTGAAATTCATCGTACTTAGAAATAAAATTGTTTCTAAAATTACTATAATTAATATACCTATAACTAATGCATAATTTTAGGACCTCAATTCTTAAAAATAAAACTATTTCTAAAATTTCTATAATTAATGCATAATTTTAGGACCTCAATTAAAAGTTTTTAAAATATTGTATTGTTTAATTACCAAACTAACCTTAAATAAAATAATCTTAAAATAATCTTTTTACACTAAGTATTAAAATTACATTTTTACCCTTAATTACTCAAGGGTTAAGATCTTTCTTTTTTTTTAAGTACCGAAGCATTACTCAAGAAAAAATTAGTTATTCAGAAATAATATTAAGTTCGAGTTAAGGGAGGGTTAGAATATTTTTATGTTTAGTTAGAAGTTGGAGTTATCCAGGATAGTAAAAATTAATGTTTGATTAGAGTATGTGGAAAAAGAAGAATAGTGAATTATTATGAATAAAAAATAGTATTTAGTTAGAATTTGGTAGGATTAGGTAGAATTAGCTAAGCCAGAATAATCTATTTGAGGTGGGATTAGCTAACTCCACCTATTTTTCAGAGTGTTTGAAAATAATATGAGATTAAAAGGTTATTTCACCCTTAACCTCCAACCAAACGGAGGCTTAGTGTGATGGAGTAGTTATATACACTGCACTATTGCAATACTCCCGTGCAGAGAACGTTTAATATAAAATATAAAAATATTAATTACTACCAATTGAATATTTTAGAAATCGAAAATTGTTTTACATAATATTAAAATAAAAGCCTTTAAATTCAAATTGGATTAAACTCTTAATTTTATTTATTTTATATTTTAAAATCGCGAATTCAGATGAAACAAAAAATGGAAACAAACGATTATATATATAGCTGAGTCTAGAAGATTCCTCTGGTTGACTGGTCAACGAATTCAAGGAGAAGGGAAAGAGAAAATGTGGAGCAGAGCAATTTGGACTCACTATTTTAAAGTCCTAGTAGAATAGCCTCATAGATTTTCAAGGTATTTAAAACAAATAGCAAATCAAATATATACCTTAATTAAAGATTAAATTAAATAATTCACATAGCCCGTCCAGAAGAAATTTTTGAACAATCTGGAAAAAAAATTCTTGATCAATCTGCGCAAGTATAAAAATCGTCCGACTATGATATGGAAGTCACGAACCGAACTTGAGTGATTTGATTTTTCTTCCTATCTCAAGCACTCTATCGTATGGTGTGGAACCGATGATAATTCTTCACCAGAATGCGTATGAGAAAGTGGCAGGACCAATACCCCTTTATATAGAGTCCAGATCGACTTTCCATCAAAATTTGATTAGAATTCTATTAAATTTAAGATAGATGAGATAAGGACAAAATATACTTTATCAAGTAGTTCTATATCTGTTAGGATTGACCATTTATAGCAAATCCTAATTTAAATAGAATTGATTTTTATCGATAGCAAATCCTAATTTAAATAGAATTGACTTTTATCTATAGCGAATCTTAATTTAAATATGATTAATTGGGTCACAATATGAAAATCCTAACATAGCCATCACCGGCCGCACCTTTTTTTTTTATTATTATTTTTGGTAAAAATCAGATATTAATATTATATATACATTTACGTTTTAGATATTTTAGTTCTAGTAATCTTTATTTAAGTTACAACTTAAAATGGTGCATGCAATTTTTCTAATAGTGTGTTTTGTTTTGATTCATGATTAAAACAAAAAATAAAAATTAAATTAAATTGCATTGAGAAATAAAATAAAAATGACGAATTATTCTAAAATACTTAATTTATTATTGAAATAGAAATTGAAATAGCCATTTGGGATTTTGAATGAGTGTTTTGTTTAAAAGAGAAGATAGTGATGAAGGGAGATAAGAGGGTGGTGTTTGTGAGAGAGAAATTTAAATAATTTATTTTGAAATGTTTGACCAATCCTAAATTTAAAACAGGATTGGGACATAAATGGATTTCATCATTTCCATTCTAGACTAGAATGAAAATCGAAATTTGATTTCTGTAAAATAAACAATAACTATCAGAATCGATGAATTCTGATTCTATAGTCTAAAATAGATAAATCAAACAAACTCTGAATTCTGATTGATCTTAAACAAAATACAAGTAAAAATCTTTATACTAAATTCAAAATTTTTAAATTTAAATACGTACTCGTTTCAAACTATATTAAGAACTAGAGTTTTTTCCACTTGTGAAGTCAAGAGTTTGAGTTCGCCGGCTCTGATATGGAGCCTCTGCCTAAAAAGTGGTCTTCTATATAATAATTGCACTATATCATTTATGCATAAGACAAATTAGATTTGTTTAAAATGTATTAATTTTAAAAAAATTATGATAGAATGAATGAATAACGTGATGATATTGGCACAATCCAAATTTTCTTTTTTTAAGTAGTTCTCTTGTGGCTCTTTCCTCTATTATTAGACAACCTGTTTTGACCCACCAAATGATTTTTTTTTTTTTTTTTTTTCCTGACAGATAGGTAGCAAGCACACTAGTTCCGAAATGAATTAATTTGTCAATTTGAAGGGTTGGTGGCCAATGGGGTTTGAGATAGATGGATTTCTTTTTCTTTTAATTTTCTTTTAAATTCTAAAATCCTTGTCATATCCACCATATGTAGACAAATTAGTCCACGTCTATTTCAACAAATATATATATATATATATATATATATATATATATATATATATATATACAGAGAGAGAGAGAGAGCGAGAGAGAGTCGCTGTTATCTGCTTACGCCATGTATGACCGGTCTTCTGAGGATTTTAAGATTAGATCGCACTCTTTCCACCTCTTCACGATTTTCATCCGTTAGATCATACTATTCAACCAACCACCCACTTAATCCTTGTGGACCCACATCATCCTAACCGCACATCTCTCAATCCAACGGCCAAAACTTGGTAGCACCAATGACTTGGCTATTAATAGATAAGTAGTCTAGTTCTCTCTCTCTCTCTCTCTCTGTATATATATATATATATATATATATATATATATATATATATATATATATATATATATATATATATATATATATATATATATATATAGAGAGAGAGAGAGAGAGAGAGAGAGGGAGGATATGCTTCCCATGCTTGTAAGTTGTATTCGATATTGTGCATTTCGAATCGACGATCGACTTCGTACACCGAAAAATATACTATAAATATAGAATTGAGTTTGAATGTTATCGATAGCAAACGGGCTCCGTTGCCACCTATTTGTTTTCGATGATGGAGTTTGTAAATCGACGGTCGGCATCTTTGAACATGATCTATATTACTTGGAGCATATAAAAATCAAATTTTATTTTTTTTTCGATATTGTTCTCTTGTCTATCAAGTGGACGCAAAATGAACGGTTGAAAATGAATATCCTTTAAAATGTCATGATAGGAATCTTCTAATCAAGATGGAGAGTATAGCTCTTGTTTTAAATAGTTTAAAAAATTTTCTAAATAAAATTCAACTGATTTGAATATCTTTACACCGTTAATTAAACGAGAAAACGCCTTATATCGAACACTAAAATTATAAATTTTGAAGCCATTTGATCAATAGGTCAATAATATAAAAAAAGATTTGAAAATTAATTTTTAGATACTTCAAGTAGTATAGAACATGTTCAACGGTGCCAATCGCCGATTTGGAGATTCCATTATCGAAAATAAATAGTGACGATGAAACACGTTTGCTACGTAGCATTCGGCTCTACTCCCATAAATTTTACATTTTCTCATAATAAAATATAATTTTTCTTAAATCTTTTAATTGTTTTAAAAAACTAATACGACAAGGAATTAATATAATGTCTTTTGTAGGAGGGGATGTAAAAATTATTCTTTTTTGAGTGTTAAAATAACATTTTTTTTCTTATAATTTCTTAATTAAAAAAAAAAAAAATCACTTTATCCAATTCACCCTCCGGCTTTTTAGAAAATTTTTTTTTTTTTTTTTTTTTTGCAGGTAGAGCCATGCATTAACATTAACTACTAATTAAGATGGTGAACCATCTTGGTTTATCTACTAATTATGGGTGTTAAATATAAAATAATCAAAGCTGGTTATTTTTACAATGGAGAAAAGGTAAAAGTGTATGAAAATTTATCTGTCCATATATAGATTATTTTGATTCCACGTACGTTTCTATATCAAATCTTACAAAATTTTAATTTTGATATATAACTTTTTAATTTTTTGATTCAAGTTATTAAATAACTCTTACGATACAAAATTTAAACTAATTATTTATTTCAAAATTTAAACTAATTATTTATTTTAATAAATTTACAGTTACACGAATTGTATAAAACATGCTGACTAAGTTTATAAAGATAAAACGATATATTTAAATTTGAAAATTGAAGAGTCATTAACAAGCTAAAATTAAATAAATTAAAAAATTATATATATATAGTAAAGTCAAAACTTTTAAGAAATAGATAGTCAGGTCAAAATGGGTGATGATTGAAATAAATATGATACATTTGTATCTAAAAATTATATTATTAAGCATTGTGGTTATAGGAGGACATTTTATTTCTTGATGATAGCTCTAGATACATTTGTAAGTGCCTGTGAACGAATTTGCCTACAACAGAATTAGATTATAGGAACACATATTTGGAACACTTTTATGTAAGTGTTTTATTTATGCTAAAATTTTAAAAAAATATCTAGTAATACCTAAATATAAAGCTCAATCCAACCAAAAGTGAAAGATTACTCTACTCAACCCACCACACCCATCGATTACCATCTCTCCTTCTTCCTTCACTCAATCTACTGAAATTCTAGACGAAAAACTCTTTCCTCCCGTCCTCCTCCGCCATCGCAGCCAACGAGGTAGATTTTCGAGGTTGCTAAATACTTAAATAAGTATTGATAAATTAGCAGGAGTACTCTTTTTAAATTATAGCGACATTCTTAATTAATTGTCACTATATATCTAGCGACCCCACATATAGCAACACTTTCTAAAAATATTGGTAATTTAGTCAGCAGCACTTTTTTCGACATGTATCGATATTTAAAAGTGTCGCTATATACCGCTTTTGTTGTAGTGCGGTAGCTCGTCTTCACACTATTTTCCGACTCAGTCCTGACTCGATGAAATAGAAATAGACTTAGAAATTCTACAAAACATATCCAGATGCGAATAAATAAATTCCGAGATTTGTTTTTGAAAGAAATTGACTACATTGAATATATAGATCGTCCTGCTTGTGCTATTAATGTTGCGATTAGGATAAGGGGTGATGCATATCTACGTGTTTTCCATCTCAAAAGTGGGGTTGGTGTCATCTGATCGAGATCTATCTTGTGATCTTCATAAAAGCCATCTCTATCTATTAAACTGCAGCTTATATATTAAAGCACAAAAATGACCCTGCAGTGCTACGTTTAGGTAATATCAATTATATTGAACGTCCCGATCTAGAAGTAAAAACATATAACTATATATATATATATAGGCCATGACTACTATACTATTATGAGTAGTGGATCTCTACTACTCATAAGTTGTTTCGATGATGGAGCTTCCGAATCGACGATCCACTCCGTTAAATATGATCTAGAGTATTTGAAACTTGTAGAAAATAAATTTCGTAAATTTTCAAAATCATAATAAAGTCCATCAAGCGGGCATAAAATGAACGGTCAAAATCAAACGACGTCCTAAAAAAGGATGATCGGATCCTTCAATTCAAGATCGGAGTTATTGATCTTTATCTATGTAGTGAATAGAATTTTCTATCAAAAATTCAACAAATTCCGATTCTTTTACACCGTTAAACTAGCAAGTATCCCATACCGGCCGTTAAAAATTGTCAAATTTGTGACCTCTTGATCGTAAGGTAAATGATGTCGAAAAATTATAAAATTTTATTTCTAGAAGTTTTATATGCTGTAAATAACGTTTAGCGGTGTGGATCATCGATCTGAAGCTCTATTGAAAACAACTTATGAGTACGATGACGATCGTACCCATAATAGTATAGTAGCCGGACTCTATATATATAATGCTTGAATATTATTAATAGCACTAAGTTATTGGTGCTTATAGATTTTAAAATAGTTCACTCAACTATTTTGTTTCAGTTGAGATTTCTCTTGCTTTTAATTTTTTTTTTAAATTTTAAATTATATACTTTCTTTAAAAACATTAAAATTTTGATATTTTTACATAAAATATTCACAGATTTTGTATTTTTATAAAACGGGCTACTATTTTATATTTTACGGAGTCAGTTCTAATTTTCAGTAAACTGATCAAAGTACTTTATTTTTTTATAATTTTTTTCTTATTTATTTTTCTACTCCCACTTTCGATTTGTCTTCTTCTTCTCTTGCTTCCTTTCCATTTTTCTCGTCCTCTACTATTCTCATATCGATGCGAAGGTAGTGTGGAAAGAGGGAGTGAGAGGAGAGGGAGAAAAAAAAACGACGGCGAGAAGGAGGGAGACGAAACAAGAGTGGAAAGAAAATTCGAACAAGAGAAGGAAAAAGGAAGAGAGAGAAAAAAATAACGGTACTAAATTCAGGCTTAAAATAAAAGGCAGTAGTCCGTTTTTACAAAAAAAAAAATTGTAAAACTAACAATTTTTTTTTATGCAAATGATTCTAAAAACATTTATAAAATACATCGACTATTTTATCAAATTCCATGACTTTAACCATTTTTCTAGCAAATAAAAATAACTTAATTAATTCTTAATAATTAGTAGCGTAAAATTTTAAATTTAATTAAAGTACGAAAAGCTCAAATATATATATATATATATATATATATATATATATATATATATATATATATATATATATATATATATATATATATATATATATAGAGTGACTTTTATCTTATCGATCTTACGTCGTTTTCGATGTTTAGACTTTCGAATTGTCGATCGGATCCGTTAAACTTGATCTAGAGTATTTAAAGTATTTAGAAAATAAATTTTATAATTTTTCGATATCATTTGCCTAGTGATCGCGGAGCTTAAAATCAAATAATTTTAATAGTCGTAGTGAGCCGTTTGAAAGTTTAACGGTGTAGAAATATCCAAATTACGTGAAATTTTGATAGAAAATTTTTTATACTATATAAAACAAGATCAATATCTTTGATCTAAATTTTTAATGCCATATTATCGCGTTTTGTAAGATTTTTATTTTCAGCCGTTGATTTTTAACCCCTTCGTTCACTAGGCAAATAATATCGAAAAATCACAAAATTTATTTTCTAGGTACTTCAAATACTCTAGATCAAGTTTAACGATCGACGATTCGAAAGCACAACATCGAACGACGCTGGAAGCACGGAAATTCTCCGAGCTAGAAGATAGCCTTACTTTATATATATATATATATATATATATATATATAGGAATAATTTCAGCAATACCACTATGGAAGATTGAAATTTCATGAATAACCCTCTAAACTAGAAAATATCATCAATACCCCTCTTAAAACCAAAAATATTCATAAATACCCTTTAGGTTAACTTTCCGTCAATAGGCCATCCAATATTTTATAAATACCAATTTTACCCCTAGCAACAATTTAACCATGTAATATTTAAGATTAATTATATGATTATTTTTTAACGTTTGAATCACATAATAATTTAACATTAATTGTTTTTAAAATTTTACAATTAAAGATCTATAGTCTATTAAGTGTGATAATTAAATCTTATTATGATTTTCACTTTTAAATGATACATAGTAGTAATGCAATTGTCCACAGTAGAATTCAACATTAATTATTTAAAGAATTATTTTTTAAAATTTTATTAAAATAACTTACATATCTCATGCTAAAAATATTTTGATATCAAAATTCTTAATATTAGAGTATTACTTATATGATGTGCTCAAACAAAAAAATTTAATTAAAAATTTATTCTTAACAATAAAATAAAATTTTATGAAACTCTGTCACCTATAGTCCACTTTGATGTGATCCTAATTCGGAAAAGCGTAAAATTCGATTTTCAAATAGTTTAGATTATATTTAATGGTGCCGATCATCAATTCGGAAGCTTTATCATTAAAAATAAATTGTAGTAAACCGGTATTATAGCAAAACTCTCTATATATATGTCCTCTCAACCTAAGTGTTTTTTTAAAATTTTAGCAATTGAGTGTTTTTTCCCAACAAAATTAAAAATTTTAACAAATTCATGTGAGAGATCTCAACAAAATTAAAAATTTTAACAAATTCATGTGAGGGATCTCAATTAAAAAACTTTTAACTAAGGCCAAATAAAAAATAAAAAAACTGATAGTTCATGAGCTCTTAATCTTAAAAAATAAAACTTAAAGGGGTCTAGTTCAAAATGATCTATAGGTGAGGGGTTTTTTTATTTTTTAACCCACTAATAATTAGTGCTAGATATATTATTTTTAAAATTTAGAGGGGTATTTATGAAATTGCCCCGCTGTCGAAATAATGCCTAAGCTTTTTAAGGGTAAATTAGTCATTTTCTAACTTAACCTTTATTTAACCAAGCTTTAACCATGGTTACAATAACGGCTGTTGGAAGGAGGGGTAATTGTGAAAAAATTTTATATTTGAAGGGGTATATATGATATTTTTAATTTTGCAGGGGTATTTACGATATTTACATATTTGAGAGGAATAGTGATGAAAGTGCCCCATATATATATATAGATATATATAATTAAAGTTGATAGGCCTACTTGTTCCGGTGGATGTTCAGATTGAAATAGATTTTCAAAGGAACTAAACAAATATTTTAGAACTGAATATTTTAGAGCTATTACTTCTTCAATCCAATTTACTAAGTTCTTGTTTGATGTATTTCTTTGAATTGAGAACTCCGATTTCTTTTTTTTTTTCTTTCTCTTGATGTGATGCAATTATTATTTTTTTGAGAAATAGGTAGCTAGCTATGACTTAACTCATTAAGCGAAATAAACTAAGGGGCCGTTTGGTTGCATGTAGTTGTAATCGTAATGCGGTTAATCTGCATGTAAATGTAAATTTCGTGTTTGGTTTGATGTAGTTAACTCAAGCTGCTTGCTGAGGAAATAGCTATGATTGAACTACGCCTAAATTGTCTGTAGTTCCAACTACAGCAATTGGAGAGATTAACTTTAAATAAAAGGTATACTTACCTCCTCAATATTTTTTAAATAAAAATTATTTTTCTTTTTTACATTGGAGATAATCTCACCATCATATATATAAAATAATAAAATTTTAAAAATTATTTCTCAAATGCATGCAAACAAACAAATTATTTATACTTTGCGATTTCTACTACATCCAACCAAACATGATTCATTATTTTAGCTTTTATCCCTAACTACACTATATTTATAATTACAACCAACCAAACGGTCCCTAAGCGTATATGATGGAGACAGTTAGAATCTTCTAAAAAAACTAAAAAAATAAAAAAATAAAATAAAATAAAATAAAGAACCCTACATCTATCGATTAAATAAAGTAAATTAAAAATGCGGAATGGATAATGAAAAAAAAAAATGGGTACATGAAGGAAGAAGCGGGGTGATGCAATTATTATTATTATTTAATTTTTTGAGTTTGCTTGTAGGGCCCTGATTGAACAACAGCCACATGGTCAGCAATTTCGTCGGGTTTGGCTTTTTTTTACTTCAGGATGAGCTCATGTGTGACGAGTAGATAAGACTTTCTTTTTTTTGGGGGATGGATACGTTGAATCCAAACCTTATTTTTATAATTGGTTGTAAGTTAAAAAAATTAATTAATTATTACTGCCATCACTTACAGTGCAAGGAAAGGAAGGAAAAAAAAAAAAATCCAAAATACATTATTTTTATTAACCAATTTTAAATTTATCCCTTTTATTATAATTAATAAAAAAATTTAATTAATGGGTAAAAAATAATATTTTGTTACTGATACAAAAATGTGTATATTTTACGTAGAAAAAAGTGAAAAAGCGGATTATTACAAAAGAATTTTTTTATAATTTAGCCTTTTTTATTTAAAAAAATATATATAATTGATGGGTAAAAAATAATAGTGTGACTGATACAAAAATAAAATCTCTCTAAGAAAAGGGGCCCACATGTACTAGTGCAAGCTTATCGAGATAGAGTACCGAACATTGGAGAAGGCTCCATTTTGAGCTCTAAAGAAAAAAGAAAAAGAAAAATCAGCTCATCTTTATTTTCTATTTAAAGAGACAACTAGTAACTATCTATTTTGTTTATTTTTTAAAATTAATTTAATTAAAAAATAAAATAATTAAATTTTAAATTTTAAATTTTAAATTTTAAATACTAATCATCAAATTTTTAACCAACTGTGCTAGGTACGGTTGGTCTCATCAAATCATTCTGGACTCAAATCTTTTTTGAATTATAATCTTATAAATTTTTTGAAAGACTTTTTATTACTCTTCTTTTAGACTATACTCTTATTAATTAATTTAGTCGGGAGTTTTAACCCTAATTTATTGCAATTTGAATTTTAATCTGGAAACATTTGGTAAGTGATTCTTCTTTCTTAGAGTGTTTTGTATTGTCTTATAAAACATTGCAATTGTCTTCGCACTCTGACGGACATTGAAAAATATATATATAAAATATAATAAAAATAATTATTGTAACATTTTCCCCCTTTTGTGTCTTTATATAATGTGGAAATTTTTAATGAAACAAAAATAAACTGTGAAAGAAATTCATTTTTGAAGTTGGTAAATTAATTTTCATCAAATAAACATCGATGAAATAAAATTTACATTGTTGGAATTAAAGGGCAGAAAAAATTTACAAACTTGATAGTCAACATATCCAGAAACTAGGTCAGATTGGATTGCTTCTTTTTACTAGTATTCTTTGATTGTCCTCCCATGTGTTGCGGATCGGATGCGAATTGAGAATGGATCGGATGCGAATTGAGAATGGAGTACAGAGAAGAAAGAAGAAATTTCTATTTTTTTCTTACGTACGAAATTCGAGAGAAAGAGATTACATTCATATGTGTGTTATCATGTATTGAATCCACATTTATCCTTAAAAAGTTTAAGAATAAAAATAAATATTTATTAACTAATAAGATATGTATAACTTATTTTTATTCTTAAACTTTTTAAGGATAAATGTGGATACAATACATGATAACACGCATGAACATTAATTTTGTTGAGAGTTATTTTCACTCTAAATATCACTACATGAGTGATTGGCAAATAAATAAATCCAATGTCCGTGCCTTATCTATCTATCCTAAGGTGGGTCGAGGGAAAAACAAATTGACTAACGAAGCAGGTTTATTTTTGAGAGAGATAGGTAGCACGTTACCGTTTCGTTTATTTTATTTTTAGAAATAAACTTAGCTAGAAATATGAATCAACTAGAATTCAAATTTGGGTCTCAACGAAGCAGGTTTATTCATAATAATTAGAAGAAATAGTATTTATTTAATTATTAGGGTACTCCAATGATAAATTCTAGGTATGTCACGTTAAAGCGAAGCTAGGTACAAATAAAAGAAGCTAACGCCAAACAACGTATAAAGCTAGGATCACGTTTTTAATTCCCTCCTTGTTCACGAACGAAAGAAGGAAAAAACCAAGTTTTATTCTATTGCCCTTCACTCAACCCACGTGAAATTGCACTAGCTAGCTCCTTAACTTAACATCAAGTTTCAATTTGTTCAACCGTGTTCTCGAACCCTCAATGCGATTTTATTTTAATCTCTAAACTTTTAGTTATGTTTTATTTAAAATTTTTTATACTACTGATACGGGCTGATGTCCCACAGATATGACACGATACACACACTCTTTTTAATATATTAGCACAGACTTATTAGCATACTTGGTATGCATCAGCCGTGTGAAATCGTGTCAGTTGATACAATACCTTTTGGTTTCATGTTGGTTTTTACAGTAGAGTTTAAATAATTGTTCGCACTAGTTTCATATTCAACTTCTTACATTATAATTGATTTTTCATCGATCTCATATTTTTTATTTAACATCATATTTTTTATTTAACAGTCCAATTTTCAAATAGAAAAAAATATTATAATCGAAAGGGTTATAGCATCGAACTATAAAATAAGAAAAGAGTGAATTAATTTATGGTATATAAATATACAGATGCACTAGGCACATATAATAAACCACCTCCTAATAGAAGGTATAGGTAAGAACTAAACTATAATTATCTTAAGAGTTTAGAGATCGATCACTAGTGTTAATTACCAAAAACAGTAGTTTAATACATATTTATACACATTAATACAAATTGTAGTTTGAATACAATTTTACAAAAGTTAACTTGTAATAAGCAGGCCAAAGCCCACAATCAATTTCAAAATTTACGGCCCTTTAGCGACTATCTCTATGAACAGCCCAAGTGTCCGAATCAAAGGCCCAATTAAATAGGGCCCGAATAAACATATCATTATATCGCGTAATTAAATTGCTACTTTTAACCGTTTATAATCAAATTAGAAGATATAATTAAGTTTTTTCTTTTTTTATTGCTAGTTGCTTTGAATAGTTCTAATTTTAATAAATGTTTATAGTTAACTCCCCTGGAATGGGTTTAATAGTACTATTAGACATTCGTGCTTTCACTTTATTTTCGGTAAAAGATATTCAAATCGACAACCGACCTTTTAAATATGATCTACACTATTATGTAAAACTAAATTATATATACTTTTGATGTTATTTAACTAATGATTGAAAGGCTTTGAAAATCAATAATTTTAAAAGTTATTGTGAAGGCGTTTGCAAACTTAATGATGCTAAATAAATCAATCAGATAGAAATTTTGATAAATTCTTTTTTTTTTTTAACTCTCGAAACAAGATCAGAACATTTAGTATAAAACTTACCCATTCCATCATCATTTTTATGAATTTTTTTTTAATTTAAAATTTCAACCGTATATAGTAAATTTTCATTTGTATTCGAGATTCTATATTTGAAATCTAGTTGTTTCAAATTTTCAGCTAAAGATACTTGCCCTTCAATGGCAAAAATCGCCATTCGCAATAAATTCATTTATACATTTGTTATACAAATACACATATGTTTTTACCCTTGAAATTAAAGATACTTTTCACCTTTGCCATTGTAAATACATGTATTTAAGTGCATTTTTCTTTTTTTCTTTTTTCTTTTGCTTCATGTTAGCTGTATAACCCCCTTTGTGTATACATGATATAAACAGTAGTTTTGTGTTCCAGATTCTTTGAAAGAGGGTTAAGAAACAAATCCAATTCTAAATTATTTTTTAAAATACAATTAAAAATAAGATTTTAAGTGTCCGTCGGCACGGGTCGTATCCACCGTACCGTACCATGCCAACAAGATAACGGCACGATACAGACTCCGTGCCGATGGCACAGCTCAAAACCCTCTATTTTTTAAATTAGTAAATAATTTGCTCAATAAAGTTTAAAAGATATGATAAAAAGACATAATAAATAGTTAGAAAATTTTGTTACTAAAGAAAATAAATATTTTATCTTGTATGTGTGTGTATGAGGAATTTTTTGGCTTAGGCGCGCATCGGCTACTGACTACATGCACTTACATCAAATAAAATCATGAAAGATTTCGGCACGACCGTCTTGTAGGTGCTTAAATCCTTGATTAAAAAGATTCAGCTTTGGTTAGAGAATTTGTTTAAATAGTATATATTACTCCATACATGAATATCTTATTTAGTATATTCATTTTATTGAATGTAATCTATATAGCATTTATTATATAAAATATATGGTTACATATTTTGGAAGTAATATTTTATTATTGCTTAAGATGCATCTTTTAAAACAAAGGGTGAACTTTACTTTAGGCCCTTGTTATATAGTATATTTTTATTTTGCTATTGCGTGATTGAAAAGTTGCATTTAATTATATTGTAATTTTATTGTTGTTTCAATAAAAAAAAAAATATTGTAAAATAGAGTAATAAAGTAAATTTTTTTATAAGCACACGATAAAATTCTGTTTAATAATAGATTCGTAAATGACAATAAAAATAAAATTATATATATAATATTTAAATATGACTTTTTGAACTATGAAGTAACAAACTAAAATACGATAAATTATATTAAGTGTAATTTTTGACCCATGAAATGATAAGTTTAAAATATGTTGTATCATAGAAGCGACAAATTAAAGTTTATCTTAAAATAAATTATATCACACGTGAGTTACACTGCTCAAATAAATTACTGGTGTTTAGACCTGAAAAAAGTGAATTCAAACTCCTCATTCGCAATAAAATAGAATTTACTAACATCTAATGTATGTTATTTATTAAATAATTTGTTCTAACACTAGCTACCCTTTTTTGGTATCACCCCCACCTTTTCTTTTCTTTTCTTTTTTTTTTTTTTTTAAATAGGGTACATACATGTTCCTGAAAAAAATAATAAATTATAAATACATTTCTATAAAATTTAATTTTTATATGTTGTCTCTACAAAAATTCTAATATTTTTCAATACGTCATACGGTTTATTCTTGTTATAGATCGTTTATATTTTAAGTAAAATGTCATTTCTACCATCACAGATATACGTTCCTTCAAAAATCACAACAGTATAATATAAGAGGGATAAAAGTGTCGATTTATCTTATAAACTAATAAGGATTAAGCATTTAACCTATAATTAACTAAAGTTTTCTAACGAATTCTAATAGTAAGAATATATTTGAAAATATTATAATGTTTACCGGGATAATATATAAAAGTTGAATTTTATAGGAATATATTTGTATTTTACTTTATTTGCAGGACCGGTATAAAATTAATCCTTTTAAATAAGGATAAACTTCAACCCCTAGTTTTGCACTTTCTCACTTTAGTACCTTATGATTTAAAGTGTATCAATTTAATACATATGGTTTTATTTTTCTCTTTTCCTCGGCCTTTTCATTAACTTTTTATTAAATCATATACAAAAATTTCAGATATCTTATCTATAGTTTCTTGAATACTCAATTTAGTATTATTTAATTTTAACTTTTAACGATTTAATAAAAAAATTAATAAAAATAATTAAAAAAGAGAAAAATTAAGGGTATGTTTCACGTAAATAGACTTGGGGTGGAAGTGACTTTGGGTTGAAGTGGAGTTGGGGTGAAAATTAATTCATTTGTTTGTTTTTAATTGTGGAAGTACGATTCATAGTTCATTGTTTGTTTGGTATAAGTAGATGACGTAAAAAGTATAACTTAGTGAATAATAAATTATAATAAATAAAAATTAATAATATATATATATATATATATATATATATATATATATATATATATATATATATATATATATATATATATATATATATATATATATATATATATATATATATATAAAATAAAATTTTAAAAAATTATATTATTTGTTTACATATATAAATTATAATAATACAATAAATAAAATTAAAAAATTAAAAAATTATTAAAATTTAATAAATTTATTTTTCATCGTTTTCTAAATATACAATTAGACAAAAAATATATTAAAATTTACCTAATTAAATTTGATCACATTACCTAACCAAATTTAACAAATTTCTTTGTTTCTTTGCACTTCACCGGATCGAATTGACTTCGCCCCGTGGGAGGGGGAGGTCAATTACTTTATTTTGGGTGAACTCGAGTTTCGGGTGTAACAAAATTACGGCAAAACAAACAACGGAAGTGGCGTAAACAACTTTCTCCCTATCCACTTCCCCCTCACTTACACCCAAATAAACACACCCTAACAGAATATGAATGAAAAAAATTAATAAAAATGATACAAAAGGAAAAAAAAAGAAAATTACAGAATATAAAAATAAAAAAAATTTAAATTAAAGAGAGAAAGTAAATTTTTTTAAAAAAATAAATACAAAAAACTAAAATATCAGCACGCGTTTGCTTGAATCCTGTTTCGTGCGGCTGCGTGTTCTAGGAAACGTCGAAATGAGATAAACTTCTCTGTACGAAGTCTCCGTTGACCGGTCGTCTCCTCTCTCTCTCTCTCTCTCTCTCTCTCTCTCTCTCTCATTCGCGAGTCCCCATCATCGCCCATATCTGAAAACCTCCCCCCCTTTTTTTAATTTTTATTTTTCAATAGCCAAGAGCTCGATCGATCGCGCGATCTCGCCCTCATCGATCGATCGCCCTCTTCGTCTCCAACCCCCCTCCTCTTCTTCGATCGATCGCCTCGTCTCCTGCGGATCGAGGGATCCATCCTCACCCATGGCGTTGCAGGAGAGCTTGGACAAGATGCAGCTGCGGCAGAGCTACAGGAATCTGTGGCACACGGATCTCATGAGCACGATCCAGGCCGATTTCCCCTGTGAGCCATCGTTCCCTCCCTCGATCTCTCATTTTCCTTCCATCTTTCCCCATTTTTTCCTATTTTCTCGGCATTTTTTGGATGCTGATTTTGTTGATCTTTGACCGAGAGTGCCCGGTTCTTCTTTGCAGTTTGCTGTTTGGCGCTCTGGTGGTGAGTGTTTCGATCTGAATGCCCTGTTTTGTCCGTTTGTCGATTTGATGGGTGATATTGTTACAATGTTGCGATCTCTCGTTTTCTTTTATCTCTTTTCATACGCAAATGCTATGTTTTCCTCTTTATAAATTCCTTTCTTTGTGATTCGGTGACAACAATTGGATGATATGTCTCTATTACATGTAGTAGTTTAGTCGCTTTTTCCTCTCTCTGAAATAAATTAGTGGAGTAGTTGAAATAGGTTATCACATTAGTTTGATGATGCAATCGTGCAATAGAAGATCCAATGGCAGATCTACTGTGTTGTGAGGTTAATAGTTAATCAAGATCGAGACATTGAATATAACATAGTATTTACTGTAAATTTATAGGAGGGCATGAAACTGTTCATCGGTTACGAGATGTATATACTTGTTGAGGAGTTAACACCGTATCTGACGATTGATCTAAGATCATATTTGCAAAGATATATTCTCGTAGAATAATCTAGCCTCTTTCAACCTTCTTAGTAATGCTGTCGAATAAAGGCCAAGTAGTCAAACATAGAACGTCTAAAGGCCAAGGAGTGATATTCTTCGCAGCGAAGTTGTTGACTTGTTTCAGATTCTGAGTGTGCCATCGACATGATGTTGTGATGATTCCCAACATGAGCTCTGTCCAGCTTTCACAATGAACGTTTAAAGGCCAAGTAGTCAACCATTGAATGGGGAAACGATGATTATCTTATTTCTTAATTTTTGCGAGCAGGATAACGGCTAGATGCTGGTGGTAGCTTGTCATGACCCAAAGAATACCATACTAGAAAGTGTTAGGAAAGCGTTTGGGTATTTACGGACCAATATATTGGTATTTACGATTTAGGCTCAAGTATTGTGGCCATATTGTATTTCTTCAAGTTGCTAGCACTAGTTGTCTATAATATTTTTCTTCCTACAGTCTTGTCTAGTTTCCAGCTTTGGTGTTGATATGGGTAAAAGGTGGTGCAGATACTAATTTAGAAACTAGGTAGTTAAATACTCTGTGTATATTTTTGGAAAGATATGACACTTCAGATAGGTGATTCATCTCCTCTTTTCTAATATGTGGTGGGATTGGAGGATAAGTACTATATAAGTATTGCTATAAGATGTTGAATTGGTAAAGATTTGGCCTTTTGTGGCTTGTGACTAACTAATTGGTCATAAAGGTTCAAGTTTTAGAGTGCAAGAATGGTGCTCGGAAAGCATATTGGCTACCTCTAGATGGAATTGACATTCTTGGTGCTGATGTACATTTTCAATGTATTTTATTTATTTGAACTTGCTTGTCCGTGTAATTTTGTCGTGTGTGTGAGTACATTTACTTATATATCTGTTGCAAGATTTCTAAATCTTATTTAGGCAATATGTGTAGTATTTATTCCAATCTCTGTTTCTAGCCTTTGCTAACTTTAATCTATCTGAAATTTCTGTTACGGTCTTATTTGTTTGTAGTGGTCCATGTGTATCCTACATGCTTCGCAAGCGAGCCCTCTACAATGACATGTCAAGGTAACAATTGCTTCAGTCCCATTTTCTGTGATCGTAATTCATCCTAGTATCTCTTTCATTAACTACTTTTTTTTTCCCCTGCTTTAGGTATGTATGTTGTGCTGGCTATCTCCCATGTAGTGGAAGGTGTGGAGAAAGCAAATGCCCAGAGTTTTGCCTTGCCACTGAGGTATATCATCTTTTTATTTTCCTTCTAGTTGTTACTTAAACCATAGTTCTGTAGATGAAAGATGTCATGCCCTTCACGCCTCCTGTTTCGAAATATGGTTGTTGTGAATCTTTTTTTCTAGGCAATAGGCATTTCCCTTATTTTCTGAATCAGGACAAATGGCCTATGTATCTGGAGGTTCGTTAACCTAAGAATAAGAAGTACCAGTACCAAGCTATTGATAGCAGTCTGTACAGAAGTTTGAAAAAAGAAATCTGTATCTAAAATCCACTTTTTTCAGTCTTCTTCTGTATAGATTACAATAGTCATCCATTGCCTGTGTAGTTTTTATTTTATTCACTTTCCCCATGGTTGCCATTAGTTTTTCTAGACAGTCAACTGAAAACACTCTCTCTTCTTGAGACTTTGCCATTTAATAACAGGAGTGCTCAAAAGTGATCATGTGGTTGCAACTAGTAACTCAACAGCTTTCAGCTGCTCAAACTATAACTTTCACACTAACATTTAGTATGAATTATAATAGTCGTTAAACTATCCTAGTTAAACATTACTGTCTCTGTTATTTTGTTGAACATATTAACATTTTGGACTTTCTTGCCTTTTAGCCATATAAAGTATTCAGAATGTACTGTTTGTAACTATTTTGCCTTTACATTCATGTCTAATGATAAAATTGGCAATGCTTTTTATTCTCTTTGGAAGGCAATACTACTTCCACTATCTGAATTCATCTACAATATGTACTCTCCTTCAACTGCTCCCGATCTGGGATAAGGCATGTAAAGAATTATATGGCTCTAACATGATCACGAAGTCAGTTGATAATATCGAAAGAATGTTATGCTACCCAATGATGATCCTGCTTGGATTCTGGTGTTGGCAAGTTGATTAATAGTTCCATACATTAAGGTCTTTAACTAGAGTTAGACTTTGCTATTGTAAATTGTATGAGGTTGCATTAAAACTGCGTGGCTTTGCTTGTGAATGTGGTTTAGGTGTTGTTGCATATTGTGGATTTAGCAAATTAGCACTTGTACGAGGTTGGGTTAAAGCTCTATTTGCAAAGTAATTCTGATAATTTTTGTGATATTTCTTATATTTGATGTGATTTGATGAAGCCGCAAAGCCTAATATTATTCTGCTGACATTATGACCTCTATTCGATTGATGGTTATTGCTCTAGAAGCTTAATGAAGCAAGCAGCTCCTTGGCGCCGTATCATTAAGCAAAGTAGATGAATGAGTTATTCTCTTTTTTTTTTTCCAATCAAATAGCATGCTTTTAACAGCTAGCTGTATTATGATATTAGCTGGACTGCTGTTGAACTCGCTCTTTAATTTCTCTTTGTACAGGTTATTTGCTGCTTTGGTAATTCGGTTGCCTCAACCCGCTTCTTGCTGCAAGACGAGTTCAATATCCAGACAACTCAATGTGACAACTGCATCATTGTACTGCTCTTTTGATCTTGACTCATCTCCATTACTTAGCTTTTACTTCTGAACGCTATCAATCTCCTTCCTTGTTAACTTTGAGATGTATACACATTATACTGCAGGGATTCATGTTCTGCCTCCAACAAGTTGCTTGCATTTTCTCCCTAGTCGCAGCAATCGTTGGAAGCCAGGAGCTTTCCGAAGCCTCCCAGATTCTTTCTTGCATGTCCGACTTCGTCTACTGGACGTAAGACTTCTCTTCTCCATACTCTTTCTCTTTATTTTCTTCCTCGGAGCTCTAATGCATTACTTACCATAGTTTTATCTGCTATGCAGGGTCTGTGCATGTATGCAAACACAACATAAGGTTGAAATGGATAAGAGAGATGGAAAATTCGGGCCGCAGCCTATGGCAGTCCCTCCAATACAGCAGATGTCACGTATCGACCAGCCCATCCCGCCGCCAGTTGGTTATCCGCCTCAGCCGGCGTACGGACAACCCTACGGATATCCACCCCCGCCGCAGGCCCAGGTTCAAGGCTATCCTCCGCCCGGATATCCCCAGCCTGGTGCCTATCCGCCTCCTGGTTCCTATCCCCCTCCTGGTTACTACCCCAAGTAGGGGATATCTATTAAAAGTTTGAGATGCGACTTTCCCTGGAAGCTGCAAAATTCTTGTGAACATATATGCCTTGTAGAAATGAACTCTGTTGCCTCTCCCATTGAATTACTCTTATGAGTGAAGTCTACTTTCTAGATTATTACGGATTGCGATGGTTGGCTAGTAGTTCATGATCTTACGTTTACATACATAAAAACTCGGTGAATTTTGAGTCTCAGGCACCTTTTTTGAACTCGAAAGTTTGTTGTCGTCTCCTTGTACTTCTCATTTTTGTTTCATTTGAAATTGTTTCGAGGTTTGCATTTGAATGTGGAATTTTTTTTTGGCTAACCTTATCTCATGAAGAAAATGAAGAAAGATGACTTTCTTATTTGGGATCAAAATTTTGAGGTCATGAATGAAAGAACTGGCAGAGAACATATACTTTCCTGTATCTTGGTATTTCCTTTTCTTTCTGATCATGTCAAGGAAAAAAAGTAAGGAACTCACAGAGCCAACTTTTTGTAATCTTATTAATAAGCCTGGGATTAAGCTGTTGATGGGAAAGGTTGGAACTCAATGTGGCTATCGCGAAAACAAGCTGAATTTGCAGTTTTCGCACTCAAATTTAAATGGAAAAAATACAGGCATTGGCTGAGATTACCATGCATGAATTACAGCACTATACTCGGTTGCCGCACCTCTTACAACATCATAGAATTTTTCTTGGATGGTTGGTTGGGTTGAGTCCTACCCTGTTACATTTTAGGCGGCCTGCTTCGTTGGATATAACTACATTTTATGGTGTAGTTAAAGACTATGTGCAGTAAAAATATATTATAGTTATAAATAGTTTATTTACTTGCATAATGTTACAAATCGTGTTTACAAATTTTATCACTTTATACATTAAGTGGTGAGATTATCCTCAATATAAAAAATATATATATATTTATATTAAAAATGATTAGGAAGGTAATCATACTTTTTAGTTTAAAATTACTCTCTCCTGCTACTGCAGTTAGAATGAACCAATTTTAGTATAGTTCTGACTACTGTAGTTGAAATCTTGTTGTGTAATATTGACTGCGACTGTTGGATTCAAATGCACCAAATCAATTATCGTATTTGCATTTTGTATTTACTTATAACTGCATCATAATTATGATTACATTCAGTCAAACAAGCTCTAAATTATCATAGATGGATTGTGCAAATCACAAAATGAAATTTGATAATTTTCATAACGAAACAATCTCAAAGATGCTCTTTCTCTCGAATAAATCCATGGAGTATGAATCAATTAACTACATATAAATTGTCCAATAAACAATGATTAATTAGCCTGCAAAAAATTTAATATTTGCCGACATGATTAATTCTACCAACGCCGGTAAGGAAATGTCAAATATTATCCTCGAGAGTGTACTTTGCATGTTCCTTAATTACCATGAGAAATACATAAATAAAATAACATCTAAGAAAATATATATGTATAAAACGCATAAAGGCCCCCTAAAATTATTTTTAAATGGCCCCCCCTCAACATTAATTTCCTTAATCGTTACCCTCTCGATCGGCTCTTATTTTTCTATTCAATTTTTTATACTTAAACACATTAAAAATTTTATCAAATTTAATGAATTCATTAGTTATTGATCATTACTTGATTTAATTTTATTCGCTAATAAAGAATTATTAAAGTTGTTTAATTCGGTGAAACTATCAATAAATTTGAGAAAATCACGTCTATGTACAAACGTCCCATAATTGAGTGTCTTGCACGACCCAACATCGATCTAATACCCCTTCAACATATCCATCCATACATGCGAGCACGTCGACCGTACAAAATAAAACACATGCATTTGGAACCTATCTATATGAAATATTAGTCATTTTGATTTAACTATTTAATATTTTAAAATTTTTATTTACTATCTAATTTTTTAATTTATTTGATTTGAATCAGTCAACAACATTATTTTGACTTTAAAAACTGAATGCGACAATGCATCGTTTATTTTTACAGACTTAATTATTGGTATACTTTATACAAATCTTTGTTACTATGAATTTAATTTATTGAAGTAATTAATTAATTTAAACTTTGATCGATGTCAGAATATTGTTGGATAATTCAAATCAAACAGAATAAAAAATTGGATAGTATATATTTTATACTCTATCAGTAATATATAACTCATTAATTTATATGTATATCCTCTATCCTACATGCTATCTCCCAGTATAAATATACATATATGAATCTCATGGAGTAATAGTACGTAGCACTACAATATTGCTAAGTAATTGCTTGAGTTGATTTGGGCTCGAGAAAAAGCACATCCACCTAATGACTTTCTCAAAAGTGTTACTAATTTTATCCATCTTCTTCTTAAGAATGGTGACAATAGCCATAGCCAAGCAAGGGTTCCAAGCAAGCCAATATTGGTCTCTAGCCCATGCAACCTTCTACGGCGATGAAAGCGCCTCTGCAACAGTTGGTATACTCAGAAATACTTTCTCCTAATTTCACAGTTTATAATTCGAATATGAACTATATTCAATGTATTTGTTCTGTCAATCATAATAAGTTAATTCGGTGGCTTCTCTTGTTATATAGGTGGAGCCTGTGGCTATGGCAATCCGTTCAGTAACGGTTACGGAGCTAATACCGCAGCATTGAGCTCGACATTGTTCAACGACGGGTACGGTTGTGGGACTTGTTACCAAATTCGGTGTACCGGGTCGACGGCGTGCTACGGTGGCTCGCCAATCGTCGCAGTAACGGCGACAAATTTGTGCCCGCCAAATTGGGCCCAGGACTCGAACAATGGTGGGTGGTGCAATCCTCCGAGGACCCATTTCGACATGTCGAAGCCGGCTTTCATGAAGATCGCAGAGTGGAGAGCCGGAATCATCCCCGTGATGTATCGCAGGTAGTCAAAAGCAACCTGATTTTTTGAATTTTTTTTTTTGATTTTTTTTTTTTTTTGAGAGATAGGTAGCACGCAACCCGTCTCGTTTATTTCGTTAAGAAATAAACTTAGCTAGAAATGTGAATCAACTAGGATTCAAACTCGGGTCTTGGGTACTAACCACCAAGCCCTTTGCCACTTGCTCTAGGGACGGTCGGTGCAACCTGATTAATTTAAGAGAATGTTAGAAATGTTTGGAGCTCTTCCAAAATAAGATTAAAACTAGGCTTGAGCGTTTACTTGATGATTCAAAAGAAACGGAGATAAGCACAAAAATAGCTATTTTAGAGATAGATATAAATTGAGGTATAAGTTGGATTAGATCAGTTTTGTTTTTGGATGAAAATTTAGTTATTTCTGAATGGTTAGGAAAGATGAAATAAAAATTTAAATGAGTAGTTATAAATAAAAAATAATGATATTACTCTCTTATTATATTTCAATTTGAATTATTAAACTTTAAATTTATATTTTAAATTTAAAATTTTAACTTTTAAATTTCAAAATTTAAAATTAAAATTTAAAATTTAAAATCTCAAATTTTCAATTTCAAATTTTAAATTTAAGATCAAATTTAAATTTGAGAAATATAAAATTTTAAATTTCAAAAATTTAAAATATTAAAATATAAATTTTAAATTTGGAATTGAAAATTATAAAGTTTAATTTTGAGATTACAAATTATAAATTTTTAAAATTTTAAATTTTAATATAAAATAGGGATGTGAACAATTAATAAAAATAATTTATCTAGATTTATACATTTGATAAAAATAAAATTTTTAATTAATTTATAAATTCTTTATTAATTTATAATTTTTTTGTAAAATTCTAATTAAACCTAAATTTAATAAAAACTAATTTATTATAATATTTAAATATAAATAATATGTATTTATATAGTATATTTAATAATTTTATAATAAAAATAATGTATTATAATATATAATATATTATATTTATATAATTTAATTTTAATTTAATTTATAATTTTAATTAAGTTTGAAATTAATAATTGAAATAATATTATTTTATCAAAATGGTGGAATAGCAAATCTCAAGCTATTCCGGAATAATCGGGAATAGCAAAATTTGACCGGAATAAAATATCCAGATAAAAAATTATGAATAATTTTTGTTATCCCTACTTATCCCACGAACTAAACGGAGCCTAATAGATAAATATTTACTCTGTTAGAAGAACAATCGAGCAACAAGCCAAAAGTTTCCATCAGTAATGAAAACCTCTTTATAAATATCTACTTGTCTACTTTTCTTCCTAATTTCAAAAATCTACATTTTATTATCTCAACATTTCAAATTGTTACCGACCGTTCCTACCGCAAATGATAAAAAGCTTAATAGTTGGTATCTGAGGTTCCAAGTTCAAATTGTAATTTATTTCTAAAAAATAAACAAAGTGGATAGCATATTAACTTTCTTTCAACAGAAAAAAAATAAAATAAAATCAAGTTGTTGCATTTAACACCCTTCCGTCGGGTTATTCCATTACTAAAAAAGACGAGTATTTACAGAAAAATTTGAAATTTCTATAATTTAGCCAATTGATAATTGAGTTCACTAACTAATGTAGATCGTCTCTTCTAATATATATATATCCCAACAATCATCATGTTTGATTTGCTTTGATTGAGTCCACTATATAGTTTTAAATATATTTTTTTTTCCCTTTAATTTGAGAGAGTTTGAATCCCCAGTACATGGACTACTCTAATGGCGAAGATGCTCGTGCAAGTGCTCCTATTTTTGAGTAAGTATAAATAGGAATCGAACCTCCGAGCTTATGGACCGAAATATGGATAATGCCTACACATCTCCACCCAACACCTTGTCCCAAGCCGTAAGTCGCAAAGTAATAGCAGACGGTTGGTACTCGAGATCTAAGTTCGAATCCTAGTTGATTCACATTTCCAGCTAAGTTTATTTCTAAATAAAATAAACGAAGCGGGTAGCGTACTATCTATCTCTCTCTCTCCAAAAGAAAAAAAAAAAAAGGAAAAAAGAAAAAAAAAACACCATAGTGGAATTGGGACTACCTAGTACCTAACAAGGTACGAAGCCTTTCAAATCACACTATACGGTGACAAAGGGAAAACTCTATTATAGTATTTAGCGCACTACTGAAAGGATAATAATAATAATTATTTGTTACAAAACCGGTCATTCATATAGCAAAGGGCAGAAAATTTGATGATTGGTACTCGAGATCTAAGTTCAAATACTAATTGATTCATATTTTCAGCTAAATTTATTTTTAAATAAAATAGACGTAATAAATAACATACTATCTATCTCTTAAAAAAAATTAATTAATTATTAGTTACGAAGCTTGTGTCTAGATATTGACCAATGTCATATATATATATATATAGAGAGAGAGAGAGAGAGAGAAATGCTCGATGCTTGTAAAGCAAGCACAAACTTAGTGCTTGTAAATTTTTTACCGTTAGATCTACGACTTTGATCATTTTTTATCCGTTAGATTATACTATTCAACCAACCAACCACTTAGCCCAAGAGGGCCCACATCATCCTAACCACACATCTATTAATCTAAGAAATTTAAAAACTTACAATCAATGACAGTACTTTTAAAAGTATAGAAGCTCAATTCTATAGAGTCCGGCTATGGTCCGGCTACTATAGTATAGGCTACTTAATTTGTACTCATATGCTTTCGGCCGTTAGATCCACCACTTTGATCATTTTCATCTATTATATCATATTATTCACTTAATCATTTACTCAACCCTAATAGACCACTATCATTATAACCGCGAATCCCTTCATCTAACGGCCACAAATTTTTAAATATAAAATAATTTATATTTATAAAAGTATATATAGTAGTTCTGGTATGTATATATACACACGCTAGCGTTTACGATATATATATATAAAGTTAGTGGACGATTTAATAATAAAATAGTTCCATTGAAAAGCGGATGTACTTCTTTGCCACACCCACTAATAATAATAAAGGTGCAATAGCCCAATTAATAATTAACCCAAGGCCTTTTTACTTCGTCCTTCGTGTACAGTACAGTTGATCCCACTTTAAATTAAATCCAAGTTGACTCCAAATGATCGAGGTCCCACAAAACTTAATTTGATCATTTCTATCACACAAAAGAGCTCTTCTTTTTTTCTTAGCAGTTTTAAAATGTCAAAAAATGTTCTAATTAAATAAAAAATTTCTAACCTCCTTTATCCCACATTAGTTCACTGTTTTTTTCTTAAATTAATCTTTTTTTATCTTCTTTTCTCACTTATATATTGATCCCATAAAATAAAAAAAAAATTAAAAAAAGAAGATCCCCCAGTGTCTAAATTAAGTTACACTACAAATTAACTAATCCATCGATCACGCATGTATAAATTACGTACATATATAACATGTGGCATCTCTCAGGGTGCCATGCACGAGGAGAGGTGGGCTACGATTTACGTTCCAGGGGAACGCGTATTGGCTACTGGTGTACGTGATGAACGTAGGAGGGGGAGGGGACGTGGGGAGTGTGTGGGTGAAGGGGAGCAACACGGGTTGGATCTCCATGACCCACAACTGGGGCGTCTCCTACCAGGCCTTCACCGCCCTCGCCGGCCAGTCCCTCTCCTTCAAGATCACGTCCTACGCCGCGCGCGACACCGTCGTCGCCTGGCACGTCGCGCCCCCCGACTGGAGCGTCGGGTTGACGTACGACGCCAGCGTCAACTTCTACTGATACGTGCAGCTCCAGTCCGGAAACAAAAATCGATGGACGTACGGTTGGTAACGAATATTTTGCTTCTTTAGTGCTTCTTTGGTGGGAATGTTGCCCCTTCCTTAAAGGGAAAGAGGGTTAGAGACCACATATTGATGTTGGATTAATGTGTAGTTAATCTGATCGGAAGCGGTTCAGAAATATATATTAAATCTCTTTATTCACATACATGATAGATAAGAAAAGTACATAAAATTAATAAGATAGAAGAAAGAAATTTAATCCATAAAGATCACTTTAGTAAGTAGGAAACATATATATATGCTTAAAGATATATATTAACACTTACAATTCCACGTACAGTGGGAATTAACTCGCAAATGAAAAGATGCCAATCAATTGAGACATATCATGACTAATGATCATTTTGTATCAGTAAGGAAAAAAATGATCAGAACATCAAGCTCTATATATGTCATCTATATATATTACAACATTTTACACACAAGACTAGTTATTTCTGTATATAAGATCACAATTGCACATGATGTGGTTAGATTAATCCCCCATTTAGTCATTCCTAATGAAGAGAAACAATGCTACTCATTATAAACCCTTCACTCCCATGTTTTGTTTGAATTTTGTTGTATCTTGTAGCAGTTACCTACATGAAAAACCCAAAAAAAAAAAAAAAAAAACCTGTTAGGTCCATTTATATATAATATGCTCGATCATCATAAAAGGGAGTTTGTGTAACCAAATTAAACCTTTTACGCTTCGATTTCAAACTTGTTGATTGTGAGTTGTTATGCCAATTGCGCTTCCTTTGATTGATGAACCAATTGTTGATCTGCTTAAGCTGCAAACCAGTCTCCTCAACAAGCTTCGCTTTGTCGTCCTCCTAAAATATGCCATAATACGCAATAAATAACTTCGTAATTTTTCTCGTAAAATATGTTATGTATAATGTAAAACACAAAAATTAACTGTATTATTGTTACTAATCGTTAAGTTAATTAGCAGGATAATCGAGCATATATAGATTAGTTTAGCATTGATGAGATCGAACACAAGCTATATACGGAGAGAAACAACAGCTTCAAATGCGTCGAGTTCTTAAAAACAAATGCATGTTCTAGGAATTACATGTAAAACAAAATATTTCTCTCTAAGTTCTAAACATGCATGATGAGATATTACAAAATGCATGATAATAACTTACAGTAGGGTACGGCCATTTCGCGTGTTGCTGCCACCATTGTTTCAATATGGTGGTGGTGTCTCCAGGCAACTTCCCTGCCCTTCTTTTTCTCAGTATCTCCTCCCTCACATCCTCAATTCTTGATTTGAAACCCTACGTACGTAATCACATTAAGCAGTCGTACGTAAATTAGAGTTAGGATTATGACATACCTGTTAAAATTCAACGGACTAATTACGTACTAAAACCTTTTTAACATCTTGAATCCAACCACCGCTCAAAATGCTATGACCAAGATGTACAATAAGAAGATTCAAAAATATACTAGGAATGTCATACACTTTAGTAAAAAAAAATTGACTTTTGTAGATACATATATGTGTATATCTTATCTATTTATTATTTGATTGATGTTAATTATTCCCCATGTATGGAGAGTAACACAAATTTACGAAAAGTACGTGCGTGCAATACCTGTTTAAGCTCAATCTTGAGCTCTTGCCTCACTCTCTCCATTAGCGACCTCTCCGAGTCCGTAGGAAGAAGAGGGCCGAATCCCATCATGTCATGCCCATCCATGCCGATGTCCAAAGCACCATCCATTTGGAGCTCGTCTTCGTCATCCGACATTGTCGCTCCGCCACCCTCTTCAAGAGTTGCACCTGATCGAAGCAGTTCTCATCATGTGTCAAATAGATATGCATGCAACGCATGCACACGCATGCAACAATATATATCTGATTCACAGGGCTCTTCATAGCTGCTTAATTATTTTGGATATTATTTAAAAGTATTTAAATTACCGCCGTGCATCTGAAGTTGGAGAGTTGTAAGAAACGTTCGGTGAAAGCGTGGAATCGTCGACATAGCTATAGATTCACCATAAGAATTGAATGGTAATTGCAACAAGTGGTATATATATATATCGAAGTAGAAACTGAAACCCAAACAACAATCATGCATGTTCTATATATAGAAAAATTCAAGAAACAAAGCGCGACTTTCCTATATGGTATATACCGATCTACATTACATTACAAGAAAACCACATGAAATGAAACCTCTAATGAAAAGCGCAAAATCTAGGGTTTAAATCAAACAAAATTCCTACTATTATTTTAGGCCTCCGTACAATCAAATCGTTTTTTAACAATAGAGTCTTAATTAAAATGAGCTATTAGTATTGTCAAATATAGAAATCAAACTAAATTTCGAAACAAAAAGTATTTTTCATAAAAAAATTTTAATGGAAATGACCTTTTTTAATGTATTTGCTTCAAATAACTTAAGTTGCACGGAAAATAATAACTAAAAAAGGGAAATGTAGGGAAAAAAAAAAAAGAAGAGAAAAAAGTACTGCACCATTGAACCTAGCAGGAGAAGGGACCCTCTTCTGACACCAATATCTCACCTAACATAACGCTCTGATTTGTAACTACTTTGGGCTTCAATGTTCGAGCAACTTTAATGGACCCAGTTTTCTTTGTTGTACGAGGGAAAAATGTATGGAGACCTCTAACCTTTAGCTTTCACACAAATAGACCCTTGAACTATCAATTTTGGCAATTATATATATATATATATTTTCCTTGTTATGAGAAAAAAAAATGAAAGGGAGACCTCTAATTACCTTTAGCTTTTATATAATCAGAGCTTAATTGGACTATCAATTTTGATTATGATATTTTTCAAAATTTATCAAATAGTTTAATAAGTCTACGTACGTTCTCAAATGAACTTACTAATTATTTGTACATATAATTCTGTAAAACTAATTCAAAACATAAACATGCATATCTATTTTTTTCGATCTCTTTGAATTTTGATATATAAGCATGACGTTCGAAGAACAGTTAATTTGTTTGAACCAAAATAAAATTCTATCTGGGTGTTAAGAATAAGATCTCATCCCAGCTGGTAGGAAAAAAAAATTCTATCTTGGTACATGATGTGGAGGATAATTTTACTTAATATATAGTTTAAACTTTTGAATTTAGCCTAAGTTAATTATACCTCATATGTTTAATGAGTTTGCATGATATGTTATCGGCAAATTAAAATTAATATTTAGGTTTCGTATGATTGTATTGGATCTGTGTTTCAAGCTAATATATTACATAGCACGTGTCAAAGTATATAGATGTTAATTATATATATGGCCTAATTATTTGGGTAGATCCTATGTAAAATTATACTATTTTTTTATTGTATTTAATTTTTCTAGTGTAACAACCGATCTTATATTATTAGATATATATATATATATATATATATATATATATATATATATATATATATATATATATATATATATATATATATATATATATATCAATATCGAAAAAAAAAAAAAAAAAAAACTTAACAAACATTTGGGCCACACCTTTCTTTAGGACATCTAATCAAAGACCCCTTTGCAAGGTTGGACCCTCTAATTTTATATATGCTTTTAATTAACGCATAATAATAAATAATAATAATAATAATAATTTCTAAAGAAATTAATTATGCTATTCGAATAAAAGAGCCGTATTTCACGAAACAAATCCATAAAAAGAGAGAATTAAGAGAAAATACTATAAATTATCATTAAAAGTAAATGCAATTTTGGATTATGGTAATAAAATTAAACTATACCTGTTAAATCGTGTAGTGACTGCTCGATCTCCCGGCACGCCATGACGGCCTCCACGGCGTGGACTCGCACGTGCTGCTGCAGCTGCTCCCGGAACGAGCACAGAGCTATTAGATACTGTGCCTGCGCGAAGAAGCGTATATATATATTCATTTTAGAAATGAAAGTTTTAAATTAGAGCTTCTACTTTTTGGATTGGATCACGAATAATGATATGATATGTTAGGTAGGAATTAAGGGCTTACGAGAAAGGCGTCGAGCTCGTGCTTGTCGTGCGGGGGGAGGAAGGGGCGGTGGCGGGCGGCGTAGGACTGGAGGACGGTGTGGGACTGGGCGGCCTGGGCGTCGATGAGCGGGAGGTGGTCGATGGGCGTCGCGACGCGCAGGCACCCGATGTGCGCCGCCACCAGCTGCTCGCATAGCGGGTGCACCGCGATCTCCGCCTTCGTCATCTGGACCTGCTCGTTCTCCGCCGCCGCCGCCATCGACGAGCTCTCCCCTCCTCCCCCGAGCCCCATCCCCATCCCCTGGCCATCTCCATGCATCATCTCTATAATTCTCTATCGTTTCTCCGTCTTTCCTCTCTCTCTCTCTCTCTCTCTCTCTCTCTCTCTCTCTCAGATGTGGAGAGTGAGAGGGTGAATAAAAGCAGCAGGTGAGGGGTCTTTTCGTAGGAAACTAACTAAGGTGGAGAGAGAGAGAGAGAGAGGAAACGTAGACAAAGGGAATAAAAACGGGAAAGGAGAAAGGAGAGAGATCACTTTGGCCTTTGCTGTAAGGGATAAAAAAAAAAAAGAAAAAAGAAGTGGGTTAATCTGAAAGAAGCTAGAGGGAATCTGAATTTTCTTTTTTTCTTTTTTTTTCTTTTTTTTTCGGGTGGGGGGGGGGGGAATCGAAATTGTGTTTCAAGGGAGCGTAACGATTAAGAGCTTGATATTTTAAGTTCCAATTAAGTCTCATTAATTAGTTGAATTTAATTTAAAAAAAAAATTGAACTAAAGGAAGAACTTGCTAACTTTCTCTAAGAAAAGCAAACGTATATAATTGCACTTCTTTCAAACTTGGAGATAAACATATACAATTTTAAATTTTGATTATTTTTTATTTAAATGTTTTACTTGAGAGGATGGATATATATATGTTGTTGTTTTACTCGTGTATATATATATATATATGGAAAAGATAGAGTCCGGCTGCTATACTATCAATAGCACGAAACATTCGGTGCTACTAAGTTTTTCACCGTTAAATTCACCCTTTTGAAGATTTTCACCCGTTAGATCATATTATTCAACTAACCACCTACTTAACCCTAAGGGGCCACATCATCCTAACCGCACATCTGTCAATCCAATGGTCAAAAATTTAGTAGCACCAACTACTTGGTGCTATAAATTAATAGCATAGTAGCCCAGTTCGGAAAAGATATAATATTTTCGTTAGTTATTACTACGTTGTTAACCATAATATGTCTTTATATATATTATTACTATCACACCAGTAATTAAAATGATATTATTGAGTTGATTTAATACGATGGTAAAATTTGATTTAATTATAACAAGTTAGAATTTTAAATAAAAATTAAAATATCACATAACTTAATAATAACTTATAAATTAAAGTTTTAGAATAAAACGCGTAATATATTTTTTATTCTGATTTGAATTAAGATTAATGAGAAAAAAAGGAAAGCGAAAGGGGGACATGGACAACTCTTATCGCCGTACACCCTTAATTTTTTAATATTTTTTTTGCCTTCTTCCATACCTTGTGGCTAAATTATTGACTCCTAATCAGTGGATTAATAATAATTAAATGGAGTTGGTTGTGCTGGTGCTAAACAGAGTCTGATGATGTGGAATTTCTTGATGTGGTTTCGTCCTTTTCGATAATGAAACGTTGATTATTTTAATACGATGACTAAATAATTTTCACCCACGAAATTAATGATAATATATATATATATATATATATATATATATATATATATATATATAGTTGTGATATTTTTAAGCATCATCCACTTAAGATTTACAAGTTTTAATTTGAATCTACATCCGAATTATTAATATCTCTTGGATCAAACATTATTCCACCTACCATTCCACCATCATCTCAACCTCACATCTCTCCATCCAAGGATTAAAAACACTAAAGCACCACCCACAAAGGGTGTCTGTCCACTTTCGGATTCTTTGATACTAGTGTGGCAATTCATTGCTCATGAGATCATTTCGAAATGTTATGTTTGTGTCGGTATATTGTTGGCACAATACGATACGATGGTTACAACTCGTATCGACGGGTACTTAAAAATTTGGTCTACAGTACCATCATAAAGAATTTTGAATTTTACTATTTTTTAAACTAGTATGAATTTATATAAGATCTTAGCCCCTTTTAGACTTATATAATCGCAATTTTGAAGTTTGATAATAAACGTTTCCAGTGGGAAAAGTTCTCTCTCATTAAAAATGGCTGAGTTTCATCTTTCCCGTATTCGTCCATGAGCTATTTCTGAAGAAATAAAAAAAAAAAAATTTGTCTTCTCTGATTTATTTCATTTTCTACTTCGTTATTTTTTAATTAAAAAATTTAAACTTAACTATTTTATTATGATTTTTTTTTATTTTTTAGCAAAAATATTTATTATCAAATAGGATAATAAATGAATTTTTGATAATTACAGAATAGTACGTGTAACTTTTTAAATCATATTCAAATTTTTTAAAATTATATTATAATAATAAAATAAAAATAAGCTAAACCAGATTAATGGTGGGAGATTGGGCTTTAAGCCTATGGTTAGGGTCAGTATTAATTGCTCCTTGCCAGTGGGACCCACGCATTTTCTAGAACGATTTGAAAGGGACACCACTATTCTTTTGACAAATTGTACACAATGAAAGAGGATCATTTTGATTTTATATTTTAATAAGTAAACTAGGACTCTATTTGAATATCGAAATAAAATATTTAATATTAATTTATTTGGCATAATTTTTTTTTATATGATTATAATTTATAAATTTATTTTTTGCTTCTTAAAAAGATTTATATATCCATAATTTATTGTAGATTGTTATGAACTTTTTTTTTTTTTTGAGAGATAGTTAGCACGTTATCCGGTTCGTTTATTTCATTTAAAAATAAACTTAGCTGAAAATATGCATCAACTAAGATTTGAACTCCAATCTCAAGTACCAACTATCAAGCCTTTTGCGACTTGCGCTAGAGACAGTCGGTGATTATTATGAAATTAAAATAGATTTTTGGATACATTAGAGTTCTCGTAGGAAAAAAAAAAAAAAAAAAGAAAAAAAAAGAAAAAAAAGAACAACCAATGAGAGTTCAATACATGCCTAGCTAGTTGGTCGCCAACTAATTAGGATTTATCTTGTTGTGTATAGTTATAACTGTATTATAGTTGTAATTACGTACGGATCTAAATCCCATATTTGATAGTATATATTTGAATTTAACTATTATAGTTGAAACTGCACGTGGGCCCAACTCAAAAATTACAGAGATTAATTTTAAACAAAAAATAATTTTACCTCTCTAATCAATTTTATATTGAAGATAATCTCACCATTACGAACATAAATTAATAAAATATTAAAAATGCACTTCTCAACATATATACAACGAGATTAAATTATTTATAATTACAGCACTTCCTACTATATCTAATCAAATATATTATATATATATAGGTATAGAGCTACTATGTTATTAAAAGTATAGAGAATTTTATACTTCCGACTTTTTGACCCTTGGATTAAAAATTATGCGGTTGGGATTGTTGCGGTCCTAGCTCCTAGGGTTGAGAGGTCTCCATAGGGTAATAGTATTAATCCAAAGATTAAAAATAATCAAAGAGGTTGATTCAAGTGTTAAAAAATCGAAAACACCAAATTCTCTATACTTTCGATAGTATAATAGCTTTATTCTATATATAGTTCTAATTGTTGTACTTTCAATTGCATGCAGGCCCTTTATATTCGATACTGTGTAGAGTTTGCAAATATATTAATGTTGTTTAGCTTATTAATTATTTACTAATGATATTTTGGTGTGGAATATTTAATGGCAAGAGTAGCTAGCTAGTTAATCTTTATTTTCTGTGGATCATGATACTTGTCAGTTGATCAGATATTTAAGAATATGTGTGGTCTCGACCTTATTGTATAGACTCTACTTTCGTTGTCATGTTGTTGCAACTGCAGGTTGTGTTGTTTACTTGTTTTGTACTCCAACCTCGTATACGTATATCTATCGAAAATACTATTCATATTAGGGATAATTGCCTATACATTTCTCGTTTGAAAATATCTGATTTATACCGACCGTCCCTAGAGCAAGTGGCAAAGGGCTTGGTGGTTGGTATCCGAGACCCGAGTTCGAATCCTAGTTGATTCACATTTCTAGCTAAATTTATTTCTTAACGAAATAAACGAAGCAGGTAGCGTGCTACCTATCTCTCAAAAAAGAAAATATCTGATTTATTATTTTTTTTTTTTCTAAAATATTCCTCATATGTTCCACCGTTATTGCAAAATATCCCTACAGTTATTTCCTATTAAGTTAACTCGGGTTAAACGTGAGTTAAATATCTATCACAGTTATAAAAAATTAAAATGCCAATTTTATCCTAACTTAAGGACAAATAAGAAATGTTGGTAACGATAGAAAGGTATATTGGAAAAAACCAAAAGTCAAAATGTATTTTGTACCCCTGATTTTAAGGGCAAATAAGAAAGACAGTGATAGTGGAAGGGTATATTTGAAAGGGTAAAATAATAATTTTACAAAGATAACATAGTTAATTAACAGATTTTAACTCTAGGAGTATATTAGAAATAGGTTGGAACGTAGTAAGGGTATTTTCAATATTAGCCTTCTAAGAGAGGTAAATCAAAAAGTCGGGAACTTTTCAGGAGTATATAAGCAATTGTCCCTTCAAATTAATGGGTCTGCTCGTGCTCTGAGCCGTGCTTGATTTCAAAATGAGTTTTCGTTGTATTTTAAATTTTGAAAAAGTAGCTCCTCCGGATGTGACAGATTAAATTGGTATTAGAAATATTTAATAATTATACAGTGATTCATATGTTAGACCCCCACCTAAACTTTAAACTATGTAGAAACACTTTGTTAGATTATAAATTTTATCAAATGTAATATTTCATTAGTTATTTTATTAATTGGTCTAGATTTATTTCCTAAAAAGTTATTAATTAATTTTTGCAAATTATATATATATATATATATTTATATGTAATAATTTAGTTATTTATCAACTCTTAACTAAAAAAGTAAGGCAATTAATTTTAGTAAAATTAGGAATAAATTTTAAAATATTCTTCTTTTTTTTTTAACTATAATTACTTAATTCTTAAAAGCTTAGTTAAGGAGTCTTAAATAAAAATGGGAGCTTAATTTCCATAAAACCTCATTCTGGTTAAAGGCCTGTTGTACTTGTTTCATCCAAAATGGTGAAGGATATATGGAGTCGTTTTATATCGTAAAAATATCCAATTTTATTATTTGGCCGCTCACTAAAATTTTACGAATATATGGACGAAACTCGATATATACCCTAAAATATTGTAATTGACTTCTGCCCGTGCCATACCAAGTTTAATTACGAAGAAAAAGAGTGAGAAAAACAATAATAATTTATTAACAACAGAGAACTTCAGCTATTACGCTATTTACTCGACAGTCTACTTCAACTTGAATTTTATTTTCGATGAAACAAATAGGCTTAAGGTAAAGTTCAGATCGAAGTAGACTTTTGGACAAAGTAGAGTTCAAGTAATTTATTTGTATAAATATGAAATCGAAGTTTTTTCACGACTGCTATATATTTGTTTGGTAAAAAATAAATAACATAAAATTTAAAGTTACGAGAGTAATAGTTAATATTTTACTATAATTTTTTAGTTTTTTTCTTAATTAATTTCGGTCACATTTATTTTTATTTAAATTGAACTTTAATCAGAAATTAAATTATTATTACTGTGAATGTTGAAACATTATTATATTTTGGTGGGTGGGAAGAGACACAAAATCAAAAAAAAAAAGGCGCCATGTGGAGGACTCTGATTGGGGTGGTTTTTAGGATATATGCGGGGATTGTCTACATACATAATCCGGGGGGATGGGTGTAGACAATTTTCTCTGCGGTGACGGTGACGTGGCCCCGGGACAAGGACACGTCAGAGGGCGCGCGCACCGAACGTGGGACAGCTGTCAATTGTTGGTACGCCCCCTACCTCTCTCTCTCTCTACTTATCGGATTTTTTTAAAAAAAAAATTTGGACTCTCTTAAAAAAATTTATTTTTATAAAAAATTAGACTGGAATACTATAAATAGCACAAATGACTTGATGCTATTAAGTTTTTTATCATTGGATTAAAAGATGTGCGGTTAAGTTGACGTGGATGATTGGTTGAATAGTATAATCTAACGGATAAAGATAATAAAAGAGGTAAATCTAACGGTAGAAAACTTGATAGCACAAAATACTTTGTGCTATCGATAGTATCCGAGTCGGACTCTTTTTATATATAAATAACTTTATCAAGTTTATAATTACGTACAATTTTGACTCTATTCCTGTCACGTAGTCGTCACGTAAGCACCACATGAGTAATTAGGGTGGGGTGCTAGAATAAGTTGAACATGATAATTTGTTCACAGTGTTTTAGAAATATATATAGGAAAAATTTTAAAAACCTCCCTTGTGGTTTGGCACTTTTTCACTTTAGTACCCTGTGGTTTAAAGTGTATCAATTTGCCCATGTGATTTCGTTTTACTCTTTTTGTTATCAATTTTATTATTTTTTTTCTTAAATCAGTGACAAATGTAAAATTAAAGAGTTCTAAAGTAAATATTCTATAAATCTCGATAAATATCTAAAGTTTTTTTTGTATATAATTTAATGAAATATTAACGAAAAAGCTATCGAAAAGATAAAAACGAAACCAGAGTCAAATTGATACACTTTAAACCACACGATACTAAAGCGAAAAAGTGTCAAACCACTGGAGGAATTTTTGAAGTTTTTCTAAATATATATATTGCGAAAAATTATAAGTATTGAAAAGGAGAATGTAGTGTTTGAATACGGCGAATGGTTCACCGAATTCAACTTAACACCCTTCTCCAGCCAGCTTGTTTGGTACTGATGTGGCTTCTGCATGATGGGGATAGGAATAGATTTGATGGGATTATTCTGATTTTTTTTAAGGGGCTGATGGGAACAGATTCAATCAATTTTAATTCTATTTTCAGTTGTTTCATTTACCATTTTACTAGGAGTAAATTACGGCATAAGTAAATTTCCGACAACTTTTTAACAGATTGGGATTGATCGAACTATCGAAGAAAGAAAAGAATCTCTCATCTCCTGCTTCATTAAATTGAAGGAATAAATTATATTCTTTTAATATTTTTTTATTCTTACTTATTATCGCTCTATTTGGGCGGATCAAGATAGAAGCCGCACCAATCCGGATCCATTTACTACCCTACTCTTCATTGAGGATGGGACCTCCAACGAGACTTTTCTACAAAAATTCTAATTTATTATATAATAATATTTTTATTTAATTTAAATTTAGAATTTTTTAAAATTAATTTTTTATTTTATTAGTGTTAAATGCGAGCAAAATCAATACGTGACAACTCATGAACAGGAGTTCTCCAAGGATGTGTCAATAAAGATCTAGCTTCCTATTGAAAATTTATTCCCTCAAGTGACGTAGATTATTTTATTTTATTTTATTTTATGTTTTAACATGTACATAATGGATCAGTGATCAAGTTTTTGAATCCTAGTTGATTCATATTTTCTAAAGTTTTATTTCTAAATGAAATAAACGGTTTTAGCGTCTATCTATCTCTCAAAAAAAAAAACATGTACATATTGCACAAGTAAATTGATACGCTGCACCTTGTTATTTTCACATTAATTTCTTAAAATTTTGGGTAAATCTGAATTAGCCCTCATATGATTTTATATATTTACACTTATACACACTACAACAAAATATGCTTTAAACGACACGTTTTAGACGACGCTTTCTTCTAGCGTCATTAATATTTAGCATTTGTCGACACTATGATTAAGCAGCGTCGTCAATAAACATATTTTTTATCAAATATTTATATAAATTTTTCGACGTTATATTAAAACGTCGGTATATTTATCCCGACATGTTTATTTAACGACTCTTTACCCGACGATTTTACAAGCGTCGGGATTATTTTTGTTGACGTTTTAAAGCGTCGCTAATTATTATTTAAAGTGCTCTTAAATGTAAGATTTTTTGTAGTGACACCATATGGTTTAATTATGTAGCATAAATGTGATCTAAAATAGGATAGCAAAGTGATATATTTGTACAAATCACATGCGACTAAAATGTAAATTATAAGCTAATAAAAAGCTATATATATTTGAGCAATCTTTTGTTTGTCATATGTATCGTTTTACTATTTTCGGTTTTTGAATTATAATATTTTAGTACTCTATTTATTAGCAATTTTTACGGTTTACAGTATTTTTTTTAAGGGGCAATTGCTTATATATCCCTGAAAAATTTTCAATTTTTCGATTTACCCCTCTTAGAAGGCTAATATTGAAAATACCCCTCCTACGTTCCAACATATTTTCAATATACCCTTAGAGTTAAAATCTGTTAAGTAACTCTGTTATCTCTGTAAAATTACTATTTTACCCTTTTCAAATATACCCTTCTACCATCACTGTCTTTCTTATTTGCCCTTAAAGTCAGGGGCAGAAAAGTATTTCGACTTTTGATCTTTTCCAATATATCCCTCTACCGTCACCAACCTTTCTTATTTGCTCTTAAGTTAAGGGCAAAATTGGTATTTTATTTTTTTTTTTAACTGTGGTAGATATTTAACTCACGTTTAATCCAAATTAACTTAACAGGAGATAACTGCGGGGGTAATTTGCAATAACGGTGGAACGTATGAGGGATATTTTGGAAAGAAAAAAAAAAAGTAGGGATAGATCGGATATTATAAAAAAATTAGGTATTTAAGAAAATTTATTATTTTTATTTATAAAAAATTTATTATCTAGGTTAGTTTAAACAAATCAACCATAAAAAAAAGAGGTGTCTGATTTTTATAATTAGAAAAATAGTATTCAAAATTTATACGTAGATTTTTTACAATATTGTACAGGCGCAAATACAATTAAGCTAGAGTCTAATTTTTTTTTATCTCTATTTTAAAATTTTAGGTGTGTGACATGTGACAGGTGCACAAAAAATATATCTTCTAATTCTCCATAATATATTTTTATATGAACACGAAGATTAAAGCATGAACATAATGAGACCCATCATACGCAAACAGAAGCAAAGGACATTAATTATGGGTGCATTATTAAGTCAATGATCAAAGCCCTTATCATGTTCTAAGGAATCAAATTAATGTATTTCTATTTTGTTTGTAAATAGAGATTGGTTAGACAAAGAACATCTCCACGGATTCTCAGTTTTTTTTGTTTTTTTCTTTTTTCCTTTTATGTTCTTCTTGTTAATTGCTTCTTAAAATTAACCACAATTAATTAATTCCCTCTCTCTCTTCACTTCGAGCCAAATCTAGTTAGGTTAATGCCAAAAAGTTATTGGGGCCTTTTTTTTTTTTTTAATAATTTTTTTGCCCACTCCACTCACAAATAATATTGCAAAAGTGTTGGTTGGTATTTTGCTTATCATCATGTTATTATTATATTCGGGTTTGATTGGATATATATATATATATATATTCAGGGAAAATAGAGGGGGGTAAAGTATCTATATTAGGGCTTGTTTGTTTTCTGAATATTAAAAGTTGAATCTTGTGACTTTAAAAAAATCACAAATGTTGGTATTTGTTTCGGCACAGATCGACATCGTAAGATTATTCAAACTCTCACTCACAATTTCATGAAAATCAGTGTTTTGATTTCGGTGGGGCAGGAGAAAAGTTCGAATTTATGAAACTCGCAAGTTTATTACTTTTCGACTTTCTACTTCTGAACAGCCTACAGTCTCATGACTTCGTTTGCAATAGCTGATGTAAACGAACTAACCATGCTATACTTTGATATATGATTTTGTTTTGTTTGAATTTATGTTTTTAATCCATTTTTTTTTTAGAGATAGGTAGCGCGCTACCCGCTTCGTTTATTTCGTTAAAAAATAAACTTAGTTAGAAATGTGAATCAACTAGGATTCGAACTCGGGTCTCGGGTACCAACCACCAAGCCCTTTGCCACTTTTAGCTTTGGTTTGTTTTAGGTTCAAGTTATTTTGTTTTAATTAATCTATCTTAACTAATATATCAAAGTGAGAGATTTGTCAATAAACCCATTTTCCAGGTTGCAACTCAAAGAGCATTTAGCACATAACTTCAATTATATTTTTTTGAAAGAGAAAGGTAACATGCATGTTACCAGTTTCGTATATTTTTTTTTCAAAAATTAATTTAGTTAGAAAACTAAAATAATTAGACTTTGAACTTAAAATCTCGAATACTAACCATCAAGTCCTTTATCTCCTGCGCTAGGAACGATCGTGCATAGTTATATGCTTGCTCTGCTCTTTTTGTTAATGTGTGCATGATTGATTCAATGGTCAAATGCCAACTCAAATGATTAGAAACATGCATAATTAATTATATTATAACACAACACAAATGAGCATCTGGTTTTTAATTGAGCTAAAGTTCAAGCAAATTTAACCACTGATGAGTGTTTAATGAAAAACCAGTAATTTTATTTATATTATAAAAAAATTGCAATAGCATATAATAGAATAAATTAAAAAATATTATAAAATTAGAGTTATGACTGAATTTAATTAAAAGCAAACTAAACAAATGAAATGAACATTTGTGGCCAAAAGCAACTCCAATTTACGGGAGTCAAGCACATCATGCATGTAAAAGTACGTTGAGAAAATACCATGTTAATTGTTTTCGTAGGTGATATTGCATTCCGCATATCGCGATAAGTCGGTTATAATATATTTTTTACGTTCTCATCGAAGAACGCAGAAACATATATATCCCTATATGCTTTTTCTACAACTCTATTTTATCTAATAGCATTATATAGGCAACTAAGCCTTAATGTTTGGTCGCTTGAAAATGGCAGAAGTGAAAAAAGTCGCTTTTATAAAATGACTTTTAGAAAAGTGATTTTTGAGTTCGATCTTTTTGGCCGGTTATAAAATAAAAATTAGAAAATTACAATTTTGTGGTTTCGATTGTTTGATTATATATAAAAAGTAAAAATATAAACAAAAAAGACTTACACTCATAATTTAATTTAAACATTCATATTCAAATTTATATTTAAAATTCAACATTAAATCTTAAATTTGAAATTCAAGTTAAATCCAAATTGAATTTATAATTCAAATTTAAGATATGCAATTAAATTAACAATTTGAATCTAAAATTTAAGATACAACTCATAACTAAAATTAAATTCTAAAATAAAACTTCAACTTAAAAATTAAAATATTAATTCAAATTTGAATTCATGATCTGAATCAAATTATTTGATCTTAAATTTTGAATTCAAATATAGATTTATAATTTGTTTAAAATAAATTCTAATTTAAGTTTAAATTACAATTTGAATTGAATAATTGAATTCATAATTTGAATTCAAAGTTCAAACTGAAACTCATTATTGAAATTAAATTGAAAATGTAAACATAAAATCAAATTCAAATGCAACTTGAAATTTTAAATTCATAATTTAAATTCAAAGTTCAAACTGAAACTCATTATTGAAATTAAATTCAAAATGTAAACATAAAATCAAATTCAAATGCAACTTAAAAATTTAAATTTTGAAGTCAAGTTTCAATCAATAATTTGAATTTATAGTTCAGGACAATATGAAATCAAAGTTCCTGTTGAAGTTCCTAGTTAAAAATAATTTGATTTAAATTTATATTGAATATTTTAATATAAATTTTAATTTAAAATTTAAACCTAGAATTCCAATTTAAACAAAAAAACTGTGACGCCCCAACATCCCAGAGGGTCACCCATCCTAGGACTACTCCCGTCCTAGTACGCTTAACTCTCTTAATTTCTTGGGTCTTGCCACCACCCAATATGCTTAAGCCGGGTTAAGAGTTTTACCCCTATTATATAACATATATAGGACATATAACATATATAGGACTATCTGGGGTCTCACAATCTCCTGCGAGACTCGTACTCACAAGTCATGTGAGACTCGTCATCCGCACTCTCTCACCGAGACTCATCTCACACTTCCTACCGGAAATTGGCTCGATACCATCCGTGACGCCCAACATCCTGTGGGGTCACCCATCCTGGACTACTCCCGTCCTAGCACGCTTAACTCTCTTAACCTCTTGTCTTGCCACCACCCAATATGCTTAAGCCGGGTTAAGAATTTTACCCCTATTATATAACATATATAGGACTATCTGGGGTCTCACAAAAACTAAAATTTATTTTTGGATATGAATTCATAAATTTGAATTTAAAAGCTTTGCATTCAATTTGAATTACAAATAAAATTCAGAATATAAAGTTAAATTATTATTTCAATTCAAGTTAAGCTGAAATTCAACTTAAAAAATAAATTCAAAAATTAAAGTTAAAAACAAAATATAACTTTTTAGATAATCACTCAACTTTAGGTGACTTTCAAATTTTTTGCGCTAAAATCAAAATAGTGAAATTTAGTTGCTCACTTTATTAATCCATTTTTGTAAAGTGATGGACTTTTATATGCACTTTCCCTAGTCAAAAAAATCTAATAAAATTAACATCACTTTTAAAAGTATTACTCTAGTATTTTACTTTGGACTAACTAAATATGCCCTAACACAAACGCATCCTAAACATAACATTTTTAATCCGCTCTCAACTTTCGATAATTTCACCGACTGTTCCTAGAGCACGTGGCAAAGGGCTTGGTGGTTGGTATCCGAGGCCCAAATTCGAATCCTAGTTGATTCACATTTCTAGCTAAGTTTATTTCTAAATGAAATAAGCTTAAGCGGCAGCGCATACGTGACTTCTCCAAAAAAAAAAAAAAAAAAAAAAAAAAAAAAAAACTTTCGACAATTTCAAAATTTTTTACACTAAACTAAAAAAAAAATATTTGAGATTTCTATATTCACTTTACTAATCCATCAACTAATTTGTACATTCACTTTCGTAAGTCAAAAAAATTAATAAGTGGTAACTTTTTAAAAGTATTGTTTCCCGTATCCTAATGTGACCCAAAAAGAGAGGGTATTAAAGAGTCATCGTAATGATAAAAGCTTACCCAACCAAAAGCGAAGTAGTTCGTTGGTTGATATTGATATTAAATCTAATCCTGATTCACATTTAACCAAGTTTATTTCAAAATGAAATAAACGAAGCGATTAGCTACCTATCTAGCTCTCAAAAAAAAAAAAAAAAAAAAAGAAAGAAGATAAAAGCTTATCCAAAAAAAAAAAAGAAAAAGAAAAAGAAAAAAGAGGGTACATCCACAAGCAAAAAAAAGAAAAAAAAAAAAAAAAGGGGTAAAGAAACGTGGGAGATGTGACGCTAGGCAGAGGGAGGTGTCGGTGGTGGCCGTTCGTTGGGGAATGCCTGCTGGTCCCCAAACTAGTTGGTCCACCTACAACCCATTATTATTAGTATATATTATTATTATCTTATTATTATTCTTATTATTTATGTATTATTTATGTATTATTATTATTTATGTATTATTATTATGGTTACTATTACCTACGTACCCTTTCTCTATTTTGCTGGGCTTCGAAGCCACTCCAAAACACACACTCACACCAACCATCTTCTCATTTCACACTACCTAATTAATCTTTAAAAAATAGTACTGTAGATATATGATAGGAAAAGGTTGAGAAATCCCGTGCGCGTGTGATAGATATCAAGTGAATCATGCAGAAGCACGTGCACAGAAAAAAAAAAAAAAAAAATAGTGGAAAAAATCGAGAATTCGAATAGTATCCTTAAGTACAGCTTTTCAAACCACGTACAGAACGACAGAATAGAAATTAGCTAAAACATGGAAGGGGGGCAAATTGAAGTTTATCCCGAAATACATACTTTTATTACAATCCAAAGCGATAGGAGAGCTTAGTAATAATATATATCATATCATACATATATATATACGTACTATTAAATAACTCTATTCAATGGTACTCGATGATCTCAATTGAAGTTCAAGACATTAAATAAATAAAATAAAAAACGCACCCCTTTAAGATAGCTGTACTGTCACCAAAACTTATAATCGCAGCAATGATCGATATGCAGCTGGGTTTAATGTGCATGTCTGCATGAAATAATTAGCTTGATCATTTTCAGATGAATATCAAATTATTTGGTCGGGGACTCGGGGTTAATTGCTGCTCAAAAACGTACGGATAAGACTCGAGATTGGGGAGATTTTCATGTTTTTTTTTTTTTTTTTTTTTTTTTTTAAGAGATAGGAAGACGCTATTCGTTTATTTCTTTAAGAAATAAACTTAAAAATGTGAATCAACCGTAATTCAACCCTGCCTCGAATCTCAACCACCGTTCTTCACATGCTGTTGTTGTCGCACGTTGCAACGCAATGATGAGGCAAATAAACACCCCACAAAAAAAAATAAAAAAATAAAAAAATAAAAAAAAAAAGAGGGGAAAATTATTATTATTATTATTATTATTATTATTATTATTATTATGCATAAATAGGAGTTCAAAAGTTTGACTAATTTGCATGTGGTGGTTGCGAGGATACTTATCTGTTGACTAATTGTTTTGATTGTATGTGGAGTGATGTGGATTAGGGTGGGTGCTTGAAAGGACTTTCGATTTATTTCATAATTTTTTTTTTCTATCCCGCACTTGCGAATCAATCTCAACCAATTTTAAAAATAAATTTTAAAAAAAAATCAACTAAAGATTGGGGCTTTTTGGGCTGGTCCATAGGCCCAAATTATTTGTTCTCAGTAGTCCTAGGCCCATAATCCGGCCCATTATGGGAAAACCTCTATTCTCCTATAAATCTTCAAACTATGTTGAGGAAGTGCCGTAGAAATATATATTGCGGTTGTGTAGATGTCAACAATTTATGTAAATAATAATAATATCAATATCTATAATAAATAATTTGGATACGAAAAACACAGAAACATATCTTTATATATTGTTTATTCAAACAACTTTTTGTCCTACCCCTCGATATCAAGCGGGCCCTACCACTCCACTTTGATGAAGAGAAAGTAAGAGGATAAAGATAAAAAAGAGAAGCAAAATTAAACTAATTCTTCAAAACAATTCATTTCATCTCTCTTCAAAAGGGTAGAAAAAGGATGGGAAAGTTACTCTCTTCTTTTTCATTTCTTAGTCCAAAAAAAAAAAAAAAATTTAATTTCATACATGTACCTGCAAACATAGTAAATAGTAAATATATTCCTACAAAGTTTAACTTTTATTTATATATTATCCCTACAAAAATTCTAATATTTACAAATGTTCCTGCCGTTAAAATATGTTAAAACAAAAATTAATTATCCATAAAGTTAAATACTTAACTCTAGTTAATTTTTAATATTTTTACCCTTTTATATTATACTAGTATGACTTTTGAAAGAATATATATTTGTAATGATAAAATTAAAAATATAAGTGATTCTCTAGTGATAACAAACCAAAAAAATATATTTGAAAACATCATACCTTTTTTAAAAACAACATATAAAAGTAGAACTCCATAGAAATATATTTGTCATACAGTATGTTTATAGAAACATATATGAAATTAACCGAAAAAAAAAAAAAAAAAAAAACTTTTTTGTCTCTTATCTTCTTTTCTCTCCTATTCTCTCCATCCAAAACAAAGCGTGAGATCGATTACATCACCCTATGAACCAAATAATAATGAGACGACACAAATGCAAATCACTAACAACGCCTCTCTCAACCACAGAGATTAGACCTGGAAAGGTAATATACTGAGATACATGGTTGGAGATTTAATGCTGTTTCCAAGTGTTGAATTAAATAAATAAATACTAAACGACCAAGAAAAATTAAATACAAGATGCGGGAAAATACAAAAATGCAGAAACGGTAGACGCAATGTATAATTATAGTTGAAATATATCGATGAAAATATATATCCACTCGGGAGACATGATAGATGCCAGAATATGATGCTGCAAAACAGTTCTCAGTACAGCACATAGTCATTGCCACAGCTGTTACCATTTAGATATCTACAATTATCAGCGAAATAAAGATGGAGGAATATGTCGACCATAAATAAATAAATGATTGCCGATCGATTCATCATCATGGATAGTTTGCTAGGTTCTGATGACCTTGATTAGTTAGCGTGGCTTAAGGTTGATGAGATGGTCTGAGGAGCGAAAGCGGCACGAGATAATGCCGGAGTGGCGGAGTAAAAAGCGGCAGCATATATAAAACAAGCCATTTTGTTGCTGATGATCACCACCCTTTGTAGGTAAAGCTGTTATCAGATAACCAAAAACTGATAGCTTTACAGTCGGAGCTTCGTGGTACCCCCCCCCCCAAAAAAAAAAACCAGTACGTGAGATCATCGGATGTGACTTCTGACGAATGAAGTGGCTCCGATATCGCTTAGGCTGTCGGAAGTCTGTTTCAAAACAAAGGTCAGCAAAAATAGCCACTTCTCGTTCAAGAAATAACTTTCCAAATAGTAAAGGAATGAAGTAAGAAATTTCAGTAAGTAGACCTAAGGCAAAAATTTACAAAATCAGAGTAAATCCGAGCAATCAGCACAAATGGAGTTGTCAATATTCGATGAGAGAAGCTATACTATTCCTACTTGAACTGGTTCCCAGATTGATGGAATCCCGAGGGAAGTACAGGGAATAACTTTTCAAATCCTAGAGGCAATCAAGTGTTTTGCGACTAATGGTTGGAGATTCTGCTATGACGGGAAAAGTGAAATGAGCTTTTAGTGCTCAGAAGCAGAAGCTCCAATTTAAAACATCTGCTTCTACTACATTACAAAGCTGTTGGCGTATATTAATAAAGAAACAAAACTTTTGCCTTTTCCGGTAGCCCGACTCAAACAACTCTCACAAAAGCACATGACAGCATTTTAGTTTGGTTAAGAAACTGTTACCTGTGACTTAGGAGAAGGAAACACATTCCAAAACCTTAGTGTTTCATCACCAGCACCTGTCACAATAGTCTGTGAATAGAAAAAGGGAAACGTCAAGTCGAAAAAGCCAAAAGGCGGCCAAGCAGAAACCTTAACATCCCAACCGAATAAATAACAGATGATCAAGAGGGCTTTACCTGTCCATCAGGAGAGATAGCGAGATACAAGACTCTATAAGTATGGCCAGTCAGTGTTGCAAGCTACAAAAGAGATCAGAATAACTACTAATTAAGCAGGGAACATGCACAGCTCCAATAAACTTCAGAAGGGATTTGGTCAGTACCTTTGACATTGTCGGGTATCGCCAGACAATAATTTGGTTTTGAGAGTATCCGTGGGTACTAACAAGTTCATTGACATTCTTTGACCACACAAGGTTACAAACCTGCGTAGCAGCACAACTAATATTACCAAAGAGATGACATTCAACCACTGCGCACTCATAATTAACTATGCATTTATTCAATTTTCACTTGGAATAAACTGGAACGGTCTTTACAAGAAACATTTGCATATACATTATTAAAATAAGTAAAAAAAAAAAGAATTATAGAAAGAAATCTGCTAATGCCATTTGTCATCTTATAAGACAGTATTCATTAGAAGATCACACAAATTTATAATCAGGCAATATTTAAAAATTTGTGAAGCACCTTAGGGCTTCATTTGTTTAGTTGATCAAAATAAGATACAACTGATTTTTTTTTTTTTTTTTTTTAAATGGAACAATGTAGCTATACTAAGCAACTGAGAGTTGCTTTGCTCTGGCCAACAGATGACACATCAATTACAAGTATCAAGAATGGTAGATAAGAGCACAGTTCGGATTCACAGAGAAAGCATGTTAGGGATAAACAAAAGATACTTGTTGATCACCAAGCCAATGAGAGTATTTGCTCATAACAAACAAGGTTGAAAAATTAGTAAGAATATCAGTGTCATTCAACAAATTAATGTAGCCTCCTGATTAATTAAACCTCTAAGTTAGAGAGGATCTGTTTCAAAATTGTAAGCATCTTTGAATTACTGGTACCAAAACAATCCCCAACCCAACTCTACCCAGAAACATTGGGTGAGCGGACAATCCAAATAAACAAAAAAAACAAACAAACAGAAAAGATATATTAAAACATGATTAATCTAAAAACCTGAATGTCAGAAAATTAACTAGTATCGAATGATGGTCACACTGGAATTAAAAGGGTAGGAATATTACGTCCGTACTGGAATGCCAATGTGGTCACACAACGATAACTGATAGAATTCCATAAGTAGGAGGTACCTGACTGCCGGTATCCATGCAACTCAAGTGAGTGTTGGTGGTCGTATTCCAAAAGCGGATGCATCTATCTGCAGTACCGCCGCCCGATGCAAGAAGCCCATGAAGATGTGGTGACCAGGCAATAGCTTTTACAGCTGCTGTGTGCTCACAGTACTTAAGCACGGGTTGTGTCGAATGTTGATTCCATACAAATAACTGAGCAGAAATAAATATGAAAAAGCGATAACAATTCCAGATTTGAGTCTTTTTCTAATGGAAATAACTCGTATCATGAACAAACATAAAGTCCAGAATAGATGACAGTTAACTTACTCTATTGTCATTTCCACCTGATGCAAGTTCACGGTTATCATAAGACCACTTTAGTCCACAAACCTGTAAGAAAGTAGAAGTTAATGAAAGAGACAATTGGATGCATACAATTACAGGCAATTTTCCCTTACTCGTGGGTATCCACACATAGACAGAATAAGCACTTTAAATACCAATCATTCATGGAGACTTTACTGAAAGAATAACACGATCTTACATTAAATAACAATAAGTGTCACTCTACTAAACAGTTTACAAATAACATAGTACGTTATTCTAAGTGGCATAAGTAGAAAATCAGCATATGCTGTGAATGAGTGAAATAAGTATTGATTGGAGCCAAAGGACATAGATGGAATATCTTACCTCTGATTTGTGCCCGACAAGCTTGCTAACATAATCTTCCTGGGCACGAATATCATGCTGCTGTATTGTCTTGTCACGACTACCAGAAGATAACACTGAAGAACTCCATGCTAGAGCCCCAACTCGCATGCGATGGCTCTCCATTGTTCTAATACGCCGACAGCGAGTGGCATCCCATATCTACATCACATAGTATGCAAATTCATGGTAAGCATTATTTCTTAAGAGGCATCTGATGAAGGAGACAACGTACAAAGATTATTAACTACATCTAAAAGCATATTTTCTTCCACACCACATAAAATCTTGAGATAGACAAATAATCATAGATGATGATACAATGAAATTTAGTCTTAGCACAAAAAATGGGGAACACTAGTGTTAAAAATGACTACCTCAATGAATGCACAATTTCTGAACTAAATCATGTTCCCACTAAGATACATCCATAAAGAAACTTTATGATGAATCCACAGATAACTAAATATTTTAGCAAACAGAGTTAATTAGCCTTCTGATTATTTTCAACTAAATTCTATTCTACTAGATTACCCATAATCAACAATCCCAAATGCATTGCCGAAGTTGTTAACGGATTATTAGTAGCATGCCATGTGATCAATTACATGAGGGAGGTCTCACCTGAACTTTCCCTTGGTTCGTCCCGACAGCCAAGTGAGTGCCACGCTGCGCCCACCCGACAGAGCAGACGCTGTCATCAACACCCAAGTCGCAGAGTTTCGTGACCTGTTCCCAATAACACCACAATAAATCTCAATGTATCCTCCTAACTTGTATACAACACACTGATAAAATGATCTAGGTTACACAATTGGACAAAGATCAAACATGAAAACTTAAAAATAAATAAACAACCTTGCTGCTACAAGCATTCCATAGATAGACGCAATTGCCCAGACCCACCGCAAGAACATTATGAGAAGACCAATCCACAAGGTTCAGATAGAAATCATCCTGTAACGCCGGCGCATCGAGCACCTGAAACCAACAAAACCCCACATAATGACACCCCCAAGAGACACAACAATATGAAAATTTCCAAATGAATAAGGAGCGAGAAGAAAAAAACACACCTTGAACGGAGACCGCGGGACCTTCCTGGGCCCTTTGGGGGGGGTGGGGAGAGCCCCATGAAAAGAGTCCTCGAACAAGGCTCTGCTCGAAACCCTCGGAACCTCGGACTTAAACCTAAAGATATTCCTACTGGGAGTGGAGAAGGGGGACGGGGACGACGAAGAGGAGCCGTACGAGGAAGCGACGCGCCCGTCGAGAGCAGAGGATCGATCGGGGGTGTCAGGGGCGGCGGCGGCGCCATCAGGGCCGAAGAGGACGGAGCGGAGGAGCGCGGCGTAGGCGCTGGACCCCTCCTCCCTCACCGGATCCGAGGACGACGAAGGGGACGGCGAGGACGACGACGATGCGGCGCGGCGCGGGGGAGGGGAGAGGTCGAAGAGCGCGAAGTTGGATCCGGAGCGGCTGGGGATGAAGCGATCGCTGTAGATGGTGCGGGAGGAGGAGGCGGCGGCGGAGGAGGAGGCGAGGGAGGAGAAGGGGCGAGGAGGGGTTTCGAGGTGGAGGTGGGGCTTGGGGATCGAAGAAGGGGTGTTGGGCTTCGACGAGGAGGAGGACGAGAAGGAGGAGGAGTTAGGGTTCTCCATGGATGGGGAGAGGGAGGTGGAGGAGAAGGTCGAAGAAGACGATGGAGAAGGAGAAGGAGAAGGAGAACGATCCACGGATTTGGGGCTTTTTATGCTCCTCCTTTTTAAGTTGAGTTTAGTTGTTTTTCTTTTTTTTTAAATAAAAATAATAATTAATTAATTAATTAAGAGATCTCGCTCTGTTACCCGCCCCCGCGCTTTCTCTCTCTACCCGACTCCCGAATGGTAAATATGCACGGAGACCCCCCAACTATATCATTTTCTGAATTCAATACTTTTCTACTTCAATTTTTCATCCACACTTTTATTTTCCCTTGTATCTGTTAATCTAATTTTATTTACTAAAAAGTGGTTCAAATTATAAGATTTGTCCGGATAAATTCACTCAAAAATTTAAAAGAATAAAACAAAAGTAGAGGGATCTAAATCATAAAATTACAGTTCAGGGGCCTTTTTGAGAACGCTATAGTTGTGGGGGATCTCTATACACATTTACCCTCCTGATTTCGACTTGGTTTCAGTTTGATTAATTAAAGATAATTTTTCTTTTTCCGATAAGGATAATGAGCTTGTTCTAATACTGTAACCGTTATATGTCACGGACAATGCAAAGAGACCCTTCAACTATAACACGTTTTTTAGTGCGTCCCCTCGTACGTGTTTAATTCTTTTTTTTATTGATACTTTCATTTATTTAAGTTTAGTTAAAAGTTTTGCTAAATTAAGAATTTATTAGTTATGGAGTTTTAATTATTAATCAAACTAACATTTTTATAAGAATTTTCAATTTAACAAAATGATTAGTTGAAGAGTGAAAGCGATTTTAATGATAACATATCTAATGAAAACTTATTTGGTGTGGTCTTTTTATTTATTTATTTTTTTTTGGCGTGATGATAAATTTCAAATTTGATTTTTATATATTCATATACTATATATATAAGCGTATAGGAATTCCGACAATGACAGACGGAATCTAAAAAAAATGAACGAATATTTTCTACGAACTGTTATAAAAATTAATGACTATGACCAATCTGTTAAAACATATAGCATTCTTATCTATCAATATATTAAATCCTATGAATAATTATGATTAATTTGCTAAAATATATTTCAAATAAAAATTATCGGTTGCGATCAACCTGTTAAAGAAAAGTATTCCTATCAATAGATTTTACATTAAAATTAAAATTTTGAGTTTAAATCATGAATTTAATTTAATTTTTGATATCAAATTTGTATTAACAATTAAACAATTTTAATTACAGTGGATCAGAATTAAATTTTAACAAATTTAAATTTATTAATTTTGGATATTAAATTTGAATTAACAATTAAAATATTTAATTACAGTGAGTTAAAATTAAATTTCAAAGTAAATGTGAATAAAATTTTGACGCTTTTAGTTTAAATAATAAAACTAAATTTTAAATTTATCATAATTCAAAAAATATATAAAAAAATATTCAATTTATACATTGAAAAATCTAATAAAATATAACATATTGATTTATAAAACATAATTCTATTATAAATTTTTGAATAAATATGATGTAAAAATTTATATTTAAAATGAATTAAAATAATTCTTACGTTTATTTACACGTAAACTCATCTAGTTTATTAAAAAGTCTTAGCGCTCATAATATGATAAATTATCAACTTGTATCTACAAGTCCATTCTTCTTAGTATGGTATCCACTTTAGACTTTTTTTTTCAAAAATACTTTTTTAAAGTTAGGCCAAACACCCCCATAATATGATAAATTATCAACTTGTATCTAGTATCTACAAGTCGATTCATCTTAATATGGTATCCACTTTAGACATTTTAATCTGTGTTTTGATGCATAAACATAGTATTTAGTTCATCGGAAAAAAAAAAGAAAAGAAAAAAGAAAGAAAAAAAAAGAAGGCTTATCTACATACAATTATACGTAAAAAAAGGCTTATCTAAAGGTGGGGTCAGTATGAGCTGGAATGTGGGCTAATCAAGAACAAGTTGGTTAGATTTAGTAATCAAATCAGCTTGTTTTGGACTAACCATCCAACTGGGTCAGGGTTGGGTTTTGTCGTATCAAGGGACCCACCAATAGTAATAATAATAATAAGGAAAATGCTACATGTACACTCCGCCCGGGGTGTATAAAGTTACACCCCACCTATCTGATGAGTGAGATGATGTCCACTAATCACATCAAGTGATTAGTACTTTCATCTTACTCTTTGGATGGACGAGATGTAGATCTTACACCCCTGATAGAATGTATCCTATTAATAATGGTTTAATAAAATGTCTAGCTGTACACCTCTAAAGGGGTGTACATCCTACAACTACATAATCCAACGGTTGTAAGTTGGGCCCTAAAGTCTTTTTTAAAAAAAACTTTTTTATGGGCCCTTGGATTGTAGGTTGTAAGATTTACAACTCCAAGGGAGTTGTACCCATAGCAATGGGGTAAACAGTAAACTTCAAATATCATCCTGTGGTTTCGTATTTTATTATTTTAGTACTCTGCGGTTTAAAGTGTATCTATTTAATACCATGTGGTTTCATTTTTCTTTTTTCGTCAGCTCTTTCGGTAATATTTCGTTAAATTATATACAAAATATTATAAATATTCTATCTAGATTTACCGAATATTCACTTTAATATCTTTTAGCTTTAACTTTGTCATTGATTTAATAAAAAAAAATTAATGGAGGAATAATAAAAGGAGAAAATAAAATTATGGGATACTAAATTGATATATACTTTAATAGACTAATAGTGCTTAAAGTGAGAAAGCGCGAAACTACATAGTGGTATTTGAAGTTTTTTTTATAATAATAAATAATAATAATAATAATAATAATAATAATAATAATAATAATAATAGTTAGGTACTGAAAAAAAATACTAAGCAATTTGCTTTTCTTTTTATTTTTGATGAGGGAGAATTTAGATATGATTTAAGTTGTTTGAATTTTTTAAATTTTAAACTTTATGGTTTTAAGATACTCTAATTTTGTCTAGTAATCAAAATTTTACTTTATATTAACCATTTAAAATTGATATCCATTCGAATACTAGACAAATAATATTGTAATATCATAGAATATGAAATTTAAGAAGTTCAAATAGTCTAAATTAAATTTAAAAGCATGGATCGTCGATTTAGATAATTCATAATAATAATAATAATAATTGATGAAAATCTAAAGTAATTATTAATAATTTTTTAGTTTATTAATGGCAACTGTTAATTAATTCCCAGGGATAAGTGAGCCATGTGGGTGTCAAGAACCTGTCGGATCAAATTTAATGGTATTTAATGTAGAGTATATAATAATAATGTGAAAATCTTGTAACAATAATAATAATAATAATAATAATAATAATAATAATAATCCATATTAATCGCCTGTTTGATTTTTCTGAAATGTTATGCTATCAATTTATTTATTTTGTTTTTTAAAAAATCGTGCTCATATTTATATATGAGTTTTTGAATGCAAATTTTTAGGCTATCAAATTTTTTTATTAAAAAAAATAAGAAAGTGTCAAAATACTATACATTCCATGTAAAAAATAAAGAGAGTTTGGGATTATTTATCTATATGTGAAAATTAGTCCTACTATACCATATTATCACTCCTAGATCTCTTTATATTTTATCCACTAATTACATGATTGGGCATTCGATTTAAAAGCTCTTATTATTTTGAAACTTTTGTTGACAAAATTAAAGTAAACAAATAAAAAGTAAAGAATTTCAGAAAATTAAAAGATCGATTTCAAAAAGCACTTTAATTAGACTATTGGGATGGACGCTGCTCACGAAGAAATTCTACACTATCATACTTTCACCACGTCATCAATAACAAGTCAATCACATTTCTTTTTTTCAAACAAAAGTATAATAAAAATATTTTTGTATAATCACGATGGGACATATATTTCTAAAAAAAAAATTTTGATTGGTTTGTTACGCCACATCATCAATATACCCGTTGCATTCTAAAATTTCTCCTGCTCACCATGTAGCACCGATCCGTAGAGTTTTCAATCTTTTTTTGAAAACTATGTCCTTAAAAAAGTTTTTGTCCCTTTGTTTTATTGAGGGACAATCCCCATGCTTGATATGTGAGGGGTCACACTTTAAGGCCCATATTACAGAAAACAACAATTAAGCCCAGTCCCCCATCTAGTCCATCTCTCTTTCTTTCACATCCATTTTATTTTATTTTTTATCATAGGATCTAAATTTTGCACCAATAACCTAGGAATTTTATGTATTTTTAATAATAATTTCTTTTTAAAAAATTTAATAAGATAAGTGAGTAAATATAAATTTTTGAAATACTAGAGTGTAAGATTGGTATATAGTTTGTAGGTGTACAGATAGCATTGCTTTTTTAGCTATCATTGCTCAGTTGCTACCAAAGTCCAAATATTCATATGAGTACTAATAGTTGTGTATACAATATAAAATATATATTAATTAATTAGGATAATTGTCTATATACCTACTGCTTAAAACTTCAAAAATATCTCATTTACTTCTATTTTTTTTTCCTTTTCAATACACCCTTTATATGTTCATCCGTTATTCGAAAATACCCCCATAATTATCACCCGTTAAGTTAATTTGGGTTAAACGTGAATTAAATATCTACCACAGTTAAAAAAAATTAAAATGCTACTTTTGTCTTTAACTTAAAGACAAATAAAAAATATTAGTAATGGCATAAGGGTATATTTGAAAAAATCAAAAAATAAAATACTTTTCATGCTCCTAACTTAAGGACAAATAAGAAAAGTGGGTCCTGGTAGAAGGATATATTTGAAATATGTTTGAACATAAAAATAGTATTTTCAACATTAACCTTCTAAGGCTTAGTTTGGTATTTAGGTATATATAACGCTATTAGATAAAATGGAGTTGTGGAAAAAGCATATAGGAAATATGCTTCTGCGTTCTCCAGTGGAACCGCAGAAAAATATATCGTAACAGACTCATCGTGATATGTGGAACGCATTATTGAAACCCAAATGAAACCTAAGAGGAAAAGAATTGATACAGATCTCGCAGACTATTAATTGCCACTAAATAGGAGAATGTTTTGCTTAAAAACATATGTCATAACACTCACAAACTGCATGCTTTAATGATTGAATTTCATCTCAAAATTATAAATCATACTTATTTTTTAAAAAATTTATAATTCAAAATGGCTACAAAAGCGTAAATTTGTAAAATAGTATAAACTTTATCTGTAAGCACCATATTACTCGTTTTGAGTATTGTTGACAGGGTAAATTGCACGGTTGCCCCCTGAATTTTTGGCGGAGTTTTACTTTACCCCCCAAACTCTTAAAACGAGCATTTACCCCTCTATACTTTAATATTGCATCTTATTGCCCCTTCCGCCAGTTAAAGTTAACGGAGCTGAACGGAAGTTAACGGAAGTTAACGAAAACGGAAGTTAACGGAAGGGTTAGATTTTGACGAAAAATCTATCGCCTAAACTGTCCCTTGTTCCCACCAACTCACTTTTATTCCTTAAAAACTTTTTTTTCTCCATTTCTATGCCCTTCAACTCTTCTTCTCATAGTTTTTGCATCCAAAAAACAGCTAAAATCTAACCCTTCCGTCAACTCCCGTTCAGTTAACTTTAAGCGACGGAAGGCAACAAAATGTAATATTAAAATATAGGGGGTAAATGGCCGTTTTAAGAGTTTAGAGGGTAAAGTAAAGCTAAGCCAAAGTTCGGGAGAGCACAATTTACCCATTGTTGATATATATTGAAATAAAAGAAATTGTGGACCGAAATAGCATTGGGTTCCAAAGCAATTCCATGTTAGGAATTTAGGAAAGTGTTACATCACAATCAGGAATTTGACACGTACTCGCATATATTCTCTTTTTTATTTTGACGCCACCTCCACCTACCCAACTCCAAAGACCGGCTAAACCCGGTGTACCACCAATAAACTTATTAATAACCCTTTTTTTTTAAAACATTTTTTTTCCTTTCAATGTTTATTTATTTAGGTCTTGTTTAGATGCATAAATATTTTATTGAGTGTATTCTTCGAATTTATTTAATAAATTTGTATGTTTATCCTTACTCGTACCCGCTTGTGGGTAGACAATTATATATTTTTTAAATACAAAAAATATATATAATAAATTCAAGAAAAATCTGAATTAGAATCTTGGAGATAGATAAAACCAAGGCTTTAAAGTGTCCGTCGGCACGGACCGTATCTACCGTACCGTACCAACGATATAAATTTCGTGCCGATGACACAAATCAAAACTCTCTATTTTTTAAATTTGTAATTAACTTCTTTAATAAAGTTCAAAAAATGTGATTAAAAGACATAAGAAATAGTTAAAAATTTTATTACTAAAAAAAATAAATATTTCATGTTATTATGTGTGCACTACCAAACAACTGTCATTCGTATTCGTAAGTTTTGATCTAGTATGCGTATGATTAAAGCTTTTAAACTTTTGAATAAAACAAAAAAAGTATCCACTTTTTTTTATTTAAAAAAAAATAAAAATGCAGGTACACCCAAGATATCTATAATTTAGCATGACCCATCGATTTAGCAAATCTACGGTATAGATAGCGATTGTCTGTTTGACTTGTACATGAATGACATTGTTTCTTCATGAGCAATGCTCCGAGTCATTTCACATGCTTTATTATTATTATTATTATTATTTAAGAAAATAATTACCAAGCTATTTGTTTTTTGAATCTTCAATACCAATTATTTAGTTCTTAGCCGACTGTATTAGATGTGATCTATTTTGCCAAATATTTTTTAAAGATTTGCCAATATTTTGTCTGAAAAAATTAAACCATTTTTTTGACACAAAGAAGTAGGTGCTGTTATTAAGGATTAACTTTAGGATACCATAACTTCATTTTCACACTGTACCTCAATACACAAATTTGGCTTTTTTATCTGTGAAATGCTTTATTAATTGTTTTGATCCTAAAAAGTTAGGTCAATTGGACACAATGTACTTCAATGTGGAAAAGCTCCAACACTTGGGTGTACATTTTGATGTACCGAGAGCGTTACAATATATGATAATGATTCTACTCATCATATAGAAAATCACTTTTTATATCAATTTTGTAGGAGTATCAAATCAAACTATCAAGCATTACACGTAACAGGGTTATTGTTACTACCAATCACCGAAAAGGAAAAGAGTAAAAGGACACCCAAAAAAAAAAAAAAAAAAAAGCAAAAAAGTGGGTGGGGCGAGAAATTTAAAATTCAAAAAAAGGGAAGAAAAAAAAATGGTAGCCTCAATTTAACGCCACGCGGAGGCAAACGTGAGGACCCGACCCATCCACCCGAACCCAATCCCCCCGGCCTCCTCCTTGATCGTGAACCCGGGGTTGGGCCGGATCGAACCGAGCCGGGTCCGGACCGGCTCGACCACGTCCGGTCCGAGAGGGACCGGCTCGAACCCGGCCATCCCCATCCGGGCCCGCCACTTCCCGAACACCTCGCACCGCTCCACCCGCTCCGCCCCCTCCCGCGCCACCGCGTTCGCGGCGCTGCGCGCGAGCGCCGCCTCCACCCGCGCCCGCTCCGCCGCGCCGCCCAAAGACGCCGCCGCGTCCAGGGACTCCAGGAGCGCGCCGTAGTGGGCGCACGCCTCCGCGAAGCGCGCCGCGAAGGGCGCCGTGTTCGCGTTCATGTCCCGCTCCACGAGCGCGACGACGCGCGGCCGCAGCGCGCGGACGCGGCGGAGGAGCTCGTCGCGGGGGTTCGCCGGGGAGACGCTCTCGTCGGGGACGCGCGAGAGCGCGAAGGCCAGGTTCACCGCGAGGGCCTCCCCGGGCACGCACCCGAGCGCGGCCGCGTCCAGCTCGGCGGCGCGGCGGCTCACGACGCTGAAGCGGAGCCCGACCCCGGCGCGTTCGGCCAGCTTGACGAGCCGGTCGCCGACGGCCCGCGCTCGGCGGCGGCGGCGGGGGTGAAGGGGGAGGTGGGGTCGAAAACGGCGGTGATCCTGAGGTCAGGGACGCGGGGGCGCGGCGCTCGGCGAGGGCGCGGATGAGCGCGGCGTGCTGCGCGCCCCCGCCGCCGACGTCGAAGTCCAGGACGTGGATCCCGGCGCGGTCGCGCGCGGCGTCGAGGACGGCGAGGTTGGCCGCGAGGAGGCCGAGCCTGAAGCAGGGGTGGAGCTCGTGGAGCATCTGCGTCGCGGCGCGGTGCTCCCCGCCGCACAGCTCCGCGATCGGGTGCGCCGGGCACGGCCCGAGGCGCGCGGCCAGGGCCGCGGCCATCATCGCCGTGAGCCGCTGCTCCGCGCCGCCCGCGGCCCCGCTGCACCGCCTCACCGCGGCGAGGCCCGCCGCGGCGGCGTCGAGGTTCCCGTCGGCGATGGCCGCGGCGGCGTCGGAGAGCAGCTGCTTCGCCGGCGACGGCGACGAGGAAGACGACGGTGGGGAGCAAGCGGCCGTGGACGTGGACGTGGACGTGGAGGAGGAGGAGGAGGAGTTCGAGGGCGAAGGGGAGAGAGGGTTCTGAGCGGGGTTGGGCTTCGACATGAGCCGCTGCAGCTGCATCGCCTCGCCCCACTCGGCGGTGGTCACGGCCGAGTCGCACGCGCTCGCCTCCGCCTCCTCCTCCTCCGCCTCCTCCGCGTCGTCGTCCAAAAGCCGCCGCTCCAGCTCCCGGAGCTGGCTCCGCATCGCGTCGCACCGGTTCGACTCCGAGTCCGACTCGGTCGGGACCGCCGCGATCCGCGGCCTCACCAGCCGGAGGAAAAGCGCTTGCTGCAGCGAGATTTGCTGCTGCGGCGGCGGCGGCAGCGGCAGCGGCGGCCGATCCATCTCCGACAGCGTCCGCTTCACAGCCGTCGCTCCTCCGCCGTCCGATCGGCTCTGGCCCGGGCATCGGACGGCCGATCCGGCCCCGAATCCGAACCCCCGCGCGCGTCGCGACCACCCCACGGAAACCCCGACGCCATCGCACGAATCGATTCTCCCAAACGCAGAGAATCTCTAGTAAGAGCTCTCCTCAAAACCATACCAATACATCCTACTACTACCCTATATAATTATTATTATTATAATTATTATTATTCAATTCAATTCAATTCAAAAAAAAAAAAAAAGTTTTCAATTTAAAAAAAGAATGAGAGAGAGAGAGAGAGCGAGAAAAAAGTGCGCCTTTTTTCGTTTCTTTTAAGTCTTTGGTTGGTGTCTTTATTGGTTAACTTAACTAACAATAAATGCATTATTATTATTATAATATTATAATATAATAATAACGGGGGGGGGAGGGGGGGTGGTGGTGAGCGAAAGAAGAAGAAGCGTCTCCGGAGACGGTAAACCCGGTTCGTGCGGTGTTGCGCACCGACACGTGTCGACCATCCGTTCCATCAACCGGTTGCCCGAGCCGACACGAGTCGGTGCTTCCAAAATTCGCCATGTCACCAATCGAAATCCCCAATTTACCCTCCCACTCTATAATATTCCAAAAGCGACCCATAAATATTACCGCGTTATAAGGATCGGTCATTTATCACGTTATAAATATTTATTTAATTATTATTATTATTTTAATATTTTTATATTTAATTATTCAGAAATATAATTTTTATATATAATATATAAATTTTTAAATTTTATTTTTTAGGACTAATTTGTGCTACTAAAAAATAAAATCAACTAAATAAATTTTAAACCGTCGAATTTTAATATAATTTGACCAAACAATTTGGCCGATTTGATTCAAACCGGACAGATTCACTGATATAATAGACGAACTGCCGGATCGAATGGCTCAAAAATGATTTTTTGACTTATTAGATTTACATGGTTGAATCGAACCTCTTTATAGATTAGATCTCAATCGCATCAATCGAAGCAACTGATTCCAACCGTTTTTTAGATTATTGTAATATTCAAAAGAATATATGCACAGTGAATATCTTGGGGTTGTTTGGTTATTCCGTAGATTAGCTATTCCTGTTTATTCTCATATGTGTTTGGTGAAAAAATTAGTTTTTATTAAGAATAAAAATATTTTACAATAGATATATAATTAATATTCTATCTAATTAGAATTTTACAATAAAAATATTTTATCTAATTAATATAAATATAATTATTACGAACTAATAATTTAATTAATTATAAATATTCTGCAAGATAATGGAGAAGCATATTAATTATTAGTACATTAACTGTAATAAATAAATAAATAAATTAGATAATCATTTAATAAACTAATTAGGTTAGTCAAAAAAAAAAGTTATGAACAAAAAAATAATAGCTCAACCATTTAATTAAACTAGCAAAATGCATGTCCAATAAAAATAAAATGAGATTATCTAAAGTGGAAAAAAAATATTTTTTTATAATATTTTAAGTGTGCGATGGTAATAAAATGAAAAATAATAATAATAATTTTTAAATTTTTTTTCTCTGTTGTGAAGCAACATATTAAAAAATGTGTCGAAATTTTGTGAGATATTTTAAAAAGAGATAATGTGATTTGTGAATATATATATTCTAATATGATTCATCTCGTGTAAATTAAACAACTAATGCAATGAATATTAAAATTCATAAATGAGCAAGGATAATTACGGTATAAGAAATGACATATACTTATAGATTTATTAAATTATAAAAATATAGAAAATAAAATTTAATCGTATGGACCAAAATAGATCGAAAATACATTATAAAAAAAGAGCATTTCAAAAAAATAAATTACTTTATAATTATATTAATTGAAAAACCGTAGAGATCGTGATTTCAAAGACTCATCTTAAGTTATTTGAAAAAAGAACAAAAAATTCAGCTAATTTTTTTAAGAAAAACTTCAAAAATCCTCCCTGTGGTTTCATACTTTCTAACTTTGGTACCCTGTGATTTAAAATATATCAATTTATCCTTCTGTGATTTTGTTTTTATCTTTGCGGTAGTTTTTTTCTTTATATTTCGTTAAATTATATTAAAAAAAAATTCAGATATCCACATACATTTATCGAATGTTTACTTTAGTACTATTTAATTTTAACTTTGTCACTGATTTAAGTAAAAAATAATAATAAAATTGATAATTGAAAGATAAAAATGAAAATACAGGAGGACAAATTGATACACTTTAAATCACAGGATACTAAAGCGAGAAAGTGCGAAACCACAAGGGGGTTTTTGAAGTTATTTCTTTTTTTTATATGAATTTAACTATTAATTTAGTTGGGAAAAAAAAGAGAAAAAAATAGTATTTTTTTAACAGGTCGGTCCAAAATAACGTGTTAGTGGAATTATACTTTCCATCCTATTTCCAAGAGCAAGAAAAGTTAGACCCCCCTTATTCCACTCATACATGCTCTTTATAAATTTGGTTATATCATAAATATTATTGAGATGCTACTTTATTATTGAGATAAACAATACAATCTATATTATTTTTCATTGTCTTTGGTCTCTTTATTGGATGCCTACTTTAGTTAGATTATAATAAAAGCTTGTAAAACTATCTATTTTATCAGTCCGGCTACTATACTATCGATAGCAGCAAATGCTTGGTTCTATTAAGTTTTTCACATTCCTTTGATCATTTTTATCTGTTAGATCATACTATTCAACCAACCGCTGATCACTTAATCATAAAGAACTACTATCATCCTAGATATCTGTATATTTTTTCATCCAAAAATTAAAAATCTAATAGGACCAATAACTTGTGCTATTAATAGTATAGTAGCCTAGCTAGTTCTTATTTTTCTTGTAAGGAATAATTGCCTATATACCCCTCATGCGTCTGAAAATATCCGATCTATCCCTACTTTTTTTTTTCTTTCTAAAATGCTCATCATACGTTCCACTGTTATTGCAAAATACCCCCGCAGTTATTTCCTGTTAAAATAAACTGGGTTAAACGTGAGTTAAATATCTACCACAGTTAAAAAAAATTAAAATACCAATTTTGCCCTTAACTTAAGGGTAAATAAGAAAGGTTGGTGACGGTAGAGGGGTATATTGGAAAAGACCAAAAGTCGAAATACTTTTTGTGCCCCTAACTTTAAGGGCAAATAAGAAAGACAGTGATGGTAGAAGGATATATTTGAAAAGGACAAAATAGTAATTTTACAGAGATAACAGAGTTACTTAACCGATTTTAACTCTAAGGGTATATTAGAAATAAGTTGGAACGTAGGAGGGGTATTTTCAATATTAACCTTCTAAGAGGGGTAAATCGAAAAATCGGAAACTTTTCAGGGGTATATAAGCAATTGCCCCTTCTTTTAAACTTTCAAAAGAAAATTGAAAAAGTATTTTCATATAATTACATGTAGAACAAAGTATTTTTTAAAAAAATTATCTGTACAGGTACCCCCAAGTGTACTGTACAATTATATTCACGATATCTCGATATTTTTATTATACTTTAATCAGTAATTACTAAACCCTAATAAATATTATTATTAAATTCTAGATGCAATTATTATATTCTATAACCTAAGTCTTACCCTTTTATATATATATATATATATATATATATATATATATATATATATATATATATATATATATATATATATATATATATATATATAAATTGAGCTCTTATACTTTTAAAAGTACCAAATTATTGACTTGTAGATTTTTTGACAATTGGATTAAGGAATGTACGATTAGAATTATGTGTATATACACTAATAATTAATTTTTATATTAAGATAATAAGGATAAGGTTAAGATAATAAAAGACATTATAAGATCCAATACTTCCGTGTGGGAGTGTGGTGGAATCGGTTAGGAAACCAAACGATCCAACCACCCACCACCACCACCCAAAACAAAATGATCATGGGACCAGGTTCACCACATGGACCTAAATATTTTAAATTGTAATAATAAATCAATATTTTTTTAATATTAAAGTCTCTAGTTACCGGTCCTGAGAGCAAGCAGTTGAAAAGCAGTGATTAGACTGCACTCAAATTCGAATTGATTGATTCATATTTTTAAGTAAACGAAGTGAGTAGCGTATTTGAAAAAGTCCCTAGTTATTTTAAAAGGTTGAGCTTGATTATATTATCTTACTGTAGGGTTTAGGAGGATAAAATAAGCATATTTTTATACGAAAAAAAGGAAAAAAAAAAAACTAAAGTATTTTTCAAAACTAGAGAAAAAAATATATAAAAAAACCCAGCCTCCTAACCTTAAAGCAAAAGAAGGAAGAGACATGATTGGGGGTCCCAACTTAACATTTATCAACTAATAAATTAATATCAATCTCTCGAATGATAAGCGCATACTGTAGAAAAGCTCATACAGTAGAAAATTCTTGAAAATAAGGGTGTGTTTGGTTCTACGTGAAACTGTGGAAAAGAAATTTTCAGCGGAAAAAAAATTTTCGGTGGAAAAATATTTTACGTCGTTTGTGTTTGGTTTGAAGGAAAAGAAAAGTAGTTTTCATTACGGTTGTTTGGTTGGAATGAAAAGAAAAATAGATAAAAAATTATTTAATATATTTTTTATTATATATATTATTAATATATAATATTTATTATATTATTTATATTATTATTATAATTTTTTATAGATTAAATATATTTAAAATTATAATAAACATATTATATAATTATATATTTAAAAATATTAATAAATGATTATAAGTTTATAATTAAAATATTATATAATAGTATTTTTATTATAAAAATAAATTACTATATATAATAAATATATATTTATTAATAAAATTATATATATATATATATATATATATATATAAATATAATGAGAGGGAGGTCCACCGTGGACCTCCCTCTCACACGGTCAAAGTGGTCTCGTGGACCGTGTAAAGTTTTTCCTCCCTGAGCCCCGAGTTTAGCCTCCCATTTCGATTTCCGCGGTTTTCATCCGGAAAACAAAAAGTAAACTTTTCCCAGTATATGTAAAATAAATTTTCATGGAAAAATTTTTTACTTCCAACCAAACATGCTACAAACTAGTTTTTCCCTGAAATAAAATTTTCGGCCCACTTTTACGTGGAACCAAACATGGCCTAAGATAAATAAAAATAATCATGCAGACTGCACTCCTGCACCAGCTGCCTTCCTTTAACTCACAGCTAAATATCCACCGCTCTCAGTGTACGAAATTCTAATGCAAACAATTGATATGAAATCGGTGATGCCTAACAAATTAAAAGATAAATGATTCGAGTAGCTAAAGAGTACTAGAACAAAAAAAAGGATGGAGATCTAGATAATTATAGAGTAGATCATAAATAAGAATATAAAATATAGAAACAATTGCTTATATATCCCTGAAAAGTTTCCGATTTTTCGATTTACCCCTCTTAGAAAGCTAATATTAAAAATACCCCTCCTACGTTCCAACCTATTTCTAATATACCCTTAGAGTTACAATCTGTTAAGTAACTCTGTTATCTCAATTTTGCCCTTTTCAAATATACCCTTCTACCATCATTGTCTTTCTTATTTGCCCTTAAAGTCAGGGGCACAAAAAGTATTTCGATTTTTGGTCTTTTTCAATATACCCCTCTACCGTCACCAACCTTTCTTATTTGCCCTTAAGTTAAGGGCAAAATTGGTATTTTAATTTTTGTTAACTGTGGTAGATATTTAACTCACGTTTAACTCAGATTAACTTAACAGTAGATAACTGCGGGATATTTTGCAATAACGGTGGAATGTATGAGCGGCATTTTAGAAAGAAAAAAAAAAGTAGGGGTAGATCGAATATTTTCAGACGCACGAGGGGTATATAGGCAATTATCCCTAAAATATATATGTATAGAACTAGGCTGCTATGCTATTAATAGCACCAAGTCATTGGTGCTACCAAGTTTTTGGCCATTAGATTGAGAGATGTGTGGTTAGGATGATGTGGGCCTCCTAGGGTTAAGTAGGGGTTGGTTGAATAGTATGATCTAACGGGTGAAAATCATCAAAGGAATGGATCTAACGGCGAAAAATTTAGTAGCGCGTGACTTTGTCTTATTAATGGATAGAAATTGATATCTAGTGTATGGATGCAAACATGACATACACTAACGAACAATTGGGTGTCTCACACCTCACCATTTTTTTTGGGTGTTAGAGGTGGATTTGGAATGTTTTTTTTATTTTATTTTATTTTATTTTTTTATTTTCTGTTCCCATTTATCACTTACTTTGAAAAGATTAACTTTTTTAGTTTTGGCCCTCACTTATCATTTTATTCGGAATGAATCAGTATAAAAACTTTATTATCTTGAGATTGAAAATAATAATTTTTTTTTTAAATTTTGGCCCTCACCGCGAATCACAAAATTTATTTTTTATAAAATTTGTAAATAGCAGATCAAGTTTTTTCTTTTTTTGAGGAAAAAAATAATACGCTACCTGCTTAATTTATAAAATGGATAAACTAAGCTACATGGGCGAGGCAGCTCGGCCTCGACAGGGGCGAAAACACACACACATTAAGATTTAGAGAAAGACTGTTCCCACAGATTTATCAACTGTCTGATCTTGTAGACCGCTAGGATTGGATCCACCTGAGTCTGTCGAAAGATCACTCCGTTTCAGACTTCCCATATGACCCACCAGCTGCCAATCAGGTCGGATAGCCAAGCCCTCGAATGCTGCGCTTCCGAGTTACTCGACCATCTGTCCCAGATCGAATGGACGTCATCTCCCAAATTAGAAAATAGTATACTCTCTGAGGTCATCACGAAGAGAAATCTAGAAAGAACACACCGTTGAGTAGATCAAGTTTATCAGCGTTGTTTGTCAATGCTCCAAGGCGACACGAAATTATCAAGAATTTGATATTTTGAGAAATATTCTATATAAAAAATAAATTGTGTATACGGTTCACGTTGGACCGGGTCTAGGGAACAGTGTCTCATCTAAGTACTCGTTATTTAATCGAGGGTTCCACGCGACACTCGCGCACCAAGAACGAATGTTTCGTGCCATTGATAACTCTATACGTTCACAACCAATCATATTATGCCAAGTAAGCGAATAAAAATATCATCAATAATAATAATAATAATAATAATAAATTAAATAATTATATATTAAAATAATATATTTTAAAATTTATTTTATATTTTCATAAAATATAGAGATATTTGATAAAATATTATAAAATTTATGTATTTTAATAATTATTAGTATTATTATAGAGAAGTTTCATATTCCTCATCTGTCCAATGAGAAGATGCCACGTACATATCACTGGGACATGCAAAATAAGACTTTTTAGTCTATACTGCTTGTTTATTTAGATATAGCTAGATTGTGGTTCATAAACGCTAATAAATAATTCTAAAAAGTCAAAGGGCGTGGTTGCAAAGTGGCAAAGCTTGGCCGTTGGTATCCGAGTCTCGAGTCAATTCTAGATTTACATTTCGCCCATCACGAGGTACATATAAGACGTTGTCGGATCTATTTCAACTAAATACCGAATGCAGTAACTCTATCCCTCCGATTTATTCCGAATGGAACGATAAATTGAGGCCAAGAATATAAAAGATATTAACTTTTCACAACACAATCCCGATATTCTAAGAAAAGAAATCGATAGGCAACAACTCTTTTCTAAAAATTCATTCTCATTACGATCAGTCCTGAATGAAATATTCAAATGAGCACAAGAATATTTTAAAAATAATAATAAATTTCAAATTCACCCCCCTATCACCGACAAAAAAAAAGTTAATAAAAAAAGAAAAAATAGAAAACACATTTCGTTTATAATTTTTGCTAGATCCATCGTATTTGCATCCCTAAAGCAATGGCGACCGACGACGAACGAGTCACGGTCTCATACGACATGGATTGATTGATGAGTTATACTACTACATGGACCAACGCTGCTTTACTTGAAACTCACGCACTGAGCTTTTTTACTTTTCTTTTTTCTTTCCTTTTTTTTTTATTTTTTGTGTTGTTGTGAGGCCGCTACATGCTCCAGCGTGGATGTGGAGTCCACATACCACTAGGGATCCATTTAGGCTTGATTTTCTATACACCAGGTGCACAAAAACTTCATTGTACTTGTTTAACTCAATAATAATCCAATTTCCATGCCCCATCAATAATAATAATAGCATTATCCTTATATTATCTAATATTATTTCGCCCACCATCACTAAACCTTAGTAGATATCCGAGAATTAAAAAACTGATACCAATTAAGCACTATTCATTTGCCATTAAAAGCACTCTGATTAGGCATCTAAAAGCTCATGATCATGCCGACGATGTTTATTATGCTCGCTTATGAAAAATAGTTTTTCTATACGAATTTCATATAAACCGGTTGAATAATAATACAATATCTGATTAAAATGGTTATTTGTTACAGAAAAACTTTTAATCGTTAGAAAAATAATCGATACGCTAGGTGTATAGAAAATTTTTGCACACTTGGTATACAAAAAATTCGCGCATATATGCGACTATTTGTGTGTGTGTGTGTGTGTGTGTGTGTGTGTGGGTGTTTATATAATGGAGGGTTTTGATTTGATGGTAAGTTGGTTAGGTAAGGTAGATCCAACCCGGTAGTGAGCGGACGCGTTTAAAAAATCGAACCGGGATGAGTCACCGAGTCCGACTCGGGTTCTGACCCGATTCGCTTGTTTCGTGATCAGTGGGAATATTGGGTCTTAATTAACTCGACGTTTAATGCGTTGTGTACGATTATAATATAGTTGCTTTGACTCGATGAGATTTTGGAGACATTTGGAGATATTACTTGATCTGTATATATATCATACAATATTTAATGGCTAAATAAACTATACCTCTTGGTCCTAACACTATGAGCCGAATAACTTCAAATACCCCTCTTGTGGTTTCATTTTTTCTCACTTTAGTACCATGTGATTTAAAGTGTATTAAGTTAGAATCATGTGGCTTTGTATTTACGCTGTGGTTTCGCACTTTCTCACTTTAGTATCCTGTGGTTTGAAAAGTATAGGATACTAACTAGATATAAAAATAAAACTAAAAGATACTAACCTGATATAAAAATAAAAGCACAGAGTACTAACTTGATACACTTTAAACCACAGGGTACTAAAGCGAGAAAGTGCGAAACTATATAGTACTAACATAATTCACTTTAAACCATAGGGAGTTTTTGAAGTTTTCCCTTATTTTAATTTTTTATAATTTCTGGCTTAAATTTTTAAAATTATCATAATTAAGTTTTAGAAAATGAATAATTATATTGATATATGAGTAGGGCTACTATACTAATATGAGTAGTAGAGCCCTACTACTCATAAGTTGTTTTCGATGATAGAGCTTCCGAATTGACGATCAACTCCGTTAAATATGATCTAGAGTATTTAAAACTTCTAGAAAATAAATTTCGTAATTTTTCGAAATCATTTACCTTACGATCAAAAGCTCACAAAATTGACAATTTTTAACGGCCGATATGGGATACTTGGTAGTTTAACGGTGTAAAAGAATTGAAATAGGTTGAATTTTTGATAGAAAATTCTATTCACTACCTAGATAAAGATCAATAACTCCGATCTTAAATTGAAGGATCCGATCATCTATTTTTGGGACATCGTTCGATTTCGGTAGTTCATTTTATGCCCATTTGATAGACTTTATTATAATTTTGAAAAATTACGAAATTTATTTTCTAGAAGTTTTAAATACTCTAGATCATATTTAACGGAGTGGATCGTCGATTCGGAAGCTCTATCATCGAAAACAACTTATGAGTAGTGGGGCTCTACTACTCATAATAGTATAGTAGCCCTAACTCTTGATATATAATTATTAATAATAATATTGTCGCACCACTTCCGTATTAGTATTTATAGTCGAATTAGTTCTTTGTCATGAGGTGTAGTTTGGTTGCCGGAAAAATATTTTAGAAAATAGCTTTCTTACCAAAACGTACTTTTTCATTCATTTGTTTGGTTCCCAGAAAATATAGTTTTCTTAAAAAAGTTTAATTTATTTTTTTTAGATTTAATAGAAAAACAGTGTTCTTGTTTTTGGATTTTTTTTTTTTATCTGAAAAATAAAAACTAAAGAGAGGTGTCTTTTCTGAAAATTTCTTTTCAAAAAATAATTCTTTCATGATTTTCGGAATGTACGATTTGAGTACTTTTATTGAAAGAAAATTACAATTCGAATAAATTTTCTATTGAAAATCCTAAAAGCACAAACTATAATTGAGAAATTTTTGTTTAACCAAAATATCGTTTTGGCTGCAGCCAAAATAATAAAAAATTCAGAACCTTTTGTTTATCAAACTAATTAATCTAACTTAGGAACCAAACGCGCACCTAAACCCAGATTGAATGGCAAATAAATTTTAAATCTATCATGGAACGTACGAAAAGATTAAATGAGAAAAAAGGCTCTCTACAAACTAATGATCTTTTTTTTTTTTTCTATGTCATATTGCATTTACTGAGATTTAGTTGCAGCAGCACAATGGAATTTAATGGCGCAATGTTGAAAGAAGCAATGACAGCATGCAACATATGCTCAACCAATTCTTCAACATCGACGGAGAAGTTTTCGTCGAATGGTACACGCGACAAGGTCGTCCGAATGGCGCATGATAATGGCAGCAGGCCGTGCTCCGCCGACCGATGTAATTACAAAATGAAAGCATCCACATTCAAGGCTCAGATTCACAATCATGTCTGCTGCTCTCACATCAGCATGGGAAAGCATCCCCACTCAACAACCAAAAGAGATATCACATATTCAGGTTCACTGCATCACAGTAACAAAGCATGTGGAAATAATGCTAGTCCCCACAAGGAGAGTGTCATCTCACAACAAAGATACTGGGCGCGGGCGGGCGCCGACAAAGACCAACAACATGAACATAAATACAACCCACAAACAATCACTTTATGACAAAGCGTTGGTAAGAAGTTCTCGCATGCTTCGCCCTAACACATATCTAGTCAAGTTTTACATACATACTCAGAGAGGGTATTTACTAACAATCCAACACAACAAAACAGAGGTTTATAGAGTATTTGGTATACGGCATGAATCTGTAGCACGAGTGGGTCTTATTCACCCACTAAAGCAGCGGTGGATACTGCTTGGCCTGCTGTCGAACTCGTTTCTTGTACTCCACTGGATCCTGCGGATAGACAAGTCCATTGTGAAATTTCAATTGCCATGAGGATCGAGCATGTAATAGTCTTAGAATGAATAAAAAAGACTACTGACCTGAATGAAAAGATGATAGCCATCAGTCTGAGCAGGATCGGCAGGATTAGGTTGATCAAGCAAGTCCTGAATTCCCACAAGAATCTGCTTCACGGTAATGGCTGGTCTCCACCCCTGAAAATTTAAAAATTACAAATAGGGGGAAAAAAACAATCATCGTCTGCAGTCAAGGAATTATTGCGAAGCCAGTGCGATATTGCAACTTAGCGGACTTACACTATCCTCGTTAAGAATTGAGAGGCATACTGTTCCCGAAGGATAAACATTTGGATGGAAGAAACCTTGAGGGAACTTGCACTTGGGAGGCTTGCTAGGATAGTCCTCGCTGAAGTGAATTGTAAGAGGGAAAAAACCACCTTCCCAGTCAGTCTGCAGTATGAAATCATATTTCACATCATAGTTATTAACAGGACTTTGTACATTACGAACAAAAGTATAGATTCATCAGAAAAACATTGTTTGGTAGCAAAGGCAGAGGAAATGAGACATGTACAAGTATTTAATATGCATTATTGCTTCACTAATGCCCCTGAAAGGAATCAAATGCACATTGCAACATAGCGTAAAATATTCAAGATAGCCTTCTATTAACTACCAACATCCAACAAATCATCTTAAAATTTACCAGAAACTTAAATTGTGGAAAAGATTCATGAAGCTTAATATGTATCTGGAAACATTGCGTGCCACTTCTCCACACAGATTAGCACTCTGAAAGAGAGAGAGAGAGAAGTTCTACTAAACCTGCTCACATCTGAATACATTTATTTTTTAGCACAAGATTGCTATGCAAAGTTGAAAAAAAATAATAATATCATTATAGAATAAACAATTCTTTTGGGCACATCTTTCTGTCCGCTTAAATAACAAGTACATTTGTAACAAGTGCCTGTTTGGCTGCTTCTTGAACAGTTTCTCGACTCGAGAAGTGAAAGTTAGATTTTGGCAAGAAAATCTGAAGCTTTTGCAGCAGCAAGAAGCCAAAATGAGGTTCTAGGTGCCAGAGGAAGCAGCTCCAGTTTTAGACTTCGCCTTCCGGCTGCACCTGGAACTTTTATGAACTAGTAAGCGCTAATTTGAACAACTCTACTTAAGTGACATGTTCCTATAAGCTCCTGGCAGACCAAACAAGTCTTAAGGATAATCTATATCTTGAATATTTGCGATGATCAAATGATTTGACTGGAACAACAATCCGGAATCTCAATGATATTTTCTTCTGTTGGTTTTCCATCGATAAAGGCAAGTTCACCTAGCAGTCAATAGTTGAGGGCTTCTCACCCTTCAATTTTTGCTATGCATGTAACTAAGACCAAAGATATGCTCACCAAGAGAAACAAAACAATACAAAAAGGGATACATGTTTAAAGAACTTTTTTTTTCATTTTTGAATGATGACCCGTTTATGTTCGTGGTGGACTCTGCACAGTGTCCTCCATTTCCAAACATTCTTCCTCTTTCCTATTGTCTTCTAATTGCTTCTATTAATCAACTATCGATCAACACACTACCTAGATACCACTAGTTGATTTGTTAAAACAGCTATAAAGATGTCAATTCTCAGTACCTATTCTTTAGCTATGGCAAATTGACTATGACATATGCAACGAACACAACCGACGGCAAATATGGCCTACAACAGCTCATCAAAATCTTGATACGAAAAGGATTCTGAAATATGCCGATCACTACATTAAACAGGAAATGAGGTGCCACATGCTATGATCATGCAGTCCAACTACAAGCTCAGCATCTAATCCGTGCTGGTGCTTATTGCAGTGACCAATCCCATACATTTGGAAAGAACACGGCACGCACCCATGCTGCCGAGATGTTTTTGTGCCGGCACAGCAGCTGCCAAAGAGCGTATCTCTTCCTTTACAATCTACCAATGGATGTAGCAGTCATTCATTCGAACTGTCCCAGTTTCAAGTCTCAAGAATTCGATAACAATAAACACAATGTTACATCTGCAGCATGAACACGGGCATAACTTGAAAACGAAAATGAAAGCACTAACTGAGCAAATGCCCCTACTTTTTTCTAATTTTTTTCCTAAATTTCCATGGAGAAGAAACCATACTTGGCTCTTCTCTTGCCTGTATAACTAGAATATGTTTAATCAATTGAAAATTCTCAAAGCTCACAAGAACAAGTTTTATGTTGAATCGCAATCTCAGATGCGTTTCATTAGATTATCAATGCCATCTCCTCAGTAAGACATGTGGAAAAAGGTAAAATAAAAAAAGGCTCCATAAACAAGCCGAAAGAGAAAAAAGCTACTTTTTATGGTGGCTGAGAAAGGAATAGGATTCCCCAATAACGCAATTTGGTGGCGTCCAACTCTACCAACATCAAAATCTACAGTAATCTAGCAATTTCGGGTGTCAAATTCCAACAAAATCACACAAAAATTAGCTCAAATTCTCGCTCCGATCGAAGATTTTCCAGGCGCCAACACCAAATCGGCGAATCCCACAAACAGTTAAAACAAATTATAAAGAAGGGAAAAACAGAGACAAGGAGAGGACTCACCCCTTGCTTACCGGGGATGGTGCAGTGCCACACCATGAGGTTCACCGACCCATCGGGCAGCGTCTCGGGCTTCGCCACGAAACCCTAAAAGGAGAAGAAGCATTCGAAAAACCCTAAACACGGATTCGAAGTTAGAGAGAAAGGGGAGAGGAGGAGGAGGAGAGAGGGTGCGCACGTGTGGGTGGTTCTTGCGCCACGCTTTGCGCTCCTCGGCGAGGCGCCCACGCGCGATCCCCCCCGACATGGCCGACGCGTCGCTTGCTCCTCTTCGCCCTCTCCGAGTTTGAGGGAAGTGTCGTCGCTCGATTTTGCTGCTCCAATGGCGAAGGGTTAGGGAGAGAGAGAGAGAGAGAAAGAGGAGGAGACTTTGTTGAAAGTGTCGGCGAATTAATGCCCGATGGGAATATCTGAGTGAACTCAGTCCACCACGTATTCCACAAACCGAACCATAAAAGATGCGACACATTTAAACAACCGTTTTTGTTTGGGTCGTTTGACGTGGCTCGCTGCACCGGGCTCAGTAACTTTCACGGCGGAGAATAAAGAGATGTTTTTTTTTTTTTTTTTTTTTTTTTGAGGGAAAAGAAAATGTGGTCAAAGGAGAGGTTTGAATTTTTCTTTTTTGATTTAATTTTGTTTTAATTAATTTTTTTAAGATACAAGGTTAAAAATTGGAGAAGTTCCCATACTTTATTAACCACGGACTAAATTATAAATTATATATATATATATAAACGATCGCCTTCGTACTCAAAAATTATTTTTGATGATAAAGCTTCTGAATCGACGATTCATGCCGTTAAACGTTATTTACAACATTTAAAATTTTTAGAAACCAAATTTTATAATTTTTCGACATCATTTACCTTACAATCAAGAGGTCACAAATTTGACAATTTTTAATGGTCGGTATGGAATACTTGCTAATTTAACGGTGTAAAAGAATCGAAATTTGTTGAATTTTTTTATAGAAAATTCTATTCACTACCTAGATAAAGATCAATAATTCCAATCTTGAATTGAAGGATCCGATCATCCTTTTCTAGGACATTGTTCGATTTTGATTATTCATTTTATGCCTGCTTGATGGATTTTATTATGATTTTAAATATTTACGAAATTTATTTTCTAGAAATTTCAAATACTTTAGATCATATTTAACATAGTGGATCGTCGATTCGGAAGCTCCATCATCGAAAACAACTTATGAGTACTAGGGCTCCAATACTCATAATAGTATAGTAGCATGGCATATCGAGCAGGGCTCCAATACTCATATAGAGCCGAGCTGTTGTGCTCTCAGGAGCACAGAGCCCTTCGTGCTCCTGAGACATTTTCGATGATGAGACTTCCGAATCGACGATCAGCTCCGCTAGACTTGATCTAGCATATTTGAAGTTTCTAGAAAATAATTTTTGCGATATTTCGATATAATTTACCTAGCAATTGAAAGGATTCAAAATCAATAATTTTTAACGGCTGAAAATAAAAATCCTATAAAAAATGGTGATATAGCACTAAAATTTTCGATGAGAAATATTGATCTTATTGTAGATAGTATAAAGAATTTTGTATCAAAATTTTATTTGATTTGAATACTTCTATACCGTTAAACTTGAAAACGGCAAATATCAACCGTTAAAAATTATTGATTTTGAAATCTTTCGATTGCTAGGTAAATTATATCGAAAAATCGCAAAAAATATTTTCTAGAAACTTCAAATATGCTAGATCAAGTTTCAAATACTCTATATCATATTTAAAAGAGTGGATCGTCAATTCGGAAACTCCATCATCGAAAATAATTTATGAATACAAAGGGCTCTATATTCGTAAGAGTATAATGGTCCAACCCTATATATAATATAGGGTTAATTATATACAGGTCCCCGCAAACATGATAAATTGCAAATTATTCCTAAAAAGTTCAACTTTCAGATGTTATCCCTGCAAAAGTCCTAATATTTTCAGATATGTCTATCTGGTTAAGATCCATTACATAACTTTTTATATTTTAATAATAGATTCATGAAATGACATTTTTGTCCTTTCCTTTTTCTCTTCCTTTTTGGGCTATGGGAGCGGACGGCGGCGATAACGTCGCAGAGCTTGTCGGAGTTGCGGCCGATGAGGATGAGGCTGAGGCCTGCAGCGGCAAGGCGAAAGGCGAAGGTGCGATCGATGCCGTCGGAAGCACTTACGGATCTAGCACGATATGTCGTTTCCCATGCATTTAGCAGCCCGTTGCATCTGGTGCTTGTTGTGCTGATCGGTGACAACGGCCCACACGGACACAATGATTGAATCATCGATGACGACGACAAAGAAGAAGAAGGAGGTGAAAAAGATAATACAAAGAAAAAGAAGAGGGAAGTGGCAGAGGCCATTATCTGACCGCTGCCTCACTTACCTTAGCTGGAGGTGCCGCTGGGGACGACGAGGTCAGCGCCGATCTCCCACGAGGAGCACCGCCCGATCCAACGGTCAGCGTCCGCCCAATCCTCTTCCGCCATCGACGTAGCCTCCATCGATTGCTTCCTCAGCGACCGTGGCTCCTCCTTCTCCGTCGCGATCGATCGCCGTATCTCCTCCCTCACCGACGACAACATAAGCAAAAGAGGAAGAGAAAAATGAGTAAAATTATCAATTCACCATATTAATTAATCATAGTTAAATATTTTAATTGTAGTTAACTAAATTTCTCTAACGAAGCCTAACGACAGGAACATATATGAAAATATTAAGACTTTTGTAGAAACAATATATGAAAGTTGAACTTTGCAGAAATATATCTACAATTCACCATATTTTGCGCGAACTTGTATGAGATTAATCATATATATATATATATATATATATATATATATATATATATATATATATATATATATATATATATATATATATATATATATATATATATATATATATATATATAATTGAGCTAGAATACTTTTTAAGACCAACTTTTGGTCTTCTAAGTTTCTACATTGGATCTACTTTTTTGACTACTAATAGCCTTTGGATCTAACACTATTCTATCTACCACCACCTATCCCATCAACCACCACCTACCACCATCATCTCAACCTTACATCTCCCCATCCAACGATTAAACCTCAAAAGCACCACCTCAATGGTGCTTTTGAAAGTATTCTAACTCAACTCTCTCTCTCTCTCTCTCTCTCTCTCTCTCTCTCTCTATATATATATATATATATATATATATATATATATATATATATATATATATATATATATATATATGAGTTGTCTTGGTATGCTTTTATAAGCACGGAGGCTTCAGCAGTTCGGACTTTCGAAACGACGATCGGCTCCGTTAGAGTTGATCTAGAGTATTTGAAGTACCTAGAAAATAAATTTTGCGATTTTCGATATCATTTGCCTAGTGATCGAAGATGCTCAAAATCACTAATTTTAACGTAGTGAGCGGTTGCAAGTTTAACGGTGTAGAAATATCCAAATCACATGAAATTTTGATAGAAAATTCTTTATACCATATAAGACAAGATCAATAACTTTGATCTAAAATTTTAATGTCATATCATCATATTTGGTAAGATTTTTATTTTCAGTTGATTTTGAGCCACTTCGATCACTAGGCAAATGATATCGAAAAATCGCGAAATTTATTTTCTAGATACTTTAAATACTCTAGATCAAGTCTAACGGAGCCGATCGTCGATTCGAAAGTCCGAACATCGAAAACAAAGTGGAAGACTAAGCCTCCGTGCTTACGGAAGACACCCAATAAAGATATATATATATATATATAATATTTTATTTTTATATAAATATATTATTATAGAATATTTTATTTATAAATATAAACTATAATACTAATATATATAATATGATAATTATTATATATTAATAATATATAATATATAGAATAAGAGAAAATACATATAATAGTTATTTATTTATAACTTTTTCTTCTTTTTTTTCTTTCAACCAAACGACTGTAATGATTTTTTTTTATTATTGGCAAATCAAACACTACAAAGTGTAAAATTTATTTTCTTCCAATTTTTTTTACCCAAATTTTTTTTTTTTAAAGTTTTACGAACCAAACAGCCCCTTGACTATAAAGAGATGAAAGTTTGGATGGTTTTGATCAAGAATTTAAGTGCCATGGTATAAAATTGTGTCAAAAATTTATGGGCACTGTACTGCACGGTGCGTGTCGTCGATATGCGTCTACAAAATATATATATATATATATACCGACACATAATGACATGAAATATTAATTTTTTTTTAGCAACAACATATATTAATTATTTATTATATATTTTTTATCAAATTTTTTGAATTTTATTGAAAAAAAATTACGCATTAATTTAAAAAATAAAGGATTTAAAATTGTGCTATCGGCACAGAGGCCGTGTTGTGTCGATATTTTGCTGGCACGATACGGTATGGTGAATACGGCCCGTATAAGTAGACAAATTAATCCTTGGTTTTGATGCAAATAGATTAGTCACATTTTTGGGATTGATCAAATGTGAACTTGTGCTAGAAAGTTGGATGGATTTCAGTTAGACACGTCACCTTCTTGGATTGATATGAACTTTGGGCCAGGGAGGAACTTTCTAATAATGGGTATCATCATCATATCAAAGCCAAATGATTAAAAATGTTTTCACGGGAATTACTCGGAGACATGTCACATACTAGCTAGTTTTTAGTTAACAAACATTCTCTCTTTGTTTTTTTATTTTTTTATTTTTTTATTAAAGAGAGAGAGAGAGAAATAATATCTTATCATCTGTTTCATTCTTTTTTTCAAAATAAACTCAACAGAAAATGTGAAATAAATAAGTTTATAATTTGTGTACCAATTATTAAACTTTTTTTTGTGAGGCAAAAAAAAAAAAAAAAAAAACTAAGAACGTTGGCTTTTAGACAATAGAACAATATTTTACTGGATTTCTAACATACTGATCTTAGCTACCGTCGTCATCAGAGGATCTGAATAAGCATTTTTAAAAATAGAACTATTCCTTAAATCCCTGATGACCCACCGGCAGGCTATCAGAGTAGTCAATGTTGTTCGAATAGGTTGTAATTTGTTCCTTAACATTTATCTATCCCATGTGCATCTCATGTTGTCCCGCAAATTCTTGGACTATATAAACCCCTTTTAGGGTCATCGCAATCAGAAATTTACTAACAACACATTGTGTGAATAGATAGTCTACTGTATCCTCTTCAAAAATATTTAGCAACTGCTCTGAATACGATCTATTAGTTAACAAAATTCTTATTAGCTAATACAGACCAGTAAATATTTATATACATTACCGAGTTCGAACCTAAAAAATTTATTAGATTGAACGGGTTCCGTTAAATTTGTCCCATTTTCGGGCCCATATTGATTTGAACTTGGTCAAACTCTCTAACATTACATGTGGAATGAATATTGTGAGATATGTTGCAATGAAACCAAAAAACCAAGATGGAAAATTAGACTTGTGGGAAATCAAAGAGTATATATTTTGAAACTTTGGAGTTCAAGTACATAGACTTGTGGGAAATCAAAGAGTATATATTTTGAAACTTTGGAGTTCAAGTACATATGCCGATTCAAAAGCTGCATAAGGTACCCGAGACCCGAAGGACTTGGTGGATGGTATCCGAGACCCGAGTTCGAATCCTAGTTGATTCACATTTCTAGCTAAGTTTATTTCTTAACGAAATAAACGAAGCGGATAGCGTGCTATCTATCTCTCTCTTTAAAAAAAAGAGAAGAAAAGAAGCTGCATAAGGCAGTGAAACTCTTTGGCTAAGTCACGCAACAAAACTCTCATTTGAGTTCTGTGATGCTGACTCATCACTGATTAGTCATCTGCCATCTTAAACTTTGCCTTAAAATCCTCACTACTCAAATGTATGCAACCATGTAAGATAATAATGAATAATAATTAAAAAATAATTACCTATATAACTCTCAAAATTTTTGAAATATTTTATGTACCCTTAATATTCTTTTTGTTACAAATATACCCATCGTATATTTATTCGGTATTGTACAGCAAAATAGGAAGGAAGTTTCATGGGATTTGCGACTCGAAAATCAAATTTGAATTAGGGAGGATGTTAGAATAATAATTCAAACTTAATTAAAATATAATTAGGAATAAGTTTAAATTTTTTATTTGATTATGATTAGCATTTGTAGTTATCAAAAATAAAAGATGGATTTATCATCTGTTATGACTTGATAACTATATAGAATTAGGCATGAGTTAATTAGATGAATAAGCCACAGTAAATATAACTATATGGGTGTTACTCGGAATATAATTGATTTTTATTAATAAAGTATAAGTTTAGTTTTTTTTTCTTCCTTTCCTAATATTTATTCTCTATATTATTTTATTGTATTTTAGATCCTATGTTACATAATCGTATTAGAAAAAATCACGCTTCCACTAATATACACTAAATATAGGATGCATTAATTTTTAAAACTCGGTAAAAAAATTTTGTTTTTGAAATTTAATTTGTTAAATGTGATCTATATATAATTTTTTTTTAAAGGACTATATAGCATAAGTTATTAATTACTTGGTTTAATCCAAACTAAATTTATTACAATGGGTTATTAATTAATAGGTGAAACATAAATCTAACTTACAATTATGTATGAATAAGATACATCGGGTCCAAGTAACAATTTCTCTAGCTCCTCATCAACTTTTTATTTTGGATTAATTTCACACAGATCCCTATAAATATAGTGAATTATACATATATCACTATAAAGTTCAACTTTTACATATTGATTCTGTAAAAATCATAATATTTTCAAATATGTCTCTCTACTTTGGTACCGTTAAAACACTGTTTATTTTATAAGTGAAATGACATTTTTGGCATCTCCCAACTATTAATTAAAAAGGGGTAAAAAAGTCAATTCAGCTCATTAACTAATTAGGGTTAAGTATTTTATCTATGATTAGCTAATTTTTTCTAACGGGTACTAAAATGGACATATTTGAAAATATCATAACTTTTGCAATGACAATATATAAAAATTTATTTCTAAATAAAATAAACAAAGCGGGTAGCATGATACCTAGCTATCTCTCAAAAAGATAATATATAAAAGTTGAACTTTATTGAAACATATATTTACAATTCATTATATTTATAGGAATCTGTTTGAAATTAACCCCTTTATTTTCACGGAGTTTGAGTTAATTAGGGTGAGAGTGGAAGATTTTTTTTTCCCTCTTTTGGGAAAACTTCAAATACCACCCATGTGGTTTCAAAATTTTCATTTTAGTATCCTTTAGTTTAAAGTGTATCAATTTAGCACCCCGTGGTTTCGCATTTTCTCACTTTAGTACCATATAGTTTAAAGTGTATAAATTTAGTACTCTATGGTTTCATTTTTCTCTTTTCGTCGACTCTTCTATTAATATTTCATTAAATTATATATAAAAAACTCCAAATACTCTATCTAGGTTTATCGAATATTTACTTTAGTATATTTTATTTTTAACTTTGTCACTGATTTTTTTTTCTTGTTAATATTTCGTTAAATTATATACAAAATACTTCAAATACCCTATGTAGATTTATCAAATATTCACTTTAATACGTTTTAATTTTAACTTTGTCACTGATTTAACAAAAAATTTAGTAAAATAAATAATAAAAATATAAAAATAAAATCACAGAATACTAACTTGATATATTTTAAATCATAAGCTACTAAAGTGAGAAAATATATATAAAACCACAGGAGGGGTATTTTAAGTTTATCGCTCCTCTTTTCCCATCACACTATTTATAGTGGTGACATTAACAAACACCTTATAAAGTCTATTGTCAAATAGAAGGACAACTGGAAATAAAGTCTTATTAATGTCAAATAGAAGAGGACAACTGGAAATGGCAAACAAAGGGAGAGATTTCATTGTATGTCAATCGATCATGTCGTATTATTAATAATAAAAGAGTTAAATATATTTTTTAAGTAAAAAGTATAGTAAAAATATCTGTTTAATAACAATGATGGGACAGATGAATCTAAGATAAACAATTTGACCGATTGATGACGTTAAATTAGCAATACAACTGATACATTGTAGATTTTTTCCAAACGAGATGAGAGTGAGTGTACTGCTAAGGATAAATTTTTTTGAAGAAACATTCTTCTATTTAGGTATAGCAAATTTAATGCTGATCTAAAATTATTTATTTAATACTAACTTGAAATCAAAATTAAAAAAATCAAGACTCCCTTAATATATGTAAAACTAAAAATCAAACGATTCGTAGCAGATCGACGAAGGTGATGTTCAAGTGAAACCAAAGCGAAGAAATCGTTTTGACGAAATTGGCCTTCGCACAATCCACGACAGCAACGAGATAGCCAGGAGGACTAGGCAAGCAAATCGAAATACAAAAAACTCGGGGAGATCTTGATGAGCTAAAAATGTCATCCAAACAGAAATGTACAAATATGATATTTATTTTTTTTAATTTTCAAGTTTCGTTATAAATTTAGATTGGTTTATTCAACCTAATTTACCAAAGTTCGATGGAACGAATTTTAAACGTTGAAAAATCGTTATTTGATGTTCTTTAGAATCCCAAAATTTATGGGATGTAGTGGAGAATAAAAATAATGAAAAAAAAATTGCTATAAAATTTTTAAAAAAGAAAGACAGAGAAGTTCTGTCATATAGCAAAGCGTGGATAATGCTAGCAAAAGTTGGAGGAGGAAATTTGCCGAATAAGATTTGCAGGAGAAAATGAAATTTAAGAAGAAAAAAAAAATTGAACCTAACGGTGAAGTGACAGAAGTCCCAATTAGGAAAACAAAATCTAATCAAAATTACGAAGAAAATTAGATTTGTAACGAATATACTGATGATCAAAATGATGCGATTCTAATCGACGAGAAAGTTGACAATGATAATATGATTGAAGTAATTTCTGTTGATGAAAAAATTATACAGCAAAATAGGAAGGGAGTTTACTATTTTATTGATGTGATCGAAAATGTAGATCATAAATTAAATTTACGAAAGTAGAAAGCGTATAAAAATGTCACAAATCGAGATCAATGCATCGAACAAATATCCGTGTCGATCAGACTTTTCTCGGCTACCACAAAATAACAAAATTCAAATTCATCTAATTTTTTTAAAATTACATATTTTTTAAGATATTTGAAGGGATCTGCAAATCTTTAAAGATGATGTGGATAATCACAATTACATGTGACGAAAATTCTGTGCATGGCAACAATTACATGTAACGAAAATCTTTATAGGGATCTGTTTGAAATTAATCTTTTTATTTTCACGAGTTTGAGTTAATTAGGGTAAGAATAAAAGATTTTTTTTTCGTCTTTTGGGAAAACTTCAAATACCACCCACGTGGTTTCACACTTTTTTATTTTAGTATCCTATATATGGTTTAAAGTGTATTAATTTAGCACCACATGGTTTCGCATTTTCTCACTTTAGTACCCTATTGTTTAAGTATATCAATTTAGTACCCTATGGTTTTATTTTTCTTTTTTCGTCGGCTCCTCTATTAATATTTCGTTAAATTATATACAAAAGAACTTCAAATACCTTATCTAAGTTTATCGAATATTTACTTTAGCACCCTTTATTTTTAATTTTGTCACTGGTTTTTTTTTTCATGCATGTTAATATTTAGTTAAATTATATCCACAATATTTCAGATACCCTCCCTAAATTTATCAAATTTTCACTTTAGTACTCTTTAATTTTAAATTTGTCACTGATTTAACGAAAAATTAGTAAAATGGATAATAAAAAGAGAAAAATAAAATCACATGGTACTTACTTGATACACTTTAAATCACAGGATACTAAAGTGAAAAAGTGTCAAATCACATTGACTATTTTGATACATTTTAAATTATATAATACTAAAGTGAGAAAGTATAAAACTACAGGGGGGTAATTTAAGTTTATCCCTCCTCTTTTACCATCACACTATTTATAATGGTGCACTTAAAAAACACCTTATGAAGTCTAATTGTCAAAATAGAAGGACAACTAGAAATAAAGTCTATTCTCAATTGTCAAATAGAAGGACAACAGGAAATGGCAAACAAAGGGAGAGATTTCATTGTATGTCAGTTACATTATCTTATTAATAAAGAGTTAAATATTATTTTTTAAGTAAAAAGTATAATGAAACTATTTTTTTAAAACTCTGATGCGACGGATGAATCTACAATTTGTTTGATTGACTGATGATGTTAAATTAGCAATATAACTGATGCATTCTAGATTTTTTTTTCTCAGCGAGAGTAAATGATGAGTGTACTGAAAATGATAAGCAATTTTGAAGAAACATTCTTCTATTTGGTTAGAGCAAATTAAATGCTGGTCCAAATTTATTTATTTATTTAATACTAGCTTAATTGAAAGCAAAATAATAAAAAAAAACAAGACTCTCTTAATATATGTAAAACTAAAAATTAAATAGCATTTATTGGCAAAATTAAAAGTTAACAAAAACCTATTATCTTCTTCTTATATGCATATCTTACATGCCTAGTTGAGTTCTCCATTAAATAGCATTTATTTGGGAAAGGACCTGTGTTTTTCATGTACAGTACAGTGCCACAGCAATTTAATTAAGTATAGCATGTTATATTGATTTTCACAATTTTTTTTTATTTTTTCTAGGAACAAAATTAACTTAGTCTCTTCTCTATATTAGGACAGAGTGGGTGGACCCAAAAAACATGGACCCCCTAAATGTCAGTGCTCATCTCAAAAGCTATTTGATCAAATTTCAAAACTCTGCACGTGAAAAAACCAACAGGTCATGACAACTGTGTATTTTATCCCTGAAAAAAGAACAGTAATTCAAAGTATTAAATATAAAAAAATATATAAAACACCGTTCGCTTATAACAGTTCAAACTTTAGAGAACAACGGTTACTTCACGTGATATCAGAGCAGAGGATTCTGAGTTCAAGTCACGTCAGACTTCTAGTGTTATTAATTATCTCTCATTTAATTCAACTCCACATTATAAAACTTACAAAAAAAAAAAGTCTCGTCCCAGATATAATGGAGAGTGTTAAATATAAAAATACATAAACCGCTGAAGAATTAGAATATTTGAAGACATTAAGGGGACGTTTGGATTGACGAATTTGTAGATCCAACGAAAGTCAAGTGTACGTAGTGGTGTTTGAGTTTTCCTGAAGTGTGATTATTTTTTTGTTGTTTGTTTTGACGTAACTCGTATCGTCTGAAAGTCAAATTCAATCACTTCTGCTGTTTGTTTTTATGTAACTTGGTGCTGGTAAAATTAATTTTTTGAGTTCCGTTGTTTATTTTGATATAAGTAAGTGAATCCCATTATCTCCTAAATATATTAGTAAATTCACCACTATAAAATTTAACCTATTATATAATTAAATTTTTTATTGTTATTTAAAGGTAATCCTAATTTATTATAAATAAGATAATTCTAACCCATTATAAAGCAAGTAGAGTTTATGTTTTACTATTTAATAAATTTTTTAGAGAGAATTGAGTGTGATGGAAGTCGAATTCGGCACTTCAGAGGAGAAAGTCGAGAGTAGGTGAAGTGGAGCTCTAACGTAACTTGAGTTACATTATATTTTTCATTACTTACACCAAAATAAATAACAGAAGTGATGGAACTTGAGTTTCAGAACTTGAGTTCCATCACTCTACTTACACCAAAACAAACGGGGCCCCGAAAGGTGAAAACTCCGGTGGTCCCCGCGATCCCAATTTTCGGAAAATGATAAACGATACTGGCCAAATCACACCGCACTACCGGTACGACGGAATCGGGAAAAACTGCATATTTTTTTTAAGCTGATCTCAAAGCCAATTATTGGCGCGATACAGCAGATTCTCACTCAAGCGCAGGATCGGTCCTCCTCCTAAGATCATGATCACAACCACCCACAACTTGGCAGATTAAATTTTATCGACCGCGATCGAGTTAGGTTCTCATGCAACACACAAGTTGGTCCATTAACAAAGTTAAAACATTGTGGGGACCCTGCAGTCACACTACTATATATATACACTTAAGAGATCTAGTTCACGTTGCGAAAGAAAAATGTCTACATGCAGATGAACTATCAACAGCACGACTTTTAAAGAAAAAAATAATATATATCGAGGATGTACGATTATATGCAGTAATAATTAATATATATTTGATTACAAGTTTCAAAGCAAATCGGATTCTGATAGTTTTGCATACATTAAGCACTTTAATTACATCTACGTAGCTTAGCTACAATATTTGATTCAACATGTGATCACACGATTTCCACGTACATATTCCGCGGGTCTTAGCATATTTATGTGGACATGTGGATTCCACGATCATTTCAATCTTGTCCGCTCGCTATCGGCATCAACGGCTCGTAGTGGTCCCAATTTGAACTGTAAACTGTTTTAAAAAAAACTTGTCATTAGCTCAGAGATTGGAAGTAGGGGACCAAAGCCAAAACCATTAAGACCAAAAGTTTGTGACCAATTATATAAGTGGCCTCAAATAATAGGGTTTATGATATTTAATTCTTTTTCATTTTTTGATGTTGGAAAATTCTCTTTTCTTATTTCAATTTTACTAATATATATATATATAGTTGAATTATCAAAAAATTATTTATATTTTATCTGAAAATGTGTTTTTTTTTTTTTTGGTTTAACTCTACATACATTTTATAACTGTCTTAAGGAGTTCTAAAAATTCGAAAAAATTACTACATTTAGATGCAATATCTCACTATGATAAGTCAACATATATATCACAATAATTTTAATTTTAAATAATCAATAAGTTGAAATTACGTAATGAATAAAAAATTGAAATAATCTTTTGTTCCATTAATTAAAATTGACAATTTATTGGATAATTTCTTCCTTTTTTTTTTTTTTTTTTTTTACTTTTTTATTTTTGCATATCAGTTCAATAGTTATTCTAAATTTTGGGCAACAGTTATTCTCGAAAAATAAGGCAAAGTACAATTAAAATTAAGAGAATATTTTATACAAAAACTAATTAATTAAAAGCAAGCATATATAAAAGCCGAAGAGTTATTTATTTATTTTTGTAATTTAGCACATAAGTTATATATATATAAGTCATTTAAATTGAAATTTTATTCATAATCAACAGTTTTAGGACATGCATCAATTATTAACCAAATAAAATCGACAGTTTATTGGATAATTTATTCAATTTATTTCGTATATTAGTTCGAGTAGTTATTCTAAACTTTTATTAGAGTTATTGAGATAATTGACACAATATTTTATATAATTTAATGCAAAAGTCAATTATTTTACTCATTTAAATTGAAATTTTTATTCAAATTACGTACAGTTTTTAAAAACAGCCTAATTTTATTCAGCCGCAAATAGTACTTGCTAAGTTATCTTTAAAAAAAAAGTTATAAATTCAGCTAATTAATTACAGCAATTTAAATTAAAATAAAGTTATTAACAAAAAAAAAAGGAATTAATTAAGGAGGTACCAAACAGTAATTAAGATCTCAAGGAGGGTATGTTGGCAATATCGTGAAAGTGAGGGGGTCTCCGTGCAAATGTTTAATTAAGGAGGGCGAATTGTGCGGTGGCACGTGACCCCGTCCTTTTGCATGAATCCCATTGGACGGGAGACCATCTTGAGACTACGCCTGGCGCCACGTGTCGAGATCGCAGGGCCCCAACCGTACGGACGCGTCCGAGGATGCGGACCGGTCCCCAACCCTCGTACTGCGCGCGGGCCCGCTCCTGCTCCCCGGCTCGGGATTGGCCCGAGCCCTAAAAAAACCACCTCGATCGACAACACCATCCCCAACTATAAAAACCATTCCCTGCGCTCGGTGTACATCCGCATCTCGTGCACCGCAATTTACCCCCTCATAGCTTGGGGCTTTTTTTTTTTTTTTTTTTTTTTTTTTTTTTTTTGAGTAATGCTTCAATACACCGTATAAATTTTGACTATTTATTTTTCTTAATAGATGGCTTATATTTAATATGACTCTAGATGTGACCTACTATTGAATCATAGGTGTGATTCACCAGTTACGTACCTATTTAAAGGGTATTTTGGTTTTTATAAAATATTTCGGTCTACAAAAAAATCAGCTTTATCCAACTAAAAATACTGTGATCTTTTCAAATGCCTACAATAATAGTTGGACTTCAAATTACAACCAAATTGTAAATTTAAATTCAAAATAACATTTAAAAACTTAATTATAAATTAAATTCAATTTTTTTAAATATCAATTCAAAATTTCAATTTAAATCAAAAATTAAAATTTTGCTTTAAGATTAAAAGTTCAATTTAGATTCAAATTAAAAAGTTTAATATAAATTTCAAAATTAAAATTTTATATTAAAATACCAACTTAAAAAATTAAATTTAAATTCAATAGTTTTTTGAGTTGGATACTTAACTAATTGGGTATTATCTAATTTAATAAGTTACCAAAGTAAATAAAATATTTAATATTTATAGAATACTGACAAATTTGATATATATTACTATTTTTTTTTTCCATATTGTCATATTGACTAATTCAAATCGGTAACCTGCTCAACATGTTACTTCATGTAAAATTCAATTATATCCTTTACTAATTAAGAATTAAATTTTAATATTTATGGTGTATTGAAGCATTCCTTCTTCTCTTTTAACGCTTTTTCTTTTATAGATCTATACTTAATTTTAATTAGAAATATAGACTAAAAAAATAATATTTATTATTTATTTTTTAGTTTTTAAATGTATTTAATTTAGCAGGAGCATGTGGAATAGAATGAATCCAAAGGATCCATAACAAATAGTTTGTAAATAGGATTTCTTTATTATTAATAGTATTATTATATTAGATAAAATAGTACTATGGAAGCAAAGAAATTAAGGGCTCAGAAGTCAAATTACTGACTATCCCTAGAGCAAGTGGCAAAAAGTTTGATGGTTGGTATTCGAGACCCGAGTTTGAATTTTAGTTGATTAACATTTCTAGCTCAGTTTATTTCTAAATGAAATAAACGAAGCGAAGTGCTTACCTATCTCTCTCTTAAAAAAAACACCCTTATTCAAATTTGTTTATATTTTAGGCCTACTTTAAAATTATATAGTGTTTATATGTAAGTACCAACCTTTATACTTAGAAATTAAATTTGAAACTGCACCTCTTAAAATGCTATAATACAGTCTTAACAAATCAAAATTCAAATCATCAAACACGTACGATCTAAAATTTAGATACCTATTTCTCGTAAATCAATATAACGATTAAAATAATTTGATAATTTACTAATAGATATATAGAATTTTTTTTTTAAAAGAAAATACCTTATTTGATACTGCTTTTGTTTCATTTTATTTCTTAAATAAAATTTTATACAAAAAAGTATCGTAATGGATGATAAATTGCTTGTAATTCTTTTATTCAAGTCGATGTTAATTTGTTCAGCAAAAAAAAAAAAAAAAAACTTAAATTTTTTTTCTTCGCTTGCAATTATAACAATAAAAAAAGAAAATATCTTCTGCTGCTAGCTAGTAAATTTAATAAGAGTCCGGCTACTATGCTATTAATAGCATGAAATATTTGGTTCTACCAAGCTTTCCGCCATTAGATCTACCATTTTTATTATTTTCACCCGTAAAATCATACTATTCAACCAACCACTCACTCAGTCCTAGGGGGTCCACATCATCCTAACCGCACATCTCTTAATCCAATGACCAAAAACTTGATAAAGACAAATGACTTATGCTATTAATAGTATATTAGCTTGGTCCCGCTACTTATACTATTATGAGTACGATCGTCCTGTACTCATAAGTTGTTTCGATGATAAAGCTTCCGAATCGACGATCCACACCGTTAAACGTTATTTACAACATTTAAAACTTCTAGAAATAAAATTTTATAATTTTTCGACATCATTTACCTTACGATCAAGAGGGCACAAATTTGACCATTTTTAACGGCCTGTATGGAATACTTGCTAGCTTAACGGTGTAAAAGAATCGAAATTTGTTGAATTTTTGATAGAAAATTCTATTCACTACATAGATAAAGATCAATAACTCCGATCTTGAATTGAAGGATCCGATCATCCTTTTTTAGGACGTCGTTCAATTTTGACCGTTCATTTTATGTCCACTTGATGGACTTTATTATGATTTCAAAAATTTACGAAATTTATTTTTTAGAAGTTTCAAATACTCTAAATCATATTTAACGGAGCGGATCGTCGATTCGGAAGCTTCATCATCGAAAACAACTTATGAGTAGTAGGGCTCCAATACTCATAATAGTATAGTAGCTATGGCCTATTAATTAGCTTAGTTCTATTTATTAATAATAATATAGGATTAGTACGTAGTTTTAAATTATCTCTCAAAAAAAAAAAAAGTACGTAGTTATAAATTTTTTCAGAGTTTTTCATCTTACGTAGGTACGTGATCCGTACATGTGGTGTAGGTGGGGTGCACGAGACGTACGTATACTCCCGGCGTAAGGAATTAATCCTGCTATGCGTAGCATTATTTCTCGAGTAATTAATACACCCCTTACATTCCCCCCTATCAATTACTTTTTTGTGTGTGTGTGTGTTGTGTGTGCTCATTTTTTTTAGACTCACTTCTATCTTTTTCACCTTACTTCAACCAGAATGGAATGGCTCCCTTTTTCCCCCATTACCCCTCGCCCTCTTCTCCTATTTCGACGAATAAGGAAAAAAAGGTCCCCTCTCTCCCTGCGCTTCCAAATAAAGGGCTCTTTTTGTGGGGGTGAGAACAATAACACCCAGTCACTGTATCTTCTCTCCTTTTTTTTCTCTTTCTCTTTTTTTTCCATATTTGGTGAGGTTCTCTCCTGCTCCCTCACGCTTGTATCTATATCTATATATATATATATATTTACTTCTGTACTCTATTATTATTTTCGGTTTAATTACAATTTAGTTTTTTTTCTCTCTATTCGGCCGGTTTAATTACAATTTAGTTTTTTTTTTCTCTTCGGCTGCGGCGGAAGAAGAAGAAGAAGGAGGAGGATGGTGAGGGGGAAGACTGAGATGAAGAGGATAGAGAACGCGACGAGCCGGCAGGTGACCTTCTCGAAGCGCCGCAACGGGCTGCTGAAGAAGGCGTTCGAGCTCTCCGTGCTCTGCGACGCCGAGGTCGCCGTCATCGTCTTCTCCCCAAAAGGAAAGCTCTACGAATTCGCCAGCTCCAGGTTTGGATCTTACTCGTTCATTCAATTCTATCTCAAAAAAAAATAAAAAATTGAAAAGGTACTAAATAATGGATAGATAGATAGATATAATAATGATCGTGGTGAAATCTAGGGTTTGGTTTTTAAAATCTGTGGGTATTTTCCGCTCGTTGTTTTGGGCGGCCTCGAACACCACGAATTAAGGATGGTCCTCACAGCAGTTTGGTCGCATGTGGAGTCTCAGAATCCTTCGTACGGTTTCAGTTCTCAGTTCGATCTCCGCATCTCTTCTTTAGAAGGATCTAGAAACATCATCTGGATCTGCAGTTTTTGATTCGTCTAACATTTACACCTTGTTTCCCTTTTTTTCTTTTTTTTTTTTTTTTTTTTTTTTTTTTTTACCTCCTATTTTGGGAGATTATTATTCGGCGAAAGGTACATAAATTGTTGGCCTTTTCCCTCTCTTCTTGCAATTAATATGCCTCCTTAATTACTTGACAAGTTGGAGAAATCATAGAATCACAAAGGATTAGAGATTTAAAAGGATTGCTCCTCCGGATTCGATCTAGGGTTCTTAGATAAACCTTGATGAGGATATATGTGTAGCAATATGGGAGTTAAATGCTAAGAGGAGCTTAGTGATCACTGCAAGAATTGAAAGAGGCCTTAAAAAAAAAAGAATTTCCTAAAGTTGATGGTTAATTTTGTGTGTTTCAAGTGGTGTTTATATTGGTGAAAGAAGTAGTACTACTGCATAAAGCATTATTCTTTTCTTCTTTTTTTTTTTTTTTTAAAAATTCCTTTCCTTTGGTAAGGTACAAGAGTACCATCTCTACATTCAAACTACATGTATGTATCGGATTAGTACGTATGAGTTACATTAGAACTGAGCTCTGGATCTTAAAAATCTGGAGTTCTTGAATAGCTCTTTGCGAAGGAACCATAAAGCCATCGCATGCGATATTGTCGGAATTTGTACGTATCATGCATATATATATATGAGATATTAATCGCTCGTAACATCGCAGGTAAGTAGAGAAATTTGGGTCCTTGTCCAGTAACGATGTTTTCTTTCATTGCTCTATATATAGTTGTTTAGCTTGAATATGAACAGTTTGTGTACATTAACGGAAACCCAATAAATTTTCGTCTCATCCGCTACGCGACGATATAGGGTGGTTTTATTGGGCAGCTTCTTAAGGCATATGTTAGAATTTTTGTTCCTTTGCATTTGCGTTCTTTGTCCCTCGAATAGTTGATCACTGTTGTCTTCTTAAGAAATAAGTGATGTCCAGTGGCGTCTTTCGAATGATGCTTGTTTGACCAAGAACAAGCATTTTTCTACATAAACTTGTCTGTAAGTGATAATTCAGCGATACTTAGTTCCGAAAAAGACAAGAATTCTCAGATGTACTGTAGCTAGTTCCGCAATCTAATCAAGACATGGTCTAATCTGCTTCCTAGTTAAGAAGTAAAGTGAGTGTTGAAAAACATAGGCTAATAAATGAATGAAAAATCCAATTTTCGGTTAAAACTATCATTTCTACATTAAATCGGTTTGTAGCTTAATTTATCTAGATAGCTAATAGACGAGGAAAAGATTCTTATATCAGTTTATTGGCTAAAGAAGCATTTCAATGAAACAAGTTTTTTTCTGTCTATTATAGTCGATCTTGAGTTAAGTCCTCACTGTGTGAGCTTTCTCTACCTTCATTTTTCAAGTCTTGCTTTATGTACAGTAGTAAACAAGATTTTTCATATACAAATACTTAAAGAGTTATGTACTTTCTGTACGCGACCCTTTCAAAATCATGCATGTTCAGATAATGAAATGTTTACATACTGGGTGAATTGCCTTTCTGATACTCTATAAGAATTTTATCTGGTAAAGTGGGTTACATCCACTTTCAAGGCAAGATTTTGTTGCAAAAGTTGTTTATCGTCCTTTAGGGATATATGATTATTGAAATTGAAATTCGAAATTTACAAACTTTATATTTTAAATTCTATATATGATGATATTTCTTTTCACTTATCTTTCCTATTCTTTCCAAAATTTTTCATTCATTCTCTTCTTTGTATACCAATTTTCCAATATATTTTCACAAAATTTGAATTACGTTTTCTTACCATTTTTTATGGGATTGACTAATATTGAACCGCTCAAACATAGTTGATCATCGGAAAGACGGGCACCCCAAATTCACCAGAAATTGAGGAAGATCGTATCCTCTCTTTCTTTATGTCAATCGATCAGTCAACCTCCCTATATTCCAAATTCCATCCACTCATTCTTGTAATGCAAGACGTATTGTATATACTTTGTTTCGACCTACCTCCTCGAAGAAGCTAGCACCAAACAAGAACTAGCTTTATGGTAACTAGACGAAAACCTTCTTGGAAGTCTCGCAGGAGGAAGGGGAAGCCACTACTTTGCAGTTATGTCTAGCATATCTGGTCTAGAAGCGTTGTTTTTTCTCGTCTTCTCTTATTGTGTCTGTTCTTGGAAAAATATCTGTTAACTCTCCTGAATTGATATTCTTATCTACACTCATAAAAACTTTGAAATGAACTAATATCCAACAATAATACATTACATCCGCTATATGAAACCAGTATGCTCGCCTTTACTAACTTTTGGAAGAATTTTTATAGTATAAATAAAAGAGACAGATTCATTGATAAAATTTATAGCAAATCTAATTCCACTTGGTTTGGGAGAACCTGTTATGATATGGTAAGTTGGTTTCTATGTTATGACACATTCATAATTGGTCTGATATAGCAATTGTTAACAACTGCTCGGCAAGTTTTAGATCAAATGTATAAACATAGTGCTTGGACCTTCCATAAATTGTGATATCATCTTTGAAATTTTTTTCCTTAAGTAACTTCTTGATCTTACACTTCTTTTTTTTTTTTTTTTCAATGTCGTATTACATTTCCTATCGAATTTTTTTGTTGATTGTTGTTGGCTATGCATAGCACATAACAGTTATCTTTTCAAATGATATCTTGCTCCACTTTCACTTTAGACTGAATTCCATAAAAAAAAAATGAACAAAATCTTTATTTCATTAGTCATATTTACATGGATAGAAAATTCATTGCCTTAGCACTACTATTCTTTGTGTTATATAGAGATTTGAAACATCTATAATATCATCTAACGGACGATAAACCACAACATAAAATTTCTTCTTGTTTTCTATCAGAAAGTTAAGAATAACTCACAGTTATGTTTGATTAAGAAAGGTTTGTGCTTTGAATGGGAACATGAATGATCTATTCCGGTCTGTGCTTTGAATTGGAATATGAATGATCTATTGGTGGGACTTGGTGGGACTAATTCAACTTTGGGATTGCTTGATTTTTTTTTTTTCCTCATGTCTCAATTTTGCTTTGATGGTAAAAATGTGCTTTGTTCTATCTTTCACTAGCTCCCAGTTGTCGGCACATATGGCAGATTCACCAATTTTGATTTTTTTTTTTCACCTATAATATCGAGCGACAACACCAGTGGAGCAAAACTCCTTTGACCAGTGGCAGCAATGTTTCCTTACTAGGAAACAACATGAAAACTTTGATGTACTGAGCTAAAAATGTTGATGTGAATAGAAATATATCTAGAGATGTTGCAGCAAGAGTTGTAAGAAGCTCTACATGTTAAGGAAACGGAGCTGAACTCAAATGAAGGGTGTTCTAACAAAATAAAAAATGAAGATTCGATCTAATTTGTTCTTCATTTGATTTGAATAGTGATTTTCAATCTGATCCCAAATTAGTGCCATAATTAAATACAGTTGTCATTTCACAATTGATAAATTGCTCAAATTGCATAAACATGCCATATATATATACTTTTGTTGAAAGAAAGCTTTGAATATTTTAGACTCGGGAATATTATTGTAACGACTCAACCCACTAGCAATAATAACTCGTTGGGCCCAACCACCGGCCCAAAATGCTTAAGCCCAGTTATTACTAATAGTGTCTAATTCTTTTATATACCTAATCACATCCCCATTCATATCCGATTATTTGGGTGTGACTTCTCCGTTAAGGTCCCGACGTCCTCAAATCCAATCACAATCACACACACATTACACAAGATCAATAACGTTAGATTTTCGCTAGCCTTGTCATCCAGCATCGCGTCACCTTGTCATTTAGACTCAAGATTTATCACCTTATCTTCACTCGCTCCGAGACTCGCCACATTTCCGACTGGTGAACCGGCTCTAATACCAAATGTAACGACTCAGCCCGAGCAATAATAACTCGTTGGGCCCAAACCAACGGCCCAAAATGTTTAAGCTCAGTTATTATTACTAGTGTCTAAGCCTCTTATATACCCAATCACATCTCCATTCCTATCCGATGTGGGATAATTGGGTATATAAGAGACTTAGACACTAGTAATAATAACTGGACTTAAGCATTTTGGGCCGTTGGTTTGGGCCCAACGAGTTATTATTGCTAGTGGGCTCAGTAGTTACATTTGGTATCAGAACCGGTTCACTAGCCAAAAATGTATGGCGAGTCTCAGCTGAGCCAGGGTCTGAAAGACAAGGTGATAGGCCATGCTAGAGTCTGAATGACAAGGTGACCGACTATGCTAGGGTCTGGATGACAAGGCTAGCGAAACAAGTCTAACATTGTCTGGTGATCTTGGGCTGTGTGTGTGATTGGATTGACGAGGACGTCAGGACCTTAACGGGGAGTGTCTCTCACATCCCAATAATCCCACATCGAATGTGAATGGAGATGTGATTGGGTATATAAGAGACTTAGGCACTAGTAATAATAACTGGGCTTAAGCATTTTGGGCCGGTGGTTGGGCCCAAAAAGTTATTATTGCTAGTGGGCTAGGTCGTTACAATTATGAAAACTTAGAGTATTTATTTATTCATTCTTATGTGAATAATTTAGAATTTTAGAATTTGCAAATGGAGGTCTTCTTTCTCCTGATCAGGCTTCTTTTTCCTTGATTCGAGGTCCATTTTTGAGTTTTACCTGCTATTGTCAACTTTTTTTCATTTTTTTCTCTAGCCAAATGCCTTCTATTTTATCTTTCCGGACCTACCATATGATTTTCTCTATGTGTGTGTCAAAATTCTTCTTTCAAAATGAATAGTAACAAATTCTCTGAAATTGCTTATTCTTTCATGCTGTTGGAGTTCTTAAACTTTTTTTTTTTTGAGAAAAGATAGCATGCTACCGCTTCATTCATTTAGAAGATGAACTAGGCTACAAGCTGACGCAACAAGGCCTCAAGGAAAATACAAGAGCAACCAAAATAAAAATAAATTAAAGCAAAAATAAGGAAGCACAGATGAAGAAAAAACTAAGAGTAGAGGGTAGAGCTAAAGGAATATAAAAAAGAAAATAAAAAAACTAACAGAAAAGGTCCAAGGTGCGAATCTCAGACACAAGCAAATCCATCGAACGTTTCGATTTTTGGAAAATTCTTCTATTACGCTCCAACCAAATAACCCACCAAGTTGTGTCGATCGTCGCTAACTCTTTTCTCTCGACCGTTCCTCCTTTTTCTCTTGTTGAATTCCCAAAGCAAACTAGCAGAGTTACAGCTACACAGGGCGGATTTATTTGGAAGCAAACCCTCAAGTAGCGCTTTGATGTCATCACAACCCATGAAGAGATAATCAATGGTTTCATCCTCATTCAAACAGAAGACACGAGTCTCCTCGCCACACCACCCACGTTTCAACATATTGTCTACAGCGAGCACCTTTCTTCTAAGAACCAACTATATGAAAATCTTAACTTTCAGAGGAGATTTAATTTTCCAAAGTCAGGCAAAGCTCCTATCTTTTACACCACCATTTTGTAGAAAGTCATAAAGCGATTTAACTATAAACTCTTCCGACCGGGTCCATCTCCACCTTACTACATCTCTTTCGTTGCTCAGGGAAATCGTATATAACGCCTCCTTTAGGTGCAGAATCAAACCGAGATCTCCGAGATCACACTGGGAACTAGGTATAAATCCAGCTAGGATTTTCCACCACTTCCATCCATTTCGCCCCCAGCAGGCATTTACCTTAATATTTTTGTGCACAGCATTGTCGTAAATGTTGCAGTAAAGAGTTCGGTGGGAAACGTGGTCACTCTATATATCTTTCCAAAAGTTAACGATCTGTCCAGTCCTGATTAAGTATGTCACACCACATTTGAATGTCTCTAATTGATATAACCCCTCGCCACCAGAAGGAGTAAGGTATGAACGATGCCCCTTCGCTAAGGGGCTTCCTCCGTATGTAATAAATACCGTTGAGAAGGGAACCCCACTGGTGACTTCTAATAGTGAGAAATCGCCACCACCACTTGGCAAGTAATGCTACATTCATATTCTCGAGGTCTAGTACCCCTAAGCCTCCCTCCGCTCTTCTCCTACACACAACTTTCCATCGCACAAGGCAAAAACCTCTGGCTACAAATACCGCCCCTCTCCAGAAGAAGGCTCTTCGAACAGCTTAAAGGCGGCGAATGACCCACTTGGGCGCTTTAAATATTGAGAAGAAGTACATAGGTAGGTTCGTGAGCACAACGTTAATTAGGACCAACCTTCCTCCTTGCGAGAGAAGTTTAGCTTGCTACCCTTCCACTTTTTTTTCGACTTTGCCAATAACGGACCACCAGTCCTCTCTTCGAAACCGGCTATCCGTAAAAGGCAATCCGAGGTACCGTGTTGGGAAACTCCCTACTTTGCACCCCAATATCTCTGCTAGCCTCTTCCCGCGGTGTTCATGTTGTCCCAAATAAAATAATTCAGATTTCAACTTGTTAATCTTCATCCCAGAATTAATCTTCATCCCAGAAGCCCACTCAAATAATCGCCATACAAAAAGCAAGTTACCAACCTACTTTTTCTTAGCACAAAAGAATAATGTGTCGTCAGCATATTGGATGATGGTTACCTTAGACGCGTCATTGGGTCCGACCCCTCTCAACAACCCATTGCTCGTGGCTCTTTTCTGTCAACCTTGCAAGCTCTTCCGCTACTAACAGAAAAAGATACGGGGATAGTGGGTCTCCTTGTCGCAAGTCCCGCTTCGTTTTTATCCACTCGGAGGGAATTTCGTTGACTAAAACTGCAACCTTGGCGTTCTTGGCGTTAAAAGTACATTGTTCGACCCATCCACACCATTTTTTATTCGCCCCAAGCCCCGTCATGACCTTTCTTAGGAAATCCCATCCCACCCTGTCGTAAGCCTTCTCAAAGTCCGCTTTGATTCCAACACATTCCTCACCTGCTTTCGAGCACCAGCTAACAATTTCACTTGTCGTCACAAAAGAGTCTAAAATGGACCGCCCTTTCAGAAAAGCAGCGTGAACAGGAGATATGATCTCTTTCATAACTCTCTCAAGTCTGTTGGCGAGGACTTTAGACATAATCTTCTGCACTCCGTTAATAAGACTGATGGGTCTGAAATCACTAGCCGATTTTGCCCCCTCTTTCTTAGGTATAAGACAGATGTACGAATAATCCATTGGTCCGAAATTTAAACTACCGTCATAGAGTTCCCGAAAAATATTAAAGAGATTGTCGTGAACTACCTCCCAGAACCTCTGATAGAACTTTTTAAACTGAACCCGTCAGGCCCCGGAGCCTTGTCACTACCAAGTTTGAGGATTGCCTTCCTAATTTCTTCTTTTGAGAAGGGAGAAGTAAGGTGATCCGGGTTTAGGATGTTTCGAGTCCTGAAAAGGTCGCTCCAATCACCTGAAAGTGAGTTATTTGCCACGTCAAGAGCAAAAATAACCTTAAACTTAGATTAGAAGTACTCTTTTTTTTCCTCTTTTTTACACAGTTTCCTACCATCATCTTACACCACGTGTATAGTGTTCTCCCGTCGCCTTTCATTGGCCCTAGTATGAAAATTTTTTGTATTACCATCCCATTTCTTTAACCATTGTTGTCTAGATCGGGTTTTCCATAGGATTTCCTCATCTAACGCGACCTTCGTAAGATGCACCTTAAGTTGTTTTCGTTTCTCGACCTGATGTGATGACAGACTCTGAAATTCCTCTGAATGCTCCAACTGCTGAATTTCGTCGAATAAAGCTTTCAAAGTTTTTAAAATACTGTAGAAGCTTGTAGAACACCATTCCTTAATTCGCTTCCGACAGTGACGAAGTTTAGTCACCACAGTGAGGACACTGGATCCTTTGTTTGGTATCTCATTCCACCATACCGGTACTAAGTTACAAAAATCTTCTTGAGCAAACCACACCTCCAATCTGAACAGACGCTTAGTCATTTTGTCACTGGTGGAAAGCAGTATTGGTGAATGATCATATATGATCCTAGGCATCACCAAGACTTTGGAGAGCGGTAAGGTATGGCCCCATTCAGTAGAGATTAGGAAGCGATCTAGTTTAGCAAGTGTCGAATTACTCTGCATGTGAGACCACGTGAAGTTCTGGTTCCCCATAGGCAGGTCAATCATCTCTAGATCATTGATTAGGTCAGTGAACATGGCCATCAGGCGACCACTCCACCTTCCACCTTTCCTCTCCAATTGGTTTTTGGTTAAGTTAAAATCCCCACACATCACCCACGGACCACTGCATACAGTTTTCAACGCTGTCAATTCATTGCAGAACTCCTCTTTTCCATCCCACGTAGGCGGCCCATACATGTTTAGTTCTTGAACTTTTTGATTCGAACTTTGGTGATTTGGTCACCCTTTACAATCTCCGTCTAGGATTAGCCATTTTGAGGTCATGCTCTAGCTAGTTGTGAGACATTTGCCATGAAAACCCCAAAATGATCACTTGGGTTTTTATGAAACCCCTACAGATACAAAAGAGAATACAAAATATATATCTAAGAAAAGATTGATGAACCTCAGATAGGAATTGCGACTTCTCTTTTTGCATTTAATAGTTCCAACCTCAATTCTTTTCTTTTTCTTTTAAATCTCTCTTGCTCTCTAGATCTCAAAATATGCCAACATTATTTTCCGAGAGGTAGCATCTCTTTCTGCCCCTTGAACCACACTAAGTGCCTTATAAAATAAGTTAAAGATACCATTACTTGAAACCAGACTTGTTCAAAGTGTGAAGTAAAAGTCCAAGTTGTTTGTCTTCTATATTCTTTAGAAGAACCATAGCAATTAAGTTGTGGTATAGCTAGCCAAATTACAACTCTACAGGGATTGCCATGCGAACTGGCACTGCCTAGCATGGCTGGCATATGTTGCTTGTGCTACCTATGCTGACCTATAAAATAAGATGTGTGCCAAGACATGCTTTCATGCCATGCCATGTTGCTGATGGCCACTAACACAACCTGTGTAACATGATAATCTTTGATACTTTGTAATTGCATACCAAAAACTCAGTTTATTTATGCTACCAAAAGATGTCACATCGTTACTAATTTTAAAGAATACATGCAATTTTATAAACAGTATCTATAAAGAATATAAAATGTAGTAATAAGGAAGTTTATATTTAGGTCCCTTACTGATAAGACAATTCTTAAAGGTCATTAAGTTTTGGTCTTTCAAATAAGTTCCTAAATTGTAAGAATTTTCTCTTATAAAAGTCCTTGTTGATCATCTTTTAGTGCAATCCAAAAATATTTGATTAACTACTTTAACTGTTGTCTTTTTAGTACAACTTTAGTCGTTGAACTTGACACATTTATAAGGTTTAGAAGGGCAGAGTGCCAAGTGAGGGAAAAATTCTAAAGTATGAAAGTGACACCACATCGTCTATGTCTCCAATTAATTAGATTTACCTCCAAGGTTTACCCAGTCCATCATGATTTTTTTTTGAAAAAAGAGTTATACTTTTCTCTCAATAGAAGGGATTTAATTGGTTTGAGACGCATTGACGTGGTGCCATTGCCACATAGAAGACCACCACCTCCTCACGTGAGGAGAGTGTTTTTTGTTTTTTGTTGTGAAATGGGTTAACCTAATGTATCAAGAGAAAGGGTTAATTTCTTCTGTGTCCTCCCAAAATGTTATAATTTTATAAATGCTCCTCTAAATTGGGAGATATCATGAGTGCCCTTACATGCATATAAGAGAACTGGGTATTGGTAATAGAAGATTAAGGGTTTAGGATATTAGTGATAGTTCTATCTGTTCAGAGGGGGACTAGTGATAAATTTGTATGTTTAAAGGGATATTGGTGATATTTCTAACTTTGAAGGGGCATTTATGTTATTTTGAAGTTTTAGAGAGGTAGGCGTGAAATTGCTGCAAAGCGAAAATAGGGAAGTATGCAGAAAAACAAAGTGTACATAATAGGTAGGTACAACATACCATAATTGCAAGGTCAACAATAAAAAGAAACCTAGCCCAACTAAACTAATATATGCAACAATCTTAAAAAAGCATATGTACATGCAGGCCAAAGTTGACAACACAATATTTCAAAAATTCAAACAACAAATCAACATTCAAATCTCTTAACCCACCAAAAGAAGATGGATTCGCCACTCCTTGGAGAATCAAATTTGACCTAAAAATTGCAAACAACACCTACAATCGCCAGAAAAGGTTGTTACTAGCAAATCATCATTGGAAAGAAAGAATAATATGAAAGGGGATCATTCGGGAAAATAAACCTGCAAGCTCTTGAGATTTGGTGAAAGCTATTCTAGGGATAATTCGAGGATCGATAGGGGCTTTGGTCAGAGTGAGGCAACTAGGGATAAGAAAGGGCTAATAGGGCAAGAGACAAGAAATAAAAGGACTCTAATAGAAATAGAAAGGGCAGGAAGGGAAGAAAAAAAGTAGGATGAAGGTACTAAAGGAAAAAAGGCAAGATCGAACGAAATAAGAGAAACGAAAACTAAGAGAAAAGGATCATGAATAGGAGGAGGACGAGGATTAGAAGCAAAAGAAAGTGATGGAGTGTGAGACCCCAAATAGTCCTATATATGAGATATAATAGGGCTAAACTCTTAACCCGGCTTAAGCATTTTGGGTGGTGGCAAGACCCAAGAGGTTAAGAAAGTTAAGCGTGCTAGGACGGGAGTAGTCCTAGGGTGGGTGACCCCCAGGAAGTTGGGCGTCACGGATGGTATCGTAGACAATTACCAGAAGTGCGAGATGAGTCTCTACGAGTCGTGAGTCCTGGATGACGGGCTAGCGAGACGAGTCTCACATCGCCTGGTACTTGTGAGTCTGAGCCTGACGAGGACGTCAGGTCTTAAAGGAGGGGAGATTGTGAGACCCCAAATAGTCCTATATATGAGATATAATAGGGCTAAACTCTTAACCCGGCTTAAGCATTTTGGGTGGTGGCAAGACCCAAGAGGTTAAGAAAGTTAAGCGTGCTAGGACGGGAGTAGTCCTAGGGTGGGTGACCCCCTGGGAAGTTGGGGCGTCACATGGAGCACCGACTCTGGGAGGTGGGAGAGATCGAGGGTTGGTAAGGAAAAACAACAACATATGGAAAGAACATAGTGTGGATCATAAGCACTAAACTACTATTTCAAAAGCATTCGCTGGTAGGAATGGTGCACCAATCGCACCTACAGACTCAACCACAGTACTCAAGGGTTTCAACCTAACTAAACTTATTTTTTGTTGGGTCTCTTGCCATTAGATCTATTGTGGAGCATATCCCGCTCAACTTATGAGGCTCAACCGAACTCGACTTATTAGTCTCCTAGGCCTATTATTAGGAGGTAGGAATTTAACTTATTTCAACAAACACACCCTAACCCCCCCTCCCCCTCCCCCTCCCCCTCCCCCTCCATCACCACTTGCACTGTTAAAGCAGCATGTGGGAATCAAACATGTGTCATTTGCTTGGATATCGTTTGTTAATCGTAAGTGCTAACTAACTATTCTAAAAGCACATGCTGATAGGAACGCACCCATCGCACTTACAGGTTCAGCCACAGTGCTCACCGATTTTGTTCTAACTCAAATCACATGAACTTTGAGTTTATTGTTGGGTCTCTGACCTTTAGGTTTATTGTGGACCGTAACCCCACTAAACTTGTTGGGCTTAACCTAATTCAACTTGTTGGGCTCAATCTAACTCAACTTATTAATCTCCTAGGTGTATAGTTATGGGGTAGAAAGTTGGACCTATTTTAATCAATACATAGAAAGAAAGCTATACCGAGCTGTTGGCAGAGGAAATGTAAAGGAAGGGGTGGCAAGAAAAGAAAAAAGAAAAGGAATGAGAGGAGATGAAGACCAAGAGTAGTTGAAAATGTCAGAGGGGAGCAGGAGCGCTAGGAATTTCGCCCCGCATCCCATTGAGCTGGCGAAGCTTTGCAAGATGACCTAGACTAAGGCATCTCATAGGCTCGCGCCAAGCGACAATGCGATGACTTATGACTAGGCAATTAAAATACCTATTACGGGTGGAGAGGATAAAAGGAGGTAGGTGAAGATCGCAATTCGAAGGAGGCAAAGGGCACAACACGAAGGTATGAGGACCCCTCCAACTATATTCACAAAGCTGCGGCGGCAAGGTCCAACAAGAAGTGCCCGAAAGGCCCAGTATCGAAGCTTCTTCTTCCTTTCTCTCTTTCTCTCTCTCTCTCTCAGAGGAAAAATTTTAATAAAGGCGTGTGTTTATATCATTTATACAAGTAAAAAAAGGATACAAGTTAAAATTGTTAACGGAACATTTGATTCCTCATAAGTATGCTCACGGGGGACTTCTATGTAAGAAGAACTGAAAACCTAGGGACTTATATAAAAGGATGAAAAGATAAGAACTTGTTTTACCTGTATATTGATTACCTCTAGTACTACACGATGTCATTTGAGTAAATAGCATCTTCAGACAACAGAAAATTGATAGGTTATACGAAGGATACTAGTGAAAAGTTCTTGTAGCACTGGTTTTATTTTTGGGAATATGTTGCCCAACTTTGTGCTGAACAAAGTAGGATTAACCAATCCCCCCATCAGGAATTTGCGAATAAAGGGCTAGTTGTTGTCTTTGCTATTGAAGAAGAAAAGACCTAATTAGATAACATAAAAGAAAGTTCTTTGACTACTAATATTTAATAGTAGATAGTATTTTTCTAAATCATTTGAGGTTTACAATCTTGAATTTAACATGTTTCTACTGTGCTTTTGATTATTCAGCATGCAGAAAACGATCGACCGCTATAGAACATACTCAAAAAACGATTGTGATAAGGGAGCAGTAGAGCAAAATATACAGGTATGGTTGCTGGCTCCACACTTCTCACATTTCCAATATCACTCGGATTTACATTATTTTCTACTATAATAGTTGTCTCTAACTTTTTTTTGTGAAGAATTCAACATGACTGAATATTAGGGTTGAAAATCCAGATCAATGAGTGAAAACATCATTTATATTAGAAATATTGAAGAACTAAGACCTTCTTCATTGGATGAATCTGCTTGTTATTTGACGTTCAAATTATGAGTTTGCGAACTTACCAATTAACATTGATCTAAATTTTGCTGAGGGTGGGTGATTAATAATTTGGAAAGAAGTCCAAGATCCCCTCCAGTACTCAGGTCCAATTGCAAAAATTTGGAAAGAAGTCCAAGATCCCCTCCAGTACTCAGGTCCAATTGCAAATTGCCATCCAGATATCCCTAAGGAATGATTAATCATTTCAATCTACCATCAAACCTGAATTTTCGTCAAGTTCTCCAACCATCATCGGCATATGACTCTCGTTTGATAGGGATAAAACATGCTAGATCCCTTGAACTTTATGTAGGTTATAGATCATCATCCAAATCTTATTGGATAGTCATGTGCTGATGACAGCTGAAAAATATTAATGGAAACGAGTGCTGGATGGTTAATGAAAACAAATTGATTCCTCACATTTTTTTAACAAAAATCAAAATTCATGCTTTGACATTAATTCTAGTGCTGGTGTGCAATCAAGCCTAAGTTCGAGAGGTGGGGAGTACTGGATCCTAAGCATTTTCCCTTAACATTCTCTCATGTGTTTAATTTGAGCACCTGGAGAACTTGGATGGATCAGATCAGAGGAATTCATTAAAAAACGCCAGATGACAAGCACTATTCTATTAATAGTCTTCCTATGATGTATCTCTGAAGTTTGAAGTGCAACTAATGAATTTCATCGGTCGTTGTCAATAGAAAGCATGAATGAAGAACATATGTATATATATTGAGAAGGCCTAATTCATCCAGGTTTCAACAGTTCAATTGTGAATTGACAATGTAAATCTTGCATTATATCTCGTTATGTCAGTATGTCTTGTGCTAAATTATTTCTGAAAAGTGAATTGGCTCCCTGCAGCAATTGAAGTTTCAAACTGCAATCATGTCAAAGAAGATTGAATCTCTTGAAGCCTCCAAAAAGTAAGAATGTTACTACTCAACAGCCTTCCTCTTGAACTCTATCAATTGATTCGTTGAATTGTTAAATGTAAATTGATAAATTTTCATTTCTCTCTTCTACTCTTCTGATTACAGTACTGTTCAAACATTTGCAAATAAAATTACATTATGAGAGCTTGGTATCTCTAATCTCGGCAAAAATGACTATTGTTGCTGCAGGAGGCTTCTAGGTGAAAATTTAGATTCGTGTTGTGTTGAAGAGCTGCATGAATTGGAAAGTGCCATCGAGAAGAGCCTGCATAGAATCAGAGGAAGAAAGGTAAAGATGTGAGCTTAAATCGCACTCGAGCCATCACGAGATTGGCATTAATTTTGGTTTTGTTTTATGTTACATGAAACTACAGATAAAGTTCCTGGAAGAACAGATTGCGCAGCTTAAAGAGAAGGTATCCTGATAATTTCTTCTCAATCATAAATCGAAGGGACGAGTAACATAATTGATTATTAGTACATGTAATAAGTTCCTCCAATTTCATTTTGTATCTAAATCAGGAGAAAATGTTGCAGAAGAAGAATGAAGCATTACGCGAACAGGTATAACATCTCAGCACGAATGAATATTCATTATTAATTTTCCGCCTACCTTCTACTAGGTAAACCAAGATTACTCGACAAACTGAAGCATATTCAGTTTGACGAAATGTACACCACTATGTCATGAAAAGCAAAACTAGGTTTTCGTCGACAACTAATTTGATCTTTTAATCTATATCAAGTGCATGTTTCAGAATCCGGTACCGTTAGCTACACTCAGGGATGTTGCCCCACACACGGACGCCGCCAATCACCCTATGGACGTGGAGACCGAGCTGTGTATAGGATGGCCGAGAACGCGAGAGGAGCGATGAGAGAGTGCAAGACTAGGTGACAAATACCACATTCACCAATGCTTCAGAAAAGCAGCCAAATATTGTTACAGACCGGTGCAGAATAATCAGCCTGCAGGGTAATTCGCTAAGTTATGCTGTTGTGTAGTCTAATTAATTGTGGCAGAGGAAATGAAATGAATAACAATAATGTTGTATATGTTTACATATTCTTAGAAGATGCATCTATGTCTTCATTCCGCCGAATCGAGCCTGTAGAAGTTTAATTCTCATCAAAGCACTTTAATTCTAATTTATCTCTCTACAACTCTTCTTTTTATAAAAAAAAATGTCAATTTAGATAAGCAAATGACCCATCTATACCTGATGTTTGCTCAGCCCCAGGATGTCATGCATAACCTTTTCATTCTTGAAAGTGCAGAAGCTGAATGCTGTTTCGTAAGTTTTCGATGGTAACTTTTCTTTCCACCTCTCTTTTTTTAAAAAAACAAAAAAATCTTATTTACTTATACTATTACAAAGTGATTTCTTGGTGATCCTAAGAGGTACGTATTGTTTCCTTACATGCATACATATATACGTACGTACTACATATACATGCATACGTATGGATGTGCATGCATGTGCACTTACACATATATTACATGCATACATGCATGCATATATATACATATGTGCATACGTGCACACCCTTAATTTCCTCATCCTCTTGCATGTTTAGTGCTCTTATCATTATCGGAATGATGCAGTACACTGCTTTAGCCATTGGGCTCGATTGTATCAAATTCAGTTGGAAATTCTACACTGCCCATATCCAAACTTTGACATTGGGTGAGAGCCATGTGAGGTGAAAGTCGCAAGCTTCGACTGTTTTTTTGAGAGAGATAGGTAGCACGCTACCCGCTTCGTTTATTTTATTTAGAAATAAACTTTAGCTAGAAATGTGAATCAATTAGGATTCGAATTTGAGTCTCGGGTACCGATCACCCAGCTTCGACTGTTACGCGACCGTAACGGAGCTTGGCGACTCCTCAAATGGTCTGTACAAAGCACAGATGCACCGCAATGTTCGCGGGAAGCAGCTTCGTAGTTAGGGACTATATATGGCAGTTGCGATCGGCGACGAGTGTGAGCGCACGACTAAAGTTGTGCATCGCAGGCCATAATCAAATCAGTCGAAGCTCCAATTTCTTGGCAAATGCTCGAAAATAGGACTTTGAGTGAGATCGTGAGTCCGACTCCCGGGTTCGAGCTCGAGATGACAAAACTAGCACTGCTTTAGTGTTTCTGTTTTAAGCACCTGCTCCGTTTATAGACGTAAACTCGATTCCCAATATATATATATATATATATATATATATATATATATATATATATATATATATATATATATATATATATAAAAAGAAATATAGGATACAAATCAAGTTATACAAAGAACATTACAGTGATTTAAATTAAAAGTACGCAAAGAAACTGGTATTAATAATTTTTAATGCTACATTATAATAAATATTTGGTACGTTAACAATTTGTAATTAAAAAAAATTACTCAAAGACCCTCTGTGCTTTAGCTAGTTTGTAAATAGACCACTAAAATTTTAATTTTGGCAATAAACTCCTCTTCTCAATTGAAATTATAAATCATACGACTTTTTGATTGCATATATTTTACATAATCTTGTAAAACTTCAAAATATTAAAATAAATCAATTTATATACATTTTTCTATATAAATCATCAGGAGGAAAAATAAAAAAACAAAAATCAGACGAGAAATAACAGTTTATTCTAGCCTAAAATATATAGGCTATATTACTGCATTTTAAGTGATGTTTCATTAATCTCTTTAAAATTTAGATCTAAACCCCCAGCCTAAAATATTTAAATTCGACTATTAGGGCGTGTTTGGTTCGAAGTCGGAATTGGAATCGAAATAAGCTGGAATCGGAATCGGAATGACTTATTATCTAATTCTGTTTGGTTCATCACCTGAATCGGAATCGAAATAAATTATTCTCATTGTCGGTGTTTGGTTCGTAGATATAAAAAAAATCAAATTAATATATTAATTTTATCTTTATAATTAATATATTAATTTAAATGCAAACTAAAAATTAAATATTAAAAATTTACATCAAAATTTTGAAATAATATCAAAATTTTAAATCTATTTTTTTAAAAAAATTAAACTTTAAAGTTGAGTGGATAATTCAAAATATAAAATTAAATTTTGATTTATTCAAATACAAACTTAAAATTACAATTTAAATTTTAATTTGAATCCCTAAATTTAATTTAAGTTTTAAATTTTAATTTGAATCCCTAAATTTAATTTAAGCTTTAAATTTTAATTTGAATCCCTAAATTTAATTTAAGTTTTAATTTGAATCCCTAAATTTAATTTGAATAAAATTTTATTTAAATTAAAATTTAATTTAAATTCAAATTTATAAGTTAGATTCGAAATACTTGATTAAACTTTAATTTTTAATGCAAGTTCAAATTAAAATTTAAAATTATATATTTAATTTCTAAATTTAAACTCATATTTTAATTAAAAAGGTTAAAAAATATTCATTCCGCCCGGATTCAATTTTCAAGAAGAAAGAAGGTCGGATTGAAAAAAGAGACGATTGATTCCATTCCACTCGAGAATCGGAATCGGAATGGTAGGAGGGATTTCCATTCCACTCGGTCCATCGAGAATCGGAATCGGAATGGAACTCTCACGAATAGAGAATCTTTCAAGAATAATCGAATGGAACTCCCACGAATAGAGCTCCCACGAATAGAGAATCGAGCGGAATCGGAATGGTACGTAATTCCACTCGAGAATCAGAATCAGAATGGTACGGTGCGAATCTTTCAAGAAGAATCGGAATGGAACTCCCACGAATAGAGAATCGAGCGGAATCGGAATGGTAATTTCACTCGAGAATCGGAATCGGAATGGTACGGTACGAGGGATTCCCATCTCGAGAATCGGAATCGGAATGGTACGGTATGAGGGATTTCCATTCCACTCGGAAATCGGAATCAGAATGGAACTCCCACGAATAGAGAATCGGTCCACTCGGGAATCAGAATCAGAATGGAACTCCCACGAGTAGAGAATCGGCCCACTCGGGAATCGGAATCGAAATGAAACTCCCACGAATGGAGAATTCGCCCATTCGATTACAGAGTGAAAAATAAGCGAACCAAATACGCCCTTAGTGTTGTAGTCTCTGATTGCTATATTCCTAATTATAATTCTTTTTCCTGCCGACGTGGGACTATTGAGCATCACAACAATTTTATTCCGCTTATATAATTTTACTATATTAATTTTAACTAACTTTCTTTGCACATTTATTTTTATAAAATTTTGCAACTAAACTCAACGACAGTCCCAAATATTTTAATTTTAACTCGTAAATCTAATATATAATATATAAGTAAAAGTCCAATTTGACAGCACCAAGCGCTTAATGCTATTGATAGTATAATTAATAGCAGACTCGACTTTTTTACTCTAAAATTATCAAAATCAGCAGTGAAAATATTAATTCTCTTATTTATATACATGTATTACTGTCTAATAATGTATAATAAAGGTATCTAATCTTATTTAAAATAGTTATCATCACAATTAAATTTAAATTTTGTAATTAAATAAAATTTTAAAAATATTTGTGTATGGCATGGAATAATTGCGGAATCCTATATAGGAAGATGGGGTGCACGTGGACCTGCGTGTGGACCGGGTGCAGCCAATACTTTTTCATCTGCAACAATGGACACTCCCAAGTCTCTGTGTGTAATTTGCCAACGCCAAAATGCTTTGGTTTTTCACTAACAATACATTATAAGCAACATTTTTATATCATATATTTATCGACTATATATTATTTTGATCATATATTTTAATCTTACTATACTTACAATGTATACAATATTTTTTATATGATTGATGAGAAAACAAAGATGAACTAGATGTAAGTAATATATTATATGTCTTTATCTATAATAAAGACTAAAATAATATTATTGTTAATTAAAAAGTTATGGATACTGAAATCATAAGTGTACGTAAGGATCAAAATGAAACATGACTTAAAAATTCAGGAAATAGTACGTATTGCAATTTATACTTTTATAACCCATTAATGTGCTTTTTGTAAAATTATGAAAAATGTTATCTGTACAGCCCCCATGGAATTGTAAATTTTACATCCTTACAGCCAAAGATTTAAAAAATTGTTTTAGGTTTTTTTAATAAAAGGAGAAAAAAATATTAATTAAACAAATTCTTTTTTATTATGTTTAATAAAATCGATCGTTAAATCAAATATTTTATTATTGCAAACAACTAAAAAAGTAAAATAAACTTTCGTACTTCCAAAAGTACGGGAGACATACTCCCATAACTTGATCTATATCTCAGTTGCTATAATTCAGTGCGTATAATATTTTTTTAAAAAGAAATAAAAGATACAGAGACACATCATTATTAGTGCGTCCTAATACATTCTGAAGCAAAAACGAATTAATGGACGGTAAGATTGTCTTGTGCAAAAGGAAAGAATTCTGCAAACTGAGCTATTAGGAAGAATATTCTAGCAAGAGTAGGCGCGTCTGTTATCTTCGAAACCATACCCCACCTGCAGGCTTCTCCCAGCTCCTGCGCTGCGGCGGCGACGTCGGCTGCAGCGGGGAGCGGCACAGCGGGCACGTGGGGTAGCCGGTCTCGGCCCACCGATCGATGCACGCCGCGTGGAAGGCGTGGTCGCAGTTCCCCAGCTCCCTCACCCTGTCCTCCCCCGCAAACTCCTCCAAGCAAACCGCGCAAACCGCATTTTCCGCATTTTCCTCCGCCGCCGCCTCTGCAGCAGCGGTGCGCTGTTTCTTGAGCTGCTGCTTCTCCGAGGAGATTTCGAAGTATCGCACGAGGCGGAGGGTCTCCGTAACGGCGGCGGAAGCAGAAGCGGTGGTTGCGGGGGAGGAGGGAGGATGAGGATGAGTGGGCAGCGGCTGCAGGTTGTTGTTGTTGGTGGTGGTGGTGGTTGGGGATGTTGCTTGGAGGTAGAGGGCGTAGTCGTCCCAGGGAGGGACGAGCGTTGCATGGGGGTAGGGCTTGAGGCCCAGGACGTGGAGGAGGTACGACAATGAGAAGCTGAAGCAGTCGAGGAGCAGGAGCAAGAACACCAGCGGCTTCGGGAGCATCATCACGTAGCTCGAGCAGGGGAGAAACCCCATGTATTATTGGAATTAATTAATTACATGCAATTTGCTTCGACCACCACTCCTGCTACACTACTACTACTACTCTTATATATATATATATACACGTAGAAAGAGATTGGAAAAGTTATTTTGTTATTATTATTATTCTTTTTTTTCTCCTAGGTAGGTAAAAATAAAGTGGCATAAAAGGAGATCGACCCCCTGTATTATGCGCGGTTCTGAAATGGTCCCTCCATCATAATAATATTTTTTAACTTTAATCAACCAGCTTATAAATTTTACTAACTTATTTGCTACGATAATTCGCATAAAAAAAAGGAAAAAAATTAGGAAAATATTGTTGATGAATTAATAATAGTTTAATTAGGGATCTAGTTCACCAGAATGTTCTATTGCTGGAGGGTCAAGCAAGTCACTGGAAAGACACGGCCCACCTGCTACAGCTTTCCTACGCTTTGTACCAGAAATAGCTGCAATTCTCCTACACTAATTAAATTAATTTGTTGCCCCAACCAACGTGAACACGCGCAGAGAAGTACATCAGAAAAATAATAATAAATAATACCAAGTAAGAAAGAAGCTTGGTGGTTGGTATCGGAGATCCAAATTCGAATCCTAATTGATTCATAGTTCCAGCTAAATTTATTTCTAAATAAAATAAACAAAGCAGGTAACGTATGAAGTCTCCGTACTATATCACGTGGTTTTCAATAATACGGCTTTCAAATCAACGATTCGTTTTACTTGATTTATACTATTGAAAATATTTGAAAACTAAATTTCATAATTTTTCGATATTATTTGGTTAGTGATCAAAAGTCTCAAAATTGACAATATTAATAGTCGATATAATGCTTTTGTGAATTTAACGACATAAAACAATTCAAATCTTATAAATTTTTTTTTTTACTATTTAGAGTAAGATTAATATTTCTGATTTTAAATTTAAATCTTAATTTTATCATTATTTTAATGAGATTTTTATTTTCAGCCATTTATTTTTAGACTACTTTTGATAGGTAAATGATGTCGAAAAAATATAAAATTTTATTTTTAAATATTTTTAGTTTAGATCGTTTACTTAACTGATCGTTATTTGAAAGCTGCATCATGAAATACAACTTTATAGCACAGTGGCCTTCGTGCTACCGACAATATAGCAGCCGAAGGACATAGTTACATTAATCATGATAACGTATTGTTGAAAGTATTTAAATATTAAATTTATTAATTTGTCAACATCATTAATTTACTTAATAAATAAAAGTCCTTAAAATTAAAAATTTTAATACCAGATGTGATAGGTTCGTAAATTTACCTGTGCAAAATAATTCAAAATAAATAAAATTTTGCAAACAAATTCTTTTCGCTATATAAAATAAAATCAATACCTTATTTTTGAATTTAGTGCCGCGTATCATCATTATTTATAAAATTTTTATTTTTGATTGTTCATTTTAAGATTATTTATTGTTTACTAAATAATTCCGAAAATTTACAAGATTTCAATTTTATATACTTTTAATAATGTAAGTCATGTCTAACGAAGTTAACCATGTATCATCGGAAATGAAATAAAAATACCAAAGCTTCAATACTTCCAAAGCATTGCAATTGGACTCCATATAATAATTAGTAATTGATGTATTATCATGAGTTCATAGTACCGAGCGTTTGGTGCTATTGAGTTTTCTGCCATTAGATCTATCCTTTTGATCATTTTCATCCATTAGATCAAACTATTCAACCAACCACCTACTTACTTAATTCAGACCACTATTATTCTAACCGCACGTCTCTTCATTCAAGGGCCGAAAACCTATCTTGGCTCAACTAAGAGTCGTCATACACTTTCGGCTATTAATTGGCTATGTCAGGGTTCGCATGACAAGATAATAGACTATATCAGAATCTGGATGACAAGTCTAGCGAGACAAGTCTCACATCGCTTAGTAATTTAGGGTTGTATGTGTGGTAGGGCTGACGAGAACGTCAGGTCTAAACAAAGGGAGTTTGTGACAGTAATGAGCTAATAATAGTAATTAGGCTTAAGTATTTTTGAGCTGATAATTTGGATCCAATGAATTATTGTTGCTGGTGAATCGGATTGTTAATTTTGTACCAAATGATTTGGTGCTATTATTATAAGAGTATAATAGTTTAGTTCTATTATTATAATTTTTATTATTACAATTTTCAAACATGACATTCAATTCAATAAAACATCAATTTCGAAATACTGATTTACTCCTACTAGAGAGTATACCTTTTATGAGGTGATCTATAACGTTTAGAGGTTATCTCATGCAATTTTAATAAACTACGTCCCATAAAATAAATTTTGCTCCTTCTAAAGTTACCTATCTCGCTTTATAAAGTAATCATGCCCTAATATATAATTTAATTTTCATATATAATATTTGATTTAATTTTCATATATAACATTTAATTGACTAAATTTTTGTTCCATACCATACACATACCATACACTATTCCAACCAATAAAGCTACAACTACACGACTATAATTTGAGTGGGTTATTGACTCGCTGATACCACTAACTCCACACTAATTAGACTAAGTAAAGAAATAAATTAAAATAAGTAAGAGACAAAGCAGTTAAACTAAGCACAGAAACATAAGCAGTTGCTTAGAGTAGGGAGTTAATGAATTAAGCAGTTACATTTTATCTATCTCTTTTTAACTACCATATCAAAAAGCTACTCTAATGCACAACAAATTAGTTAAGAAAAAAAGTATTAGTTGAGAGCAAGGATTTGGGGAATTCGAAGGCGTCAGAGGTCGCCACAGATAGAGATGGAATACTACTACGAATTCACTACAAAGAGGGTCTCAAATTGCAATTTATTTTACTACTCCGAATCCAGAACGAGATTGAATAGAACAAAAATAAGGAAAAGTTATTCGTCGAGAGTTAAGAAGATTGTTTATCAAGAAAGATGAAAGCTCGATCGAATGGTAGCTGACTGAAAGTTGTTTCTTGAAAAGCAATTCCCAGAAAACCAACAATGCATTAATGCAAACAAAAATAACAGAGAAACAAAAGAATACCTTGATTCCCCTTAACTTCACATTTTACGGGAATTATTATTATATTTAAGATCATAAATTGAGCTGTAACTAAAGATGCCAGCATAATGCTCTAACATCGTCAAAACCTCAACAGAAAATAGAAACTTGTGATAACTTCCCAAGTCTAATCAATGCATATCTCCCATAGAGATTAATCCATGCTTATATTTGCCCAAATATGGCATGTACCCAGCCATTGTATGAACAAGTGGTGTTCTTATGCCCTTATTCCGATTTCTATCTTCTTCGACTCTTTTTTCTGTCGTAGGTTATTTTTATTTCTTTGAACTAGTTTAATCTCGAAACACGAACATACATCATAGTCATAGAAGAGTTTAGAGTACATCTACATGAAGAGCTTTTCAAATGGCCCCTTTGAATGATGACACTTCTTTTCCTCCTTCAAAGAGTAACATCATTTCCTACAAATTTCTATTTTCCAAACTCAAGAAGAAGAGAAAATTTCCTTTGATCCGAAAATTCATTCCTTTTGAGTTAAAGAAGAGGAAAGGAACGATAGCAGGAAAGGACTATGTGGATAGTAAGCAAGCAGATTTAATGAAGAAAGACTCAGACATCGCTGCAAAAGATTATATATACAGAATTCTACATGTTATTAACATCACTAATTAGGTAACAAACATATAGATATGAGTAAAACTTGTCGCTGACCCATGTATACGCTACAAGACAAGTTATACCGAAGAAGTATATATATGCTATAAGTAGAGCAGCAAAAAGTAAATCACTATATTTATTTTTACAGCGTACGAGGTATTAAGCAAGAGAGCGATGACGGGAATACGGTTTTTCTTTCCATGTGTATACGTATAATTTGGTCTCCTTTTTAACCTTTGTCGGTACCTTAACGACGACAGAGTGGATAATTCATAAACAGCCGCAAATTCTGTTACTGCAGAACATGTCGTAGACACAGCATCAAGCAATTCCAAGCTCTCTCCAACGACTTGAATCAAATCGAGCGTGAAATTTGACAATTGAAATCAACAGGCAAATCCGCAAACTAAGCAGGCAGACAGATTACTAGTACCTGATTCAAGAAGTATGCATGCTTCCCTGCAGTTTAGAATGTCTACAAGGCACAACGGAAGTCCTGCAGCAACTTAATATACGTAGTTAAAGCAACGGAACTTCGACTTTGGTCAAAAAGCATGATCCTATTGCATTTCAAGAACAAGTAGGGACAATTCGGCACCAAGATGGGCCGTAAACAACAATCCGATTTACAAAGCAAGCATTGACTCCAAATTATACCTTGCAGTTGCTAATTTGGGGCAGCGAAGAAGAATCGTAACAAGTGCGCTCCAATTCCACTACTGTTCAACTCAATCCAATAATGATTCACACTGGGACGATTCACCACCTCATCCAAATAGCAGCAATCTGACCTTAGTAGCACCAGCGAGCACGATAGTAGTTTAACTGTCCTAAGCATAAAGATCTACTAATGTCCGGAATGAAATACCTTGCGGGGACGAGGTCAGACCCTGAGCATCTGGACTTTGTTGGCGAAGGCGATGGCGATCCAGTCGGGGTGGGCGGCGGACCACTGGAGCTGGTTGATCTCGGCGCCGGCGGTGTAGAGCATGGCGGGGTCGATGGCGTCGTTGGGCGCAGGGGGGGAGGGGGAGGGGGAGGGGAGGTCCCAGATGAGGGCGTGGCCGTCGTCGGCGGCGGAGCAGAGGGAGCGGGGGGCGGCGGGGGACCAGGCGACGGCGTTGACGGGGGCGGCGTGGCGGTGGAGGTCGGCGACGGGGACGGCGGGGGAGCGGATGTCGAGGACGACGACGCGGGCGCTGTCCATGAGGACGGCGGCCATGTAGCGGCGGTCGACCTTGTTCCAGGCGAGGCGGAGGAGCGGGGTGTCGGGGCGGGGGCTCTCGTAGAGGATGGTGGAGTGCTCCTTGTCGCGGAGGTCGAAGATGCGGACGGAGCCGTCGGCGGAGACGGAGGCGAACACGGCGGCCTCGCCCCAGGCGATGTCGTACACCTCCTTGTCGTGGGCGATGAGCTGCGTCTCCACGGCGCCGCGCTCCACGTCCCACACCGTGCACGTCGTGTCGATGGAGCAGGTGCCCACGCGCCGGGGCTCGGCCTCGTTCCAGTCGAAGGACGTGAGCGGCGCGCAGAAGTCGCTCGACTTGCTGTTGCTGAGGACGCACCGGAGCTCCACGCCGGAGGATGGCGAGGGCGAGGACGACGACGACAAGGACGCGGGGTCGGCGGGGAGGCGCCACAGGCGGAGGAAGTCGGAGGAGGAGGCGAGGAGGGGTTGGGAGGGGCTGGGGTGGAAGAGGAGCTTGGTCGGCGGGTAGGGGTGGTCGAAGGAGAGGGCCGGGTCGGCGCGGAAGGAGAGCGAGTCCTCGTCGAAGGAGACGATGTCGACACGGTTGGAGTAGTCCTCGAGGAAGGATCCCAGGGCGAGGCGAGGCGAGGACGACGACGACGAAGCAGCAGCAGCAGCAGCAGCAGCAGCGGAGGAGGACGACGACGACGACGAGGAGGGAGCGAAGGCCATGGCGTAGATGGGGTGGGGGGACTCGAAGGTGTAGACGAAGGGGTTGGTGGAGAGAGGGGACTCCTGGGTCGAGCTCTGCTGCTCCATGGCTCCCACGACGACGATGGGAGGAGGAGGACGAAGAGGAAGAGGGGGGGATTGAGCGAGGAGGACGAGGAAATTAAGAATAAGAGAGAGGGGGTTTTTTTTTTCTGCAAAAGCAACGCATCCGACGGTCAACGAGGCGGAATGGTCAACCGGCACGTGCCACGGGGGAGTGGGGCCCACCATGGGTTTGCTTAAATCTCGGCCGTTCATCTGATAGAGGATTTACCTACCTCCTCCGAGTTTTATTATCTGGTACGTTAATAAATCTCTCTCATACCGAACACTTAAAAAAAAAAAAAAAATAGAGACAATTTCACTTCAACCCTCCTAAGATTTTAAAATAAAATACCACCCACGATGATTTCATATTTTTCACTTTAATATCTTATAATTTAAAATATATCACTTTAGAATCACGTGGTTCCGATTTTCACTTTTTGTTATACTTCCGGTTATTTTTTTCGTTAAATTAGTGATAAAGTTAAAATTATGTGGTACTAAAATAAAATTTTGGTAAACAATAGGGTACTAAAATAAATATTTGATAAATTATAGAGGGTGTATATGAAGGTTTTTATATATATGATTTAACGGATAGTTAACAAAAGTGCCGACGGAAAGAAAAAAAAAAATCAAACCATAGGGTATGAAAATAATACACTTTAAATCACATGAAGCTAAAGTGAGAAAACGTAAATCTACATAAATGGTATTTAAAGTGCAACATTTAAAATATTATGAAGATGTCTCTAAACATATAAATCTATTAACAATACTTAAGCCTTAGAAATAAGAAATCTGGATTTTTTTTATTTGAAAATCGTATTTCACTGGCTGGTCCTAGCGTAAGTGGCAAAATGGCTTGGTGGTTGGTACCCGAGATCCAAGTTCGAATCCTAGTTAATTCACATTTCTAGCTAAGTTTATTTCTAAATGAAATAAGCGAAGCAGGTAGCGTGCTATCTATCTCTGAAAACCTTTTAATTTTAGTATTATTTACTTAAAAAGTAAATGCAACTTTATATTTAGAATTACTATTATTTTGAAACATCGCATATCAGCAAAAGCCACCACGAGCGTTGGTCTTTAGATTTTTCTGCAATTAGGTCTTCGATTTACTTTGATCATTTTCATCCGTTAGATTACACTATTCAACCAACCACCCACTTAACCCAAGGGGGCCCACATCATCCTAACCATACATCTATTAATCCAAGGGCTAAAAACTTACAAGCACCAATAACTCATACTTTTAAAAGCATAGGAGCTCAATTCCTTTATATTTGTGTTTTAACTTGTATAATTATAATTATACTATATATAAATTAGTGAAAGACAAGATATGTTTTAATTTGATCAAAAAAATCCGTCCTCAAAATAATGTATTTTGTTGAGTACGGGCTTTCGTCGGTAAAGAGGAATCACAAATGATTCAAAGAGAAATTTTTTGTTTAAATTTTTGGATCTGTCAATATTTAGTTAAGTAAGGATTATAGATTTTATTATAATATAATAACTTTAAAAATCGAACTAGAAATTATAATAGATTAAAATTTAAGGACTAAAATTAATATTTATAATAATATTCTTAAAAGATGGAGACATTTTTAGAAAAGGTATGTATCCAACTACTATGCCTAAGTGCAATAAAACTACCTCACCGATCGTCCCTATAGTAAGAAGTTTGGTGGTTAGATTCGAGACCGAGTCAATTCTAGTTGATTCACATTTCTAGCTAAGTTTATTTTTTAACGAAATAAACGAAGCGGGTAGCATGCTACCTATCTATCTCTCAAAAAAAAAAAAAACTATCTCTAATTGTCAAAAAAGAAAAAAATAAATAAAAATACAAGAACTCAAATGACTAAAATGTAGCTGATCTTTAATTTGAGAGCACATGGGTAGACCATTTCTGGGGTTTTACTTAAAAAAAGATTGTGGCATGATCACTCCCTTTCAAAGACCTGGTATTTCGCACAAGCAAAATAAATATTTTTTTTTTTAGAGAAAATCATTCATGGGGGAATGAAAAAAAAAAAGGGGTCAAATTTTACTTTGTCTCATGTGGTTTAGTTTATTTTTATCTTATCATTTTATGATTCAAAAAATTATATTTAATTATTTTATATTTAACTTTTTTTTGTCATTTGCTGTTCAAAAAATATACATAATTATTTTGTAGTTATAAAAAAATTTGACGTGATAGGGTGGAGATGATGTAGCAGCGACAAATTCTCCGTCAAATCCGCCTATAGGATGTTGAACGACGGTGGAACGAGAGATAGGCGCACTAATAAGATCTGGAGGCTCCGTATACCACTCAAGGTCAAAATGTTCTGCTGGTTTGTTCTAAAGAAAAGACCGCCTACAACTGATAACCTGGTCAAGAGAGGGTGGACTGGGGATACAGTTTGTGTGTTGTGCAGGACCCACAACGAGGCTGTGGATCACCTATTCACTCAGTGCGATTTTCTCAGGTATCTCATAGTGATGGGACTTGAGGATGTCCACGCTGAGGAAATAAGTGAAGATGTTCTGGTTGTTTGGGATAAGTGGATAGGAAAGACTGCGGTGCGCGGTACGGGTAATAGTCTTGCAGAATTGATCGCTTGTTGGTGGACTATTTGGAAGGCTAAGAATAATCTTATCTTTCAACAGCAGCAGCTCGACCCTTTTGTAGCTGTTCGTCGACTCAAAATTTTGTTATCTTCGTGGAATGATTTGCTTTGAGGGATTTTTTTTTTTTTTTTAAACCCCTTCTCTTGTTGGTTTCTTTCCGAGGCCCTCGTTGCCTCACCTCTGTAGCTAAATTCATTTATTTAATGAATAAAGTAGGTAGCGTGCTACCTACTCTAAAAAAATATATAAAAAAATTGTACTTTGCTATTTTATTAGTAATTGATTTTTAAATAAAAACATATACAAAATTATAAATAGTTAAGTACAACTTTTTGAATCACATAATGATGAGTAACAATAAGCTATATCATTTTGGGTGCAAATTGAAATTTACTTCTTTTATTTTTTTTTGGCTTTCTTTTCTTTTCATTTTATGGGTGTAGAAATTTTTTTATTAGAATAATTATCTATATATTCCTCAAAACTTTAAAAATATCTCATTTACCTATTTTTTTTTTCTTTTCAATATACCCTTCATATATTCATCCCTAATTCCAAAATACTTCTGTAGTGCTACCCTTTAAGTTAACTTGGTTTAACCATAAGTTAATATCTATTAGAGTTAAAAAAAAATATCTCTTTTGCCTTTGACTGGAATGGCAAATAAGAAATATTGGTGATGCTAGAAGGATATATTTGAACAGATCAAAAATCAAAATACTTTTTATGTTCCTAATTTAAGAGCAAATAAGAAAAGTCAGTAATGATAGAAAGACATTTGAAAAGGCAAAATAGTAATTTTATATAGATAACTGCTATTGCTAACGATTTGGTTGCATGTAGTTATAACTACACTGCAGTTATAACTACATGCAAATGCAAATTCAGTATTTGGTTTGATATATTAAACTTTAACTATTGTAGTAGGAACTACAAAAATAGGTCCAACTACAGCAGTTGGAACTACGTCCAAATTGACTGTAGTTCCAACTGTAGCAGTTGAAGAGAGTAATTTTAAACAAAAGATAAGCTTATATTCCTAATTGTTTCTTAAACAAAAAAATCTATATATTTTTACATTGGAGGTAATCTCACTATCGTATATATAAAATGATAAAATTTTAAAAATCATTCTCAACCACATGCAACTAAGTAAATAATTTATAGTTGCAGCATTTTCTACTACATTCAGCCAAACATGATGAATGTAGTTACAATTGCTGTATTTTCAACTGTATATATCTCTGATTATACTGTATTTATAATTACATCTAATCAAACGACTCCCAACAAAAAATTTAACTCTATATATTAAAAAAAATTTATTTTTAATATTAGTCTTCTGAAAAGAACAGACCAAGTATCGCTTTCATTCAGTTGTGGCCGGCAAGGCCGTACATCGGAGTTAAAAGGTTGTTGACGGACAGGCTGTGAGCACCGACCGTGAGTTCGCAGATGGCACGGACTCGTACGGCAATAGTTTGTGACTTTGACAAAACAAATACACCCTTTTTATAGTTTAGAAGGTCGTTGGTTACTTTAAAAGGCATGATTTTTTTTCTTTTTTTTTTCTGTAACTTTTTTTGAATCCACTCCGGGCATGTTTGATTTGTATATTTTAGATCCCGAATGAAAATCGATTTGATTAAATCTGGCTAATTCTGTTTAATTCATAGGAATCAATTTGGGACTTTCATTTCAAATCAGAATGGAAATTATTCATTAGCTTACAAATTAATTTCGGTCTTCAAGCCTGAATTGAAGTTTCAATTTCAAACCCACACTTTTACCTCTTCTTTAGTCCCAGCCCAATATTTCTCTATCTTATCCATCCTTTTTCTTCGCTTCCCTCTTTTCTTAGTATTAAAATAAAAACGTGATATATTATTTTTATTATAATTTTATTCATTTTTTTTTTTTTTTTGTAATTTCTTGCATAAATTTTTTTAAAATAAATTAAATTTTTTTTTTTGCATAGCTCTAACTTGAGAGTAGTATTAATTTTTTTTTATATATAAATTTTAGATAATTTTATAAAATTATAGTTGAAAGTAAAATTAATATTATGTTATTCTATTATTTTTTACTTTGTATCAATCAAAGATTGAAATAGAAATAATTTATTCCGATTTTCAATTCGAAATGAACCAAACGTCTTGAGGGAGTGGGGTAATCCGATTACCATTCCAATTCATTCTCATTACATTATCCATTCCAATTCCACTCTTGAACCAAACAAGTCCTCAATGTCTCTCAGTTATGCCACTAAAGCCATAAAATCAAAGGTAAAAAGTTGTTGATTCACAAGCTATGAGAGACCGACCGTATGTTTTCGTATGATGCAAACTCGCAACTTTATTATTTATTTAGAAAAAAAGTAAAAATTATCATGTAATAGAAGTTTGGGATTGTTTTTTTTTTTTGTGAGATAAATAGCACGTTATCCGCTTTGTTTATTTCATTTAGAAATAAACTTAGATAGAAGTTTTGGGATTATGTTTTTCTTCTTTTTTTTTTTTTTGAAGAGATAGGTAGCACGCTATCCGTTTCGTTTATTTTATTTCATTTAGAAATAAACTTAGTACGAAATATGAACTAGGATTCGAACTTGGGTCTCGGATACCAACCATCAAATCCTTCGCCACTTGCTCTAAAAATGGTCGGTAGTTTGTGATTGTTTGTCAAAACAAATAGATCCTTTGTAGCTTAGAATGTTTTTGGTTTCTCAAAAATATGAAAAAAATTATTATTTTCTAAAAAATTAAGATTCTTTTTTGAGTTTTTAAGATGTAGAATTGGATAAGTAAAATTACAACTTTTGTATAAAATCTAAAGTTATTTTGTTTCAAAAAAGGTAAACAAATAAAAAAATATTATTTCAACTAAAATTTATTTTCTACGATAGTTTGCAATGAAACAAACACTTCCCTTGGAGAAAAGCCAATTTAATATCAAATGATCGTGTTACGTCCACACTGCTAATTCTTCTGTCAAAATTTAAAGACTTTCTTTATATTTGCCTCATCAAAACAAAAAAATTATAAATAGTCCTAATAAATTTATATTTGTATATATAGTTCTCTCTTTGCCATGTGAGTAGAGATGCAAACGGATTCGGATTGGTGGAGCTCCCGCTCTAATCCTCTCCGACGGAGCAGTAAATGAGAGAAAATAAACGAATTCAGAGCAGAAAACAAGATAAATTACGATCCGAGACAGATTCGGGATAAGAAACGGAAGAATTTTTGACCCACTCCGAATCCGCCCCGTCATTATCAGCCCAAAAATTATTTATATTTTTAAAAAATAATATATTTTCAAAAATAGTTTAAATACAAATAAGTTAATAAGTTAGTACTGTTATATTTTTAATACTTTATCCCTTTCCACTCCTCCCCATCGTGTCTCTCTCTACGCCCGCGGCCACAGCCATGGCGACCCCCCTCTCCCTCCCTCACCTCTCCTCCCCCTTCTCCACCAAAACCTCGCTCTCCTCCTCTTTCCTCCCCAGCTTCTCCTCCCCCTCCCTCTCCACCTCTTCTTCTCCTTCCTCCACGTCTCTCCGCAGAGGACGCTCTCCCATGGCCACTCCGAGGCCTCTCACCGTCAAATCCATGGCGCCTCCGAAGCCCGGGGGGAAACCCAAGAAGGGTATCTCTCAAATGCGTTTCCTTCGTTTTCCCCGTTAACTGCTTCGTCCTTGCTCCTGTTCGTGCCCGTGCCCTCAAGGTGTTTGTTGTTTTGTCGCAGTGGTGGGAATAGTAAAACTCGCTCTGGAGGCGGGTAAGGCGACTCCTGCGCCCCCAGTGGGGCCGGCGCTCGGGTCGAAGGGCGTGAACATCATGGCATTTTGCAAGGAGTACAATGCCAAGACCGCGGACAAGGCCGGATACGTGATTCCGGTGGAAATCACAGTATTTGATGTGAGCTACTCACTTGGTTATGAGGATTAAGGAAATTTTGCTTTTGATTTTCTCTCTAAGCATCTTGTGTAAAGATTCTAACTTTGGTTGTTTTTGTTTAAAGTTTCTACTTTATTGAAGTAGATTACTAATCTTCATTGTCTATGAACAGGATAAGAGCTTTACCTTCATTTTGAAGACTCCCCCTGCCTCAGTTTTGCTCCTTAAGGCTGCAGGTTTGTTTTTTCAATGAAAATACGGTGGAGCTGTATATGTTCTTCTTTATAATCTTTAAAAATGTTCTGCAAATATTTGTTTTTATAAACCATAGCATAATATATGCTATTTGAAATGCGTGTTATCAACTTGTTTTAGGTTTATTATACATATTGTGTTCCTTACCGAAAGACACTGCATATGCTCATCGGAAAGTTACGCTCTTCTATGATTTAGCATATTATTAACTAGAACAGGTTTAATGTGTTCCCGTATGTGTTAGCATCTCTTTGTCAAATTTTGCTTAACTTTGTTAGTGGATTATCGACATTCCTCACAATTTAATGCTTCAGTGACTCCCAATGTTTTATGGAGAAAGATCAAGATAACAAAAGATTAGTTTGGATTAAGGACTAAGCGCACCAAAGTTTGCAACCTGTTCTGAAAAGTATATAACATTTGATTTTCCGGTAAACCAGCTATCATCCTCTATAATTGAACGAATTCAATCCTTTGAGGATGTGAAGTAACGGAGATCTAATGAGGCAAAAAAATTTTGGTAAGTTGATAGTGTGTGATTTTTTTCTTCTTCTTCTGATGTTTAGCTTGATTTCGTGGCAGTCGATCATGGATACATAATGCATACATTAGCAATGCATCTAATTCATAATTTTTTTTCTATTCATTCTAGTATCCTTTGTATTGAATCATAAGCTGAACAATGCCCTTTTAGGAAATGATAGATATCATTAAAGGAAGTAGGACATTAGTTTTTGCAGCATATTGGGGATTCTGTTTTGAACTTCAGCTTTAATCCTCTGGATGGATTTAAAAGCCTGGCAGGAGTTACTTTAAAAAGTATATTTAACCAACAATTCATCGGAAGCTCCAGTTGGGCAAAACTTCTCATTCCAAATTCCCGCCACAGCTAGGAATCTAGCATTTAGTTTTGCAAACTTCTTGCCTCTACTTCTCAAGTATCCGTTTCCAAAATCTTGGATAAATTCTGATTAAATACGCTGTGATACATATAAATATGATTGTTACCCAAACTCTGCCATATATTAGTGAGAGATGCCATGGAAGATATGGCGCGTTCTCTGATTTCTTTTGCTGTTCGAGATGCTTAATCAGGTGCTGAGAAGGGCTCGAAAGAGCCGAAGCGAGAGAAGGTTGGGAAGGTAACGATCGAGCAGCTGCGTGCGATAGCAACGGAGAAGTTGCCGGATTTGAACTGCAAGAGTATCGAGTCGGCCATGAGGATCATAGCAGGCACTGCAGCCAATATGGGCATCGACGTCGATCCGCCAGTTCTCGAGCCAAAGAAGAAAGCTATTGTGTTATAGCCTATTCGCTGCCTCGTCATTTCCTCATCAATTTTCCTATAATAGTGGATGAAACACTAGATTGTGTATTCGAAAGTTGCGTGATGCAGCTGCTTCATTGGTCTTCAGATATTTCATGCTACCTATCATTTTTAGAGTTTGATAATCTATTAGTAGCCTTATAGATGGCACAGCACTACTGGGCTTGATACAAATATAACGATCTGACTCGCTAGCAATAATAACTCGTTGGGCCCAACCACCGGCCCAAAATGCTTAAGTCCAGTTATTATTACTTCTGTCTAAGTCTTTTATATACTCAATCACATTTTCATTTCTATCCGATGTGGGATTATTGGAATGTGACAGGCTCCCCCCGTTAAGAACCTGACGTTCTGGTTAGTCTAATCACAAACACAGTCCAAGATCACTAGGCGATGTGAGATTCGTCCGCTAATCTTTGTCATTCAAACCTTGATTTAGCTTGTTAATTATCGATCCTGATTTAGTCTGTCATTCAGATCTTGACTCAACTAAGACTCATTTCACACTTCCCGTTGGTGAACTAGCTCTGATACCAAATGTATGCGGCTATATGAAGAGCATCTCTTAGCGCTTGGTGCGGAGTTATCATACATGACGCTATTCTTTTGTAATAAAAAGAAAAATGTTTGCGAAATGGGATTTCCCGGGACAACGGAGAACAGTTATTGCAGGTCTTTCTTAGAATAGCTGTACATCTTATTATACATAAGCTTGCAAGTTGAAGATTCAGTTTGGTTCGGTTTGGTTCGGTTTGATTTTTCAGATTTTGGTTTTTTACTCCATTTCGGTTCAATTTTTTAAAATAATAAAAAAATCACGCGTTTTTTCTGACGGGACCAAAATGGCTCTCTAAAGCTGATCATGATACCAGAACATGAACATCATAGGCGGAAAAAAAAAAAAAAATTTATCTAATCTCCTTAATTTTCTACCGCCCAATTTTTTTTAAAAATAAATTTAATTGAAAATATAAAGTAACTAGATTTCGAACTTAAAATTTTAGATACAAACTATTAAGTTAGTTGGTCAGGATCATGTTAAAATTTATATAAAAAATGCTAGGATATCCAAAATTCCAAATAAAGAAGCTTGGAACATCCTTTTTATGTAAAGAAAAGGTTTTATATTTTATTTTAGCCGGAATTAGAAAAAAAAATAAGGACCAGCCACATAACATAACCATCCAAACTAATTACTCTTGTCCTATTTCTCATCTCTCCATGGATTAATTTCCATGCTCCCCTCAAAAAAAAAAAAAAAAAAAAAAAAAAAAAAAAAAAGTCTTTTACCTGTACAGTGGAGAATTTTTTTAGTGCAATAGTATTCTCCTAAAATTTTATTCTAAATAAATAAACTTATTAAATTTTTATTTATAAATATGGTTTATAAAAAGCGGTGAATCATTCAACGCTTTTTTTATTTTTCTCATTTTTTTCTATATTTTTATGATGGTAAAAGCGGTAAATGATTCACCGTTTTTATTCTTTTTTTATTCCTTATGAGGAGTTATAAATATGGTGCATCATTCACGGCATTTAGAGATTTATTTTTATAATTATTTTTTTAAAAAAACTATTTTTATAATTATAAAAATCGATAGAATTATTTATAAAAAAATTCTTCAGTGGATCATCAACCAATCACAGCACGCCACATCAGACAGGCAAATTTGCATACCGTTATCCATTTGCGTACCAGCGACTCGTTGGGCCGTTCGGCGATTCGCCCCATCCTCGCGCCGCATAAAAATAATAATAAATTAATTAATTAATTAATAAGAAAACTCACACGCAGAGCATTTTCTATTGCACCATGGCCTCCGCCGCCGCCGCCGCCGCCGCCGCCACCTGCGCCCACCGCTCGCCGGCATTGGCCGGCGCGAAGGCCCCGCTCGCCGCCACGCCGCGCGACGCGTCCGCTTCCCGCCGCTTCCGCCGCCGCGCACCGCCGCGTGCCCTAGACTCCTACGAACTGCCTCCTGCGGTAAGTGTGCCCTCCAGATGTTCGATTCTTTGTCGCAGAGAAAATGTTGCTCGGATCATGAACTCGGATTGGAATACGGATGCTACATTTCAAAATACTCAATTTGTTTTTTTTTTTTTTTTTTTGGAGGAATCTAGTTCCAAAGTATTTGGAGTGTGCGCGTCGGCACACTGCCGAGGAGCCGTGTTGACGCCATGGCTCAAAACCTTATCTTGTCAAAATTAGTCAACAATTACATCGATTGCGTGAATATCGACACATGGCACGATACTATGCCGTATTGTGCCGGCAAGTGTTCAGTATGATCCCGTACCACGACACTTAAATCCTTGTGTATTGCCTGTTTGCGATTTGCCAATAGAGCTTTTATGTAATTGCAAGTAGGGAAATAATGTCTACCCTAAGTCTCATCGCACCTCTCCCTTGCGCAATTTAGGCCATGAAAATGCAAGGAATGTCCTTGCAAAGGCAACAGGAGAATCGCCAGCCGAAGCGACGACCGAGTTTCCTGAAATTGTGAAACCCGTGCAGGAATTGGTCAGTTTTTTAGGTTTTCTTTTGATTCGTCGGCATATCGACTATAATAACTCTTCTTTTTAGACAGTGGGACAAACTTGAAGATAAGTATGCCGTGGCTTCGCTAGCTTTTGCCGGTATTATCGGATTGTGGACTGCCACTGGAGTGATTTCGGTACTAAAATGTTTTTGATCCTAGTATCAGTATGATGATGATTACATCAAACAAGTGATGCCGAATCAAATGGTTTGATGCGGGGTTTCTTTGTTTCTGATGATTAGTAATTTTAGATTTCTTTTTCTCTTTTATCTTTATCCTTCTGGGAAGAACTTTAAAGAAGGGCTAACATATGCAGGCGATTGATCGACTCCCTGTTGTCCCTGGCATTCTTGAGCTTGTTGGAATTGGTTACACAGGGGTGAGTCCTTACTTCCTGCAAATATGATCTTCTTATATATAAATTATTGTCACTAATGACTGTGCATTTTAAGTTTTTTTTTTTCCCCCTATTATCATCAATAATCTTGCGAATAATTCAGTATCCTGCTGAATGTGTACTACATTTGTAACTTCATGAAAACAAATTATTTTGCATGATGGAAACTAAAATATATAAATTTGGAGCCTATACATCTGCATCTCATTGACAAAATGAAGTTAGAAAAGGCCGCCTTTGAGAGACATACTCTAGATGTCGACTTAAAAGTGGAAGCAGAAACAGAAGTCACTCGTTGGATTATGCGCTTATGTTAACTGCTATTTGCTGTTGTCGCAGTGGTTTGCATACCAAAACCTGATCTTCACGCCTGACAGGTATACTCTTACCCTTTTCTTTTTTCTCTTTTTTTACTTCAGATCCTTTAGTACTACTACCATATGAAGAAACCTCTCTTGCCATACCATGAAAAGAAATATGTCCATGATTTTGCAGCTACTTGGCATTCTGGTTTTAAATGCCCTGTATAGCTATTTCGTAAGGGAATAATTTGCATTTTTTTTTTTTTTTTTTGAGTTATGATCGCCGTATCCTTAAGGAGGATTTTCTATATGGCGGCAGCCTGTCGCATTCTCCAAATTGGAAAGCTGATATGATCAACAAAGGATAGAAGTAAACAGTTACTAGCTAAAAATGAATAAATATATGGCTCTTCTGTAGTAACTATGTTGAAATTTTCATGATCTGAAACTTTGGACAAGTTGTAATTGTAATCATGATTCTTATGCTGAATGGATTACAGGGAAGCTTTGATAGCAAAGATAAAGGGCGTCTATGAGAACATAATCGGGAGCAGCTAACGGATGAGCATCAATAGATTGGTGGCATCAGAAACACTAAATGCTGTCGAATGAATGCCAATTCTTATCCACTGGGAGATCATTGTGTAAGAGGGAAGGAAAAAAGTTGTAGTCTTTCATGGTTTATTCTGTTGTATGGCATAACCTTCTAAAACTATACAATCTGTTTAATGATGGTGTTATGTGCTTATTTTCCATTTCATATTGTGTCTCAGTGGTTTGGATCGGTGAAGTGAATGCTGATCTGTTTGTTAATCTTTTCATATTGTCGACAATGGATAAGAAAATAAGAATTTCTATCAAGAATAACTCTGCGTGTATTCGTTGTAATTGTTCCTTCAATAGACAACTCTGGTGCCTTCCTCCGATATGGAGATTTCTCCGACTGATTCTACCATCCTAGAATGTGGATTTCAGAAAAAAGAAAAGACGACTTCGATTGCTTTTCCTGATCCGAAATCCTCTTCTTTTCGACACTATTCTTCCATATTTTGAGCCAAGCTAGTTTCTCTGTCAGAAAATTGGTTGATCTATGTCTTCATGTGAAGATACAGATCTGATTGCTCTCCTACATACTGGAAGAAGCTCTGAAAACTCAAAAAGCCTTAATTCAAGAGATGTAAGCAAATTAATCTCAAATATACTGTCGATAATCTGATGAGGTCGGCTACATCTCTTCTAAAGTGGAAATGCCACTAATGGAACTTGTAGATACTGTTTAATTTGAAGCGCAATGTACACAAAACATTTAATAGGAATTAGGTCAATGAGAAATCAAGCTATTTTTTGTGAGGTGGAGAATGAGCCTAGTTCTTAGATTATAAAGATAGATATATCCGCGTAGTCAATCAAAGCAAGCACACTTCTTTAACATTTATTATTTAGGAAACAATCTACATGCGAAGAAGTATGATAACTATTAAAATGCATTATAGGTTGTAAAATCACATTTAGGCAATGGAGGTCATGCTCTTTGCTGCAGCTACAGTAAACAGCATTAGCATACACAATCATGTGAGTTTAGATACTCAAATTGTGGCAAGAAAATTGCCACAGTGGCTACTTTGCGAAGCCATTGATGAACCACTCCTTTTGTGTCATCTAAGAGAAAAAAGCAGCATGCTTATGAAAAAGAGTGTATCTACTATGTCTTATTAAGTAGAGCATATAGAAATTGTTAATATGATGTTAATGAACTTCACCTATAATGCTAGTCTATTGGTTTGTTTTCAAAGCTGCGCATAAACTGATCGTCCCTAGCGCAAGTGACAAAGGATTTGATGATCGATATCCGAAGTCCCAAATTTGAATCCTAATTGATTCACATTTTCAACTAAGTTTATTTCTCAAACAAAAAACACTAAAACAACACGCTAAATTATAGCGAAAAAACACTCTTCATGATTTAAAACCTCTTTTTTTGACATCAAATGTACATATGCCATAGTGTTTCATTCAAACTTTAGTTAGCGTATGAGTTTTTTATTAAATCAAATATTATACGGTATAATTGGTGGTTGATTGACCTATTTGATGTATGATTGATTTGCGAATTTTGACACCACATGTGAGGACATGATTTGTACCAACTGGTTCAATTCTGACCACCATTGCAACTAAATCATGCGATTGCTTATCTTCCTTACGGCCTATTTAATTTTTTTTTTTAATTTAAATATTTACAACACCGAGAATGTTCCAAGAGAAGCTTAAGTTGCTAGACATCATTAAGTGACCTGATTAAACAGGTGCAAATTTTTAATTTTTTTTTAATTTTTCCTTCCGCAACATTTTTTTTTTTTTTTTGAGAATAGGTAGCACGCTACATGCTTCATTCATTGAAGATATGAATTAGACCATAGGGATGAGGCAACCATGGTCTCGAAAAAAGCACAGAATTACATTAAAAAAAAAAAAATCAGAGAAGGTTTTTCTATGAATCAATCAGCTGCTTGAGGCTTCGCACCGCTAATACAGGGTCGATCAGTATATTGCGAAAGATAAGATTGTTCCTAACCTTCCATATGGTCCACCAGCATGCCGCCAATTCAGTAAGGGCGTCCCTCCTACTTCGTACACCTGACCTTTCTTTCCACCTATCCCAGACAACACATACATCATCGCCTAGCTCCCTAGCCTGAACGTCCTCCAGTCCAGAGACCATGATAAACTTAATAAAAACGCATTGGGTAAATAGATGGTCCACCGACTCATCATACCCTCTGCATACCTTCCGCAACATTTTTTCTGCTGCATCATGAAGCAAAAATGAGAAAGTTATTGAGGGTGTTGTCTGTAATATTTCTCGTCGTAACACAACTCAAATAGCACTCTCGTCGAACAATACTAATTAAACAGTAATGCTAATTTAGTTCTAAATTAATTAATTTCGCGTTACGTTCAAAAAAATGGACCAAAATGAACGGTGTTCAGAAGCTTTTGCATTAACGCCACAAATTCAGGATAGCACGTGACGTCACGTTCCTAGGTGGCCTCGCGAATCTCGTCTCAGCCACGAGTTCCCCGCCACGTCAACCCGCCCGCGCGGGTCCCACCTCGACAACGGGGCGGGTTTGTGGGTGCTCTTTTGCACGCCCGCTTCGCGCCTCCACAGCCTCAAATTCCAAAAGGCCCTTCTCCCGCTTCTGTGGCTGAGAAAAGCGCTTCCCAAAAAGCGCGAGAGCCCCACAACCCGCCACTATCGTCCCGCCACGTGTCACCCCCTCCCCACCTCTCTGGCCCCTTCCCAGCCTCAAGTTCGCTGGGGCCTGGGGACCGTCCCCACCATTTCCGTCCCCGGTAGTATTTATGACCCCGAATTTGATTCGCGACACTTTCCCTTCGCGGCAAGAACACGAGGCCGAAGCAAACTCGTGGCTGTGGTCGCTCGACCTTCTCCAAGCAAGAGAGAGAGAGAGAGAGAGAGAGAGAGAGAGTTGAGGTGGAGAGCGCGCGAGGCGTGCTAGGGTTTAGGTTTCGCCGAACCAGTTAGGCCCCCACCCTCCTCTCCCCCGTCTCCTCCCCTACATCCATATGAATACCCCCTGCGAAACCCTAGCCATCGACGTTCCTCGGCTCTTCGACGCGGAGTAAGAAGAGCTCGATCCCGAAGGTGAGCTTTTTTTTTTTTGCCTCGGTTCAATTCCCGCTCGTTCTTGCTATACTGTTGAACCGTGCTATTGTGCTGTGCCGCGCTCTATGTAGTGTTAAATATAAAAATGTTTAAACATCATTCTCTAAAAGCTAGTTAGAGAATGGTGTTTAAACATTTTTATATTTAACATTCCCCCCTCACGTCTGGGCTCGAGACTTCTTAGTCGGCTCATGACGTGGACTTAAATTAAATAGGAGGAAATTAATATGTTAGGAGCCTGGCGTGACTCGAACTCAGGACTTCCTGCTCTGATACCATGTGAAACAACCGCTGTACTCTAAAAGCTTAAGCTAGTTAGAGAATGGTGTTTAAACATTTTTATATTTAACATGTAGTGCATGCGAGAAGAGAAATGAGGTGTTGTTGCCGCGCGGATAAGAACGCGGCGGTTGCGCTCTCTTTCGATGATTTCGAGTTAAAAGAAGTTGAATTTGAGAGGGGACTTATTTCCTAATTTGATGAATCGCGGCGATGGAGCCGTGCTCTGCCGAGGAGGACGTAACCGCAAAGGTCGCCGTTTGCAAGATTCTTTGTAACTATTATGGTTATTAGTGTATGATTTGGTTTGTTTTGATGTTTTTATTTGGTTTTTGTTGATAGAGGAGGAAGCCGTACACGATTACGAAGCAGCGGGAGAAGTGGACAGAGGAGGAGCACAACGAGTTTCTGAAAGCCTTGAAACTTTATGGCAGGGCGTGGCAGCGCATACAAGGTAAATTTCGAAAAGAATTTCATGTATCATCTGGCAAGCTTTGTTTTTTGCTTCGCAACAAGTTCTTTTTTTGCTACAAGAATTAAAGGCATCATGTTAGAACTTGTAGATTGTATAGAGGAGGATCAGATAAACTGACGAGAGTTTAAAATATGTGATTCATTCCTTCTTTTTTTTTCGCATTATGTTATAGATAACAACCGGCATAGCTGATTCGTGGAAAAATTTACATCGACACATACGCATGTACAGTTTCTGCTGTCACATAAATCACGAGTTTTTCGTGTTTCTTAGTAAAATCCCAGAAGAACTGATATATGAACTTTTAATCATCAAAAGGAAATTGAAAGACTTCCCGACACTTGCTGCTAGGGTTTACGTTGCGAGGGATTGTCTCGTCTTGTCTAACCTTGCAGTATCCCGATGCAAATGACCAATTATAGTTTCCTTCTGTTTATATGGGTTTAGCATGTAGGTTTATCTTAATACCTAACAATTATGCACATTTGCACACTGCCGGGTTCATACTAACATGCTGTGGGTACGCGGTGTGCCGTAAGTTCAAAGTGTGACAAGGTGCATGTTTGGTGGAGCTTACCTAATCACATGTCCATGACCAGGTAGTTCGCACCAAATTTTGCCATGTTAAGAGCTTATCTCTATATAACGATCTCTGAAACTCTGTTTAAGAAAAAGACCTGCCCATATTGTGTGGTTTATAGTGGACATACTAATTAAAGAACCGGCAAAATGAAATAAGTTAACAAAGTAGTAATTTTGAGCCAAGATTTTGGCAAATCTCAGTGTGTTTCTGCCTAGTCTGTTTTAGTCAAAACTAGCGAGACTTAGCTAAGCTAAAATTTGGAATCAAGAAAAGCATATTTTTTGTTTCCCTAGCATAGTAATTCACTATGTGGAAGAGGATATAAACCTCAAAGAAGAGATTTGAAGATCTTTAACATTTGAAGCACTCCTTTAGAGCTTAATTAGTCATTTTTACAAATTTATTTCATATTGCAAAATTTTCTCAACTTCTTTTACTTGATTTTTACATTGTTGCCTCCTTTTCAATATAAGTACCATGCAGCCATAATTGATCTTCACATAATGGAATTCTTATTTTAAACATCACATTCTACAAGTTTGTTCTATGTTTACGCCTACATGAGCGACCAATATTCTCTCTATGTGGCCTTTGAGCTAAAATTAAAATTGTCAGTCTGCTAACGTGTAATATAATTTACGCAAACGGGGATAAATAGAGTGTAACAAATCCATATGGATAGAGGTAACGTAATATCTATGAAGAAACCCCAGGCCCCAGGCCTCAGGTTTAATATATTAGGTTCTTGGATGGGTTGTTTCCAGGGTGTGTGGCCTACAGGGAAGTTTAAAAAAAAAAGGACAAAAAAAGACTGATAGTCAAATTTATTAAGAATCCAAGTGAATTATAGTGTATTTGTACTCAACTATCAACTGTGTTTTCTTATTTGTAGTGTCTAGAATTTTTGTATTGATAACAAAATATGCAAGCCTCTAAATGCAACAAAGTTTGTTGTTTTTCTTTTGATATTCCTCTCTTTTTAGTTTGTTTCTTTCATATTTTTGGTCTTCGGGAAAAATGTCGAAACCAATCTGAAATTGTTAAAATTGTTGAAATTGTCAAAATGTGATATACAGTACTCTCGGCTGAAACTGCTAGAGAAACCATACCCCACTTTGGCCCATTAATCGCTTCTTTTCTCTCTTTGGTTTTACCTTTAAATTGTTTAGATATATAGCTTCTTAAAAAAATTAAAAAAAAATTAAAAAAAAAAAAAAAAACATATATCCTCTCTATATCTTGTTTGATAGAGAATGTTTTTATCGATGATCAGTTAATTGAAATATTAGATTTTCAGGCTTCATTGTTTTATATTTGTCCTGCAGTTTGCTTGCTATACTATATTGGTAACTTAGTTTTACTGTTTTGTATCTTGATGTCCGCTTTACAGAACACATTGGTACAAAGACGGCTGTCCAAATCAGGAGTCATGCACAAAAGTTTTTCTCAAAGGTCAGAAAGAAATTTCCTCTAGCTTACACTGCATTTACTTCAGAGCTTGTTTACTTGATTATACCTTGACCAAAAATATAATTTAATTTCAATTATTTACACTTGTTATTTCTGGTTTACTGTTTTTTATTGTCTCACAATTAGAATAGTGAAGAACAAGTTACATGTTTGCTATCTTTGACAATTGTGAATGAATTGATATCTATATAAATCAAGTTACACATGAGTGCCTGTAGTTTCAGAATCTTATCTAGGCAGCTTAGAAGTTTGGTTTAGATCAGCTTACTCTGCAAGGAGACTGTTGAAACCCCATTTTAAATTCTATCTCATAAATTAACTGAACTCAAACAAGTGGTCATATAGAGGACTTAGTTCAGCTCACCCAAAAATATTGGCTCGTGTCAAGTGCTATGCTACCCTCACTTAAACATGTTGTTTACAGCTTAAACGCAATCAGAGACGAAAAGCTGATCCTGCTGATTTGAGCCTGAGCAGCCTGAGATTTGGTTTTTGTTTTTAGACCTGGCAGAGCATACCTCCACTTTGGAAAGCAGAAAATAATGCTGCACTGTTCCAAATATCTGTAAATGGATGAAATATTAAATTAAAGTATTTTTCCTTGAAAAACAAAATTAGTTAAACAGATTAAGAAGCAACTTTATTTCATTTACAAATTAGAGATTAATTCTTACAGAATATTGAGATGAACAGCATACTTAAGGGGCTGCTTGGTTGGACGGATTTAGTAAAGTTGGCTCTACACATTCTTAAATGAGTTTTATCAAATTTCTCCATGCATTCTTCTCATCAAGCCATTCTTAATGAGCTCCATGAAGTTGTTGTATAACAAAACATTATGTCCTCGTTAGTAAAGATGATTTAATTGAGCTGCAGTTGGAGAAAGAAGCTCTAACAAAAGGAACTCCTGTGGGGCAAAGTCATGACATAGAAATCCCTCCTCCACGCCCCAAAAGGAAATCAATTTGCCCGTATCCTCGAAATACTGCCGCAGGTTCCCTCTCTCCACTTGAAGAAGCAAATGATGGAAAAGCATTACATCCCACTCCTCTCAGAAGTGGCAAACAGGTGCTTTGTGTCGACGTCGATACTTCTCATGAGGTAAATTCCTCCAGATTTAGACTTTTTTGTCCCTTTTTTCTGGAATAATATTAATGCTGATACATCTTAATCATAACTAGAAGCTTCCTGGGAGAGAAGCACATCAAATGAAAAAGCAGCCATCTGAAGCTGGCAGCAGCTCAGAAGTATTTCACCTTTGCCAGGTATTGAAAATATTACCTTTTGTAAACGCTTGGACTAGAAAAACATGGTTTTTTAACATTGGTTTAATTATGATTATTCCTTCAAGTTCGATCGACATCAGATTTCAGCTGCATAGTTCGATTGCGACAATTTATCATCCAAAGAATGTTTTGCGTAACAATAAAGTCCTATTAATACTGTCTAAAAAATGTGACACAACAACACCATCATTAGATTTTGCTTTGTTAGAGTTGACACTTTTGACAATGAAATTGAAATCGAGGTCAAACTTCATTGACGAGTTAACTTTGAAATTGGGGTCATACTTTGAGGATGAGTTGTTATAATTGTGACTTTAAAGAGTAGGCTCAAGATTATTAGTATTCCCAAGGCACATTCTTTGAATTAAATGGGTGGAGGTTTTCTTTTAACTAAGTGCACCAGAAAACTATAACCAGTCCCATCTCTCTCCAAACCTAATGCAACTTCCTTGGAAGGGGGTGATTGAGAGTAGATGTGCCTCATGGTATTCGGACTCAGAATGATTTGATTTGTTATTTTGTGAGACAACCAATTTATCCTAAAAGTTTAAGCTACAAGAGAATAGTGTTTAAATATAATTATATTAATACACTCCACACAGGTTGTTCCGGGTGCTTCCATCTCCTCAGCAAACAAGAGCTCATCAAACACTTGTACTTTTAAGCACTATATTCCCCTTGTGGAAGGAGGAGATGAGAAAACCACTCAAAGTGAAACGTCTCAGAACTTCCAAAAAAAGCAGGAACAGGTGAAGAGTGCTTCCTACGCAGATGCTGATAATCTTGGCCAAAACGGAGTTTACATGAACCGGAAAGAGAAATTAACTTACAAAAAGAAGCTGGACGTGAGAGAGCAGCGAACAATTCGTGGCCCACTTCTGAACAACGATCTGCAAGGAGCTCAATGCTACTCGAAGCATGTCCCGGAGCAATTCATGAGCGGCAAGAACAATGAGAGCAGCAAGCAATCTAATTTTTCTGGTAGCTATGCTCCTACGAAAGCCGACGTTCAAGTTAACACATCTCAAACAAATCCTACTACCATGCCTGAGCATAATCACAACATGAACTCTACTACAATGCCTTCTGCTGAACAACCATGTTCAGTATTTGTGCCTTTTACAAAATCGGGCAGCAACCAAGATGCTTCTAGAACCTTCCTGTCGCCCTCATCTTCGAGTCTCATGGTATCTAACTTGCTGCACAATCCAGCAATTCATGCAGTAGCCAGCCTCGCAGCTTCATATTGGACGTCGAACAACTCAAATGCCTCAAGCAGTTCAACCCTAGAAAATAATGCGGCAGTGCCCAATGCACAAGTGAACTCGTCCCCGAGCATGGTGGCAATGGCTGCCGCCACCGTGGCAGCGGCATCTGCCTGGTGGACGAGTAATGGGCTGTTGCCATTCTTCCCTCCTGTTCAGCCTGCCTTCATTTTTCCTCCAATGCAAACTATGCCAATCTCCACAATGGACATGACTCGAGCTCCAGAACATAAAGAGGAAAAAAAGGATGATAGAGGTCACAAGCTTTCACAGCACAATGCGGTTTCTAAAGCATTATCATCAGAGTCAGAGTCACATGAAAGTAGAAGAGATGAAACATTGCGGCAAGCTGCGCTGAAATCTATGGTAACTAATAAGCCTAAATCCAGACTTCACGACTCCGATAAAGCGGCGTTAAGGACTCCAATTCGCTCTTCTAATGGTTCTAACACGCCTTCAAGCGGTGACGTAGAAACTGACGCTATGAAAAGGAAACAGCAAAGGAAGGTCAAGGACAAAGACGAGCAAATACATCTTGTTAAAGATCATCACCCTGAGGAGACAAGCAACTACCAGAATTCTAGGAAAGAAATGCTTGATGATTCACGCAAGGTCTCTGGATAAGTTTTCTATATTTTCTGATTGTTCCTCATTCTTTGATTCAAAACCTGTGTTCAACACTAATCCTCCAATATCCTCTTCCTTTTCCCAGGGTCGACCTGCCTCTCTGGAGCTGTTTACCGGAGAAAACTTGCGAAAAATTCATTCACTGCCGCCACAGAGCGAAGATAAAGAAGCCACTGCCTCGATGGTGGACCTCATTGGGAAAGCATTTCGATTCAGTACTAAAGTTACGGCCGAACCTGAAGAACATTCTAAAGTGAACGAATTTGAACGCATGAAGCTGAAGTCGAGTCGAAGAGCATTTAAGCCTTACAAGAGATGTTCGGTGGAAGTAGACAGCCAAGCGACAACAAATGAAGATAGCTCTGACAAGAGATTACGTCTGGGGGGATAAACATTACGGCGACGGTTTGCATGCGAAAATGCATTATTTGTAGTTTGGGTTCTTCTCTACAAATAATAATTTGTGTTAGATTTTTAGAAATAATTTGCGTTATATTGTAGTTTAATTTAGTTGTTCTATCTTTGGTGCTTGCTTTCGACTGATCATAATTATAATCCTTTTTGGAGATATTGAAAGGGGGGGGTAGTTCGAAGTGCTGCATTTGGGCCTCCTCCTGCGGTTTCTACTGCAACAATTGGAGTTAAATAATATCAAACCAAACACGAAATTCATATTTACATATAGTTATAACTGTAGTGCAGTTGCAATTACATGAAACCAAACGGCCCCTTTGTGCATGTCGTAACGAAGTTTGCATAACCTCTTTAACTTTTATTCTTGCTCTGCTGTTTAGTTTGTCATAACAATACATCATATTGTTTTGCTTTTCCTTTTTTCTCACTTTGCCTGTGTACTCCTATGGCAAATTAAAAAAAAAAAGAAGTAAAGAAACAAAAAAAAAAAAATGTTGTCAAATAAACAGCTTGGAGTAAGTATTGCAAGTAATTCATCATCTACTCCTACGCTGTTTTACGTATTAAATTTTATTAATATATATATATATATATATATATATATATATATATATATATATATATATATATATATATATATATATATATATATATATATAGAGTATGGCTACTATTTACTATTATGAGTAGTAGAGCCCTACTACTCATAAGTTGTTTTCGATGATAGAGCTTCCGAATCGACGATCCACTCCGTTAAATATGATCTAGAGTATTTAAAACTTTTAGAAAATAAATTTCGTAATTTTTCAAATCATTTACCTTACGATCAAAAGCTCACAAAATTGACAATTTTTAACGGTATGGTATACTTGTTAGTTTAACGGTGTAAAAGAATTAAAATAGGTTGAATTTTTGATAGAAAATTCTATTCACTACCTAGATAAAGATTAATAACTCCGATCTTAAATTGAAGGATCCGATCATCTATTTTTATGACGTCGTTCGATTTCGGCCGTTTATTTTATGCCCATTTGATGGACTTTATTATGATCCGTGACAGCGACTTTTCTCTTCCTGCTTCCTCATGTATCTCTTTCTTATTTCTTCTTTCTTACGCCTTGCTGCTTATAACTTCTTTTTTTCCCACGACATAAATCGCGGCGGTCCAGGCGACGATCTCAGTAGAAACTTTGGTGCCGGGCGTTTTTCTCTCTTACCGTCGCCGTGACCAACCTGTATTTACTTATGTGTGCATGTGCTTGTTGACAGTCAGAAGAGGAAAGAAGAGAGAGAGAGAAAGAGAGAGAGAAGGAGAAAGGAAAGAAGGAAAACTTTGGAGGATATTTTTGTGAGGAGTAAAATGGTCGTTCGCGTCTCCAGCTGTTAAAAAACAAAGCGTTCGCTGCGGATGTTAAGCGACGGGGCAATGTCTGCATCTTCGGGCTTTTTGGGGGACAACTCACCTAGTTTCGCGTTTGGAGAGATATATCCATGATTGATTATGTTTTACGGGGGCACATCATTAACCACTTCTATATATATATATATATATATATATATATATATAAAAGAAAACAATGCCAAATGGGATATTGATTTTCGAGAATAGCATAACCTCCTAACCATGGTAATGGTAATGTAATATTTCCGTTGGCTGAGAATCCATAGTGATTTCACAAATTCCTCAAGAACTTTAATAACTTTGCAACTTGCATTCAAGATAATAATCTAAAATTTTAAAACAAAAAAATCACAAATTCTGAACTGAACGACCCTAAATGGATAAACTGAAAGCAATTTCAAAAGTTTAATTTTACTGTTCAACCCTTTAGTTTGATTAATTTGAATTAAGCAATGATATTTTGACTTCAAAATTTAAACTAATTATTTACTTCAATAATTTTATAATTACGAAAATTGCATGAAATATACTAAATTTGTGAAAATAAAAGAAGCATTCAAATTTTAAAATAAAAGATATTATTATTGACCAATTCAAATTAATCAAACTAAAATGTTGGATAACAAAATTAAAACTGTAGACGTTGAACTGTCAAATGAAAATAGTTCATAGCTTAAATAAATTTTATTTTATATTTTATTTTCTTTAAGAATTTGCGTGCTAAACTTAAGCCACCGTTTGGTTCGGGATTAAGTAAAAACTTGTTATTCCAGAAATAGAGTTAAGTTCAGGATTAAGGTGAGATTAGAGTAATTTTGTATTTGGTTGAGAATTGAGTTTAGTCCAGATATAGGTAAAACAGTGTTTGGTTAGAGTAGCTGGGATAAGAAGGATAGTGGGTAAAATAGTGTTTTGTTTGGCTGGAATAGTTGGGTAAGATGGGGTTAGCTAACCTCACTCTAAATAGACTATCAGTTAACCCCACCCCAAATTGACTATTTTCGGATACTCCATTTCGGATGGAGTTAGTTAACACCACCCCTAAATTAAGTGTTTGGGAATAATTTAGGGTGAAGGAGTTGATTTTACCCTTATTTATTAAAAAAAAGGAAAGAATATTGGCTAGAATTGCACTGAAAAAGCAATTTTCTTGTAGCGTAAGAAAAACCCTGCGATGGACAAGAATTGCAGAAGAAGTCCTGTCCGCAGTCCCCTCGCAAAGTCGCAGCTGCCAGCCCTCCTCCCCTGTCAAAAGAAATCCGACAGACATCCTTAAATTCGGGGGATGCGATCCAGCCCTCCTCGACGCAACACAAAACAGCGAATCCAACAGCCATTAGCCATTCATACTCCTTTGCGGGGACCACCAACCACCACCGCTATTTAGGGACGGTGCTGCCAGTAAAAGAAGTATGGGTGAAAAATAATTTTTAAAGTAAGATCGTTCTATTCGTCATTCATTGTATAGACTGCATAAGTTTTAAAATTACACGTATAAAGTAATCTCCAGACGGGACCGTTTCTTTGACTGCATGATAAGGCTAGTGATCTCTCTAGCGAACCGCGAGCTAGCTCGTATTCTGCTCAAAATGAGATTGATATGAATTGCTCATTTAATGAACGAGTCGAATACGAGCTAAATTTTTCAGCTCGAAATCTTAATGATCCGAACACGAGTTAGGGCCAGCTTGCTAATATTCGACTCAATATAGCTCGTAGCCTCGTTCATATATAATTTAGCTCGTAATCTTTGAAGTTGAAGACGAGTTGGGGTGAGGCTTCTTGGTCGCGCGCAAAGCCGTCGCTATGTCTTTCTCGACCGCTCCCTCTATTGCTGCTTCGCTCGTGGAGGGCGAGGGCGGTGGGGCGAGGCGGTGGCGGCGGCGCAAATCTGTGGAGGGTAAGGGAGGAGGAAGGGGTTGGAATGGAAAAGGAGAAGCTCTGATGGGAAAGGACAAGAGTAAGAAAAAAAAGAAAAATGGGGACTGCTTCTAACATAGCAGTCCGTTATATCTCTCCTCCATCAAATGTGACACGAATCTCATAGCAGATCTGATAAAGGAGAACTAATGAGTGCGGCTACTATACTCTTACTATACTCATAAGAGTATAGTAAGCAAAACACTATATATATATATATATATATATATATATATATATATATATATATATATATATATATATATATATATATCAAATGTGACACGAATCTCATAGCAGATCTGATAAAGGAGAACTAATGAGTGCAGCTACTATACTCTTACTATACTAAGCTACACACTATATATATATATATATATATATATATATATATATATATATATATATATATATATAATAGGTTTTATATGTTATTAGAAGTATAGAAGCTTCCGTACTCCCAAGTCATTTTTGATGATAGAGCTTCGAATCGAGGATCGACTGATTAGATTTGATCTAAAGCATATTTGAAGTACTTAGAAAATAAATTTTATGATTCTACGATATTATTTATCTTGTGATCAAAAGGACTTAGAATCAACGATTGGAAATAAAATTTCACAAGTTATGATATTGTATTAAAATTTTTTTTCAGAGATATTAATCATGCTATAAATAGTATAAAAAAATTTTATCAAAATTTTTTATAATTTGAATACTTTCGTTGAACTTGCAAACTGCACACATCAACTATTAAAAATTGTTGATTTTAAATCTTTCGATCCCTATGTAAATAATGTCGAAAAACTCGTAAAATTTTTCTTCTAGATAGTTCAAATATACTAGATCAAATCTAATAGAATCGATCGTCGATTCAAACTCCATGATAAAAAACGACTTAGAACCATACCTCCATACTCCTAATAGCACACAAGATCTACTCTCTCTCTCTCTCTCTCTCTCTCTCTCTCTATATATATATATATATATATATATATATATATATATATCTAACGATGTAAAATCATCAAGCATTTGGTCTTGTGAATCCGTTAGATCTGGACTTGGATCATTTTCATCCGTTAGATCAGTTCAACCAACCACTTATCACATCATCCTAACCGCACATCTATTAATATATATATATATATATATATATATATATATATATATATATATATATATATATATATATATATATATATATATATATATATATATAGCTACTATACTCTTATTAGTATAGACCCTTTTGTACTCATAAGATTTTGGCTGTTGGATGAAGGGATGTATGGTTAGGATGATAGTGGTCCCTGGTAATTAGGTCTTCATGCTACCAAGTTGTTTTCGATGATACGATTTTTAAATCAACGATCGACTCCGTTAAACTTGATCTGTACTATTAAAAATATTTGAAAACTAAATTTCATAATTTTTTGATATTATTTTCAATCATTCATTTTGATGCTAATCGTTTACTAGGCAAATAAAGTCAAACAATTATAAAATTTGATTTCTATAGTTCTAATAATTTAGATAATGTTTAATAAAGTCGATCGTTGAATCGAATATCATGTCATCAAAAACAACTTACAAATACGAAACCTCCAGACTTTCGAATATACAAGATTCTAACTCTCAATGTATATATTACGTATTCTACTGCTTAAATTTTAATCTACCTAAAATATAAATATACCGATATTTTGTGAATTTTAATTATTGGGTTAAAATTTTAATTTTCTAATCTTCATTCATCCAGCAGCAGGGCAAGCAATCTAACTTACTGTTCGCGAGCTATTTAACCTGTTAATAAACAAGCGAATACGAAACTATATTTTTTTAGTTCGATATTTTCTAGCTCGAGCGGTTCAAATTTCGCTGAAAGAAAAGAATTTCCTTCTTCTTTTTTTTTGACAGAGAGATAGGTAGCACGCTATCTGCTTCGTTTATTTCATTTAGAAATAAACTTAGTTAGAAATGTGAATCAACTAGGATTCGAACTTAGATCTCGGATACCAATCATTAAATTTTTTACCACTTGTTATAGAGACGGTCGGTTGATAGGAGAAGAGTTAGAACGATTTGGTGGAGAAATATGTTTGCTGTTTGGAAAGCAGAGCAATTGCCTGACAAGAAAAATGCCTTAAAACTTGTATCGCCAGCCCAGCAGGCGCAGCACGCAGTCCGCAGTCGGGCATCTGAAACGACCTCCAACATTCAATGCCCCCCCCCAATCACCGTACGTAAGGGCCAAAAAAATAATTAAATACATAATCGTACCATATGTACTACTTTGCTTTCTAATCTTTTGTTTTTTATTTTAAAATAATTACCTATATTTATACTTCTCAAAAATGTTAAAATATTTTATATTTTTTAATTTTTTAAATACATCTTCCGGAGTGGGCTGGTATGCTTACGGAGGCACGAAGACTTCCGTGCTTTCACTTTGTTTTCGATATTCGGACTTTCGAATTGACTATCGGCTTCGTTAGAGTTGATCTAGAGTATTTGAAGTACCTAGAAAATAAATTTTGTGATTTTTCGATATCATTTGCCTAGTGATCGAAGGGGCTCAAAATCAATAATTTTAACTCGTGGTGAGGTTACAAGTTTAATGGTGTAGAAATATCCAAATCAGAAATTTTGATAGAAAATTCTTTATACCATATAAGACAAGATCAATAACTTTGGTCTAAAATTTTAATCTCATATCATATTATTTCGTCATATTTTTATTTTCAGACGTTGCTTTTGAACCACTTCGATCACTAGGCAAATGATATCTAATAATCGCTAAATTTATTTTCTAGATACTTCAAATAATCTAGATCAAGTCTAACGGAGCCGATCGTCGATTCGAAAGTCCGAACATCCAAAAAAATACGGAAGCATCCTAATCGCACTCCATCTTCTGTATATATATATATATAGAGAGAGAGAGTCCGGCTACTATCCTTTTAATATGATAGGAGCACTTGTCCTATCAGTTTATCAGCCCATGGATCAATTCTTTTCATCATTTCTAACCATTGGATTAAATACTATAACCTGTGACCACTCAACTCTAGAGGGACCATTCAACTCTAACCGACTAATATCATCCTAATCCTACAATTTTTCATCCAAGGGTTAAAAATTTGATAGGACAAGTGCTCCTATCCTATTAATAGAATAGAGGCTCTCGCATATATATATATATATATATATATATATATATATATATATATATATATATATATATATATATATATATATATATATATATTTTTTTTTTTTTGATAACATTGCTGTTAATGCTATTTAGGTTTTGTTTGGAATTACAAAGAGATTGTATTATATACGATTAGAAAGTACGATAAAAAAATATAATGTTTGCTTTTATACGAGTTTCGCATATCGTGATCACTCGGTTATGATATATTTTTTGCGGTCCTACCGGAAAACGAGAATATATTTATATGCTTTTATCTGCGTCCGATAAGTCTCAATACCAAACTAAGCATTAGTCATCTCGATTCAAATTCAAAATAAATTTCTATCCGAATTAAAAATGAGTCAAAATAAATTTTTTATCTCTAATTTAAAGACAAATAAGAAAAATTTGTGATAGTAAAAAAATATATTTGAAAAAATAAGAATCAAAATATTTTACCACTACTAAAAGGACAAATAAGAAAAATAGTAACAGAAAAGAATATATGTTGAAAGAAATTTTTTGTTTTTTATAGAAATAACGATTAATTCTAACAGTTTATTGACAAAATCAAACCATAAGAATAAATTTGAAAGAAAGCGTACTTTTTATATTAGTCTTTTAAAAATCTGAAACTTTTCGGTGGATATAAATAATTGCTTCTTTTTTAATTCAAATTTTATAATCTTTGAAATTAATTGTACAAATGGGTCATATTATTTTTTAAATGTTTTTAAAGTTTGGTCCCAAATCTCTTCTTTAATATTCGTGTCCCCATTGTGCCAAGCTCAATCTCATTAATATTTTTTTAATGCATTGTTTCTCTTTTAAAACATTCGCTATTCGTTGAATCCAAATTACTATCGAACTTTTTCATAAAACTAAAAAGTTAAAAATCAAAATTACAAAAGAAAGGAATCCAACCGGCCAAAACTAGAAAAAAAAAAAAAAGGTACGGACTAAAATAAAAACGGGTTAAGGTTAGGTATCAAGAAATTGTTGGATGTACCAGGTGCACCACGTCATTGGTGAACCATCCAAAATTAATTCTTTTATTACCTAGTCCGTGTGGTCGTGGAATTTAATATATATATATATATATATATATATATATATATATATATATATATATATATATATATATATATATATATATATATATATTTTTAAATAAACGACATAACGTTTACTCAAAATAATATTACTTCATATGAAAATAGTACTAAATTGTTTGATACCACGAGTTTTTAGGAAAGGTAAAAAAAATAAAAAAATCACCACTTTTTTATTTTTTATTTTTTTAACTTTAAAAAATTTATATTTTTTAAAATTTAAAAATTATTTTCAGTGGCCATTAGGTTAATAGAGAGAACAAAATAATCAAATTATTTTTATTTTTTTATACAAAAAATAATTTTTAATATATTTTATTCATTTTGAAGGATATTCTCGATATAAATTATAAAAATGGACAAAATAGTGATGAAACCCTTACGGTGGAGATTTAAATGCAATAATTTGAAATATTGAGAGGGTAATATATAAATTTTTGAAAGTTAAAAAAATAAAGTAGAAAAACAGGTACTTATAAAAGGGTTTTATATAATTTAGTATTTTGAAAAATATATAGTTCTCATTTTTTTGGTTATTTGTATGTTAAGATTATAGGATTTAGATCATTTTGTTATAATTTAGTTTTGTTTGGGTGCATAATTATCTTATTCGATATAATTTTATAATTTATTTGAGCCGTTTGTATAATTGGCAAATGTGCAGAATTGGATACTGTATTCAACACTTAAATTATTTTTTTGTATAACATAAATCACCATATTTGTAAACAATGCTATGCTTTGAAATCACGAATATCAAAAAAATTTATAAAGAATAAGAATTAATTAAATTTTTTTTTATAATCATAATTGAATAAGTTATTTTTGGATAGCTCATTTCAACTTTCAAATAAGACGTCGCTGAGTGACAAATATCTCATTGTCTTTTTGGTTTTTATTTTTTTTTGAATCACCTACACACACACACATACACACACACACACACGTTGGGATGCAAACGGATCCGGGTTGGTGGAGCCCCGCCCCGATCCGCCCCGAATGGGCAGAACGGGAGGAAATAAACGGATTCTGCAGAAACGAGTAGCTTTTTATGATCCGAGGCGGATTCGGGCAGAAACGGGGAAATTTTTTATCCGCCCCGCCCCGAATCCGCCCCGAATCCGCCCGAAATTATTTTTATTTTAAATATATATTTTTAAAAAATAATATGTTTACAAAAAAGTTTAAAATACAAGTAAGTTAGTACTCTTATTTCTAATGTATTTGAAATTTTTTAATTTTATTTTGAATTGTGATTTATATTTTTTATTTTTATAATTAATATTGTTAATATATATATATAATATTATTAAAAATTATTATTTTATATTTTACAAAATATTAATAATTAATAATATTATAATTTTATAAAAAATATTAATTGGCGGGGCGGATTCGGGCGCCATGGAGGCGGTTGCGGGGCGGGTTATGGGATGTATTTTTTAACCCGTCACGGATTCGGGCGGGATGCGGGGCGGGTTTTTGCTAATCGGGCGGGAGGCGGGCGGGGCTCCCGCCCGCATCCGCCCGTTTGCATCCCTACACACACACACATATATATATATATATATATATATATATATATATATATATATATATATATATATATATATATATATATATATATATATATATATATATATATATATATATATAATTGAGCTCCTATGCTTTTAAAAGTCATTTCATAAGTTTTTAAATTTCTGGATTGAGAGATGTGTGGTTAGGATGATGTGGGCCCCTTGGGTTAAGTGGGTGGTTGGTTGAATAGTATAATCTAACGGATGAAAATGATCAAAGTCGTAGATCTAATAAAGAAAAATTCATAAGACTAAACTTGGTGCTTTACAAGATCATAATGGACTCTATATATATATATATATATATATATATATATATATATATATATATATATATATATATATATATATTTACTTTATTTGTGAAGCCAAAAAATTTCCTTGAGGACCATTAGGTTACCTTATTCTAAGGCATATATAGCCTTTGCCTTTTCTTAGAATCTCATAGCTTTTCTCTCCATGATGTCAAATTGCAAGGATTAATTCTCATCTCTTTGCATCCTCTTTTAATCCATTTGGACTCGCATAATTTCCTTCTTTAATCCGCTTTGTTTTTCTGATTTTCTTATCCTTCAAAATTCAAATATGATATCTCTGCTATTTACATGATCACTTTCTTTTCTTTTGATTCATCTTATAATCAATACTACTGTTTAGCACAGTTTAGATCGATATTTCGAATTATATGTCACCTAGTGAAAAAATAAAATTAGACGAATTTTTAGAGAAAAACCTACCAATTTATTCATAAATAAAACAAATTATTAATAATAATCTAATGGTCCATTCCAAAGAATTTAGTTAGAACAAGGTGCCCCTTAGATTTATGGAATCCCATTTAGCCACTATATATGGAATCACAGCCAAAAGTTTTGTTTAGATAAATGTGCCTTAAAATATGCATATCTCTAAGAGAGCATATTTCACCCTTTTGATTGCCTTTTTTGTATAAATATAAACTTCCCAAATAATATTACCTTTATTATGTATAATAAACTAAAACTTTTTCTCATTGCCTCTTTTGATTATACTAAGCAAAATTAATTGCCTATGTCAATGTGAAAGATGCCTTCATTGCCTTGCTCTTCTATAATTGCCTTGCTCTTCTGCGTTCGATATCTGAATTCTACAATAAACTCAGATAAAAATATAATATAATTATAATTCGAACTTGAAATTTCGGGTACCAACTATCAGTTTCTTAGACAAGTATGCTAGATACAGTCGGTAGTACATATAGTTTTGTTTGTTAACAAAAATGTACAATCAACATGTTATGGTGTTACCGATCGTTCCTAAAGCAAGTGGCAAAGGGCTTGGTGGTTGGTATCCGTGACCTAAGTTCGAATCCTAATTGATTCACATTTCTAGCTAAAGTTTATTTCTAAATGAAATAAACGAAGCGGGTAGTATGCTAACCTATCTCTCAAAAAAAAAAAATGTTATGGTGTTAAAACTTATATTGAAATTTCAAAATGTAGTTAACTATCTATAGTAAAAATTCTAAGCATTTAAACCTAATTTTTGATACTCCCTTTTGAGCATATGTAAATTTTGTCGCCCAACCACTTGAATAATTAAACATTTATGTATCATATAATTTTGCATAATTAATAAAATTCTTATTTGTTGATTGTTCTCTAAACGTTTGATACATACTGTTCTATATTTTGTTTAAGTTTAAAATCTACATGAGAAGCACCATGCTTATTGAGGGATATTGGAGAGTTAATGCTTTATATATATATGATATATGATAAATCACTCAATTTGGGTATGGATTGTTACAAAATATTTATTAAATAAAGCATATCAAATTACCAAAAATATATAATACTTAAATATTATTTAACTAATACATTGTATAAAAAATTAAATATGTTTAACCTATATTTAATTAAATTTAGAATGTATTAAATACACGAAAGTTATTTCCAAACATTCTAAAAAATAGGTGGGATAGCTAATTCCATCTTAAATGGGTTATCCCGGCTTAGTTAATCTCACAAAATCTCACCAAATTTCAACCAAATATTATTTTCCATTGATAATAACTCGCATTCTTCTTATCCCACCTACTCCAATCAAACACTATTTATTACTATTCTGGACTAACTCCAACCCCTAACCAAATACAAAAATATTCTAATCCTATCTTAATTCTGAACTTAATACTATTTCTGGAATAACTAATTTTTTCTTAACCCCAGACCAAACGGTAAAAGAATTGAACATCTGAATATATGCAAGGTAGGTACATATATTTTTTCGTGATCTCGATTAAAAAATTTCTGTTTTTGTTGACTTGATAAAAGTATGTTATTAATAAATATATATAAAAGCAATTAGTGCCGCACTGATAATCTGAAAATGAAATAACACTTAGATTCTCCAATTGTTATTAATAAAATTAAGGGGCAATTGCTTATGTACTCCTAAAAAGTTTTCAAATTTTCGATTTATCCTTCTTACAAGGTTAATATTAAAAATACTCTTTGTACGTACCAAATTATTTCTAATATACCTCTATAAAGTTAAAATCTGTTAATTAACTCTGTTATCTCTATAAAATTACTATTTTGCCCTATCAAATATTACGCTCCACCTTTATTGTCTTTCTTATTTACCCTTAATGTCAGGGGTAAAAAAAATATTTTTTCCTTAAGTTAAGGACAAAATTGGTATTTTAATTTTTTTTAATTGTAGTAATTATTTAACTCACGTTTAACCCGAGTTAACTTAACAGGAGATAACTGCGGAGTATTTTGGAATAACGGTGGAACATATAAAGGATATTTTAGAAAAAAAAAAAGTAAGAATAAATTGGATATTTTCAAACGTACCAGATGTATATAGGCATTAGGCAATTAATTATCCCTAAAAAAAATTAATATTTAGAATGCTACAGTTAATTAGTTATTAACAAGATATTTTATTTGCAACTAATTAAATAAAGAATTGCCTAATGGTGCACACGGAAAAGGGTGTGTACCATCTCGGAACACGAAAGCGTACGGTACTTTCTCAACGGAAGTGTTTAAAAAAAAAAAAAAAAGGACAGGAGGCATCAAACGACAGAGAACAGCCCACGTGGCGAGATCAGGACCACCCAGGGACGAAGCTAGGATTAAATTTTGAGGAGGGCAAAAATATATTTAAATAGAAACTTTAGTAATAAACAATAAACAAAAATTTTCTTAATTAAAAATTTTTTATTAAAAAATTATTAATTAAATAAAAAATGTAAAAGTATGAACTTTATGTTTTTTATTTTTAGATGTTTAACTTCTAATTATTTTATTTATATTATTATATTAAAATAATTTAGAAATTTTACTAAATCTAACCGTAATTTCTTAGTTTTTTAGTAAATAAGATTAACATAGCTATTAAATTTAGTGCAATTCTTGATTTAATCAAATAAAAGAGTTCACATAAGATAAATAAAAATTTTAAAAATTATTAAATAAAATTTTTAGAGTAGAAAAATGTATTACAAAATACTCGGCAAGAAGCTTTTAATATATTTTCACCCATAAAAAGAGTAATACCAATTAGAAAAGAGAGAAAGAATTATGTTGGTACCATATTATTAAGTAAATATTAAAAAAAAAGGGGGGCCAAAGCTATCCACAATCTACCAAATTTTTTTTTTGAAGGACCATTAAGCAAATATCGAAAAGTTAGGACAGGAGGCCATGGCCACCTTGAGAACAGCCTCTACATAGCTTCGTCCCTGGGACCACCGGATGAACAGGGGATAGTTTCCCTGTACTAACCTAGCACAAGCCCCACTTCTCTCAACCTACGGTCTCCCGCGCGTGGACCGAGAAATTATGGCTGCACCCGGTGTATTAGTGCGCTTAATGGATCTTCAATAATTTATAATTTTTAATAATTAATGATTTGGCAAAATTTTGTACATACCTAATTTCGACAATAATCCTCTAAATAGAGGGTAAATTTTTTAATATTAATGTAGAAATGATGTGTAGTCTTGTGGTAGACTCAAATTTCACACATAATATTCTTTTAGTTGACTAAATATTTATATAATACTAGCGTAGAAATAATACAATGGTGCTATGATTAATAATGAATCAATAATTAAATAAAATGTTATATCACCTTTACAATGTATTTATTAGTCAACAAAATTGAGGCATAAGTGACGGTTTATTAACACTGGGGATAAGCATGATAATTTTCTATATTTGAAAGGGTATTTTTGATATTTTAACTTTTGTAGGTATATCCATGAAATTTATAAGTTTTAGATGGGTATTAATAAAATTATCTTAAAAATGTATATGATGTATAACCCGGAATTTTTACTAATCATGTTGACGTGACTAATTAATGAAAAAATTTCCATACTAGGATAGTAAAAAGTTTAGAATATATATGTACCGGTTATATTGCTAATGTAATATTTCTAATCAATCAGACTCTCTACCTTAAGTTCACCCATCCCATCATGATTATTAGAAAAATACTTTCAATATACTTCTCTCAATGAGAGATGCGATTTATAAATTATTAATGATGTGGTGTAAGTGTGACATAACAGACTTCGTCCTAGAGTAGATAAGGGGTGTACACATACACCTCTTTTGTGGTGTACAAATATTTTTATTTGGATTAAAAAAGAGTAAAGCACTAATATATATATATATATATATATATATATAGAGTTGAGCTAGAATACTTTCAAAAGACCAAATGATTGGTGCTTTTGAGTTTGCCTTTGGATGGAGAGATGTGAGGTTGAGATGATGGTGGTAGGTGGGGGTAGGTGGTGGTAGGTGGAATAGTGTTTGATCCAAGGGGTATTAATAATCAAGGAGTAAATCTAATGGCTAAAAACTTAGAAGACCAATCACTTGCTTCTAAAAGTATTCTACTCTATATCTATATATATATATAGACCTAGGTGGTATACTATCAATAGCACCAAGTGTTGGTGCTATTGATTTTTTAGGCCTTGGATTAAGAAATGAATGGTTAGGATGATGTGGGCCCTTAGGGTTGAGTAAGTGGTTGGTTGAATAGTGTAATCTTCCGGGTGAAAATAATCTAAGTGTTAAATCTAACGGAAAACTTGATAGCACCAAATCCTTGGTGCTATCGATAGTACTCCTCAAATTCTCTCTCTCTCTCTCTCTCTCTCTCTCTCTCTCTCTCTATATATATATATATATATATATATATATATATATATATATATATATATATATATATATAAGAGTACGGCTATGGTGCTTGTAAAAGCACCAAATACTTGGTACTTGTAAATTTTTTACTATCAAATCTATACTTTTGACAATTTTCATCTCGTTAGATTATACTATTCATCTGTTAGATCTATATATATTTATAGAACTATTATGATTTCAGAATTATAAATTAGTGTTTCCTACTTTTTGATTCTTAGACTAAACAAATTATAGACTGGAATGATAGTTGTCCATCATATAGTTTAGTAATTTCTAACTCATTATATATATATATATATATATATATATATATATATATATATATATATATATATATATATAGAGAGAGAGAGAGAGAGAGAGAGAGAGAGAGAGAGAGAGAGAGAGAGCTAGGATCGTATGTTTTCAAAAGTACGGGGGCCTCCGTGCTTGTAAGTTGTTTTCGATGATGGGACATCCGATTCGGCGATCGGTTCCGTTAAACTTGATCTACGCTATTGAAACTATCTAGAAACCAAATTTTATAATTTTTTGACTTCATTTGTCTAGTGAACGAGTAGCCTCAAAATGAACGGCCGTGTTAGTAGCCGAATTTCCGTCCTCTTCGACCCGGTCAAAGATCTTCCTCGGGAAGCGCGTTAGGATGCGGAACGGCTGCGGATAGTGGCCCTCGAAGATTGCGCCCTTCGACTGGATCAAGCGATTCGACTGATGAGGGATCGAATCAGTCGGGTCCGAAAACCTTCACTCTACAACTGGTTCGGCTGGAAGAGCCGAATGTACGAACTATGTAGGGATTAATGTCGACAGAAGAGCCGAATGGAGGAAGTACACAGTAACTGATCGGCTGAATGAACCGAATAGATGAAAAACACAGTGATTGATCTGCCGAAAGAGCCGAATGTTTTTATATAATCTAACGGGTAAAATAATCTAAGTATTACAAATCTAACGGTGGAAAGCATTAGCACCAAATCCTTGGTGCTATCGATAAATATATGGCGGGACTACTCTCACATCTCTCTCTCTCTCTCTCTCTCTCTCTCTATATATATATATATATATATATATATTTAGACTACTCCTAGAAAAGCGATAAAATGCAGCGGAAATAAGGGTGGTCTTTTGTTCGCAGGGAAAAAGATCTCTATTGCAGGCTTCAAAGTTACTATTTATAGCCCACATTATTGGTTGGTTGAAAGTAGTTCGGGGGAGTGGTTGTAACCATGTGGAAGTTACACTAACTCCTCATGGAAGTTACGCTAACTTCTCATGGAAGTTACGCCAACTCCTCATGAAAGTTACGCCCCGATCTTCAACCGTTCCCGCCTTCTTATCCTTCAGGCGCCTTATTGTCGACTCCTGGTGCACCACGTGTCCTTATTGGGTTATACGTATGTTAGATCGGCTTAATTTTGGTATCAACAAGTCGGAAATGAAAATCTCATAAAAAATAGTGATAAATGACTCAAATTTTAAATTGGAAGTATTGATCTTGCTATTGATGTTTAGTAGAAGGAAAACTCTACCTGTACAACTGATCCAGGGTTGTACATCCTACAACCCTGGATCTAACGGCGGAGAGTTATTGCCTTTTTAGACAATAAACAAATAATGTTAACCTCACTCTCCATTTGTTTCCCTCACTCTTTCCCTCTTCTTTGACTATAGGTTTAGCAAAAAAATTAAATGGGGTGGTAATATCAGCTGCTGATATGAGCCCTTGGATCATAAAGTTGTAAGATGTACAACTTTAGTGAAGTTGTACAGGTAGCACTACTCTTAGTAGAATTTTCTATTAAACTTTCATATAATTTGGATACTTCTACACCGTTGAACTTAAAAACGTGCCACATCGGCCGTTAAAATAGTCATTTTGTAGACCCTCTGATCGCTTGGCAAATGATGTCAAAAAATTATGAAATTTGATTTCTAGATAGTTCCAATAGGTTAGATTATTCCTAACGGAGCCGATCGTCGAATCGGATACCCTATCATCGAAAACAATTTACAAGCACGGAAGCCTCCATACTTTTACGGGAGACTTACTCTATATATATATATAGTACGTTTTCTGTACTTCTGAAAGTACGGAAATCTCCGTACTTGTAAGTTGTTTTCGATAATAGGACATCCGATTCGACGATCGACTCCGTTAAGCATAATCTATTCTATTGGAACTATCTAGAAACAAAATTTTATAATTTTTTGACATCATTTTATCAAGCGATCAAAATGTCTCAAAAATGACTATTTTAACGGTGGATATAGCATGTTTTTAAGTTCAACGGTGCAGAAGTATCCAAATTGCATAGAAATTTAATAGAAAATTTTACTTAACATTAATAGCAAGATCAATACTTTTGATTTGAAATTTGAGTTTTTTTTCACTATTTTTTATGAGATTTTTATTTTCGGCCGTTCATTTTGAGGCTACTCGTTCACTAGACAAATGAAGCCAAAAAATTATGAAATTTGATTTCTAGATAGTTCTAATAGCGTAGATCAAGTTTAACGAAACCGATCGCCGAATCGGATGTCCTATCATCGAAAATAAATTACAAGCATGAAGGCCTCCGTACTTTCGAAAGCACGGGAGCCTAGCTCTATATATATATACTAGGTTTTGGAATTACAGTGCATGAAATGTTATAACACCGAGTGCATGAAATAATTCATTCTCGAGTCATACCAGTCTCGTGCTGTCGTGCAGTAGGAGCGGCAGCTGCAGCCTGCAGCCACCCCTACTCTGAGACATTATTGCGTGCACTCAGTGTATTCATATGCCGCATGCACCGCCCATAATAATATCCTACTGCTAAACTCATTGCATTTTAGTTTCAAGCTTTTAATTTTTGGTAATATTTCGGTTTAAATTTTTAGATTATTATAAGCAAAATTTAACATCTAATTTACTTTACTATATGACTATATCATATCATAATGTATTATTATTGATTTACATTTTATTTGAAAAACCTCAAAGAAAATTGATGTCTAAAATTTTATGATTTTATATATATATATATATATATATATATATATATATATATATGTATAGGCGACAGGAGCGGTGCATGGGGATGTACTCGTACACCTGTTGCGGGCGATAATTTTTCGCCAACCCACTCCGCACGTGCGAGGAAAACCGCCTCTTAAATCTTTAAAAAAAATAAAATAATATAGGTTAAAATGTATGAAGAACCCCTACACTACCGTTCATCTGAAATGGACCCTTCAAATAATTAATTTTAATTGAGTAGAGATGTTAAAGCAACACTAATAAGTATACAAATTTTGAAAATGAAGGATCAAAATCAAAAATGGAATATAGTTGAGGAGTTGTTTGTACATTTTACGCCAAGCTAAGCTAATAAACACCCACCCACTCCCCCACTTTTCCCCTCCCAAACCCCTCTCCTTTTTTTTGGCTCTTCGTCCCACTCCGCAGATAAACCGAATCTTTCCCCACTCTCTCTCTCTCTCTCTCTGTCTCTCTCCTTTACTCTTTTTTCTTTTTCTCTTATTAAACCCCTCAAGCGGTTGTTGTTGTTGTGTGTGCGCGCGCGAGAGAGAGAGAGATAGAGAGAGAGTAGCGTTGATACACCGTGTGGAATCAGAACAATATCTTACTTCGCTTTTTTCTTTTTTTCTTTCTTCTTTTTGTTCCTCTCAATTCTTGCGTGATTTGTACGGTATATCACCGCCGCTCCCTTGCTATCTCTCTCCCAAGCTTCTTCTGAGGACGATAAGAGGAAGCCCAAAAAAAAGAAAAGAAGAAGAAGAAGAAGAAATCTCTTATTTTGTTGTTGTTGCTGTTGTTGTTGTTGTTGTTGCTGCTGCTGCTGCTGTTGTTGTGTTTGTTTGTTACTGTTGTTGTTGTTGTTGTTGTTGTTGTTGTTGTTGTCCGGAGATGGAGAGGAGCGACCCGGCATCGTACTGGTTCGACGCCGTCGAGGAGGACGACGACGCTGTGCTCTGCGACATCGATTTCTCCGCCGCCGCCGCTGCCGCCGCCGCCGACGACGACGACAACTTCGACCCCTCGGCGCTCCCCGCCCTCGATCGCGCCGCGGACGACGACGACGGCGGCTTTCTCTCCGAGATCGACCGCATCCTCGAAAGCATCAACTCAGAACAGGCGCACCCTGCCCCGGCGGCGCCATCGCCGCCTGAAATTGTTGTGTCCTCTGAATTCGCAATCGCCGAGACGGCAGCGGCGGCGGTCCTTGGGAAAGAGTTCGTCGTCAAGAACGGCGGAGTGGCGGCGAGGAGGGACTGCGATTGGAGGTGCGGGAAGCGGGCGAGGGCGGGGGATTGGGCGGAGGAGAGGGGCGGCGGCGGCGGCTTTCGGCGCGAGTGGCGGCGGGGACGGGGGCGCGAGTGGGAGGACGGGGATCGGAGAAGGCGGGGGGACGGTGAGTGGGGCCGGAAGAGAGAGCGCGACGGCCTCGCCGGAGACAGGAGGGAGTGCCGGCGAGGGTATTGGGAGCGCGACAGGTCCGGGAAGGTCGTCTACCGTGTCGGCTTTTGGGAGCCCGACTGCGAAAGAGAGGCCAAGAGAGTGCGAAGGGGCAGCCCGGAGCAAACCAGGGCGAGCCCCGAGTCGCGGCGGATGGAAGACGCTGCCGCCGCTGCCGCAGCAGCAAAGAAGGAGAAGCCGGCGGAGGAGCAGGCGCGGCAGTACCAGCTCGACGTCCTCGAGCAGGCGAAGAAGAAGAACACTATCGCTTTTCTCGAGACGGGGGCCGGGAAGACCCTCATTGCCGTGCTTCTGATCAAGAGCGTCTGCGCAGATTTGCTCAAAGAGAACAAGAAGATGCTCTCCATCTTCCTCGTCCCAAAAGTTCCTCTTGTGTATCAGGTAGTATATGTAGCACAAGAGGACGGGAGGAGCTTTTATATAGCTATTAAGCTTTGATATTGTGTGCTTGTTTCTAAGAGATTTGAGTTTTGATGATTGCAGCAAGCGGAGGTCATTCGCGAGAGGACCGGGTGCAATGTCGGGCATTACTGCGGGGAGATGGGACAAGATTTCTGGGATGCTCGGAGGTGGCAACGTGAATTTGAATCCAAAGAGGCAAGAGTCTCATTTTTTTTTTTTCTCGAATTTCCTCGTGAAAAGTTAATCTTTTTACTCGTCTCTATATCTTAATTTTCGATATCTTGGTTCAGTTTAGTGTGCAACTTCGATGCAGATATGTTTTCAAAAGAACTTCCGTACTCAGATTTAAACAATTCGCCTTATTAGCTTCGGAGGAATTTTTAGGAGATTCTTCAAGAACATATTGAAATGAGTTGTTCTTTGCAGGTACTAGTTATGACAGCTCAAATTTTATTAAACATTCTCAGGCACAGTATAATTAAAATGGAAGCTATCCATCTTCTAATTTTGGATGAGTGCCATCATGCTGTGAAAAAACATCCATATTCCTTAGTGATGTCTGAATTTTATCATACAACACCAAAGGATAGAAGACCTGCTGTTTTCGGTATGACGGCTTCTCCTGTCAACTTGAAGGGTATGATCTTTTTGGAGTGTTGTGTTGTTCCGTTGTTCTTTTCTTGGCTAGCACATGCAATAGCATTCGCCATCTTGTGTTCCAAAACTTCTGCTAGTAGTGAATTGGATAATTTTTTTTTTTTCTTTCTGCTCAGGAGTTTCTAGTCAAGAGGACTGTGCTATCAAGATTCGGAATCTTGAAAGCAAATTGGATTCCATTGTGTGTACGGTTAAAGATCGAAAAGAGCTGGAGAAACATGTTCCTATGCCTTTGGAAATTGTCGTCCAGTATGATAAAGCGGCTACTCTCTGGTCGCTGCATGAGAAAATTAAACAAATGGAAGTGGCTGTTGAAGAAGCCGCGCGCTCTAGCTCGCGAAGAAGCAAGTGGCAATTCATGGGAGCTCGAGACGCGGGGTCAAAGGAGGAACTGCGCCTCGTCTATGGTGTTTCCGAAAGAACTGAAAGTGACGGTGCTGCTAATTTAATTCAGAAATTGCGAGCTATAAATTATGCCCTAGGCGAACTAGGACAATGGTGTGCTTATAAGGTATATTTCATTATATCAAATTGCCTGTTGCTAATGTTTTGCAAACACATCATATTTAAATAGCTCTTGCAAAACTGGTTTCAGGTTGCACAATCATTTTTGACAGCTTTGCAAAATGATGAAAGGGCTAATTACCAGGTTGATGTCAAGTTTCAAGAGCAATATCTAATGAAAGTTGTAGGATTATTGCAATGCCAGCTGTCTGAGGGAGCTGTCACGAAAAATGATTCAGACAATGCAAATATGTGCAATGGTGACTGCCAGCGCACCGAAGAACTAGAGGAGGGGGAGTTGCCAGACAGTCATGGTCAGTGCTGCCAAGTGCTTCTCTCCTGAAAGTTTAGATATCTCTGTTTCTTTGTTTGCCTTGCATTTATTGTTATTAAGTTGATGTTTTCAATTAAAGCCACTCAAACATGCGGTTCATGAGGGCTGGCCTTGCGCAATTTGACCCTCGCAGATCCTACATTGGTGGTAGGATGTAGAAATTGTTGGACATTGTTGTGTCTATGAACTAATAGGCTTTAAAATCATTACACGAAGTAGTGGTGCATTTAGCTTTCAAGCATTCCTCTGTTTTATTAACTCCTGTAGATGTACCTTAACTTAATTTTGGCTAGCTACTAGCTTTTCTCAATCTTCTAAATTTTCAACTTTAGTTTTATAGATCTTTTTTGTGGTTTTTCTTCCAATTGTTTAGTTTATCTGATTTTGTCTGCATTGGAACTTTTGTAGCTGTCTCTGGTGGTGAACATGTAGACATTATCATTGGAGCTGCTGTGGCAGATGGAAAAGTTACTCCTAAGGTGCAGGCGTTGATTAAAATACTTCTTAAGTACCAACACACAGAGGATTTTCGTGCTATTATCTTTGTGGAGCGAGTGGTTGCTGCATTAGTTCTTCCCAAGGTTAGATATGCCCTACTGCTTTATTTATTTATCTGCGGAAGATCTTATAGTGAGCCTAGATCACTTTATGTAACTCTTTTTCTTTCCATATTCAGGTCTTCTCAGAGCTTCCGTCCTTGAGCTTCATTAAATGCGCAAGTTTGATTGGACACAACAATAATCAGGAGATGCGCACATGCCAAATGCAGGACACGATCGCTAGATTTCGTGATGGCAGGGTATGTTTTAATTCCAGAAATATCTGGGTGCTAAAGTCATATATAGCTGCAATTAGTGCTGGGATTCATATTTTAATGAAATTTTTGTTGGCCGCTATTTAGCTTGCTTATTGTTTATTTGCAAACCGGCTGTCCCCTTGAAGTACTGTCTTCTGAAATAATACTAAGAAGTCTTGCCCACCTTTGATGCAAAGTTGATGTATGATGAAGTTGTTCATTGTAACATGCAGGTTACTTTACTAGTAGCTACAAGTGTAGCTGAGGAAGGACTTGATATTCGGCAATGCAATGTTGTTATTCGTTTTGACCTTGCAAAAACTGTTCTAGCTTATATCCAATCAAGAGGTCGCGCTAGGAAGCCTGGATCAGATTACATATTGATGCTTGAAAGGTACTTGATGTTTACTAGGAAGTTGTATACACGACTAGTTATTTATCTTATTTTGCTAAACCAGACTGATGTAATTTTCAGGGAGAACTTATCACATGAAACTTTTTTGAGGAATGCCCGTAATAGTGAGGAAACATTGAGAAAGGAAGCTATAGAGAGAACTGATCTCAGTCATCTTAAAGGTACTCCTAGATTAAATCCAATTGATATACTACCCGGTTCGATGTATCAGGTGGAGTCAACAGGTGCTGTTGTCAGTTTAAATTCTGCTGTTGGACTCATCCATTTTTACTGCTCCCAGCTACCCAGTGACAGGTACTTGCCTTTCATGAGGAACTGTAGATCTCTAGGTCTTTCTCTGAATTGCCTTTTTTTAAAATTCTTTTTATATTTTTGTGAATTTAATGCATCTTATGTTGAATTAGATATTCAATACTTCGTCCGGAGTTCATAATGGAAAGACATGAGAGGCCTGGGGGCCCAACTGAATATTCCTGCAAGCTTCAACTCCCTTGTAATGCTCCATTTGAGAAGCTTGAGGGTCCTATATGCAGTTCAATGCGCCTGGCACAGCAAGTATGATAATATTTGGCTACCAATTATTATCAAACAATGTGGGTATCATGTTGATAATTATCAGAAAGAGTGTGAACTGGGAATTGTCTCTACTTTGCAGGCTGTTTGTTTGGCTGCTTGCAAGAAACTACATGAAATGGGAGCATTTACGGACATGCTTTTACCTGACAAAGGAAGCGGAGAGAGGGGTGAAAAAGTTGAGCAGAATGATGAAGGTGATCCGCTTCCTGGAACAGCACGGCATAGAGAGTTCTATCCTGAAGGTGTTGCAGAAATTTTGCAGGTGAGTTCATTTCAAACTCTTATTTATTTCCAATCTTTTTTCGCATCATCTAAATTATTGTTTACGGAAGGTGGTGATATTCCAATTTATAGGTTTAGAGGGAATTCTTTCATTATTATTAGTGTAATCATGCTTGCAAATTTAGTCGTCCATTTGAGAATAATTTTTGCTGAAGATTGATCTGAGATTCGCTTTAATATTAGCATCATCTAGAAGACAATAACTGAAAATCTACAATGCAAGTTATTTTTTTCCACTGTAAAGCTTTTGCTTTTTTTACTAAAGTTTAAACATTTCCTTTTTGCATACTATTTCGGGATTCTATTGGTCCTGCTCAGGCAAATGGGCAATTGATAGATCTAAACACATCTTTAAACCTTGGAGGGTGGACCTGTCATTTCATTTTTTGGGTGATGTGATCTTCATTTATTTCAATTTTTGTTACAAAGAAAGGACATAGACTAAGACTGAGCGAATTGACGGGAAAAAAAAAAAATCAGGCTTCTATCAGATTAATAGTGTGCAGTGATTTTCCTAATTCCATGGTGTCTGGTTACTATTCTTACTGCTGCACCACCATCAAGTGCTTTTTCGACCCTTGTCTCTCGAGTAGTGTAATTTTTTTCTTTTTGCTAGGAACGCATTCGAAGCCTTACATTGGAGTTATCTTTATGAATGCAGGGAGAGTGGATTTTATCTGGGAGAGATGGCTCCCACAACTGTCAATTGTTCAAATTGCATATGTATGCTGTCACCTGCGTTAATATTGGGACTTCCAAGGACCCATTTCTTACGCAAGTTTCAGAATTTGCTGTCCTTTTTGGCAGTGAGCTGGATGCAGAGGTATAAATTGATTACCACTTTGCCACACAATCTGGCAATAGTTTGTTCATCTCTAAGAACTCGTTTATATTTTGTAGGTTTTATCGATGACGATGGATCTCTTTGTTGCTAGAACAATGGTTACAAAGGCATCTCTTGTCTTCCGGGGACCAATAGAGATTATGGAAACTCAGGTTTATTGCTCTTCTCTATCATAAGAAATATATATGGTATAAGCTGCTGATTTTTCACTTTTGGTATTAATATTTTTTTCCAGCTGGTTTTGCTGAAGAGCTTTCATGTTAGACTCATGAGCATTGTACTTGATGTCGATGTTGAACCCTCGACTACTCCATGGGATCCTGCAAAAGCCTATCTATTTGTGCCTATAGTAGCTGAGAAATGCATTAATCCTGTTGAAGAGATTGACTGGATGCTGATTGATAACATAGTGAACGAAGACGCATGGAAGAATCCACTTCAGAGGGCACGCCCTGATGTTTATTTAGGTACCAATGAGCGAACCCTTGGTGGAGATAGGAGGGAGTATGGGTTTGGAAAACTACGTCATGGAATGGCTTTTGGTCAAAAAGCCCATCCTACTTATGGTATCAGAGGAGCTGTTGCGGAATTTGATGTTGTTAAAGCTTCCGGGTTAGTCCCTAATCGGGATTATGGAGTAAGCATGGATGAAGCTTGTTATTATATTCAAGGTAAATTATTCATGGCAGACACCTGTATGGACGCAAAAGAGCTTGTTGGAAGGATTGTAACAGCTGCACATTCGGGGAAAAGGTTCTATGTCGATTCTGTTCGCTACGAAATGAATGCTGAGAACTCATTTCCCAGGAAGGAGGGTTACCTAGGGCCGTTGGAGTATAGCTCTTATGCTGATTACTACAGGCAGAAGTAAGTTAAATATTCCTTTGTTGAATGTGTCCGGTATATAAGCTTTCAAGAGATTCTAATGTGTCAGGTATATAAGCTATCAAGATATTCTAAGCTCAGGTCAAATAAAATTCACATCGTTGTGTCTTTCAGGTATGGTGTAGAGTTAATTTATAAGAAACAACCTCTTATACGAGGACGGGGTGTCTCATATTGCAAGAATCTTCTCTCCCCTAGATTTGAGCATTCTGAAGGTAGTTTTTGTCATCTCCTTTTGCTTCTTTTTTTTTTGTGCTTTATTCTCATCTTCACTTCTAACTGGCAGAACTTTGGGTTTTTGTAGCACGAGATGGTGAATCCGAGGAAAATCTAGACAAGACCTACTATGTATTTTTACCTCCTGAGCTATGCCTGGTTCATCCACTTCCTGGAGCCCTAGTCCGTGGTGCTCAAAGGTTGCCCTCGATAATGAGAAGGGTAGAGAGCCTTCTTCTGGCAGTTCAACTGAAGGATATGATCAACTATCCTGTCCCCGCTTCAAAAGTACTTCCAGCTCCCGCAGTCTGTTTGTTTCCAAATCGATACTAAAGAACCGGTTTTTCTTGAAAATCTTTGATTTGCTTATTTGGCTCCATGACCTCTTCTTTTTTTTTTTTGTCCTTTGGCCAGATATTGGAAGCCTTGACTGCAGCTTCATGTCAGGAGACATTCTGCTATGAAAGAGCGGAGTTGCTTGGCGATGCATACCTCAAATGGGTCGTCAGTAGATTCCTTTTCCTAAAATATCCTCAAAAACATGAGGGGCAACTTACCAGGATGAGGCAACAGATGGTGAGTAACATGGTACTGTACCAATACGCCCTTAATAAGGGGCTCCAATCGTACATACAGGCAGATCGCTTTGCCCCTTCTAGATGGGCTGCTCCTGGAGTTCTTCCTGTTTTTGATGAAGACACCAAAGAATTGGATTCGTCCATTTTTTATGAAGAATCTCCTGCTGATGAGAGTGAGCTTCAAAAGGATTATTATGATGATTGTGAAGAAAATTTCCGAGAAGATGGTGAAATCGAGGGTGATTCAAGCTGCTATAGAGTTCTCTCGAGCAAAACTTTAGCAGATGTTGTGGAAGCATTGATTGGGGTCTATTATGTTGAAGGTGGGAAAATTGCAGCAAACCACCTTATGAACTGGATCGGGATCCAAGTGGAGTTGGACCCACTGGAGATTCCCCCTCCAAAGCCATATAATATACCTGAAAGCGTGATGAGGAGCATCGATTTTGATTCCCTAGAAGGCACATTGAACAACAGGTTTAAAGACAGGGGACTACTGGTTGAGGCCATTACGCATGCCTCGAGGCCTTCGTCGGGTGTTTCTTGTTACCAGAGGCTCGAATTTGTTGGTGATGCTGTGTTGGACCATTTGATCACAAGGCACTTATTCTTCACGTACACTGACTTGCCCCCTGGTCGCCTGACTGACTTGCGGGCTGCAGCTGTAAACAACGAGAACTTTGCGCGGGTTGCTGTCAAGCACAAGCTGCACGCGCACCTTCGTCATGGATCAAGTGCATTGGAGGCACAGGTTTGCTTGTTTTTCATTCACCTGTTTCTAGCTTAAAGTGATTGAAAACGAGTAAATGAAAGTTTTGTTTTGTTGCAGATTCGGGAATTCGTGAAGGAAGTACAAGAAGAGCTATCAAAACCAGGTTTCAACTCTTTCGGTCTTGGAGATTGTAAGGCTCCAAAGGTTCTTGGAGATATTGTTGAGTCTATTGCTGGAGCCATTTTTCTTGACAGTGGGCGTGATACTTCAATAGTTTGGACGGTAGTTTTTTGGTTCTTTCAGATGATTCACTATTTTAGCATTTTTATTCCTGATCCCATGAAAGAATGAAATAATATTTTAGGTAAAATGTATGGATAGTCCCTTACTATGTTATTATTGCTAGTTGGTCCCTAAACTTAAAAACTTAAGTCCTTTCATAATTAAGTTATCTTACAACATGCGACTTCGTCCTATAATGCTGTAACCTTTTTAACTGCTTCAAGAACACTGGAATAAGTAGTCATTATAGACAGTTAAGATGACCTATACAGGATCAGCTTTACTCATTTATTTTTATGAAATTGCAGTATATGAGAAAGCTCAAGAATTAAATTGTTTCAGTGAAGAGCTCAGAGGCTAAATCTCAAATGTCAGGATTGTACATGGACTATGCATAAATGTTACCTTACTGATTTTGCAGCAAAAAAGGTCATGATTGATTCTTTTGCCTCCCAGGTATTCCAACCGTTGCTGCATCCGATGGTGACCCCAGAGACTCTTCCGATGCACCCAGTGAGGGAGCTCCAGGAGCGCTGCCAGCAACAAGCTGAGGGCTTGGAATACAAAGCGACGCGCGCAGGCAACGTAGCTACAGTGGAGGTTTTCGTCGATGGGGTTCAGATTGGAATAGCACAGAACCCACAGAAGAAAATGGCGCAGAAATTGGCTGCAAGGAATGCGCTCAACACCTTGAAGGAAAAGGACAGCGCATTGAGGAGAGATCCAGAGAAGAACGGGGAAAGGAGGAACGGGACTCAGATGTTCACAAGGCAAACTCTAAACGACATCTGCTTGCGAAGGCAATGGCCGATGCCGCAGTATCGCTGTGTGAACGAAGGTGGCCCTGCACATGCAAAGAGGTTCGTCTATGCGGTGCGTGTTAACACATCCGATCGTGGATGGACCGACGAGTGCATTGGGGAGCCCATGCCTAGCGTGAAGAAGGCGAAGGACTCTGCCGCTGTTCTTCTCCTCGAGCTTCTTAATCGATCGTATCCTGATAATAATAATACTAATAATAATGATAATGATATTAACAACAACAACAACAACAATTCAATAATAAATAATTATAAGTAATTATAATTGCTGTTGTTTTGTTATTATATTATTATTTGAATGGTGTCATTCCTTGTGGTCTCTGTTAAGTGCAGCTAGAGCCTAAACAGAGACAAAGCTACACTGACAAGTGAAGTATTCTTTATGTGTAATGTTGTATGCCAGATGGTAGTAATTACTTATTCTCTTGAGAGAGGAAAGGAATGAAAAGATATTTTCTTCCAACTCTGTTGTTGCTGCTTCTGTTTCTAAACTGTTTGTTCCCAAGATTGTGTAACTGGAAACCAGAATCCGAGGACCTGGAGTTGATATGTGCCGATTTTTCGGTCTACTGGTAAATGTGATAGTAAACTTGTTTGCTCATTTCATGTAACCCTAAGAAGTGATTGATTTCTTTGTTTAATTTAATTATAAACCATCCATGTAGAGAGAACAAGGCAACAGTAACTTGAGCTTTTTTGTAAATTGATCTTGAACTTTTACTTATAGTAATGAGGCCTTGTACATTTTATTGAATAGTTTAATAACTATACAGTTATTTTGATCATATGTCTTGCATATCTTCTTGTGAACGCATGAAGAAAACAACAAAATTAGAATACAGGTTCACTGTATAAAAGTTATCAAAATTAGAGTAGGAAAAATAGGCTCTTTTTTTTTTTTTTTTTTTGTATTTTGAATCTTACAAAGAATATGTGCAAGACATGTGATCGAAATGGTTAGTATTTAATAATTGTGATTAATTAACCATTTGATAATTTTTAAAAAGGTCTAGTTGTCAAAAGTAAAAGTTGGGACGTTTATTTTTAGGACTACTTAAATATCTAGCTATATTTTTTCCCTAAAATATATAGTTATTTTATGTCACAAATATCACTTCCGTTATTAAATTTAGCGTAAATTAAATTTTGAAGTCAATTATGAAAAAAGGAGAGAAAAATAATTAAAAAACAACTCCAATAATTTTTGTCATTCTCTTATGTGTTAGCATGAATATTATAAATAAAATAATTAAGAAGTGAAATAACTAAAGTTTTAAAGTCATTACCTTGCTATCAAATAAGCATTGAAGGAAAAATACTTTTATCTAAATTTTATTTCACCTAGAAGTTATTTTTATTACAGCAAAGAAAAACCTATATTATATTATGTTATGATGAGAACGATTGAATATGGTTGGATTTATGATAAAATCATATCCGCATTCATATTTTTCTTCAAATGTGAATTTGAATATAGATATGTGACTGATGATAAACTTTTGTTACCATATATACTTAAAAACGAATTCAGATTCAGATATAAATTGGCTAATATATACTAATAAGTATATGTAACTATAAACTAAAATTAGTATAAATAAGACACACAATGTAACTAAAGATTCACACTCGATTTTAAACTTCGCATACATATAGTTTATTCAATAAAATTTAATATCTTAAAAAATATTAATTTATACTAAAATAAACAGAGAAAATGATAGAAAATTAATTTATTTTTCTATAATATATATTATTATTATTTTTTTCTCTTAGGAGTAAAAACGGTCGAATACAGTGCAACTTTTTAAGAAATCATATTTACTTGTTTTTTTGTTTTTTTTTTTTTGGTTCTGTGAGTATCGAATACTAAATTTTTATATTCATATTTGCATACTACCGAATCAGACAAATTAGTAACATTAATTGTTAAGCCTCTTCCGCATATATAAAGAAAAGTAAAAAACAAAACTTAAAAAAAAAAAAGTGGGGAAGAGGAGGAAAAGCCGAGAAGAGGAGGCGCGATCGATCCTTAATCCATCGTTCTCATCAAAAAAAGGTCTTTAATTCATGCTCCCACTCTTCGTATTCTTTTGATTTCCTTTCGATTGATTCCCATTTATCTATAACGCAATCAAGTATTTTAGAGAGGAATTTGATGAGAGTTATGAAATTTCTAGTGGTTACTGGTGATGTTTTTGTTTAATTTCTTGGGTTATTATTCTTTAATGATGCATTGGGTGGTTTTCATGTAATAAATTTGGGATATTGGTGGAGGAAAAGAGGATTGTTTTTTTTATAAGGGATTAAAATTGGGTTTTTGGAAGCGTCAAACCCTAACCTGTTTGTTTTACCGAAAGTGAAATTCAGGACGAAGTAGACTTCCGGATGAACTAGAGTTCAGATAAAAATTACGTTTTTTCTGCTATTAGTTTGTAATAGTTGTGGAATTGAAGTTTTCCGAGTTCTACAGTTTATTTGGGAGAAAATGAATGGCGTAAAAGTAGGATGTGTGAGAGATGGATTAATATTTTATTATTATTATTATTTCTGTAATTGACTTTCACTTGGGGTGGGCTGAAATCAATTACACTACTTTGGATAGTTAGAGTTTCGTCCGAATGTGAAGCGATGTGTGAACCAAACAACGAAAGTGAGCATTTACAACCGTAAACCATTTCATTCATCTCCACTTGCGGTGAAACAAACATAAACCAGGATGATATTGTCGAATTTGTCAATGTCGGATTGTGTAAAAATATGATTTGTGGAAATGGTAACTTTAGATTAGTTCTGTTTAGGTAGGGTTGCTCTTTTTGGATGGCTCTATCTTTATTCTTGATGGGTAATTTTGTTTTCCTTTTTTTTCCACACAGATAATAAATACACATAATTATGCGTGTATAACTGTATATAATGGTGTATGAATGTATGTCCAGTGCATTGTAGGAGGATAATGAGAATTTGCACTAAACAGTCTGCGCCAAACTTTGCTGATCCTTTGTTCATATATTTTTCCACATTCTTTAAGCATAAAAAAAAAAAGGTTCAGAAAATTTCTGAAAGAATAAATTTTGAGGGTGGAATTTTAATGCTGATGCAATTTCTGCAGCGATGGCATCCTCTTCTGATTCATGGATTGGGGAGTTTAATGAAGCTTCTAAACTTGCCGATGAGGTTAGTGCCATGATTTCGGAAAGGGGCTGTCTGCCACCTTCCGGCCCGGAAGCACTACGCTATGCTACTGCTATCCGGAGAAAGATTACAATTCTTGGAACTAGACTGGATGGCTTGGAGTCCCTTCTGTCTAAGCTTCCTGCTAAGCAGCCAATGTATGATCTGGCATCTCTCTTGCTTGTCTCCCTGCCAAAAGTGATGATGATGTTCTCACTTTGTAATAAGCTGTTACTGTCATTGCTTTTCTGGTCCATAATTTTCTTTAATGGGATACAAAATTGAATCTGTATGTTTTATAGTTGCTATCAAGTTGGATTTATATGAATTGTTGTTCGATCTGTTGGGTAAGTTAGACTATTTTTCAGTGCTTCTAATTCTTTTTGTGTAATATTCTTTCTGGAATAACTAGTCTTCATCGCCATTTTGAGCTTTCAGCTTTCAATTGGCCTTATGGAACATGTTTGAAATTAAATGTTAGCCGTTTGAATGCTTATCTGACATTTAGCTAAATATTCAAAAGTAAAATCAGTAAGTTGCTAAAATTCTATTTCTTGGCATGTTGCTTTTCTTTCTTATGATTCACTTACTCCTGTTACAATAATGAGAAGTAGTGCTTTTTATATCGAAATTATGTCCTAGTAGATCTATTTCCTTCTGCATTTATGTACTCTTTCTGTAAACCTCATATTATCTGCAGAACTGATAGGGAGTTGCACAAGCGCCAGGATATGCTTTCTAGTTTGAGATCTACAGCAAAAGAGATGGCCTCGTCGTTCAACATATCAAACTTCTCTCGCAGGTTTGCCTACATTTGATTTTGTTTAAAGGCTGTAACCACCCCCCTTTTGAAAAATGAAATTAAGTTGAGATTTTCCCCTTTTTCTTTTTGGACAACATTAGGGACGACTTACTTGGGCCGAGCACAAAAACAGCTGATGAGATAAACAGAGCTGCAGGGTTGGACAATCACGGTATTGTTGGCTTGCAGAGGCAGATTATGAGAGGTACGCCTACGAAATGTACATTTCTTCAATACTCGAAAGTCTCTCTCGGCGCTCACATGCTGTTACTACAATATATAGAACAAGATGAGGGTCTCGAGAAGCTGGAGGAAACAGTACATAGCACAAAGCATATTGCATTAGCAGTCAACGAAGAACTGGATCTCCATACAAGATTGATTGTAAGTATATAACTAAAAACTGAGCAATTCTTGTGGCCTCTTCACTCTTTGTTCCATTGTGGAGTATGGTTTATCCTCACTTTTGTAATGCAGGACAACTTGGACCAGCGTGTGGACGTAACAGACTCTAGACTTCAGGTTTTTAACTTGATTAACTTTTCATACTTGATGGCATAGTAGTTATTATTCTCCTACTGTTGTGAAGATGAAATTAGCTATTGTTTTTTTTATTTCTTCGCCCTTTCTAAGCGTTTGGTCTTACGCCAATATGCCACTCTAAAAATTTACCGAAACAAACTAATTACGCGTGATTTTCTCACGAGTTCATCGTTGTTCCAAGAAAGTTGATGGAGACGGCCATTCTGAAAGTGTAGGAGAGCCTCTACTTGTGTTTTATTTCGTATTTGATGCAGCGGGTACGAAAGAGACTGGAGATACTGAACAAGCGTACGAAAGCCGGCTGTTCGTGCATGTGCTTGCTCTTATCGGTTGTCGCCATAGTGATACTGGCTCTTGTAGCTTGGGCTCTCATCAAGTACCTGTAGGAATTGGGCAAGAACTGCTCCGTGTGCGCCGTTGATGTGGAATTAATATGCAGCACTCGAAGGAGAAACAGCCATTTCCTTTATGTATGATGCGAGTTTCATTTCGTTTTCGTTTGTAAAGAGCTAAAGCTGTTGCGGAATCTGATGTCTGTAAGAAGATCTATGAAGTCTGGATTTAATGCATGTTGTGTTTCTAAGACTGTCGGAAATGAGTTGCTTAAAAAGAGTACTTACTATATATGCAATTGTTTGTTTTCTTCATGATAAAGCAATTAGTGATCTTTACCCTGTTATTTGAATGGCACAAATTATAATATTACTCGGCCGACGCTTCGAAAATCTTCAACTTATTCAATTGCTCTGACTGTTTAGAGTATTCTTCTGTTCCGTTAAGTCCGGAAAGACAGATTTTCGCTTCTCTGGTAAGTATATATCTGGGAAAAATATACAACATGAGCATCATTTCGATACACCGAAGGATTTCATCTCTTCCTTTCCTTTCAGTTGTTGCGTCTATGGCACTTCTTGATTTCGTCTTTGAAGCGAAGATCATCGCCATTATCAAAATCGGAACGGCGAAAAAAGATCGAGAAAATAACTTAATGTAAGAAACGAAAAGAAAAAAAAAAAAGAGAGCATACCGATATTTACGTGGTTCGACTAACGGTCGACGTCCACGGGCGAAGACAGAGTAAATATTTTATTAATATCGAAAATGTAGAGAACAGAGAAAATCTCTCAAAAGACTACAAAGACCAAAATAAATATATTGGACGCACTACCGCATATGGCGCCTCCTCTAAAGCACGTCCATATAATAGGTCTTAGCTCGGCTCTGCTCACCACACGCAATATACGGCACTCGGGTTGACTTAATTAATTAGAGCATCCCCGGAATTCTTTCAGCAGAGCAACAGTAACTTAGCTAATTAATTATAAATTTAAACCAAATATAACAATCGTTTTCTAAGAACAAAGATATATAATAATAAAGAGAAACTACCGGGCATTGCTTAATTAATCAAGAGTGATTACGCAAACAGTATAATGCAAACCCTTTCCTCAAACAAATACATTGAAAATAAAATACTTTTGGGTTAATTTAACTTCCTAGTAGTTTTCTCAATTATTATATCACCAGCGACTTTGACTACTCACCACGTCTCCCATTCTTTAACAAGAACGTGTGGGGCAGCAAAGCCATTTATTTTCTTCTCTCTCTCTTGTAGTTGAAGAAACACCAGATTCGTGAGTTATGCATTAAATGATTCACAGTTCTAATTGAGTTGAGGCCTCCTAAAGAGACATGCATGTAGTAATCTACTACTCCGGATTCGTGTGCCATATATATATATATAATAGTAAGTTATTACATATTTTAAAGATTCAAATTAATATAAACTAAGATAAGATTAACTGGAAGTGAGATGAGAGATCATAGTTGTGTCGTACGTTGCTTCCTATGTATCATGAGCTGTGTACAGTTGGAATTAAACAAGTAATTTAGGCGAAAAAAGGCGCTCCACGCGTTAACATAATTAAGTGAAGTTTAATTATTCGGAGAATTGACCTTAAACAATATTTTGGCCATGCACTTCATTTATAACTTGGCTAGCTTGTCCTAATTTCAAGGAATTGACCTCCATAATTAACTGTACTGAGAAACATATTTAACATATAGTGTAGATCTGTTTTGGACCAGCCAGGGCTTCTAAAAGGTGTTATTTAACTACAGTTTTAGTTTTTTTTTTTTTTTTTTTTTTTTTTTTTGAGAGAGAGAGAGAGAGAGAGAGAGAGAGAGAGAGAGAGAGAGAGAGAGAGATACCCGCTTCATTTATTTCATTTAGAAATAACTTAGCTGGAAATGTGAATCAACTAGGATTCGAACTTGGGTCTCGGATACCAACCACCAAGCCCTTTGCCACTTGCTCTAGGGACGATCGGTAACTACAGTTTTAGTTAGAATATTCTTTATTCATTTTACTTTCCGTTCTGAATAGACAAGCTATTAGATGTGCTTTATAGCACGATAAATTTTTAAAAACAATTTGTAAAAAAAAAATGGATATCTCAGATGGAAGCGCAAGGCTCAAGCAGGCCCGTAGCCCACCACTGGCTTTCGGGAGAGGCAGGGGCAGATCAAATTTTGAAGAAACTTGTTAAGAAATATTTTCCTTTTTTTCTCCCTAGAGGCAATACAAGGCATTGCACCTTTTACAATATTGTACTCCCTTTTTTGTACAGTAAAATTATCTCCTCCTTCACCTGTGACATTTTTCTGTAAATTTTTTTTTATGTAAATCCTTGTGTTCTACATGCTTTACGGCTTGTCTACTTGGCGATCGTCAATTTTTCGTTTCTATTTGTGCGTTTGCTGTAACAAAAGCTACTTTAGAAGCTAAGCCAAATAGACATTATTATTATTATTATTTTTTTTGAGAGATAGGTAGCACGCTACCTGCTTCGTTTATTTCATTTCATTTAGAAATAAATTCAGCTAGAAATGTGAATCAACTAGGATTCGAACTAGGGTCTGGGGTACCAACCACCAAGCCCTTTGCCACTTGCTCTAGGGACGGTTGGTAAATAGAGTACATTATTTCAAAAGCAGCAAACTAGATACGCATTGCATGTTTCTGAGGCCACTGTGTCGAAGAATCAATTGCTCATTACTTGTGCTATTTCCTATATGCATGATTTGCATGGACTTATCAACTTGGCCTTCTTAAATTAATTAGTTTGCTCCCTACCACTACTAATATTCCAATATCTCGATCTCCAACAATTAATTTCTTCTGAGGGATTGATTAAATTAATTAAACTCACCTGTTCCACAAATTCAAAAGAGATATCTTTAAAAAAATAGCTACTACCTGTAGCTTACTAGTATATATATAACTCAACGTACCCAAAACCTTAATGAACCAGATCAGGATCATTAAGGAGCTGAGGTGAAAGTTTTATAGAGTAGTAGCTAGTGAGGGAGAGAGAGAGAGAGAGAGAGAGAGACATGGCAGCAATGAGATGTGGAAAAGTGCTTCTTGCCACAATCTTGTTCTTGTTTCTGGGTGCTTCTAGCGCACTAGATGACCTCACAAAAGAAATTAACAGCCCGATGTGTTCGGCCGAATTGGTCCAAGCCATTGTCAAATTACAAGTGACGAAAGCCTTCATCAACGATACCACCATCGCCCCCGCCCTTCTTAGGTTGCATTTCCACGATTGCTTTGTCAGGGTTGGTGCCTCTTCAAAACCATATATGCATCATCTTTTGTAACATTTCGTATTTAATTATAGGGGCAATTGTTTATATATTTCTGAAAAGTTTTCTGACTCTCCGATTTACTCTGTTAAATAACTTTGTTATTCCTGTAAAATTACTATTTTGTCCTTTTCAAATATACGCTTCTACCATCATTGCCTTTCTTATTTGCTCTTAAAGTCATATGCATAAAAAGTATTTCGACTTTTGGTCTTTTCCAATATACCCCTCTACCGTCACCAACCTTTCTTATTTGCCCTTAAGTTAAGGACAAAATTGGTATTTTAATTTTTTTTTAACTGTGGTAGATATTTAACTCACGTTTAATCCAGATTAACTTAACAGAAAATAACTGCGAGGGTATATTGCAATAATGGTGGAACGTATGAGGGGCATTTTAGAAAGGAAAAAAAAATAGGAATAGATCAGATATTTTCAGACGCATGAGAAGTATATAGGCAATTATCTCTTAATTATATATACTTAGTAAGCTCAGACTCATATATATATATAACCACGAGTAGTTTACATCACGACTTGCAATGCGTAACTAGCTACTACATATATGTGTATATATATATATATATATATATATATATATATATATATTTTTGGTGAAAAAAAGTTTAATTTCCTGGATTTTTTTAATATAAATTTAATTTGTGTGAGAAATTTCAGGGCTGCGATGGATCGGTGCTCCTCGATTCGACACCGAATAATACGGCAGAGAAAGATGCGCCTCCCAACAAAACCCTTCGAGGATTCGAGGTCATAGACGCCATTAAGCAACTGTTGGAGAATTTGACAATTTGTGCAGGGAAAGTTTCCTGCGCGGATATACTTACATATGCTTCGAGAGACAGTGTTGTACTGGTATACATACTATTACTAACCTTATACATTTAGGACTACGTACGATCAATCCATAACAAGTAGAATGATAGTGTTTCGGTACTCAAATGGATGAGATGACATTATATACACAAAATGAGCTTCTTGCTTTTAAAAATACGAAAGCTCAACGTGTTTGTGTGTTTTAAGCCATCGAACCATCTTAAGATTTATACAACATTAGTAAAAAAGACGTAGTATAGTATGGATCTTAAAATATTCTGACGGCTAAAAAGTCACAAGTATAAATGCTTTTGCACTTTTTAAAGCCAGGAGCCTAACTCTTTTATATATATATATATATATATATATATATATATATATATATATATATATATATATATTTATATATATAGAGTCATTACTATTTGTGTGACGATCGCACTCGTACTCATAAGTTGTTTTCGATGATAGAGCTTCGAATCGACAATCCACACCGTTAAACGTTATCTAGAGCATTTAAAACTTCTAGAAATAAAATTTTATAATTTTTCGATATCATTTACCCTACGATCAAAAGCTCACAAAATTGACAATTTTTAATGGCACTGTATGGAATATTTGCTAGTTTAACGGTGTAAAAGAATCGAAATAGGTTGAATTTTTGATAGAAAATTCTATTCACTACCTAAATAAAGATCAATAACTCCGATCTTAAATTGAAAGATTCGATCATCCATTTTTAGGATGTCGTTCGATTTTACAGCTTCATTTTATACCCGCTTGATGGACTTTATAATGATTTGAAAAATTACGAAATTTATTTTCTAGAAGTTTCAAATACTCTAGATCATGTTCAACGGTGTGGATCGCCAATTCAAAACCCCAACATCGAAAACAACTTATGAGTAGTAAGGGCTCTATACTCATAATAGTATAGTAGCCTCTATATATATATATATATATATATATATATATATATATATATATATATATATATATATATATATATATAGTGAATAATAATTAGCATAACAATATCATTATAATTACAACTACAATGACAAATACTAATGAATTGAACTTAATAATTTGTCGGATAAATTATACTTTTGGCGCCTCTCAAACTATAAGGCGCGCGAGACTTTAATCCTCAAATTTTAAATTGCTGTAATTTTTTATTCGAACTTTTTGAATTGTTATAATCAATTCCCACAATCCATTTTAGTTAGATAAATACTAATAAATTGTCAGCGTACGTAGTAGCTACATCATATTATTTATGTCTAGTCGATCACTTTTTTTCTTTAAAGAGAAAAATACTATAAAAATATTTTTCTAAAAATCATGATGGAATGGATGAACTGAAGAAAATAATTTGATTGGATAAAAACATATCGTGTCACTCCACATGACTATCATATTTTAAACTCTTTTTTTTTTTTTTTTTTTTTCTTTGAACGAAGATGATGTAAAATGCATATCAAGCATTGCATTGCCAATTAAAAATCACATTTTTGAAAAATGAAAATGGGCTGTAAATTTCGTACGGAATTGTCACTACTACTTGCTGATGTTAATTGTTGCAGGCAGGAGGGCCATTTTGGCCTGTCACCGCAGGCCGAAAGGACGGAATTATATCCAGAGCAAATGAGACGTCAGCCCTCCCTTCCCCCAGACTAAACCTTACTGGGCTGCTTGCAAACTTCGCTGCCAACAATATGACCCAAGATGACCTAATCGCCCTCTCGGGTAAATAGTACTGAATATATATAATTTGTACATGATATAAATATTAGGGCAAATTGTATTGTTTGATATTTTTGTTCAAATTTTTAAAAGTGCTACAATTAATTTAAGCTGACTAATATATAAATCGAGCTTAAATTGCGCGCACAATCTAGTAATTAAAAAGGAGATATGTTTGTGTGTATTTCTGTGAAACTGCAGAAAATATAACTAACCAACAACTTGTCAGAAGCATGATAATTCTCTCACGCTTTTTCAGGAGCGCACACGATCGGGCACGCGCATTGCGGCTCCTTCAGCAACAGGCTCTACAACTTCAGCGCCACGACGTCGGAAGACCCGAGCCTGAACTCGACCTCCGCCAATCAGCTCAAGTTGTCGTGCCCGGTCGGCAACCTGACCGCCGCGGTGCCGATGGACCCCGTGACTCCCGACAAGTTCGACACCAGCTACTACAGCGACGTGCTGCTCAACGAAGGGCTCTTCCAGTCAGACGCCGCGCTCCTCTCGACGCCGTCGACCGCAGACAAGGTGCGGCTGTACGCGGGCAACGCGGCCGCCTTTAACGACGACTTCGTGAACTCGATAATCAAGATGGGGGCGATCCCACCGCCCGCCGGGAGCTACGGAGAAGTGCGCGTCAACTGCAGGGTGGTTAACCCCCGCTCGTGAGGAGTGTAACTGATCAGAAGAGCTTTTGGATTGACGTAATTGTAATTCGGCTGTAAGTCAAATTTTATGAGACTCGAACGTACTAGTTCGGTAATCGACCACAATAACTTTTTCGATATAATGTATTTTTCAAAGTGAAATTATTTGTTTCCGGAGAAATTGAGTCCAACATTGTTGATGAATCTTCTCTCTCTGTGTGGTATGGGACAAGTAATGTTGTTATGCTCTCTAATATTTGATATATATATATATATATATATATATATAGAATTGAGCTAGAATACTTTTAGAAGTATTACCCCATTGGTGCTTTTAGGTTTCTAGCCCTTAAATCTACTCCCTGATTACTAATAGCCCTTGGATCAAATACTATTTCACCTATCATCACCTACCACTACCTATCATCATCTTTACAACCCTACAAAACTTCATCTAAAGGCTAAAAACACTAAAGCACTAATTAACCTCATAATAAAGTATTCTAGCTCAACTCTCTCTCTCTCTCTCTCTCTCTCTCTCTCTCTCTCTCTCTCTCTCTCTCTCTATATATATATATATATATATATATTTATATATCAAACACTATTTTTCCTACCACTATCATCTCAACCCCACATCTTTCCATCCAATGGTTAAAAACACACAAACACCATCTACTTGGTGCTTTTAGAAGTATTCTAACTCAACTCTATATATATATATAGAGAGAGAGAGTTGGGTAATACTTTTAAAGCACTAAGTCTTGCTCCAAATTTTTCTATTGGATCTATTTTTTTATTACTAATATATATGGATCAAACACTATTCCACCTACCACCACCTGCCACAATCATTCTAACTCTATATCTCTTCATTCAAAGACTAAAAAATCAAAAATATTTCAAAAGTTTATAAGCAATTTTTCGTTAATATTATATCTCTTCGCAAATAAAAGAACACACCTTTTACTGAATGTTAGAGTGATGCGTTTTTCACAATTTATAAAGGGGTATATATCTTATCACAAATATTTGAGAGCCGTATCCCTTCCTAATGAGATATATCTTTCTATAAAAGGACACATTTCTTTGTAATAAATGAAAAGACATATCTTTTCAACAAATAACTAATTGAATTAATAGATACAATCATTCTTTTATCTAAATTTTCAAGCTATTTTTTTATTTCTATTATTATAATCTTTACCGACAATATCTATTTAATTTATTAAAAAATAATGTTGTTTTTTTGGAATAAATACAAAGAGCTACAATAAAATTTGGACAACATACGAAGCATGGTTGATGGGTCGCTAGCTAACTGTAGTTTATAAGGTGTTCTTTTTTTTTCTTTCTTTTTTTTTTTTTTGGGTAAAATTTCGTACTTTCTCATTTTAATACTCTGTGATTTAAAGTATGTCAAATTAGTATTCTGTGGTTTTATTTTTATCTTTTCGTCAGCTTTTTCGTTAATATTTTGTTAAATTATATAAAATTTTTTTAGATATTTCATCTTTTTATCGAATATTTACTTTAAGATTTTTAGTTTTAACGTAATCGATTTAACTAAAAAAATTAGTAAAATTAATAATAAAAAGATAAATAAATCACAATAAAATTTGGACAACATACGAAGCATGGTTGATGGGTCGCTAGCTAACTGGTATTTATTTGATTTTTTTTTTTTTTTTAGAGGGCACAGTGCTTCACATCTCTACCTAAATTCGTATTTTAATAAATTAAATGAATAATATATATATATATATATATATATATATATATATATATATATATATATATATATATATATATATATATATTTTTGTTAATATTTTATTAAATTATATAAAATTTTTTTCAGATATTTCATACAGGTTTATCGAATATTTACTTTTAAGATTTTTAGTTTTAACGTAATCGATATAACGAAAAAATTAATAAAATTAATAATAAAAATATAAAAATAAAATCACAGGGCACTAAATTAATTAATACACTTTAAATAACAGGATACTAAAGTGAGAGAGTATAAAATTACATGAATGGTATTTGATTTGATTTTTTTATTTTTATTTGTTGAGAGCGCACAGTGCTTCACATCTCTAGCTAAATTCCCCTTTTAATGAATTAAATGAATAATATATATATATATATATATATATATATATATATATATATATATATATATATATATATATATATATATATATATATATATATTTAAAAAAGTAATATAGAAAGCGATGTCCTGTATAGCAAGAACCAGGTTTGCGAATTGCGACATTACGCGCTTGTAATTGATAGCTATTTAATGAAACGCGCCATAAACAAAAATATATATATGTAGAGTGTACCCTTACTCTTAATAATTTTATGAGTACCGCAAATATTGCATTTCATTTAATAGCATATACTACGTTGAATATAAATGTGAAAATTATTATACTTTACTAGTTTTAAGTTTCTAACGATAAACGGTTATTCTATATAATTTTATATGATATCAAAGTAAAAAGTTATTTTTGAGTTCGAGTTTTACCAAAATTTTAGTATTATTAATTTTTTTCTATTTAATTTAAGTCCGCATCTTGAATCTATTAAATATTTCGAATCCTAACATGAAAAAAAGTATTGAAATAAACATAAAAAAAAAAAAAAATTATTGTCGCTATTCTTTAGCTTAAGCTTTTGAAGATAACTGGTTGTTATATATAATTTTAGGTACTATATATCTAAATCTTCGGTTGCTCTAAATGTTAAATAATGGGTTGTCTCTAATCAAAAGGTTAAGCTGTCGGAGAACAGTATTGTAGCTAAACATCTGATTATTGCAATTTCGCACTTATTAGGTGTAAACCAAAGTCAAGAAAGCTAGCAGAGAAAACTTGGACCCTACCCAAACAATAATTGATTTCTTTAATTAGGTGGCGTTTAGTTGGGGGATAAAGAGGGGATAACAGATTATCTCCCTTTTATGCTCAAACGCAAAAAAATGGACCCCTGATTATCCTTATCCGTTAAGGGATGAGATAGTTGTTTTCACTCCTTGTGGGAATAAAGATGGGTTGTTCCCATCCCGATTTTAAAAAATAGGGATAATTGCCTATATACTCCTCATGCGTCTGAAAATATCTGATCTACCCCTATTTTTTTTTTCTTTCTAAAATGCCCCTCATACGTTCCACCGTTATTGAAAAAAGCCTCCCAGTTATCTCCTGTTAAGTTAATCTGGGTTAAACGTGAGTTAAATATCTACCACAGTTACAAAAAAATTAAAATACCAATTTTGCCCTTAAATAAGAAAATATTGGTAGAGGAGAGTATATTGGAAAAGACCAAAAGTCGAAATACTTTTGTGCCCCTGACTTTAAAGGCAAATAAGAAAGACAGTGATGGTATAAGGGTATATTTGAAAAGGACAAAATAGTAATTTTACAGAAATAACAGAGTTACTTAACAGATTTTAACTATAAGGATATATTAGAAATAGGTTGGAACGTAGGAGGGGTATTTTTAATATTAGCCTTCTAAGAGAGGTAAATCGAAAAATCGGAAACTTTTCAGGGGTATATAAGCAGTTGCCCCTAATTTTTAAATGATAAACTTCAAATACCCCCTTGAGGTTTCATATTTTTTTGTTTTAGAATTCTGTGCTTTAAAGTGTATCAAGTTAGCTTTTGCAGTTTCGCACTTTCTAACTTTAATACTCTATGATTTAAAGTGTATCAAGTTAGTACCCCGTGGTTTCATTTTTCTCTTTTTATTATTCATTTCACTAATTTTTTCGTTAAATTAGTGACAAACTTAAAATTAAAGGGTACTAAAATGAATATTCGATAAATCTAGATAGGATATCTGAAGTTTCTTATATATAATTTAACGAAATATTAACGAAGGAAAAAAAAAATCAGTGATAAAGTTAAAATTAAAGAGTACTAAAGTAAATATTCGATAAACCTAAGTAGAGTATCTAAAGTTTTGTATATAATTTAAGGAAATATTACAGAGAAGTCAACGAAAAGAGAAAAATAAAACCACAGGGTACTAAACTGATGCGCTTTAAACTAAATGGTACTAAAGTGAGAAATTGCGAAACCACATGTACTAAATTGATCATATACCTCAAACCACAAGGTACTAAAGTAAAAAAGTGTGAAACCATATGAATGGTATTTGAAGTTTTTTTCATTTTTAAACTTTAAATTTTAAATTTTAAATTTAAATTTAAAAAATTTAAAGTTCTATTTATAACTAACCACCATTCTTCTTATTCCACATTATCTATTCAGACGTTTTTCTTTTTTTTTTTTCATTTTCAGAAACAACTCAATTTTCATCCAAACGCAAAATTAATCAAATTCTTATTTATATCTGAACTTATAACTATTCCTAAAAAATTTTAGACGGTTCTTATTTATCTGGGAATCAAGCACAGCACTTCCAAAACTAAGCAATCAATCAGTGACTGTGCTAGCTGCAGTGGTACTGGAAACTGTTCTGCGCTCCAAATCACAGCTTAAGACCCGGGTCATTCCTTCCCAGAAATTGTGGTGCATCATTCAGATACCATGTTCTCACTCCCACATGCTATAAATATCCAACTACTAACACCCCTTCCTAGCAGGGGAAATTAAATAAGAGTGAGAAAAATTAAGGCTATGCTAAGAGTGTAGAGAGAGAGAGAGAGAGAGAGAGAGAGGGATAAAGAGAGATTACAAATTAAAGAGATGGCCTTCAGCGGAGAAGTAGATCCAGTGCTAATGCTGATGTTAATTGCTGTTATTTGCTTCAGCTTCTTACCTACTCCACAAGCTCAGCTTCAAGTGGGCTTCTACGACACTCTCTGCCCTGCAGCTGAGCTCATCGTGAGAGATGAGGTGCAGAAAGCCATGAACGTCAGCCCGGGCGCCGCCTCGGGCCTCCTGCGGCTGCATTTCCACGACTGCTTCGTCCGGGTTAGCGATTATATCGACAATTTTATTTCCCTTTCTTGTTCTCGTTATAAGTAGGTGTGGTGTATATATATTGATGTGTCGCCGTCGTCGTCGCGGGTTTCGCTCGGCAGGGTTGTGACGCGTCGGTTTTGCTCGACTCGACGGCGAATAACACCGCGGAGAAGGACGCGCCGCCGAACACAAGCCTGCGGGGGTTCGAGGTCGTCGACAGCGCCAAGTCGCGGTTGGAGGAGGCCTGCTTCGGAATTGTTTCTTGTGCAGATGTTCTGGCGTTTGCAGCGAGAGATAGCTCTGTGCTGGTAAGCAATTGCATCACAATTCTCACTTCCTTTTTTTTTTTTTACATGTTAATGGACTAAAGTAACTCGAATTTTTAATAATTTACTATGAATTTGTTTGGATATATATATATATATATATATACACTGATCCAAAAGAGTAATTAAATTCATTGTTGATATATACATAACTAAAATTCAGCGATCCCACACTTGGAATTTGCTTAATTTTTCTTTGGAACTTTTGATCGTCTTCAATAATTTGTTGCTCTTATCTAACTCAATGCCTTTAATTTTATTTTTTCTTTTTTCTTTTTCTCTTTTAGGACTTATATATGATAAGATTTATACATAACTAAGTAAAATCTGAAAAATATTCTTAATTTTTTGTCTAAGATGGTGAATTCGTTTAAGTAATTTATTGGATACACTGCACTTTAGTCCTCAAATTTTAGTTTGTTGTAATTTTTTACTCAATTTTTTTAGGATTGTTGCAATCTAATCATATAACTCAATCTAATTGACTAAATATTAATGTATCATTAATATAAAAATTATATAGCAGTTGTGATTGATGATTCATCAATAATTAAGATGGTATATTATTTTTATATCAAATTGGGCCAATATTTAGTCAGTTAAATTGGGTTGCGCGACTTAATTGCAACCGTCCTAAAAATCCGAGCAAAAAGTTTCAACAAATTGGGCCAATATTTTTATTATTTTTTTTTTTCGAGGCGGGTTCTTGTGTATTGTTTTAAAAAGTTTCAAAAAGTTTCAATGAATGAAACAGGTAGCATGCTACCTTTTCTCAAAAAAAAAAAAAAAAGTTTCAACAAATTAAAGTTTTGACAGCTAGCTAGAATGTTCTTATAATTTGGGGACCAAACATGCAATTTATCCTAATTTATATAGCGCTTTTATTCAAGTATACTTTGTAGTCTATGTTTCATTGATTATCAAGTACATATACGCTTGCTAAGTTTATCAAATCATTCAATGCAATGAGCCCAAACGTAGCATTCAAAATTTGAATCTCCTTTTGAGTTTTAAAGAAATATAAAATGCACTTAAAAAAAATAAAGAAGAGATGAAATACCAAAGACCAAATTGAGAAAAACATAGTTCAAAATGCATACATTATTAAACAAAATATACTAGGATTATGGAGATGAGCACATTCCCATTGCGCCAGCTAATAAATTGTCCCATGCAATTTTATATGTATCACTTCATGCACACAACACACCCCATGTGACATGTACTTTATCCATATGCCAGTGACTTTGTCTCTTTGCGTGTTAGTGTTCTCCACATTACCACTTGGTAACTAGCTACTAGTTAACCCAACATGGAAAATGAATAAAGATTCGTAAAATTTCTTTTGTTGGGGGAAAAGAAGAAGAAGAAGAAGAAGAAGAAGAAGAAGAAGAGAGAATCAGATTCTTTTAGATCCACTTTGTTTGGCAATGTTTCCGATCTCAAAATAGCTTGATTCTTTATATAATGTATAATACTATATGTTGTTATTAATATTATATGTTTCTGTCGACCGTCCCTAGAGTAAATGGCAAAAGACTTGATGGTTGGAACCCGAGACCTAATTCGAATCCTTGTTGATTTTTATTTGCTACACGAAGCGGATAGCATGCTATCTTTTTCTCAAAAAAAAATAAAATCATATGTTTCTTTTTTTCATTTTAAGTTTTTCCTGAAGGAAATTAATCATGTATAATTATTATCTTTGTGGTGAACAGAGTGGGGGGCAATCCTATCCAGTCCCTGCAGGGAGAAGAGATGGGAGGATTTCAGTCTCCCAGGAAACATTTGGGAATCTCCCTCCCCCATCATCTGATCTCAACCAACTCACCCAAATTTTTGCCAACAAAGGATTCACCCAAGGTGAATTGGTCACACTCTCAGGTAATCCAAGTCACACTACTTTAGAGTCCGGCTACTGTACTATCGGTAGCACGGAGGGCTCCGTGCTATCAAGTTGTTTTCAATAATGCGACTTTCAAATCGACGATCGGTTCCGTTAGAGTTGATCTACACTATTGAAAATATTTGAAAATTAAAATTTTAGATTTTTTCGACATCATTTGACTAGTGATCAAAAAATTTCAAAATTGATAATTTTAATAGCCGATGTGGTTTGTTTGAGAGTTTAAGGGTGTAAAACAATTCAAATTCGATAGAAATTTTATAGAAATTTTTTTTCACCATTTAGAGTAAGATCAGTATATCTGATCTTGAATTTAAATATTTTATCATTATTTTTTATAAGATTTTTTTTTTCAGCCGTTTAATTTTAGACTACTTGTTTGCTAGATAAATGATATCAAAAATTATGAAATTTAGTTTCTAAGTACTTTTAATAGTGTTAGATCAAGTCTAATGGAGCCGATCGTCGATTCGAAAGTCGCATCATCGAAAACAACTTGGTAGCACGAAACCCTCCGTGCTAGCCTAGCTCCACTATTTTATATATACTAGTTAAGTGCACGTGCAATGCACGTCACAAATACAAAAATAAAATAAAATTTTTATAAATAAATATTATAGATTCGATACAAAAAAAATATTTAAAAAATGCGTAAATAAGAGATAACGGATATATTGCTTCGTTATAAGTCTTCCGAAACAAACTCACATTAGTAGAAGGTGATTCAAATTGCAGGCTCTGCACAGCCTTTTACCGTACGTCTGCTTTTCAGAACAGAAAAGCTGTTCTTAAGTCCATGCAGGCAGACAGTTCTTAAAACCAAAAGGCATGAATAAAATTGACTAATATGATTGGGCATTTTACAGGAGCGCACACAGTCGGCGGATCGCACTGCAGCTCATTCAGCAGCAGGATTTACAACTTTAGCCTCACCGCAGGCGAAGACCCAACACTAGACCCAACGTACGTGACCCAGCTAAAGCAACAGTGCCCACAAGGGAGCCCCAACGCGAGCTTGCTCGTGCCGATCGACCCGATCAGCCCTAACACATTCGACTCGAGCTACTACGCCGCTCTCCTGGCGAATCGCAGCCTCTTCTCGTCCGACCAAGCTCTCCTCGACTCCGACGCCACCTCCGGACAAGTGATCCAGTACGCGAACGACACGGACCTCTTTCGAAGCGATTTCGCGGCTGCGATGGTGAAGATGGGGCAATTGGATGTCCTCACCGGCACCAACGGAGAGATCAGATCCAATTGCAGGGTAACCAACTAAAACTACATATGTTGATTAATTAAGGAAAAGTATTAATTGTTTGATTAATTGTTTATTTGTGAGTAATAGATCAAGTTGTTTGTTTAGCTATTTATCATTTTTATCTGCCAAATAAGACCAAATTACACATAGCTAAAGGTTGATTTTGTACTTAAAAATTTGTGTATGTGTATTTGTGTTAAATAGAGTTACAAAGAGGTAACTTTATATGAGCAATTAATAAATTAATTGTTCACTATTGTTAAATATAAAAATGTTTAAACACCGTTTCTTAACAAATTTTGCCTTGTAGCATAACCATTAAGTCATTACTGAATGTGAGCAAAAATCCCCGAACAGTCACGCCAGGCCTCAAAGATATTAACGCCCTCCCATTTACTTGGGGTTCCCCACGCTACGAGCTGATCAAGGTTTCCTGAATGACGCTGAGAATGCTAATTGATAAAAATGTTTAAACTGTTAGAGAACGGTGTTTAAATATTTTTATATTTAACAACTATGATCTTTGCAATAGGCCCCTCCTATTTGGAAACAGGAGCACAAGGGGATCCAGCTCATAGCTTCGTCAATAATTGCATAAGCTGAAACAGTTGTGATGAGGACAAATCCAGCATCTAATGATCTAAATTTGACAACTAATCTTAAGTAATGAAACAAATTAATGGTACCAATTACAATTAATGGTGATAGATACTTATGTTCAATGTTGCGTGAAAAAGCAGAAGCACCGACGAAGCACGTCAACATCGATGAGTGAGATATAAGAAAATGCATATATGGGTCCTTCGATCAATTATGATTTATCTCCATAGTAATAATTAGGATTAATCCTCCTCCTCTTTAATTTGCTTAGCTAATTAACAAAATAATTAACAATTTTGGTGTCGTCGAAAACCTGTTTAATTAATGATGAGAGTAATTAAGCACGTAGAAATATACTTCTTTAGTTTTCTAATAAGACTAAAAAATAACACATCAATCAAACCCAGTGTGATCTACATGCATGATGTTGTATTACTGATGAATAAAAAATGATACTATATATATAGAGAGAGAGAGAGTAGGTCTTGTGTGATATTAGGAGCACGGAAAAGGAGTTTTTGATGATGGAGCTTGATCGACGATCAGAACAAGATTAAACGATCTAGCGTATTTGAACTATTTAGAAAATAATTTTTGTGATTTTTCGGTATCATTTTCTTAGCAATTGAAAGGGTTTAAAATCAACAATATTTAATGGTTGATGTATACCGTTTGGAAGTTTAACGGTGTAGAAGTATTCAAATCAGATGAAATTTTGATAGAAAATTCTCTATACTATTTACAACAAGATCAATATGTTTGATCGAAAATCTTAATGCAACATCACTACTTTTTGTAAGATTTTTATTTTCAGCCATTGATTTTGAATTCTTTCGATCGTTAGATAAATAATATTGAAAAATCACAAAATTTATTTTCTAAATATTTCAAATACGCTAGATCGTTTCAATCTAATCGATCGATCGTCGATCTCGGAAGTTTCATCATTAAAAACGCTTAGAGAGCACGGAGGCGCTTCGTGCTCCTAATAGCACACAAGACCTTCTCTCTCTCTCTCTGTATATATATATATACATATTTGTATTGGCGACGTATTTTACACGCAATCTCAAAACAGGACCTAGTGAACAAAAATGGAGGTTCTAGGTTTCAGTTACACCAATAATTCATTGCATGTGCTCTTTTCGTTAATGCACGTCGCTTTCCCTCCTTTAAAAGTGGGTGGCATTTTCGCTCCTTTTTTCAGCCTGCTAAGATCCCAAAAGGACAACCCATGTTCCTCTTTTCCTTAGTACTGATAAAAAATGTCAATGTTTAACTAATTTGGATAAAGTTATTTATTTAATGTTAATATATAAAAGCATTGAAAATTCTATCGTAATAAAAAAAAAATATTAAAGTATAAAATATAAATAGAAAAAACTGAAAAAAAAAAAGAAGTGAAGTATGTTCACTTAACAAGAACCAAATCAATGAAAACCTAAACAATACCAAATCACATATCAACGGTCTCACATAATTTCCAGATAATTATTTGGTGATAACTTATTCGAAATGATTTTTTTTTTCTTTTTTGTGTAATTGAAAATAAGAGCACTGTATGATTTGATAGAATAACATATGATATAGATACGAGGCTAGTTATATTATTATAAAAAAATGACTTGAAGGCCCATTGAAATATATCGATTGTTTCGCCTCTAAAAGTTGGGCCCTTAATAGGCTTTTTAAAGAGGCCTGGGTATATTAACCCGGCCCATTTCCAGAGGAAGTTCCCATTCATCAATTGATTTTTGTTTTTTTTGAAGGCCTATTGATGTAGAAGTGATTCAATAGTGTTCTGATTGATTATACGATAATAATTAAGATACCGTATTATTTTTACATCAGTGATAAGTGAATATTTAGTCAACTAAAATAAACTGTTGGGACTTGATTGCAACAGTTATGAAAATTCGAGGCAAAAATTATAGTTAATTAAAGTTATTATGCCCTCGCCCGCCTGCGTTGGCTCGCCTGCCCGCGCCTCTCGCACCAGCGCCCGCGCCCGCTCTCCCGCACGTCCCCACTCGCGCAGATCACGGAGGGCCCTGCCGTACCGCTTAGAACCCACGATTCAAAAGTTATAGAGATGATTGTTGTGTGAGAAGTACTCTCTCTCCAATGTGTTAAATGCCTTGGAATCTATACATGTAGTTTCTTAAGGTTTAATAGAGAAAAAACAGATGGGGAGTTTGGGATATTTAGCCCACGTATGGCCCATGTGTGTTTCCGATTTATTTTGGGCCTAGGAGTGCTAATGTTAGACTTCGTTTCGGATTGTAGGAAGATTGGGTTACATGCGGTGAAAAAGTACGTTGAAAAAATTTTCTATTTATTTTCGTACATACTATTACGTTCCGCATATCGCGCTGAGTCGATTATCGCGATGAGTCGGCTACGATATATTTTCTGTGGTCCCACCGAAAAACGCAGAAGTATATCCCTATATATTTTTTCCTCAACTTCATTTTACCTAATAGCTTTTGATAGATCTCATTACCAAACTAGGCCTTATTAAAATTAATAATTTGTTAAGTAATTTTATTCAATTTATATAATTTTACTGCATTATTTACTAATAATTTCATATTTATACTTGTTTTTATAAAATTTTATAACTAAATTCAATAAATATCCTAAATAGTTGAATTTATTTGAGAGAATGATAAGCTATAAAAGAGTAATTAATGCAAATTTTAATTAATAAAAATAATTAAGACAGAAACTAATGTGCAAAAGAATTTATCATAATTGTAACCTTTATGGTGTGTTTGGTTGGCGTGATCTATATTTGATTACTGAGAATTTTATACAGATTTTATAAGGAAAGGAATAAAAATTCCATAAAAAGGAGAATCCAATTAATGAGGAGGGGATCTTTTATTCCCTTGTGTTGAAAATCTGAATAGCCTTACAGAATTGCCTAAATCATAAATTTAGATTTGATTTTATTTTAAAATTTTAATTCACATTTTAAATATAATTTTAAATTAAAATTTACATTTTGAATTCAAATTTTAATTTTTGAATTTGAATTTTAAATTCAAATTTAAATTTTAAAATTTAAAATTATATTTAAATTTAGATTTTGAATATAAATTCCAGAATAAAATTCATATTTGGAACGCAAATTTTAAATTAAAATGGTTAAATATGTAAGTAAATAAAATTTTTAAGCACGCATACAGGTAATTCTAAAAATTCATTTATAATATTTTTTTTTGAGAGAAAGATAGTATGCTACTTGCTTCGTTTATGAAAAATGTGAATCTAACTAGAATTCGAATTTAGGTTCAGATACTAACCACCAAGCCCTTTTGCCACTCGCGCTATGGACAATTGGTAATTCATTTATAATACTGTATTTTACTACTTGTGAGTTGTGATGGGGTTAGATTTTTCGCCTTAAAAATCTCCATGCGGTACCAAAACATCGCACACCAAGGCCAACCTTTCCGAATCCTTAGAACGAAAAAACATAAGCAGTAGAACACCGATTTAGATATTTTAACCAAATATGCTTTTCCGTGAGCCTTATTGTTCGGTGTCACGCTTTACGTCGAATACCGCGTCGAACCCGAGTTCGAATCCCAATGAACGACTTCACCATCGGGATTGCCCACAATGCCGAGTACATTCGGTTCTTACAGACGAATTCTTTTCGAAAGTGCTATACAGACGAATACTTGGTTGATCTCAAGCAAGCCACAAATTAAGAGCATGAATCACAAGTGTTTTCTCAATTTATATCCCATTCGACTACAGCAGAGGATCTCGCTCCCACGCGCTTCGTCCCCGCGACTTGGTCTACTGTCTACACACCTAAAGTGCCCAAATTCAGGCCTCCAAACGCTGCAATCTACGAAGGGCTCTTGCCAATATAAGCCCTTCCCCAATATATTAACGCCTACAGCCATATCGCTTATACGGTACGCTCACAAATATGCATCAACAAATAAGTGTAATAATTTAGCGAGATATTTCGCATATCAACTCTTAACATAGTAATTCTGTAATGCTAATGATCTTTTTCTTTTTCTTTTTTTCTTTTTTGAGAGATAGATAACGTTATCCGTTTTATTTATTTCGTTAAGAAATAAATTTAATTAGAAATGTGAATCAGCTAGAATTCGAACTCGGGTCTCGAATACTAACTACCAAACTCTTTGATATTTGCTCTAGAGACGGCCGGTTAATAATAATAATCTTCGACTAGATATAATTTTGCTAATCAAATATAAAACTAATTTATTATTACGAATAAATTTCTCTCTTAATTCTTTCTTATTTTGTACAGATATTATCTTTCTTTTTCTTTTTTTTTTTTTTTTTGCCCTTTTTTTGTCTCATTCGTTGCTTAGTATCTTCTGGCGGCTGCAGGCACAGCGCGTGGTACGCTCGGAGCCGCTGTCAGCAATGGAACTAGAAAACCGCAGCAGGCCAGCCAGCCGAAACCGCCATTGCCAGCCAGCGGGAATTAATTAGCCGGATTCCATGATGACGTTAACGTTTCAAATTCTAAAAATCAATTATTGATCTAATTCCAAACCTAACACTAACAGCCCAGGAAACTCGCGCGAGTGCTCTCTCTTTTTAAGCCTCCGTTTAGTTTGGGAATGAAAGAGGGGTTATCCCCAAACGGCGACATTTGGGGATGGAGTTTGTTAATCCCATCCTTAATAACGGATTATTCGAATAATCCGTTGCCCTCTCCGATTAAGTTAATCCCATCCAAATTTAATTTTTAAAAACAAATTAAAAATTTTAATTTTAATTTCTAAATTTTAAAAATTTTAATTTATAATTTGTAATCTTAAAATTAATATTAATATTTTTAAAATTTAAAATTTAAAATTTATTTTTAATTATTTAAATTTTAAATTTGATATTTTATATTTGAAAATTTAAAAATGTATAATTTGCAATCTTAAAATTAATATTTATTTTTGAAAATTTTAAATTCTAAAATATTAAATTATTATTTTTAATTATTTAAATTTTAAATTTGATATTTTATATTTGTTAGATTTTATTTAAAATTTATAACTTTAAATTTTTCAATTTGAGATTTAAAAATATAGATTTTAATTTTGAATTTTTTAATTTTAAAAGTTATCTATTTATATTTGAAATTTTACATATAAAATAAAAAATTTAAATTCAAATATAATAATTGGGACAATATTATTATTTTTTATTTATAACTACCAACTATTTTTCTTATTTCACTTACTCCAACCAAATACTAGTTCTTACTTAGGCTTCGTTTGGTATCATGAGATCGTTACGGTGAGAAAGTACGTTTAAAATACCCCGTTTGTTTCCGTACGAAATATTGCGTTTCGTATATCGCGATTAGTCGGTTACGATATATTTTCTGCGTTCCCACCGGAGAACGCAAAAGCATATCCCTATATGCTTTTTCTACAACTCCATTTTATCTAATAACGTTAGATAGGCCTCAATACCAAACTAAGCCTTAAACTCAATTTTCAACCAAATACAAAATTACTCTAACCACACCTTAACCCTGAACTTAACCCTATTTCTAAAATAACTAGTTCTTATTTAATCCCGAACCAAGCCTTAGAATTCACCAATAGTAACACCGACAATCCCTAGACCAAGTGGCGCTTGATGTCTAGTACCTGAGATTCAAATTCGAATTCTAATTAATTCACATTTTCGGCTAAATTTATTTTTAAATAAAATAAACGAAGCGAATAACGTGCTATCATCTCTCAAAAAAAAAAAAAAATGTTGATAGTAACATTCATATCCTCACAATTTGAATTAGAAATTTTTAGAATTATTTATAAAAATTTTCATTCACATCATTCCTTTCGCTGTCCATCACTTGATCAGATGATACAAATATGTAATATCTTATGAAATCCAAATGAGTGCTTTGTAATTATCTCGCTCTTAGAACTCACCAGTTGAAAGCAAATTTGTTGATGGTAACTAAGAACTTGATGGTTGTCAGAGTTCGAATCTTAGTTGATTCATATTTCTAGCTAAGTTTATTTCTTAACGACATAAACGAAGCGGGTAGCATGCTACCAATCTCTCTAAAAAAAAAAAAACATTTGTATTCTTCAAATTTGAAATAGAAATTTTTAGGGTTACATATAAAAAATTTTGTTCAGACCACATTTAATTCTTTCGCTGTCCATCACACAAATGACACTAGTAGTTAACACCTGATGAAATCTATATGAGTTCTCTCTAAATATCTCCCTCTTAGAATTCAGGAATTGGAAGTAAATATGTTGATAGTATACTATTCATATTCTTATAAATTGAATTAAAAATTTTTAGGGTTATCATAAAACTTCCGTCCATACCATCTTTTTTACAGTTCATCACGCTAATGACACAAATAGATAACATCTGATGGAACCTACATGAGTGCTCCGATCCCTAAATATCTCCCCCTTAAATTCACAAACAGGAAGCAAATTTGTTGAGGGTAACGATCAAATTCTTAAAATTTGAATTAGAAGTTTTTAAGACTTATTTATAAAAAAAATTTCGTTAAGACCATTTGTTTTGCCGTCCATCGATCACGCTGATGACATAAATAGATAACATATGATAAAACTCATATGAGTGCTCCCTAAATATCTCCCTCGTAGAATTCACAAATTGGAAGCAAATTTGTTGATACTAACATCCACATTCTTAAAATTTAAAATAGAAAGTTTTAGAATTACTTATAAAAATTTCGTTCGGACCATATCTTTCGTTGTCCATCACACAAATAACACAAACTCAAAGCCGTATGGATGATAAATAAAACAGTTTCATATTGAAAATTATTTGTTAAATTTTATTTTATTTTACTCAAAAACTTGTTGATTTGCTGTCATGCACACTACAAAAAAAAATTTCAATTATTTTTATGCATACAGTGCGTATATACTCTATGTGTTTTTCCACACATATTTTAAAGAAAAACTTCAAATATCACTCTTGTGGTTTCATACTTTCCCACTTTAGTACCCTATAGTTTAAAATGTATCAATTTAATATTCTGTGGTTTTGTTTTTATCTTTTTATTATTAATTTTACTAATTTTTTTTGTTAGATCGGTGACAAAGTTCAAATTAAAAAGTACTAAAGTGAATATTTGAAAAACCTAAGTAGGGTATCTGAAGTTTTTGTGTATAATTTAACGAAATATTAACAAAAAAATTGACGAAAAGATAAAAATAAAATCACAGAATACTAAATTGATACACTTTAAATCACATAATACTAAAATGAGAAAGTGTGAAACTATAGAGATGGTATTTGAAGTTTTTTTTTTTTAAAAAATAGCCAAAGCATTTCTCTTTCTCAAAAATTAGGGTAACGTACGAATGCAATGTCTTAAAAAGGCATTAAAATTGAATTTTACATTATTGAATATGATCTGCAATGTACATAGACAAATGTAACTAACCTAGTTTAGCACACTTTTAAAGATCACAGCTAGACTTCTAAAATAGCATATGCACCCAATTCATTCATTCTTCTTCTTTTTCTTTTTCTTTTTTTTTTCTGCACATTGTCTCGTATTAAGTAACAAGATTTTTTGTCATAAAACAATATTATTTAGACAATTTAGAATAAATCTATAATCTAGAATACTTTTTTATTTGTTAAATTTTAAACTTTGAAACTTTTGCTTATTTATCCATGATTATCATTCTAAACCACCTCAATTTTTAAAATTTTTGAAAATCAATTAGTACGCTCTGATGGACCTGTGGTACATCCTTAATGGGATGTACCTCTAGCATTACTCGATAGGTATTGTTAAAAGAAAAAACTTTAAAAATCCTCATGTGGTTTCGCACTTTCTCACTTAGTATCCTGTGATTTAAATTGTATCAATTTGTCCCCTGTGGTTTCGTTTTTATCTTTTTATTATTATTATTTTTTAAATCAGTGACAAAGTTAGAATTAAAGGGTACTAAAATAAATATTCGATAAATCTAGATGGATATCTAAAATTTTTTGTATATAATTTAAAAAAAAATATTAACGAAAAATTATCGAAAAGAGAAAAGCAAACCAGGAATATATTGATATATTTTAAATCATAGGGTACTAAAGTAAAAAACTATGAAACTAGATGGGAGATTTTTTATATTAGATATTTTTTATTTTTTTAACTTGTTAGGCCAAAATCATTATTAGTCGCTTTCCATCCAAACTATTTTTAGGATGGATACATCCGTTCGAGTTCGCGGTGGTTCGGATAAGACCAAGCTACAGCCACTGCCACGCGGCGCCAAATTAGAGTAGCATTTGCACCCTTCTAAAAATTGTTCCAGTTTTGAGTATGTTCGAAAACTAGAACCTACAATTCCACCAGCGGAAGCACACGGGACCGTAGAAACTACTCCACACCCAAACCTATTAACTTGCCCCCCACACTATTTATATGTATATATATAAGCCCAAAAACCATAATAATAATAATAATAAATCGAAAAAGAAAAAGAAAAGAAAAGAGGAAATACTCTTCGTCCCTGTTCCTCAACCAAAAACCCTAATTTTTGTAGATCGAAGAGGAGAGAGAGGAGAGATGATACTCGTGGCGATCGTAGCGGAGCTGCTGCAGGAGTACACGGTGCTCGTGGCGAGGGTTCTGGAGCAGCTTCTCCACGACGCGCCGTTCCCTCGGCGGATGCGCTTCCTCATCCTGCGGAGCATCCCCTTCGCCTCCCCGCCGCCGCCGCTCCCCGCGCCCCACTACGCCCTCCGCGTCGCCACCCGCTGAATCCCGAACCTCCCCACGGTTAGGGTTAGGGTTAGGGTTAGGGTTAGGGTTAGCTCTCTCTTTTTTTTTTTTGGGGGGGTGCATCTGCTAATTAGATCTCTTACTTTGCTTGATTGCTTCACTCGACTCTTCGCGTGTCTCTAGGAATTGTACATTCCCCCCCTCTCGCTCGCTGTTCATTGTGTGTGGCTCATCACGTGATTTTGTCGAGGTTTTGATAAATTATCTTCTCTAATTTCTTCGATTTTTGCCCCGAGTAGTAGTTTCCTGGGCTTTTTTAATCCGTTTCGTATTTAAATTTTTGAGTTTGGTACTCGAATTTTTCTGATTCATTGGATTCAAACAATTTGATGATCTTGGTGCGCAATCCGTGTGATTCATAGCGTGATTTTGCTAGAGTTTTGATGAATTATGATCTCTAGCTAGTTTCTTCTTTTAGGATATTATATATATTGTTGGATTTTTGCCCCGTTTTCATTTAATTATTATCTATTTTTCAAAAAATTTAATTTTATAATTTAATCTTTCAACTTATTCGTTGTAAATTATTTAACAATTTTTTCGGAATTTAAAATTTAAATTTTTTTTTTTTCATATTTTAACAGAACTAGAGTCAATCATGTGAATGCGCCAATTTAAGTTTATAAAATCAAATGACTAAAGTTAACTAAAGTAAAAGATTAGGTAGAATGACTCAATTACATCACTATTTGTACCAAGAAACTTGCTAGGATACTAATTAATTCTTAAAAATGGTGTAAATATCTAAAATTTTTATATTTTATGTCAAATTAGATAATTTTATATATATAAAAAAATCAATTTGCATAAAAAAATATATAAATTTTGAGTTTTTGCAAAATTGGATCTGCTTTTTTGATTTTGTAAATTCAGTCCGAATTTTTTTCAAATTAACTAAAATATTTTATTACTTTTTCTCTCTTTTTTTTTTTCTCGTTCATTTTTATTTCTCTCGCCGAAAAAGACAACGGAGGCAAAGGTAGAGGCCGAAGCAGAAATAACCCGCCTCACCTCTCACTCTCATGCTCTCGTCCGCGCACCCCCAATCTTTCTCGCTTCCGACCCAGCGAAGGCTGCGCCATGACTCTTTCTCTTTTTTTACCCTCTCCAACCCTCCCCATCATCTCCGACGACGATGTCTCTCTCGCCCTTTCTTGCCCTTCTCGTCCTCTCCTTTCGTCTTCGACGACGACGCATCTTCACTGACACTAATGTCGTGGAGGTAGCTGCGGCGCTGCAACCTCGGGCTAGGAGTCCTTCGCGGCGTCGTCGCCGGTGCCGTGACCATTGACAAAGAGGGGTGACCAAAAACAATTATAGAAGAAAAAAAAATAATAACAAAAAATTATAAAAAAAGTAAGATGAAAATAAAATTGTACCGTTAAAATAAAATTGCACTATTTTAAAAGAATGTTGTACTATTAGGACATAAATTGCACTACTTAAGATGTAAACTGCACATTTTAAAATAAAAATTACACTTTTTAAATAAAAATTACAGAGAATTTTTACAATTTTTTCTCTTTGAGATCTAAATTGCATCTTTTAAGATAAAATTTATACTTTTTGAAAGATATTTACACTATTTTTTTTTTTATTGCACTGTTTGAGATGCAAACTGCACCCTTTAGAGATATTTACACTGTTTTTTTTTGTTACACTGTTTTGTTTTGCTACGCTGTTTTTTTTCTTTGTTGCACTTTTTAAAAGAAGAAACAGTGTAAAAAGAGAAGAAATAATATAAATATTTCTTGAGATGTGCAATTTATATTTCAAAGAGTACAACCAAAAAAGAAATAGTGTAAATATCTCTTAAAAAGTACAAATTTTATTTAAAGAATATAACTTTTATATTAAATGATGCAATTTACATCTAAAAAGTTAAAAAATACAATAAGAGAAACAATATAAATATCTCACAGAGAATGCAATTTTCGTTTAAAAAATATAATTTTCATCTTAAAGAGTACAATTTATTATTATTATTTTTTAAGAGAGAGATAGGTAGCATACTACCCGTTTTGTTTATTTCATTTAGAAATGAACTTAGTTAGAAATGTGAATCAACTAGGATTCGAATTTGGGATCTCGGATACCAATCACCAAGCCCTTTGCCACTTCCGGTAAGGACGTTTGGTCAGTTTACATTTTAAGTAGTATAATTTATATTCATAATAGTGCAACGTCTTTAAAATAATACAATTTTATTTAAACGGTGTAATTTTTTCTTTATCTTTCTTTTTTTATAATTATTTGTCTTTATTTTTTCATCTTTCTTCTTTTATAATATTTTTTGTTCACCCCTTTCTACCAACGGCCACGGCACCGGCACCGGCCACGACGCCGCTAAAAACCCCTGCTCCGAGGTTGTAGCGCCGCAGCGACCTCCGCTGCGTCGAAGTCGACAAAAATGCGTCGTCGTTGGAGGCGAAGGTCGGCGTCGACGGCGGCGAAAATGCGTTGTCGTCGGAGGCGGCGAAGGAGGAGGGAGAGAGAGAGGACGAGAAGGACGGGGAAGGGTGAGAGAGGGTGAGAGAAGCGTCGTCGTCAGAGACGATGGAGGGTTGGAGAGAGGGAAAAAAAAAGAGTTGCAGTGCGACTTTGGCGGGGTCGGAGGCTAGGAAGGCAGGAGATGCACGGACGAGGGCGAGGATGAGGACACGAGAGTGAAAGGGGTGGCGAGTCGTTTTCGCTCCCGCCTCTACCTCCGTTGTCTTCTTCAGTGAGAGAAAAAAAAATTAAACGAGAGAAAAAATAATAAAGATATTTTGATCCGTTTGCTAAAAATTCGGACCGAAACTGCAAAATCGAGAAAGATGGTCTAATTTTACAAAAGCTCAAAATTTATAGATTTTCTACACAAATTGGCCAAAAAAAATCTCCAACTATTTACTAATTTTCGTTTTTAAACGAGCATATTACTAATTATCCATATGTACCACATAATTCGTACATAAAACAGTGATAAAATTATAAGATTTTTATACTCTAAAATTTATATCTATATTATTATAAATATACAAGCAGCATTGCTGTTTTCGTAATTTAAGTTAATAAAAAAAATAAATCTTGAGTGAGCCTCGTGAGGTGGATTTTTGGATAAGGTTTTTTTTAGTTGGTCAATGTAGGAAAGGGGGCGAAGGTGTTGTCTTTTGCAATGGGATGATGAACCCCTTCCGTTTAATAACGGCGATATATTTGATTGTTTATAATAATTCGGGGCTGTGTGGGTCTCGCTCATTTTTGTTTTGATGTTAAGCGTGGATAGGAGGATGGCTTTTATTAATCATTTGTTTGGAATCCATCTTGTGATGAAATGAATGGTTTTGTTTGTGATTGCTGCTGCTGCTGCTCTGGTGCTGGTCCCACAAATACCAGTTAATGATGAGTGGGTTGGATCGATGTGTTAAGCGTTTCTTCTGTTTATAATTGATTTATGCATACAGTTTAAATTATTATATATATATATATATATATATATATATATATATATATATATATATATATATATATATATATATTATTTTTTATTTATTTAAATTTGTATAAAATCTTTCGAGGTGGTAGAGTTTAGCGGCATTACATGAGTGCGGATATTTTAGTTATGACCTCACGTGTAGAGAAATACTGTAATCCTGCACACTAATTATTAACAAATTGGATGAATACAAGCAAAACGGCCGAGCCAAATCCAAACCCTAAATAATTGAAATTGATTCACATTTCCAGCTAAGCTTATTTCTAAATGAAATAAACAAAACGGATAGCGTGCTACCTATCTCTCTCTCTAAAAAAAAAAACAAAAAAACAAAAAAACAAAAACAAAAAAAAACAAATCGGATATATTTCAGTAGCTGAGATTTGCTTTTCAATCGACCGGTGGATTGCAGCTGAGGCTTGAGATCAATTTCACCTTTTGAATGAGTGGTGAGATTATCGTTGTGCGGAAAAATCTTGCACATATTTGCTGATAGAAATGTAGACTGATTAAGGATCGGACGTTTTGTTTCTTTGGCCTTGTGCAATATGGTTTCAGTAAGGAGTTGCTCGGCGGAAAATTGCGGGCTGACGTGCCGCGTGCTCTGATGCGCTCGTCTTTTCATGTTCCTCGATATGTATATGTAGGTTGGATCTGACTTCATTTCAGGTGCGTACCGGAGAGGAAACAATCTAGTTCGATCCTGAACGTGAGCGGACTTTCAGCCTTGAAGTTTCCTTCCTGAGGCCTTAGGTTATGGCCGGATCGCTAGGCAATTGGCCTCTCATCAATGTTTAGTCACTGATCCATGCTAAGATCGGGCGACGGAAATCGCTACGGAGAAACAATTTCCGAGGTGAATGACTGCACGTAGAGGGGGCACACTAGCGATTAGCGAAGGTTGGTTGGAATGGTATGGGGTGACGGACATTGGATGATTCTTCACGAACGGGGGATCTTTACATTACAGTTACTCTCAGACTACGTTACACCGTCGACTACTGTGAGAACGATAAAACGTAAGAGTTCTAGTGGGTTTATGATGAGTCCCTCTCTCTCGTCCATCCTATTCTCCCTCTTATAGTCTCTGAATTATAAGTGTGATTTACGCGAGATAGATAGTTCTTAGGGCGCGTTTGGTTCGAGTTATCCTGGCAGGATTACAGCCAATCCTGCCAGGATTGCTGTGTTTGGTTCATCCGCTATGTAATGTACTCGTTAATGTAGTATTACAAATCGAGCAGGATTACACCAAAAATATTAACGGGAGGAGGGTCGTGTATCTTGTATTACTTAAATCCGGTAATACTACTTATTATGTAAAATGACAATTTTACCCTTCAACAACCCGAAACCCAATTAATTATTTTCATATCTCTCTCTCTCCTTCTCCGTTCTCTCTCGCACGCCTCTTTCTCTCGCTCTCTCTTTTGCACGCCTCTTTCTCTTTCTATCTCTTTCTCTCTCGCATGAACACCTATCATCTTCTATTGTATCGTCCTCCCAGATAATTATCACGATCTTCTTCCCTCTACTCGTTATTTCCGCATATATATTTAATCATTTTTTTTCTCTCACTACCGACACATTATTTTCGAACTGAAGTTAGATCTAATTTGAAGTTATTCTTTTTTTCATGTTAGGTCTTTTTATTTTATTATTTATTAATATAATTAATTTACTAGTGCAAATTATATTTTTATAAAAAATAATATTTAAATGACCACAACAAGGATAATTTTGGAAAAACAAAACTTTTTATGTCAATTACTAAATTTTATAAAACCAAACGTAGTAACGTTATAAACACTGCAATCCAGTATTATATTACTGTATTAAACCAAACGCGCTAATGTAGCATCAGTAGTAATCTCACGTCGAAATTCAAGATACCTGGATATATCGAGATACTCTGTAATATTACATAACTCGAACCAAACGCGCCCTTATTTTCAAAATCATACCCTAATTTTCTACTTGTTTTTAAAAATTTCCGAAGAATTTGGCCTTCGGCCCGCTTCACTGAGGCCGAAGCCCGAAACATGATTCGTACGTCGAAGCCCTCTTCTATGCTACTTTTCTCTCTCAAATATGTTCTCGGCTCGATTATAAAAAAAAAAAAAAACTATAATATGTTATCAAATTAGAAGAAATACTCTTGGTACATGGTTTTAATTATGCTTGGTTTCTTAAGTTTGTTTTCTGAGAGCAAAATTTAACCATGTTAATTAATTTGGTCGACTTAACTAGAACTGGGCATCTTGGAAAATATCATCAGATTATGGCATTAAGTGCTCAGGTGCCTTCTGCTCTCTGGTTATTTTTTTCTTACTCTTTCTATCTCCGTCTTTCAAATTTTATCAAAAGAATTAAAAGCTTTCAATCTGTCTTAGAAGAGACATGGATCGATTTGAAAATGATCAAAATGGATCAAAACGATTGACACTATCCAAGGTGTATGATAGAATATTTTTTAAGAAAACGTTACATGTTCGCCTCAAAGACACTAAAAACTTTTAAAAAAGAAGAGCTCAATTATATATATATATATATATATATATATATATATATATATATATATAGTCATTATATATTATTAGAGTACGATCGCCTCGTACTCATAAGTTGTTTTCGATAATAGAGCTTTTGAATCGACGATCCGCACCTATATATATATATATATATATATAGAGAGAGAGAGAGAGAGAGAGAGAGAGAGAGAGAGAGAGTCCGGCTACTTATACTATTATGAGTACGATCGCCTCGTACTCATAAGTTGTTTTCGATAATAGAGCTTTTGAATCGACGATCCGCACCGTTAAACGTTATCTAGAGCATTTAAAACTTCTAGAAATCAAATTTCATAATTTTTCGACATCATTTACCTTATGATCAAAAGCTCACAAAATTGACAATTTTTATCGGCCGGTATGGAATACTTGCTGGTTTAACGGTGCAAAAGAATCCAAATAGGTTGAATTTTTGATAGAAAATTTTATTCATTACCTAGATAAAGATCAATAATTCCGATCTTAAATTGAAGGATCCGATCATCCATTTTTAAGACATCGTTCGATTTTGACCTCATTTTATGCTCGCTTGATGGACTCTATTATGATTTCGAAATATTTCAAAATTTATTTTCTAGAAGTTTCAAATACCCTAGATCATGTTTAACGGAGTGGATCGTCGATTCGGAAGCTCCATCATCGAAAACAACTTATGAGTACGAATGGGCTACTACTCATAATAGTATAGTAGCCCTACTATATATATATATATATATATATATATATATAGAGTAGGGCTACTATACTATTATGAGTATAGAGCCCTTACTACTCATAAGTTGTTTTCAATGTTGGGGTTTTCGAACCGGCGATCCACACCGTTAAACATGATCTAGAGTATTTGATACTTCTAGAAAATAAATTTCGTAATTTTTCGAAATCATTATAAAGTCCATCAAACGGACATAAAATGAACGGTCAAAATCGAACGACATCCTAAAAAAGGATGATCGGATCCTTCAATTCAAGATCGGAGTTATTGATCTTTATCTATGTAGTGAATAGAATTTTCTATCAAAAATTCAACAAATTTCGATTCTTTTACACCGTTGAACTAGCAAGTATCCCATACGCCGCTTAAAAATTGTCAAATTTGTGACCTCTTAATCGTAAGGTAAATGATATCGAAAAATTATAAAATTTTATTTCTAGAAGTTTTAAATGCTCTATAAATGGTAGGATCGCCGAGTCGTTTATCATCGAAAACAACTTATGAGTACGAGGGCGATCGTACTCATAATAGTATAGTAGCCGGACTCATATATATATATATATAGATCTAGAGAGAGAGAGAGAGAGAATACGGCTAATATACTTTTATGAGTATGATCGGCTTCATACTCATAAGTTGTTTTCGATGATAGAGCTTCTGAATCGACGATCCATACCATTAAACATTATTTAGAGTATTTAAAACTTCTAGAAATCAAATTTTATAATTTTTCGATATCATTTATCTTACGATCAAAAGCTCACAAAATTGACAATTTTTAACAGTAGGTATGAGATATTTGCTAGTTTAACAGTGAAAAAGAATCGGAATAAGTTGAATTTTTGATAGAAAATTCTATTCACAAAATTGACAGGTACTTAGGTATTTTTACAAGCACCATAACCGGACTGTATATATATATATATATACAGAGAGAGAGAGAGAGAGAGAGAGAGAGAGAGAGAGAGAGAGAGAGAGAGAGGCATACATCTTACAGTCTTAGATCCTAAAATTTGGAAAATATTCTTAAATTTTTAGTAAAAAATTAATTAATAAGACTAGTGCTTGCAATTAAAAGAAAGCATAGAGTATACAAGATTTATGTCCACTTTGGAGTTTAGAAAGAGCATTGTTTTACAGTATCTCACAATTTTTTATATACTAATTATAGTGCACGAAGATACACGTCACATTCACAAATTAAATTAAACTTAAATATAAATGTTAATTGAAAATAAAGTTGAAATCTGTATTTGGTATTTAAATGGTTATTAGCGGCATGAGTCTATTTTTCAATTGTTTTATTTTCTACATCTTAATTATTTGTTTTTAAGTATGTTGTCCAATTTAGCTACACCATTAAATATTTTTTATATGTGCTTTGTAACGAGCATATCTTTTTAATATATACCAAAAATTTAGAAAATCTGGATTGATGTCAAATTTTAAATTAAAGTGTGAATTTAGACTTAAACTTATGAATCAATTTATGAATCAAACTCAAAATTTAAATTTAATTTTGAATCTATTATTTGAATTTAAACAATTTTTGGTTTAATAGGTCTATTTTTAAACTATTTTATTTTTCAAATCTAATTTGTTTTCAGCTAGTTTTTTTTTTTAGTGCGTATGAAATAATCTTTTATTCCATCTAGGATTCCGTTTGTCGACTCAAAATTTAGATTATAGATAATATCAATAAATTAGAATAATCATCCAATCAATAGATCTAAAAATGGAATGTTTACTTTATTCGGATAGATTTATCCTCTATTCTTTCATCTTTTGGAGTGGACCACTTTTTCTTTAGATTATGAATCTATAGCTCTTAAAAACTTATGTGGTAGATATATGCTTCATTTGATTAAGACTCTCTACTTATTAATGACTTGTCATATATATGTGGATTCCTATCAAATTCCAGTTATTCTGACCTCTCTGTAGCCTTTTCTTCAAGCAACAAAGTTTGCATACATAACTTCAATTTCACTATTCCTATTTTTAGCCCTATTGCTAAGGAACTCATATTCGTTGACATCCAACCTCATCTATATCTATACCTCTATACATTATTTCTCTTAATCTTGTCACGTGGCGGCATAATATTCCTCTTAATATTGCCACGTGGCAGCATCAATATCTATACCTATACATTATTCTCCCAAAAATAAGTCATGTGGCGGAGTTTTCTTCCTTCAGCGAAACCAACTCTTCGTCTTTCCTTCACCTATAGAATAGTCTACTAACCTTAACCCAACCCTTCGTCTTTCCTACAAACATAACGTCTAATTAATAGTCCACTCATCTTAATCCAACCCTGCATCTTTCCTACAAACATAATGTATAATTAATGGTTCATCTACTTTAATCCTAATTCTGAATGGTTCTGTGGAAATTGCATTTCTATATATAGTAACTATTACAGTACTACTGTGTGGAAACATTAATTGATCAACATATATATATATATATATATATATATATATATATATATATATATATATATATATATATGCTTCAAATGAAGTATATATATATATATGTCGTGGGCCTACGGCCGTCGATTCTGCCGATCGGACTGTGATCAGAATGGTTCTGTGGAAATTGCATTTCTATATATAGTAACTATTACAGTACTACTGTGTGGAAACATTAATTGATCCACATATATATATATATATATATATATATATATATATATATATATATATATATATATATATATATATATATATATATATATATATGAGTTAATTAAAATAGCCCATAGTGGATAATTGTTGTAAAAGAACCAAAAAAAAATATGGAAAATTACTGATGTAAAACTATATATATCTACATTAATTTCCACACAATGTAATGCGCAAAATGGAATCATCTGTGTTCAATATTAAATATTTCCATCTGAGAATATGTTCCCTTTCTTTCTTAGTAACGAAGGAAACTCCACTTCCATGTAATAATATTATTCCCTCGGAAGTGCGCGGAGAATCTCGCGAGCTCGTCTCTATCCTTACAGGAATTATCAGTAGGCAATGCATGCAGTTGGTTAATGTCAACTCAATTGTGCTTAGCACGAACCAACAATTTACCGTGAAATCCCTCTATAACTTTCTTTCAGACTCGGGAATCAGGGACTTAACTAACCATCTTATCTGGCGGCTGAAAATCCCTCTCAAAATCAAAACTTTACCGACCGATGCTCTAGGGGACGTCCGTGATCTATGGTCCTGTGAGACCCCAGATATTCCTATATATGAGATATAATAGGGCTAAACTCTCAATCCTCTCAAAATCATTTTGGGTGGCAAAAGATTACTCCGAGAGGTTAATCCGCGGATTAAGGGTGGATCAGCACTGCGTATTCTGCGCTTTCAACACGGAGAGTTGTGACCACCTTTTCTCCGATTGTATCTTTACTCGCTTCCTCCTTCTTACCACCGAAGGGCAGACTTTACCGACCGATGCTCTAGGGGACGTCCGTGATCTATGGTCCTGTGAGACCCCAGATAGTCCTATATATGAGATATAATAGGGCTAAACTCTCAATCCGGCTTAAGCATTTTGGGTGGTGGCAAGACCCGAGAGGTTAAGAGAGTTAAGCGTGCTAGGACGGGAGTAGTCCTAGGATGGGTGACCCCCTGAGAAGTTGGGGCGTCACAGATCCATAACTACAAATACCACTGACGCTGCTTTGAGATCAAAACGCCTTTGCCGCCTAGCGGGAATTTGGTGGATCGTGTGGACGGACAGAAACTACTCTATCTTCCAAGCAAAGCCCCACAACACCCTTCACTCTTTTGAGAGGCTGAGATTACTGTTGGCGGAGTGGTCCGCTCACCTTTGACCACCTGAGTTCCCTTCACCGCTTTACTTTCCCCTTTCTTTCTTCATCTTTTTTTACCTTTGTTTTGTTCTTCTTTTTTTACTTCTTTTTCCTCGGACGCCCTAGCTGCTTCCACCTTGTAATGCTTAATTCACTCCCATATTGAATGAAGCGGGTAGCTTGCTACCTTTTCTCAAAAAAAAAAAAAAACTCAATTGTGTTTAGCATGCACTCAAAAATCTCGCTTAACTGTGATTCATTTTGGCCACGTATATAATGGAGCTTAATTAAGATGCTTAATTTGTGGATGAGGATAAGAAGATTCTCTAATTTCAACTTATAATTTCTTTTGAATAGATTTATTCCTTGCTGATTTTGACAAAAGGATTTTTTTTTTTTCTCTCTCTCTTTTCCATTTGCTGATGTTAGCAGATGTTTGTGTTTTGTGGCTTTTAAGATGCCTAGCTACATGCTTTTATTAGAGAAGTATTTTCTGGTAATTTAATCTTGGTTGGGTGTTACTGTCCATGGGATAGATGATGAATAAGAAGGCCTAAAATTCCATTCCTTAGAATAATTAATGCATGCGTGGAGATGGTGAAAGGAAAGAATTTTAGATAAATATAAAATATTTGAAGTTTCAGAATCTCTTCTGTGTTGTTTGCCTGAGGCCTCTGCACGGTTCTTTAGCGTGGGGGCATGTCTCGCCATAGGGGTTCATTTAACTGTTACCTAAATAGGATTTATCCCTGTTTACTCAAAAAAAAAATATCTTCTGTGTTTGTTAAGTTAAATAATTATTTTGATCAACTTGTTAATTTATACCTCCTATTTCTTTTCCCTTTGAGAAAGTAGTTAATTTTTTTTTTTTTTTTCATGGGAAAAGGATCGATCTGACACCTCAGAAAGAAAGTTTGATCAAGAATCATGCAATGTGTAAAGTGAAAAATAAAGAAAAAGAGGAACCAAAAAGAGACACAAGAAAGTAGAATAAGAAAGATTTGGCAAGGAAACAAAATCAGAATATTATTCAACAGCATTGAACTACTTCTCATCTTTTTTATTTTTACATAACTTCTGTATATTATCTTTAGTTGCAATCTTGTAAATGTTTTTTTTTTTTTTGAGAGAAATATAGCGTATTACCAGCTTCGTTTATCTTTTTTGAAATATATTTAGCTAAAAATGTGAAACAACTAGAATTCGAATTTAGGAGACCTCAATACCGACCACCAAATTTTTACCACTCGCGCTAGCTGGAAACATATATCATCAATGTACGTTCAAAAAGAATCTAATATATTTCGCTCATGATGAAAATCTACTGAATATTACAAAAAGTTATTAGCTTAATCCTCATCATAATGGGAAATTTATGTATTGTTTAGCAACAACGTACGTTGCATTTGTGATTTCGCTAATATATATAGCTGTTGTAAAGGCAATGGAACTGAGTGATGAGAGTAATGATCATGCTCATTTAGTTGTACTTCTCTAAGTTGAATGCAGCTTATAATTTTAGAAATTTTTTTTTTTCCTAATTAATATCCAACGAATAGGCACTCCAACTTTAGTTAGAGGTCCCTTTGATTGAGGGAGGCTTAATTAATTAATTACTGTGCTACATAATTTTATAAGTTATAAAGTACTTAAGTAACTTATATGGTGGATCACAACCTCATTAATGATATTTTAATCAACAAAGCTTAGTGAGAAACATTATAAGTGGGCATGATTAAAGACTATATCATAGCCGAAAGAAGATTAATTAAGATTATTATTTCTAATGTGTTTATAGAAGTTCAAAAATACACATCATATTGAAAAAGCTTGACCTTAAAATTGGATGGATGTTGTAAATGTTTGGCTAGTGGATATATAGTTTCTTTATTCTTGTTTTTTAGGTATCTATGAAAAAATTAGTATAATTTGAAAGAATAGGATTATTATTATTTTTTTTTTTTTGAGAAAAAGGTAGCAAGCTACCGTTTCATTCATTAAGTTTAACTAAGATACAAGGCAAGCCAGGCCTCCGAGAAAAAATCGAACAAAAATCAACGAAAGCAAAAACAAAAGGCCAAAAAACATGTAAAAGGAAAGAAAAGTGTGTAGCTAGGGCAGATGTAGTCGAGAATCACGTAACGTCGGTCCAATTCTTAGACAAACACTCGACGCGAACAGTGGCCCGGCTTGCGTTGGATGCCTGTCGCGAAAGATAGTATTATTACGTTCAGTCCAAACCACCCACCAGATCGCCGCCAATCGGGTTAATCTGTTCAATAGGATTATTATTATTATTATTATTATTATTATTATTATTATTATTAACATTTATAAAAGCTCAAAAATACACAACATATTGAAAAAGTTTGACGAGTGGTTAGCCTCTATATATTTGTTTTTCATGTATCAAACTTTTAAAAAAAATTAATATAATTCGAAAAAAAGGTTTGCATCTAAAAAAAAAAGTTTTATTTTCTTTTAATCTTTCTGCAAGCCACTTAACTTGCTTTATGCCCTATTTTCAGGGGCAACTATATATGGCCCAATTAATATTTTATTTCTTAATCTTGTCTTTATAAAATTAAAATAGTTAAATTAAAGTATGGCCCATGCATTGTTAATTCAATCGTAAAAATTGGTGCTAAGCTGATTACTACTGTTAAAACAATTATTATTATTATTCACAATAAGATCTAGCCAAATAAATAACCACGCTTAGATGCCCTATTGTCTTGTAATTTAAATTAGTAGAACACATGTACAACACCTGTTAAATATAAAAATGTTTAGAAACACCGTTCTCTAATAGCTTAAGTTTTTAGAGTACAACTTTCATATGGTATTAGAGCAGGAAGTCCTAAGTTTGAGTCACGCCAGGCTCCTAGCATATTAATTTCTTTCCATTTAATTTAAACCCACGTCATGGGCCGACCAAGAAGTCGATCTCGAGCCCAGACCTGAGGGGGGGTGTTAAATATAAAAATATTTAAACACCGTTCTCTAACAGCACTATAAAAATGTTTAAACACCGTTCTCTAACAGCTTAATCTTTTAGAGTACAACGATTATTTCACAGCACCTCTAAATAATAGAAGTAGAAAATTTCGCAACAGAAGCCTCCAAATAATAGAAGCAAAATTAAAATAAAAAAAATATATATAAACATTGATGAGAAAAAAAATTATAAATTAAGAGAAAAATTACATCGTCTTCTTTTCTAACACTTTTCTAACACTGGAATAGCTTAAATCCAAGTCCTTTTTTAAATCTCTCTTGCTCCCTCTCTTCTCTCTCTATATTTCTATTGGTCTTACCTTTCCCCTCACTTGTTCATTCACTTTAACTCGTGGACTTATTAGTGTATTATATGATAAATTTTGTTACCATATGCAAAACATGTGAGTCTTTTTCTTCTTTGAGAGAGGGAGAGAAAAAGGCATTATCTTATACTTTTCATTCATTTCGTTTGTTTTAAAAGACGAATTTAGCTGAAAATACGAAACAACTATATTTCGAACTTAAGAAGTTGAATATCAGTTACTAAACTCTCTGCCACTTACGATGAGAAAACTTGACCATGCAGAAGTCTTAATACATGCATGTTTCTGCGAATATGTGTTAAGTAGCTCGAACCATACTTGTAAAAGAAGTCACAAACTTAAACACTGGATTGAAGAGGAGGCTTGCTACTTTTCCCTTTCTTGGTCCCAAATGATCCAACAAAGATCGATACGTGACGCGCCTCCGATATGATCGAGGCTGCTTGTGCATGGCTCAACAGATCGGAAGGGCTGCGATATATTCTCGCGCTTTGCGGTGAAATGTACCAAACATGGTACTACCCTAAAGCATCTAAATTCTTCTTCTTCGTCTTTCGAACCGCATCTTTCGCGAAGTCTCCTGCACCGTAGAGGAGGGCAATAATAATAAACATTCTTTGCAGCGAAGTTAGCCGCAGAAAAGGCATTGGATTCTAATCAGCTGGATTACTCTTTGGCTTTCGTTTATGAACAAAACATGCATTATCTTGCAATATTAATTACATGCGTGATGATGGAGACTTCAATGGAAACCCTAGTGAGCATTAATGAAATTGTAATTGAAGCTAGGGACAGGGGTGTTTATGATTTGTGTATTTTATCTTGCTGATGATGTGTAATCCACTGCAAAATAATTAAAATTTTTGTTTAGTTACAATTAGCATTAGAGTGTAACATGGAGACTATATATTGACCTAAATTTGCTTTCATGTTTGAAAGCAGCATGTCAAGACTTAAAAAAAAGGTCCGATCTTGCAACAGGGAAAAAATTTAGTCCATAGTTTTGGAGGCGGTTTATCTTCTTTTTCACAAATAAATCCTTTAACTTTTCTGATTCTTTTTTCCCTAATGATATAGTAATAGCTTTCTTAAAATAAAAAAAAAATAAAATAATCTTTTTTCTTCTTTTTATATCTGCGATCTACTTGAACTAAATAAAATTCTTTTTAGAAAATGTAAAGATAAAAACATAAAGAGTTTATATGAACTATGAACAATTTTGAATCAGCTATTCAACTTTTTAAAATTTTGATTTTTACTGTCTAATCTTTCAATTTGTTTGAGTTAATTGACTTAGTCAACGGTAGTTTAATTAACTTCAAATTTTAAATTAATTATTTACTTTAAAAATTTTATAGTTGTGAGAATTGCATGACGTATTATAAAGATAAACGGCACATTTAACTTTTGAAGTTAGAGTGCCGCTGACTAACTTAAATCAAATAAACTAAAATAGTAAAATCAAAATTTTAAAAAATTAGATAGCGAACTAAAAATATATAGTCCATAGTTTAGAGCCTTAGAGGAGGTTTATCTTCTTTTTCACAAATAAATACTTCAACTTCTGATTCTTTTTCCCAAATGAAACTCAATTTTTTTTTCACAAATAAATCCTTTAACTTCTATTTTTTTTTAATTTGTATAAATAATTTTAGTCAATTAAAATAGAAATTTACTCATAGCCGATTCAATTAAATTTAACAATCGCAAGCACTTTTTAGCCCGGAGACATGTTAATTAATTATAAAAAATATTTTACTATCATTCTCTGCTGGCTTAAAACTTTTAAAAAATCACGATTATTTTGTATTATTTAATATAATATCATAGCAAAAGATTTTAAATTCAAGTCACGTCAGACTTTTATTATTATTAATTTTCTCTCATTAAATTCAAGTCTATATCACGGACCTAGCGAAAAATCTCAAGCCTTGTTTCATTTATTTCACGAGATATATTTTTTCTTTAAATTTTTTTAATTTGGTAGCCAGAATCACAAAGTTTTCTAGTAACGTTTTGATTGGGAATAGGGGTGGAATAACCCCTTATCTCCCCTTTATATCCAAACGTTAATTTTTTATCCGAGAATAGTAATTCTCAGGTATCTAAAATAAGTTAGTACAACTATATAAGACTATCCACTATTTTTCTTATTCCATATTATTTATGCTAACGTTATTGTTCTTATCCCCGGAAATAACTCAATTTTCATTCAAACAGTATTTTTGTTATCCCCATACTTGCACGTATTTCTGTAATTAATAACTAGTTCTTGTTTATCCCGGTACTTTTTCTTAGGACCCCAAATGCCAAATAAGCAAAAGTTGGAACAGTAAATATTTTGGTGGCATATATGCTAGGCAATCTCTCCAAACAAAAATTCACGTAAAAGCTAGAGAGAAAAAAGTGTAGAGAGTGAGTGGGGGCTGTACTGGTGTGTAGAAAAGCTTGGACAGAATAAGCCGATCGAATAACTTTGCTACATGGAATAAGGCCCGACGTGGGGTCGTCGTAGTACGTACACGGCATTTTTCAGTGTATATATATATGTGTCAAGAAAAGAAGGAATATATATATATAGGAGGTGTTGCAGAATATTTCCCTTCCTTCGCACCCCATCTTTAATTCATTTCCTCTAATCAAACACTATTTTTTCCCCATGTAATAAAATCTATAATAAAAACCTATAATAAGATTTTTTTTTTTTTTTTTTGTTTATTCTCCCTTTTGTTACGTGCTCTTCCATGTCTCTCTTTATGGGGGCTCTTGACCCACATTTCAAGCATTAATAAGAGGGGAGGTTTCCTTTCTAGATACCATATATTCCCCGCCCCCAAAGGCTACAATAATTTCAGAAAGAGTCGAGGGAGGGAAACGGAACAAGAGAGCACAAAGTATACGATTGTTCTCGAGCAATTTTTATCAAAAGAAATGGATAGAATAATGCGGTGACGGGGGAAGCGATGCTTTGCTCGGGAATATCGTTGCGGCCGCAGTAGGGATACTTAGTCGATTGGCAAGCCCTGAAACCTTCTTTTAAAATCCGCAGCAGGTTCTTCCGGACATGGCGGCGGCTCTCGGGAGGGTTCTCGACTCCGCTTTCTTGGCTATTTATCGATCGTTCGGCTACCGGAGCGATCGGCATAGGAACCGGAGCGGCGCTTACTACTACAGCAGCAACTACGGCGGCAGCAACACCCACTACTACGTCGACGACACCCGCAGAATGGGAAGGGGCCGGCCTCTTTCTCTGCAGGTCGGCTTTTCCTCCCCGGCCACGAGATTTTTGTGTTTCTTTAGCTAGCTTTGTTAAATATAAATATATATATAAACACCGTTATCTAACAAAAGCTTTTTGAGTATGACGATTGTTTCACGAGCTTTGTGTTATTGAAGAGAAGTAGGATCAAAAGATGCTTTATTTTGAGCAAGTTTAGAAGAGGTTTATCATTTTTTTTCATTTTTTCTGTGATTGTGATAGTTGTCTAGTTGTTCTAGTTCCTGTTCCTCGTTTCTGTGTATCATCATGCATGTTGGCTACTTTTTTCTTTATTTATATTCCCCCACAAGGCTAATTAAGGGCACAATAGTAATAGTAAAAGAACATTCAGAAAAATAATAATAATAATAATAATAATAATAATTTATTTCTCTTCAAACAAAAAGGGCACGATACTTAGTATCTTCTTGTATTGCAGTAATTTTTTTTTTAGAAAACATATATATGTACACAAGTATTAATTACTGATTTTAATTAAAGAGTTATCATAAATTACAGATTTAATGTAAACGATTGAATTATATAATTTATTTATAAAAAAAAAATTATAAAATTTGTTTATAAGCAAAGTTTTTTGTTTATCAAGATGTACTAATTGCTTTAACAGCATGCAAATGCACGCATCCAGTTTTTTTCTTTAATTTTTTTATTGTCACAATTAATTTTTTTCTTTGGTGGCAAAAGATTTCTTTGTCACAAATAATATTTGTATTATAATATTCCATTTCCCTGCTTTTCCAGACAGTGGAGCTTAAAGTCAGGATGTGCTGCACAGGCTGCGAAAGGGTTGTCAAGCATGCTCTCTCAAAACTAAGAGGTAATTCCATTTATTATTCCCATCATAACATAAAATATCATCTTTCAAAAGCTCCTGCAGTTGTTGCGCTCCGTGACCGATTCCGATACAAGTTATAGAATCATTGACGTTAATTATTAATTTTAAAAAATTAAATATTAATAATATGGCTATGGCTACTATACTATTATGAGTATTGGAGCTCTCGTACTCATAAATTGTTTTCAATGATAGAGCTTTTGAATCGACGATCCACTCCGTTAAATATGATCTAAAGTATTTGAAACTTTTAGAAAATAAATTTCGTAAATTTTTGAAATCATAATAAAGTCCATCAAATGGGCATAAAATGAACGGTCACAATCGAACGACGTCATAAAAAATGGTGATCGGACCCTTCAATTCAAGATCGGAGTTATTGATCTTTATCTATGTAGTGAATAGAATTTTCTATCAAAAATTCAATAAATTCTGATTCTTTTACACCGTTAAACTAGCAAGTATCCCATACCGGCCGTTAAAATTATCAAATTTGTGACCTCTTGATCGTAAGGTAAATGATGTCGAAAAATTATAAAATTTTATTTCTAGAAGTTTTAAATGCTGTAAATAACGTTTAACTGTGTGGATCGTCGATTAGGAAGCGCTATCATCGAAAACAACTTATGAGTACGAGGGCGATCGTACTGATAATAGTATAGTAGCCGGACCCTTAATAATATATTATTTATTTATTTATAAGATACAGATATAACGTTTACCGGTCTCTATTAATGTGACTCGACACAATCCGGCTTTCGTCATTTCAAACATGACTCAGCTAAATTTGACCTCCCCCGTCATTTCGAACGTGACTCGACTAAATTTGATCTACCGTTATAGTTATACGACAGAATGCAGACTCTTTTAAGCTAACCGTTTAGCTAGTCAGTCATATTTCTGCACGCATAAATCTCTGATATATATTATGTTATGTTGGATCGATAGGGGTGGATTCAGTGGAAGTGGATCTGGAGATGGAGAAGGTGACGGTGACGGGGTACGTGGACCGGAACAAGGTGCTGAAAGAGGTGCGGCGGAGCGGGAAGAAGGCGGAGTTCTGGCCGAACCCGGACCTGCCGATGTACTTCACGTCGGCGAGAGACTACTTCCGCGACGAGGAGTCGTTCAGGGACAGCTACAACTACTGGCGCCACGGCTACAACGGCGACAAGCACGGCCACGTCCCCGTCCCCCACCGCGGCGAGGACCGCGTCAGCAACATGTTCAACGACGACGACGTCAACGCCTGCCACGTCATGTAAAACCGGCCCCCCCCCTACTGGAGACACTGCAGTACGTACGGGTGTAGTGATCATGCATGATGATCTGGTGCAATGTAATGTAAACCTGTGAGCAGTACTGTTGCGTTCATGATGTTCTAAGGCATGTTAATTATTTATCTACGTGCTGTGTGAATGTGTTCTACTTTGTAAAGAAAGAAAAAAAGAGCTGTTTACAGCTTCACTGTTTCCAGTAAAATTATAGTGGGGACTTTTAATGAGTAGCTGTGATGATGGATGCACGTGTGTTGCACTCGACATGAACAGGAACTAAGGAATTTGTGGTTGAATATGGGGCCAATGAAAATCTAAATTAGACTATTTGAGCAAATTGAGAGACGACAAAAAAAAAAAAAAAAAAATTTGTAGGTTTACAGATTTTAATAGGTTTTTTTCTTTTAGTTTTTTCAAAGTACAACATGGCCAAATAAAACTCTGAGGCTAGTAGGGACGTCAATGGATCAGATTCAAGGCAAAAATCGAACCCAATATTTCTCTTTAACAAATTTTAATATCTAAGTTAATAAAGTAAAACAATCTAAATTTCTATACATAACAGAATGTAAAATTCGATTGGGTTCGGTTCGGGCTCGGGTTTGAATCAGATATAGATAAATACCATATTTGAACCCGAATCCATTGGACTTTAGTTTTCTAACACTCATAACTAAAATTATACCCGTTTAGCATCCGTAAAATCCGCCATTCGGGTACAGATAAAATTTTGAATATTCGTACCTAGAGGTGAGATTTTTGTAGGTATTTGCACGCAGCTTTTGCGGCACGCTTCTGCAGGTTTCTGCGCGCAACCACACAATTTTACATATTTGAGAAAGGCCCGAAGTGGACTTTTCTCAGTAGATGGATTACGAGGCCCAAATAACAATTGATGACAATATCGGCCTTTTTAGGCCGAGAACATTAGCCTAAATAGAATAAAAGCCCACTCCAGTAATGGGCCGGAATTTGGCCCAATACACATCAATGCAAATTCTAATTCGGTTATGCTCAAGCCCAATAACTTTTGCAGCATAGAATACGTGCTATTATTATTATTATTATTATTTCAAAAATGATTATATTCTAATATGTGCTATAGATTGGGATAATAATGAAATTATTCACAATTATTTTTTATCATGAAATCGCTAAAGAGCTTGAAAACTAAAAACCTAAGCTAATAAGTAAAAATACCTCTCACATTATATATAAGCCAGACATTTTATTATATCTTTAAAGAAAATTTAATATTTTTAACAAAAATATACAAATTTATTGAAAACAGAAAAATTGTTGATTTTCTTAGTGAATTAGAACAAAATTCGAAACAAATTATTAAATTCTTTTTATCATTAGCCTCTTATTACAGACCAGTTGGGCCGATCCTGATGAGAACTTTACGAACAACTAAAATAAAATTATATTTTTTTATTTGGTTTATGGTGCACCTGATGCACCAATGGAATGACATGTCTTAATTAAATTTATTTTATAATATTTTAAACATCTATATATTAAAAATTATAAAAATTTAGATATGTACATTAAAATAAAATAAATTTTCTTGTAAAATTTGTGATGCATGGGGTCTACTGAATTTTACAGATAGGACATAGAATCAAAAACAATAGGGCATTGAATCAAAAAAAGAAAATAAAATAAAGGGGGAGAACCAGTGGAAATAGGACACGTGCCGCCCAAGAGGCGTAGCCACCAACATGGGATCATTAGCCCGTCGGCGCGTGGGCCCCGATTTTGACCAGCCACGTGTGCATTCTCCGCCCTTTCTAATTTACGAAAAAGTCTAGAATACACGGGATACACCGATGACGTGGCGTCACAAATCAATTAAATAATTTTTTAAAAAATATATATTATATCATAATTATAAAAAATATTTTTATTATATTTTTTTTTGAAAAAAAAATAATTTATTTGTTATTGATGATGTGGTGTAAGCATTACCGTGCAGAATTTCTCCTAATTTACGGCTTGCTTATAATATGCCTTAGTCTAAACAACATTTCCATCATTGTCCCTCAACAACTGTTTATATATTTCTATAGCTTCCGATAAACATGTGTAAAGAATAGTAAATATATACTTACAAAGTTTAAATTTTTAAATTTATCTATCGAAAAGTTCTAACAATTTCAGGCACGTATATTCCTATTATTAGTATTTATTAGAAAAATACAGCTAACTATAAATAAAATACTTAATCTTGCTTAGTGAGTGAGATAAAGTAATTTTTTTACTCATATGATATTATACCTTTTTTTTCAATCAAAATTCTAGTTTGATCAAAACCCTAACAATGAAAACTCTTCTTCCTCTTCCTCTTCCTCTTCCTCTTCTTTCTCTCTTCTTCACGCTGGTTTCAAGCCCATAACTAAGGTTTTTCGGTCCCCATTAATCCATACTTCGCCCATATCGAGCGCCGAAAAATTAGTTAAAGGAGAAAAGTGAGAGAGAAGCTCGTAACAATAATGAATTTAATTAGTTTTTCTAGATAAAGAAAATGACCATTGAAAAGTTGAGACTTTTAGAGGGGGCATATTTGTAAAATTAATATTTCAGTAATTTTCTATTAAAAAGTAAACAGTGGATTAACGATAACAAATCAGAGAGGCGAATAAGAAGATCATTGGATTTTTTAAGGATTAAATAAAAAATTTTGAATTTTGTAAGGATATAACTCCTATTCAATATGTTTTCAAGGAGCTCTTTCATAATATAAATTTATTAATTAGCATGCAGTAAAGGAAGAAAAAGAAAACAATAAATGTACGGAGATGCTTGAACTTTAACTCGATCTTTTGCAAAGAGACTGATGAGCTTTTAATTTTGATATCTAAATCTTATTAAATAGTTCAATAAATATCCATCTTGAACTTTCTAATTATGTAGTGATTAATTTTGATAAGATGTCGTGCGCATAATTCTATAAAATTTAAAAATATAAAAAAATTATTTTTTTCTCTGTAAATTTCACCAATTAAGTATGATGGTCGAAAAATAAGTTGAACGTATTTTTCGCTTGTCTTATATGTTAGAATGCAAAAAACATTTAATTTTTATTTATTATGAAGCGTTATATAAGATTAAAATAATTGTGTATTAAGGAAATATCTTTGCCAAATTAAATTTAAAGTTCATTAGAGTACTGTTTGCAAATAAGCTAAAGTCTGCGGAGTCTCCATACATTTTATCTGAAGAAAACTAAAATGAAACAAATATAAGTAAAATTCGAACTCAAAATCTTCAAATTTTAAAACTGTAGAAAAATAATATTTTTATTATTTTTGCTTAATAGACACATTAAACAAAAAAAAGCTTGTGGAATATTTATTTACGTCTCTTAATGTGGAGGTGGGGTATCAACGGTCTGTTCTCAGTTAGATCGGTTTACATCATGTTGAATGACGGGGGTACGAGGGATCTACGGAACAACAAGATCTGATCACTACGTATTCCCCTAAAAGTAAAATCGTACATCATATATGTTGACCAAGAAGAGACTTTCTCATCGCAGATAACAAGTTAAATTTGTTCGTTGAATTCATGTCAACTCGTGAAAATTAATATTCAATAATTCTGTTATATTTTATTCTTATTTCGGAATAAAACTTTTCTTTTTCTTTTTTCTTTTTTTTTTTTTTTTTTGGCTTTTCCAGCCCAAAGTAGTGGACACTTATATTATACATATATGGGATCAACGTATGACTAAAAAAGGCCAGCAGATCGAGGAGAAACGCCTAACTGAACTAGTTGCTACAATGTTGCCAATATCTAATAAAATATAATGGAGGATTAAAACATCATTAAAATCTTATCTCAAAAACATCACTTATCCGGCCGATAAAAATGGAAGTATAAAACCAACAGATTGCAAAGCAATAAATATATAAATTATGTTTATATTTAATTTCATAAAATTAATTTTTTATAAAGTTAAATACGTAAATTTAATAAATTATAAATTCATATTTACAAAATTTAATTTTTATATTTTGTTTTTCTCTAAAAATTTAATATTTTTAATATTCTCAAAAACAACAAAATTCTTCGAAGGTTCATCGTTCAATCATTTTGACTGTATTTTTGTCTATGTAGAGTCGTATGTACGTGTACGCATCTCTCACTATTAATTAATTGAGAACAACATGTCACCATCCTTTGGTAAGTTGTTTCGGATCTATACCAACCCTTAGTTGGGGCTTATGTGGATATCGGGTATCCAATAATAACTTATGCTAAGTATCTAGTGCTAATTAACACCATAACATGAGATTTGTACTTAATTACATCTGCAAATGGCACACTAGCTAGTATATTCTTTTGTTTATTTATTGCCCACAAATTTGGCTGTGCATTTCCTACACTCTGTATGCAGGATTTTTATATCGGGTGAGCGAAACCAAATACATTCAAATATGGTTGTGTATTTTTTACAACTCACGTGCAATAATTTTATATTCCCTACATGAAACAATTCAACCGCATGTTGATGGTACACTGCACTCAAATTTGACCATACATTTTTCACAATATGCGTGTAGAATTTTTATGTCCTGCCTATGAAATTATTCAACCGCTTATTAATGTTGAAATGCATTCAAATTTAGTTACACAATTTTTGCATTCCGTACCACGCACGAAATTATTCAACCGTTTATTAACGACGAAATGCATTCGGACCGCGTACATTGATTGACCCAAAATTCATTCTTGTTGCTAATAAATACGGGGTTGGTGCAAACTATATATGGCCCATAAATCGTACATCATATATGTTGACCAAAAAATATTTCTCATCGCAGATAACAAGTTAAATTTGTTCGTTGAATTCATGTCAACTCAAAATTAATATTCAATAATTCTGTTATATTTTATTCTTATTTCGGAATAAAACTTTTCTTTTTTCTTTTTTTTTTGGCTCCAATTATCTCTCTTCCCCTAATTTCAAGCCCAAAGTAGTGGACACTTATATTATAATATATAGTTTTATATAAAATCCCAATTCAACTTTTGCTACCCAACCACTCAACAATGTTGCCAATATCTAATAAAATATAATCAATTAAAACATCATTATGATAAAATCTTATCTCAAAAGCCGCACTATAATAATTATAAAGTTAAATACGTACAGATTATAAATTATAAATATATATTTACTAAATTTAATTTTTATATTTTGTTTTTCTAAAAATTCTAATATTTTTAATATTCTCGCCGTTAAATCTGTTAAAAAAATTTAAATAACTTAATATTTTTATCCCTATAATATTGTAACGTTATAGCTTTTATAAATAACTCTATGACAGTAACAAATTAGAGAGATATATTTGAAAATATTAAAATTTTTACAGAAATAATATATAAAAATTAAACTTTATAAAAATATATTTATAATTTATTATATTATTAGAGACCTGTATAGATTTAACCTATAATTATATTATTATATAATATATATAATATGAGTCCTACATATGGTGTTTGTAAAAATACCAAGCACTTAGTCTTTGTGAATTTTTTAGTTAAATTTATGTCTCGATCATTTTCACCCGTTAGATTATACTATTAACCAACCACCCACTCAAACCTAGCGCTCAGTATCATCCTAACCGTAGTATGTTTTAATCCAATGGCCAAAAATTTATAAGCATTAATAATTTAATATTTTTAAAAATATAAAAGCTCAATTCTATATATAATATATTATCTAATACATTAAGCCGACCATATATAGCCACCACCTAACTTGAAGAAGCCTCAAACATAGGCACAAACATAAAATGTATAATAACAATAGTAACAATAATAACAAAAATAATAAAAATAATAATAAAATTTGCACTAACTTTTGAACGGCTTATTAAAGGAAAAGCACTTTTGGCAGCAGCCACACAACTGGCGAGAGGATTAGACCGAACAATGCAAGGAATGAATGTCTGAAACATCCGCATCCGCATAATAATAACGCACTGTTCTCGGTGTTGTCGCATCAGATGATCCTCCAACGTCCGCTTATTAAATTCCTGAGGCGTTCGCGCTCGTACGATTGCGTGCGGACAAGGTGAAGCGTGCGCCAACGAAATAGCGTTTTAAAGCAGTACTAAATTTTCAGGCCGCTGGGATAAAAAAAATTCTAGAATACAATGAATATATTAAGAATGTGATACAATAAAATAATTAATTTTTTTAAAAAATATATATTTTATTATAATTATAAAAAATATATTTTTATTATATTTTTATTCGAAAAGAAAAAATATGATTAGGCTTGTTATTGATAACGTGGTGTAAATATGATATAGAATTCCTCCTGGGATAGGAATATCTAAAATTTTATTCCATTTTCGAGCATGAATAAAATAAATTTATTCGATGCTAAGGAGGCGTTTAGATTGACGAATCTGTAAATAAACGTAAGTTAAGTATAGTAATATTTGAGTTTTTCTGAAGTATGATTATTTTTTTTATTTGTTTTGAAAGTTAAAATTAATTACTTCTTTTATTTGTTTTGATGTAATTTTGTGCTAATAAAATTGATTTTTTGAGTTTCGTTGTTTGTTTTGATGTAAGTAATATATTAGTAAATTTATCAGTATAAAATTTAACTTATTATTTATATAATTAAATTTTTTATTATTATTTAAAGGTAATTCTAATTTATTATAAATAAGATAATTATAATCCATTATAAAGAAAATAGAGTTTAGATTTTACTGTTTAATAAATTTTTTAGAGGAGGTTATGTGTGGTGAAAGTCAAGTTCAACACTGTAACGATCCAATCCACTAACAATAATAACTCGTTAAACCCAACCACCGGGTGTGTGGTGGAAGTCAAGTTCAGCAATGTAACGATCCATCCCACTAACAATAATAACTCATTAGACCCAACCACCGGCTCAAAATGCTTAAACCCAACTATTATTACTAATATCTAAATCTTTTATATACCTAATCGGATGTGGGATCGATTATTGGGGTGTGATAGACTCCCCCGTTAAGACTATGATGCCTTTGTCAGCCCTAAACACACACATAGTTCAAAGTCACTAGGCGAGATGAGTCTCGCTAGTCTTATCATTTAGACCCTGATATAACCGGTCACCTTATCATTCAGACTCCGGCATAACCTAGCCGATTACCTTGTCATTTAAACTCCGGCATAACAATACCAAATGTAACAATCCAGCCCACTAGCAATAATAATTCGTTGGGCTCAACCAGCAACCCAACATGCTTAAGTTTAATTATTATTACTAGTATTTAAGTCTCTTATATACCGAATAACATCTTCATTCCTATTCGATATATATATATTCTTATAATTTTTAAGGATGCTTTGGTGTAAATTAAAAGAAGTGGAAGAGAATAATAACGAAATCCTGAAGAAAGAAGGTTAAATACATCAATTTAAAATTTTAAGAGGATTAAATATAAATTTTTAAGAGTCAAAAAAAAAATTTGTATAAGACAATTTTATATATTTTGGTCTAAAATTAAAATTTTAAAAATATAAATAAGAAATTCAAAATAATCCATAATTCGAATAAATTATGCACAATTTTTCTTAAATATTACGAAATAATTTTATTTAATATTTGTACACTATTTTAGGTACAATAATTTTCTCATGCAGCGGAGTCGTCGAATTCCTCGGCAACGACGGGTCAAACGACGCCCCCGGTCGCCGATGCAGACGCTTCTGGCCTTGCCTTGACGCAAACATAAGAAATTTAATGGGAAACCTTCAAAAAAACACAAAAAAAAAAACCTTTTTAATTTCTCACTTTTTTTATTTTAGTACCCTATAGTTTAAAGTGTATCATGTTAGTACCCTGTAATTTCGCACTTTCTCATTTTAGTATCCTGTGGTTTAAAGTGTATCAAGTTAGTACTCTGTTGTTTTATTTTTATATAAGTTAATACTCTATCGTTTTATTTTTTTTTTATTAAAATATTAAATCATAGGGTATTAAAGTGAGAAAGTGTGAAACCATAGGGTACTAACTTGATACACTTTAAACCATAAAGTACTCAAGTGAGAAAGTGCGAAACCACAGAATACTAACTTGATACACTTTAAACCACATGGTACTAAATTGAGAAAGAGTGGTATTTAAAGTTTTTCCTAATTTAATTGTAAAGCACTGAGACGTCAAGAGGAGTGAGACTTAATTCTCAGTTCACACCTCAGGCAAAGTGGCAAAGTAATTTTTTTTTTTTTTTTAAGAGAGAGAGAGATTAATAGCGCTACCCGCTTCGTTTGTTTCATTAAAAACTAAAGTTAGCTAGAAATGTGAATCAATTAGATTCGAACTCGGGTCTTGAATACCAACCACCAAACTTTTTGCCACTTATTTTAGGAACAGTCGATAGGCAAAGCAAATTTCAGGTCATCTGTTTATGGACAATGGCCTTCTTGGCACATTATTGTGTACTCTATTATTTATTTGGATAATATAGTATAGAATTAACTCTAAACTTTTTCGTAGATTCAATCTTCACTTTTAACATTTAATCGAATTTAAATTCTTCTTGGCACTGTAAAGTCGTGTATTCAATCCTTACCTTTAATATTTAACAGGTTTAAATTTTTGTAATTATACAATAGTTTAAATCCCGTGGGTTCAATCCTCATCTTTGTTCCGTGAGGTGGTGTATCCAATCATCATTTTTGACATTTAGCAGATGCAAATTTTCGTAATTATATAATAGGTTAAATCTTTATTTTCTATCTCATCTATTAATGTAAATCACACATGTTATTGAGAATGTTAATATAAGGATGCTAATATATATTTCTGAGGTTGTGTTCCTATTAGATTAATTTTTTGGGTAGTAATTGTTATAATTAAAATTTTTTTGTTTTTATTTTTTAATGGTAAAAACATACGAAACTTACGTGATTTGTAAATTATTTTGCATCAACTATCTAATCTTTCAAATTTTAGATTTTATTATCTATTTTTTTAGTTTTTTTTTTTTTGAGAGATAGGTAAGACGTTATTTTATTCGTTTATTTCGTTAAGAAATAAACTTAGTAAATATGAATAACTAGGATTCGAACTCGGGTCTTACTAACCGTCAATGCCCCTTACTGCTTCAAGGGACGGTCGGTTTAGTTTGTTTTATTTGAGTCGATCAACGACACTATTACCTTAAAATTTAAATATGCCATTTATCTTTAATTACAAATTTATTCAATATATGTCATGCAATTTTTACAAATATATATTTACTAAAGTAAATAATTAGTTTAAAATTAGAAGTCAAAATGCTACTTAGTACTTAATTTTTAATTTCACTTTTTTGTCTCATCCCCAGCAGTTCAATTAGAAGATGATAAATGCAATGGACAATTTGCAGATACAGACAAATGTTAATAGAGTGGTTGATAAAATATAAAAAAATTAATATATCTGGATATTAATTTAAAATAAAATTAGAATTCTAACAACTTTATAAAGTTAGAACCTCTGATTTACAAATTTTGATTTTACTATAAAATAACAAATGTGAATCATCTTGTTGTTTATTAATGGTGAAATAATTAACTTTACATGTAACATTTTAGTATTAAAAAGTTAATAAAATTAGCAGGAAATTATTAATTCTTTGGATTTATCTTAATAATGGATTATTGATTCGAGTGTAACTAAATATATAAGTAGCAATATATATCCCCACAGTGGCATCTATGTAATTAGAGCCAACTCCGGGGCTTTTTTCCCTTCTATTTAACAAGTCGAGTTCGTGAACTTTTCCGCCATTTTGGCCCACACCCCCTCTTTCTCCTCCTCCTTCAAATCTACGGCTAAAGCTTCCAAATTCCCACACCAATCTCTCTCTCTCTCTCTCTCTCTCTCTCTCTCTCATCTCCTCTAATGGAGTACGAGCGCATCCACAAGCCTCTCCCTCGTCAGGTGCCATCTCTGTCTCAATCGATTTGTTCACGAGCGGTTCCTCAGATTTTTTGCTCAAAAAAGATACTTTTGCATCGATTCCCCTGCTGTTGTTGTCGGATTTGGCCTTCCCGCGGCTCGATTGCGTGCGAGTTTCGATTGGGCCGTGAAAAGACCCCATGGGGTCGTAGGGTCTTTGGATTTGACGAGATTTTGCTTTTTTGTCCTGGGAATTTGGATTTTTTGTGAAATTTGTGTGGTGGAATCTTTGTACGATTTTGTTCGCATCAGGTTGAAAATTTTGAAAATTTTTAATTCTGGGCTGTGTTTTCCTCGTCGCAGAGCGGTGGATTCTCCCCGGCGAAGCTCCGCGCGGTGCTTCTTGGATTGGAGAAGCGTCGGAAGGGGGAGGAAGCGTCGGAGGAGGAGGAGGAGGAGCAGGGAGAGGTCGAATTCGACATGGAGCTCGATGATCGGCGTAACACCTCTTCTTCTTCTTCTTCTTTGTTTTAATTCTTTGTGGAATTTTGCTTTAATTAGTAGATTAACGAGGGAGAGGGGGCGGGGAATTGGTAATTGGTGTAGGCGCGAGCGCCGCGGAGAGGTGCCGCGACGTGGAGTGCTCGACGTCGACGGGGGTTCAACAGAGGTCGATCCAATCGCGAATTAGGGTTTTGGACTCGGAGACCGGCGACTCGGAGTGGAGCTTCGACTTCCACCGGGCGCCGCCGCCGCCGCCGAGGTCGCCGATCGCGCCGCCGTTCTCGCGGCCGGCGCCGTCCAAGTGGGACGACGCCGAGAAGTGGATCGCAAGCCCCACTTCGCACCGCGGTGGCCGCGCCCCGGCGTGGGCGGGGAAGAGGTCGGGATTAGGTGTGCCCATGGCTACGTCGTCGGCGGCGGCGAAGGTTGTGGTTTCGGAGGCGGCGGCGGCGGCGAAGGATTCGCCCAAATGGGCCGGTGCGGCGCAGGGTAGGAAGGATGGTGGTGGACTCCTAAAGGCTGTGAATTGGGCGCCGGAGGCGAAGCCTCTTCCTGATTCTGCTAGTAAGCAATTTCACCATCCCTGTTTGAATGTTGGAATAAGTTACTCAGTAGTTCGCAACATTGATGATTTGTTTTGTCTCATTACGAAAACATAACCCTAGACCCTAAAGATAAATGGTCATTCTCTTATTCATCTAAGAAATGCTACAAGCGTCGTGAGTAAATGAAATAATTGTGCGCCGGACAAGATGTTCATTCATGCAAACATAGCTTTGTTATCATTTGGAATTTAATGTTATCGGTCATTACCGCTTGATAGGTCAGTCTCTGGCTCTCTGCTTCCTATTTATTGTAGTTGGGTTTAAGAGTGAAAAATGTGTGTTCGACGAATCGATCAGAAGCCTTATCTTCTCATTTTTTTTCTCAGGAACAACTCCTCAGATATTTCTGTTAATTTTAGTGATATTAGCTTCCTGATTCTAATGATCCATTCATTGGTCAACATTTATGTTATACTAAATCTTAAACACTTCATCTTGCACATTGTAACTTGCGAGGGCATGCAGTTTAAAACTCTGTTCAGCAACGAACATTGACAGCATATTATCTCCTCGATTATAAAGATAGCAATGCAAGATATGGATTGGAGCCTCTACCGATGTTGTTATTGTAGCTGCCAAAAAAGAAAAAAAGAGCGTTTTATCCTCAATTCAAGCTTCCCTAAAGATCGTTTTGCACAACCTTGTAATCGATTGTCCCGGTGGTAGCACTTCTGGATGCTCGCATTGCTACTTATGTGTGTGATAAGAAATTACGTAGCCAACTTCATTCTCTTCCAGTCTTGGCATCGTTATGATTCGTTTGCCCGATTGTGTCTTTTTTTTTTCATGTACAGCTTCATTATCAGTTACTAGTCGGTCAGTCGTTCAGTCATGCTAGTATTAGAACCTTTGCTTTCTCTTAGAATTATACCTGGAAACTCAAAACAGTACAATTTAAATGTTCGTGCTCTTTTCCACCTTCTGCAGTCTGTCTTAGCCAGCACGATACATCGGCATCTGCTCGTAGTGCTTCCACATTTATTACCCCCGCACCAACAGTTCGCTCAGTATCCATGAGAGATATGGGGACAGAAATGACTCCTATTGCAAGCCAAGAGCCCTCTCGCACCGGAACCCCTTTGACAATTCGTAGCCCGACTTCTTCGAGACCACCGACTCCTCCGCGGACTCTTCCCAGTTCGGTCTCTTGTGATGGTGATTCCAACAATAAGGAGTTATCCGAAAAGGAGCTACAAAAGAAAACTAGGAGGGAGATAATGGTTCTGGGGCAACAGCTCGGCAAGACAAATATAGCTGCCTGGGCAAGCAAAGAAGAGGAGGAAGCTAATGCTTCTAAGAATGGAACACTGGATCAATCAGCTAAAATTATTGCTGAGGCTCGTGCAGCAGCATGGGAGGAGGCCGAGAAAGCCAAATATCTTTCTAGGTAGTTTAAAACGCAACTTCATCTGTGAAGTTATCACTTTCCTTTATTATATATTTCGTTTATTTATCCCTGTAGCGTGCTGTTCTTAGTCTTGGACATTATGAAATTTAGGTTTAAGCAAGAAGAGATCAAAATACAAGCCTGGGAAAATCATCAGAAGGCAAAAACCGAAGCCGAGATGAGGAAGATAGAGGTACACCCTTTTTTACTTTCTGTGCATTTCTGCTTTACATTATAAATTAGCAGTTGCATCGGAAACTGAAAAATCACATTAGCTCTTCATTCAATTTTGCCGTATGCATGAACTTTCAATTATATAGGGATTTTAGCAGCAAAAGATTGTAATATTATCTCGGTGATTGCTTGTTATTCGAAAAGTACATAACAGTGCAAAATATATTATATTGCCTAGGATATCGATCCAAGGATATTTATGTTGTTCTTGCATTGAGATTGGAATATATTCATAGGACAAGATAATGAGAAAAACAGGATAAGATTAATGAGAATGAACAATAATTAAAGGAATAAACATCATGGATAACGCAGAAGACGAGAACTTATGTTCACTCATCAGACACCATGCATATATAATTTTCTTAAAAAGAGGGGAACTTATTATACTTCATACGTAAAACATCCATAAGAATGAAAAGGAGCTTTTACCCTCGTACGCATAAGATAGACCTATTAAATCGTTAGGTTAAACAATGAGGACACCTTAAATACATACGAGTAAGGAAAAAGAGATTCAGCTTATAACCTATTGAGCTAAATACAGCACTTGATTGCAGTTAAAACTAGAGTAGAAGTTCTCGTAGCTGGTTACATTGCAGTATATATTTATGTAAGATAACTCGCGGGCGGTCATCAAGTTGAATATCATTTCATAGTTGTGCTGCTTTTGCTGCTGCGGGAATCAAATATCGCTAGTTACTGTGCAATTTTTCATCCGATATTGCTGGATCTAAAGGCCTTATTCTTGTTGTTTATGGCTTATCGTTCCAGGTCGAGGTAGAAAGAATGAGGGCTCGCGCGCACGACAGGCTCATGAACAAATTGGCAGCTGCTAAGCATAAGGCTGAGGAAATGAGAGCCGCAGCCGAGGCAAAAAGAAATAATCAAGCTGCGCGAACGGCGCAACAAGCGGAGTATATCCGAAGAACAGGTCTCGTCCCTTCGTCTTTTTCGTTCTGGAATTGGTGCTTGTAGTTCTTCATTTTTATTTTTTTTTGGCACGAAAATAGAAAAAAAAAAAAAAGCCTACCTGGTTTGTATCTAATGTACCTTCTGTGTAAAGCCAAAATAATACGTTATAATGTATAAATATACATTATATTTATCGGCATTGAACTACTCTTTTCGAAGAAATTGAGTTTTCACCATTCTTTTTTAATGTGATTTTCGATCATGCGGTTACTAATTATAAGGGAAATGATCTATTTTATTGTTTTTATTTGCATGTAATATATTTAAACAGCCAATTTTGTTTAGCAAACACAAGGTTAAATCTATTGCTAATTATATATGCAGAGAGTAGTGTAGATATAACGAATCAAAGGATCTACTACGCTGAGCGTGGGTCTATCAAGACATGCTTAGAAATAACCTGGAAAAATTAATTTGGGACAAATTGCATGTTTTCGTTCCAATCAAAAAATTTGGTAATTTTATTAAATTTGTTGGTGATTTTATCGAAGTTGATGATTCTAATTACTTTTTAGTTAATAAAATTAGATCAATTTATATTACTAGCTAGGGTACTTGTAAAAACACAAAGTTCTCGGTGCTTGTTATTTTTTTATCATTAGATCTACGCCTTCGATCATTACTATTCAAAATACCTTTTATCATTACTATTCAAAATACCTTTTGAAAACTCAATCTGGTAAGTAAATCTCAAAGAAAAAGAGAGTTTTCGGGAAAAAAAAAAAAAACTTAAATCAACAAAATAGATAGGTTGATCGTACATGAGTAAATATGATATTTTTGAAGTTTTGAAAGACATATTAGATATTATTATTATCTCCATAATTTTATATATCTAAAAGTAACTATTTAGAAGAATCAATCTTAATATCTTATTTTTTAAGATTTGTTAATTATCTATATACTAGGTAGAATTTAAGAATCAAATATTCATATATATATATATATATAAAGGATGATTACTAACTTAAATCCCTTTTTTTTGGACCCCGCGAGTCATTTTTTATCTTTTTATTTATTTATTTATTTTTATGAATACCAGGAACATTTGCACATTCCAATAATCTTCACCCCCTCTTTACATTTTTAGTGTACTTTATTAAAGGGGCATTATCTGTACTTCTAAAAAACATTATTTAGAAAAAAAAATATTTTGATAACCTATTTTTAAGACTTGTTGTAGGATTATAAGCTAAGTAGAATTCAAAAATTAAATAAATACTCACGTATCAAGAACCAAGCCCTGAATTCTCCCCTTAAATCTCTTCCTCTTTTGAATCCCACCAACATTTTTTTCTAAAAAAAAAATAAATTTCACCCACATCTATACATTCCAACCATCTCCACCACCTTTATATAATTTAACCTTTAAGATATATATAAATACATGATTTTGTACTTTAGAGGAGCATTTCTAGATATCTTATTTTTAAGATTTGTTACCTATTTACATATTTAGGGAGTATTTAAGAATCAAATACTCACACAGAAAAAGCCAAGCCCGAAATTCTCCGCTGAAATCTCCTTCTTTCTTGGATCCCACTAACATTCACACATTCCAACCATCTCCACCTCCTCGTCCTCGTCCACATCTTCGTAAGCATATATATATATATACATAGAGAGAGAGAGAGAGAGAGAGAGAAAGGGAGGATCATCGACGATGGACGAATACGGGACGCCGAGACTGTCACAGGAGGAGAGGGAGCGCGTCGACAAGGTGGCACACTTTGTGGCCCGGGATAAAGAAGGGGACTTGACAGAAAGCATCCTACTAAGGCTACTCAAGATCACGAAGAATCACCGGCGGTGGGGGTTCCTGTCTCCCGACCACCCCCACCATTCTTATTACCTCCGACGAAAGATTTCTGAGCAATGCCGCGCCCTCCGCCCGCCCCGAACCTAGCAAAAACCTTTGCATTTTCCAAATTTTAAAGTTTTGCATGGATACTGCTACAATTCTTCCGTTTATATATGTTCATACAAGATTGACAAAGATTGACAAATTTTTTTCACTTTTTTTTTCCTGCGCATTTCACTTGCATTCTTGTATTCACAAAATATACTTTTTATCGGTGTCGAGCGAGGTACAAAAAACTGTGTGACTGTAAGTGTGTTGCGAGCCCGTCGTTATTTTCGAACCTGATCAAACCTGAGCAAAATTTGATCAAACCACAAACCGGCAATCGAATCGAAACGAATCTTTCACCGCAGCTTCAGTAATACAAGGAGCTAAGCAGAGAAGCATTGTATAATATTGACCTCAAAAGTTTCGATATCGAAGGCCAAAAAATGTCGTAATGTAAGACTCGATATCCGCCATGCCAAATGTAATGTAAAGAAGAAAAAACATCATAATCATGGCTTACAAAGGTCCCTCGCAGCAACCACGGTCCGCAACCACCGTTAGAGCTGTGCGGCGATGATAAAGCAAAAACAACTAAGCCTCTAGCCTTAAACCATTTGCAGTGCCTAGACATTATATAGATCATTTTCAAACTCACAACAGTCAACAGCAACTAGTTAAAAAAGAGTACAAATGATGAGCCAGGAATAGCGAAGCGCAAGTTAGTTAATACTTGAAATCAGCCAAGGGCTCTTACACGTCACCAAAAAGCCAAAACATGTCCTCCAGATTGTTCGAGCAAGATAAGTTTTTCATAATGCCTCCACAAATGCCCCTATTCATGTTTTGATAATCGACAACCCTAAAACATTACAGCGCCAAAAGATTATATATATATATTACACACCAAAATCAGCTACATCGCAAACTGTTCGTAGCATGAGGATTAAGTACCGAAGGCTACACTTGCGCGAAAAGTACTAAATTCTTGAAAAATCTACTTCCTGATTCGGAGGAGCGGACATACGGCACTGCTGGATGGGCTGTATAGGCTGCTGATAAACGGAATGCATCGCGACCTTCCGATCAATCCACGCGTGCAGAATCGGCCCCTTAAGGTTCATAAAGATGCATCTGTCATGCTCATCGCGAAAAGCGTCACAAACTGAGAGAAAAGCTTCTGATGACATGTTACGCACAGTCTTCAGCTTCAACATGCACTGCTCTATTGAATAGACCTTCGGCATGGCGGCAAGTTCTCGGTTGAGAAGCTCTTTCGCAATCTCTTGTTGCCGCCGCCCAATCTCTACCAGCTCTTCCAAAGCTTTCGATACAGCAGAAGTTCGCCCGCTTTGGCTTGAGCTTGAACCGTCATCTGAAGCAGAAGCATCGTCGTCGTCATCGGCATCCTCTTTATTGCTTGCATAGGGAAGTGGTATATCCTTTGGCTTCTGACTAGATGCGTTCTTCTCAGACGATCTAAAAGAAGAAGAAGAGCAACCTTCACCTTTATCACTAAAATCTCCAGCCATTGCATTCATTTGGCTCTGCCTTGACGCGCTGCCCTTGACAAAAAATAGCTTAAGGATAGGGTAAGCAGGGAAAGGCCTGTCCCTACACTTGGCATACTGCGGATTTACCTACAGAAAAAAAGGAAAAGAAAGAAAAGAAACAAACAAATCACTAACATGAGATGAAAATAAACGACATCTATGTAATAACCATTGACGAACCGCTATAATCCGGTCCCAACTGGAAGGGTCTTGAGGTTTCGGTACATTTCTTTCCGAGTCCCATTCCCAGCCATTCAGCGAGGCAACATCGTTGTACAACCTGAAAGTGTTCTTTAAAACCTTTAGGCGATTCTGAAGATGACCTTTGTTGAGACTCAACCTTGTTTTCATATTGAAGGCGGTAACTATCCGGGCCCACGCGCTCTTTGTAAATTGCCCATTAATAAAATTTCCCTCAATGTGCTCTTGTTTAATGAGTCGCAGTAATGATGCATCAAGAGAACGCGTCCAATTCGCGGTTCGCACCCTCCTAACAGATTTTCCAATGACTTTCTTTATCGGCATGTCTAATATATGAACATAAGGACCTAGAAGAAACAAATAATGAAAAGCAAGACATAAGCGAGGTACACTAACAAGATAATAATAAAAGAAAACTGGTAGCAATACGAATGAAAATAATAGCGATTGATAACTTAAAAAGGGTAAAACTCCTTGATTAGAAATGCGTAGAGATCACAAATCTCCTACAATTTCAGTTCTAATCGCAAATAAATAGGTAAGGGAAGATGAAATTTTAGGTTTTGTTCCTAATGCTTCCTGCATTCCTTTTCCCATTTGTTAAATTTCATGACTCTACTTCAAAGTCCTGCTCAAGCCCTACTGCTCCACACACATCTAGACATGCAGAAGCACAAGATGCACAGAAGGGTTAAACACACCTTTACTGAAGCGCGAAATTCAAAGTGATCAAACACATCATAGTAAATACTCCGCAGAATGTAAGTATTGAATTAAGATAAACTTAGAATTGAGCCTCCAGGTCTGTAGGCTTGTGAACAGGGCAAGAAGGCCAGCAATAGAAGAAAAACAACTACAGCAAAGAGCTCGCCGAGCTCCAAAATAACAACATAGACCACAAATATTTCTAATTCATCAACATTTGTCTAACTGAAGTAAACTTCGGCTGCAAGCAGTAGGTTAAATAAGGTATCTTCATGCAGAAGAATTAGGGCAAAGAAGAATAATCACTTATTAGTGTTCTTCTGGCATCCTCATTTTAATTTACTTCTTCTCTTTTGCAAAGATTACTAGATTGTTTTTTTATATTGCTCAATAACATGCTTGGCACGGGAAAAAATATAATCCCCAAATATGGTTATGAAACAAAATGTGAACATTGAAAAAAAAAAAAGAAAAAAAAGAAAAAAAGCACCTCCATTCTCGCAACAAATTTAAGAGGAAGTAGTGAAAGAGATAAATTTAGTCCAAATTCACTTTAAATAAGGTTTAGGGCACAGAACAAATAGCGCAATGTAAGGTAAAATTAAACAAAAAGAGGGGGGTGGGGGGAAAAAAAACAAAAAGAGTGAGAGAGAGAGAAAGGGGAAACCACCTCTCCTCTCCCAAACAATATCTCTAATCGTCCTCCTCAGCTTCGCCTCTTCTCTTCTCGTTCTCACCGAGTTGCTTTGCGCCGGCGCCGCCACTATCATCGTAGATACCATTCTAATGCTCCATTACCATCGTCTTCCTACAAAAATTCCCCAAGAATCATGCGCAATTCGTAGCTCATTTATAAAAGTGAGAGAGAATACAAATAAATTCGAAACGTAGATGAGGAGGAGGATGAGGAGAGAGGGTTAGGGTTAGGGTTAGGGTTAGGGTTACACAGAGAGAGAGAGAGAGAGAGGGGAAGAGGAATAAGGGGTGGGTGGGTGGGTGGGAATAAAGTTAATGCGGGGGAAAGGGGAAGGGGAAGGGGAAGGGGAAGAGGGGAAGAGGGGAAGAGGGGGGGGAGGGCATGTGTTATTCCGAAGATAAGGTGGCTCGTCTCGTCCACTACTTATTCCCAATTCGTGGGATAGTTATTCCCGGGAATCGGATGCTCCCACCGTCCAATTGGCATCGGGATGCGCGGCAAATGGGATTATCCTCCCATTCCTCGCCACGTGGACCTTTCCCCCCATTTAGGCCGTGTTTGGAAAAAGAAAAATTGCGGAATAAATGCAAAAAATAAATCCCACCCAGTTTATTCGCTTAATTAATAGTGGTGTCTATACTCTATTATATAGAGAGGGTGCGTTTTGAGCGGCTTCTGATTGAGCGGACGCTTGGAATGGACGGCCGTGATTTGACTGTGTTTGAAGATAGGAGTTAAGTGTAGTTTTTTTTAGTGCGGTACACTTCTTCTAAAATTTATTCTAAACATAAATTTATTAAATTTTTATTTATAAATATGATTTTATAAAAATGGTGAATAATTCACCGCCGCGGTGAACCATGATAAAAGCGGTGAATATGATTCATCGTTTTTATTTTTTTTTATTCTAAATAAGAAATTATGAATGCGATGAATCATTCATTGTATTTAAAAATTTATTTTTATAATTATTTTTTTAAAAAAATATTTTTATAATTATAAAGATTGATAGAATTATTTATAAAAAAAATTCAGTTAAGTGCACTATTTGTCCCAATTTTTCACCCACTTATTTTACTTTTATCTCTATACGTATTTAGAAAGATTGCTATCAAAATATCAAATAAAATAACCAAGCAAATTTTTTTAATAACCATAAGTTAGTTAACTATATAAGTTTTTTAAACTACGAGATGATAAGAAAAAAAAAGCTAAACTATAAAATTGTTAAGTATGAGTCTTTAAAAATGACTGAATGATAAATAAAAATAAGCTAAACCAATCGATCATTCCTAGCGTAAATGACAAAAGGATTTGGTAGTTGGTACCAAAAATTTCAAGTTCAAATTCAAGTTGATTCACATTTTCAACTAAGGGCCTGTTTGGTTGCATGTAGTTGCAAGCAGATCGCATTTACAATCGCATGTAAATACAAATTTCGTGTTTGGTTTGATATATTTAACTTTAACTACTGTAGTAGAAATTGCAGGAGGAGGCTCAAATGCAGCAGTTCGAACTACGCTCAAATTGGCCACAATTCCAACTGCAGCAATTGGAGAGAGTAACTTTATATAAAAAATATGCTTACCTCCTCAATATTTTTTAAATAAAAATTATTTTTATTTTTTACATCGGGTAAATCTCACCATTATATATATAAAATTATAAAATTTTAAAAATTATTTTTCAACCGTATACAACCAAACAAATTATTTATACTTACAGCTTTCTACTACATCCAACCAAATAACATTTATATAATTGTAATGACTATATTTTCAACTACATACATCTCTAACTACACCGTATTTATAACTATATCAAACCAAGCAGTTCCAAAGTTTATTTAAAAAAAAAAAAAATTAAACGAAGAGAGATAGCACGCTCTCTTTTTCTTAAAAAATAAATAAATAAATAAATAAAAATAAAAACGAAAATAAGTTAACCCTGGGCTATTTTCACCGGAGGCCTCATTTGGCATCATTCCTCTTTTCTTTTTTTCTTTTTTTAACTTTTTAAGGGCAAACCATAAAAGATTAAAAGAAATAAAAACATATTCGAGAATTTTATTTCTATTCATCCTATTACTAAAAATGTGATATTTCTGTGTTTGATTCGTCCAGTCATATTATTTAGTCATATTATTTAAAATTACAAAAAAATATATAATTAATTAATTTATTTTTTTAATTAATTTTAAATAATGCTATAAAAAATTTCAGCATTCTTTTAGAAAGATAAGAGAAAGAACATAGGTTAAAGAGAAAGAGAGAGTATAATTAAAAAAATAGGAAGAGAAATAGAATCGAAGTTAAAAAAAATAACAGAGTTGAGATTTAAAAAAAAGGAAAAGAGAGCATAATTTAGAGAGAGAAAAAAATAAGTTTATAGTAAGATATGGGGTTAGAGTATAAAGAAAAATAATACCAACTAGCCGGCAGTAGAAAAAAAAGAAAAAAAATTAAACATATTATAATTACCCCAATTTATTAATATGAAAATACTCTTTCAAAGAAATATGATTAGTATTTTGGGATGAATCTTATTTTCAAGTAAATTCAATATTACCAACTATATTACTTAGTGTATTCAGTCAAATAACGTCATTTTTTTTTATTAAATTATTAAAAATCTTAAAAAAATAACGCGGACCAAACGCACCCTTAAAGTCATTTAGATATAGAGCAATTCTGATGATGCACCCGGATAAGGGTGTACCATTTATACCCCACCCATCTATGGGTGGGAATATGCCCGCCCCACCCTTGGATGGGTGGGTATCTTGGCATTTTCGGATTACCATATGACATGGTGTAGGAGAAGTAGGTGCACTACAAGAGCCTGCAAAATGAACAACAAGGCGGCAGACAAAACTGATCACGCTTGGTCTGAGCCGTCAGATAGTATTCAATGTTGCAATGTTGCTTTGAGATTCACGAGGAGCGCAAACTTTGCCTTATAGTAGCAGGTCGCTTATTTCATTTAGAAATAAACTTAGTTAGAAATGTGAATCAACTAGAATTCGAACTTGAGTCTCGGGTATCAATCACCAAGCATTTTGTTCCAACATTCCTCTATTGGAGTAAGTTAAGAAGTTCTGTGCAGTTCCTAAACAAAACCGTAAGAAGCAACTGGAGCTCCAAAAATTAGAACTCCAATACAAAACTTGTGCTTCTAGTTTGGGTTCAGCAAATAGTACCTTCGAATCTCTTATGAACAGCTTTAAACTAGTTGCGTTCGACATGAAGCTTGAAGGTGTATCTGTATCTTCCTTTAAACTCCATTGAAATTGCCTTAGGAGATTCTTCTTACAGAAACACATCAGTTAAGAGGCGTCTTAGAGATCGCCGACCGCTTGAGAAAGGACCAAAACCTGAAGCAAATCAATATTACATATCCATCAAAACAATTCACTCAGTAGATAAAGAGTCAAGCATGTTACAAAGGGTTAAACTTGTGACATTCTATAACTAGTTACCTTTGGGTGGGTGATCTCAGTAGTTTTCTTCTCTAGCCTCCGGCGGCTATGTTTGACATCAAGATCACAAATAACAAATGTTGGAACCTTCACAAAGACTCCTCCCAGATTATCAAAAGTAGCATAATAGTTCTTGGAGGAAGACACAAGCACTTGATTCATCTCATTACCACAACACTGGCATCGAGCATCCGGATAGTAGCTAAGCTGCTGTTGATAGAAGCAACTGTAGTACCCGATTTTACTGGCGACAGATTCAGCTATATATATTGATCCTCAAGCACCAGCACCTGTTCATCGAAGAGTGCTTTTTTGGATGGAGCAGAAGAAGAAGAAGAAGAGAAACAAATATCTCTTCTCAGTTCTCATGCATTAGAAACATCCCCTTTATATAGTAGCAGGAAAATGAGATTGGGAATCTGAACAGGCCACTGTTGGATTACTCTTCGCCAGAAAAAGATGAAGGCTCTTGGGAATTCCATGAGCATATGTTCTTCGTTTTCGTAATCAGTGGAAATTAAATCTATTTAAACCAAAAGACAATGGTCCAAGATGCGATTCCGGTGTTCTCTCTGGTCCAAGATGAAAACTATATAAGGCAACGGTTTAAGTTCGATTTAATTTCTCAAATATATCAACTGTGGCAGTCACTATCAATTTGGTTGAGAAAATTTTAGTTGCTACATGCTTTTTTCATGAGAACAAGTTGTATTATAGGTCACGGAAAAAAAAAAAAAAAAAAAAATTGCATACCTGACCATACAACTCCAGAACTCATCACAACCATCCATCGCTAATGAATTGATTGCTGTGATCAGTCAATTAGAAAGGAAACCGAAATGACAAGTTTCAGATTGTGATTAATCCTTGATTATATTCTGAAAATGAAAAACCTTTTAGATCAGATTCAATCAAACCGAGCAAACTCGCACACCATGCTTGAAAATTTGTTGGTACAAACTCGATTGTTATCTATGAACATTTAGAATTTCAACAGCTCAAGTTTTTGATTCTCCAATCTCGAACAGGCATGTATCGTCAGTGTCCGATCCGAAAAGGAAGAAGGACAAAAAAGATCGAATTGCACATCAAGTAAAGTTGAAGGTAACATATCAGAAAATGAAAGCTTCTTTAAGGCTGAGAATCATAATTTTTCGCTACATATAAGAAGATTTACCATCAGATATGGAACTATCAACCAACTTAGGTTGCAAAAGTAAACACATAAAAGGGATACACAAGCATGTGTCCCGCAAATTGCTAGCACAAACTGGGAGTAAACCACAACGGCGGAGGCCAATTTAAGGAACAAACACCCAAATCGTGAACTACCTGCTCGGTACGGCCGTCCTCCAATCTGAACAAATTAATCCCATAGCCGAACGAATCACCACATCCGACCGGTCGAATGTAGTGAGGGAAGGCGTAGTACAAGCAATTCCGTCTCCACAATCCCGAATGAGCAGTACAGGATACCGAAAGGCAATGAGAGTGAGATCCATTATCAACTAAGAGAAGCGCCTCCTCTCCGATATCGTCGACTTCGAGCCACTCCGGCTGGCCTTGTCGGCTCAACTTGAGCACCCGGTATTCGGACCTGTCGCCGGAACTTTGTCTCCGAAAATCCCACACGACGATCAGTAAATCTCCGGACGCTGTCGCCACCAAGCACTTGGGATCTTGCCCGTATAGAATGGAATGGATCACAGCCCTCGACGGAGAGGGAGAGGCGAGATCGTAGACCGTGAGTCGCCCGCGGTCGCTGACGGCGAAGAATGTCCGGTCTTGATTGGCGACGTCGACGAACCGTTGCTCGTCGGTCTGCAGGTCGGCCACCGTCCAGGAGACGTCCCCGCCCCGGAAGAAGACCAATGATTCGCCGAATCCAAAAAGAAGGAAGAGGACAAAGTGGGGATCCGTAGAAGGGTTGGAGCTTAGTACGGCCTTCATTATCACGTAATCCGGCGGTTGGTTGTTGTGGTTGCGGGTTGGCTGTTGCAAGTGGTTGAGTGGGGGGAGATGAGTTAGGGTTCGGGTGATGGGGTTGAGGAGGCAGACGGTGGGGCCGTCGCCGGCCTGGAGAACGAGGCAGCCGCGGGAGGAGCCGCGGCAGGAGAGGCCGCGGGTGTCGGGGAGATGGAGTGTGTGGATTCCCGGAAGGGAGAAGAAGAAGCGGGCGGAGTCGGGGTTGGAAGGGGAAGGGTCGAAGGGGAGGAGAAGCCAGGGGGCCTGCGGCGGGAGGTGGGGCGGGCGCGGCGCCGACGCGGAGCGCCACGACGGGCAGACGGCGCGGAAGCGGAGGTAGTCGGCGATGAGGACGATTTTTCGGGAGATGGTGTCCAGAAGCTCCCGAGGGAGGTTCGACCAATCCCGGGGCGGCGGCGGCGGCATGGCTGCCAGGCGATGACTGAGGAGAGATGAGATGGTCGGCGCGCGGAGGAAAAACTTAGGTCGGAGAGCGCTTTTGGTAGAGGGCAGGATTTTAAATCGGATCAATGCGTAGATGTTAATTATTAGGGCAAGAGTTATTAATTCAATCAGCCGCTCTTAATGGTATAGATTAAATACCTTCGGACAAAGAATTATGACACCACTAAAGCAACTTCGAACTGGTGACTGGAATATCAACGTTAACCGAAGTACCAAACAAACCGAAGTAAAAGAATACTCAAAATAATCCAACGAGATCTTTTAACATAGTTCTATAGCAGTTAATTAGTACAGGGTTTAAACAAACAATGACTAAACAAATTATGTAATCAGAGAGAGGTTCAGAATCAACCAGAACAATAAAAGATAATTATGATAGCCTTTGCGCATGCCACAATAAAGTAACTATTAATACAAACCAAGTCACTGCAAAGGTAGTAGTTATACTCAAAAGCAAATACAGCTAAAACACATATTACTATAAAAGCGCTTTATTAACCCATTACTACGAGTTCGCCGTTCCCAAACGCATAAACAGCTAGGTTCATGCGAACACCAACCAAATACATACTGAAATACGAAGGAAGCAAGCTATATACTATTGCCTGCTCTGACACTTGACGCATAGACTCGGCAACATCGCAAACACCAAAGAAACTTCATAAGACAGGAGGAGCTGAGCCACAGTCAGATCACTGGCCACCACGGAGGCGGAGGACAAGGTGAAGGGTGGATTCCTTCTGGATGTTGTAATCCGCCAGGGTGCGGCCATCTTCAAGCTGCTTCCCAGCGAAGATCAAACGCTGCTGGTCCGGCGGAATTCCCTCCTTGTCCTGAATCTTAGCCTTCACATTATCAATAGTATCGGAGCTCTCAACCTCCAAGGTGATCGTCTTGCCGGTGAGGGTCTTCACGAAGATTTGCATCCCACCCCTCAGGCGAAGAACAAGGTGGAGGGTGGACTCCTTCTGAATGTTGTAGTCGGCAAGGGTGCGGCCATCCTCAAGCTGCTTGCCCGCGAAGATGAGGCGCTGCTGGTCCGGAGGGATGCCTTCCTTGTCCTGAATCTTCGCTTTCACGTTATCAATGGTGTCCGAGCTTTCAACCTCAAGAGTGATGGTCTTGCCAGTGAGGGTCTTCACAAAGATCTGCATGCCCCCTCTCAGCCTCAACACGAGGTGAAGGGTGGACTCTTTCTGGATGTTGTAGTCAGCGAGGGTGCGGCCATCCTCGAGCTGCTTCCCGGCGAAGATCAGACGCTGCTGATCCGGAGGAATGCCCTCCTTGTCCTGAATCTTGGCCTTGACATTATCGATGGTGTCGGAGCTCTCCACCTCGAGGGTAATAGTCTTACCCGTGAGGGTCTTCACGAAAATCTGCATGCCACCTCTCAACCTCAGCACAAGGTGGAGGGTGGATTCCTTCTGAATGTTATAGTCGGCGAGGGTGCGGCCGTCCTCGAGCTGCTTGCCAGCAAAGATCAAACGCTGCTGGTCCGGGGGAATGCCCTCCTTGTCCTGGATCTTGGCCTTGACGTTGTCGATGGTGTCGGAGCTCTCCACCTCAAGGGTGATGGTCTTGCCGGTGAGGGTTTTCACAAAAATCTGCATCCCTCCCCTTAGGCGAAGGACGAGGTGGAGCGTGGACTCCTTCTGGATGTTGTAGTCGGCAAGGGTGCGGCCGTCCTCGAGCTGCTTGCCGGCGAAGATAAGCCGCTGCTGGTCCGGGGGAATGCCTTCCTTGTCCTGGATCTTGGCCTTGACGTTGTCGATGGTGTCGGAGCTCTCCACCTCGAGGGTGATAGTCTTTCCGGTGAGGGTTTTCACGAAGATCTGCATCCCTCCCCTCAGGCGAAGGACGAGGTGGAGGGTGGATTCTTTCTGTATGTTGTAGTCAGCGAGGGTGCGGCCGTCCTCGAGCTGCTTGCCGGCGAAGATAAGCCGCTGCTGGTCCGGGGGAATGCCTTCCTTGTCCTGGATCTTCGCCTTGACGTTGTCAATGGTGTCGGAGCTCTCCACCTCGAGGGTGATGGTCTTGCCGGTGAGGGTTTTCACGAAGATCTGCATCTGCAAGAAGAGATCCAGAACCAGATGTTAATCACAAAGTTCTCGGTGTCAAAAATAAGGATCAGATGTCTAAGAATCAAAGAAAGAACCAAAAAACCGAAATAAAATTTTGAAAAGATACAAACACGGTCAACAATTGATCGGACAACTGAATCATGCATGTTATAAATTGTAAATCTCTATGCAGAGCCCTATTGCAACGAAAATATCAGATAATCTCGAGCCCTAAAATATATATTAAAAGAAGAAAAAAAACCCTAAAGAAAACATCTAGAAATCGCAGATCGGTCATCAAATTTAGGTGAACCAACAAGCAAAGATCAGATCCATCATCGAAACCCTAAATTCCACCAATTAATCGAACGAATCAAAAAGATCGCCCAACGAAACAGAGATTTACACCAAAGAATACGGATTAAAACATGAATTATTATATACAGATCTAAAATTATGATGAGAACATCAAAGAACAAGGACAAAGAAAATCAGATACCGATCCCGAAACATAGAATAGCGATAAACAATACAAATCATAAAAAATAAACCTAAAAAACTCTCCGTAAATATAATCGATGCAACAGTATGAAACCTAGATCGTATCTCCAATAGCCTAAAAAGATTAACAAAAAAAAGAAAAAAACGAACGATAAATTGGAAAGGAAACGAACCTTGAGAGAGGGAATTGAAGGGGCGTCGCTTTTCTTTGTTGAGAGAGAAATAAAAGACCGATGAGTTTTGGGCAACACCTTTGGGGGGTTATTTATAGTCGCAATGCGCTCCGACTCGATCGGTGTGTGATGTCACGAATGACGATAATAGACGGATGGTATGTTTCCACGTGGCAAAACTGGCGCCGTAGATTGGTATTAGGCTGAGAGGGAAACCTATAATCTCGAAGATTCTTTCGCGTGGACCTGGTCCAAGCGCGTATAAATAGCATGCTTGTGTTGACCGGCCTAACTTGTGTTACTTGTCCGGATGATTTTTTTTTTTTTTTTTAGAAAAAAAAAGTTCTGAATAAATCATAAACCTGGATGAATTAGCTCATTTAAAATACAATTTTTTTTTTATAAATTTTTGCACGCTAGGTGTGCAATTTTTTTTTTTTTTGCCTACATTATTCAATGTTATCATCTATTAATCTATTAATTAAATTTTATAAAAATAATCAAATTCTACGATTTGCTAAATATTTAATTTATAGAATTGTGAATGCTTATGATATTATTTTTATTTTTTTTTATCTCGACAGAAGATATTAGCCCCACACCTAATTATAATATATTACTTAAATTTTGAAAAAAATATTATTTATGCATCCAAAGAATCATTATTTCAATGGAATACATAATATTAGAAATTATTGACCTTTTCGTAAAGCGTAGTGCGCTGTCAGATCCTAGATCCAAATTCAAATCCTAATTAATTCATATTTTCAACTAATTTTATTTTTAAATAAAATAAACGAAGCGGATAGTATGCTATCTTTCTCTCTAAAAAAAAAATCAGAAATTATATCTTATCTTAACATATTATTTTCTGAGAATGTTTAAAATTTTCAATTCAGTCCAGAAAACCGGTTCACCGTGGACCACGGTCCAGGCAATAAATAGTTTCTTGTTCCAGAGCGAAAAACAAGGGGCGCGTCGGCACCCAGGTTGCTTCTCGTAGCTTCTGCAACACGCGAGACGTTTCTTCGTCGCTTCACCAAACCCGAGCTTAGTTTGGTCCAGCTCTATCTTTTTGTTCATTATTATTATTATTATTATTATTTTTCAGTTCATCTGCCTCACTTATTTGTTATAGTGTCTCTTTTTTAAAATTTTAATGGTATGTGTATGTGGAATATAAAGTACAACTGGAGAAATAATTTTTTGATTGCTTAATTTAATGGAATGTTCATTCTTTTTCGATTGCTTAACTGAAGAATATAAAATTTAGTTCGTCTCCCAGGAAACAATAATTATTTCATATTATTATTTAACAATATGATTTCAAAGTAAGAGAAAAGGGATTCAAATATTTTGCGGCTGTAAACTGTTTGTTGTAATGCCTCATTTAGTTCGCTTCTTTGGTAAGCCATGATGATGGCATAATTTCCTGGTACAAAACAATCTGGTGCGTAGCAGTACATTCCAATATGGTGAAAACAATTCACAAATTAGAAATTAATTAGCTGTGACCAATCTCACTGAGACACTAGTCTTTTTTAGCTCTTAGCAGAGCCTCATGTACTGTAGTGTCATCATCACTCACAGGGCACAATGGTTGGCTCCATGGGTGTGGATATGCTCCTTGCACACATCTCAGGCCCTATTGTTGTCACCCCTTCTTCCTGATTATATATGAACATAATTTCTCATTAGCAAATTTTATATTTAGTTTTATCTGAGCTTCGGAATGAAATAGAACGAAAAAGTGGATGCAACACACCTTGGCGAGGTTCCGGAAGTAAGTAGTTGTGTAGTTGCCTGTCGGGAAGCAAGCTTCTATTAGATCCGCTAAAACCAGCTGCGGTTGCGAGATTGCTCCGTCAAACCAATCTTCGCAACAACAACAAAAAAATAAAAAAGGAAAGGAAGTTAGCGAGATTTAGTAAACAAACACTTCATATGAAAAATATCTGGTATGAAGTATTAGAAGACAATTAGAGGTGATTTTTGCAATGATCCTCCATTTTGTCATTTTGCATCTGAACGAAATCAAAATCTTGTGCAGTCCATGCCACAAGTTTGTTCGTTACCGATCGTAGTTGAATCACGGAGTCTTTTGTCGTATCTCCATAAGCTTTGGTTCGTGACGAAGCCGAAACAGGAATTGTCTCCGACGCTGAAGTTCTCCAAAAATGTTGATAGTGTATACTCTGCAGGCTCCGAAGCGTATGTCTGGTCGATCACCACGTCCACCGTCTGAGAGAATCCATAATCTGTTACTCTCCCTGGTATATATTTCTTTCAGAATTTTATTCAGATCTTTGGTTTTTCGAAGTTTTGAAGATTCATGATGATAAATGCTATTTTTGATACTCATGTGTAACACTAAGTTACCAATTACTTTCATAATCTTTTTTTTTTCTTTTTTTTTTTGAGTAAACAGGGATATACCCTATTTGGGATTAATCATTTTTATCTAATGTTTTTTTTTTTTTAAGATCTCTCAAGTATTCTTAGTAAAGATTTATGCCTTGTGCAAGCACATTTTCTGTTATAAGTTACGTGTAAGTTCGATCCAACTGTGACAATGAAGATGGAGAATCGAGTTCAGGTAAGTAACTAATCATTAGAAGGCTCCAAGCAGTAAATCAGATTCATATGAATAATAATTTCCGATGGAATTAATTATTCACGGCATATAGAGATTGCCAAAGAAACTTACGCAAAGGATGGCATGGAAGTTGTCCATATCCTCTGGATCTGAAATATTGTAGCTATTGTTGGTGATGGTCTCATCAATATTCTCCCCTCCTGCATCCGTCACATACTGTTCAAGGACACAGTATTGTCAAACATGTAAAATCTCGAGTTCTCCCCATCATTTACTAATTTTAAGTTTGCGGGCACTGTAAAGGAAATCAGATTCTACCTGCAGCTTGTAACTTTCTTTAGCAAACGACCATACTCCCTGCAAGTGAGGCCGACAGGATTATAGTAAGTTGATGTGCCTAACTTATGAAATACTACTGGGGAAATCACAAGCCTTGAATAGGACAAAAACGCTATCGCTAACCTGCTTGAACTCCACCCATGCTACTATAGGCTTGAACTTTGTTTTACGATTTGCAGCTACTTTGTTTAAACACATGTAATTTGATTTGACCTGCAACATTCATCTATTAGAGATACGAATCATGTCCAACCATCGTCTTTTAGAGGTCACTGATTGTCCTTGTTTGAACTAAACTAAGGCCCACTCTATTGCTTCACAAATACGAGCTATAAAAAAGCAAAGTAAATAAATGCCTAGGAACTGTAGTTTTCCAAAATTGGCTTTAAGATGACATAAAATTGTCGGCCATCAGTTTACAGATGTTATGCAGCCGTGAATAATAATAGTTAAAACCGGACTTAACTGCATCATAGACTGAATTAGCTCTGACTTCTGAGTTTGTGAAAGCTCCCAAGTACTTTATCCACTCTGCCCTCTAAACAAACATCAGAGAGACAATGGAGTTGTTATGATTCAGCATATATGTATTGAGAAATACATCAAATGTATGTATATCTACTGAGTAGGATGTAAGTGTTGTTGAACTTGTGAAGATTAATTACATAGTGACATTATGTACAAATAAAATGGGCTATACCTGCAGAGGAGTCGTCTCATCGGATGGTACAAATGCTGCAAAATTGCAGGCTTGTTCTGCATCTACTTCGCTTATGAAATGTGCGGTGAATTCTGATAGCTGACGTATGTCTGTCTTGTTTACAAGCTGGATACTACCGTTTGCGTATGATTGCAGCACACATTGGGAGGTAACTTGGTCCGATGTCATTCCTTTTAAGGTCTCTAATACACCAAGTAACTGCATGTTTCTTATTGATCATTAGTAAAATGAGTTTCAGCTGAAAAGAAAATTTGAAAGATGAACACAAAAACTTTTAGGTATTTTGTCATTAACTAGCTAGCTGAATTTTGGTCCCCGACAGTTATTAGCTGTCTATTTTTTTTTTCTGCTTCCCATCAATTTGTATCTGTATCATGTTCAGTAGTTAGTCGCCTTTGTGAAATGACAACGAGACTGCGAATATTAAGGTGCATTGAAAGAAACAGAGGCTGCATTAGAAATGCTAATTCGATGTAATGAAAGAGATAGAAAGTAAGTATTGTGTTTTATATTCATTCCTTTTCAGATGGGAAGTTTATGTGAAGCTGTACAAACCATTCCACTGCATATTAAGAGATACTGTACCATGTTTACTTACACAACAGCAACTCTCACCTCAAAGAATGACACTGCAAAAGGCGAAAAGGAAGCAGGGAATTTTCTTCGTCAGTTCGGTGAGTGAAGAACATCATATTGATTTCGTAAATGCAAGTGCCAACATATATATAGTTCATGTACTCGCAATTTTCTTTTTATTATATTATATGATTTTATTCATTGACAAGCTACACGGATTTTGAATCTATTAATGATTTGGAAGTATCTAACAGTTCATCACTGAAGCAAACAATTGTCTTTTTTTCTTCTTTCTCTCATTTACTCTTCATTCATTGTAACAGCATGCTTAGGAATCAAGCATGTAACAAAACTGATCAATACGATAGTAAATTGAATTACTCACCGGGAGTGCTCGTCGTGTCGACGGAGTAATTGGAGAGAGGAATCACAAAGGATTTGATCCTCCCTGTGCAATACTTTGTCCTCGCCGCCATTCGCGAAGTACTCTGCTTGTTTTCGCCACAACGAAAGCATTGATAAGAAATCAAAGCGCACGTCATGTTTGAATCAGCAAGTATTTATTTACCTGCATGAGAAGGTAACTCTTTCCATCAACGCTGTTCTTAATGACCTTGAAGCTCTGGCCATAGTAAATTTGGAACAAACGAGCATCGATCACTTTAGAGATGTTCCCCACCACAGGGTTAGCTTTGGAAGCTCCTCCCACGCTCACTACGGAGTGGTCGAAGGAGAAAAAGAACAAGAAGAGTACACATAATAGAGAAGAAGAAGAAGAAGAAGCCATTGTTGACCAGCTCTGCTTCTTCCAAACTCTTCTGAAGGATAGAGATGGGAGGAATGGTGATGAAAAGTAGTGGTGGGTTTGGCAGAAAACTTTGTGTATAGCTTTTTGTTAAATCGTTTGACGTAATCCTTGTTCTCTAAACATGAATGAAACTAAATTAAATTAGATGAAATTAAACGAAACAAAGAGCATGACAAAATTCAAACCGAGTACATTAAAAATAATTTAAATATTTATATTCAAAGTGGTGTTTTTTTTTTTTTTTTTTTTTTTCCACCTCAGTGGGTGGAGACAAAGAAAAAGGCAAGGAGTAAGGAATGAGGGGTGATGCATGATGGAATGTGCGTTCCCGTGACTCTGCTCTGTACGGGAGAGGTTGGTTGCCTCTTTTTGTCATCAAGTATGCTTTAGTTAGGATTCTAATCCGTTTGGTTGGGGTTAAGGGGTGGAATAGCTACTTAACTCTCATTTATCTTCAAATATTTTTAAAAATAAGTGAGATTAGCTAATCTCATCTTAAATAGATTATTTCAACTTAGCTAATTTCATCTAACCCCAACAAATTTCAACCAAACATTATTTCTATTCATAATAATTTACTATATTTTTTATCCCGCTTACTTCATACTCCAACCAAATAGTACTTTTTACTATTCTGAACTAATTCCAACCTCCAACCAAACACAAAAATATTCTTAACTTCATATTAACCCTAAACTTAATACTATTTCTGAAATAACTAATTTTTTCTTAATTCTGAACCAAACGGTAGCTAATTGTATTGCTCGTCTCTTTGCTTTTAGCCCCCCATATATACATACATACATATGAGGAATTCCAGGGTACGATCTTTCGTCGCTGTTATCGGTGGGAATGGTGGTGCACTTTATTCAATTGTATTATGACAGTAGTGGCGCTTCACGTGTGTCGTTTGGGTTGACATCTCAAGTTGGGCTCGAATTCCAGTGAGTTTAACTTGATCTGGGCTAGGCCCATTGGGTATTTTTGTTTCATCAAAATAAAGGCATGGATTGAAATTTTTGAATTAAAATAAAGTTAGGAGAAAATTATCTCTCCCTTACTATTTATTTCATAGTTATAAAAATTTTTTCAATTCTGTTATTTATTTGTTGAGCAAAAAATAAATGGAGTAAAACATAAATAACTTAATAAATAATACATTATAATAAAAAAAATAAAAAGATATAATTATATTTATAATAATAAAATAAAAAATATAACTTAAATAATTAATTTTCATTATATTTTAAGGCACCCTTTAAAAAGGGGATAGGAATAATCTCTTATCCTCTTTATACTCAAACACTAATTATTTATCGAAAAATAATAATTCTTGATTACCTATAACAATCGGATATAACTCTTTCTATCAACACCTCCATTTTCTCTATAAAATTATCCACTATTTTTCTTATTCTATATTATCTATCCAAATATTTTTTTTTCTTATCTTTAGAAACAACCTAATTTTCATCTAAACAATTTTTTTTTTATCCACATACTTAGTACATATTCCTATAATAACTAATTCTTACTTTTATCTGAACCAAACAATAACTAAATATACAAATTAAATAAAAAAAAAATTAGTATCATATATAAATATATTTAAATATAACTAATATTATTTATTATATTATTTTTATCTTTTTTGCTTCTCTCTCAGTATAATTGTCTTTGATGCTATTTCGAATAACTCGAATTTCCATTGTATTTTTATTATAGCATAATAATCAGCAAAAACGACCATATGCTTTTTCCCCTCCCCAGTATGGAAGCAGATTAAAAATCGATCAACAAGATCATCCAACCAATTAGCCAAAGGAAAATCTAGTACGAAGAGTCACTCTCAATCCGTGAAAGATCAGTGCGTACACTCGCAAGCAAGCATAAGACATAAATACATACACGAATGCATCTAATCACCTCCTTAAAAGCGCTTCTTATAATAGTAGAAACAAAGAAGAGCAGCAGCAGTCCAAAACCCTATAAAATTCTTATTAGGGTTAGGGTTAGTGTTAGCCGCCGAAGCCGTAGAGGGTGCGGCCCTGGCGCTTGAGGGCGTAGACGACGTCCATGGCGGTGACGGTCTTGCGGCGGGCGTGCTCGGTGTAGGTGACGGCGTCGCGGATGACGTTCTCGAGGAAGATCTTGAGCACGCCGCGCGTCTCCTCGTAGATGAGCCCGCTGATCCGCTTCACCCCGCCCCGCCGCGCCAGCCGCCGGATCGCCGGCTTCGTTATCCCCTGGATGTTGTCCCGCAGCACCTTCCGATGCCGCTTCGCACCCCCCTTCCCCAACCCCTTCCCCCCCTTCCCCCGACCCGACATTTTTCCCTTCCCCTTTTCCTTTCCCCTTTCCTTTCGAGATGAGATGAGACCCCGATGAGAGAGAGAGAGAGAGGGATTTTGTTTTGTGAGTGGGATGGGAAGAGGACGACGATTATTAGCAGTTATTTATAGCTCTTTTGTGGAGAGGAGAGTTCTCGGTTGCGATCCGTGGATAGGTGGGTCTCTGGCGGTTGGATTGGGAATCGACGGTTGATGTCAGTGTAGTGATGGTGAATGCGGATCGCTGACGTGGCGGGAGATGGTGGTGTGGTGCGGGTGATGGCTCCATTTTATTTTTCGCAAGAGTTTGGTGCTGTACTGCTGCTGGTCATCATTATTATTATTATTATTTCCAGGGGAATGACTAATTAAGTAATTAGCAATTTTTGTTATTTACCATCTAATAATTAATTAAAAACAATACCATAACCTGGCTTCAAATGACAATGGTTACGTTATTACCAATTTACCTGTAAATGTTCGTTAAAAGATTGATCGCTGATTCTATATCTAAGTCAATTTAATCGATTCAATTCTTTCACGTTTATTTTTAAATAAATAAATGCTCTTAGATAATACATATCTATCTCTTAAAAAAAAAAAAAAAAAAAAAAAAAAAAAAAACTAAAAAAAAAAAAAAAAAAAAAAAAAGAATGGTTACGTTATTTCACATAACTCTAAATTTGTAGAACAAATCGTGTTCAAGATGGATTGAAAAATCTACCTTTTTCCCCGCTAGCAGCTAAAAATATGATGGTTGATATTCAAAATTTTATATTCAAAACTTTTTTTTTTCTTTTTGGTATTTTTAACTGAATTTATTTTTAGAACGACGAATGAAGTGGATAGCTTGCATCCTTCTCGAAAAGAAAGATAATAGACTGGAGGAGGCGCGCACCCATTTCTTCCAATGATAAATAAATGTATGATTTGTTGGTAATCCGTTTCTCAGTTTTCTTCTGGTATAGATTAACATCATGCCTTCTTTCCCTCTCTTTTTAAGTTGGCTTGCTCTATTAAACCCAGCATTACATTGCAACTTACAGGTTAACCTAAACAGAATACGAGGCATTTTACATCAAAAAAAGATGTGACAGAACCTACAGTGGGTTTGTCTTCTAATCTTGCTAAACTACTATGCTTATGATGCAAGACAAATTACGAATATGAACTGTAACACAACTTATCTGAGAAAAAAACTTACTATTGACTGCAATAAGCGCTTAAAACACGGATTCATATTACCACAATGGCTTGATGTGCACAACTCATTGAAAACAAAGCTTACATTCATACTCCAGCAAAAATGCGATCACCGCTACGAAATGAAACAGAAGATATCACGGCAAGACCGATCCTCAAAAGCAATGCAAGATATGTTTTCAGAAACTGCTAAATAATTACAACCCATCTTTGCTCAATGGACCATCTGACCAGCACAGTAAAAAATAGTTACACTGCACTTGTTTAGCCTCTGAGTGGGCTCTTGATGTATCAATTTATTGCCAAGAGAATCTGACCAGGGCTTTCGCTTGTGAGGATAAGTCAGTGTCCTACAACCGAACAAGTACGGGGTCGAGAATAACTGTCAGCACTCGGTCCTCTAGTTTACATTCCAGATTTAAAAGATAAAACTCACTCTCTGCAGCCATGCATTCCGCGATGAATGATTTTTACCCGAGATCGCTACCTGAAAAGTCATCAAACTTAACCGAATCTTAGCAGCTTCTTCTATCTGAATGATAGTATAAACAAACATCGTGTTTGTGTCTATTGCATCGAGAGCCTTAGGTCTTTCCTTGTGCGAAACCACGGCATCTGAAGCAACTAGGAGGTTCCGTATAGGTGACTTTGCTTCAAAACCCGCATCTTCTGTCGATTCTGAATCTATAAATACCCCTAGCTAGTTAACTTCACCAGATGAAGTGACTGCCAATAGATTATAGAATTTGGAATTCCGTAAATCTCTTATTGCGCTACTCTGACCAAATCATTCTCATCAGCTGCAGGAGGCTGCAACTTGAGTTGCTTACCAATCTCCTCCAACACTTCGTACATACTCCCAATCTCGGGTCGGGATTTGTCACCGACTAAAAATTTGTGAACTACCACATTCAGATCTATCAATGTACAATCAGGTAACTTCTTTAGTCCCCTTTCCTTCATTACTTCCTGCAATTCCTTGTACTTGTCCCATTTCGATGCAGCAGCGTAAAGATTAACTAGAGGCACGTACCTCCTGCTGTTATCCGGCTCCAATTCAATCAATCGTTTCCCTAAATACTCCCCCGCACTAATATCGCCTTGGACCTTGGCAAGCCAAATTACCGCACCCCATACCGCCGACTGACCGTCCCACGGCATATTCTGGATTACTTTCAATGCTTCGTCAGGGCGTTGTATCCGAACAAATAGGTCAACAAGACACCAATGATGGGCAAAGCTCGGCTTAATACCATACACTGAGCTCATCATATCAAAGTACCTAAGGCCTTCCTCGACCAGACCTGAGTGACCGCAAGCAACCAAAACACCGATAAACGTGATATCGTCCGGTTTTACTCCGTCATGCAGCATCCTGGAGAAAAAGGAAAGAGCTTCTGCACCCCTGCCGGAACTCCCCAGACCCGAAATCAGAGCATTCCAAGAAATCAAATCCTTTTTTGGGGCTCTCTCGAACACCACCGCAGCAGCGTCCGGCGACCCAATTTTGCAGTAGAAATCCACGAGTGCGGAGCTCACGTGAGTTGGTATCCGCAACCACTTCCTGTGTAGAAACCCATGCACCATTTTCCCGTGTACCGCCAATTTGAAATGAGCAAACACCGACAACAGCGTAATGATCGAGCAATCGTCGGGCTCCACTCCAAGCTCCTGCATCTGGTGGAATAACCAAAGGCCCTTCTGAAACATCCGACTCCGAACATACCCGTTGAAAAGCGTGGACCACGAGACGACGCTTCTGTTCGGCATGCTCCAAAACAACCGCTCCGCCTCATCGAAGCCTCCACTCTTAACATACCCATCAAGCAAGGAATTGTAAGACACCCTGTCCCTCTCCGGCATTTCATCGAACATCTGCCGCGCGAGATCCAGGCAACCGCACGAGGCGTACATGTGGATCAGCGAGTTGGGAACCGGCAAATGGCTCAAGAATCCGAGCTTCAGCGCGAAGCAGTGGAAGAGCTCGCCGTAATCGACCGAATCGCAGAGCTTGGCGGCGGTGACGAGGAGCGGAAACGTGCAGCGGCTGGGGCGGCAGCCGACGGGGTTGGCGGCGCGGCAGAAGAAGGCGATGGCGTCGCGGGGGTGGGATCGGCGGACGATGGATTTGAGGGCCAGATTGGAGGCGACGGGGTCGGGGGAGCGGAGGTGGGAGGCGACGAGGGGTGCGGCGGCGGAGGCGGGGGAGCGGAGGCAGTAGAGGGCGACGAGGCGGCGCGCCGTGGGCTTGCGGAGCGCGGCGCCGGAGACGACGAGGACGGCGTGGGCGCGCTTGAGGTCGGAGAGGGAGGGGGAGGAGGCGAAGAGGAAGGAGACGATGTAGGGGACGAGGTGGTGGTGGGTTGTACTAGACATTGAACGGGAGGGGGAGAGGAAGCAGAGGGGAAGAGGTTTCGTTTGTTTTAGGACTTCGGTGGGGTGCGGAGGTGTCGTATATGTCTCCATGGTGTTTGAGGAAATGCCTCCATTGTTCTGAATAAATTCACAGGCATATATCAATGTACATGTCAAGCAAAATATGAGTGTTGCATTTCAATGAAACAGCACAAGCACTACAATTTTTATTGTGCAGGTTTGAAATGGAGACTTCAATACTAACTTCTTTGGATCTGCTGACTGTACATAGTGAAAGTGACAAAATAATTTAATGATTGATACACAACATTGTAAGTAAAATTAAATAAAGCAGATAGTACTATATTTTTTTCATAATTTTTTTTTTTTACATATACATATCTATAAGATGTATATAGTACAAAATCTTTTCTATTTTTGAATTAGACTATAATTCTATTAATAGCACCAAATCAACAGTGCTATTAAAAGAATGTATAATTAGAATGATAACAGTACGTGGGGTTTAATGGGTGAATGAAATAGTATGATCTCAAAAATAAAAATGATCAAAGAAATAGATCTAACAACGAAAACCTGATAGCACCGGTACCGTATGCTTGGTGTTATTGATAACATAATAGGCAAACTCCTGTTCTTTTTAGTATTTGTTCTAAATATTTTACTGATAAACAATATATTATCAGCACAGTTTCAAATGAAAACAAGAAAATAACTAAAATGGTTATTAATATGTAGATCTAATATTCAAGACAATCAACACTAGCTGCTGACCAACAACAAAACATAACTAATCAAGCAGGTCACTAGTAACTGTTGAAGAAATCTTCAAAAGCTTCCAGCATTTCCTTGCATTAGAAGTTCTTCTGAGCACTCGAAAACCGGAGATTCTTACTAGCATACATGGACCCCTAACCAAGGCCTCTTGGTTTGTCCTCATAACTCATTTACATTGAAGCTTCTTAGATCTGCAGCCCAATATGGCAACCATCGGTAGGGTTTGGAAGAAGACATTGGTGTTCCCTCCGATTTTGTTGTAATTACGATACATGACCCCGTCTTGATTGTATGAACTATCCGCCATTCCAATGTTGTATGTGCCTCATTCTTTGTGCACTCGAAATAGCGCGTACTGTTCAGAGTGCAAGCTTAAACTTTACTCCTATAGTCGAGAGTTGGCAAAACTTTGGTTGATGAGGATACTTCTCAGTCCACACAGATTCCCAGAGAAAGGACTCAAAGAAATCCACTGATATAGAATCTTCAAAGGCCTCTCATGAAAATCACACTTCCCATACTGGACCTGTTCTTGAATAGTTATGAGTAGCATTTTGCAGAGCTTTATCAATATGGGATCAAACCAGAGCGTAGCCGTGATCCTGCAAATGTCGAAAAATGGCAATTATCATGAAATTATGTGATTTTCATACAAACAGTGGCAAGGTTAAGAGATTTGCATTTTGTAATGAAACTACAAGCAAAACTGTAAAAGTACCCCCATAAATTTACTGCAGAATGGGAGGATATAGAGCGGGGCTGCGAATAACATGCAAAGGTTCGTGAAGGATTAAACAAAGCTTGCAATACAAAAAGGCAACTCAAACAGTTGTATGTTTCAAGCAATGTCAATGCCATAAAGAACTGAATGCTGAAAAATAAAGTGATATAAATGACAAGGAAGAGATTATAAAAGTGACATGGATGATGAACAAGGGTTGCAACAGGTTCATCTAGTTTCTAAATGGTGTTTTCTTTTGGGATTCAGGATACTAGACTTTGACTCATGCTCAATAAGCTTGACACAGCAGTTTCAGTAATTTAAGTTTGATTTACTTCTCATTTAGCCCTTGGCCTTATTTTGGCAATTATTGGTCATTTCCATGAAGGAGCAGATTTTTTTTATATTAACGATCCACAAGAAACTTACAATAGAAACTACTATAATCAGATCATTTCGGACTATTCTTTGCTAAGAATGAGTAATAGTTCATTTCAGATAGTCTTAAGCCATCTTAAAAATTTACAAGATAGGGGTCTTGATTTTACAAGGCTAAACACGTTCCATCACCAGCTTGACTAAATTTCATGATATGAGGAAAATCCCATGAATTAGTAGTCTTAGTCATGATCCTGCCACATCGAAAACCTTACAGCTGTGTTACAACATGTCATCAATCTCTAAAACTAAAAGTTCATTTTTTTGACCGTAATACTAAGTTCATCAAGCAACAACTTTACTAAATCACGTGGAACTTTTTAGATCAACTAGCATCTCCTAAAACTAGGCAAGCTTTAGCAAACTCAAACAAAAGTAAGATACAGCCATATCAAACAATAATCTCAGTAATTGCTGGGAGTGAACAATATCCTTATGATTGCAAATATAAACCAAATGGAAATTATGCTAAAATATCAGAAACACTTACAACTATGATTCCAAAATCATGGAAACATTTGGCTACCTCCTTCTCTTTCGGAGCATTTGGTGTTTCCATCCTAAATGAAACAAATTTACCGGTAACTCACTCATTGTTCCGATAGATCAGGATAATTGCAAACTTCATATCAAGAAAAGCATCACTTAGGTATGCGCGCTTGAACTAAATTTCATAAACATAGATTTCAATTGCAAAGCCAGATCTCCCCTGGTCATCTTGTGCAAATCCTTCATTACCCTCATGTAAACAGGAAAGTTGGGCTTCAGGCCCTTCTCCATCATCTCATAAAGAAGCCTACCTGCTTCTACCACCTTTCCGGACCCATGAAAGAGGCTGCTAAGTAAACTGTAATTCATATTGAGAGAGAATTTATCCTTCACACTCATACCCAATACATAATTATACGCATCTTCCGCTTGCCCGGACAAAAAATATCCCTTAATGAACGCAGAATGCATCGCTATCCTCGGCTTAAGCCCTTCCGACATCACCCGATTGAGAAACTCCGTCGCCAAATCCATCTTCTTGGCCTTACAAGCATGAAATATAAGCATCTCGTAAGTCACTGAATCTGGGAGAAAGCCCCAATTTTCCATGGTCTCGAGCAAATCACAAGCTTCCGTAACTCTCCTGTTCTTCAGGAGGCAACCCAGCAGATAATTATAGGACTTGATATTTGGGTCACAATCAAAGCTTCTCATTTCATCGAACAATTCACGGGCACCTTGGAAATTGCCAGTTCGGCACTTTGCTGCAATAAGAACATTGTAGTAAGAAGTCTTTCTCGCAGTTTCCTCCATTACGAAAATCGCAAGATCGAACGCGCTCACAGAACAAAGCAGCTTGATCAGCGAGAAGATTCCCGATCCGCGACAAGACCCACCGACCCCATTCAGAATTTCAATAATTCGTCTGACGGAATCCTTAATGCTACTGTGACCGGAGACCGTCAAAAAGGCGAACGCCTTCTCAGTTAGGCAATGCCTCTTCACCGAAAGCTCCGCCAATAAGCGCCGCATTGTCTCGTAATCATCTAATCTCCCAAGATTATCCACAAGCACATTGTAAACTTTTGCACTGGGGACAAAGTTAGGGTTACAATTCAGAACCCAATTGAAGAACCGCAGCGCGGAAACGCCTCGATCATTCAAAGCAAGAATCACATCCGAAACCAGAGACTGCGAGAGCCTCAAATTCATCTGATCGAACTTCGCTTCCGCACCGCTTTCATCTTCTTCGATCAACCTCATTATTGCCGTCAAATTATCGCGATTTGCACCCACATTTCGAGGCGTAGGACTCCTCGAACTTCTCCGAGGCCTCCGAGGAGCATTTTCCGAACTAAAGCTTCTACAAGATGTGGTGGAAGAGGTTGGAAACAGAGAAAAGGAAAGAGAATTTGAAGTCCAAGGGGGAGGAGAAGGGGAACAATTACAGGAAAGAGGAGACGAGAAAGAGAAGTAGGGTTTAGGGTTTTGGTTAGAGATTAGGGTTTTCAGAGGAGAACAAGGGCTAGCGTTAATGGCGGAGGAATTAAAACTAGGGTTTAGGGTTTGTGGACGCGAAAGAAGAAGGTTTCGTTGTTTTGCTACTCTGAACACCATGAAGGAGAGAGTAGAGAAGGATTCGCTCGTAGGAGAACGAGAAAATTATTGAGAGCAAGGACCAAAAATATATAAATAAATAAATAATCAATACGTGCTTTTAAATTTTCTAACTCTTGAATAAAGAAATATACGGTTAATATGATGTGGGCTCTCTAGGTTGGTATAAATTATTAATTAAATAATATAATTTAATAAATAAAAATAATTAAAGAATTAAATATAACGATGAAAAACTCGATAGTACCAAACACTTGGTGCTATCAATAATATCCCAACTGGATTAATAAATAAAAAATGTAATGGGCCTTACTAATAACATTAGGCCCTGTTGATTTTCAAAGCAAGGCTCGGTCCATGATCCCAACAAGGGCTCCTCATCTGATCATTTTGTTGGATGATTTAGTATCACAACTAATTCTTTCGATTACATCGAAATATATTTCTGGATCTGTTTACTATGAGATTGATATTTTGGATTCAAGCTTAAGCTAATTTCTCTTTGACCCTCACCTTTTGAATCTTTGATAACTCACTATTTTGAAGGCTAGAGCACTCCTCATTTGTATAGAGAGAATAAATGAAAAAAAAAAAAAAAAAAAAAAAAAAAAAACTTTTTTTATTATTTAAATTAAAGAAAGATAAAAAGAAAAGGATAGAATAATTTTTTCCTCCCTTCTCCTCACTTTTCTTTCTGTTTTCTGTACTTTTTTTCCCTTCTTAAAACTCTATTTGGATGAAGAGAAAAGAAAAGAAAGTTAAAGGGAGAAGAGAATTATTTCCTAATTTATTGGCCTAAATTCATGATTTTTTTTTTTTTTTTGCACCTTAAAATACAGCGAACTTATATCTTTTAACGCAGAACGTGGATCTGGAGATAATTGTAACGTCGAGCTTGTCTTCTTTGACTTTTCCTCCTCAACCAACCGTTTTTAGAGAGTAAGTGGCGAAGGGATTGATGGTTGATGACACAAGATCCAAGTCAATCCTAACATTGATTTATATTTCTAAATTTAAGTTTATTTCTATAATAAAGAAATAAAACAAATAAATAGCGCTACCTATCTTTCAAAAAAAAAAAAAAAAAACTTTTCCTCCTCAAATTATTTTTTTCCACTCGCCGTTGTCCAAATCACTCCCAATCATTTCTCACCTCACCAACTTTAGATAAGCCTCCACCATACGCCTATAACTATTCATAGGTCGCAACTGGCCCTCCAAAAAAAATCTCACCGTTGACTCATTGATGATAATAATTTCATGTGTATCTCTACCAAATTGTACAATTAATAGTTTATTTTAATTATTATATATATTTTTCTAAAACTTGGAAATATGCAAATATATCTCTAGTAGTCCAATATTGTTTGTTCACTGTTAATTTTTGAACAATTGGAAAATTTGGCCCTTATAAAAAAATAAGGTTTTTTTTTAAAAATTTTTTTTGGGACTTATAATTTATAGTTCGTGTAGAATAGCATAAAAAATTTAAATTAATAAATATTTTTAAATATAATTTAAGAAATACTTATTCAATGATAGAATGATCAGTTTATAGGGGGGAAAAAAGAGTCTATCTTAGATAGTCAACTAATAAAGAGGATATATTTATCAACAATGCTGCTTTAGAGGGATGTACGAGATAATTAAAACTTTATAAGAATAAATATATAATTTTACCATTTTGAAGGAATAAATATGCCATTAATCCCAATTTCTATATCTATAGAGGTGCTATGCTTACGGAGATCTCCATATTTTCAAATTATTTTTAATGATTGAATATTTGATGCGACGATCAATTTTATTAAATACGATCTATAATATTTGAACTAACTAAAGATTTTTTTACTATAAATTTTTAACCTTTGAATCAATTTCTTTTATTATTTATAATCATTAGATTAAATATTATAATTCAGTGGAGACCACTCAATCCTAAAGGACTAATATCATTCTAACTTTATAATTTTTCATCCAAAAGTTAAAAATTTGATGACAAAATTTTTTTTTTCACCATCAACAGTACTCCATATATATATATATAGAGAGAGAGAGAGAGAGAGAGAGAGAGTACGACTACTATATTATTAAGAGTACAGTAGTTCTTGTATTCCTAAATTTCTAACCATCTATTAATTTGATGGATGGCTAGGATAAGAAAGACAAGAAAAATCAAAGAGATATTAAAAAAGAAGAGAAATTAGGAAATCTAATTTTTTTTAAAATTCTTTTCTTTCTCATCCTAATCGTTCATCAAAATTGATGAATGTTGATAGTTAAAAACTTAGGAGCACAAGAGCTACTGCCCTCCTAACATCACAATGGCTCCTCTCTCTCTCTCTCTCTCTCTCTCACTCTTTCTCTCTGAGATGCTTTTAAGTTTTGCTTGTTTTTTACCATTGGATTAATAGATGTGCGGTTAGGATGATGTGGGCCCCCTTGGATTAAGTGGGTGGTTGGTCAATAAGATAATCTAACGGATGAAAACGACCAAAGGTGTAGATCTAACGATAAAAATTCACAAAGACCAGTCACGGCTTTTACAAGCACCGTAGCCGGACTATATATATATATCAACTGCCAAAGATTTAATAGGAGCAAGAAAAAGAGAGAGAAGAAGAGAGAATTAATGGAGGAGGAGAATGAGCAGGAGCAGTCCGTCATCCACATCAGCCACCTGCACCCTCTCTACCTGACCGACGTTCAACCGCAGGATCACCAGCTGTGCCACGCCTGCCGGCTGCGGTGCGGCGGCCGGGCCTACCGGTGCGCTCCGTGCGGCTACGCCCTCCACCCCACCTGCGCGCGCCTCCGCCACCCCGCGCACCCGGCCCACCCTCTCGCCCTCCTCCTCACCCCTCCCTACCCCGACGGCGCCTTCGCATGCGACGCCTGCCGTCGAAGCAGCACCGCCTTCGCCCTCCACTGCTCCCGCTGCCGCTTCGACCTCCACCTGCCGTGCGCAGCCATGCCGCAAACACTGACGCACCGCTCGCACCCCCACCCCCTCGCCCTCGTCCACGGCGGCTCTGGGCTGGCTGGCTACGTCTGCGATCTGTGCCGCGCGGGGTGCGACGTCTCGCGCTGGCTCTACGTCTGCGCCGCCTGCGACTTCGGCGGCCACGTCGGTTGCTTCGCCTCGGAGGCGCTGCCGAGGGAGCTGTACGAGCTGCACCAGCAAGCGGATCAGGAAATGCAGGAAGCGAGCTCCCTGGCTTCGCTGCAGCTGCAGCAGCAGGCGCTGGAGCGGCGGCGGCAGACGAGCGACGCGATGGCGAGGATCAGGCGCACCGCCGGACAGAATGCCGTGATGCTCACGGCGGATCCTAATCAGTACGTTTGGAGGTGGAGATGAAGCAAACTGTAATTCTAAAGCAAGTGACAAAAAATTTGATAGTTCGTACGAAGATCCTGAAAACTGTCCTAAGCTTACACTCCACTTTGGATTGATATCCTAAAGCAATTCCTATTTATTAATTATCTCTTCTTCACTATTATTATTACTATTATTATTAAAACTTTTCGGATGAAAAATTGTGGGGATTACAATCTCCTTTTAGTTATAGACTGAATATTTATCAAGTTTGATTCCTGGAACTGCTAGTTTTATCTATACTCCGAAAACTATCCCTTCGCACTACCAGAGGGTTGGGATGCCCCACGCCATTGTAGCGGCCTACGAATAATTCAGAATTAATAGGTCTATAAATAAGAAAAAAGTTATAATCTCTTCAATCCATCATCTAAAGATTATAAAATTTACGAGTGCTTTTTAGAATTTAGTAAATCTTTATTTTTTTTGGGTTTTCAATTAAAAAATAAGTGATAAAACTTATAGAGAAAATATGACTTTCAAAATACGATTATTATCCAAAATAGGTCATAGAGAACGCATTACCCTAAAACAATATTACTTGAACACTCAAAATAGAATGTAAATCGTACACTACCTATCCATAGTTCCATACTCTATTGATATTTGGATAGATCATTCCCAAGAGCCCTAAGCTGGGTGTAAAAAATACAATCTATTATATACAGGTCACGTTTTTCATATTTCCTGAACTTTTGCAGACAACTTTCATATTTATCATTCAAGTTCCCTAACCTATTTCCATTCAACTTCAAAAAAAAAAAAAATTATATTTATCAATTTAAGGTGACTGTCAATAACTAAATAGCCCAAAAATAAATAAGAGATGCGTGCTAACAAAACAGAAAGTCTTTCAGTAAAAGAATATATCAGTCATCAATTAATTGTTGTACGGGGAAGAATTTTATTTAAAATTTTTCCAAACATGTAATCGAGCAACATGAAAACTTTTACTCCCCATTTAAAATTGTCACTGTATACAGTTTGCAAGACAACAAAAAGATCTGCATTAGATTGCACCTACTAAATATGACACAACATATATTGTAGGAAAATAACATAACCGTGAGAAATAACCCTGCGGCAGACTAATGTTAGCTAAAGAATTTCTGGGTGACCATCATCACTCCATACCAAGAACTGAACGAAATTTCGAGCAGGAGATTTAAAGCTGTTTGTCAATTCAGAAGGACATACAGGCCAACATTTATTTGTTAAACCTCCGACACAGCCCTACTCAAAGAGAGGATCCTCCTTTTTGGTTATTTATAAATTTGATATGCGAAGAATTAAACTAAAATACTTGCAGCTGAAACCGAGCAACAAAAACCAATTTTGTCAACCCCCAAAAAAACTGAAGACAACAAAAACACCCTAAATTTCATCAAATGTTTCTACCAAATCAATCAACTTTCAGGAAAATCCTCCGCCTACGAGTTTGCTTTAACCTAGGAGCCAACCTAACCTAGCTAAGGCAACATCCCAAAGTTATATAGGGGCTATAATTAAGTTTCTCATCGCTTTTCCTAAATGTGACCACATATTACAACATTGCAGAACACAATATACAGCAAAATACTCCTATAAGAATATGAAGATAACGCAAACAAAGACAACCGCCGATCTCTCGGAAAAGATTAAAAGAGTTAGGGATATTTAAATCCCAGCATTGGGATTGTTTCCAGCAAGGATGAGAGAAATCTCCAAACCTCTGCTGAACGCCTGGTTGAATAGGAGCCTGGTTTGGAAAGTCGATACGAAGGGGAACCATGAAAAGACGGCTATAGGGACGAATATAAACATCCCCATCCCAGCATCAAATAGGCGAGCAAGCGAGCGCACTGACTTCCACAACCCTATTCTCTTAACCACAGGCTTCCATGTCACAGCAATCTGAATTGCATATGCAAGTAAGGCCGGTCAGTTTTGGCATGTAAGCACAAAAGAAAACAGGCAAACGACTAAACGACGACAAAGTTTTTAATACTGCTAAATTTTGCCAATAAATCACCAATAATGTAATTTTACTGGACAATTGGCTGGCATGGTTGCTGCTATGCCAAATAGAGGTCAGAGAATAGTTCCACTGGTAGATTCCTTTCCAAATCTAAACACTACTCAACAGATTTCAGCTGAATTTGTTTTTAACTGTTGTATCTTCTTTTCATATTGCTGCCTTAAGGAGAAAATATTTGTTGTTTCAGTTTCTTTATCTAATATAGAATTACGTTAGCCAGTGTCCGTCTCTTGTTGAAAGGAGCAGGTAATACTTGCTTAATGCTTAAAAATCTTTACAGAAAATGTTTGCATCTGTGTACAATTTGGTGAACTGAGAAATGTTATTTTAATCTCCCAAACTAGACATGAAGTTGAAATAGTAAACATAATCTCCCAAACTAGACATGAAGTTGAAATAGTAAACATAATCTCCCAAACTAGACATGAAGTTGAAATAGTAAACATAATAACACAAACTAATGTTACATGTTAAAATATTAAAAGAATGTATAAATAGCAGGGAAAGAACATAGCAATAAGCAACTACATAGGTCATAAAGACTTGAAATGCCTCAAATTAAACATAAGACAATGTACTCACCGAGAGAATCCCCCAGCCGGTTGGTACAAAAGCTAGAATGCATGCAAAGATATCAACGAGAGAGAGAGACGTAGCCGCGATAGCAACAGCAAGACCGACTAATACAAGCAAGAATGAGAGGCTCTGGATAAGGCGCAGCACCAACTGGAAATTCACAGAAGCCTTCTGGCTGAAAGTAAACACCTGACAACGAAATCAAGAATGTGAGCTTTATAAAAGTCAAGCACAAGCATAGTCATGATCAGACAATATTCTTGGATTAAATATGAAACTCAACTGCATACCTGGAAAAGGATGAACAGCACGGCTAGCACGCTCCACGACAGCCCATATACCTGGACATCAATTAAGTACATCACATATTAGCGATCAAGCTTGAAAATCAAAACCATCCAATAAAACAAATAAACCAATGAATTAAGTATCGCCCTGTGCCTAGGGGTGTCAACAAGCCGGGTGTCAACAAGCCAAACACGAGCGAGCTAGGGCCGGCTCGTGTTCGGCTCGTTTGATAAACGAGCAAGAGCTGAGCTGCCTCGTTAAAGTATCGAGCCGAAAAATTCATCTCGTGTTCGGCACGAACCGGCTCACGAGCTGGCCAACGAACAATAAGTTAAAAAGATTAGATTGGATGTATATAAAAATTAAATTTATAAAATCTTAGCCATTAGACTTTGATCAAATGGTTGAAACTTTACATATAAATAAGTCTTTTTATAATTGAGCTCGACTTTATATTTTTATTTTGCTAAAAATAAAATAATAAAAAAATATATATATATTATATATATAATTATATAAATATAAATAAAAATTAAATAAATTATATAAATATAAAATATATGTATTCGAGCTGTTATCGAGCTGAACACGAGCGAGCTGACCCCTGCTCGTGTTCAGCTCGTTTATTAAACGAGCTGAAAAATTCAGCTCGTGTTCTGCTCGTTTGCTAAACAAGCGATTCGATCTCGAGTTGAATTGCCACCGTTACCTGTGTCGTACGAGCATATTGTACCGTACAAGGGGGATTCTGCTTGGCTCCCCTATGCCGCGATATCTTCTGGGTATCACATGAGACAGCAATACCCAGAGGGTATCGTGGCACGTGCTGCTGCGTGCCCACAACAGGCACACACTATTTCCCCCTTCTTTTTTTTTCTCCTATAGACTTTCATCCCGCTCTTCACTTGACTTGTAAATTTTCTTCTCTTCCACTCTCTCTCCCTTTCTTCTCACATCTCTATTTTTTTCCTTTCTATTTGTTCCTCCATTGTTTTCTCAAAATAATTTCTCTAATTTCTTCTTTCAATTCCTTTTTTTTCTTTGATCACTTCGATCTTAAAAGAAAGGTAAAGAAATAACAAAACCGAAAATCTACTTATTAGGTAAGTCAAAAAAATTACAGCTTAAATATTTTTCCATACATTTAGAATATATTTAACTTGTACCTTTTGTCAAGAAATATGAAATTATACAAATTTTAATTTACAACAAGGATTTAAGTACCCATCGGCATGGACTGTATCTAACGTACCGTATAGTGCCAATAAGATACCGGCACAATACAACCTCCGTATTGATGGCACAGTTCAAAGCCTTTTTTACTTTAAATTAATAACTAATTTTTTCAATAAACTTCAAAAGATTTGATAAAAATACATAATAAGCAACTAGAAAATTGTGTTGCTAAGGAAAATAACTTTTTCATATCATTATGTGTCAGCACACATTTTTTGTGACCGGCAAGCAAAGATATAGCCCAGCACGCACCGTGCCGTACTGTGCCAGCAAGTTTACAACTTGATCCCATGCCACGGTACTTAAGTCCTTGATTTACAATTTTACCAAATATGAAAATAGATCCACTTGATTTACTAATTATATGGTCTGATTTTTTTATTTTCTTGGATGGGTATAGCATTTCGTATGAAATTTACGATATTTTTAACTTCAAAATTCTATTAATGGATTTAGAAACATAAAAATTTTAGTAAAATCAAAAACTAAATTTACGCAATTGATATTTAAATTTGCTTGACTATTTGGTATATGGTTTATTGTTAAATTTACGCAATTGATATTTTATAAATAGATCTCACAATTTTTTCAAAATGTTTTGTTATAAACTAACTTTCTTGGATGAATATTGCAAATTCGTTTTAAGAAAAAAATAATTTTCTCTAATTTGTATTTTATAATTTTTAAAATTCCAAAAAACTAAAGATAAATTTAAAAAATTTAAAAGTAAATCAAATTTTATCGTAACTTGCTTAATTTATCAATCATATAGTTTACTATTAAATTTTCACGAATAGATCTTACAATTTTTTCAAAAGTTATAGAAAAAAAAAATTATTCATATTTTTTTCGTAAATAGTTTTTTTTAAAAAATAAATGAAAAGGAATCAAAGGCGCACTTGCAGTCCAATTATAGTTAGTAGCCATCATACAGTCCCTCATCGAATCTATATGCTATAGTTATATTTTACTTCACATATAAAGAAGACTACTACTATATTAAGTTGTTAACAAATCAATACATGGCCAAAATTAATAATTATTACCCTAAAACTTTCAAAATAACATTATAAAGCATTATTGGATATAAAAAAAAAACTAAAATAAGACCCCAAACATGCCACTAGGAGGCTGTGCATGCCCATCGGCACGCAAGCGTGCCTACGCCGTACCGTGTCAGGCAATGACCGGCAAGAACACTATAATCCTAGAAATAAAGTAAAATTCAAAGTTCTTTTGGAACAAGGAGAAAAAAAAGGTATCTTAGTGTTCGTGACAACCATTTATTCAATAGCATTGCAATTAATATCCATAAAGCGGTACTTAGAGGCGAGTATACTGATGCAACCTAGGAGGATGTTAAATACTCCAAGGAGAAAGAGAATGGAAAAAGAAGCTAATAAGGGAAGAATGCTGCTGGATCTGTAAGAAGAATGCAGGTCATTAATAAACTTCCATCCACAGGAAAGTTGGCCCTACACTGACAGAAATAAACACCAACCAGGCATCATGGACTAGTTGGGATAGCTACTGATATGGAACCACATTCAAACAGGGTTCGGTGGAGTCGGCTTTTATTTATTTGAGTCAATTTTGCATTAGGGTTGATTGAATTCTTTAGGTTTTAATTATTTTTTCTAATTTTCGGAATTATTTTGTTTGTTAATTTATTTTACTCGGTTTTAAAGATATTTTTAAGGATTTTATCATATGGAATAAATCTCTAAAAATTAGGGATATAATTTAGTATTTTTACAGATATATTCGAATTAGAAAAGATCCCTAAAATAATGAAATTCAAATTAAATTAGGATTATACATTGAAGGTAATAAATATAGCCTATGCCTTATAATTTAGAGACAATTTATGATGGAATAAAATTTGGGCTTCGTGTTTTGACTGTGGTCATAGTATCTTCTTCTCTTCTCCTCTCTTGCCGTGTGCGCCGGCAAAATTCTTCCTGAAAGGTTCAACTTTCTCTTCTTTTCTCTTTTTATCTAATTCTCTCTTATCCTTCTTTTACACTTACTTTTTCCTATTATTGGCTACATTCTTCAATTTTCTCTTAATTTTATTAAAATATATATATAAAATAATTATCGGATCCTTTTTCCTTAGAGCTGCACTACTTTCGGATTTTTTTCCTTTTTTTAATGAAAATTGATTAAAAAATTTATTATATTTATAAATTAAAAAAAATCTGAAATTTAATTTAATTTTTTTTGAAAAAAATTAAAAATTTGGTTTGAAATTGATTTTGAGCTCATCACTTGCAAGATAGATAAGGATTTTTCTAATTTGTCCTCTATCAGTTTTGGTATCAGAGCCAAAGTTGATCAATAAATTAATTTTCAAATGCCGACAAACGCAGAACTTAGTTCAATGTTTGAAGAATTTTAAGCTTCCTACGAACACTCGTTTTTAAAAGTAAGAAACTGATTTGCAATCTCTTCAAGCCGCAAATAATCAACAATTTGCCAAAATCAAATAACTCCTTGAAACCCTAATTCATTCTAAACCTCCACCACCTACGGCTCCCCCCTAACATCTGCAACTTTCGACCCATCCTTATCTCCTGTTATACCTCAATCTGTTCAAAATACAGTCCCACAAAACATGAATTCTACTTCTGTTTTCCAAACTGCTAAGAGATTTAATGGTATTCCTTGTCGAGTACAAATTAATCACCAATTTTCTCATAATCTTATTTCAAGAAAATTCATACGAAAATTGAATCTTATTCCATGCCGTTTGGAAAAATAATATTAAATCTTATGCCGGATTTAATATATTTGGATTTGATAACAATGCCATCAGAAGACAAAAGATGAGAAGATACCATTAAGTTATTTGAACGATAGCAGATAGCACAGGCATAATCAGTTGTGTGCTTGCAGCATAAAAAGGTATTGATGCATTATGTATTCACCAAATGAAAGGTATAGATGCATCATGTATTCACCAAATAAAAAGAGCCATATTCAGAATATTAATGAAAAAGTACGTCGTACCGCCAATGATGTATTATGTTCACTTGCGTTCAACTTGTACACGATGCCATATTGAAAGATAAAGAACCTGAAGCTCAAAATAGTCTCTAATATCCTCCCTCGGAAGGTATGAATATGAACCTGCACATGCAAATGTTAAGCAAAGGAAATGCGATTTCTAATAGGAAACAAAGGCACGCCTAAATCACGAAGAGTTAAAAAGTTACACAAATGTGATTTGACCTAGGTCATATTCTTGCCCAAAGTTTAATGACACACTAAAATGAAAAAGCCTTTCAAGCATAAAGCCTGCATGAAATCACGTACTGGAAAGTGCCGTAGAAAAATGAAAGATGACAAGGGACAAATATATGCAGAAACTATTGTACAAACAAAAATATCAGTTAAATTTAAATACATAGGAGCACAAAGACATATAATGTGAAAGGAGCACAGTAAAAGCAGTTCGCAATTGCGGTAACTACTAGGCCACCCCACGAGGCTTAGCACCAAAAAGTGAAAGTATGCAATTTAATGATGAACCAAGTATTTAAGTTACCAGTGAATTGGCTAAACCAACAAGCTACTGGTTAACATTTAAGAGAAATGAAAACAGTATTAGACTACTTATGTAAATTTACAAAACTATTATAAATATAAAGTTGCAAATTGTAGTCCAGACTTCAGTACAGACAAAATGAGGGGCATCAGATATTGCGTCAAACAGCGCAGAGGTGAAATCTAAAAATATCTCATGATTGACAAAGCAACAAAGTTAATAACTGACCAAAAGTATTTTGTCAATCCAACAAAAAAACGAAACAATCAAATATCGATTCTTGTCATGTATCATTTTGCATGTTATTATTCATACATATTCAATTAGAAATGCATGTTGCTATATGTAATCCATCTCTTGCCCGCCAATAAATAAAAGTTGCAAACCCACAAGTTATTGAGTCTAGCTTTCAAGTCCAATTAGAGGTAAGAGTAATAATTAGTGTTGTTTGCAACTTGCTAGGCAAACTAATATAGTTAAAAAATGCACATGCTGGTTGGTAGAATATGATATGAATAGGTAGACTACTAAGATTCTTATACTATGTACAATCATACACCAGACTTAAGTATACACTTTCAAAGATCAACAAAGCGCCGTAGAACCAGAATTTGACTTCAAATGGATTTCCCTTCGGATTATGAACTAAAATGTTCACTGAGAATATTTATGCAGCAGTATGAGATGCAATCCATCAACCAAAGTGCCCTAACACATACTATATACAACTCCCTCATGTGATCATGATTAAAAAACCAAAATTCACTCAATCATCAGATTCCAACATTTCATTAATTCTCTGATCTGAAAAGGACGATTATCCATAGTATCTGGTTATCTGCCTCACAGGGAAGCAAGCATGGATACAACTTCAATTTTACGAAAGCAGTACACGTACCAATTCCTCGTCCCACCAAGCCTCCCAGCTTTCTTCCCCCTTAACTCCAATTCCACCTCTATAGAAAAGCCAATTTGTCCAGTCTCTGAAATCCTCCACCGTCCTGAGAGGAAAAGCAATAGATATACCTTACAAAACATGGGGAACTCTGTATTGTACTAATGACATACTGCAAAGAGGCAGAAGGATGCTAACTTTTGCCATTCAAACCCAGATGGGTTAAAAATGTAGGGAGCAAAAAGCCACGAGATTGCCATGAACCAGCTACTAACTGAAAGTAAGATGTAACCTAGAGCTCCACCATTGTTGTAACCATATGCAAGAAATACCATCAACAAAAGCACAACCTCCAAACTGCAGATACGTGGAAACCTAGTATCAGTATTTAGAGAGTAGCATGGTTGCATAAGCCACTTTAGGAAGACAGGGAGTCCGAACAAACCCCTTGACAAAATGGCTCCGTGAGTAAAGCCTGTAATTCTCTGAAAATTTGATATGACGGACAACAAAACCTCTTCCAGTTGCTCTATACTGTAAGTGGAATGATGAAAACATTCAGCAATAATCCTAAAAATACTTCAGTGAGTTAAAAGTCACTGAGGGTGGAAGAATCATGCCTTTGCACCCCCATGGAGTATCGTCCGACCAAAGTAATGAGTTCTAGTTCCAAGAGAGAAAGTGAAAAAAACAGAACAAAGCTGCAACTGCATTGTCGTGAAGTTGATCACAGCCTGCACACGCAAGAAGAAAAGCAGGATACATAGCAAATGAAAATACTTGCATACGTTATAAACATCAATGGATAAAAAACTATAGGAAATAGCACAACAAGTATGGATGCATTCCCTCAGATTCTCACTTTTTAGCCTATTTGCTTCCCCTAGTAAGTAAGTTGTCAAATTCTTCTTTATAATTTTAATATTTAACAAATCATTCCCTATGAAGCAACAAATTATTAAAAATGTAAAAGACATACTATGTTTAAAAGCAACCTTGCAACATAAGATGATATGGCATGCGTTCAATATTGAATAATGAATAACAGGTCTTCTTAGTTTAGAAGGAATTTATACAACACTTAATGCCCCAAATGAATTTCAATGAGATACAAGGGAATTCCTATTCCTATGACTACATCACATTTGTGAGATTGGATGAGCAAAAAGGTCGGGTATAGTAGTATCAATGAGGCTCCCTCGAGTTAATAATCTCAATTTCATATGTATAACACCTTAACACCTTCGCACCTACAGTTTCATGAAAATGACCATCCAAAACAATGTTTAAATATAGTCTTTGAATCAAACAAGGGAATATTTTGATATCCAGATTAAACTCAATTGCCATTAGTTTTCCATAACAATGCACAATAGTGAATGTACAAATGTAGCGCGTAAAATGATGGCGGCTTTACAGTTTACACATATCAGAATTCATTCATCAACCAGAGGAGATAGTCTAATATCAGGTTGTAGCAGTGAGTAGTAGTCGAGAATCTATACCGTAAGAAAACCAAATTCCAGGATGAAACCCAAAATCATAGGAACGGCAGTAAATACACCAATCTGGAATAGAAATTGGGTATTCAGAGCAGCATCCAGGGCAGTGTTCTGCAATATATCAGCTCTATCTTGAATTGATGCACCAACACCAGATAATGCCTGAATATCAAACACATACAGATAGACAGCTTATTTGTTGCAACACTTTTCATATAGCATGCATAAGTAGGTAAAACAGCACAAGTATTTTCAGAGCAAAAATATTAGAAGATATCAAAACTGACCTTCTAAAAGGATATGGAGACATAAAAAGCCATAATTAACAAATAAATTTAAGATATCTACAATGCATTGAAGTTTTAGGTAATCACTATAATCAATTACAAAACTAAGGCAGCCAGATGATGAAAATGGAGAGAATGTGTGCACACAGCAAGAGGTTTAAATAACCAGTCAGCATTGTAGAAACATGAGAAACTATGCACTCTATAGAAGTGAGAATATATGACGAACTGAAAACAGAAAGAGCAGCTGATTACCCCAGGAAGGTTAAACCATTACATCATACTTAATGGCATGATTGGCATCCATCTTATGCCAAACATACAATATAATTTTCACAATTTTCTCCCAGGACATTATGCAACACGAGTCTTGACATGGCTTGACTTTTAACTATGATTTCTTCACTAAAACGAAGGCGCATAATATACAAAACTGTGGGATATTGATTTCCATGTTGCAATTTGCAAACACAGCCGCCCCCGTCTCTGTAAAATTTTGAGATTGTTACATTATTGCAGTGTCTTGATTACTTGCTTCTTATGTAGGGGCCAAACTGTTTGACATTGACTGAGGTATCCGGCAATACAAGTATCAAGTAGGCAGTGGCAGAACTTTTCCAGAATATATTTCCCACAAGGATGAAAGCAATTCACAAAAAAATTTAACTAGCAAAGCAAGGAAACAGGAAAACAAAAAAGAGTCGAGAGATTAATGAATTCTCATTAACAGATGACAATATGAGAATACAAGATATATTAAAGGAAAACCTATCAAACAAAGAAAAATAGGGTTATTACAGATGACAATATGAACACAACTTAGAAAGACAATCTCGTTATCAGTCTCAAATGCTTGAGATTAATGAATTCTACTGCAATGCTTCATCATTATGATGCAAAATAAAGGCTCTAAAAAGAGGTAAGAAGGCCAAATGAACTTACCAAATAGGTTTTTCCATAGAGAAAGAAGTAAACAGTCAGCACGGTCAGCTGCAAACAGAACAATATAAATGATCTTCATAAACTAAGCAAGTGATAGATAACGCTCCCTGAGCATTCTAAAAAAAGACAATCAAAAAGATGAAACTGCAGTGTCTTGGCTGGCTTCATATAAAATAAAAATTGTCTCTAAAGCAAGGGACGGAAATAGAAATTATAGTAGTATCCAATACCTGGCTTATACATCCTTTAATGAACAAAATAGATTATGCAAGTGAAACTAGAAGACAGGATTCACTTATGCTATTTTAGGATTTCTGAATAAAAAGACAAGGGCAGTTCGATCATGATATATAAGAAATTTTTGCTTTTGTATATTTGCAATACAGACTCTCAGAACTCAAGTCTCCATTTGAATACGAGTATATAACAATAATTGCAAATAACTGCAACTAGAACTATCAAATTCTCCATTTCAGAATGAGATAAAAACAATCGACCCCAGTAGGTAACTAGAATAGCAATCACACAATGTCAGAAAATTTCCTGAATATACAGACACATACCATGGTGCAAAAGTAGAATCCAACAGTTGTAATATAGAAAGACATCATTCGGAAAAAATCAAAGAGCTGTCCAAGTCTGTAAACATCTCTACTGAGAACTTGTTCACCATTTCCCCCTGCAACTTTCCCTTCAAATAATGCAATCTGATTAAGCCCAACATCTCTTCCTTTTCCAACCTGCAAATGCAATAATAATTATAATCCACACCACAGGAAGGAAGAAGTACAATATACAAACTACCTGAATGTACTCGTGATGAGTAATGTTGCCTTGGCGTAACGTTGAATTGAAACCTGCAACCAGTTATTACCAAAATTAGGAAATAAAAACAACGTAAACTTTAACTCAGTTATCCCAACTTACATATTACATTTCCTCAACAAAACATCCCAGAATATTGCAAGCCAGTCAAATGCTGATTATGTATGAGTTTTTTTTCAACAATTTTGAAAAAAAAAAAACGAAGACTCATATGCAAGAAAAACTAATCTGAACTTTAGCAATTACTAAAACCTAACTGAATATAGCTATCTTGTCCACTCAGAGAAAAGGATAATAAAATCCAAAGGTCAACTAAAGAAAAATCGACTGTGAATGTTAAGAAAAAACAGACAAAAGTCTCAGAGAGGAAAATCAAGATACAACCAAACCACACTGAATGAGACGATGAGAAAGTATCACAAACATAATATTTCAATTCTACTCTCAGTTAGAACACTACATCATACCACTACTCTCCATTGAGGAATAATAGAAAGAGAAACACAGGGAAGCTAAATTTAAAAGATATAGAATACAACATTTAAACAAAGTAGAGCAAAACTCTGATAAAAGTTGGTCAAAGAACCGACCTGCAAAGATATCTTCACTAATATTTATGATGCGTGATGCTTTACTGATACCACCTCTTGTTATATGAAAAACTCTATCAAAAACATCTGGATGCCCATAATGCATACGCACTCTGAACATAAAGCAGTTGTATCGAAATATGAGAAGTGGGGAATAATAACAAAGATAATCAGTCGATGAAATAACAAACAAACAAGACAAGGCACTTACTTTAATGGGTTGGAAAGAACACGCTGGCCTAGAGTTACAAAACTAGTTTCCTGATTTGACATAAATGCAGCCAAAGACGAAACACTGTGTAGTATATAAAAAGGAGAACATAAGCCAAACTGAGCTGGCATTTAGCATTACAAAGGCAATGATTTCGGTAGTTAATAAACAACACCTTCCAGTGAAGACATGTTCTCTGACACCCAGGATTGTGGGCTTACGAATACCATATTTGTTACTGTGGAACTCCTCAAGAAGATTCCTCATTTTCAAAGCTTCTTCAAAATAGTTATCCTTCAAGCCAATGAACTCAAACGAATTAATAAACAGAATTAAACTAATTTTGATCGACAATCTATTTTTCTACATTTTGATTGTAACCGCAAAAGAATGCTTGAATTTTATAATATACTTTCCATGCATTTACTAATTAAATGCATCTTCACATTTGGCCATTTAATTGAGCACAGAAAGAAACAGTCGTAAGGTTTTATTACTAAGGCCACTAAAATGATATTTCAACAGTCATGACTCATGAGACGGCAGTCCATCTTCCAGATTAGTAAAGGCACAGGTATTTTATGGTGAGATAGACCAAACTTGCTTAAAAGAAAATCAAAATAACAAAATACGATGAATAAAACTTGCATACTAGAAAATTACTTCATTTCTAGCACGCTCCTAAATTCCTCAGCTTGCCTTGCAGTATGCTGAATAAATGCGTATTACTAATGAGGAGATTGTTCAACAATTAATATAGCTAGTTAGTTATTTCAAGTAATTAGAAAATTCAAGCAACATTACTCGTGCCAATTTAGGTATATTCACAATCTTCTAATCAGCGAGCAAAAAGCTACCAACCAGACAATAAGTATCATGGTTGCACACAGATGAATTTACTAACATAAAATACATATAAAAACATTGCTAGTAATCAGTTGGTCAGTACTGAATAGTACTGCTTCAGAATCTTAAACAAGTCCTTAAACTGTGACGGTAATTCGAATTTGTAAATCTTAGTGATAAACAGTAAACAGACTAAGATCATTGTTGCACAAATAAGATGTGCAAAATATAATAATAATTACTTACTTGATTCATATCAATGGTCTGGACAGCATTTCCTCGAGTAAAAACTACTGCATGGTTTTGGTTTTCCGGTTTACCTTCACCAAGTTTTGGATTCCCAGGTAACTTTATAGAATAAATCTCCTGAAAATTTGGACTTATGAAGATCAAAATCATCAAAACCGATAACATTATGCAGTAGTTGCTTGCACTTGATGGAGAGTAGTTATTACACAGAACAAAGATCAATTAAACCAAGTCGTATATCAAACAATGCAAGAATATTCAAGCATACATTCTTGGAAATGTCATAGAAAAGAGCACCACAATTTCCTAATTCCTTACTGAACTCACCTTAAGAACCTTAAATAGATAAGCAGAGACAATTGAGGATTTGAAACTCAGATCTTGAATTTTACCAAGGAATTAAGTGAAAAGGAGCATCTTATTGTGCATAAAATATGTCCATACAGAACGAATATCCGACTGACCTTTCACTAATCACCATTGGCTGGTTATTGCAAAGAGCAATACTTTTTATTAGTATTAAAATTTAATAAAAATGCACAGGACCACCCGAACCACAGGCTATTTTGAAATAGAGCCCTCAAATACTTTTCTTTGAATTGACAACTACCCAACATTTAATTCTTTGATTTAATTAGCTAAATTGGGGATTTTGATAGATTTAATTGTGATTCTATTAGAATTAACTGTTCTAATGCATTTTCAACTGATGGAACTACGAAATTTGTTAACTTCTAAGATTTATACCTAATAGAGCCATTAGATTTAAAGAATAACAAATTTGTTTAGGAAAACAACTCAGATCAAAATGATTAAAAAGTAGAGGGGGTATCAATTATGAAAAAAAACAAAAGTTAGTGAGCGTATTTCAAATTGGCCCGTAGTTGAGGGGGTTAAATATATCTTCCGAAAAGCTGAATGTCATATAATTAGATATCAAATCAACTGAATGCATATTTTCTACATGCAGCCGTTTGAATTTAAAGCCAATGTAACTTTTTGTGGAATTCAAATAGCATTTGCAAAATAAACTTTATCAAAGTAATGAAACTGGGAAGATGATATCTAGTTCTAAAGATATAGAATACCATAAGCTTGCTAATTCCTATCAATGTTCTCAATCTAAAAGCAGTTTGATGCAACTAAATACTATTCAACTATTCAACTATTCAACTATCAAACATCTTAAGGAGACCACATTAGTCCACTGTAACCGTTTTCTAACAGCTCCATCTGTTCTCCAATGAGCGATAAATGCTCCCGACACCTACCACACTAGACAAGAATTTATTTCCAATAGTTTCTGTCCAGGTCCACTGGAGGAAGCATCGTAGGAAATCTCCCAACTAATATGAATGCATGTAAACCTTAAATAGCCATCATGTAAACCTTAAATAGCCATAAAGCAAGATAAAGAATTTTCTCATTAAAGTACTAGCAGCAAAACTGTTCAGAGAGAATCAATATACAATGGTCCGATTTAAGCCAACAATTTTGTCATCATTTGTACAATAAAAGCAACAGATCATCTAGAAAGATAGCATATCCTCAACCATCCAACATATACAGTTGAGAGCTTCCTACCAAATAACCGATGTTAAAAGCCTGAAAATATCAGATTAATGGCTCAAAGCTGAAAGAAAGTAGTTCGGATTCAACACCAAATTACAATATAGAACTTAAAGAAGGTTGATCAGAATTGCAAAACAAGACATTCAGGGATTTCCCTTCTAAGTTCTAAGCAGCACTACAGAAAAGTAAGAAAAGAAAAGAATTACAAAAAAATCAAATGAAAGAAGATCTGATGGAGAAGGCTGACCTTATCCTTTCCATGAATGTCAGCTTTGACGAGTTTTGAATAATATTCTGTGCTAGGCTTACCATTCTTCATGATCTCAACATCATCAATGTATGCAATTCTGAGAGCTTCATTGCTAGAAAAGGTAGGATTTGAGTCAAACAAGACTAAATTATTGGTAATAAAAGAGAAATAGACCAAAAAATAATTGTTAATTCCTCACTTCTATTTAAAGACCAATAGCTATTCACCTACCGCTGCATCAATAATGCAATGTCTGCAGCTTCAGGCTTCCCTTCTATCTTCTGTCTGCCATATATTTGACATGTGACAACATATGTAAACTTAAGATCAGCCTGTGCACGAGCTTCAGGAGACAATTCAAAACCCTGCATTTCGGTTGAATTGGGCACCGCAAATGCAGCTTCCGGATCTACAAATGCATAAGCGAAATCAGGACAACAACATATTCAAGCAATTACAATAAAAAATGTACATACCTTCGGATGTAATCCTCTCCAAATAATTCTGAAGTATAAGTGCTTTCCTGTAGTACATCATTCCACGAACTGTACGTTTTGAAAAGCCGAAAAAAAATGTTAGATATGCCCCCCAAAATAAAAGATAACGAAGAACCCCACATGCCAGTGTTATCCAAATTTAGACTTCTATCATTTTGACGGTCTGATTAGTTGGCCATCAGAAAATTATCTCTTTGCTCAAACATATGCCTTCTATTCTCAATTGATAACATTGCCATTTCTCTAAATAAAATAGCAAATAAACACCTGAGTAAATATTATTGTTAGCCTGCTAAGAGTGTATCATTGAATTTTCGTCATTTTGAGGTCCACATCATGCTGTTTATACTTTTAGAATATTTTGTGTTTCATTAACAGGACTCCAGACATAATAGATACAATTCAAATGAAGTCCATTTTTTTTCTATTCAATATAGATAGAGAAATAGGCAGTAACATATCAGGAGGAGAAATATTATCCACTAATCAAAAAACAAGTCAGGAAAAGACTATGAAACATGTGCTTGTTGAAAAACCAATGGCTATAAAATAAAGACAGTTTACTAATAAACAAGCGGAAGAAAAAAACCGAGTAATAGGAAAGAAACAAGACATACCAGTCCTTGCTAAGGTCTGACCACGATAAGAAGCCCAAAATCTAAGCTCCAATATGTCATTTGGGTCATCAAAAAGTTCAGCATCTTGAGCATTTTCATCTCGGCGAATCCGAGACAGAAAGTTCTTCCACTCATCTAACCAAATTCCAGCAAGTCAGATTTATCAAGGAAAATATATTATCACTTTATTTGCAAATTTTTCCACTCAATGTACTCGACATGCAAAAGCAACTACAACAGGAAATTCCACAGAATGAAGATAAAAGGAAATGATAAGATAATTCCTAGACATGCCAACAACATCAAAGCATTGCGACAAAATTACAGAACCCCAGCATAGCAAGAAATATGAAACTTGTCCAATGTCTATTAAATTAAGTGCATGATAGCAACATTGCCGATTGCTATGCATGAAAGCTACAGCAAGTAACAGTTCATAAGACTATAAAATGAGATACCAAACACATACACGCATGCACGCACGCACGCACACACACGCACACACATGCCAACAATTTCCCTCTAACCTCCAATTACTGATGCACCCAATGAATTGTGACACAGACGCTACCTACTAGTGGGCTAATGTTGTAATTACTAGCAAAATATGTCCAACTATCATGAAGGCCAATTGATTGATTATCAAGTGAAAGGCCGTAAAAAAGATAATAAATGAATAAATAGCCAAATTAAATGGAAACAAGACTCTGATTATTGCATTCTGCCAATTGAAAGTCTTATTTAAGTGAAAGGACAAGAATACCTGGAAATATCTTTTGGAGGTAAAACAAAATGGATATACCATCCTCATTCTTCTTTTGGAGTTCGGCAACGCTATATAGGACAGTCTCAGAATAGTATGGGGTAAATACACTGCAACAGAAAAAGAAGAGGAAAAAAGAACAATCAGATTATAGTACGTCAGTTTCCAACAAGAGGAACCTTAGAAGAGAAGAACCTTAGACAAGTATAACAATGCAAAGAAAAAAACTAGGCTACCACTAATAGGTAGCTACACTCTTTTTCCATAGTACCAAATTGAAATCTAGTTGTCAAGTCCAAAAAAGGAAAAAAAAAACCCCACTTCTGTGTCACTTAGATAAACCCATAAAATAAGATCCTTTCACTCTTCACCATATTTATGCCCCCCCATCTATGGCAACAATAGACAACCATTAGCATTCTTTGAGTCCTCATCTCATTTTCATTTATCAGTCCCACTTTGTTAATGAATCCAAGACATTCAATTTCTCACCACATTAACAAGGAGCAAGAGAATAGGCACCAACAGTCATTACAGTGCATGTGTGAAGCCAACCATGGACAGCAGTAGCAGTATAAATCGATGCTAGCCGCAAGCCCCTAATTAGACTCCTTGAATACGATAACCTTTTAAGGAATAAAAAATTATAAAAAGTCAACAATTTGGAAGAACAGATGAAGATGAAAATCAAGAAAAAGAAGAGGTCGAGGAGCTGGGGGTGAAGGAAAAAACATAGAAGGGAGCAGACAAAAGAAAGCCCAGAATAAGCAGTAATGTGAACGGAAATCCAATTTATTTTTCAAGTGATGACCACAAAATTTATTTAAAATTGAATTTTGGATTTTTTATTTTGAATAATTATCACATTTTTTAGAATTATTTTTAGAATTTTTAAGACTTTTCAAGATTTTTAATGAATTTTATATTAAATTTAGGAATAAAAAAATAAAAAAAAAGTTCAAGACATACAGTCTCAGGCAGGATGGCAAAGAGTTCTGTATGGCAATTTTTCATTTTCTTAAAACTTTTTAAAAATTTTTAAAAATAACAGAAAATAGAAAAAAAAAATCAGGAAAAATTCGTGAAAATTTCCAGAAAGTTAGAGAACAATGTTTAAAAGAAAAGGAGAGGGAAAAGAGTAAGAAAAGGCCAAAGGAAGAGAAAAAAAAAGAGTACCATGGACCAACAGAGAATTTAGGCAATCCATTACTTTCAAAAAGAAGCAGAAGATATTATGCACAGAGTGAAACCACGAATCACCAAATTTTATTTCATCATAAGCCCTTTCTAAAAGTATATTGTCTAAAGTCTTATTTATAGACTCCCAGAAGCAACTCTGAATAATGCTAGAAAATCTATCTGCTACAGATTTAAATTTTTAAAGAGATTGAATCCCTTATCTAAAAAGATATTTAATGATTTTTAAATGAATTAGAATTCTAGTCTAATTCAGATTGGCTATGATTAGACTCAAATTAAACCCAAACTTAGACTCGAGTACATGAAATTGACAAAGATAAAATAAAAGTGCCGCAATCTAAGTAACTAGAGCCAGCCACAGGCTGAACAAGCCAGTTCAGAAGAGCCTTAGCAAGCTATGGTATAGCTTCCCTCCGAAGTATCAGCAGTAAGGAACTAGGATATGCATCTCACCTGAAGGACAACATCTCAGAAACTGGCTTAGCAGCAGGCATTTTCATGAAGAGAGAGTTAGTGAAGAACTGCAGCCTACGCCTGGCTTCCCAGTTTTTCGGTACATTTGCAGCTGAATCTTTGATGGTTATAAGTGAATGTAATCTCTTTATCAATTCTTTCTGCATTTATGGATCAATGCAAATCAAGTAATGCAAAGAGAAAGAGCAAATCTGAAATTGCATAGATAAAAAAAAGTGAGATGTCTACCAACTCAGGATCCTTTGGCCACTTGATATCAGTGAAAAGACGACCTTGACTTCTTTCTTCATGTATTTTAGTCCAATCATCAATGTTATCGCTTAAAAGCACAACCAAATAAGCAGTTAAGAAACTGAGGACATTGAGCCATTAAGTTAGGCATTACAAGATTGTTGTGGCTAGTTTACCTCATATTAACTGTTAGAACATCATGATGAATCACTTCATAAAGATCTTGGACAGCTTTGATAGCTCCACTCTGCCGTTCAGGGGTTTCCTCCTCTCTCTGTAAAAGCAAGTTCCTTGCAGTCAAATATTCAAGAAAAGCAACTAACTAAAATAAGGTATCACAAGAGGAGAAACTTGCTGAGAACACTACAACAAGAATCATACTCGCCAAACTACAACAAGAATCAAACTCGCCACACCGCCACATTCTACGATCATAATTAATTCTACACTTCTCTTGAAAAGACAAAACAGTCTGTAAATTCAAAGAAATTTATCGTAGCCTTAAATACATGCCTAGTCAACTCAAATAATAAATGTTCCTTTTAGGTCTCTTTTTCATTTTCCATCCTCCCTGTCGTTTCAATCTTTTATATTTTCATGCTCATCTATCTTATTGCACTTTTCTCATACCTGATTTTACAATCACCGTGCATAATAACCACCAATTACCTAGAAGAAAAGATTTCAAAATCCACAAAAACCTCCCTCCTGTAATCTAATGGAATTTCTTACTTACCATATAACCTTTTCTCTCCTCTACCCTTTCAATTCTTTCAGATTTTTCTCATAACATATTGCTTCGCTATATCCTCCGCACACATTCTTAAGAAGGCAAATCTATCATCTTCACAACAAACCCATGTCTGCAATTATCATAACAAGACAAATAATAAAAATGAAATTCTCATTTATCACTTTTGATATTGACCTTCTAGATATAAGAGTAAGGCAAAAAAGACAGGTCTCACATGAATCAATGGGTCGGTTGGTGGTAGAATCATCTGTAGCATAATTTCGACTTTGACTTGAGATACCAGGAGCGTACTGTGACATTCTCCTCTTGAAATAACAAGAGTCTCAATTATGGGAGAAAAAGTAATGTTTGATGAAAAGCAATGTCCTCACAATTGACAGTCCACGTGCCACACCAATCCACAGGCACCTCTAGACACTGAATGCATCTTAACTATTTTGCGGTGTGAGGGAGGCAGGATCCATACCAATACAGAATCAGCAGAGTACAAGAAAATATTCCACCAGTAATCTCAACCGTATAAAAGTAGAACTTTTGGTAACGGAAACTTCGCATATTTAGCATAATATTCATACTCACACAGCTAAAGAATATAAAATGGTCTCAATAAAGCCAAGAATGATTACCATCATTCCAATTAATGCAGTAAGCCTCGAGATCACAAGTGGCAGCTTGCTCAACTGAACGTCTTTCTGGATATTCTTCTTCGTAATGCTGTGTCTTAAATCTTTATATATTGTCTCCACCCTAAATTTCATTAATAGAATGAGACTGGAAAAACTAATATAAAAGAAAATTGAAATTACCACATGCGTCCTTCTTTAATTAATGAAGAGATTAGGATAAAATAATAAATGCTATACACACAGTAAACTAAAAGAAAATTGAAATTACCACATCCGTCCACCTTCATCCAATATAGAGATAAGGATATAGTAAATGCTGTGGAAGCACTCTTCCACCGCATATTGCATGTATTCATCCCTTGAAATTCTAAACCAAAGTTCATCCTGTGAATCCTTGCATTCTATTGCAATATCTTTGGCCATAAATATCTGAACAAAACCAAGATACGATTCAAGGGTATAGAATACTAAATGCAAGCAAACAAGAATTCAGTTCTATAGGAAAAAGAACAACTTTGATAAAAAAAAAAAAAAGAAGTAAAAGGACAACGAGCTCTTACCTTGCTGGCAAGCAAAAATAACGGCCACTGTACGATCGGGATATTTCCAGAATTCTTGGGCATAAGAAGTAAATGCATTTCACTAGACAAACAAGAAAAACGCAAAATTAAATAGCTCCATATCTGATGTAAGGGGCGGAAAGAAAAAGATGTAAAACATTAAGCAAAACTTACAGGTTGGTAATATAATCCTCTTCGCGTAAATTTCTTATGATTTCATTCCAGAAGGGAGAAAATCTAGATGCATCAAACTTTCTTAACTCTGCATTCTTCAGTAAGCAATTTTTGAAAGGTCAGCAGATCGAGAATATCAATAAAGCATGAAGAAAGAAAAGAAAAATGCAGGGGAACATTGCTAATTAAATTAGGAACGAGCATGTAATGGAGCTATCAACAGGACAAGCATAAAACAACATGCTTCTACAACATTTCAAAACGAATGCGTACAGAGGTACAATCAAAGGTAGTCAGAGATAGTTCCATTCCAAGATTAAGCCCATGGTTGAATCGTTATTTGTCAATAATGGAAGGGGCAAATCTTCTAAAAGTGAGGGCAAATCAAGAGAGCAAGTTGAACTGTGTAAGAGACCTGCCATCAATATTTTCCCTATATTATCTCATAGTTTGATAGTAAACCACAACAAATTGGCATATGCCTAGAGAATCTGGGATTGGACATAATCAGAGTAGCCACAACCTCCAGCTATCTTCAAGTCGCTCTCGCCCTTCTATAATTAACAATATCAGTTGTGACTCACTACTTACATATAAGATAAATGGTTGTCCAAACAAGGTACAATAAGAGTTGAAAATACCAGGTTTTTAGGTTCCAACATGCAAGCACGAACCAAATATATTTTAAATATTGCCCTAAACAAATAGGACGACAGCATAATTGGTTCTCATAAGAAATCCTATCACTGCCCAAGAAAAGACCGTGAAAATGGCAACATCATTTTATACACACAATAAACACACTCCAACAAAAAAACCTAGCAAAGACCCCATAATAGGTATACAAACAGGAAAACTTAAGGTGCAAATGAGTAAAATCCTTCCAACTAACTCATAAACTTCATAAGAAACACTAAAATGTCAAACATAGTATTTCTTGTTTTCCATTAGAAACATTAAAATGTAAACTTAATTAAAATTACTATTATTATTTGTATCCCTTTCCTCTTTTTTGCTGCAACTGATGAAACCCATTTAAAATCATCAAAACCACCAAAACGGGTCCTAATAGGCCTCAACCAAATTAGCAATAGAAGCTCAAGCTCCAACCCTTCATTTCCTTTATAGGAAGATCAACATCTCATGATCAGAAACTTAAAACTTGAAAAAAAATTATTCACCTGACCAGAGGAATTTAAGTGTGCCCTGTAAAATGAATCAAAAGGAAGCTTCAGATTATATCAATAAAATAAAAAACAAGGAATTAGGAAAATTCCCTACCTTTTTGAAAGCTTAACATGAAGCTTGTCCATAAATGCTTCAGGAAACTTCTCAAAAAGTTTATGAACAGCCTCCACAGACCTAATCTGAAAATCAACAGCGGCAGACAGAAGGTATAATAATAAAGAGGGTGTAGTGCACTCTGTTGATAGAAAGATAGAGTATGACTGAATCAACCAAAGTAGAAAAGGCAACCAGACTTAACTATAAACAAATGTTTTATACTTAAGTATATGTGTGCATGACATGCACATGTGGGTCCGCATCCACACCCACACGCATGCGTGAACACGCATGCAGGCGTGCGCACACGCAATAACACACCCACGTGGGCTTGCATACACACATGAGAAAAGAAAGCTACGCTAAGGTTCTTTCAAAAGCATGAATGCATTAGTGCTTCCACCTAAAATCTGCGGTTGCAAGAGAGTTAAAATTTCTATAAATAAAACAAGGAAGTTTCAACATTGTCTACCAAAAGATCAAGGAATCTCAAAAGTGACAATTTCAACGGTTGGTATGAGAAGCTTTTCAATTTATGGTACAAAAGAATCCATAATAGTAAATTTTTTGTTCTGTAATTGTTTTTTGCACATCACAATCAATAACCTTAATTTCAAATAAAAAATACCACAATTACTTTAATAAGGTTGTTCAATACACACAATCCATCTAGCGCCTATTTTATGACAAAAATTAATTTCAAAAATTATACCTTACCTTCTGTTTATGAAAATTCTAATACTCATGATCATATCTACCAGAGTGAATCCATCAAATCAAATGTGGTAGCCTCAATTGTGAAGACAAAAAACAAAAGAGGCAGGTAGCTAGTAAAGAAGAAGTTCATACCAATTAAAAGCATTTACAAAGAGCCAACAGTCTAGAAACATCCACATGCAGAGATCATATAACCACATCACACTAGACATACCTCCCCTAGGCGAAGGTGCGCACCAAGTAGAAACCCATAAATAGCAGAAATCACAGTATAGAAAACATAGATATCCAAAAGGTAAATCTGCAAATCACACAAGCACTTTAGAATTGAATCTCTATAAACTTTCATCTACCAATTACTATGCGCTTGCATATGCTGCAAGAAGGTAGTAAAGTTATTTGTCCATTCCCAGAGTACATGCCTACCCTGGCAAAGAGTGTAAAAACTAGTAGCCAAACAATCCACCCATTAGAAGAAACTCTTTCTTATTAAAAAGTAACAAAGACGAGTATTAAAATATATAAGAATTATGACTTGAATGAAAATGCATGGAGTGATTGAGATCTGGTAAATATCCAAGTAGAAAAAAACTTCTGAAAGAAACTTTACCATCAGTGAATATCAGTTCTCCAGATGCAACTAAAAAATAGCATGCTTATGATATTTAACATACAGATACATCGTATCACAAGTAACAGATAAAACTCACCGCCACCACTGGCGCCCATAAACTAAGAATTGTCAGCGCGTTATGGTTATCTGCATGCATTTCACACAGTATATTCAAAAGTCATCATAACTTCGACTGAATCAAAAAGGCAAGATCACTCAAATAAACACAATATTAAAAGTTTTTTTTAAAAAAGGCGGAGAGGCCTCTTAGAAAGAACATTAATTAAGTACAAAGGCGTCTGAAGAATAAGAACAAGAATATGAAGTATAGGAGCCAGCAATAGTTCTAAAAGAGCCAACCTTTAACACTTCAATATTTTATGATCCAAACCGAGATCCCATTTAAAGCCGTATACATTTCCAAGTAAATTCTAGTCCTAATAATATAACATGTTACTAGCATATCACTAATCAATACTTAAAAAATAGCTATTTTATGTAAACACTGGTCGTACCAGTTAACTAGAACTAACTCAAGAAGATCATTTCATTAGCAATTTATCTTAATATAGATAAATAGCAACTGAAATAGTCAGAATTGTTTCATATTTACCCAAATATCAACAATTAGGAGAGTCCATGTCGATTCATCTCTTGAATACAATCATTTGGGGAAACCAGCCTAGCACTACTCAGTTAATAATAATTAAAAAAACACTAAAGTTTGGTGCACCATGTGGAGATCGAACATAGACTAGCACATATCAAGCACATCAGGCCTTACTAAAGACATTAAATAACAATGGCCATAATCAAGATAGGAGCACTTCTAATATCAAAGAGAACATGCTTACGCTGAGAAACCAGATCGTGCCACGAATAGCGTAAGCCTTTGAAATTGACAATAATCTTTGTTGGCGATACCAATGGTTTGATCTGCATGGGAAAACTGTATTAGTAAAGATAAACATTTACTGCATATGGTTGGCCAGTTGATTCAGACTATCACTTTCCTGAAGAAAATAGGCGAAAGAAAATTTTGCCCCAAGTACCACAAGCCAAAAAAGAGCATATCTGCAGCATGAGAAAAAGTGTAAGTACTTTTGGGACGACCAATGCCTTCACTTCTACTAGCCTTGGCAAAAATTGCTCTCTCATTCTGACTCCACAGAACTTTCTTCCCAAAATTATCGAATCATATAAGGCAAGAAGCAAAACACAATAACACTTTTCCACAAAATTCACCCTTTATTTCGGCAGATTCCTCGCTATATATATAATTAGTAATTTGAGATATGGTTATCTATACAAAATCAGCAGAATAACTTGATTAAGATTTAACGAAACAAAGGATGAAAATTTGGTATCTCTTCTGGCAAAAGTGCTACGAACGTGCAAATCACAATGATCTATGGCAAGGATTAAAGTGCCCATTGGCACGGGCCGTATCCACCGTACCGTATTTCGCCACCAAGAAATTGGCACGATACAGCTCTCGTGCCGATAGCACAACTCAAAACCCTCTATTCTTGAAATTAGTAGCTAATTTTCTCAACAAAGTTCAAAAGATTTTATAAAAGTACATAATAAATAATTGGCATATTTTATTGCCAAGGTAAATAAATATTTCATGCCATTACGTGTAGGCACCCATATATTTTTTTGACCGACACGCATCGGAACGGCCCGGCACGCACCGTGCCGTACCATGCCGGCAAGTTTCCGGCACAACTCCGTGCCACGGTACTTTAATCCTTGACGTGTTGGTACACATATTTTTTGTGACCGGCATGCATCGGCACGGTCTAGCACGCACCGTGCCATACCGTGCCGGCAAGTTTCCGACACGACCCCTTGCCACGGCACTTAAATCCAAGTTAAATCCTTGATCTGTGGTAAATTAGCACTAACTCATCAACAGTTTCAGAACTTCCTTCAGAGTAAAAAATTTAAGATTTTTTTGATTTAATGACGAAAATGAATAAAATTTCTCTCACGTTCCTTAAATTTTCCAATATGTCTTTACTTATATAAACTGAGCTGTAGCAAATTGAGCCTACAAGCTTTTTCCCCAAAATAGCCGTGAACCGAAGCAAAATCCCATCATTGAAACAAATGGTACAATATAGCAAGGAAGCACAGAATCAGATTCCCAGATATATTATTTAAAAATTTTCAAAGAAAAAGAAGACAGAATCTTGGCTAGTTCCATAAGCATAGAAGAGGAGAGGAAGAAAGGCAGTAATATTCAAGTAGGAATTTCTCTTTAGATAACCGAGCCAAGAAGTAAAAAGATATATACAACAGAGAGGAGGAAATTATGCAGAATAAAGTAAATAAGTACTCTGAAAAGATGCCATGATTATATTTCCAATTGAAGGGGTAGATAGATACTTACTTGATATAGTCTGAAGTTCCCTCATACATGCCACGTCCAACATAGTTTTGTTCCTTCAAAGAATAACAATTTTCCATTGCAAAATATCAGAAACAATTATATAAATGCACAAAAGAAAGTCAATCTAGAAGCGTTTTGAAAAGAAAAAAAGAGCTAGTCAGCTAGAGCATGTACGGGAAACAGAAACCTGGTGCATCCATTTAACAAGGCGCACAAGAGACCAGCGGTGACATGGTTCCGTCAAACGGTGGCAAAAGGGAATTCGCGTAAGGATGCCAATAAAAATCTGGACACCAGCATATGCACCTAGCACAACATAATATATCTTGAAAATAGCAGAATTTGTCCCGTCTTGGAGAGCTTTTCTGAAACCAGAAGCATCATTAAAAGTTTTTACATATTAAGGTAATAATTGATAATCCCATGATAAATATAAACAATAAACACAAAGGAACGATCAACTCACATAGAGTGGTAAACTTACACATATAGGTAACAAATAGCCATTGAGGCAACAGAAAACCAACAAAAACGGTAAAATATCCTGGCCCTAGCTGAACGCCGAGATGTAGAAAAGGCACCACACATCATAAGGATGTCCAGTACACCTACCTCAAACAACATTTACCAGGAAAGAAGGAAAAATAAGGATGATTTCAACTTTTATTCTGAACAATTACAGAATAAAAGTGACTAATCTCTGATACTTCAAAAAGGGTTGTTAAATTGCCTTCTAAACTTACTTTCAATAAGCTTCATGACAACATATGTCGGGCCAAGACTAAGAACCTCTTTCACGGTCTTCATACTCAGCTGACCATTGTTGAAAGCAATGATAGTTAATCCCTGGAAGAGCGAAGATAGTATCACAAAAACGACACTATAAACAACAAATGGCCCATAAATAATCATTAATGTATTGCATTTAAAGACATGAAGCATTGGAAAAGACAAATCTAGAATTATATAAGTCATGGACAAGACTATCCTCTGAAAGATTAGTGGCAACCAAATAGTTGGTCGTCCAATGGTAGATCACACACCCTAGAGAACAGCCCCATTGGCAGAATTTACGATGGACAGTATATCATAACAGCCCAATAATTGGTTTTAAACAGATACTTCAAAATAACAGTAACAAAAAGGAAAATCCAAAACCTGAGATCACGAAAAAAAATTAAAAATAAAATTAGTTCAATTTCAATCCGAATAAATAAGATTAAAACAAGTTTGTTCATTTGTGCACTTAATCTATCTAAAGCAAATCGAACATGAGCTTGTAGACAGCCCCATGTGATATGAAAACCATATATCACAACAAAAAGGTAACTTGTCTGCCAAGTTAGCAACTACATTACAGAAGCAAAATCAAAACTAGACCCTGATCTCTCTTGGATTGTTATCTGCAGAAGTCCTAAAGCAAGAAAAAACACTGACAGAAAAGCTTCTTTAGGAAATCCCCAGGAGTTTTATGCTAAGCAAATAATATTTGACTAGCTCAGAGGTATAAAACTGTCTTTTCAGGCGACTTCTGTCACTTTTCATATTGAACAAGCTGTTCAATCTATTTATTACCTCAATGGAATCTGAAAACAAGAAAAATTTTAATAACCACATGATACCTGGAACATCATAAGAAGAAATATCCAGAGCCGGTGAAAGCTATGGTAAAGATGAAGAAAAGTACGGTGCTCAACAAAAGATGTTTTGCCGTAACGCTTGTTTCTACCAATAGATAGCAAACTCTGCATGAAAAACAACATGCCACTGTAGAGAACCAAAAAATACATAAAAGAGGATCACATCTTGCAAGAAAAGTAGATGGTGCGCCATTTAAAGGCAGATAATAAGTTCAAAATTTAAGAACATTTAAGGCATCAAAATACTAGACAGACAAACATTTCATAGAAGTAGTGCCAGCTGAAAAATGTATATACGTAAGTTCAGTGCATGACAACCATTAACATAGACAAACTTTTGAAGTACCTCGAGGCAAAAAAATTGAAATTATAAGATGACATTAAACGTTCTTACAGAATGCCTGCTAGTGCCAACAGTCACTTTGTGCGCAAGCACTAAAATAGCTGCACATTTGTCGGCAGCCATGAACTTGCCAGTGCATGAAAATCATAGTTCTCGCTAGAAAAAATGAAGTAGATAAAATCATAGTTCTAGATATAAGATAACAAATATAAGCTAACTATAACTGCTGACCTTTTCCTTCTTGGCAGGCTTTGTGAAAAATGGCTGGCTATGTCGCCATGGCCAACCTACTTGAAAACAGTGAAGAGACCTGTAGAGGGGGGGAAATGAAGAACTCATAAGGAAAATAATTAATTACGTTTGGAAAGCTTAGTCTCAAAGGTTACCAAAAAACTCATTGAAATCATCATAGTTTCTCCAGGCAGAATGCGGTGCCCGCCCATTGTCATTGTTTGCAGCCTCCTGCAACATCCAATTCTTCTATCATCCAGACTAGATGATTACTATATTCCCGTATATAAGCAAATATATAGGGAAGAAAAAATTTACAATTAAGCAGTATGCCAAGAAGACGAAGCACCAAGAATTAATTCAATATTGCTCATCTAGATTGCCAAAGCATGATATAATGAATCAAATATATCAAAAAAAAGAAGAAAAAAAAATGCCAAACAACAACCCATGATGCAAATATCCCATCTCATGCTCCTTATAGTATCATTTCCAGGCCGACACACAAACCAATATTATTTGTTGAGAGAGGAATCACAAGCAATGTTTTAAGTGCCGTCAGCATGGACCGTATCCACCGTGCCGTACCGTGCCAACAAGATACCGGCACGATACAGAACCCGTGTCGATGGCACGGCTCAAAACTCTCTATTCTTTAAATTAGTAAGTAATTTTCTCAGTAAAGTTCAAAAGATGTGATAAAAAGACATAATAAATGGTTAGAATATTTCGTTGCTAAAGAAAATAAATATTTCATGCTATTATTTGTCGGCACACAAGAATTTTTTTGACCGCCACGCATCGGCACCGCTTGGCACGCAACATGCCGGCAAGTTTCAGGCACTACCCCGTGCCACGGCACTTAAATCCTTGATCACAAGACTAAATCATAACCCTTGCAAGTTACAAGAAATTACATGATGTAAGAACTACAGGAAAAGAGCTTACAGCTGCTATGACTTCATATAAAGGAGAAATAACTTGATCAAGAAATGAAACGCCATTTTCAGAAAAACAACTATTAGCCGGTTGTGCAGTTTGCTGACGCAAAATCTCCTCCATCTCTCTTGCCATCTGAATAGAATAGAATAATGCATGTTAAATTATAATGACAGATTCATCTTCACTTTAAATGCAAGCACGAGGACATTCAGTATTACTTACATTATCATACCAAAAGGGGGTATATTATATCACTTGTCTGTTACCGTTAAAGAATTATGTCTACATAATGTAAGCCTTTTTCATTTAGATAATATCAAACAAGTCAATTCGGCATCAGGCCATCAACTCCTCCATGAATTGGCTATCTAAAAAATTATACCAGTGCAACACAACTATTTTGAACCAGAAATCAAAATTGTGATATCAAGAAATCAGACCGATATCAGGTAAGGAATAAATTACCAACTACAGCAACTAAAAGATAAATAAAGTTGTATGATAAGAAGAATAAATCATGAACAAGAATTTTACAGCACACTTAAAAAGATAAATTGAGGAATGATACATAGAACATATATATTTATATTACTTACATGATGAAATATGTAACATAAGCCCTCAGGAAGAAATCGAATATTGGCAGCCTCTCCCCATACGAGAAAGTACAGACAGAGATACAGCAATTTCTTTTCTTTGCTCAATAACTCCGTGCTGCCAGGGAGCAATGCAATATCTTAGAGAACAAAGCATTCCTAAGAAAGAAAATGATTAACCTGCAACATGCAGCTTGATCTATGAAACAAATATATACTTATTCCACACGGGCCGAAGTGGCAAATAGTTGCACCACTTTATATAATTGTCAAGCGACTTAGAGAATACAATATGCACAGCACCCTCATCAATTTTCTGCCAAAAAACAAGAAAAAAGCCATAATTGAAGCATGTGAAAATCCGCCATTTATGAATAGGACCTGAAGAGGAAATTATCTTAACCACAAGCGCAAAAAAAAACCAGTTATTTCATTTTAAATTTTAATTCCATTAACAAACTAAGCAAAAAAATGCAGGTCCACCAAAAAAGAAAATAACTGCAGATTGTTCTGAGATTTGCGCAAGAATAAGGCAGCTAGAAAGAAGGCATGCCAACTCTTCTAGCAATGTCAATAGCAAACATCATAATATATGTCATTTGCTGAATTGCCACATACAATATTATTTAGAATCTTAGATGCTTCATAAATAAGCATATGTCCTTTAAGCATCAGAGTCTTGAACAGGCAAATGCCTGTATAGCAAGGTCAACATATATTCATTGCACATGGATGGTTAACGCGTTCAACAACAATCAAAGTCCAAGGCAAGTCGAGGAGAGCAGACTATAAAATTCTAAAGGTTCATTTCAAGATAAATTTGGACTTACGATGTTATCAATATGTGATAGTCCAAGATAAATTTGGACTTACGATGTTATCAATTTGAACTCATGATACAGTGATAAGTATTCCAACCTGTTGAAGTGACTCTCTTATCTTCTCCCATATCCTACCAATAATGTCTTATATCTTAAGAAAATTAACATTTCCTCACAAGGATATTAGAATTGTTTGACCTCTATCACCCAAAAGGGCTGAGGAGTTACCGAGCACCAATGTCTCATATTTGGCCTCTTTGCAGACCAAGTGCCCCGGACCGGTAATTCATAAGGCAACTGCCTGCTACCTTTCTGCAATCTTCATCTTGAAAGTCAAAAAGTTCACAAACCCACATAAATTTCTAATTTTTCTTTAACACCACCGTGAATAGCTGGACATCTACAGTTGTTCAGATGCAATTGAGTGCACACCAACAGAAATGACATACTTATTGTGTTAATAATACGGTCAATCCAAGCAAACCATTACCACCTTAATCAACAACCCTTTTAGACAGGATTACAGAGGCGTGTTCCAGTTGATTTATCAGCATATGAAGATGTATATTGGTACATCAACTTATCTGTCATACCTGCTATCCTTGTAGACATATTATTGCCACCATAATAAATTCTATTTTGTTAAGTTACCACATTGGTGTGTCTAAATTGCAGCTTACCTATTCATATTCATGACCATCCCAGAGAAAAATGTGACATGACAACTTGAATGAAAAATGAGGAAAGAAATTTTTCCAATGATGTAAGATAAAGTAAAAGGTTAGTAGAAGTTTGCTATCTGAAACATAAAATTAAAGCCAGTGAAGAAAAACAGAAAAAAAGAGCAATGCACTTTTCATTTGAGAATGCAATGTATGGGATGAAATTAATTATCATATCTATATCACCAATGAGCATTAAGAAAAGACTTCTTATACTTGCATGGAGCATACACATAAGGATATATCAACACTAGCATGTACAAAAGTAACAGTAAAAGTAGATATACTGGTTGCAAGCACAAAGATATTTGATAGTTGAAATTTACTGCCAAACATTCAATCCAAATATACTGAAAAGAGACAAAATAAACAAGAAAATTGTGCTTTTGTGTAGTAAGTAAAGCAGAAAGCAATATGAGGTACATGTACCGGTTCAATCCCTAGAACTTTGCCAAGTCGAGACTGTTCATTTGCAAGGAGGTGAACTACATGTTCACGTTGGTTACCAACATTATCTTTCTGCCATAAAAAGGAAAATAAATGTAAGATTTTGGTAGGATTCGCTTTATTAAACAGCACCAATCAGCAACTTCGAAAACTACTGCAATGAGTAATAGAGCTAATTTTTAATTACTTTGATTAAAACAAAATGTTCGAACTTCCATGAAAGCCAAATATCCAAAACCAACTATGAAATGTTACTTACATGTCATGACAGAAAATCATAGTTTAGCAACAAAATGAATTCGTCACAGATGAAGTAAAATTGTATCCAGCACTAACTTACATAACTTTAGAACATCATAACATAACAATATTACACTACTGTTTCAGCAAAATAATTTAGCCTACGATACTGATATAATCTTTCAACTTTAGTTGCTGATTCTTTTAAGCATTTCTCACATTTTTGTGAAGAAACAAATGAACTGCATCTCTATATGAGAAGCTTTTACTTTGCACTGTACAAAAAAGTTAGTGGAGAAAGGCCGTTCATTTTTTCAGAAGAATGCCAAGAAAAATAAATCTACTTTTCGAGATACATTTAGTAATGCAAACCCGAATGAAGTTGCGCAGAAAGAAAGGCTTTCTTCAAAAACATTAACAGTTCTGTAAAAACACTTAAAGCAAGATAGTTACCCTCCCATATTCACCATCATCATGCTGAAATCGCAATAGATTACCATATACTTCAATAGAGTAAGGTTGTCAAACGAAACAGTTCAGATCTTAACCAAAGAGAAGGTAAACCATCTAGAAGGCAAAAGAGGCTAGGCAAGAGCTGAAGAGCCCAAAATATTGTACCAATAAAAAATAGAAGGGGGATGTTGCAATTTGAAAAAAAAAGAAAAAGAAAACCACCATCAAAGAGCGGGGGGAAAGGAGGTGGGAAGCGCAGAGAGATAGAGAGGAGAGGAAGAGAGAGAGGGGCAACAACAGGGGAACCATTGGTAAGAGATTGCAGGAGATTGAGAAGCCATATAGGCAAGATAAAACGAAGAAAAAAGGAAGTTGCTGCATATATAGAAGATGAAAGCAGATTTGAGGGGATACAGCAGCATTCCAGGCATCATCAAGTAAAAACAAAATAACTGCTAGCAAGAGATTGCAAATAGATGATACAATTAGGTACGGGAGGCATGTAAAAAGCCATCACTTACTAGTGGGACCAACAAAGGAGCAAGGCCATCAATATGCATCGTATCAGACAACTAAGAACAGCCCTAACCTTTTACACAGAGCAAAGTGTTTGATGCACAGCAGGAACTAGGAAACAGAATGAGATCCGAGACTCAAAAGGAAAAGCTCCAATTAGTAGTTTCCGAGCCTGCCAGCAACAAAGACTAGCGAAGGAATGTTAATCTACTTCTCTGACAGCACTACTCGGGCAGTGCTTCATCAAATAACACTACACACCCTACAGCATGCCAAACAACCCCAAAAAAGTCCTAGTCTTTTTTTTTTTAAGCTCAGCCTAGACTTACCGTGCCAGTGTGTTAAAACTAGCCTACAGCTATTGCCGAAAATTTTAGAGATAAAGAAGTATTCTCAGCAAATTTAAATGACAGCACTTAGGATCCTAATGTGTAAACATTCCAACTGAAAAGGCAGTAAGAAGAAAATTTTCAGAAAATTGCAGATTCAAGGCAGAACCTCTAACTTTGAAATGAAAGTAACACTATCAGCAATATTATAAAAATAATTAGAACATTATCTTACTACAGATTAACAAGTCAACAACTGATACTACAAATGATGCATATCCGTTAACTTCACAACAAAACAAAACTGCAGCATTACTCATAGCATCACAACATTGAAATGCAAACCTGGAACCCGAATACATAATGCAAAAAATCCAGCATATCAGCATTCCTCGCAACAGGAATAGGAAAATTACTAGGCAGCTTAGGAAGCCCCCTATAGTCCTGCAAAGCTGAAACCGCCGCTCTGACCTAACATTGATTGATAACAAGTACGATAAGGAATTATCTTAAAAAATTATGTTTAAAAAACCAAAGTTAATCACTACCTCTGGAAACGAGACGATGGCATTTGTTATAGATGGTGAATCCAATGGAATAATGTTATAAGCTACTACATCTTCTGTCATTGCAGCATCCTTTTCCATAACTCGTTTCATCTGAATAAGCAAAAAAAGTACAACTTATTAAGTAAATACCACCAAGTAACAAAGTGTAAAAAAAGGCCATTAACATTTTATGGTCCTAGCGAAGTGGAGCCATCTAAGAGTCCAACCTACTTTATTTTTCTGTGGAGCAGCTACTCTCAGTTTCACATATATTTACTATAATATACAAAAAGGATAAAAGAAAGACATTTCTTTTTTTTTGAATATTTATTTCCTTTTTCCTTGAAAGAAACTGGTATTTAACGTCACAAGCCTGAATTAAAAGTATTTCAAAATAGAATGAACATTAACCTCCTCAGATATCAACTTTTCTGCAGCATCAGGGGGCATTTCTCTAGTTAGCTCCTCTACAACAGACCCTAGTACTTTCAGAGTTGCAAGTACTTTCCTCCTCTTTCTAGTTTTACGTTCCAACCTGTTTTAGAAACATATACTCATCAAACTAACAGAGAAGTAGCATGTAAACAACAACGCCCCTATATCAATGAAACAGGTAAAGGAAGACCAAGAGTACCAAATGGAGGACTCCAGGTCCTAAGTAACTTGTATTCAAAGGAGATTATGACAGTTTATAAAATTAGTGAGTACAACTACACATTTTCAATATATCAACAGTGTTGAAGACTTGTTCAGCAAAGCAATACATTTACATCCTAGGCAAGATATCAGACCTTCTTTTCATTAAAATGGGAAGGAAAAAGTGCTTCATATGGACGTAGTATCTCCTAAATCAAGGATTAAATAGTAGTGCAACATGGGAGTGCAATTGAAGGTAAAATTTTCAAACCTACGGCTGTAAATTCAGGAGAATCCACAATTCCAAAGGACCACCAAAATATACTTAGAACGCTTAAATACTAGCATTGGCACATGCCAGACTGTTGCATTAGTAAAAGGACCAGATGAGGGAGAGAACGCGATCTTGAGCAATTGATGTTGACAAAATGTGACCAGATGAGGGAGAGAACCGGAAGGCGACCAACATGCAGGCACCAAAGTTTATGTCATTTTGTAGGAAATACAAACAGCACCTACAGCCAAATTCTAAGATCACAAATATACATAAGATTGCAATGTAATAGTTGCTTCAGCTAGATAATCTACAGTTCAGCAGCGTTCTCATTTTAATTCAATATATTTACAGTAGACTACTTGCAAGGGTTTTTCTTTTTTTTGTCAGACATTATTCTCAAAATGAAACTGCAGCTACAACATACTTGATTAACATGTGATATAAATGAGCAAAGAAGACATCAAGAAACTTGGAATGATATGGTAATGAAAGACCATTTAAAATTTTCACATAAATCCTTAATGACGGAATCAACTTGGAATTTAGGGTTACACATGATCAGAATTCCAGCATCATTTGCTATGCATGCAAAACATTGTTTTGGATATGCAAGTTAATGTGGTGTTTGTTACAACAAATGAATGTAAGTAGGCCAGAATATCAAGCAAAAGCTGAAAAAAAGAGAAGACACGTACTCTCCAAGATTACCACTGAAAACACCAGATTCCCTCAACTTCATCTCATCTTCATGCAACTCATCTACTTTATTTTGTTCTCTATACCGTTTGTAAAATTCTTGCAGGCGAGCAATATCCTGAGTGCGATCTATAATTCCACCTTCCCTTTTCGCAAGTTTTTGCTGAAAAATTGTTCACAAACAGTGAAATTGATGTTATTAAAAATATACTTAAATAACAAAGAAGAACCTCCTCAAGAAGCTAGATACTTAAATTCTAAAATGTGCTGCACGCTTCGTCCTTTAGATAAATATATAACACACTAAGGAGAGAGAGAGAGAGAGAGAGAGAGAGAGAGAGAGAGAGAGAGAGAGAATCCTGAAAAAAGAAAAAAAGAAAGCCATACCCTTATGACCGACATTAGACCTGTCTTGAATTGCAACACACCTCTGCCTTCGCTATTAGGATCCAAATTTTGCGCAAGAGAATATGCATGCTCACATACTGCAATATGGAAGTACAACAATAAGCACTTTTATCAAAAAAAAATCAAGAATTTTGGACAGGACTGCTTCTTGAACAAGCAGTGGTGCCGCAAAGCATATAGGGTGAACGACGATGTGAGGAGGAAGCAAAAACAGGGCACCAGGAGAGGATCTTACGGATTCTTGATATACTAGGGTCCACGTCTTGGATCTCATCGGCGGCCCTGAGAATCTCCTCTATGTGCTCGTTGTTCCCCAAGGACGAAGGGACAATCCCCGCGATTCCGGTGACCGGGTGCGCTAGCGCGGCGGCGGCGGCGCCCACCTGCTCCCTCCGAAGCGCCGCGCGCACCAGCCGCTCCCAATTCGCCTCCGCCCGCGACATCTCGGAGACGAGGCCTCGAGAACACGGCAACTACTCACAATCCACGGACCATCAACACCGACTCCGAAGCTCCTTCCCGAATCAAAAGCAGAAAAAAAAACAAAAGGACTCAGAAGCTAATCTCTACCAAAAATGGCGAACACAAACACGGAAACCCTAGATGAAGAGCGCCCTTACCACGGGGAAGAGATCGAAGAACACGAAATCAGCGAAAAGAGACGGATCGAACGAGATCAAAAGAGGGGGAAATGGCGGGGTGGGGGGTGAGCGAAAAAGGCTCGATCCGAAACCCTTCGATGTCTTCGGCTTCGGGAAAAAGAGTAGTAGATATTTGAAACAAGGGGGGGACGGAGTGGGGAAACGGAGGAGATTTGCGACTGGTGTCTTCCGTGAATCTCGAGGAAATTTGGACGGTTCTGATTCGCGCGTGCGGCGCACGATAGAACGTGCCCGAGGGAGCCGGCGCACGATAGGACACAACGGTAAAATGAACCGTTGGATTTGAATAGCGTATCGTGCGTTACCGCGTGAGGAGAGAGCGGCCCCGTTTTAGTAAAGAGACCTCGTATCGGGATTGTAGCCGCAACGTCGGCGCACTAACTTGGTAAGGAACCAATGGTATTTTGACACGTCGACAGTAGCCCACCATTTGAATTTGAAGGGATGAGGTGGCAGATATCTATTGGCTGAATCAGCTGTTGGTCCAATGATGGAAAATATTTGATTTGCCTCGGCGCAAAATAAAACGTACGGCGAGAATCATTTAAGTTTGGCCTAATTTTCGTTAAAAATTAATAAATAGTATTTGATTGAGTTTAAATAGAAAATAATTTTTCTGAAATAAGTTTATCAAAGTGTGCGACAAAAAAATTTAGCTGTATTTTTTATTAGATTTTTTTTGTTTCATTTGTCAAACTAAACCATCTCTTGCTTATTTTGGATCAATTATATCTTATAAAATTAAACTTTTCAGAAAACAAAAATCGTAACTAGCTAGTTTCAGGCCTTTTCTGATCCAAAATATTTCAAATTTAATTTTTTTTTGGTTTTTTCTTTCTATTATCATACATAGAGTAATTAATTTCGTCTCTGTAATACACTTGAACAGAAATATTAGGATATTTTAAAATATTTGCACAATCCCCAGGTAAAATTGAATGAAGGATTTATATTTTTTAGCCAAAAAGGCCCCTCATCAAAGAAGATTGCGGGCTTATTGATAGTCATTAGTATTCAAATAAGTTGCAAGGGATTTGTAAATTGCTGCAAGTAATTTTCAGTGACTCTGAAAAAACAAGTTGAGTTTGAGAAGTATTTATAGATGGTGACCACTGTTGCAAAAGGCAAAAACCTTGGTGGTTAGTATCTAATGTTCCAAGTTTGAATCTTACCTTCTTCATATTTTCATAGATAGTATATTATTTTTTTCTTAAAAAAAAAGTATTTATAGGCGCTCTTTTTTTATAAATAGTTAATTTGGCTCTCTCAATTGTGGGATGGTGGCAAAATTTGCGCGGTGGCGACGAATCATTCGCCGCCTTCACAACAAATATAACGAAAACGATAAACGATTCAACACGATTTTCGCGGCTAATCCCGACGACGCCGATACGACAATAATGCGAACATTACTTTATAACGATTCGCGATTTTGTGAAGAATCACGACGTGGCCGACATGTGAAAAGAAAGATTAGTTTATAAATATAAATTTAATTTTTAGGTCATTTTTAAAATAAAAGTTGCTTGGAAGAGTCTATTGCAATAAAAAACCCGCCCCCTCCCCCTTTTGTTTTTATTGTTAATTTGGCTCTCTCAATTGTGGGGATGGTGGCAATTGGGGCTTTTTTATAAAATAACCTTTCAAAAATTCGAAATTGGCAAAATAATTCTATCAAAATTTTATTTATAAAATATAAAAGTTTACTCTTAATTATTCTCACTGTACAAAAAAGGAAAATTATATCCATTTTAATCTTACACTTCCATACTATCTCAACTAAGGGCACACTTATTTTATTGAAACTGGACTTTAGATTAAAATAAACTTAGAGTTGAAGTGAAGTTTGGTATAAACTACTTTTTTTCATTGCTTAATTATGAAAGTGAAGTTCGATAAAAATTACTTTGGATTAAAGTTAATTATGGAAGTAAAGTTCGATAAAAACTACTTTGGATTAAAGTTCCCAGCAATTGCTTAGGAATGTACCGAGAGTGCCCAGGGCCAGGGTTAACGTGATCTCGGTTAGGATAAGGCCGGCCCAATGTCAAAAATGGCCACAAATAAAAAACTGGCATATCTTTAAACTATGGCTAAATTATAAAAGTTTACTCTTAATTATTCTCACTGTACAAAAAAAGGAAAATTATATCCATTTTAATCTTACACTTCCATACTATCTCAACTAAGGGCACACTTATTTTATGGAAACTGGACTTTAGATTAAAATAGACTTAGGATTGAAGTGAAGTTTGGTATAAACTACTTTTTTTCGCTGTTTATTTCATAATTATGGAAGTGAAGTTCGATAAAAACTAATTTGGATTAAAGTGGACTTTGCGCCAGAATAATTAGAGGTTCCGTTAATATTTATCAGTTTCAGCACTCTTCAGCTCACATACACACACACACACACACAAATAAAAATAAAAATAAAAATCTAAACTAAGCTAACAAAAATAGGTCAAAACCAAAACACCCAAAGTAGAGTAGGTGATATTTCCCACACACACACACACACACACACACACACAAATAAAAATAAAAATAAAAATAAAAAGGGGTTAAAGAGTGTACAGGGAAACGGCCTGTTGCGTGAGGTTATCTCTGCACATCTAACCTAATATAAAACTATAAAAAAAAGAATATAAATAAGTAGATCACGCAATAGTTTCTGCGTCAAGGCCTAGTCAGTGTGAATCAAATTTCATATCAAGCAATTACAGCAGGCGATGCATACAATTACAAGAGATATACAATTGTGCTACATAGAAAAACGGGGGTGCAAAATCCGATGATCCTGGAATTGAAAGGAGAAATGTTACCTTGTAAATATACCAGATCAATCCTTGGCGCGAGATGGGCGGTCTTTCTTCTGCCCACCGAGGATACGAGAAATTTGCAGGCCTCTGCTAAAGGCTTGGTTAAACAGCATGCGAGTTTGAAACTCGGAAACAAATGGGAACCAAGCTAGAAAGGCGATGGGGGTGAAGAGAAGCAAACCCATCATGATCTCGTAGCCACGTGCTAGGGCGCGTACCGATCCCCATAGCCCTGCCCATCGAACTAGAGGCTTACAAGCCTGAGCTATCTGAAGAACACATAAGAACAGTATAAGAGATTAACTAAGCAAAAGCCTTTTTGACGCAGGTGGAGCTTTTGTAGAATCTTTTTTTGTGCACAGTTATCCGAAGAAGCAGTTAATTTTTTTTTTTTTTTACTTTCAAAATCTCTCTTACAGCTTTTATTCACTGCAGCAGAAACAGAAACTCCTAAATGGAGTCTCAGATTTTGGGTTCGAAAGCTCGTTTTAACTTCCCACTGCAATAAAAGCTCGAGATTATTTGTTAGCTGGTTTTTGAAAGCTTATATATTCTTGGAGTAGTGAAACTAGGTCAAACCGGCATTCAATGTATGATGAGCAGCAACTAAAAACAAGCTTAAGAAACTGACCAGAAGCAATCCCCATCCACTAGGCAAGAAAGCTAGGAAGCACACGAGAATATCTTGCACTGTCATGTGAGGAAGGGCGATAAGAGTGATCAAGATGGTAACAAATGTTACAAATATCAAAAACTTGATCAGTCGAAAAACTAGCTGGAAGTTTGCGCTGAATCTCCGCCTCCCGACAGACACAGTCTAAGAGAGAAGAAGATTGAAAGAGAATTAGAAAACATAATATATATTTAAAAAAAAATAATCCAATGAACACCAAAACCGCATTTGTTCATAAACACGCAACCCAGAGAGGACTGGAATGCTCATGAGAAGATCAGTTCACTAGAAACAACATTAAGCTTCCTGATTTTAGTATCTTTTTTTAACTGAACAAAGAAAACCCCACTCACCTTCATAACCAGCAGTACCACCAAAATTACAAGCCATGAGATACCATAAACCTGAAAAAGAAATAAACAATGATGATGGTATCCATTTTGCACAATGCTTAACTGAAGGAAAAATTAACGGATAAAAAAAATTACCAAGACACTTTTGGTCTTTTTGGTTATGCTTAAGTGATAGACGAGGCCATATTGGTAAATAAAGAAGCGCAGCGATAACACAATCTCAGCCAAAATTCCGCGTGTTCCAGAGTACTTCAGATGTTCTTGCTCCTTCACCCACCACGACTCCCAGCTTTTTTCTGGAGGCACACCAATCCCGCCGCGGTTGGTGATCCACTTGTTCCAATCGGTCCAGTCATCAACAATCTTTTGCCACTCAAATCCTGAGGGATTAAATAGAAAAGGCGCAAAAAGCCATGCCCCTACCATAAACCACATAGATATGGTGATGAAAATGTATGAAATCGTCGACCTATATGACTGGCCAAAGATTTGGTAGACAACTAGCAGAATCATTAGCTCAATGCCCTTTATGAAATGACTTCGAGAGTAAAGCCTGTAGTTGTCTGCGAACTTAGCATGGAAGACCACGAATCCACGACCCGTGGGTCTGTATTCAGCACCTCCATGAAGTATGGTTCTTCCATAGTAGTGAGTTTTAGTTCCAAGAGAAAATGTGAAGAATACGGATGATAGTTGTAGCTGCATTAGTATGAATTCACTTAGGGCTTTGCGGAACCCTTTTTCTAGACCAATTTCCATCATCATTGGGAGGGCCATCAGAAAGCCAAGCTGCACAAAGGACTGGGAGGCGAGAGCAACCTGAAGAGACTGGTTATGAATAAACCTTCTACCAGTTGCAAGGCCTTCTTCTAGTCCACTTAGGACAAGATAAAGGCGCCCATAGAGGAAAACATAGACAGTGAGAACTGTCACCTGCAAGTTAAAAGCATAAGATTTACCCCTTAGCATATTTGTAGACTGATTCCCACGAAGGATTGAGAGACTTTGTACAAATCTGCATACCAGGGTACTAAAATAAAAACCCACAGTGGTGAAGTAGCATGACAGCATCCTAAAGAAGTCAAAACGGTGTCCAAGCCTGTATATGTCGCGACTCAGGGTTTGCTCACCATTTCCATCTGCTATCTTTGCTTCGAATAATGAGATCTGGTTTAGGCCGACATCTCTTCCCTTACCAACTTGCAGGTATTCATGATGTGTAACACTACCTTGACGAAGAGTCGAGTTGAAACCTAAAATGGAAGCCACAAGCAATGTTACATAATTTCGTGAAAAGCTTAGAAAAATTTGAGCGAGTTGGATCCTTCCGTGTTTAGAAGAATGTTTACATTCGAATCGACTTAGATCTCTCAGCAACTACATAGCCCAGTTATTCCAAACAAGTAAGCAGCAAAAATGAATGACAGAATATGAAGGGCCTGTTCGGATTGCCGAACAGCATCAATAGGCTAGTCAGGGGCCACCATTGAAACATGGCCGCAAGAGCTTTTTCAAGGTTTTCCACTTTGCCTATGGGTTCCACAATGGCATTCAAAGCTTTGAAGGGAACTGCAGGTGGGAATGGTGATTCGTACAGAACAGTCAGACACAAAGAAGTGCAAGGGAAAAAAATCGCCACTAATCATAAATTGATTAGATAAAGGGAGATTAAAGAAGGGTTTAGGATGCGTGTTTCTAGAACCCATGTAACTTGCATCAGAAGCCCATGAATTAATCCCTTGCTCTTGCTACTTCCTTTTGGTTACTTTTTCTAATTAAAATCCTTTCTTTTGGTTACTTTCTAATTTTTTTCTTTCTTTCTTGTCAGACCACTGCCACCCCATTCGTCCGGTCCCCTTTTGCCACAAGATCACCATGGACCAGCCCCAAAGCACCCCTTCCTGCCATTGAAGCTTGCTACAAAACTATTGAAGAAAAGCTTAGTTTTGCTTTTGGAATATAAAAGCTAAATTTAGCTTTCCACCAAAGCAAAAGCTCCAGATATTTCATTTGGCAAACGCTTGGTTTCTAAAGCTTACACTTTCTAGAGTAAATAAGCTATTTCAAATACCAAATCAAATAGGAACAAATATGGCCACATGATCACGGTGCAAGTCTCCAGTAATCTTCTATAGAATACATAATTTGGCACTTTCATCACATCAAGAAAATGGCTCCATATCAAGCCACATCACTGTTTAAGGGAGAAACCAATGGAAGTATGCAACATGTCCAAAAAATATGTTGGACCGTAAACCAACTCTAAAAATGTGCATAAAAAATAAATTTATGTAGTATAATAAATTATTTAAATATTTTATACTACGCATATTATACCTTATATTATTTTACGGTATTAATCATCAGATAGTTCAACAATCATCATATATAATATACGGTGTATGGAGCTTTAGTGTACACTAGGTGCAACGGGATATTTTTCCTTTCTCTATACTTTTTTCCGCTATAGAGAGTTGGGTCATGTCAAAGAATTAGGAAGCAATGCGTGTCTAGGGGTGTAATGTGGGTCGTGCCGAGCTGACACGGCCGACATTTGTCCGGCCGAAACGGGCTAGTGGCTGGCCTGGCCCAGCCCGGCCCGGATTCAATTTCGGGCCATGCCGAGCCAGGCCAGGCCTGAGCTACCTAGCTTCCGACCCGACACGGCCCTTCAGCACGGATGGCACGGGCCGTGCCGGGCTGTGCTTCGGGCGAGCCTTCTAAAATATTTATTTTTAATTTTTTTAAAAAAATTAGTTTAAATTTGATTAAATCACTAAAAATTTATAAAAATAATTATAATATAGTAAATATTTAATTTTAAAAAAATTAAATAAAATTGTATTTAAAAAAAAAAATCAACGCGAGGTGCGGGGTTTTACGAAGTGTGAGTTTAGGGAGGAGAGGATCTCGGAGAAAAGGCCAAGAAGGAAGGTAGGGGGCATCGGGGGGAGGGAGGAAGTCGAGAAAGTGGAAGGGGACGGCCGGACGGGGTGGGGGCCTTGGATTTGGGTGTTGGAGCCGCGGTTAAGGGGGCAATGGAGGGCGACGCAGAGCTATGGAGGCGGCGTGGGGGTCTCACAGCCGACTGGGGCCGCGAACCGGGCGCCGCGAGGCGCCTGGGAGGAGAGCAGAAGGCAAAGCCCCAAGGCCCTTGGGCCACGTGGGTTCCGGCCGTGCCGCCCGCCTCTCTCGCCGAAGACGGCGGCCATGCCAGGCCGTCGGCCACAGAGTGAGCCGCCAAAGACGGCCCGCAGGCTCGGCAGCCCGGCCCGATACGAGTGCTACAAAGACACGTGCCGTGTCCGTGGCCCGGCCTATGCCGTGCCGTGCCGGCCGCCCACGTGCCGCCTAGCCCGTTTTACATCCCTATACGTGTACCCTTCAATTCTCCAACATCAACTTATTGCATAAGTTGATGCACCCGATTATTATAGATATAATATAGATATCCCTTATATTATTATTATTATTATTATTATTATTATTATTATTATTATCAAGTCCGGCTGAAATACTATCGATAGCATGAAGCGTTTGGTGCTAAGTTTTCTACCGTTAAATTTATCTCTTTTATCATTTTTAACCGTTCGATTATACTATTCAACTAACCACCTACTTAACCCTAGGGGTCCACGTAGGGATGCAAAAGAGGCGGATCTGGAGGCAGAAGCCCCGCCCCGCCTCCCGCACCAACTAGCAAAATCATGCCCCTCCTCCCACCCCAAATCAAACAAGGGTTAAAAAATACATCCCATAATCCGTCCCGCCTTTATAACCCGCCTCCCGCCGACGCCCCGAATCCGCCCAACAAACTAATATTTTTTATAAAATTATAATATTATTAATATTTTGTAACATATAAATTAATAATTTTTAATAATATTATATATATAATTTAATAATATCAATTATAAAAATAAAAAATATCAATCACAGTTCCAAACAAAATTTAAAATTTCAAATACATTAGAAATGAGAGTACTAACTTATTTGTATTTTAACTTTTTGTAAATACATTATTTTTAAAAATATAAATGATTTTGATCAGGGGCGGATTTGAGGCGGGTCAAAATTTCTCCCGTTTCTCGCCCGAATCCGTCTCGAATCATAAAATTCACCCCGTTTCCTGCCCTGAATCCATTTATTTTCTCCCATTTACTGCCCCCGTCGGGGCGGGAGCTCCACCAACCGGGATCCGTTTGCATCCCTAGAGCCACGTCATCCTAACCGCACATCTTTTAATCCAAGGACAGAAAACTTAATAGCACCAAGTAATTAGTGCTATTAATAGTATTCCAGCCTAGTTCTATTTTATCTATAGTTGTATAATTTGGCAGTTTGGTCACATAAGAAGCCCTTGGAGCAACATGTCATCTTTTCTATCCCTCCTCCACTTCAACAATATTGCATGCTCCCGGCCTATTAAAATATCACATCCACCAAGCCTATTTCCCTCCTTCCTATCCCTCCACTTCAACAAAATTGCATGCACCTAAACTTTAAAATATCACATACACAAAGCCTATCTTTTAACTATTAACATTTTAAAATCTATAAGATATATAATTTGGTAGTTCCATCACATCACAAAAATTATTAGTACTAATTATTAGATATTCTATCAATCATCTAATATTCATGGTGTATAAAATATTAGTATACACCGGGTGCAAGCAAAGAATTTCATCTTTTTTTTGGAATTATGAGTGCTCTTTCTTAAGCATTCTCCGCATCGGGTGTATATAAGAACATACACCAAAAAATACTTAAAACCTTTAATAAAGATTTTAAAATTTATTTCAGTAAACATATTTAATTTATTAGATTTTGTAATTCAGATATATTTAATTAAGTTTTGATATTAGAAATTAGACCAGGTGCACATAAAATTCTTCTTTCTCCAATCAATTTTAATAAGGTAAAGACAACATCATATATTTGGCAATTTAATAAGTCCTCCAATTTTAACTTTTTAATTAAAAATTTATTTATAAAATAGCTACCAAAACTACTAAGTTTGATTGAATTTTTAAGTAAAGTTATTGGAATACTTAGTACAGAAAGTTAAAAATTATTAATAAAAAAATTAGTTTTTATAATGATTTTTTATATTTTTTATTATCATTTTTTTAATTTTTTAAATTTTAATAATAATATATGTTGATTGACTAAAATACTATCGACCTGCTGCGAAGTGCAGGCCCTACACTAGTCAAAACTATATTGACCCAGATTCATAGTAAGACTGAATCAAGTACTCTCCTGTTGTTCAAACCAGGCTACGACACCTAGTGATTCTCAAAATAGCAAATAAGACAGCAATACTATAACTTGCCTGCAAATATGTCTTCACTCAGGTTAATAATCCTGGATGCTTTACAAACTCCACCCCTGGTGATATGGAAAATCCTATCAAATATGTCCGGATGACCATAGTGGAAGCGAACCCTAGAATAGCAAAAAGAAATATAAGAAATATAAGCCACAATCGTTTGGTCGATACCTTGTGGTTTAGCGCAAAGAAAATCTTCTAAGATCAAGCTAGTAGACATGGAATATTGATAGCAAAGCCAGCAAACATGAATAATTAAAAGCAATAGAAGAAACTACAAACTCAAGCTCATGTTGAAACATCCTGGCCACAGACACTCACATAGTAAGAGAACAAATTGCAAGGTTTTTTGTCTAAAATTACGAACTCGCCTTAAAGGGTTTGCAAGTAAACGTTGTCCGATAGTCACAAAGCTAGTCTCCTGGTTCGACATAAACCATGCAAGAGAAGAAACACTGGCAGGACACCAAAAAAAAAAAAAAAGAAAAAAAAAGACAGTTGTTAGCTTTCTCATACATAAAATTGAGTAGACAATGCATAAAGCTCCGTCTAAAATTCAGCTAGTCCCTTACCTGCCAGTGAATATATGCTCTCTAACTCCAAGTATTGATGGATATCTAACACCATCGTGTTTCTTCAAAAACTCTTGCAATAAGTTCCTCATTTTAAGCGCCTCCTCCATGTAGTTATCCTGCAGAATGGAATTGAATGAGCTATAGTTGAATGTGGCCCAATTACAGAAACTGCAGGCTGCAAAGTACCTGGTTCATGTCAATAGTCTGTAGACCTTCTCCGCGAGTAAAAATTGTGGCATGGTTTTGATTTTCAGGCTTTCCTTCACCCAGAATTGCAGGGCCTGGAAGCTTTATCCGATAAATAACCTTCCAAAAAAGAGTAAATAATCAACAACATTAAGTTCTTTGTGTTTTGTAAATTTAGAAAAGACAAAATATATGACTCTCTAAACTATAGGTCTTTTTTAGGATAGACCCCTCCATTATATTTATTTTTGGTCGACCTCTCAATTTTTTTGCGCTGATACAAGTTATTTCTATTGGTATAATTGAAAGAATTTCACTAAATGTAACATAAGTTCTTTGTCTGCTTTTCAGCTGACCAGAGCTATGGATGTCATTAACCATTGAAAGCTGATAACTAACAGAGCCGTTAATTTTAATGGAATGCCAAGATAAACTACAAAAGAAACAAAAGATGATGGGTTGTCAATCAAAATTAAATATGGTTGGGGTTATATTTCAAAATAGCCTGTAGTTGTAAAAGGAAAGAATTATTACATTTTTAAAAGCACAGGTTATGTAATCGTAAAGATCCGAGGATTGCATATTTCAGTTTGTAGCAAGCAAGCAATACAATAGCAACCACCATTACAATATGTAATAAATTTACATTAAGTGATTGTTATCCAACTGTGCTGAGTGGCACATACTATGATGGTACTAGCATGCAGGGAGTTCGAGGTGCTATGCAAATATAAGTTTACCATTTAGACTCAAGCCTACCTTTTGCTCAGGCACTCTAGCAATGCTCATTTACTTTGATGATTCCTATGGTTGTGACGCATTACCCTTGACCTGTTTGGTTCGCGTTATCCTACCAAGATTACAGGGTATCATACAGGAATCTTTTCAGATTACTATGTTTGGGTCATCCTACAAGTAATCCGATTGGTAAGGCAGCATTACTAATAGCGCAAACCCCAAAATATTACCAGGGAGGGGAGTACCTTATATTGCTGACTGCAGGTTACCCAGCAAGTCATGCAAAATTACAAATTAACCCTCCACACCCTAATTGCCTCAATTTTTTTATTTCTCTTCTTAAAATATTTAAGTTTAAATTCAAATTGAATTTGAATTTGAATTTCAAATGTAAGTTTCAATTTTTGATTTAATTTAAAATTTGAGTTAAAATTTTTGGATTTAAATTAAAATTTTAAAAATTTAAATTAGCCAGTCATGACCAAGAAACCATCGATTTCGCTTGGTGGGCCAATAATGCCAAATCTAAATTCAAAATTAAATATGAATTCATAAATTAAATTCAAATTTAGAATTTAAATAAATTGGTATTTAAAATTTGAATTATTCAACAATTAAATTTGAATATAAAGTTTGAATTCACATTCAAAATTTGAATTTGAACTTTCAATTAAAAAGTTGTATATAAATTTTTAAATTTTAAAATCTAAATTTAAATTTGAAATTTGGATTAAAAATTTAAATTTAAATTCAAATTTCAAAATTGAATTTAAAATTCAAACTTAAAATCAAATTTTGAATTTAAAATTTGAACCAATATTTAAATCTAAATTAAAAGCCTGCATTTAAATTTAAACTTAAATTCAAGGTTTACATTGAAATTTCAAATAAATGTGTAAGGGTATTTTCGAAATAATATTAACTTTACTATCAGAATTACTAAAATATATAAGATGAACCAAACAAAATAATCTTACGTACTCAATAATCCGACATTACATTATTGTACTAAACCAAACAAAGTAATGTAGTATTAGTGGTAATCTGAATAACAAATGTCAGATTGCTAATTACGTTGAGATGCCCAGTGATGCTACATAACGCGAACCAAATGGGCCCTAAAAATTTTAGCATGCATTTGCAAAAAGAAAAAAACAACTTGAAAGGAAATGATTCATTCCCTTTTTATCATTACAAATGGGTGATGTAGTAGATCTACCCAGTCCACGGCTCCATGCATCTTTCAAGATATGCTGCACAAAGTATGCTCGCCATTTCCCAAAAAATTTCAAACTTTTCCCTCAAATATTCCTCAAACTAGTAAATAAGAAAATACCAATGATAATATTAAAGTGCTACTTATGGCAAACCATCCACTAAATTAAAATGTAGAGCGGATCCCTAACACAGCACAAAAAATGCAATCGGCAATAGTAGAATTGATATTAACCAATCATAAAGCATCACGATGTTTTCTCTTCCGATCATAAATATTTACTTCCCACATGATTTGGAAAATGCAAGGCCTTACCTGGTCAAGATTTTGCACTGGGTCGGCAGGATTATCAACGTTAGATAGAGCAGCCTTTACTAAGGCAGAGTAGTAAACCTTCTCTATCTTCTTATCTTTCCCAGTTTCTTCAACCTCATCAATATATGCTACACGGAGAGATGGATACCTACCAACAAAAGCAACTTAAGATTATGAAATCGGTAGACACAAGATGTTTTATTGATATTATCATCAAGACTTCGGTTGATAAAATGAAGAAAACAGTATGTAGTGCATATATTTTTCATGGCTCATCTCTTTGATTAATAGGTTACCATATGCGAAGTCAAGGTTCATTCTCCAAAATTTTATTGGATTTGTTTAGCTCCCAAGATTAACTGAGATGAATAAGAAAGTTTCCAAACTTCTACATACATACGACTCCCTTAAAAAGAATGCAATAATAGGCATCTAGCTATTTATTATACATACGTAGTCATGAGCTTCAGAATATCTTGGGCATGATGATCACCAGACCGCTTATGAATACCATATTGCTGACAAGATACCACATAGGTGAACTTCATGTCAGCTACAGCTTGGCATTGGGTCCACAAGGATCTTTCCAGCTTTGAATGTTCTTCCGACATCAACTCAGCTGCTTTATAACCTTCCATAAGATCTGGAGAAACAAAAGATAGGTTCGAGTGGATAATACAATGAGAATCACAAATAATATAACATGAAAGAGCTAAAGCTATCTTTATACGAAAAGTAACAAAGAATCATAGTACCTTCATCTTTGGCCATGTCCAGGAATGCTTGAAGTTCCAGAGCTTTCCGATAGTACATCATACCTCTAACTGGGAAGTGGTGATTGATCATGCGATAGCAAGTTGTTAAACACATGGAATAATGGCACGAAAACAAGAATGATAACCAATAGCAAGCCAATAAAGTAAATTAATATACCAGTTCGAGTTAATGTTTGGCCTCTGTAAGATGCCCACAAACGAAGCTCCTCTTCCAGTTCATCACTACCCCGGAGTTCGTCCTCTGATTTACATCCAACCCGTTCAAGGAAGTTGGTCCATTCGTCTATATAATAAAAGCAAAGGACTAGTTTCAGATATTATATTACAGAATTATCTTTTATCATAAATCAACAGAACTTCCACAACTTGCTATGTATTGTGAAGTTACTGCTCTGTCCTCATCAACCTGGATAAATTTTCTGCAAATAGAAAATAATGGAAACTCCATCTTCATTTGGCTCCTCAAGATTATTCAAAGAGAAAAGTACATCCTCATTATAGTATGGTGTCAGCACACTGCAAAAAAAGGTCATATAATGTTAGAGCTTAGAACATGGTTCACCGAAACGAGTACACTCCCAAAAAAAAACTTTTGTCAAGATTATTCCTCACTTGATGGGCAATCATTATTATTTACGACATACTCATACCTTGCTAATGTAGCAGGACAGACCACTCTGCCATACACTTCCCAAATTGTACAGAAAGTGTAAAAGTGTAGGAATTCAGGAAAACATAGAAGCAATGCCCGTAAGATAAACAAAAATTTAGCTACTAAATGCCTGTCTCGAGATATGAGAAGCAGGAATTTTGAGCTTCAATCCGAAATCAGCATTTTTGCCAAAAATAAAGCAAACATCTACATTTTAGTGGAAGTCTAAAATTACCAAGGTTTAAAAAAAAAAATTGAGGGAGGGAGAGAGAAAGGTAGCAAGCTACCCCTCATTCATTTTTTCGGAAATAAACTCAGCTAGAAATGTGAAGCAACTAGAGGTTCCAACCATCAAGCTCTTAGCCAATTGCGCTAGGTACGGTCGGTAATTGTCAAGGGGTTTTGATAGACATTTGTTTAGTTACATAAGACGATGCCAAGGAGCCAAAACTTCAAAAAAAAAAATGCAAATTTCAAATGAAAATGAAAAATCAGATAACATGAGAAACATATCAAGCTATAGTTCATTTACAACAAAAGCTTTGTCAGAAAATGAATTCTATAGTTGCTGAAAAATCTCATTGGGGTTTACTATTGCTACAGCAGATTGAAATACAACTAATTTCTTGTCAAAAAGAAATACAGATAAAATAAAACCAGGTGATAATAATGCAAAGATCTTATATGTTGCAATATTATATTACAGATATGAAAATTGCCTATAATTGTTGACAATAAGAACAAAAAATGATCCAAAAACAGTGAGAGTGAATGCATGTTATAAACTTACGAGAATGAAAGCATGTTACGAACTTTTGGTGCATCAGGCATATCCATAAACAAAGAATTGCTAAAGAAAGAAATACGCCTTCGCGCTTCTAAGTTGGTTGGTACATCCATTGCAGATTCCTTCACAGTAAGCAGTAGATCAAGCCTTTTAACCTGGAAAACAGCAATCCGTTACTTTTAAGCAAAAGCTTGCACGTCACAATCAATTAAGAAAAGTGCAACCTTCTCTATCCAAGCATCTGTTACTGGTACAGGAAATTTGATAGCCCCAGCTGATGCAAATAACTGATATTGTTCATCCAAAGGTGTCATGCCCTCATACCTTCCATAAGAACCTCCATGACTAGAGTCCGGGAGACTGACATAGAACGACAAGACAAAATTGATAAACTACACATATATTTAGTAATGGAAAATTATAATGACAACACTTTTAGCACCAGAAGGCAGACATTACAGTAACCTTTCGTCTTAACAACTGTGCATGTTCTAGTTGCTATTGTTCCCTTTGACATCTCCACGAATATGATGAACTCCCAATTTCAAACAAAGAACATAATGAATTTTTCATTGGATTGAGCTTTGGATTGAAGTTGACAACATCAACAAAAGTCAGTAGAGGAAACTTACTTTAGGTTAAAATTTGAATATAATAATACACAGAACTAACAAAAAAAGTTCAGAAAAATAATGCCAAAACTATATGTTGCTAAAAGAGCTTTTTGTTTGATTACTGTGGACTACTTATTGAGTGGCAACAATCTTACCAATTATCTAATAACTTTTAATAAAACTGATTGTTACGGCACTAAATATCACAAAGAAGTACTTTTAAGCTCAGCATAAATCTGAACAGGCAATTCTAAGTCATATACATCTATGTGATGACACCTCAAATGAGAGCATTGAAATATGGCTATTCTGCAAAAAAGATGAGGATATGCCCGTGATCTGCCTAGGCACAGGATCAGATAAGGAATATAAGTTGCCTTGGCTTGATTACACAAATATTTAGTACTGTAGCTCAGGATAAACAAACATCTAAAATTTCAATACCTAGAAAGTTGTTCTTCCATTATATCCCTTGTCACAACCTCTAGCATGTCTTGGAAAAGAATGACAACCTGACCCCTGTCTTCTTGCCTGTTATCCAGCTGTATGGCCAAGAAATGTGTCACTAAGATGCACTAAAATTAAATAAAGGTCGACACATTGAAATAGAGAAAACATGAACCATTTTGGGTTCAAAGACATACCAAATATTGTATTAACTTGACGAATTGGTCATAGAGAGCAGGAAGGGCTCGCATGTTCAAATCACTTATAAGGCTCCCATCTTTTATACAACTGTCAACTTTATCAAATATGATAGTTATAACCCTGTAAAGAGACAATTGCAACAGATACAATATAGATTAAAGAAAAGGTTTGAGTACATGGCAGAATATAAAAAGCAAAAGGAAGTTCACCAAGTACTAACTTTTCCTCTTGTTCACCCTCAACTAGGTACTTGATGATGTTTTTAAATGAAGCATAGCATTCACAAACAGCACATTCCATGTAACTATCAGCCTCAAGTCTATTTCTTAGCTCACGATCTTTGCAATTGCTATCTTTAGCCATATCCAGTGCTATTGGGAGCTAACCGTGGAGTAAAGCTTCAGACAGAATGTTAAGTAAAAAATTAACACGCCATACAGTGGAGCAGCATGCTTACCTTACTGGCAAGCAAGAAGGGAGGCCACTGTATAACGTTTAAAGCACGATCTGCCACATACGGAACGAGTAGCAATTCCATTTCCCTGTGTTCCATTTACAGTAGAAAATTTTCAAAAATAAAGAAGCATAGAAATAGCACAAAACACTTCTAACTTGCATAGCATTACCCTCAAACTACCTGTTGCTTATAAGATCTTCCTTTCGGAAACTAGTAATTATTTTGTTCCACATCTGTGCGAATCTAGCTGCTTGCTTCTCCTTATCAACATTAGGCATCTGGAATAGCAGGTGCCAATCATATATCAAGACATATCTAATACAACTTAGAGCACAAGCTCACAAAAGTCAGATATAGACCTGAGCTAATCTGCTGGACAAAGAAGCCTTTAAACCCTTCTTTTGTTTCCCATCAGGCTTCTCCACTGGAACTAGACGGGCATTAAAGGCATCAGGTAATGACTCAAATCGGGATCTTAACATTCCTAATGTTCGGATCTGCTCCACCAAAGGAAAGAAGGCATACAATATGGATATTAGATAAGCAGTTAATTGTAAGTTTTAGAACAATTAAATAATGTGATAATCAAGGAATTAAGTGCCGCCCCGTGCCGTACGGCACGGGGCATGCCGTAGGGGCACGGGGCATGCGGGGGTATCGCACCCCCCGAGTCTCGCGTTGCGTGCAGCTCGAGACAAAGCAGCACGCTGGTGCGTGTCGCCAGCACCTACCGGCGTGCCGGCCTTTTTTTTTTCTTTTTTGGTTTGTTCTCTGGGACCGGCGTGCCGGCCTTTTTTTTTTTTCTTTTTGGTTTTATTCTCTGGGATACGTAGCGCCCCCCCCCCCCTTTTTTTTTTGGTTTTGTTCTCTCGGGATACAAAGCGCCCCCCCCCAAAGGCCATCTATATTGCATTTTTTCTTTCACTTTTCTCTTAATTTTTTGATATCATGATGTCTTTTTGTCAACTTTTTCCTTTTTTTTAGCTAATGCCTTTTTTTTTTGCCTTTTGGTTTTTTCTTTTTTCTTCACAAAGTATTTTATCAAAATTTGTCGCACCACGAAACTTTAGGTTTATCAGGGGAACAAAAATTGATCTCCTAAACAAATTTTGATCAAATATTTTTTAAAATAATAAAAAAGAAAAAAAAAATATGGATGTAATTGTGGTACTATTCTGGTTGTTCTAGTCATTATATACTTCTTAATCGAATCAATATATAGAACTTGAAATGTTTTTAGAAAAAATAAAAATTTCTATCATTTAATCTGTTATAATTGTTTTAATTCTAAAAAAAAATAAAAGAATTTTCAAATGTTACAGCATGTATAGTTGAACTTTTCAAATAAAAACAAAAAAATAAAAACAAAAAAATTTTAATTTCTATTCTACATCAGGTGTAGTTGTACTTTATATACAAAATGGTTATATGCATGTTAATTGATGAGTATAGTAAGCTATACATAGCAAATATTAATAATTATTTGTCTAAATCTTTCAAAATAACATTATAAAAACTTATTGAGACAAAAAAACTTAAATAAGTTCGTGCCAAAGCGTGCCAGTAGGAGGTTATGCGTATCCATCGGCATGCACGCATACCACGTGTCGGCACGAAAGCGTGCCTGTGTCGTACTGTGCCAGGGAAAGAACGGCACGCCCCCGTGCCACGGCACTTTAAACCTTGGTGATAATAACAAAATGAAAACGATGCAAGAACAATGTACAAAGATAAAATGTACAACCTATGGAAGATGCTGACTTGTATTTTTCAAGTGAAATAGCTTACACTATTTTGATGTAAGTACCATTTGAGGGGCTCCTATAAGGCTACAAGGGCAAGAAGGCTACATGCACCAAAGACAAAGCCATTTTAGGTAAGGCTACATATTTTGAAGACAATTTGATATATTCTTTTCCACTGTTCCAACAAGTGGTCCATGCAACTGCATATGCGATTCAGGCCAGAAACCCCATCACATATATGTGGCCCATATGCGGTAAAGTGTTTTTTTTTCTTTGAAGGTGGGATTTAAATATAATGTTGAATGGAATTGTTTGATTAATAATTATACATATACATATGACTATTTTCATACAAGTTTACTTAATAACAATGCATATAAATGCAATTATCCTTACATAAATATAAAATACCTATTTTCACTTCTTATTTTAGTAGGTATTATTCCAAATCTATCTAATATTTATGTTTAAGTATTGATGAATAATTTTGTAGTATGTTAGATGTTATTGTAGTATTTTTTTCAGTGTTGGCCTCTCAAATAATTCGAATGCCAATTTATTTAAAAAGTTACTATTTTTCGTAAAAGTTTAGTATGCCGCCTTTTAGAACATTAATTTTTGTTTGACATTTTTTGTGATTTTACATCAAAATTTTATTTATTTCCCTATTTAATAATTAATATTAAATTACCAATTGTTAGTTTAGTGATACATATGTACATATGAGGTCATTTACTTGAAATTCATTATTTTAATTTGTGAATTTTGAATTGGTATTTGTCTATTTAGCTTTGTTATGAACCATTTATACATCTTTTTAATACCTATAAATATTTTATTAATATTTTAATAGATAGACCCACATATGCGCCCGCATACCATATATACATTAAGCAGTAGGTAACCGCATGGATACCGCATGCCGCCTTTTGAAATATTGATTTTTCTTTCAATAAATTAGATCATAAATTTCATCAGATGACATAAATTTCAATTGTCCAATGCCTCTTGAAGCAAAGACAGCCATTGTGAGGCCCACAATGGCCATAGCCCCCCTCAAAATTTTCAAAATTACATATAGGTCCTTTACTAATTAGGTTTAGTAAACATCATAATATTTCAAATTTTAGTATGTAGGTTTAGTATGTAGGAGAGTCAAATTAAACTTTTTTCTCACATAATTTGGGCCCACGAAATCAATTTCCTTTTTTATTTTCGTGCATCGAACTGTTATTATAGTTTGTTTTATAATAGATTTTTTTTAAGATAAATATATTATGTATTCTTGGCCTCCCTCGAATCTAAATCCTGGCTTCATCCTTGTCTTGATGTATATAAACTCTTGGTGTAAATATAAAGTGTTGCACCTGCGAACTGAACAAAAGGATGCAAATAAAAATATAAATTATGTTGATGCGACTCACAACATCTGAAAGGTCAAAATCAATCTATAAATAATCATATGCCATGAAACCAGTTTTCTACGCATCAAGAATAGAACTTCCTAGCAAAATCTATGGATACCCTAGTTGCAAGGTGGGGGTCTTGGGTTCAGGACCCCGTTGGAGGGTATTGCTTGCAAGCTTCCCTTTGAAGCGATAAATAGAGGCTTCAAAGTGGAGCTCCTATCTTTAGAGCACAGAAACTCATTTCAGCTTCCTACTCTAGCTAGAAACCCTCGACTCTCTGATGCCAATACCTAGTTTCTACTTCTTGAGTATAAGTTGTTCTTGGAGCCCAATTAGATAGACGTGGCAAAAACTAAAGATAAACAGTTATTTAAGTATCACTTCCATAAGACTATTTGATTATGGCTACTGCCTAATATTAAAAACATAAAAACCAAAAGACAAGTAAAATTTATCTTGAATATTAAAATAAATTATAGATCTTTCCATTGCCACATTAATAAGATAAGGAGCTAAACTTACCTCTCCAAGACGACGGCATGCACCATAAATTCCACCAACTAAGGTAGAAAAAATAGCATACCAAATTTGTGCATCCATGAAATAAACCTGGATAACATATAAATCAAAAAGAAAACAATGACATTAACAAGATTAACAAAACCGTATTATATAAGGTACAATGAGGATGGAGAAAACATACAAGTATAATTGGAGCCCAAAGGGCAATCACAACCCCAACATTGTTCTTGGCTGCAAATAAAAGTTAAACAAACATTGTATTATCACATTATCATAGTGAAACAAAGATAACAAAAGTTTACCTCATTTTGTTACCTCTAGGGAAAAACTCATGCCACTGAAAAGTAGTGATAGGAATTCTCATGATATCTTGTGTGGGACCAACAAGAGGCTTGATCTGCAGGGTAATATAGCAACATTTAAGAAAAACCCAAAGGTATTTCTCAGAACAATAAAAGAAAAAGGCTAAAGATGATGCAAAAAAACTCAAAAAGCATGCTAGTATTGATAAATCTAAGGTAATTTAACAACTGAAGTTAGGTCGATTAATTCAGAAACCACGATTCAGCCAAAAATAAGTGAAAAGTTCTTCCATGTGATAGGCTTTGCTAGATATCTTCTATAGCTTGTATAATATAATTGCATCAAAACAAAGTATGGACAAGAATAAACTGATACATTGTAATCAAAATTACCTCTACATAGTAACTAAATGCTAACTTTGTCAATATGAGAACAAACCAGAACAAAGTGTACCTGACCATTTAAAGCTTGTCAGTTAGAAATATTTTGATGGCAATAACCACATCATTTCATAATCTAGAATAATCTCAACATATTCTTACATAAGAAGAGAGAAAGAGCTCTCATGCATTCCCCTTCCAATAAAGAGGCGAGGCTGCAAATCATTGAAAATGGATGTTAGACAAACATAAATAGGAAAAAAATGCAGCTGTCATGTGGTAAACAATATTTATAGGTAATCAGTACAGCAGACTAAGATGCATATAAATGAGATAGAAAATGAGGTGAAAAAAAATATATGCAAAAGTACCTGAGACCACCACATCATGAGACTAATAATTTTGTTGTCTGAACTTTCAAGCCTTCGCCTTAAGAATGGAAAGAGAAACAACAAAGCTGAAAGCATGGTGGGTGACAAGTATATAACCACTGCCACAATATACAGTGACGGTTGATTTCGACCATTTCCTACCCAGCTTTTGATAGTCCTTGCTATTCCGGTCGGGTTCTTCCATGTATATGCATATGTAATTGGTAATACTACCACCCATACAGCAGCTGAAATGACCTTCAGGACATACCTCAATTTAACTGCAGAAGACATACTCCTCCTTGCCTTCCAGCTTAGTATTATATCTAGGATAGCTGAAAGGTATCATAGAAAGAGAATTCAACTAATGATTTGATTCATATTTGGCATAAGCCACATAACAATGAACACTTAGGATTCATATTTAGTATCAATACATCTGTTAGGATTCATCCACATTGGGACTTCTCCAAAATATTCCTAGTACACATGAGATAAGGTATAAATCTAAGAAATAAATTTTATTCTGTTTAAATCCCTTGATTTGTGAGATTTAGTTAGAATCAGATTAGGATTAGTATCTTCCTTGTGGCCTATAAATAGATGTTAGATCGACCACAAACCTATACAAAGAAAAATATAATTTTCTCCACATAAATTCTCTCTGGTTCACTTCACTCTAGGGCACCATAAAAAATTCAAGGAATTTGGCGATGGGTTGCAAATCAACTCTAGTAGCCGGTTCGCGACAAGAAAGATTAATTTTAGAAGAAGAATGTGCTGACGATCAAGACAAACTTTGGCGAATCAAGTAGTCCGTAAAACAGGTCGAGATCATATTTGTGGACAATTACAATGTTATTTCCACATTAAAAGGTACGTGAGATCTACGTGATTTCCACTGTAAATTATTTCTTAAAATTTCCAACAGCGTCAATTGGAAAAAAATTAACAAGAAAAAATTTCATATTTTATTCAAACAAATATTAAACAATAAAAAACTAACAACTACCGAATTCAATTAGCTACTAATCGTAGACAGAAATATTTGAAGTTACTGATTACCTTGAAAGTACTAGAAAATAATCATGCAACCTCATAATATAAAACATAATGTCACTTCTAGATTCTAACTTTGCAAACGAATTTGGAATAACAAGTGTATAAATTCTTCTATAAATGCCAATGATGTTCTTCTATAAATACCAATGATGTTGTTCTTTGATCTTATCTTTAGGTACTACTTTAATTTTCTTGACTGTTTGAACAAAGAAAATAATAGTACTTCTTTAGCATTTTTTATTAAATAATTAATCATGCTGTCACGAAGCAGAAAGTAATAGCAGGAGAAAAAGAAAAAAAAATGAGGAAAAAGCAGACGGAGGAAGAGGGGAATAAAAGGAAAAAGAAAACGAGGAGAGCAAGAGTAAAAAGGAGAAGAAGAAGATAAAGAAAAAGGTAGAAGAAGCAACAAATTAAACAAGAGCAAAAGTGACTGTAAAAGCGGAAGGCTAAAAAGCAACACCAGAAGAAGAAGAAGCACAAACAATAAGAGAAAAGGCAAAACCATAAACACCAGTAATATCAAAAGAAAAAAAATAATAAGCAGAAAAAGAAATCAGAGATGGAAGAGGGAGGGAGGAGGAAAAACAAAAAAGAGGCGGCGGTGGCAGAGAAGAAAGAGAAGGAAAGGAAAAAAAAATTGAAAAAAGAGGAGAATTAGAAGAGACAAAAAACGAAAAAAGAGAAAAGAACGAGGCAGAAGCAGAAGAAGAGCTTGCTCTGTAATTTGCTATTGCAAACAGCAACGATATGATTTTCTCTTCTAAAATTTGTCTTCAGAAAACTAGCTACATCTTCCAAGATTCTAAAAGTTTTTTACCTATCGAAATTGCAAGCAACAAACATTAGATATAAACTTGCATTCCTAGGTAAGTATGTATACATATATATGCACCTAATCTTGCAACACGTGTTGAATAAAACTGCAGTTCGTGCATGAATATGCAAGTTTTCAGTTCTAGAAAATGTATAGCATACAGTTTATTTAGCTAATGTAATAACTTAACTAATTAGAGTAACAAATGGAAACGCAGAGATATTTTACAGCTAAGTGTTTATTATGCACATAATTTGGCTCAAATAGTAGTATAGGTCAACGAATTTGGATGCTCTACAAGGCTCGATAGACAGAGCAACTACTGAAGTTGCCACAATATAGAGAGAGAAAGAAGGGATGATAAGTAAATCCTATCAAGCATAATAAATGGCAACTCATAAAAAAATAGCAATGAGCAAAGAAAAAGGAAGTTGTCCTATAAAATCAACCTTAAATAATTAGAGTATAAGAAACAGATAAAGCTAAAATCACAGATATTCACAAAATTGTCTTACCTTGTCCTAGCTTTAGTATAGCTGCGGTAATGAAAATGCTCAAAACCTTCTTGAATACATCAGGGTCAAAAATATCGCTTGGGGAACCACCATTCCAAGAAAGAATTACCATAACCTAGTGTCAAAACAATATTGTTGATGGAGAAAATAAATCTAAGAAATATATATTGTTATCTAATTGCTTCGTGCTTTTTCTAAAGACGACAATGAAATTTAATATTTTTATATCAGGAAAAATAAGTGTCGAAAATATCAGGTACCAAAATTTTTCATTGCACATTTTATTATGGTAGGTCTCCTACAAAAGACATAAGGAGATCGGAGGAGGTTATCTTCATTCGACAAAATAACTAGGCTAGTATTACTCCGAAAAAATAAAAGAGCAATTAAAAAGAAGTTACCTGTAAAGCTAAGATAAGGAAGGTCCACATTCTATCAAAGCTTCGAAAAATATGCCAAAATGAGCGTATCTCAACAAAATTGACTTTTCCTGTCCATCTGACAAATCTAGCTTTGTTTTCCTGAAACAATAAAGTCCAAATCAAGTCTCAACTATCAAAAACGAGATGTTGATAATTTTTTTATGATACGCATGTAAAAGTATTTTGACATACTATATCGGAAGAAATAGTGTGCATGAGGAAGAAGACAGACGATATGTATTTACATACAGTACACATGAAAGCTGCCATATAGACTCGCAATAGTTTAGTATTCTAAAACTTTGGAAGAAGTTTACAGGCTCTAGTTAATGTTTACATGTAAGGTGCCATATAGACTTGTGTCTCAACCCACATATAGAAATGGATACAAAGAAACTATTACTATTAGTGAATAAATGGATAAAAAGAAAATTTAACGATTTGTACAATTTGGTGATTAGGCATATGAGAAGTGATTAGGCATAGAAGAAGTGTTATGTAATATGCCTTTACCTAAGCATGTTGATATAAGAAAAATTCTATAGCCATTAAAGTTCAAGTGGCTACAAATATTGTATAGAGGCACCACTATATACAAAACTTCACAATGCAAAAGAAAGTATAAGACAAAGAATATAAATTAGAAGTCGGTAGCTTACTCCATTTCTTTCAGAAATTGAATTTAAAGGCTGACAAAAGAAATCAGCATCAGCTCGCATTGGCCAACCAAGGCGAAAGCACTCAGCTGACCTGCATATGGACCAAAAGAGGAAATGAGAGGAATCTCTGGATAGAAGGAGTAACTCAAAAGTTCATATTGCAGATAAAATTTTCCATACCAAAAATATTCATTTAAATCATCATAGTTTCTCCATTGAGAATGCTTTGCTTTTTCTCTTTTACTCCTTTCAGCTTCCTGAACAGTGTAGAGTACATAGGCATGAGAGAACATTGATAAACTTCAATTACGATAGTTGAACGGAAGATTGAGAGTGAAAAACCTCTTTTATTGTCTCGTAAATTGGTGTAACAACTTTCTTTAGAAAGGCTTCCTCATCACCTCCATAGGCTGGCTTAATATATTCACCAGTCAAGGAACTTACATTCCCAGCTAGCATACCATAAAGCTCAAATGCCATCTATCCAAAGAGACAATAGTTTAAGTATTAAACAAACCTATACTGCCAGCACAGCCCCGAAGAGATATATAGAAACAAGCGCGTGCAAAGTCAGGAAGTTACACAAATACTCCACGCAATTAATTTCATTTTAAGAAGATTTAAATATTGGCAAAAGATAACACTTAATTATTGATTGATAACGTACATGATGATAGATGTAGCAAAGACACTCTGGCATAAATCGCAAGTTTGCAGCCTCGCCCCATATAAGAAGGTACAAACCCATATAGAGTAATTTGCGTTGTTGCACCTCCTGCTGGATAGTAGGCAACCTGAAGTTGTTCAAGAAACAAACAAAATGAAACTATTACAATGCTTCTAGTAAAATTGTGTTGTGTGCTAAACTTTTGTAACTACAAATGGCATTAGAATATTAGAACAAAAGAAGCATAGATGATTTACAAAGAGAAAATGATAATCCACAGATATAGCCTAGATGCTTCATACTCACCAAAGGCTACTCTTTCGACCCAAGTACTTGCACCACCTCTTGTAATTTTTGAACAACTTCTTCATCACATCATTTAATGCATGTTCATCCAACTTCATAGAAAGCACCTCAGGTAAGATACATGCTTGTATGTGTTTGTGCACTACAATAGCTTAAGCATAGATTTCAACAGAACTTAATAATGAACCTTAGGTTGTTGATCAGACTTCGGAAACTTCCGTATGTGGACATTCGCAAGCAACAAAATCAAATGTTCCCTCTGATTAGAAACATTATCCTTCTGCAAGTCCAAAAATTCAAAACATCATCAAGAAATGATAAAAGAGAAGACAAATAAACAATCAACATCTCACATCTATCAAGGACAAGGATGCCCTTGCGTAGGGTTGGCAGGTAGGAACCATGTTTAGCCAATGGCGCTGCTCCCTACCAAACCAAACCTGACTTTGTGCCCCTAGTGCGGAGGTTAGTATTGAACCAAGTTAGTATGTGCCAGTTTGATTTGATCCAAAACCACCTTTTGTTTGCTCTTTCGCGAATCCCACTTATGGCCAATCTTTAAACAAGGATATAATAATTACAGTGCAAATGAATAACAAGGATGTTACTGCTAGGTGCCTCACCTGAAAGCCAAACATAGCTTGTAGCCAATCAAGAAGGTCCTCATTAACCTTCTGCTTATAATCCTTCGGCCATGGAAGTCCTCTCGTATTGCGAAGAGCATTAACAGCAGCTTGAATCTTGCAATTAAGCATCACAGTGTAAGACAGCTTCTTACGTTGTCCTTTGGTTGTTTAAGAGAAATCATTTGGATTAGAGGATAGGAGAAAAACCTCAGGATACTGCATGATAGCCTGATTCGCACTATCAGGATCTAGAGGTAAAATGTTGAAAGGCACACAGACTTTTGCCTTCTCCTCAACCTTATTGTGTGCTTCCAATATCTAAAAAAGAGTAAAAAATCAAACAGTTTCCATCTAGTTGAACAGAAATCAGCTAGTCAATAAAGCAGAATGAAAGAGCACCAGAAGCTGAAGTACCATATACCTCGTGATCAACTTCAACAGATTGTGTGAGATTGACTGCTTTCAAAACCTCAAATAGAACAGCAGCAGTTTGGTATGCTTTGGTAAGTTGAGCACTGAATAAAAAAATGGTTAAATATCTAATTTTAGCAAGTAGAGTAATACTATTGATATGAGACCAACCTAGTTGATAAATGGAATTATATGAAATTACCGATCAGCTTTGTCAGCAGCATTCTGCAGAGCTTGAATATATTTTTTGTAGTACTGCTGATAGAAACTCTGCATTTCTCGTGCATCACTCTTTTTAACCCTTCCCATCAAGGTGGGATCATTCTCCTGACAGGGTAATGGGACTATTACAAGTTGTGCCTTTATATAAAGAAGTCGAAAGAGTGCTAAATGTCTACGAAAGATATTAAGTAAAATGCGTACTGCTTATAAAACTGCACGATCAATGAAAAAAATGTTAAACACAACCAATGTATGCAGAAATATTTCCAAGCATCATAACAAAAAAGGTGAAATGTTCACCAGATGTGCAGGTAAATGATATTATCTACAGGCCTAAATTAAATAGCAAATCACTTCAATAATTCCGCTATATAAATTTATATTCAAACATTTTTTTTTCGTGGCTAAGAATGCACACAAGGTAGTTATCAGCTTTGTATTATCCGTTTCCAAATTGACATGAAATTTTGATTTCTACAGAATTATCAACAAGCAAAATGATTGATATCAAACAAAACAATTCTTTACGTAGACAAGAAACAGAAAAACTTGACACAGGTTGCCTGCAGACTAGGCAAACAATCAATTTTAAATAACAGGGTCAACTACGCCAATATGTAAAAAGATTTGCTTATAACTGCAAACAGGTTACAACATAATCTCCAATTTCCAGGTGCATAAAATGACAAGCCCATTAAATGAGGTAATACATAAGAACTTGATCACAAATTAAAGGTATAGAAAAAAAATGCACCCTCTCAAGCCGCTGGAGAAGTGCTGTCTTGAATTGACGCACACCACGCCCACTTGAAGTTGGATCTAATCTATGAGCTTTCTCAAATGCGTAGAATCGGCCTACACATTGATAAACATAACAGTTGTGATTTAGATTACAGGAGATGGAAGATATCAATTCAAGAATATCATACAGGCATAAAACTATTACAGAAATTACCATATGCTGCACAAAAAGAAAAAGCATCAGCCCAGAGAAAGGCGAAGACCATTCACCTGATTCTAGAAGATTACATCTGCAATAGACTTATAGTATAACCCCTACTATGCTATTCTTATGCTCCACTCTTCAATAGCACACAAAAAGTTAAAGAATGGAGACAATCTGTTTGCAGATTAGGCCAAGATATGACTTCTTAAGAGGAGACGTTCCAAAATTATTATCCGGAAACCAAACGAGTGCACATTAATATCAGAGAAATAACATGTTCACCTTTTCGAAACACGGGCAATCAAAGCATTCAACTTACCCTTTCTTAAGACAGTAAACAAGCTAATGTGATTGTTGAACACCAAAGCATTCAAGAACAAGCAGTTGAAATCAAAACAAACACTATACTATACATAGAACACAAAGAACGTACATCGGGAACTTACATAGATAAGCCACGCGAGGGTTAATGGATTCGACCTCGTTCGCCACGCGGAGAATGGGAGCGATTTCGACGAGCGACGAGGGGACGATCTCGCTGTCGAAGATCGACTCCCCCAAGTTTCCCGCCGTCTGCGTCCGCAGAATCCGCCTCTGCGGGGGCTGCGCCGGTCCCCTTCGGGACGACGAAGGCGACAACATGGGATCTCGGTTCCGAGCCCGAAAACCACCTATTCAACTCAAGAAGAAGCACGATCGACCAAGAAGAGAGAGGAAACGCCATTAAGAACACCAAAGCTACATCAAAACCTCCAAAGACGCATCAAGAACACCGAATAAAGCGATCTTAACCTTGAAACTGAGATCGAAAAGAAAAGGAGAAGGTTCCGGATAAAGAGAGAGACAGAGAGAGCTCGTTACCTTCTTGTTCTCGGAGAGAAGCGATATCAAATCTCGGGACTCGCCATGGAAGGAGACGATGGAAGAGGAGGACGATAATGGAGGATAAGAATGAGAAAGAGAAAGAGAGAGAGAGAGAGAGGGAGCTTCTGCACGAAGCAAGCTTCAAGAGGAGTGGGGAAGTGACGAGGGTGGGAAAAAGAGTCGATGGTATTGGGTGGGAAAAGAAACGAAAAGAAAAGGAATATTAAAAAAAAGAAAGGAAAAAAAAAAAAAGTAGGAGAGTGGAGGAGCTTTGGGCGGAGAGTGGGGGGGGAGGTGTTCATTATAAACAGGGCGAATGCTTCAGTTTATTACGAGATTGACATTCTTAATTCGAAAAATGAACCGTTGTGTCTAAAAATTCAAAATAATAGTTTTTTGGTTTTTCAAACTTAAATGGTCACATTAATTCGATAATTAATTCCACAAATCCCCTTGGCAACCTTAGTGTGTTGTGTATTTAAATATAATTCCGCGCACAAAAATTACAAAATAAATAATTAATTAATTATTACAATTATTCTATTATATTTAAAAAAATTAGGTAATTGATCATTTACAGTAACAAGATAATAAAATAGTACGCTTAAAGATTCCAAATAGCTAATATTTGTATGCTGGATTTTAATTAGAAATCAGAACTAATTTATTTAATTTCTTGATTTTATCATTTTTTATATTTTTCATGCAATGTAGACACCATATTTTAATCTTTAAACTTTTAATCTATTATAATTTTTAACTCGAATTTTATAAATTATTAAAATTAAATTCTACAATTCAATTTAGCTAATACAATATTAGCATATCATTGATGTCAAAGATATATATATCATCTTAATTACTATCACATAATCAATCACAACACAACTATATTACTTTACTGTTAACGATGTATCAATATTTAATCAACTATATTGAACTGCAAGACTTGATTGCAATAAATTTTAAACTTTGGGTCAAAAATTATAGAAAGTTAAATTTTAAGACCATAATATTACACTCCTCAGAGTTTAAGGACCAAATGTCTTCTATTTGTTCTACTTTTTGAAAAAAAAAAAAAATACTAGTTATACACTAGGAGGAAAACTTAATAACTTTTCAAAACAAAATTTAAAATTACAAAATTACAAGATAAATATAAAACACTAGAGGGATTTTAAAAATTTTTATAGTTTTTTTTTTCGAATGTACAAACAACATTGCTCTGCAAATAGAATATGGAAAAATACTACTAAGTTATTTTATTTTTTTTTAGAGATAGATAGCACGCTATCCGCTTCGTTTATTTTATTTTGAAATAAATTTAGCTGAAAATATGAATTAACTAGGATTCGAATTTGGGACCTCGAAAAGTACCAACCGTCGGGTGGTGCTACTAAGTTAATAACTAACTGCATCAGCATGGCTTAATGGCACAGCAGTAATTTGGGGGACATTTGAGGGTAGAGTTGGTGTAGTATGTTGCAAGGCTAATGCATGCGTTCCTGCATTAAAAGCAAGCCCCACTTATTATTCTACGTATCTTCATTTTCTCATATAATTTGACTGTCCCTCGTTGGTTGGTGCTACGGCATTTCATTAATAAAGGGAGGGAAGAGCTATATAATATACACGTACGACTAATATAAAGTAAATATATTTTTTTTCACATTTAGTTTTCTCTTAATTTTTTTATCTACAAATATATTATGCAAAATTATATTTATAAAACCAATCCTCCACTTATTATGTGTGTCACAGTGGGACGTGCAAGCTGAATACAACATAACAAAATGAATCACCTTATTTTCTCTTATCTACGCCTCTGTTTGGTTGGAGATTAAGGGATGGAATAACCTTTTAACATTCATATTCTCGAAAATAGGTGGGATTATCTAACCCCACCTCAAATGGATTATCCCGACTTAGTTAACCCCACCAAACCCCAACCAATCATTATTTTCTATTCATAACAATCCACTATCCTTCTTATCCCACCTACTCCAACCAAACACTATTTTTCACTATCATGGACTAACTCCAACCCCCAACCAAACTCAAAAATACTCTAATCCCACCTTAACCCTAAACTTAACACTATTCCCTAATAACTAGTTTTTCCTTAACCCCGAACCAAACTGTAGCTAAGGGATCATTTTCTATCACCTAAGAGATCGTTTAGTTGTATATAATTATAACTGTACTGTAATTATAACGGTATATAAATATAAATTTGGTGTTTGGTTTGATATATTTAACTCCACCCGTTATTTAGTAACTGCAGGAGAAGACCCAGTTTCACCTCAGTTAGAGAGAATAACTTTAAATAAAAAATAAGTTTACTTTTGTAATTATTTTTTAAATAAAAATAAATATAGTTTTCAACATTGGAGGTAATCTCATTATCATATATATAAAATGATAAAATTTTAAAAATTATTTCTCAACTGCATGCAATAAAATAAATTATTTATAGTTACAGCACTTTCTATACATTCAACCAAATATGATGTATATAATTAGAATGATCGCATCTTCAACTCGCATATATCTCTAACTATACTATACTTATAATTATATCTAACTAGCTAAAGGGCCTCTTAGCGTACGTGTTGCTAAGATAGAAAAATTATGTTCAACATAAAATTCTAATATGGCTCTCACGTGTCAATGAGATATATAGAGTCATTCTTACAAATATAAATTTATAGAAAGCTAATTGCTAAAAAAAAGTAAAAAAAAATTATGCACCAAAAAAAAGGCAAAATAAATAAATAAATATTGAGTAACAGAAAGTAAAAAAACTTGGGATAGAAAATCAACGAAAAAAGCTATGTGGGTACGTGTTAATTAATATTATTTTTAAATTTGCTTTTTGCGCGTCTTTGAATTAAAAAATGATTAAAATACACAAAGAGATAAGAAAGAGAGGAGCATACAACGTAACAATGATATTTTAGTGTAGATCGCATCATCCAAAATGAAACAATTGGAAAAGCTAATATTCCATCTTTTTATTTGTGGGTTCCAAACTTTTGAACAAAAGATTTACTTTGGTCCTTGAATTTTTAAACTCTTAAATGCATTTGATGCATTTATTATTAGAGAGTAAATTATAGCTCACACCTAGAACAAATGTATATTTATATACCATATACATTTAACTCATTGAGCCATAGTTTTTTAGATCTTGAGATAAAAATTGGATTTCCGAATTGAACTTATGAAGTCGATAAAGAAATACAAAAGAATTATGGCATATAATTATACAGATAAACAAGATGTAAGTAACAAATATTCAGGGGCCAGGAGTGCAATTTTTATACATTAAAAGGTTCACTAGTATATAATAATGACTCGTGACTTTGTTATTAGGAACAAAATGGGGAGAAAGAGATGGTAGGAAAGGAGCATCTCACCTTTCCAAAATATTCTTTCGGTGGCAGGTATTAGATTCCAAATTCCAATCTAAGCATTATAAAAGTGTATATAAAAAGAGTCTTGCGCGACCGATCGTTTCTAAGCAAGTGGCAAAAAATTTGGTGGTCGGTATCCGAGGTCACAAATTCGAATCATAGTTTATTCACATTTTCAGCTAAATTTATTTCTAAATAAAATAAACGAAGCAGTTAGCATGTTATCTATCTCTTTCAACAAAAAAAAAAAAAAGTCATGCGCGAAATGTTTGGGTAGCGTGTTTTCTTTCTTTCCCTCTCTCTCAAAAAAAAAAAAAAAAAAAAGGGTCTCAGGTCTTGAGAGAAGAAACGGGTTAATTAAGTATCCAACAAGTAGGTGGGATTACCGACCGTCCCTAGAACAAGTGGCAAAAGGTTTGGTGGTTGGTATGACCCAAGTTGAATCCGCATTCACATTTTTAAGTTTATTTTTAAATAAAATAAACGATCTCTCAAAAAAAAAAAAAAGAAAAAAAAAATAGGTGGAATTAACTAAAATTCTATTTTATTATATAGTCTCGTCTAATCTTTTCTACTACAAGTCTTTTTGGTGGAAATTACTTTTATAGTTATTCTGAATCTGAAATTGACATAGATTACTGATGTACCTACCAATATATTAATATGTCACAAATAAATTGAATTTAACTCCATAAGTCAGCACATTAATAATAAAACATTTTTTTCGTACGTCGTTAGAATTATTGTTAGAATTATACTAGAGTTAAATATACGTGCAGTTGAAGATGCACCAGTTATAATTATGTATGGCTTCGTTTGGGATTGCCGGCGTTACGTGCGGTGAGAAACGACGATAGAAAAATACCATATTTGTTTCGATATGTAATATTGCGTTCCGAATATTACAGTCAATCGGTTACAATAAATTTTCAGTTTCAGCAGTCCCATTAGAGGGCACGAGTATATCTCTACATACTTTTTCTCAACTCCATTTTATCTAATAACGATAAATATACCTCAATATCAAACTAAGCCTATATCTCATTTTTTTGATACAATAAAAAGCGTTGTAATTATAAATAATTTATTTAATTACATATAGTTGAAAAGTGTATTTACAAATTTTTTTATCAGGTGGAAAAATCACCTCCGATATAAAAAAATATATTTTTTATTTAAAAAGTGATTAAAGAGTTACCTCTTATTTCAAGTTACTCTCTAAATACTGTACTTGGAATTACGACCAATTTGAATATTAGTTCCAATGACTGCAGTGGGCCCTCTTACGTAGTTTTTACAGTTTGAACTACACCTAAATTGGTGCAGGGCAGTTGGATTTAAACACTTCAAGTCAAACATTGGATTTGAATTTACATCCCTTTAATTTAATTTGAGCCAAACATATCAAATCACATAAATTTAAAAGTGATTAGTAAAATCAAAATTTTTAAAAGTCATATGTAGCTTGTTAGATTTAAATGGGTTATAGTTGTTTATATAATTTTTTTTTATTTAATTTGAGCCAATTAGTGAGTTTCAAACTTCACAATTTGAATGCAGTGTTTATCTCCACAAATTCAGTTTGTATAGATAATGTAATTTACGTAACTATAAATTTATTAAAATAGATAACTAACTTAATTTTTATATTCGAAGGACCATAAAATTATTTAAATTAAACGAGTTAGAAGGTTAAACGTTAAAATCAAAATTTTGAAGAATTAAATAGTCGAATCAAAATGACGTGCTCATAAACTTTATATATTTTTTGTTTTCAAAACAAGGTGATATAGTTGAGCCTTGCTTTTGTGTAACAAACAAAAGCCTTTGTGGATGAACGGGAGAAATTAATAAATTAACTAATAATGCTGAGGAGACAAGCAACACAAGCGGCGTCATCTCGAGGCGTCCTCTTGGATCTTGAACGTTGCTATGAACCATGAAATTAATTGATTATTACCCAGATACTTTTTTTTTTTTTTTTTTAAAGGTGAATTCATGGATTTTAATTTTATTCAAACAAAACTTTGATTCCTAAAATTTTGTTTGGCCTTTTTGCATAAAAAAATTCACTTATTTTGGACGTTTGTAAAATCGGACAACCTTTTTCGTTTTTACATATTCGGTCTACTTTTCCAGCAAACTGACAAAAATATCCTTATACATTTTTCTCTCTTATCTTCTTTTTTTTTCTAATTTTTTTTTTCTTTCCAGAGAGCGACGGAGACAAACGGAAGCAGAGACGGAGGCCTCTCCTTCTACGCGAAGGCAGAGAAGGAGAGGCCTCCGCCTCCGCCTCTCTCTCCGCTGCTCTCTGGGAAGAGAAACAAAAAAAGAACGAAAAAAAAATGTATAAAAATATTTTGATCAGCCATAAAAGTGGATCGAAACTACAAAAAACGAAAAACGCGACTCGATTTTTGTAAAAACCCAAAATAAATAAATTTTTTATGCAAAAAGGCCATTTTGTTTCAGTGTTGTCAGTGAGAGGCACGCATTGGATCGATGTAGTTTTATTTGCATGAAATTTCTATGCAGAAAATAATTTCGTCGCTTATCAGTAATAAAAATCTAAATAAGTTCTTGCGCTTAGCAGGGTAGAATCAGCTTAGAATATTTGTGTAATAGTTGAGTACTTGAAAAGTTGAGATGCTAATTACCCGACTCATAAAGTGGGCCTTTTTAATATGCTAAGGACGATGAAATAAGATTGTACATCTGCTTATTAATTCAGTTGTAGCATAGTGCACCGACAATATCAATGATTAAAAAAAATATGAGAAAGTCTTGTTTAACCTAATTTATTTCTTTAATGAATAAAGTGTGTAGCATGCTATTTTTTTCTCAAAAAAAAAAAAAAAAAAAAAAGAGAAATGTCAAATATATATTTAAAAGTTAGATGCAAATTTAGATATTCTTTGTATATTTTTAATGTTAAAAAGAAGATTGATAAGGTCAATATAAAAAATTGCTACGTGAATAAATAGGATGTAAGATTTATTTTTTATTTTTTGAATTTACAAATAGCATTGCTATCATATCAACTAGAACTGTTTCAAATAGCCTCTTCAAAGTATAAATATATGCTATCATATCAACTAGAACTGTTTCAAATAGCCTCTTCATGTAACCCGTATGTTGTGCAAATACGCAAAAATTTCGTGGACGTCCTGCTACAACTGCTATTTTTTTTTTTTTTTTCGGGAATAAATAACAAGCTACCCGTTCAATTAAGAGGCGTTTGGATTGACGTATTTGTAGATTCAACGTAAGTCAAGTGTAGTGGTGTTTGAGTTTTCCTAAAGTGTGATTATTTTTCTGTTGCTTGTTTTGACGTAACTCGTACCGTCCGAAAGTAAATTCAATCACTTCTGTTGTTTGTTTTGATGTAACTTGGTGCTGGTAAAATTAGTTTTTTAAGTTCCGTTGTTTATTTTGATGTAAATAAGTAGATCTCATTATCTCCTAAATATATTAGTAAATTTACCACTATAAAATTTAACCTATTATATAATTAAATTTTTTATTATTATTTAAAAATAATCTTAATTTATTATAAATAAGGTAATTCTAATCCATTATAAAGGAAGTAGAGTTTAGGTTTTACTGTTTAATAAATTTTTTAGAGGAGGTTGAGTGTGGTTGAAGTCGAGTTCGGCACTTTAGAGGAGGAAGTCGAGAGTAGGTGAAGTTGAGTTATAACGTAACTTGAGTTACATTATATTTTTCACTTATATCAAAACAAATAATCTGATGGAAACTTGAGTTCCATCACTCCACTTACACTAAAACAAACATGCCCTAAGTGGAAGTGAATTAAGCGTTACAAGGTGGAAGCAGCTAGGGCCTCCGGGGAAAAGGAAGTAAAAAAAATAGAAGTACAAAACAAAGGTAAGAAAAAAAAGAAGAAAGAAAAGAAAAAGTAGTGCGGTGGAAGGAACACAGATGGTCAGAGGTGAACGGACCACTCCGTAAACAGTAGTCTCAGCCACGCCAACAGTAGTCTTAATTATTATGTACGAAAAATATGGTTAGGCCAATTAGAACATCATATATGCTAAAAACATAAGGAAAACTAAAGGAAAAATAAAAGTAATTAGCCATGTCTACTTAATTAATTTCTCTAAATATGTAACTCATAAACAGCTCATTCGCTATTGTTCTTCCTTTAATTATTTAGATAAATTTATGATGTGGCGTGCTTTTTCTTTTTCATTTCCTTTTTCTTTCTTAATTACACGTGCGTTTGTGTTAGCGCACTTCTAATACTTAGCTGCTAAGATTACTCCATTAAATTATAATTAAAATTAAGAGTACGAAAGAGGAGACCCCATCGGGTCCGTTTAAGCGGGTTTGGTCAGTGTTACCATCAGTATTCAATCGTGTAAGATCGGATTTATATCGTGTACGGATACCTGCATGGGTATCACTACAACATAATTAAGTTATAGGAACATATGCTTGGGATATTTTTGTGTAAGTATCCTATTTATGCCAAAATTTTAAAAAATATCTACTAATATCTAAATATAAAGTCCAATCCAATCAAAAATAAAAATTTACTCTACTCAACCCACCCCACCCAACCCAATCCATTCGGTACGATTACAAACAGAAAAGAAAAAAAAAAAGAAGAAAATTGATTACCATATTCCCTTCTCCTCTCACTCAATTCACTGAAATTCTAGACGAAGAGCCCTTCCCTCTCTTCCTCCTCTGCCACCGCAGCGCAGCCAACGAGGTAGAGTTCTTGCGGTTGCTAAATACTTAAATAAGTATTGATAAATTAGTTGCACTTTTTTTTTGTTATACTGACACTCTTTAACTGTCACTATATACCTAGCTATCCCACATATAGCAGCACTTTTTAACTGTCTCTATACATCGTTTTTATTGTAGTGTATCCAAAGCATAAAATATAAATATTTATTATATAATAAAATTCAAAATAGGAATACAAAATTTGTAATAGTTACACTTGTATTAATTATTTTAAAGTATATTCAACCACCATCCTAAACATATACAATAATATAACAGTTAAAATTATATTGATAAGTTCAAACACTTATAAATAATTGCAAAACACATGTGTCTCCTATAATATCGCTAAAACACATATACGATACAGTCCAAAATAACAAAGTGAAAAGATAAGTATATAGTGTTTCAATTTTCACGAGTTTTTCAGCTTTTTTTTCTTTGATTGTAACTACTGATAGTTGGGTATTTTATCAGGTTAGGGCATGCGCACGCGTTCGATCTGGATACGAAAACTATTCTGGACCCTACCTGCCAAAGGATTGTGTTCGGGTTGAGTTCAAGTCGTGTATGGGTATTAGATATCCAGTCCCATATCCGAAGCTTTAATCGATAATTGTCTTATCCGTATATTATCTATTTTTACTCAGATCCGAATAGGATTCGGGTCAGCTGCGAAATATTGAGTGTTTTTGACATCTCTAACTGCTCTCTTCAGGGCAAGTTGAAATGGGAGCGGCCTTATCAGACCGAATCAAAAGAAGTCCGCTACCCTCACTCTTTTATCGTAGGATATCTTCGGAGTCGATAGAAATGGAGGCAGAATTTTTACAAAATCGAGACAGATCAAAAGAAGAAAAGTATCTCCCATATCTCGCTCTATTTCTTAGACATATCAGAACAAAACGGTATGAATTAACTATTTTTTTATATTTTTTCCCTACTTATCGTCTTATTTAGGACTGATCGGGGCACGAACTTTGTCAACCCAAATCAATTTGCATCCCTAATTAAGAGGGTGATTTCTGGGCCTGTTACCCATTCTTGTTGAATCATCTGGTGGGCCTTATAAGAGATGGATCTTCCTTGTTTGTGATACAATTATATACTCTCAGGTTGAGTCCACCATTTTCTCTTCCACAGTGCATGCAATGAACAATTATTCCCTAGTTTCGCGGTGAGAAAACTCTTTAATTTAGATGCTCGTGAGTAATAGAATTCTCATATTCTTAGATGAGGACTCTGTTTGAGTTTATAGGGAGATCGAGCAGGTTACGTACAGTATAAAAGTGTAGTGAAAAAATATTTTCGTTCTTTGTTTAATTATGTAAAGAATATAACGCTATGTAGGCATTTACAGGTCGATTATCATATAATAAATCTCTCCTTCTCACGTTGTCTTCTATAAATCACTCCATAGTGAATGAAAATGTTAATAATTGTGTCGACACAATAATTGTGAGCCCTGTTTTAGAGGAGAGCATTTGAAGATTTACGAAAGCCCTGGAAACTCAAAAATATTTTCATTATTTGAGAATATGCATAAACTTACTCATTTTTATTCTCTAGCTCAGTAGAAAAATATATTTACATTTTAACAACCAACTTGTAGCGAATGTTGTGTTGTGACTGAAACAGAGTAAGTTCTTAATTATGAATGTATTAAGAACAGGGCAAACTTTAATTTCCCACGTATTTTTATTTTTCATTCTATAGTTCAAAAAGTTGCACTTAACTAGTCTGTGATTTTATTTTTGCTTTACCAAAAAAATCTGTTACCAAATACGATAGTTAGATAATTTTTTTTTTAAAAAAAAAATCATGTCAATAGATCATTAGAGCGAACCAAAAACAAAAACCCACAAAATAGTTAAGTGTAATTTTTTATACCGCAACGCGACAAAGTGAAAATGTATTAAACTGTAAGATAATGAAGTATAACTTTTTGAATCAAATAGGGGCAAAAAAAAAAAAAAAAAAACTAACTAAATATTAAACATACATTTCTCCAAATAACTAGATAGACAATTAAAGGCCAAATCTTCCTGATAAATATGAATTACAATTACCTAAGTAATCATAACATCAATTGTGAATAAAAATAATAAATATAGGGACATATTGTAAACAAATATCTGTTTCAATGTAAGCAATTATTTGAGATAAATCACTAATAAATTACCACCAGTTTAGACCATGTCACTTATAAGCCGTACATGGTTACTGCAATGCTTCTCCACAAACATCTTCGATGCACCTGCTACCGTTTTCCGCCACGTCTATAAACAAAAAATAAGAGCCCCCAAAAAAAAATACAGAAAAAATGATTAGACAAGTAAAAAAAAAAGAAAAGAAGAAGAAGCAATTGATATATATAAAACTGGAGAATTGATCAAATTATGCAGCAAATGTATGAACTCCAGGTTTTTTATCTCTTTAAATGCATTCGAAAATATGAACATGATTGCTACCCAAATCTCCCTGAAGCATCAAATGTCCTAAACAAACATTGTTTGTATCATTTAACCTTTGATATTGTTTATGTAACTTAAATTAGAATCATGACTCAGTACTCAAACTACTTGTTAGAAGTGAGACAAAGTAGGCACAAAACCTATGCAGTATGCTGGTAACGGATAAAATTAATGACATAAAAGGAAAAAAAAAACTTAATTTTTTAAAAGATAGATAATTAATTTATATTATTTTTAAAAAGGTTAAATTATAGTTTTGACTCTAATTTATTGTGAAAACTTTTTTAATAAAATATAATGTGTTATATCAGTAATGTGATAGTATTTGAATGGATAACGTTATAATTATATGAATGCCACATTCCTATTATATCAACGAAACATTAGAGTACCTAGTCAATTAAATTGAATTACAAAACTTAATTACAACAACTTAAAAAAAATATAAATGAAATATTATAATAAATTAAAATTTGAGTACCAAGCTCACCTTTTCAAGGGCCGCAAGAAGAAGGCCGATCCCGATGGCGTCATCGGACCGCAGGATCCCGATCCGACGGAGAAGCGGCGCCTGTTTCCGCGAGGAGGCGGGGAGGAGGAGCCCGGCCCTCCACTCGGCGCCGCCGCAGCTTCTGCGCCGCTTCGCCGAGGGGAGAGCGTCGGGGCGCGCTGAGAGGCCCGAGGCGACGCGCCGCGACGAGCGCTTGCGGCGGAGCGCGGCCGCGGCGGGGGCTGCGCGGAGGAGGGCGCGGAGGTCGCCGCGGAGCGAGGCGACGGCTCGGTCGAATTCGGATCCGGATTTGCGCTCGCCGGCGTCGGGATCCGCGAACTTGCGGAGGAGCTCCTCCGACGACGCCCTGCTCACGTGCTGGATCGTCGCGCACGCGTCGCTCGTCGCCATTAATGGCGGTGGATCTTAGAATTAGAGGACGGAGAAAGGAGATGGAGAGGGAGTGATGGAATTCGACCGTTGGAGGGGAAATGGGGAAATTGGTGGAATTGGTTTAGGGTTTTTAAATTAAGAGAGGGAATATAGCCGTTGGGAGTCCAGGGTATATCTGCTTTACACGTGGCGCGTGATACGACGTTGAGGTCACCGGGGTGGTCGGTTGCCCCGTTGTTTGTTGCGTAGACCGGGTTTACCAGGTGTCTTGCAGACCGTCGGCGAAAAATTGGTAGGAGAAGGGACGTGGTCCAAGGACGACGTGGTGGACCTAATTCATGCAAAAGTTTCGATTTCCGCTGCCACGTAGGACAAGTGTCTTGTTGATTTCAGTGTTAATTAATAATTTTTAAACCGAAGTATTATTTGGACATTTTCAATGTACAAAAAGTGAGTATTTCAAAAAGGAAAAAAAAAATGTAGTGGTTGTTAATAAACTATGATTTTGAGAGATCATCGATTGTTTTAGTTGCAGCTAATCTTGTGGACTAATCCAGTATTAGCTTAATTATTTATTTTTTCAATTAAAAAAAAACCTTCTTGCTAAAAAAATGTCAGTAATTAAATTATTTTTTTGGTCTTTAAACTATGAGACAGACGACATTTTGGTCTACAAACTATCATTTATTATAATTTTTGACTAAAATTATGCAGATTGTTGCAATTAAGTTTTACAATTTAATTTGATTAATTAGATGCTAATAGTTTATTGACATGATAGTTTATGAGTATAGAGTCATTCGTACTCATAAGTTGTTTTTAATGATGGAGCTTTCGAATCGATGACACACTTCGTTAAATATAATTTAGAGAATTTGAAACTTCTAAAAAATAAATTTCATAATTTTCAAAATTATAATAAAGTTTATCAAGTGGGGGTATAAAATAAACGTACGGTAAAAATCGAACAGTATCTTAAAAATAGATAATCAGATCATTCAATTTAAGATCGGAATTATTAATCTTTTCTCTATATAATGAATAAAATTTTCTATTAAAAATTCAATCGATTCCGATTTTTTTATATCGTTAAACTAGCAAATATTCTATATCGGCCGTTAAAAATTATTAATTTTGTGACATTTTTATTATAAGTTAATAATGTCGAAAAATTATAAAATTTGATTTATAAATATTTTAAATGCTCTAAATAACGTTTAACAGTATTGATCGTCGATTCGAAAACTTTATCATTAAAAACAATTTATGAGTACAAAGGGCGATCATACTCATAAGATCGAGTATAGTAGACGGACTCTAATGTTACATCTTAATTATTATTACATCATTATTTATATTAGCGACACATTATCATTCAATCAATTAAATTATACATACAGTAACACTTAATTATGAAAGTTTGAACTAAATATTACAATAAGTTAAAGTTTAAAGACCAAAGTATCATGCGCCTCATAACTTCAAAACCAAAAGTATAAATTAGCCAAAGAAAAAAAAAAACTTCATTTTATTATTCTGTTGAGCTTAATTGTGACTGCTTTTCTATTCATAATCTTGTAGATTATTTTAATTAATCATCTGAGCAAAATATTTAGATTTTATATTAGTTCTCATCTATCTAGCTTTCCAAAATATTAAAATAAATAGAATAATTCTCTTACTACTTGTGAAGCTCGAAACAGATATTTAATTAGCGTTGCAACAAGGCGACATGCATGTCACCATTTGACGTATAACTATAGTAGATTACATACTTTTTCAATAATAATTTCTTTCGTAATTTAAAATAAAATTATGTTATATAAACTGGATTAATTAGCTTGCTAAATATTCAACGAGGGGCACCGATTTGGGAGCCTGCAAAAAAAAATCTTTAAAATATCAAAGAAAACAAAAATTGGATACTGAGAAAATTAATGTATTAATTAACGAAGGTAAATCGTGAAATTTGTCGGCGTGATCTGATACGGTACATGCAGCCGTCGACACGTCTGCGGTTAAAATATTTCTTATATACCAACACATAATAGTATAAAATATTTATTTTTTTTAGCAATAAAATATTCTAACTATTTATTATATTTTTTTATCACATCTTTTAAATTTTATTGAAAAAATTATTTACTAATATAAAAAATAAAAGATTTTAATCAGATCGTAATCAGTAATACGACGATGATACGATCCGTCTTGACGACACTTAAAATCTTGATATTAATAATATATCATATATAATATAAATCCGCGTAAAACATGTTTAATTGGATTGTAATTGTGATATATATAGTAGTGCATGACACGTCACGACCTATAAATCCCACCCAGCCCCGTATATATATGATGCGATTAATTAATTATTGTTTCACAATAAAAGCGAAGGTATATAGTAAAATAATATTATCTGTCGTTGTAATTACTTTTTGCTTGTTTGAAAAAGAGATTAAGCCTTACTTACCCACTTCCAATGACTACGGAAAGAGGTTGCAAATTAAGGTGAATAAAGTGGCAGGACCACATCAAATTATTATTAATTATTATTATAGTGGAGATTTGTCCATATCAAACCTAAAAAGGTTGGTTTGAGAACAAAATAGGACGACAACATGTTGGATTTGGGGCGGATTTTTAAAAATCCAATCCTAAACTTGCTTCGAAATCCAAAATCCGAACCCCAATTTTGAATTTGGTGAATTTTAAAAATCCACATCCAAAGTTGAACCCGTAAAATCTGAACTCGGAAGAATTCTCTCTTTTCAATATTTCAAAATATATTATATCAATTATATTATCTGAGAGATACTAGCGATAACCCTGTTAAGCGCTACCTATGCCTAATGATGTTCTCGACACGCTGCTGTCAGATGTCATGTCGCACGTGTCAGAGCTCAAATATAGATTTTATATATACTTTAGGAAAATAAAATTAGATTAGATTTTTTAAATTGGCCTTTTTTAGGAAATAATAATTAGGAAATCTATTCTATTCTATATGCTTTATGTAGTAAATAGACTTTTTACGAAATAATTCAAATTAATACAACTTAATTCAAATAAAATTAAATTATTATTAATTATGAAATAAAATCTATATTATAATTAAAAGTTAAATAAAATTAAAATATTATTATTAACTTTTATTATATCAATTAAAATTAGATTTTTAATTAGATTTTTTAGGAAATAATTATTAGGAAATATAATCTATATTATAAAGGCTAATTTAAATAAAATTAAAATATTATTATTAACTTTTATTATATCAATTAAAATTAATTAAATAAAATAAAATCAAATTAATTAAAATTAGGAAATAATATGCATTCTATAATATGCATTAATTTGATGCATTATTTTAATTCAATATGCTTTTTATAAAATATACTTTCTATAATATTCTATAATATGTTTTCTATAAAGAACTATAATATGATTTTAATTCAATATGATTTTAATTTGATGCATGATTTTAATTCAATATGCTTTCTATAATATGCTTTCTATAAATTAATTCAAATTAAGTCAAATTAGGAAGTAAATTAGAGTTGCAAAATTATTATTGTATATAGTAAATTATAATATTTGAAATAAATTAATTATATTTTTGGTGCATGATTTTATATACTTTAGGGAAATAAAATTAGATTAGATTTTTTAAATTAGCCTTTTTTTAGGAAATAATAATTAGGAAATCTTATTTTAGTGTTCGTTGGATGTTAGATTCTTAATCTCTTTTTCGGTGTTTTTAGGGGTATTTTTTTTGTAGTTCGAATTTAGGGGTTTTTTTTCGTTTTAAGTTTTGTGTTAGTTGGTTTTTGGATTGTTAATTTTTTTTAGGGTTTTTTTAGAGGCACTTTTTGTACTTTGATTTGGGTTTTTGGTTGTTTTTTTTTATGGATTATTAGTGGACAATTTTTGTCGTTTGATTTAGGTTTTTTGTTGTTTTAATTTTCATCTTAGTTGTTTTTCGATTGTTATCATTTTTTTTTTGGTTTTTTTTGTAGTTTGATTTGGGTTCTTTTGTTATTTTAATTTTAGTATTAATTAATTGGATTTTTGTTTATTATTTTTGCGGGGTATTTTTTTATGGTACGAGTTTGTTTTTTTTTTTCTCAATTTAGGTGTTTTCGGGATTGTAGATTTTTCTTTTTCTCGGGGTGTTATGTTTTTTGAATTTTTTTCTTTATTTGTAGTTTGATGATTTGAGCTTTTTTGTTGTTTTAATTTATTCTTTTTATTTTACTTTTTTTGTTTTATTTTTAATACCCATGTTATACTTTACTGTTTTTTGTTTTGAGATTTATGTTTATTTAAAGCAAATTTTTTTACTTCTCTATATTTTTTTTGTGAAACATTTCCATAATTTCTACTTTTTCTTTTATCTTATTTTAATTTAAATTATAATTTTTTACTTTTTTTTATTTAATTTCTTTGAACTTAAATTAAAAAAATTCCTGTTGTATTGTTTCAAAATTTCTAAACTAATTTATATTCCTTTTTTTAAGTAGTTTTCTTATATCTTTTATAAATTAAGAATATACTTAAATAAAATGCTTTCTATATTAAATTTTATTATACAAAATAAATTAACAATACTAATAAATTTTATTATTCTATATTATTATTAATTAGGAAATAACCCTAATTTTTTATACTAATATTATGATATTTATCATTTCACTTATCTAATAATTTATCTATATTGTTATTGGAGCCTTCTGACGGCCGCCGATATTCTCCTCAAACGTGGATGGCTTGGCCCAACAATCTGCAATCTCTGCTACTCCGATGCGGAGTCACTTGAGCATATTTTGCATCACTGCTGCTATGCAGTTTCGGTATGGAATTGGTTAGTGGACGAGACTCAATTTTAACCTACCATGGAGGAACAACACAGCCGAAGGTCTGGCAGCACGATGGCGTCGTTTGCGCGGACGGTCTCGGGAGAAAATCGAACCACACTCGACCTCGGAATGGCAGCAGCCTATTGGGAGATCTGGAAGGAGCGTAATAGAAGACTTTTCGACAACCGCCGAACCCGCTACGGCGTCCTGGGTGCAAGCATTTTACAATCTTTTCTTTTGGAGACGGTTTTTAATACTTGATCAATTAGATGTGATTATTGTGGATGTGCTATTGTGTTTATGTTTATTACTCGTGCTAATGTGTTAGTGTTATCTTCTTTTGGGAGTGTGTTCGGGATATGCCCTGTTCGAGTTGTGGCCGAGGGTGGGATTGAGATACTCTGTATCGTGTATGGGAGTGCTCGGGTTTCGCTACCCGTGTTTTGTTCTCCTCCAAACGCTGATGTCAAATAGGGTTCATCCCTGTTTAATCAAAAAAAATATTATTATTGGAGCAGGTACTTTCCATCTTCCTGCAATAAAATTTTTTTTTCTTTATATTTTCTTGAAGATCAACATCTATATATTTTTGAATTTTTGAAGTTGGTATGTCTCTCATATACATGTACTTATTCTAATTTGTGTCAAATATTCAAGTTTAGTTGATCTCATTATATTATATGCTTAAATATTAATGTCATTTGTAATTTTTTATAACAAGTTTAGTTATAATTTTGTTACACATCAATATGTAAATATAAATTATTTTGCATACCAATTCATAAATAATAGAGCATGGCTGAATTATATATTTTACTTGAGTATTTACTTTGGTCCAAAAAAATTTTCTCTAGCTTTTATACTTTAATATGTACTATAATTAAGATTGATAAATTATTTCTTTATTTATTAAAAGAATATAATATTAAATGGAATAATTTTCTTTTATAAACACAAACTAACTTTTATTATTCTATACTATTATATTAGCCGTGTATCGCACGGGTCAAATATAGCTATCGACTTTTTAGGATATCAATACTATTTTTAAGATTAATAGTATATTTCTTTATTTGTTAAAAAATATAATATTAATTAGAATATTTTTCTATTATCATTATATAATAAAATCTTTTGTTATTTTATATTATTATATTAACTAGCCGTGCATCGCACGGGTTAAAAACTAGTTAAATCTAAATTTTAAAAATACAAATTCAAATATAATATCAAATTTTTATATACAATTATATATAATAATGTAAAATAAATTCGGATAGGATCGAGTTCGAGTTCGGGTCGGTTTCATTAAAATTCATATCCGAATTCATATTCGTCTAGTTTTTATTTTTAATACCCATATCTAAAGCCATTTCAGTTTAGTATTGGATAAATCCGCTCTGTTCGGACTTGAATTCTGATGAAATTTCGAATGTCGGTATCTATTGACATCCCTAGTGTAAAGTGAAAAATATAAAGTAAAGCATATACATACAATTTTTTTAAAAAAAATTAAAATTCCTACTTTGCTACAGTATTTGTAGATGCAAGTGAAATTAATGTCTCCAATTGGGACAAAGATAAAGTTGAGGTTCCAAATTTGTGTGTACGTGGACTGTGTTGGCTTCAACCGGTAATGCTTACTAATTACCCACTTTAATTAAAAGGTGATTTAATTTAAATAACAACAATGGGACAAAATTAGGAAAGTTTTTCCTTTTGTTTTAATGTATTAATTAATTAAGAAAATTAGTTAGATTCTCGAATGTAATAATGAACATCATCACACAAGTGCAAATTGTAACGTGGTTTTGTCAACATCGATATAGGCTAATTACTGGTACCACTTTTTAGGTGAGAAACTAACTTCTTTAATAAAAGCATTGTCTTCTACAAGTGAGAACAAAAAGCTACTGAATTTAAAACTGGAGAGGTCTTTTTTCTAATTTTTTTCTTTTTTTCATATATATATATATATATATATATATATATATATATATATATATATATATATATATATATATATATATATATATATATAAGAGAACTGCGCTCTCGAGAGCTAGGCCTCCGTTCTCCTCACGTGACTTTCGATGATGGAATTTTCGACTCGACGATCATTCCGTTAAACTTGATCTAACGTATTTGAAGTTTCTAAATAATAATTTTTGCGATTTTTCAATATCATTTACTTAACACTCGAAAGGATTCAAAATCGATTATTTTTAACGGCTAAAAATAAAAATCCTATAAAAAGCGGTGATATAACACTAAAATTTTTAATCAAAAATATTGATCTTGTTATAGATAGTATAAATAATTTTGTATCAAAATTTTATTTGATTTGAATGATTCTACACCGTTAAACTTGAAAACGACAGACATCAACCTTTAAAAATTATTGATTTTGAACCATTTCGATCACTAAGTAAATGATATCAAAAAATCATAAAAATTACTTTCTATATATATATATATATATATATATATATATATATATATATATAGTAGAGCTAGAATATTTTTAGAAGCACCAAGCTCTTGGTGCTTCTAAGTTTCTAGTCCTTAGATCTACATCCCAATTACTAATACCTCTTAGATCAAACACTATTCCACCTACCACCACCTACCATCATCATCTCAATCCCATATTTATCCATCCAATGGTTAAAAACTCAAAAACACCACATCATTGATGTTTTTGAGAGTATTCTACCAACTATATATATATATATATATATATATATATATATATATAGATTTTAGATCAGAAAAGTTAGCTCTAACATTTTAGTTGCCAAATGTATGGCTTGCACTTCATACTTACATAAGATAGTTATGAAGTTAGGCTTAAAGACAAAAGGAAGGAAAGAACAAAAAATAAAGGGCTGGAGGGTATATACTTTGTGGATCTAGAAGAAACTCCATCTTCCCAAGATCTAATTTGAGATTCTGATGTTTAAAAGCATCTGATTATATATTTTGACAAATCCAAAAAAATTCAGAAGCATTTTTTCTTCTTCTTTAATTATGATATAAATTCATGAAAAAAACATAAAATATTTGGAGGAGAGATTTAAAGTACTTATAAAGTTTTAAGAAATTAAAATATAAAAACGAGTGTTTTTGATGGTGCGAAAATTCTAAGCTAGGCTAAAATCAAATTGATCTGAGGTTTAAATAAAAGAAATTAAATTGATATAGGAGAAAGAGGATAATCTAGAATTCTCCGCTTCTTAGAATTGTCATCTATCTCAAAGGGATTGTAGCCTTAAAATCATTCAACTCTCTTAATTTTTTGGTCTTAACTATTACCCAAAATAATTGATCCGGATTAAAAAATTTAGTATGATAATACTTTACATATAGAATTGTTTTAAATTCTTGATCTTGAATATGGGGATCAAACTCCAGATCCAGCTACTATCTTTTTATTAGGAGGACAGAGGCATTCGTCCTCCTCAGTCGTTTTAAATGATAAGAATTTTGAATCGATGATTGAAACCGTTAAAATTAATCTAAAATATTTAAAGTGTTTAGAAACTAAATTTCACGAATTTTGGAAATTATTTACGTGGTGATCAAGGGATCACAAAATCGATAGTTTTTTATGGTCTATATGAGCCTTTTATTTGTTTAACGGTACAGAACAATCCAAACATCTTGAATTTTTGATAAAGATTTGTTTATACTATTTAGATACGTTTGATAACTTCGATCATCAATTAAAAAAGTCTAACATATATTTTCAGGAGGTTGTTCGTTTTTAACAGTTTATTATTCGATTCTTCAATGAACTTGATAATGAATTTTAAAACATATGAAATTTAGTTTCTAGACATTATAAATACTCTAGACTAATTTTAATAGTTTCGATCGTCGATTCGAAATTTCTATCATTTAAAATGACTTAAAAGGATGAAAATTTTTGTTCTTCTAAAAGGATAGTGGCTGGACTCATCAAACCCCCCTTCTATTTGTATTTAGGATGTTTGATTTCCACCGGCTGTCACTAAAGCAAGTGGCAAAGGACTTGATGGATGATACCCGCGATCCTAGTTCGAATCCTAATTGATTCATATTTCTAGCTAAGTTTATTTCTAAATGTAATAAACGAATCGGGTAGCGTGCTACCTATCTCTCAAAGAAAAAAAAAATTTGTTGGAAGCGTAATTTACTCTGATACCAGTTGTTGGAACCGGTATTTATACTGATACCGATTATGTAACTCAAGATATAACATAGAATAAAATAATAAAGAAAAGAGATATTAGAGGCTTTGATACTAATTGTTGGAACCAGTATTTATACTGATACCGATTATGTAACTCAAGATATAAAATAGAACCGATATTTATGCTGAAACCGATTATATATATTATGACTTATTCATCTAATTAACTCATGCCTAACTATATATAGCCACCAAATCATAACAGGTGATAAATCCAACTTTTAATTTGGATAAGTACAAATTCTATTCAATATATAATTTAGATATATTCTATCTCTAATTAAATTTTAAATTAAGTTTGAATTATTATTTCTAACATTGATGTTTGATTTCCGCGTTTTCAGATTCTAGTGGTATATTGTTTGGGTGGGATTTGGCCTAACTAATTAGAGCCTGTGGACATACCATAAAAATAAAAATAATAATACGGGCCATGTGATTGGATTATATATATTAGATGATACGACAAACCTATAACAATTATGAGGAAGTTTGACTAAAAATTATATGAGATTATTATATACTTTCTTTATCGAAGAAATTTTACACTATCACACTGTACCACGTCATTAATAACAAATCAATTATCTTTCATCTTTTCAAATAAATGTACAATAAAATATTTTTTTATAATCATGATGGAATATATATTTTTCTTAAAAATTTTTAAATTAATTTATTACGCCACGTCACCAATATACCCGTTACATTCTAAAATTTAGAGCACTTTCCGTACGCGCCAAGAGACACCTCGCTATGTCATTTACTGTGGCTCGGGCTCCTTTTGTTTACGCAGGTTTTCCCGACAAAAATTTTGTAGGCATCGTTCGCAAACAAGTTGTTTGGAGACGCCGTGCGCGGCACCCATCGCGACCCTCGAAAATCCGAAAAAAAAAAGATTTATTATTTGCGAGCTTTGTTTTTTAGAGAAAGAGAGAAAAAAGTTGGCGGAGGGTAGAGGAGGGCGAGGATGGGCGCTCGCGGGCCATGCGGCGGCCGTACGCGATGCCCATACAATTTTTGCCCAGATTTTCCAGTGACTTGTAGAAATATGTGACATTATTTTTTTTGAAACTTATATTTTCACAACTAATTTTGATATTATTGTAAAAAAACCTCTAAATTATCTGTGCGCGTGCGCGCGTATGCGTGTGTGTATTAGGTCTTATATGTTATTAAGAGCGAGTCCTTTATTCTCCTATGTTATTTTTGATGATAGAGCTGCGAATCAACGATCGATTTCGTTATACTTGATATAACGTATTTGAAGTACCTATAAAATAAATTTCGTGATTTTTCGATATCATTTATCTAGCGATTGAAAGGGTTTAAAATTAACGGCTAAAAATAAAAATCTTACAAAAAGTGGTGATATAGCACTAAAATTTTTAATCGGAGATATTGATGTTGGAATGAAGAGTATAAAAAATTTTCTATCAAAATTTCATCTGATTTGAATATTTCTATACTATTAAACTTGAAAACAATATATATCAACCATTAAAAATTGTTGACTTCGAATTTTTTCGATCGCTACGTAAATGATATCGAAAAATCACAAAATTTATTTTCTAGATACTCCAAATATAATAGATCAATTTTAACGGAGCCGATTATCGATTTGAAAATTCTATTATCGAAAACGACTTAGAAGCACCAAAGTCTCTATGTTTCTAATAGCATTCAAGACTTACTATATATATATATATATATATATATATATATATATATATATATATATATAGAGAGAGAGAGAGAGAGAGAGAGAGAGAGAGAGAGAGTGTGTGTGTGTGTGTAAGTAGGGCTACTATACTCTTTTGAGTACAGAGCCATTACTACTCGTAAGTTGTTTCAATGTAGGGGTTTTTGAATCGATTCTAAAAAATAAATTTTCTAATTTTTTGAAATTATTATAAAATCCATCAAGACGTATAAAATGAACGGTTAAAATTGAATGACATCCTAAAAATGAATGATCGAATCCTTCAATTTAAGTAAAAGTACTAGTCTCCTATAATATCTATAGTACTGGAGCTCCGGTATTATAGTCTCGTTTTCAATTTTTGGGTGTTCAACTCAACGATCTATACCGTTAAAGCGATGTAGGGTATTTAAAGTTTTATTTTATAATCAAATCATTTCAAAATTGTCAATTTTCAAATGCTACTATAGTGAGTTTGGAGTAACGGTATTGAAGAATCTAAATTTCTTCAAATTTTGATAGAAAATACTTTAAACTATCTAAATTAAGGTTAACATTCTTGATCTTGAATTTAAAAATCTTATATTCAAATTTTAAAGGTTATTCAATTTTTACCGTCCATTTTGACATAATTAATTTACTAAGTAAACGATGTCGAAAAAGACTAAAATTTTATTCCTAAGAACTTCGTATATTCTAGATTATATTTAATGATGTGGATCATTAATTTGAATATCCTAAGATTAAAAATAAGACTATAGTATCGAAACTTCGGTACTATAGATAGTATAGTACCCTATTTTGCGTTTGGTACGGGGATATCCGAGACGTAACGGATATCCCAGTTGTACCCAAACGCTATGATATTTGAAACAACCTAGGGTTGTTCTAACGGTTGTTCGGGAACAACCCGGTAAAGTTGTTCTCCCATTTAGGGAGAACAACAGGGTACAAGGGATTTTGGTCCCCTTTTTTTTCTTTTGCCATTTTAATTTTTTATACTTTATTTTAATTAATTTCAAATAAATTAAATGAATACTCAAATTTAATAAATAAATATTATGTTTAAGATAATATATTTATACTTAAATTTTATTATATAATATAAATTAATTAAATTTGATATATAATTTATTTTATTAAGTTTTATCATTTATAGATTAATATTTAATTATTTTATTTTATATTAAGTATTATATACATAAAATCAGTTTTTCATATATTATATATATATTTTTTAATTTGTATTGAAATTTATATTAATTATTAATTAAAATTATAAGGATATTATTAGTATTATACTTTATTCATTAATATATTATATTTTATTTTATATTAATTATTATATACGTAAAATCAGTTTTTCATATATTATATATATATTTTTTAATTTGTATTGAAATTTATATTAATTATTAATTAAAATTATAAGGATATTATTAGTATTATACTTTATTCATTAATATATTATATTTTATTTTATATTAAGTATTATATACATAAAATCAGTTTTTCATATATTATATATATTATATATATATATTTTTTAATTTGTATTGAAATTTATATTAATTATTAATTAAAATTATAAGGATATTATTAGTATTATACTTTATTCATTAATATATTATGAATAAATTATATAAAATAAAATATTATATATAATAAAATAAAATATACTATTTTAAATTAGATTTTTACATAAAATATTATATTATAAATTACTATATAAAATATACTAATAGAAATTAATTATTTTATTTTTAAAATATATTTAGACGTTGTTCTAGACTTTTTATCCAAACGTTATTAAGGATATCCTCTAGAATATCCTCGAATGCATCCAAACACAAATTTACAATTGTTCTATCTTGTCTAGGAATATCCCTCGTTTCTAACAACAAAAGTTGTTCTCCAAAATTTAGTTCTCCAACCAAACGCATATATATATATATATATATATATATATATATATATATATATATATATATATATATATATATATATATATATAGTAGAGATCATTGCTCTCGTGAGCACGTGAGGCTTCCGTGCTCGAGCTTTCGATGATAAATTTTCAAATCGACGATCGGCTTCGTTAGACTTATCTAACGTATTTGAAGTTTCTAGAAAATAATTTTTATAACTTTTTGATATTATTTATCAAGTGATCGAAAGTGTTCAAAATCAATAATTTTTAATAGTTGATGTCAGTTTTCAAATTTAACGGTGTAGAAGCATTCAAATCGAGATGAAATTTTGATACAAAATTTTTTATACTATCTACAATAAAATCAATATTTCGATCGAAAATTTTAGTTCTATATCACCGCTTTTTATAGGATTTTTATTTTCAGATTAAAAATTATCGATTTTGAATCCTTTTGATTGCTAGGTAAATAATATCAAAAAATCGTAAAATTATTTTCTATAAACTTCAAATACGCTAGATCGAAAACGAAGCGGATCGTCGATTCAAAGTGCTATCATCGAAAGACTCGAGCGCGAGGCTCTGCTCGAGAGCACTCTCGCCTCGCTCTCTCTCTCTCTCTCTCTATATATATATTTATATATATATATATAGAATTGAGCTAGAATACTTTTAAGACCAAAAGTTGGTGCTTCTAAGTTTTTAACCCTTAGATCTACTTTTTTGATTACTAATAGCCTTTAGATCTACACTATTCCACCTACCACCACCTATCACATCAACCACCACCTACCACCATCATCTCAAACCTACATCTTCCCATCCAATGGCTAAAAACTCAAAAGCACCATCCTATTGGTGCTTTTAAGAGTATTTTAGCTCAACTCATATATATATATATATTTCTCTATGTGATGATTTTTCTTTTTGTTTTTTTAGTATGTCGGTAAGCTCCTTTTTAGAAGTACATATATATGATTATTTATTTATAGTCTTCAAAAAGTCAACAGCAATAATTTGATTTTTAAAAGTACAAATGAATAGTATATCTCCAAACTTTGGGACCGCGTTGTGACTAAAAGCTTAATTTGATAATATAAAATCTATAAAAATTATCTTTATATTATCAATAGTTTAAAAATTTAAAAGATTTATATATTTTTTCGGTAACGATTGTAATTACAATTTTAAAACATTAGGAGAAAAATTATTATAATTACTTTTGAAAGGCTTAGACTATTTATAATAGAAAAATGATATTTTTAACCGCTATAGAACCAAACTATATTTATCTATGATCGGTTTTACCGAATCACCACAAAGCTCGATAAAGAATGTGCTGATTTATATCCTAATTCTATCAATTCTAATGATTTACATTTCCAACTAAACTTATTTCTAAATAAAATAAACGATGCAGGTAACGTGCTATCTATTTCTCAATAAAAACCTTTTTCCACTAAGCTATTTCAATCAATAATTTAATAATTAATTAATTCTGTTGGAAAAAAAGTTAGCATGTTATGGGCTTTGCTCATATTTAGCTTTATTTGTATTTTTTTAAGAAATGAACTCCCGTGAAACTATAAAATAATTAGATTTAAAATTTAAAATTTTATATATTAATCATCAAATTTTAAGTCAAATGTACTAATTGGGCGGTTCCAATCACTCCAGGCCTTTTTTTTATAAAAAAAGAAAAAGGTACGAGATCCATTCAATAGATTACTTTAAAATAATTTTCTTAATTTATAATCATACAGATGGATGGGTCTCAATAATAACACGGCACTGTAGTGCAAAAAATATAATTATCCATCACGATCTTCTAAAACATTTAGGCTTTTTTGATTTAAGTTCAGGATTAAATCTTAAATAGACCAAATAAAATAAAATAAGAAAAATGATAGGCAGTTATAAATAAATTTTTTTGAGAGAAAGATTCCGCTTCGTTTAATTCATTTAGAAATATACTTTGAAAATGTGAATCAATTAGGATTCGAATTTGGGTCCGGATACCGACCATCAAACCCTTTTGCCACTTGCGTGCTAGGGACGATCGATGTATTGGCCTAATTATTATATTTGAATTTATTATTTTTATTTCATATTTAAAATTTTAAATTTAAATAGATAACTTTTACAATTAGAAAAATCAAAATTAAAATCTATATTTTTAAATTTCAAATTTAACAATTTAAAGTTATAAATTTTAATTTTAAATTTTAAATCAAATCTAACAAGTATAAAATTACAAATATAAAATGTCACATTTAAGATTTAATTAATTAAAAATAATAATTTAAAATTTAAAATTAAAATCTATATTTTGAAATCTCAAATTTAAAATTTAAAGTTATAAATTTTAAATTTTAAGTTTTAAATCAAATATCAAGTTACATATATAAAATGTCAAATTTAAAATTTAAATAATTACAAATTTTTTTAAAAAAATTTAGAGATTAAAAATTAAAAAAATAAACATTAAATTTAAATTTTAAAAACTTAAATTTATATTTAAAAATTAAATAGGAGTGAGATTAACCCTGTTTTTGATCTCTAGCTAAAGCTCTAATAGCAAAATACTGGGGAAATCTAAACTATAAATTATTTTAAATCGACTATCTAATTTCTTAAAATTATAAATTTACTATCTAATATTATAATAGTTTGTCTTATTTATTTGATTTAGAACGACGAAAAATTTTAAAATTCTAAAAGATCGAATAACTAACTAAATATAATTTTTAGAAAAAGGGTAATAAAAGTATTAAGGAGACTAATAATTAACCTACCCCTTCACGGTGTCAAACCACTTTATTAAGTTATAACTGCTCCATGTTACATGCACTCGTCATCTTTAGTTACAAACTTTAATACTCAACCACTAAAACACACTATAGCTTCACACTTACGTCGTACCAAACTAGTGGAAAACAAAAGTATAAAACAATAAACTAAACTGAACTAAAAAAAGAAAGGAGAGAAAAAAATCTTACAACCAAGCTTCTGTTTTAATTCCTTTTTTTTTTAAAAAAAATGAAGGATTATAAATTGGTAGACCTTTTTTTTGTTATCTATAAATGAATTCAAATATTGACATGGGTTTTATCTTTTTTATTTTTATTTTTATTTTTATTTTTTTGGATAGTATTTTAAATGTCATCTTTCTCTTTCCTATTTTCTAACTTTAGCGTCCAATTCTATAATTTAAAGTATATCAATTTAATACGTTATATTTTTTTTTTCTTTTCGTCGGATCTCTCTGTTAATTTTTCATTAAATCATATATAAAAAATTTTAGATATTTCACGTATAGTTTATCGAATATTTATTTTACTACTCTTTGGCGTTTGGTTAGAGGATAGGAATAGGAATAAGCCCTTATTCCCCTTTTTATACCCAAATGCTAATTTTTTATTCGAGAATAATAGTTCTCGATTATCCCCACTAATACATTCATTTTCTATATAAAACTACCTAATAATTTTCTTATCCTCGAGAACAACCCAATTTTCATCCAAACGCTATTTTTTTTATTTTCATACTTGTACCTATTCCTGTAATAGCTAGTTTTGTTTATACCCGAACCAAACGATAAGTTTTAACAAACAAAAAATTAATAAAAAAAAACAATAATGTATAAAAATAAAATACTTTAAATTATAAAATATTTAAAATACTAAAATAAGAAAGTTAGAAAGATGGTATTTATTTTTTTTGGGTGTTATTTTTTTTAGGTGGTTGGAAACTCCCAACAAGCTTCTTTATTGCCATGAAAAGACAGAGTCAAAGAAATTATTGTAGTGCATGACGGTGCCAAACTTTTCTCATAAAATTAAGTCCAAATAAGCTGGTTAAGTTACCTGCTGTTCCTAACAAAAGTCATAAACAATATGACGATTTGATAATTTGATATTTTAAATTTAAAATTTTAAAATTTAATTATTTTATACTTTTTAGTTAAATTTATTTTTTAAAATATTTACGATACGAGCAATATACTTACTACTTAGCATTAGTAGCACTATTTTTTTTTTTTTAATCTCTGTTTCTAAGGCCTAAAATATAAAAAAATTTGGCAAAAAATCATATAATTATGTCCAATCAACCAAACTATGGTCCTAACTTACACACATCATATTATAATTATTTTTTAAAATTTGTTATACATTTTAGCACAAAAAAATAAATTTTATGTTGTACGATTTACATAAAAGACCATCTCCTAAATAGAAAAAATTCTCAAATGCAACAATTACAATTATATTGGTGACGCTGCGTTCATAATCAACCAAATAAATTATTGTAGATTAATCCGTAAAAAAAGAAAAATTATTATACTCTTTTATCTCAAAATAAAGAGATATAGTAAATTTTTTCTAAATAGATAGTTAGATATAAAACTAACTCAGTAAAATCAAAACCCAATAATTTTTTTTTAAAACATTATCTGAGACAGTGGAGTAACACAAAATTAAAAGTGAGAAAATTTACGAAGGAGGGAGGAAGAGAGTAAAGACACTGATAAAGCAAAGGTGGGTTTTTTTTTCTTTTTCTTTTTTCCTTTTTAGAAAAAAAGGAATCACACGTTTTATTTGTGAACATCCAACCGAGTAACATCACCACCGCCTAAGAACCAACAAACACAGCAAAGGTTGTATTCGTAATTTAACGCCATTTATTTATATATATTCTTTTTTCATTTCAATTTTACAATGTTAGATTACCACTAGAAAAATAAAAGAGAAATAAAATAAAAGCATAATCATATATATATATATTTTTCCCCTTAATCGAAGCTGGTGAGTAAACTGTTTCCGAGCTATTTACACAAATAATTCCAAATATAAACTTAGGAATTTTAATTAACTAGAACACTTTGACATGGTGATTAATCCCAACTATGGTTCGATCATTCCGATCGAAACCCTAGGTAGAGAGAAGTGGAGTGAGAGGAGGGCGAGGGGCGACTAGGGAAGGAACCTGGAATTAGGGTTTGGATCCGGCGCCGACGACGACGACGACGACGAGGGTGCGGGGGCGGAGGAGGAGGAGGAGGAGGAGCTGGCGCCGCATCTGTGGCAGCGCGGCGGGGGAAGAGCGTCGGCGACGAGGATGCGGCGGCAGGAGGGGCAGGAGGAGTGGGATCGGAGCCAGGTGTCGACGCAGGCGACGTGGAAGCGGTGGCCGCAGTGGGGGAGGATCCGGATCTCCTCCCCTCCACGAACTCCGCGAGGCAGATCGGGCACTCCACGAGCCCTCCCCGCCGCCCCGGCCCCGCCGTACGACACCTTCGGGAGCGCGCGGAGCACTTTCTTCTTCAAGCCCTTGTTCCGCGGCACTCCGAGAGCGGCGACTCCGGCGCCTCCGGCTGCTCCGCCGCCGGCGGCGGCGGAGGATCGCCGCCACGCGCAGCGCGCTGCGAGGGCGAGGCCGACGACGCAGATCAGCGCGCAGAGTAGCGCGGCGAGGATCACCACCACGTCCGATCCGACGGCTATGGGCTCCCCCGCATCCCCCGCCGCCGCCGCCGCCGCCGCGCCTCCTCCGTCTCCCTGCCCGGCGATTTGGCCGGAGTTCGTTTGCAGGAGCCTCTCCACCCTGGGCATTGGCGCATCAGTTCACCCACCCCCACCACCACGAAGACGACGACGAAGACGAAGAAGAAGAGCGAGAGAGAGAGAGAGAGAGAGAGGGAGAAGGGTTTCGGAGCTCGGGTACTCGTTTATATAACAACTGAGGATTTGTTCGGAGATAAAAGGGTGGGGTTGTAGGAGGAGGAATAAATAAATAAAAATTGGAATGGATAAATGTCAAAAGTCCGACGCTTTATCCGGGAACACAAGAGAGGAACGGAGTTTTTCTTTTTTCTTTTTCTTTTTTTTTTAACTCTCTTTTTTCTTTTTCTTTGTTACCTCTTGGACGAAAATGCCCTCGAGTTTGTAATGTTATGACGAGTGATGGCGTGGAAAGCATGCCGGGACCGGGCGGTTTCCGGTTTGGGACTTTTCTGAGTTATTTAAAAACAAAAAAAACAAAAAAATAGGGGGGAAAACAATTGGATAAATATTGAGAGAGCTTCGCATGGAATCTTAACATATTTGTAGGAATCAGAACGACGAGGACAAAATATGTTTATCTAAAAACGCATGAAATTTATTTGTGCTGTCACTTTTTTCTAATTTTACATATTTAATTTTTTATACATTTAATTTGAGCTAAACTTTACTTTAAATTTTGAATGTCTCCTTTATTATCACAAAGTTTGATTAGTATCATTTTTTATATAATTGATACAACTATAGTTTTATTAAAACTAATTGAGTATACCACGTAGCAAGTATTTTAATAACTATCTCTAATTAATATAAATTTGTATATCATATTTAATCTAAAATTCACAATATAAAATTTTAAATTTAAAAACAAATTTATTTATTTATTGTATATATATTATTATAAAATATTTGTCATATTCTAACTAAAATTTAAGTAGTTGTTGCCGACATTAATTATATAGTTCTATTTTTTATTTTATAAAATTTAATATATAGTGTAGATATGGATGTTCTAAATTTAAATATATATTTTAAATTAAAAATATTAAAATTAAAAAAGTTAATATAACAATAAAATATTAGTAGATAAAATATAGGTAATATATATTTATTTATTTTAAAAAAATATTGAATAATAAAAACATTTATTTAATAAAAAAATAAAATGTTAATAGTTGGAGAAAAAGAGAAATTAAAAGTTTGTTTCATTACATTATTTATTTTGCGTAATAAAGAGAAATTTTGAAATGAGTCTGTAAACGGATCGAAATTTGAAATGCATACTTTCATATAGAATATAGATAAATAAAAAATATAAAATTTGTATGACAAGAGGTATCAAATAGCTTATTTGAGAAAAATTGAAAGATTGGGTGCCAAAATTAAAATTTTCCAAAATTGGGTAGTGGAAGCAAAATTGGCCAAAGCTCATATAAGTTCTATACATTCTTTTACCAGTCTTTAGAGCAAGTTGGTTGATATCAAGACACTGGTTTGAATCCTAGTTGATTCGCGTTTTTAGGTAAGTTTATTTCTAAATGAAATAAACGAAGCGGTTAACGTGTTATCTATCTCTCAAAAAAATAAGTTCTATACATTTTTGCCAAATGTTTATTTAGGGCCTATTTGGGAAGCAAAACAATTTATTCAATAATAATTAATTTATTTTTTTATATATTATATATAATTGAAAGCATAGAATTTAATTCTTTTACTTGTTAAAAGTTTTGATATTTATGATTTAATAGGATAGAATAACATATCTTACCTACAAAATACTTACTTTGTTTTAGACATTTAATTATTATATTTTTATCTATTATTATAAATTATAATTGATTTTTAGATGAATTAAAATGATATACAAAATATGATATCTATTTATCCAAACTGCGGTTTAAGCCTTTTAATGTGATTGATAATTTGTATCTAACTTTTTTAATTATGCAGCTACTTACCCGGAACATAAGGTGTTTTTATCATATTATAAGTAATGATATTTAAGAACATAAGGGCTCCTTGGAAAAATGTCAAAAAATTTTAAGGCTTTGTTTGGTTCGGAGTTAAGTAACAACTAATTATTTTAGAGATAGATACAAATTCAGGTGTAAGCATGAAATAAATCAATTTTATATTTGGATGAAAATTGAATTGTTTTCGAGAATAAAAAAAAATAGCGTTTGAATAGATAAAGATAAAATAAGAAGAATAGTTAAAGTTATAAATTTTAAATTCTAAATTTAAAATGAAACCTAAATCTACAAATATAAACTTTAAAATATAAACTTTCAAATTATAAATTATAATTTTTTAAATTTTAAATTTAAATTTGAATATTTCTATTTCAGGGAGGGTGCGACACCCCACCCACTAAAAAGGTGTTTGGGGATAAGGGGAATAACCCCTTGTCCCCCCAATCTCCACTCCTTAACCCCGGACCAAACGCTTGCTAAATGAAAAAGAAACTTCCCCCTTATCTCCCCTCCTTAACCCCGGACCAAATGAAAAAGAAACTTCCCCCTTATCTCCCCTCCTTAACCCCGGATCAAACGCTTGCTAAATGAAAAAGAAACTTTTTGTTAAAAACTCATTTTCCAATTTTCGACCCGTTTGGTCGAAAGAAAAAAAAATATTTTTTAAAATATTTTTTTTATATTTTATAAAAAGCTAGTATTTTTATTTTCAATTTTTTTTCAAAAAACAAAAACAAGTTTTTTCATAAAATAGGGCTTTTTTTTTTAATAAAAATTTATTTTTCTTGTAATAAAAGAGATGAAAAACAGAAAAAAAAAATTTCTTAATTTATTTTTCACACTTTTGGAGAAACCAAACAGCCCATAAACCTTTTTATAAAAAGAAGTACTATTTTCAAGAATCAAATGAACAAGAAAAATATATTTTTTGGTCAGAAAACTACTTTTGAAAATATTTTTGGGGGAAAAAATAAACACCCCCAGAACAAATTGGATGGATAAAAGTGATTAAAACTAGAAGGGTCACGTGTTCAACTGCATAAAATATAATAATATCTGAAGGTACTAATTTCATGCTTACTAGAAACTGGGAATGCGTTGCAATCCTCCGTCCACGAAAACTTCGTTGTCGCCTTTTAATCCTTTTCCCCAAAATATCCGAGAAAACGAAAGATGGATCCTGTGAGCGAACTGCACATCTGGAGCTTTTAGTTTGAATCACACAAAGATGGGAATCCAATGAACCACCATCATGTAGTGCGCCTTTTGGGGACCAAGAATCATAAGGTAGTGGTTGAATTGATCTATACATAAAATGAGCACAATATGAAAAAGCAACATGAGATCCAAATAGGATTGAGAGCAACTAACATCAACATGATTAAAATGCTATCTGGTTGAAAGCAAACAGGCGGTGAGGCGCACCGCTGCCGAAATTAAACTACACAATCAACCAAAATGAAGAGATAGAAGGAATAATAAATAAGAAGATAATCTCACAAAAATGTGCCTGCTAATGATTTGTTTAATGTGGGCCACCAACAATCTTAGGAATATATCCTCCGATAGTGAATTCGGAGTACATTGCGATCTCATTGTTCCACATGAAATGCATCCAGAACTAGGGACGGCATCGTGTATCTTATAAAGCAAGCTTTTAAGTTCTCTCACTACTTTGAATCTGGTTAAATAACCATCACATAGGAATTCTTTGCAAAAAAAAGGACAAAAAGTTTGCGTCCTCGGTGTTACTCTCAGCAGGTAAATTAATACAGAAACGAGGCAAGCATTATCCGATCGGACTCATATAGGTGAGGTTTGAACCCCAAAGGAAAGAATTTAGATCTCATTGATGACCTCGAGGAGATTGTCGACCTCCTGTCTCAAAGCGGCAAGCTTCTGCTGCAGCGAAGCAACTCGGTTCTCTACTTCTCGCCCGCCCAACTTCTTCTCGAAGCACTCAACAACGGTAGAATGCTTCTGCATTAATTTCTCTTGCATCTCCCTCTCCTTTGCGACCAGCTCCTCTATCTAAGTTACAGACAAAGCACAATAATACAATTGAGCTTAAAGATTAAGAACGACGTCTAAATGAAGAGGAAAATATCCCTACAGCATAATGTAATATATGTAGTCTTATTAAGCTCATCAATCCTATGGACTGTGAAACCAAAAAAGAAGAGAAAAATTTTTAAAAAAAGTACATCAACAGGGTTGAGAAAATGATCTCAATGTCCTTTTTGTATTTTCTTGCTTTTAACCCAAATCTTGGGCACTCCAAAGAAAAGACGTGTGTAAGCAGAGAGAAAGAATTTAACAAATATATGTAACATACAACAAGACTAGGTCAAAAGGCAGAAAAGTGGATAGTAGGAAAAAGATCCACCGAACCTTGGGCCATATCTGAGAGGCCTGGAGGGATGAATGCAAGAATGTCAACATAGGCTTCAACTCTTTCGCCAATTCCTTAAATTGCGCGTCAGCTGCTTTACGGGCAGCTTTACACGATTGAACATCTCCGGTTCTGGAGAGATCACGCAAGGAGGATTCCAGCTTATCATGGACTTTTAAGTATTGGTCAAAAATGTTCTGGACACGCTGAACCGTGGCTTGAACCTGGTTCGTTTTAACAGTATTATGAAAGTTAAGAGACTTCAGTATCAGAGGAAACAGAAAGCCAAGTTTCATAATATGAAAATGAGAAAGAAAATTCTGATCTATATTTTTTGCTCGCCAAGAATAACCGAATCAGAGTGATATGCAAAATAAATTATAATTAATTAATATTGCATCCCTTTTAATTGAAAATAACTCAGGGTGCCAAGGAAAGACATTCTTAAAGATATTAAGTACAGCAGTAGCATCCATTTTTAAGTGGACCTGTTTGAAAAAGCAGCGAAAACTTTTTTCATTACAATCCCGGCAACGAGCTACTGCAGTAGCACAAGCTTCAAATTATAATTTCCACTGTTACTAGTAAAAGCTAATTTTAGCAGTCCATCAAGAAGCACCAAACTTTTTGTTTGGCAAATATGGCTGCTACTTCTTAGACGGACCAGAGAAGCAATTCTAGGAGCCAGACATAAATCTGGAAAGTAAAAAAACCGTATGTACCTCATCCCATTGCAACTTTGCCAAATATGAAGCAGAAGTCTTTGAGATCGCCATGTCAGTATGCATGTAAACGATACTAGCAACGAACAGAAGGAAGAAACCAGTAGCCAACATCAGAGGCTCTCTAAGCAGTGAAAGGTTGCTGAATCTATAGAACACCTAAAACCACAAATTGCCAATCAGCAGATCAATTTTTCAGCACTTAAATGGACAGTACCTCTTCACATAGAATGACGTCAACTTGGCATTCATTATGGAGCTTAAAATGCCCATACAATATCAAGATAAGTTACTTGCATATGGAAGAAAATTAGTTGTGTTGATATTTCATCCTTGTGCAGATTCTCTAGGAAGGAAAAAAGAGCAAAGCGTAACTACTATTTGCAAAATTGTGTACATATTTATCTTACTAAGAACTAGTTTAGTAATGTGGTGTCTAATAGCACTATTTTTATATTATGGAAGGTCAAAAATATCTAAAAGCGCTTACAATCTTCCCTTCTCCAATGCTTTAAAATTGTGGTTGCAGCCGCAACTTAATAATATAAAAGAAGGAAAGATTGAAAGCGCTTTTGGAATTTGGGCTCTTCTATAGTAAAAAAATTCTGCATTTAGCCACCACATTACTAAACGAAGCCTAAGCAACAAATATTTTCATTACTCAGACCAAATTCCTAAATAAACAAAATGACAAAAACCTCAATCTCAGCTACTTGCTCAGAGTAAATAATAGCAAGTTACATGTAGTCTAGGAACATCAATTCCACAGGGATCGAAAGTCGAGATTAAAAAAGCCAACATACAGTTTCTAACAAGTTCAAGGAAGTAATGATGCAACACAAAATATAAAAGAATTATGAGAAACTATAAAATAAAGATGCATAATTTAATTGAAGACAAAAATAAAGATACCTGAAAATACAGATTATGCTCCGGAACAACATTAGTCTTCTCTAAAACCACTACAGGCCTTCCAACAATATCCAGGTGTGAGTACTTCACCTGCAGTACCAATCAATATGTCAAAAATGCAACAGATCCAGAATGCTAGGATATTAGAAATTAAAAATCTAATCTACCTCTTCTGATTGTTTGGTGTGGAATGGAACGGAGGCAGAAATATCTTTCGAACCTTCAGGCAAAACAATCTGCAGCCAACAAGACAATATTGCCAGAGACAAAAGATTCTAGTTAAATATTACTTTGGAATTGAATGAAATGCAGTCATGAATATCAATATTAAGCATTGCGCATAATTCTTTATCCCGGATAATTCATTTCATAAACATGCCAGCTCTGTTTGGTAAAAATGAAAGTGCCTGATTTGCATATTAGTGTGAGGTTCAACATTTCAACAGAACGGTCATTAACCAGCTTCTGAAGGCAACTGCATCGAAAGCCAAGCTTTGAAGCCATATATGCATGCATAATTAAAAAGCAAAATTATCAGAATATAATCCACATTACAAGAAAATCATGTAATACTACACGAGAAAAGCAATATAGAAAGTTAAGGTACTATGTGTGGTTTACTGGGAAGTTGAAACAGATGACCAGTTATTCTTCACTCAAAAGAGATGAAAACAAAAAAGATGTTTTCATCTACCATAAAGCACTCAAAAGGACTGATATAATGTCCACACAGGAGTAAAGGACAGAAAAGTTTAATTTTCCTCATGGTTCAAATGCTGGGATGATGAAGGATCAAAGTTAGGTGTCGTTTATGATCAATGCATATAAATAACAACTTGCCTTCACTATGAGCTTGTCGACAACAACTTCTTGTATTGGACAGCCATAAGTGATATTAAGGACTCTCTTTCCATCAGATTCAAAGAGAAAATCCTGGAGTGGTAAACTGTAGCCAATTGTAAAAGTTGTTCTCCACCCACCAAAAATGGGAAATCTTGGCTGAATTCCAAATTGTGTCTGCAGATAAAGATCATCTTGACGTTAGATTTTCACTTTTCTACACCCCTATTTCTTTCCATTAACCAGTTAAAAGGCAAAAGTGACATCAACAACATTCTACCTTTCTAGAATCAGCCCATAAAGCTGACGTTGATATATTACCAATTTCATCTCTGTAGTAAATGGAATGCGCCCTTGGTGGCAATAATGCAGTAAGAAGACTAAAAGACGAGGTCCCTCTTATGTTGGTTCTCATTTGGTAATCAATCCTGCAAACCAGAGAACAAATGCATCATTTTCTTGGGGATAAAATTTAGGGTCCAGGTAAAATCTAGATAAGAGAAGAAAGAATATAGATTACCTGGAAAATCCCCCTTTTGTTCTGGCACCACCATGAACTATGGTGTAGTGTTCAGTAATCTGTGCATTACCCCAATGAGAAATTTCAATCTCTCGTGTTAGTTCTTGGGCAACTGCAAAAGGATGGTTGTTTTCAAAGTGAACGATCATAGATGAGTAGGAGAAGGGAGGAAGGCTTTCAAATGGGCCGTATTTGAGTTCTGAATCTACGAGCTTCGTATTAGGATACTTAGTGTAAGATTCAACCCTTCCATTAGGCAGTCTGATACCAAGCGACTGGACCTTAACAGCATAAGGTGACAGATAGTAAGCACTATCCTGATAGACAAGAAGTTGGGCATCAGCTTGAGTAATTTCTTCTGGAAATGGTGTTAGAGAATGGGTAAAAACAGCCAACATGTCCATATTCAGAGTTTTCCCCTTTTCCAAACTTTTGGGCAAAGCTACCGAATAGAATGTCAACTCAGGGGGCATTCCTTCGGGCTGGACAATTACAGTAGGAAGAGCAATGCTAGGACCTTTCCCCTTTCCTTTTCCTTCACTGTAAAACGTCTTAATAGCTGCCAAATTCTTTGCTTGCATATTGGGAAAAGCAAATAGAACTTCAGAAACGGCATCAGGACCAGCATTCTCAACCTACAAAATAAGAGGAGAAAATAAAAACACAACAAAATCAAGTTGAACAGACAATTTGGGTATCAAGTGAAATAACAATAACATGTACTAACAAATATTTAACTAATATTCAACCAGCAAATTTCTGTCATCTATAGATGGCTTGTTTAGATAACAAACACAGGAAATAAATATGCAAATTATGTAAAAAGGTACTGGTTGATAGTCCTGAGGTTAAACCATCAGAATCAACTATACTGTTCCAACATCGTTGTCAAAACATAATGTCATGGATATATTCTAAAGGCATAAACGACAGCAGAAAGAGGAATGTGCATACCTTCAGCGATGAAAGAACTCGTACAATATGTGAAGTCAAATCAATCTGCAAAGAAGAAAATTATGGTGGTGATCACCTCAAACTTGAAAGGCAATAGCTGATTCAGAAATCATAATCAATGTAAAACACATTGCAGAAGAGAATCCACAAGCGAGCTAGTTGTATCAAAATTCATTATTGCAGAAGAAATGAAAATGCAGGAATTATATACTATCGCTTAATCATTAACTTAAAAAGAATGAAAAACCCATGCATCAGTAAAGCAATTTTCGATTTCTACAGATCAAAAGATATGGTGCCACGACAGTAGGTTAGATATACGGAAACGTGATCTTCTGTCCATGACAGACATTTCTATTCAGCACCTCCGAGTAATGAACAAAACAATAACCAACTTCAAGAAATTGGTTTCAACCTCCATTTTGCCACAAATGTTTTCTAATCGCGTCAGCCAAATGGGACAGCCATATCAAGATAAACACGTTCATTCCTTCCAAAAAAACGTATCACCTATTAACCACTAGAAACCCTACCTACCCAAAGAATAAGTACAATCAAAAGTTCATATATGGGTGTATTTATAACGGACAAGGGTCTTCAAATATCCATTTTTAAGAGCCACAGATCTATTCCTAACAATAATGAAATACCAATATCCTGTCAAAGATTTTTTTTTTTTAGAAATATTAAATAACATGATTATCGCAACGAGATCCACCTACCAATAGACTTGGAGAAGTTAAATTAAACAAGCAGAAATGTGCTTCAAGCGTAGTTAAAGTTAATGATATTAGTACCAAAAACGATCTCAGATCAACCTCAAACACACTCTTAAGCAACCAAAATCACTATCCACGCACAAACATATGCTTCTCCTTGCAATCTCGTCTCGTAGTCGGGTTATACTCAAACAAATAGCGACAACAAAAGTGATTACTTGATCAGATCTGATCTACCACATTGCAATCTCGGATTAAACTACAATTACAGTAAATGGAGAGAAATCGAAGCAACGAGATGGCGCGAGGAGAAGAAGGGTACAAACCTGTCTATCGACCCTGGAGATAACGAGATCGGATCGCGCCGAGGATGAGAGGAGGGAGAAGACGAAGAAGAGGAGAAGGGCGAATCGGAAACCCATCGTCGTCGTCGTCGTCGTCGTCGCGGATCGCACGGGAGCTTAGCGCCCCTAAAACCCTCCTCTTGGGTGTGAGTGAGGCGACGCAGAGAATGGATTATGCGGACTTATGTTCGGCACTTTTCGCATTGACTAGGATTTCGCTAGACCGGGAGTACCACGTCATCCATAGTCCCAAAAATTTGAGCCAATCAGAATCCTACAAATTATGTATTTATATCATTTTAAAGCTTAGTAATAACCTAATGTTTATTCCTTTAAGAAAGTTTAAATTCGACGAAAAGGAAATTTTCAAAACACGGAAATGCGTTCAAAAATTCCAAAATTAAAAGTGCGACTTGAGAATTGATAGTGCAATTTACTTTATGTCAATATATAAAATTACATTTAGTTTAAAAAAAATCCAAATTTTTAGGGTTGTTCGTTTCATGATTGTAATATTATAAAAATTCTTTTATATTTTTTAAAAAGTAATTCAAATTGTTATTATATAATTCAAATTACAAAGTTGTAAGCCGTGTTGGAGGTTTATCATAAAAGCAACGAATAATATACAAAATATCAAACAACCTCCCCTACTCAAAGGACAAATTAAAAAAAATACACTGTAGTGATAAAATATATGATATTTTCAAAATACTACTATAAACACTTCATAATATATGTGTGAAGAATGAAGATGGAGAATGACGTCTTATTTGTGTTTCACTTCAGGGCTAATACAAATTTGATGTGTTTTGCACTAAAGGCGCGCGAATCATTCATCGCTTTTTATATATATATATATATATATATATATATATATATATATATATATATATAATGACGGCGTTGAATTATTTACCGTCTTCATAACAAAATTTCGACGTAACACCCACGTGATGAAAGAAGTATTACTTTTCCAAATAAAATTTTGACGAGTCATTTCTCAAATTTAAAAATTTTGGAGGGTCATTCCCTTCTATAAAAAAGCCCCTTTTGAACTGTACATGTTTTCGAACCACCACAATTCCTCCCGCAAGGCCCAAATCGAGCCCATTAAGAGCCCAAACCAAATAGCTTCATTCCCACCGCCTCCTCCCACCGCACTCCTCCGTCGCTTCGTTCGATCGTTCGCTCGCGATGGGAACGGCTCGGATCGGGGCCGGGGCGGCGTCGGCGCTGCATTCGCTGGGCGCGCTGGGCGTCGCCGCCGCGTATTTCCTCGCGCGGCGCGTTTGCTCGCTCGACCTCGTCGCCCACCCCGCCCAAACCCTCCGCCTCCTCCTCGTATAACCCCAATTTCACTTCATTTTTTTTCTCTAGAAATTTTGATCGAATTCTATATCTGTGGTCGCCATTTTTGTAGGTAATTGAAGCGCCTATCACTATTGGAGTGTATAGTTGGCTTCGCAGAGACCCGCACGGTTGCTCGGTAGTGCTGTGCCCACCACCTGTTTGTTATAATTCCTTCAGGGTTTTGATGCTTGTTTTCTCTTCATTTTTTGTAAAAATTGTTTTGTTTTGTTTTGTTTTTGTTTTTTTTGACAGGTATGGAAGGCTATTGGACGAGGATTATTGGCTCTCCCCGTAGGTAACATGAATTGAATTCAGCTGCAACAAAAAAAAAGAAAAAGGGTTCATCTTTGCTTTATTTATTTTTTTTATAGGAGCTGCCATAAATGCATTTGGGGCAATCGTTTTGGGTGCGCCGGTCGGCGTAAAGTAAGCATATGGTTTATATCTCCGAGCACAATATATGCTTTTGAGTCGAAAATTTTTCGACAATTCATGCTCAGCATGAGATGATCTTATACATGCTTGGTTTTTCGGCAGAGTTTGCTGCATTTGATGTATTGCTAATTTATACACCCTCGGCATAAAACAACTTTCTCATTGCATGTAGGTATTGGACTGTAACAGCCTATTGGTCATTGCTCATGTCGTTGTTCACTGTGAGTAACCTCTGATTTGCTGCGTTGTTATAATTTGGTTAATTCAGAAGTGTGTAAAGCCGCAAAGATGGAAACTGTTTTGTGAATCTATTCGCGCAATATTTGCAAGCTTGTTCCCGGCAGAAACTGATGCTGATAACTTGTTTGAACAAAAAATTTATACAAATACTTGGAACCAAATCACATTGATGCGAGTCGTTTAAACAGGTTGCTTCTTGATCTAGAACTTTTGGCAATAGCTTGAGCAACCTCATGGTGGCAAATTTTTACTCAACTAGAAAGTTAAACCCTAAAATAACGCATTTTGGTCTTGTTTTGTCTCCTTAATGTTGGGTTGGTTTTGATATGTAGTTCTGCAGGAATTTTTCGAGTTGGGTTCCATTTTGGTCTGTGAGCAGTTCCTGGTTATGATATCCTTCCTGTTTATCCAAATTGGATTGGTTCGAGTATTTGGGCTGAAATCTATAAATATTTTGGAATGAAAAGCCTGTACTATGGGTTGGACTGTACACCCATAGTTATATATATATATTTATAATAGAACTAAATCTCTTAATACTCACAACATTTTGGATGGTGGCTAGGTCAAGAGGTTAAGAGGGTTAAGCTTGTTAGGGCTAAAGTAGTTCTAGGATGGGTACCCCCTGGGAAGCGGGGCGTCACACTTTGAATCAAATTGGTTCAATTAGTGTTGATCTGGGTTTCTGGGTTGTCTATCCTCTCAAAATTTTTAGGTGACTGAAAATTTTGGATCGATGGGTTGTCCAAATATGTATCCGCCCAAATGAATGCACATGAGTATGTTTTATAGTTGTTTCGATATTAATTTAGTGGAACTGCAAGCAAGATAACTTGATTTTTTTTTTGTCCTGCAGTTTGCACCTGCAGTTTGTGCCTTTGGCCCTTCTAGGATGGATTGGCAGCGGATACTCTCTTTTTCCAAGTAGGTGCTAATGATGATTTCTTCTCTTCATATTCTGTTTCAAGGTCCACATTTATGTTCTTGGTTTAATCCTGTATTCCGAGTCTTCTCTCTGTTGACCGATAAGGGTTAAAACTTTAGTATTGCTTCACCCTGTGGAAACTAGCATATTCATAATTTGTTACAATTTTTGTTACAGGCTACTAGATGCTGTCGACTATATGATTTCCGTACCAGCTTATGGAGCTATAATTGGTGCATGGATTGGTGCTTGGCCCATGCCACTTGACTGGGAGAGACCTTGGCAGGTGAAGATTTTTAGTCCATGTAATTACTAAGGGCTTCAATAAATGTGTATGATAGTGAATTTTTCTGATGAGCCATGAATATATTCTGTTTATGCTCAAACATGAGTTGGAGGTGCTGCAAATTGTTTCATAACTTTGAGTAACCTATTAATATGTTAAATCGATGCAAAATTATTGTGCTATATTACGAGCTCCAGTATATTTCTGATTATTTGTATACAAATCGTGTTAGTTAGATCATAGAAGTGGTCGCTGTGCGCTTCTTAACCTGTTCGTTTTGTGATTTTTTTCTTGGTCCGAAGCTTTTCAGTTACATCTTTTATTACATGCTAATTGAAAATTCTGTGTTTTTATTAAGGAATGGCCAATATGTGTCACCTATGGTGCAATTGCTGGATATTTGACTGGAATGGTAGCATCTGTGGTGTTTATAGTTGCGCTGCATAGAAGGGTTCATGCAAAAGGTGAGTAACATCAGGATGATGAAGGACGTTTCCGCAGGGAATCATCTTCGACGAATCATCAACTTTTTGTAGTGAGTTATCATTTTCGATGATATAGTTTGGACGCATGTTGCCAAATGAGGGCTTAGGTGTTTGTGTTCATGAGTTCTGATTTAGTTGTACCAGTTCTTTCTATGATGGACTACATTGATATCTTGTCTCACCTGATAATACAGCATCATTTCTGCACCATCTCTAGTTTTCCAACATTTTTTGCTTTGCAGATATCTTTAGGAAGAGAATGCGACCTTGGTACGTAAACATATAATGACCAGTTTTCTATTAAATGCTCTATATCAAGCCGAACAATTAGATCACAACTAGATTATTATTTAGTTCCTCGATAAATAGGGATCAATTCAGATAGCCTTAGCAGATAATCAAAGCCCATTGCCATCTCCACCACTAACAATTGTGCTTCAATATCAAGTACCATTTACTCATCACTAACAATTATTAATGCCTTACACTTGACACAACCACCTTAAAGCAACTTCATATACATGTTGTAAATTAGTTAAAAATTTATTTACCTTGCTGTTTTTCGTACAAAGGATGGGTGTGTTTTATCTTACCCATCCATGGTGGTAATAGTGTAATACAACTATTCGTAAAGCATTTGTTGTTGCCGACTAATATACAAGCAAGACAGATACAAAAATAAAAAGTTTATGATAGAGTTACCTATCCAAAGAAAAGTAGCCAAAAAATAGTTCATAATTGCGTACTAAAGGAGAATTCACCGCTCGGAACATCGACATCCTTGGCTTTTGGGTTTGGCCCAAGCTTGGCAAGTGTCGGAGCTTCCATATCGAGGAATTCGTTATCTGAGCGGAAAAACCTTGGCGAGCTTGGATTACTCTCCGGGTCAGTTGAGCCCTTCTTGTACTTGTGGAGCAAATGTACGGGAGACGATCCTCGACTCGGTGTGTTCTCTCCACTCATGTAACCGAAAGAGGCAGTGTCTAAACCTGCATCTCTGAGCTTTTTCTTCTCTTTCGCTGCTTGCTGCCACTTCTTAAGCGCTTTTGCTGTTTGTTCCTCAAAAATTGCCTTCTTCATATGTGATCCCATCTACAATAACACATATGCTTATACTCATTATGTTTACTCGTCGATAATTGTTCTTAACAGCAAAATTTTTCAGTTATTTTCAAAGTGAACTTACTTGTGTGACTAATGCGTAGAGCGGGAAAGTAATGTAGCTGCATAAGAACTGAAGAGCTATCCCCACAATAACTTTTGTCAAAGCAAGTCCCATGTTGTCAAAGAAGCATGATCTCAAGCCAAATGTGCTCTACAAGGACAATATAAAGACATGCTTGCATCGTTTAGTCAAGCATAATTGATAGAGAAAAGGGGAAAAGATGTTGTGAACATACCAAAGTCCATAAGAAGTGCGCCGTTTGGAATGCATTCTGGTTGGTCAACAAGCAGAGACAATCAGTCAGAAAGGTTCTTTAACATCTCCTTTTTATATCTTTAGTTTCATGACCATGAAAATTCATTTTCGACAGGTAAAAGTCGGCCCGAACTACCGCAAACAGAGTAAGATGTATGAGGAAGAGAATCCATTGAGGTCGATTGAACCAGAAATACTTGTTGCTTGGCTCTCGACGATCGGAGCTCCTTTTATAACACTTGTTCGGTCTTGAATTTCACGAGCCATTTCCATGATGACGATTTCCAGCTTCATCCCGACCAGCAAGAGAACCTGGAAAGGACATGCTGTTACTCCAGCAACTAGAAAGCCCAAATCGGAAAAGGTAATAAGAAACAGCAATGAAACAGCTTACTATCAGCGGTACAAAAGAGATCCAAATGAGCAATCGGAGTCCTGCGGCAGAAGCAATAAATGATCGTTTCAAAGGCCGTCAAGCCGCGCAGACAAAATAGACGGACAAGCTGAGTTATGTACCTTGCACATCAAGTAGCAGAATGATGATTGCCATGAACCACAATGGAAGGCTGTGAAACGAGCAAAAACTGTTAAAGACGCGGCGAAAGGATCCGAAGTTCTGTTTATTGTGCAGCGAGAGAGAAACCTGATGCCGACAACAACTTTGAAATCATCTTCCAGCGACCGTTTTATATACTTGTGGAAATCAAACTTGCTGTTTGGAGATAAATGAGCCTGCAACACACATTCAAATTGTAACTGCAGTGATCATTTGTAACAAACTTAGGATTCGAACTTAGATCTCGAATACCAACCACCAAGTTCTTTGCAACTTGCTCCAGAGACAGGTCGGTGGATCATGGATGTTGTTGTTTACAGCGTCTGCTGGGCACAGATCCCGGCGTTTTATTTTTTGTTTGTTGGGGGATTCGAGCTCCCTATTTTTTAAAAATTTAAATAGATATACCAACGGAAGGGATCTTATTTTCTGTATTTTTTTTTTTAAATTATTTATTGCCTCATTCTGGGCGAATAAGAACGGGAGCTCAATGTAACTCACGATGTGGATTCACCCTCCAGAGTATCAATCACAGTAATTGAGCTTTTTGTATTACTAATTGGATTTATAATAATCATAACAATAAGTAGCACAATACTTGCAGGTAAATTTTATAGTAAATGGCAACGTTTGGTTCTCAACCCGTAAATCGGGTGACATTTTGATATGTAAATTTTAATTTATTAGAATTTTTAACTTGAGTTTTTTTTTAAATTATTATAATCAAGTATTACACTTCAATTTAGTTAACTAAATATTAACGCATCATCAATCACAATACTACTACATCATTTTTACTTTAGCAATATATTAACATTTAATTAATTAAATTTAATTATAAGACTTGATTGCATTAGTTCTAAGGCTCAAGTCGGGAATTATAAAAAATTAAAATTTGAGAAATAAAGTGTGACCAAACATGCAATTAACCCTAACATTTATATAATATTTTTACTAACTTACGTATTCGATTGAGAAAAAGATATTAATTACCGACCGTCCGGTCCGTCCTTAAGTGAAGAAAGGACTTGGTGGTTAGACCAGTTCGAATCCTAGTTGATTCACATTTAAAAGTTTATTTAAATAAAATAAGCGAAGCGGAGTAGCGTCTTATCTATCTCTCAAAAAAAAAAAAAAAAAAGATATTAATTACGAAGTGATTAATATCGCGAGCCATACCGAACGGCCCGAGCCAGATCCAAACCCGATCCGAAACGAGGAGTGCCACGTGGCAATGGACGGATCCGTTGCCCCGTCGCCGGATTAAATCCTCGATCCGTGGTATTAGCTCCACACTCTCTCTCTCTTTCTCTCTTTCTCTCTCTCTCTCTCTCTGCGTATCGAACTCCATTTCTCCTCCACTCTCTCCTCTTCGAACGCGCTCGGATCGAGTAAAGGGTGAGGTGAACAAGGAAGGGTTCGTCGAGGGATCGCCATGGCCGCTATCGCGAGCTCCCTCTTCGTCCCGGCGAATCCGCGGCTCGACTCGCTTCCTCGTAGGGTTCAACCCCTTCTCCCTCTTTCTGTTATCAAATTCGTGATCGTTTCTGGTGATTTGTTATGTATGTCGGGGTTAAGCATCTGTGGTAATTAGGTTTGATCTCGAGGAGATTTGAGTTTTCCTCTTTCCCCCCTCGATTTGTTGATTTGAATTGTTAAATTGATAGTGAGATGGGAGTGCTGAGAAGGTTAAATTGCTCTATATCTTGGATTTATGAGATGATCGATGAGTGTGAAAGATATTTTTGTTTCAATTTGCAGTTAATAAGGTTTACGAATTGGTGACAATTAAGGGATTTAATTGAAAGAGGAATGTGGTTTTGCCTATGGGGAATTGGGGAATCGCCCTATGGATGTTTATTCGGAGAATAAAAGTAATGATGTTTGGAGCTCTAAATTTATAGTTCAAGTTACTTGAAACTGTTAAGCTACTCGATCTGGAGGATATAGTACCTAATGATATATAGCGCATAGGCCAGTTTGTTGGTTTGAGCAAATTTCTGCTAGAGAAGTTTCTTTTTGCTGCTGTTACATGCTAATCAATTAACTTATGACGAATGATCAATTATGATGAGATGTAAGGATTTGCATCTTTCCAAATCAAGGATTTAAGTGCCGTGGCACGGGGTCGTGCCGGAAACTTGCCGGCACGGTGCGTGCCGAGCCGCGCCGATGCGTGCCGGGTCAAAAAAATTCTTGTGTGCCGACACATAATAGCATAAAATATTTATTTTCTTAAGCAACAAAATATTCTAACTATTTATTATGTCTTTTTATCACATCTTTTGAACTATATTGAGAAAATTACTTACTAATTTAAAAAATAGAGGGTTTTGAATTGTGTCATCAAGAGTCGAATCGTGCCGGTATCTTGTTGGCACGGTACGGCACAGTGGATACGACCCGTGCCGATGGGCACTTAAAACCTTGTTCCAAATGCTTTTATCTTGTTGCATCTTATCTTTATTATTCTGAGTGAAGACAATGCTCAGTTTATTTGGGATTTTAATTGCAATTGCTGGTGTTGTTTGCGTTTCCCTGTTTTACACAACTTTTTAGCATTTATATTTTTTCCTTGCAAAACTTCTTATTTTCTCCAGTGAGATGATTTTTGCTATAAATTTCAGGTCTTGTCAATGTAGTAAGTCTCTTTGAAATGGCCAATAGCATACCCATTCCTTATATATGTGCCTACAAATTTTGGTTATCTTCTTTGTGGACAGGAGCGAAGCCAAGATTTATGTTTTGTGGTGGGGGCGGCAAAAATACATAACATATTTATCTTAAAAAGATTAAAAAAATTATTATAAAGCAAATTCTAGCAGAAGTTTGATGTACAAATATACAAAAGAAAATCTTAAAAAGTTTGTTTACCAGTTCAAAAGTCAAAATTGTAGTCGGCACTCCCAAGTCACGAATTCCGTCAATGATTAAATCAAAAAAGAGAACTCGTTAATTTCTCTTTCAACATGCACGATTAAAGAATTTGTGAAAAACATCATCCATCTTAGTCTGGAAATCAGTTTCGATAGTTCATAGCCGAAAATGCCCGTTTGGTAGTTGCGGTTAAAATCAGAAGAATTAACACAAGTTTAACCAATTAGGGGGGAGAGAGAGAGAGAGAGAGAGAGATGCTGCGGACGTGGAATGGGGGAGCGGCTCGTGGCCCACAAGTTTTGTGGGAAATTTTTTCAATTTGGTCCCCTATAGACTAAAATTTACAGTTTATTGATCTTTACTATTCCTATTTAGTTAGGCACTTATATGTAATTTTTAAAATGTTGAGGCGGGCTGTGGCCATTATGGCCTCACAATGGCTCCATCCCTGATCATGGAGAGTATCTTGCAATGTGCATTGTGTGCCTTCTCGAGTTTGTTCAGGCTGGATATTCTTGTTTTGTGATAGCTCATAGCAGATTATGCCTTGCCATCTAGTGAATATTATTTATTTGGCTAACTCTTAAGATCCTTGATGGTAATAACTTTTCTTCAACTTTTGATCTTTCTTCATTTATGGTGCATTAATAGTCATCACAATGTATCTTACTAGTGGCAAATTTTTTTTTTTACCAAGGTGGAATTGGGAAGCAATTGAAGCAACCTGTTATCATCCTGAGTCCTTCCAGTGTGTCTCATCATTCCGTTCGTCCTCCAAACAGCAAAATAGCAATTTCTAGGAGCCGAAATGTTTTTTGTGCTAGCTTCAGGTATTGAAGTTATGCCATCATGGCCAATTGGCTGAAGTATAGCTTGCTTCTCTTTTTTTATTCTTAATTATTTTTTTTCATAAAATAAGAAGTTGTACCATCATGGTTAATTGCCTAACGTAGTGCTTGCTTCTTATTTACATATATCTATATATATATAGTGTGTTGTATTCTATCACTCTCAACTTGCTTTGCCGACACTTTGTATGCATCTCACTAAAGCTAGATAGTTAGTTATATGCTGTCAATGATTGTTCTATTTTCTTTACATTTATTTATTTATTTTTGACTTAGAATGCTATGTACAGTTTGAGTCCTCTTCATGTTATCACCTAACTATACTAATGCATTTAGATGTGATTTTGACATTATTTGGGTGCAATATTACTTTCCGGTTATGTGGGTAAAATTTTACTGTTTTTTAAAACACAACTTTGTGCACGGTGTCATTTCAGTGCCTGCTAGCTACGACTTTAACACTTAGTATATGCATGCACCAACTTACACACTTAAACTTATTCACTATCTGGAATTTAAAGCAGGGAAGGTGGAAGGCCAAGTAGTGCTAGTATTTTTGTCGGTGGCTTCATATTGGGAGGAATCATAGTGGGAGCTCTTGGTTGTGTTTATGCACCTCAGGTTCTGCTTCTTCATGTGATTACATCTTTACTTTACGCTTAAGCATTTTAAGTGTCTGTTATATTCACAATTATGTGTGAATATAGAAAAATATCATCATTCCTCATAATTGAAGTGCACAAGCTCTGTAAACAAGGAGAAAATTTTCTGTTCTTACAAATATACCAATTTGATCTATTTTGATATTCTGGTAACTCTTCACTGTCTGCTTAGAACTGCTCAGATTGCTATTTAAGGTCATATTGCATAGATTGCTTTTTTCACTTGTATGAGGTTATACTGCATAGAAGGCCATTTTCTCTTGCAAGGTTATACATCATCATTTTCCTTGTATCTAGTACTGGTTGTGTAAAGTAGTTGATAACAAAACATCTGCAGGATTCTGTCCTTGCCTTTAGCTGATGCTGTTGTGCTTGCTGTTAGTATTGTTAACCCTCAAACGTTTTTCCTCAGATAAGCAAAGCACTGGCTGGAGCTGATAGAAAAGATCTCATGAGGAAGTTGCCAAAGTTTTTATATGACGAGGAAAAGGCTTTGGAGGTAAGTTGATATACAAAGAGGCATTTAACGTTTACTCCCTCTCTAGTTTATTAACGAGTTAATTAGCTGTTACTGGGGGACCAGACTTGTGGTTGCGTTGCTTTATCTTCTCTACTACATTTCTTCTAACTCTGTGGAAATGGTATAAAAAACTCGTGCATTTCTTGAAAAGGAAGCACAACAAGTGGCTTCTATCCATGCCTTCTTTCGAACTATGGTTATATCAATAACAGCTTCAAATAATTCAAGCCTTGAGAAGAAGCCATTCAAGTAGCATTTAAATTGTAGATCATCTTGATTTAATTGTTTGTAGTCACTATAGATTAGGGACAAATGGACAATCAATGGGCCAAGCCAGTTTGGGCCTACTCTCATGTTCCTTTATCATTGTAGCCCAAATCCTTTCTCCAAATGTCGACCCGTATACATCTCCTTTCTTCCTGTTGGATAAGCTGTTTTATGTGGCATAAATAGGAAAATCCTCTGATACTGCTTGCCATGAGCAGCTAATAATATATATATTAAGGAATTGAAAGTATCTTACGACCAGTTATTCTTATTTTAGTACAACAATGATTTATATTTCATTCTGAGCTTGAATGATTATCGTATTTAATTGACTATAACAGAAGACAAGGAAGGTCCTGACCGAAAAGATTGCTCAACTGAACTCTGCGATCGATGATGTTTCTTCCCAGCTCCGAGCCGATGATGCTCCAAACGGAGCTGCTGTTACATCTGATGAAATTGAAGCTGCAGCATGAGGCGTTGGGTACAAGTTCATCTGCAGTACGAAATGCTGCTGGGTATCAACCATAAAGTGATCTTTCGCTTTGTCTGTGCATTTGTATTTTTGTGCACAATATGTGTAACAAGATGATTGAGAAATTAAGGACATTTTGTACCCTGCTACAATGCGAATGCTGGTGCTGCTGTCGAGGTTTTGTTACTACATCCCAAATAATAAATTCTTTTGTTAGTTGGCCTGCAATTCGAGTAGAGTTACAAAAAGACTAGTAGTAGATAACAATGAAAACATAAAGAAGTGAGATAAAACTGAAAGAGCAATAAGAAGCCAAACTCAACCCACAGGTATTTCCTGCTTCAGATCTAAAAATAGCAAACCTTTAATACCACAAATACTGAGAGAAAGAAAGCGCACAAAATAATTCAGTCAAAACTCATCAGATACATTAATTAATATCAATAAAACAAGTTTACGATGACTTTCGAGTTCGTAGAAGTTGTGTGGCTTACAAAGTTTGTACAAGTTCATATCTCATGCACATTTGGGCTGCGCCCGCGGCCACTCCTGCAGCTCAGCTGTCTCAAACACCATGGTGTTTCCCAAAGAAAAAGTTGTCTAGAATCTATCCAATTTAAACACATCTACCATTTACTAATATCACACTTAACATCTCAACCTATTTTAACATTATATAGATAATATATAAGAATAATATTATTGCTATCTGGACACATGTATCTTCTTTGAAAAATCATACTTTTCACTAAAACAAAGCTGAAAAGCAGGCTCCAGCGGAAGAAAAATAAATATAACATAAATAAAAGACAGAAACAAGGGGCAGTATTTCACGTCGTTTCTATATAAGGGTGAGCTCAAGCTTGGGGCGGTTCGGCTGAGGCTCGACCACCTCCATGTGAATCTTTACCGTCTGCAAGACACCAAAACAGATGTTTGTTCCAGCCTTCGTTACCCTCTGATGCGCTTCGTCGACCACCCAATCACCTCCCTTTTCGCCCCTCGGTGTCAGGTAGACTGGTCCTTCTATACCAAACCTGGAAAAGAGAGGAGCAGCAATTTAGCATCGGGGAGGTGCACAAGTCCAAACTAATTAGGATTATAAGAGGCTCTTCCATGGGGAAAAACATAAGAGAAAGCAACATGTATAAAGGTATGACGAAACGTACATGCACAAAAATAGTAGGTTTTAAAATCAATAAGGTTAGTTTCACTAATCTTCAATACAAATACCAAGGCATATATACTAGTGATATAAGAAGCTGTTCGATAAAGAGAATATATGAGAAAGACACAATTATATAACAAAACATTAACTGACTTGTGCGTAATAAAAGCATTATGTAACAAATTGGAGTTGTTACTAATTGCTGTAACAAGAAACTGTACTAGAGAGAGGACATACTTGGGAACGAAAACTATGAATCCATTTGCTTTAACCTTCACTATCCTGGCTTCAGTGTCAGTTGGCCTGCCATAGGAAAAAGACGGTCATTTCAGAATGGCTAAAATGATATTATAATTAGAAATGTTGGTTTATTCATCTTCGCTCTTTGTTTTCTCTGGTATGCTGCCCTGGTCAGGGCATGAAGACCTGAAATTGAGAGCACAGAGGAATAACCTAATAGTTAACTATTACTTGATGATTTAATAGGTTACCTTTTCCTGAAGTATATAAGCGTGTGGAGCTCAACCGATGCTCGGCTTGCCATTTGGGCATTTCGGTGGCGATAATTTAAGTCTATAGTAAACATGAAGTTCAAATTCTTAACACACAAAAGATATTATATAAAACTCGTTGGACAGAGCATTTTATTAATAGGCTTACTATCAGCAACGCTCGTAAGTTGTGGACCATCTTGAAAAATTGGTGGAAGCTTAGCAATGCCTAGAGCAGCAGCTAGCAATCTGTGAACAATAACATCTGCCAGAAAAAACAGCCACATTAGGTCATATATCTATGACTACCTTTATTGCTATTCTACTGTTTTTAAAACAGGACAAATATAATGAATTAAATCATTTAATCCGTGGATACTCTCATCCAGGTAGTTTCAATAATTGTGGTAACATGAAAGCCCGCCAATGAAGTGGTTTGTATTTTGCATCATCATGGATAAATTGGCTAACACATAAACATAATGCTATTTGCATCTCAAAATAATCATTAGTACAATAATGGTAATCCTTTTGAAGCCATATTAGGTGAGATAACAAAAAGAATAGGTTGATTGCAATCACAAAGGAGTATTGCAAAATCTGTGGTGTTGCCTCTCTGAAATTAGCCATTCATAAAGACTAAGAGGAAAGATTCTCACTATGTTAAAGTAGCAATCACTAACCTGCATATCTGCGAATAGGAGAAGTAAAATGAGTATAGAGAGGTGCTGCAAGCCCATAATGGTAAAATTCAGAAGGGCTTAAATCTCCACTGCAGAAGTATACTGCCTGTGATTTTTCAATTATTAGGTCAAAAGTTGAAAACTCTGTACTCAAAATCCAAAAATTTAGCAACCAAGTGTCTAAATAAATTTACCTGGGTCATGCATCTAGTTGCCAGAATCCTGATCAGTTTATTGAAATACGGATCATCACTCTGCATATTTTTAGCAATTAATCACTAGTTTAGAGTAAATTCTGTAAATTAAACTGCCATTGCTTGAACATATCATCCTATTACCTAGTAATTAGTAAGAAAACAGCCAAGCTAAAAAACATTATTGCAAACTAGTGGATAAAATGTATACATACCACAGCTCGATCAAGTGAATCAGCTAATGCTTTAGAAGATGATACATCCAAATCCAGGCCGACAGCAGTTGCAGTTCGTAATAATGGTTCAAGCATCTCTTTAGTGGGGCTGGGATGCCGCCTAATCATCATCAAAATGCAACATAGGTTCAATAGTTGAAAACCATGAAAGTGGGTGCATAAAATATCGACTAAATGTGGGTCTAATGATTTGACATTTCATTGCAAAATCTCAAATACTTTATTGCAATCATGCAGGTCCTATATTTTGTACATACCCTTAACCGGATAGAGAATTGTGCTTCATATATTAACTAGTGAATTGGCAAAACAATCTCTAGCAAAAGCTTTTTTTTTTTTTTTTGTCACCTACATCTATAGGCAGGTAATTGGCAGCTGAACATCATCAATTCACAATAACACTCTTGATCTTCCTAAATCTTAACTATCTAGTCATGACCTGTAGTTGGCATCAATATTTAGAGGGGAAAAGTCCGCACAATAATTTTTCCCTAATCTGAGCCAGAAGGTTGTTCTTGGTTTACCTTAGTAAGGCGACCAATGGAAAATGTTTCAAGATCTTGTCCGCAACAGCAACATTGGCAGACAGCATAAATTCCTCAATCATTTGATTTGCCTCTCTAATTTGATACATCCCTGCAAAAAAATTCAAAGAACTTTGTCCAATGTGGCAATCAAACAGAAAAAAAGAAAAGAAAATCACTGGACTTTGTTTAATGTGGTATCAAACAGAAACATGCAGTTATTACGTTATCGAATACCTATATCTAAAGGATCATGGGTTTCAGTATCAATTTGAAATTTGACTTCTGCTGAAGCAAGAGTAAGTGCTCCTCTTTCACCACGCCTGTGTCTCATAATCTGAACAATCACAGGATTAAAGTTACAACAGCTAAACAGTTAGAACAATCATGGCTGTTTTTTTTTAAAAAAGAAAGAAAGAAAAACCTACATAGGAAAAGGATGAAGTCATTATACCAGCTTATCTAACCTTTGCTAATGAATTCAAATTCCGTAGGTCAACAGTTAATGGATCCATCAAGCGACTGCAAGTTAGAATACAAAATGTGTTAATTACGCAACATAAGAACAAGAAAAAGAAAGCTCCTAAGCATCATAGAAGATTTAAAGTTCCTTCGATTTATCATAAAGATCAAAATGATCATCTCGAAGATCTTCCCTTAGCAATTGTAAATAAACTTTCCTATGCAACAAATGCAACGGTACAACATAAAGATCCCACCATCCTGGCCAGGTTGCGAAGAAAATGTAAATGGATAATATCTAATATGCCCCTGAAAACTTCTGAAATATCTAATATACCCCTACTTTTTTTTGGTTTCACATACTTGTATATTTCTCCACTATTAAAAAATACCTTGCTGTTAGTACCCATTAAGTTAATTCGAGTTAAACCCAGATTAAATTTCTACCAGAGTTAAAAAAAAATTCAAAATACCTCTTGTATCTTTAACTTAATGGCAAATAAGAAAAGTTGGTGATTGTAGAAGTGTATATTTGAAAAGACAAAATCAAAATACTTCTTTTGCCTCTAACTTAAGGGTAAATAAGAAAAGATGGTGACGGTAAAAGAATATATTTGAAAGGATAAAATTGTAATTTCACAGAGACAACGGCGGTTGCTAACTAACTAACAGAATTTAATTCTAGCGGTATATTTGAAATAACTTGGAACGTTAAAAAGGCATTTTTAATATTAGCCTTATAAGAGAGGTACATTAAAAAATCGAAAACTTTTTTAAGGGGTATATAAGCAATTGCCCCAAATGTAAAAGGGGAAAGAAAAACTGAGGAAACGGTGGAACCTATCGTCCATTCTTGCTTGAGCTTCAACATAAGACAATGCAGCACAGGACTTGATGGCACTCTTTGTATATCTTGTGGATATAATTTCTGCATCAGGGGTCATTTCCTGCCATTCAGACATCACAATTATCAAATAAGCAACTACAGAACTACTCCTGAATATGTAAATTTTTTCTTTAAATTCCTCTATAACCATACCATCAGAAAAAAATAGTTTTATATAATATCAGCACAGCAAAATTTAGTTACAAAATTGTCTTTTTAGAATTTAAGAATTATTTGAACTTCAATCATCCACTAGAAGGCTACCTGGAGCCACCGACCACAATCACGTAACACTAGAAACAGAAAGCTCAGATGGTTTCCAGTTGATCTTGGAAATCCTATCACCACAATTAAAGAGGGGAATTCAAATTGAAAACCCCAAAATTTTATTAATCTAAATTAATCAGGGCGGCTAAAGGTGATTCGCAGCTTAATCCTCCAGTCACAAAAAAAAAACTATTGCATAGTAAGACACGAATTTGTGGATTAGTGTCAGCTTAATCCTCCAGTCACAAAAGAAACTACTGCATAGTAAGGCACAAATTTATGGTTTAGTGTCCCCCAAACCCAACAAAATTGATTAGTATGCTTTAAGGTAAAAAGATCAAGATCTATCAAGCCCAGAAAATTATCAAAATAAGGACACAACAGAACAAATACTAAATAACAAGGACAGTGCAGAGTTCGTTTAGTTAGACGAAGGAGAAGGAAGAAGAAGTTGCCATTTATGTCGGCGAACTTCCATAAAATGCACCATATGTAACAAAACACATCTGTATCAGAAATACAGAAAAAATCAGAATTAGAAGGAAAAAATTGCACTAACTAGCTCCATAGAGGACCATCTAGAAATCATTAGATCATTGACTTAAAGGACAGAATAGGCCATTTCCTATCATGGGACCCATTATCATTAGCAAACATTTTAGATCAAAAAATCCAAGAATTATGTAATAGATATCAGAACCCTATCATAATTATCCTTTCTCAAGGAGAAAAAAGTTCTATGCAAGAAGCACCTGATTTTTCTTTTTTAAATTTTTTGTGAAAAAGCACCTTACATTTAGTGATAAAGAAGAGCTTCAATTTGAAGTATGCCTTAAACGTTCTTTTACTATTTATTAAATTTAACCAGAGGAACTACTCTAAGAAAAAAGAAACTGAACGAAGTAAAGGATACTCCACCCATTAAGACAAATGTTATGCATTAATACATGAAGGCTTTTCAGGTCGTCTTTAAACTGTAGTCTCATAAGCAAGCCATTTAAAGACACGTTCCATAAGGTACTTACCCATATGACAGAGAATGCCAGCCTCTCAACATCAGAGCGAAGAGAACAAATGTCTGAAACGTGAAAAGAACAAATTCAAAATGAAAGATTAAATGTGATGTTTCCTTGTAATACGTAATAAATAACATCAAAGACATATCAGACATCCAAGCATCCCAGATTATCATCCAGGGCTATCTAAACAGGACTAAAATGTTTTACTTAAATGCCATACAGGTCTAAAACAAGTTAGAAAAGTACCTTCAGTTAGAGGTTTTGGGAGCATGTCAATTCGCCGCTCAACAAGATAAACAGATGTACCCCGCTGTGCAGCCTCCTCATCGAGGGGGGTACCAGGATGAACGAAGTTTGTGACATCGGCAATATCTGATTGAACATTATTAAGATCTATAATCTATAAATTCCATGTATCTTCAAAAGAAGGTTCGCGAGAGAAACATAAATAAATGACATAGTAGTACATGTAGGCACATATTCACGCCCATGCTTACTTTCTAAGGCACGCACCTATGCCGATTGGCAACTATCCAGCTAATGTGCATTGCCATGCCAACATTCAGAATGGTCAGCATTTGCCAACAGTGCAGCCAAACATAGCTACCCTCACATGCTAACCAGATCAAGAGCTATTCAAAACTCACATCTCACGGCAATGATAAATAGTTTGCATTGGCAATTCTTAACAAGACTTCGGAAAATTTTAAAGATCCAACAGTAACCACTTAGCCTGGTCCTGATTCGAAGACTTCAACTTTCGTAAGTGTTGATCATTAGCTATTACTGAAAATGCGCTACAACTACAAGCATTAAATATGTTACAACATTAAGTGTAACAGTAAATTAAGGATACGAACTCCAACTTCAAAATTTCCATTCGGAAGAGGTGTGCAATGTAGTGCATCATCAATATCTTTACAACCTGAAACAATTGCAGAATCATGAGAACCAGCAATAAAATAGCATAGAATATCCAATTGTGATTAATGATCATACCAGGAGGGTCCACACTAAAGACCCTAAGATGCCGCAGGTCCTGTCTACTAGAACTAGACAAATCTTCAGCTGATAATGTCCATGGTAAAGGCGGCAAGCAAGCAAGAACTTGTGTAGAAAAAGGTCTTGAATTTATGTCATTCTCGATTAAAACAACCTGTTTCACATATAGAGGTCCAGTCCAGTGAAAAATTAGCTTTGCATAATATTACCATACTCATTAGTTACCTGATAGCTCTTACAAGCTAGACCTAGAATTGATATCTGAAACTCCAACCCAGAAAAGTTTTATTTCGAAGGAATAATAAAAATCATAAAAGTTCGTGAGAACTCGCCTCGGTTTCAGTATCTCTGTCACCAATCTCTCCTATAGTGCGCACGTAGTGACCTGATGGATATCGAGATAAACAGTCCCATGAATCAACTGCAACAATGATTCTTTTGTCCAGAAGATTCCCAAGCTGCCGAGTTTGAATTCGTATCTTAGGTATTCGCCGATCTTTGGAGATGAATAAAGCATGGGCAACGCCACCATTACCCGCAGGCATAGGCATTGGCTCCAATGACCCACAATAACTGCCATATTGCAAGGTTAATTATGACTATACGCCATTAAAAAACAATTAGGATATAAAAATAGGCAGAGATGTTGGATTCCATAGTAGCAAATATTTTGGAAGTGAAGGACCAGCAAGTGGCGGAAGAAGCAGAAGCATAGAAAAATCAATACTTCATAGTCTTAAATGAAAATGATGACAGCAACAAGCAGAAGTGCAATGCAAGAAACTTACTAAATTTGTATAAAAGACTTCAGAGGTAAATAGGTAATACAAGCTATATACACATAATTAAAATATGGCTCTTAATTTGTGGACACCAAAATTACACATACATTCCTAGATTTTTTTTTTATATATATGAGCCCGAGTTTGCAATCTATCATTTCTTTTAGAGACGCCTTTTCCGTAGCACTAATATATCAGACAATAAGAACGATATGTGAGGCTACACATAGAAGGATGAGAAAATAAGTCAGGAGGTGCAATTTGCTAGATACATTTAAGTATGCAAAAAATCTTTCTTCCTGGCAAGCAAAAACAGAGGGGAAATACACGTAAATTGTCACCAAAAGGTAGAAAACAAATTTATTCTTTCTTACGAGTTCCAATTTCGCTTGATGATTCCAACAACACGTCCAACAGGGCGAGTTGAAACAGAAGCAGTAGACGCAGGAGTAGATTGAACCAAGTTTGTGTTCCTGGGAGCATCATCAGCACTACTAGGAGCCAAACGGACATCCTCTTCCTCATCTTCCTCTGAGAAAAAAGAGATCATCAACATGCACACACAAAAATCATAATATTGAGCCTGAAGAACCTTACCATCGTCAGCAGCAATCAGGGACTTCCCCTCGTGCCATTGATCTTGGGGCAAGAGCTCAACAGCAACTATGTCTCCATCAAAAGCCCTATTCATGTTAGCACGGCCATAAATGACTATTTCATCACCTATACTCTCACTTCCCACATAAGCCTCAAATGGGTTGTAGCGATTAACTCGAAGTTTTCCTTGATGGTATATTCCATGAAGCAAACCAGAAGTGATTTCTGACATAGGTTTGTGCTGTGACACGCAACAGGGAAAAAAAGTATATATAGGAAACCGATCAGACCCCAAAATTAAGTATACTAGTCAAAAGTTATCTACTCATTTACCTCGCTGTAGATTATTTTCTTCTTGGATGGTCTAATATCTTCAACTTCCTCCATTCCTACATCTTGAGAGGTTGGTAGAACAACCAAGTCGAGCAAAGCAGGCTGCGCAAGCGATCTTACATATGATTCAACTGAAATCACAAAATTTAACAAATATTACAAATGTTTAACAACAATATATGATAAGAAAAGAAAGAAAAACCCAAAGTCAAAGAAAAACCTGTCTCTGCAGAAAGACCTTCCTCAATAGCTTTCCGCTTATTCTCTCTATCGTTTGTAATCAGTAAAACTTTTGTCCTTCCACCTAAGTGACTTTGATACCAACGAGCAGCCACTCGGATTGCTAATTAAAATTATATGTTGTTAGCAGCTAAAGATTAACTATCAACGAAAGGCACAATTAAATGGCTGATAACGATAGTATTATGCTGTTCATTAAGTAAACATTTCTCTAAGAAATCACATAAATTAGTATATATATGTCTATCTTTTGTAGTTTGTCTTCACTCCACTTTGCATATGTATATAAACATATACATTCTTCAAATCATATTTTCTTTTGTAATATGAAAAACTTATGCACCTAAATTTGCACTATGCGGTCCCACTGCTGCTGGCATAACATACACGCCAACTTCAAGAAAATCAAGAAAATGTCCATCAACAAACAAAGCTATAGTACAGATAGGCATCTTTTTTAACAAATGCAAGAATGCAAATTTGCAAGATTCAGATATTCATTTCTATATCAAAAAAACAGATTGTTCAACGGGAAAAAGAAAGAACCTGCAAAGAAGGCACCCAACAGGATCGTGAGCAAGGAAAATTCATATTTCGTATAATGAGCTAAAGATAGACTGACTTGTCTGATCAAATTAATTACTAGTAAAATGAATGTAAGAGGGATAAGGGGAAAAAAAAAAAAAGAGAACAAGAAGAAGCATCAATCATTATAACTAGAAGATGAAAAAGAATGCAAAAGACAAGGGTTAAAATATCACTTTTTATTATCACAGTCATAATGGGTTTATGATCCTACACTTGATAAAAACACCAACAAATTGACATGACTGAAGCGATACATTCACAAGTTTCTGTGTGCGTTTCTCCATAATCAAGATCAGAAACCTATGAACTGAGCTATGTAAAACTTAATAAACCTTTACTACTAGCCTGGCAAAAGAAGCGTATGTATGATGCAACAGTAACTAGTCCAAAATGCAGAATAAAAGCATACCTCGGTCGTTCCGATCATTTGGGCTTTCCCCAACCATCTCTTTGACGTACGTATCCCTGTTTCAGTTTAAACACAGAAATAGCTCAAATAGAAGAAGATTACCTAAGCCTCCATCAATTTGAATGCCCCACCCCTCCAAAACAAAGGGATTTTACTTTTCTTTTGTTATATTCCGAAACCTCCCGCAGTAATAATGCAAAAACAGAATGAAATAAACGAATCTTGCCTGTGGTATTCGTTCGAGAAGACAAAGAACTTCCTTGCAGCATTGGTGCAGAGAGCCTTGATCCTATTATAAACAGCGAGGTTCTTGTTCTTGACCTCTTCGAGCACCACGGAAAGCACCACGACATCTTCTATCGCCGGATTCTCCAACAAATCAATCTGAAACACACATCAAACGTACAGCAAGAACCATAAGAACCGAAACAAAGCCGCGAATTCTCGACGGTATCAAGCAGGGTAAAGGTGCCCTTTTTCCAGCTCTTGTTATCCTACTGCTTAAAGTAAAAGGAGAAAGGGGAGTCGAACCTGGTTGAGGACGACGTTGGTGTCGACGATGACGATGGTGGAAGCGGAGGGGCTGAGGCGCGCGGCGGAGGCGTCGCACACGCCGCACGACGGGGCGCCGCAGTAGATATCGTCCCTCAGGTAGTGCTCCCTTACGACCTGGAGTATTGGAGAAGCCCGAGAATCGGGGTTTTAGGGTTAGGGTTAGGGTTTAGGGTTTTGGGAAGGGGAAAGAAGAAGAAGAAGAAGGAGGAGGAAGAAGAGGAGGCGGGACCTTGACGACTCGGCCTTGCTTCGTCTTCTTGACGAAGGATTTGCTCTGCAGCATCTTTTGCGGCTCCTCCGAGCAGCGAAGCGGCGGAGCTAAGCGCTTCCTCTTGGGCTTGCGAGGAATTTGGCGCCTGCCTGTTCTTCGTGCGGTGATAATAAAAGAAAATATAATAATAAATACTATTATTTATATTTATTTTATCGATATCTCTAAAAATAATTTAATCATCAAGTTCATATAATATATCAAATCAAAATTTTTTTATAAAAAAATTAAAAAATATATTTTTTTAAAAAAATTAGAGTATAAAAAATAATATTTTTAATCACTGACGTACAAATTGAGCCTTAATCCAATTTGGATTCATAATCTGAATAAATAATATTTATTCGGACCCAGCCCAACCCAGCCTAAAATAACAAGCTCGGCCCAGGCTACCAAGCCCAGCCCAAGTATTGGGGGCTAACTCGTAAATATTTATTTTTTATTTTCTCTTCTTAACTTTGAAATTTTGTATTTTATTACTTCAACTTTTTAAGTTGTTGCATTTAGCTCCCCTTCGTTAGGATTTTATTTTTATTCTATCCATTTCTTATAATTTATAAAAAAAATACCATTCAAATGGTATAAATATAATTTTTTTATAGAAAAAAGTAAAGGTGATTAGTAATTTTGCCATCTCGCCATTAACGCTATATTCCTCAGAAAATAATTTTGAAATCAATGATGAAAAGTGAAAACGGAAGTGTTTACAGGATAATTTTTTATAAATTAGCATTTTTTGGATAGTGTAAAATGTAGCAGTCACGTACTAGAGTTATGGTTTCTCCGACCAATCAAATTGCTATATATATATATATATATCGCTCATGCTATCTTATCTTATCGATAGCGTGGACAACTTTCAAGTTTCTAGTGCTAGATCCCCTTTGATGATTTTCACTCGTTAGATCATACTATTCAACCAACAACCCACTTAACCCTAAGGGGCCCACATCATCCTAACCGCACATCTCTTATATATATTAATATAGTAGCTATATATATATATATATATATATATATATATATATATATATATATATATATATATATATATATATATATATATATATATATATATATATATATATATATATATATATGAGTAAGGCTTATCTTATTATGAGTAGTAGAGCCCTACTACTCATAAGTTGTTTCGATGATAGAGCTTCGAATCGACGATCCACTCCGTTAAATATGATCTAGAGTATTTAAAACTTCTAGAAAATAAATTTCGTAATTTTTCGAAATCATTTACCTTACGATCAAAAGCTCACAAAATTGACAATTTTTAACTACGATATGGGATACTTGCTAGTTTAACGGTGTAAAAGAATTGAAATAGGTTGAATTTTTGATAGAAAATTCTATTCACTACCTAGATAAAGATCAATAACTCCGATATTAAATTGAAGGATCCGATCATCTATTTTTAGGACATCGTTCGATTTCTTCATTTTATGCCCATTTGATGGACTTTATTATGATTTTGAAAAATTACGAAATTTATTTTCTAGAAGTTTTAAATACTCTAGATCATATTTAACGGAGTGGATCGATTCGAAGCTCTATCATCGAAAACAACTTATGAGTAGTAGAGCTCTACTACTCATAATAAGATATAATAGTATACTCTATATCTATATATATATATATATATATATATATATATATATATATATATATATATATATATATATATATATATATATATATAAAATTGAGTGAATAAAAATAATGTGGTGTAGCTGCCACAGCTTGCACTGTATACTTCGGATTCGTTTGGTATTGCGGGAAGATTGCGTTACATGTGGTGAGAAAGTACGTTGGAAAAATACTTTGTTTGTTTACGTACGTAATATTGCGTTCCGCATATCGCGATGAGTCGGTTACGATATATTTTTTGCGTTTCTACCGGAGAACGACATATTCCTATATATTTTTTCCACAACTCCATTTTATCTAATAGCGTTATATAGGCCTCAATACCAAACTAAGCCTTCATCTTTTTTCTATATCTTTAATTTATATTCACTTCAGTTCAAAATGCTAGGTAACACTTTCTTCTTGGCGTCTAAACACTTTTTAAACCTGCCCGTTCCTAATGCAAATGACAAAAGATTTGGTGGTCTGTACTCGAAGTCCCAAGTTTGAATCCTAATTTATTTATATTTTCAACTAAATTTATTTTTAAATAAAATAAACGAAACGAGTAATATGCTATCTATCTCTATTTTTTTTTTACTGGTTTAATAAATCTTTGAATGATAAATTGTAAAATTTGTTGAGCTAATTACATTGGGCCTAATTGCTATTTGGGCCTTACTATTTGGGTTATGTAATTTGGTGAAGTCAAACTCTCCTCTCTCTATATTTTCTATTATGTATGTGGGCCCCTATTTGTAAGCCTTTTGGATCATTGTTCTTTTGATCCAAAGGCCCTTATTGTTAGCCTCTTCTCTTAGGGAGCTAAAGTGTGATATTAGAAAAAGTAAGAAAATAGAGAGAAGTAGAGAGTGAGAAAAGAAGTGGGAGAAAAGAGAGAAAACCCTAGGCTTAGTTTTGATCTTGGTTCTATCAAGAAGGAGGTGGGATCTTCCTTGTGCGGTGTTGCTTACACCATTTGGATAGAGCTAGAGGTTGTTTGAGCTCTCTTTTATACCTTGGAGTTAAGGTGATATTCTCCCATTTGAATCTCTCTTGTAATCTTCAAGTTTATAGTGGAAGCTTCTTTTGCATTGTTCTCCCGTGGATGTAGGCATAGCCGAACCACGTAAATCCTTGTGTTCTTGTGATTTGGTTTCTTTTGTTATTACTCTTGTGATTGATTCTCATTTGGATGCTTATAGAGAGTGGGTTGTGAAATTGCCCACCAAGTGTTTGAGAAATTGCCACCAATATTTTTCACCCTCATTTAACAACAATTGGTATCAGAGCTTGATTGGTGGTTATCTAAGCATTCATTTGTGTTTATTCATTCATCTTTCAAATGGAGAAAGCTATGGAATTTGAGAAGTTGAATGAGAGCAATTGGCCTATATGGAAAATCATGATAGAGGATTATTTGGTTGCAAAAGAGCTTGATTTACCAATATTGGGAAAAGGTGCAAAACCCACTAGTATGGATAATCATGAGTGGGATATACTTGATCGAAAATGTTTGGCGGCAATTAGGCCATGCATTTCATCATCAATCTTGTTTGATGTCTATCAATGCAAGACCGCGTCGGAATTATGGGAGACTTTGGAGCAATCATTTGAGCAACCTTCCGGTGTGAACAAGATGCATGCAATGAAGAGACTCTTTCTCTTGAAGATGCAAGAAGGTTCGACTATTCGTAAGCATGTGAGTGAGTTCAACTCTATTGCGGCACAATTGAAATCTCTCAAAATTAACCTTGATGAAGAAGTCCTTTATTTACTACTTTTGAGTTCTTTACCTTCAAGTTGGGATACTCTTGTTACTATGGTAGCAAATACAATGGGAAACAAATTCAAGTTGAATGATATTGTTGCTTCATTGTTGAATGAGGAAACTCGCAAAGCTACAAATCAATTGTCTAGTGATTTGAGTCAAGCACTAACTATTGATGAAAGAGGAAGGTCACCGAGGCGAGGCCAATATTCCAACACAAAGGGAAGATCTCAAAGTAAAGGAAGATCAAAATCACAAGGTAGAAAGCTTACTTGTTGGTATTGCAAGAAGACGGGTCATGTGAGAAAGGATTGTTATGCTTTGAAAAATAAGCAAAAAGGTAAAGGCAAGGATGTCAAGAATGAAGCTAACAACGCTTCGGATAGTGAAAGTGGAGTCACATTAAGTGTTGCTTGCACGGTCTCTTCTTGTGCAAACACTTGGGTTTTGGATTCCGGTGCTTCTTTTCATATATGTCCGGATCGATCATATTTTTCTACATACAAAGAAGTAGATGGTGAAGTTGTTTATCTTGGTAATGATCGGGCATGTAAAATTATTGGCATTGGTGATATTGTCATAAAGCAAACAAATGGTCAAAAGCATACATTGACAAATGTGCGTCATGTTCCGGAGATCACAAAGAACTTAATATCGGCGGGACAATTGGATGATTCCGGTTTTGTTATCACTTTCGGAAAGAGCTCTTGGAAGATATCAAGGGGTAGTATGACTATTTTGAAAGGGCAAAAGGATGGAAGTCTCTATACACTTCATGGAACCGCTCAAAAGGGTGATGATTCAAATTTGATGGTTACTACCGCAAGCAAATGCGAAAATATGCAAGTTTGGCATAATCGGCTTGGTCATCTAAGTGAGCATGGTATGAAGGTATTACAATAACATAAACTTATTCCTTCCTTTGAGCATTCATTTCTTGATTTTTGTGAGCATTGCATTATGGGAAAACAACATAGAGTTAACTTTAAAAGAAATGAGATGCATAGAAAGGGTAAGCAATTGGAATTGGTTTATTCCGATGTTTGTGGTCCTTTCAATATTAAGTCACTTGGAGGTGCATACTACTTTGTTACTTTCTTAGATGATTATTCTAGAAAGTGTTGGATTTACCCTTTGGCTTCAAAAGATCAAGTTTTTGAGACTTTTAAGAAATTCAAAGCCCGTGTTGAAAAGGAAAGTGACCATTTTATTAAGTGCTTGCAAACCGACAATGGTCGTGAATTTTGCTCTAATGCCTTTGATGTTTTTTGTTTTGAGAATGGCATCAAACGAGTGAAGACGGTTCCCTACACACCGCAACAAAATGGGATCATTGAAAGAATGAACCGAACCATTGTGGAGCGAATTAGAAGTATGTTGTCTCACTCCGGCCTACCAAAGTTTTTTTGGGCCGAAGCGGCAAATACGGCCGTTTACTTGATTAATAGATCACCTAGTGTTGCATTAGAAGGAGACATTCCGGAAATTATATGGAGTGGTAAAGACATTTCCTATGAGCACTTAAGAATATTTGGGTGTGAAGCTTATGTTCATATTCCGAAAGAAAGTAGAACAAAGCTTGATGTAAAATCAAGAAAATGTGTATTTCTTGGCTATGGAGGTGATGATTTGGGCTATAGACTTTGGGATCCCATTGTTAGAAAAACTATTCGGAGTCGAGATGTTGTGTTTAGAGAGGATGTAATGTTTAAAGAAGGCACGGAAGAAGAGCAAAAGAAAGATAAACTTGTTGTTGATGTACAAGTTGATGGTTCTTCTCAAGATATACATGAAGTTAATCCTCCACTTCATGATAGTGATGTTGGTCATGATGATAATGTTGATCATGAAGAAAGTACACAATCTAGTGAAAGTCGGCATGATTCTCATGAGAGTGAGGAGGATATGTCTACCCCGCCGGCACATGATTTGAGAAGATCAACTAGGCAACATAAACCCACCCAAAGGTATTCTCCTTCTTTATATTATGCTTTATTCTTGATTCGGGTGAGCCGAGTGTTTCAGGAAGCAAAAGATTGTCCTAGAAAAAGCAAAGTGGCAAAGGGCAATGGAGGATGAGATGGATTCCTTACATCAAAACCATACTTGGGAGTTGGTGGAGCTTAGGTCGGAAAGAAAGCATTGAAAAATCGATGGGTTTATGTGATCAAGAATGAAGCCGATGGATCTAAGAGATATAAGGCAAGGCTTGTTGTTAAGGGCTATGGACAAAAGCAAGGTATTGACTTTAATGAAATATTTGCTCCCGTTGTTAAGCATTGCTCAATTAGAGTTGTTTTATCTTTAGTTGCAAATTTGGATCTTGAGCTTGAGCAACTTGATATTAAAACCGCTTTCTTGCATGGTGATTTGGATGAAGAAATTTATATGTTTCAACCCGAAGGCTTTGTAGAAGCTAATCCTAATTTAGTATGTAAACTAAAGAAGGGTTTGTATGGTTTGAAGCAAGCATCTAGACAATGGTATAAGAAGTTTGATTCTTTCATGCAAGATGAAGGCTACAAAAGATGTGATTTTGATCATTGTGTTTATTTTAGAGGCTCAACATATGGTTCTTTCACTATTTTGTTACTATATGTGGATGACATGTTGATTGCTAGTAATGATCAAAATGATATTACAAAGTTGAAGCTTGATATGTCAAAGAAGTTTGCTACTAAGGATCTTGGTGAAGCAAAGAAAATTTTGGGCATGCAAATTAAAAGGGATAGGGAGCATGGTAAGTTGTGGCTTAGTCAATTGGGCTATATTTCCAAAGTTCTTGAAAGGTTTGAAATGAATGATTGTAAGCCGGTTTCTACTCCATTAGCCGGACATTTCAAGTTATCCAAGAAGAACTCTCCAAAGAATGAGATCGAAAGAGATAGGATGAAGAATGTTCCTTAAAATTCCAGTGTGGGAAGTTTAATGTATGCTATGGTTTGTACAAGACCGGATATAGCTTATGCGGTTGGAGTTGTTTCAAGATATATGTCTAATCCGGGATGGGAGCATTGGCAAGCTATTAAATGGATTCTTCGATATTTGAAGGGCACACAAAACATTTGCTTATGTTTTGGTGGAACTTCTTTGGAGGTGAATGGATATGTTGATTCCGATCATGCCGGTTGTAGAGAGACAAGAAAGTCCACTACGGGATATATTTTTACATTTGGAGGTAGTGCGGTTAGTTGGATGTCTAGGTTGCAAGACATCGTTGCTTTGTCCTCTACGGAAGCCGAATATGTGGCCTTGACCGAGGCGGCGAAGGAAATGATTTGGATGAAGCGATTGCTTACACAATTTGGAGTGAAGCAAAACAAATATGTTGTGCATTGTGATAATCAAAGTGCAATTCATCTTGCAAAGAATGCGGCGTATCACTCCCGAACTAAGCATATCGATGTTCGCTTTCACTTTATTCGGATGGCATTAGATCGTCAAGACTTGGATGTGGAGAAGATCGATACAAAGAAAAACCTTGCGGATATGTTGACAAAGGTTGTTCCTACGGAAAAACTCATATTTTGTAGGAAGCACTCCGGATTGATCGAGACGTAGATGGAGTGGTTGGAGAACAATGCATTGTGATGAAGCTTATTTGATGGATGGAGATTACTTGTTTGAAGGATGGAGATTTGCCTTCAAGTGGGAGATTGTTGAGCTAATTACATTGGGCCTAATTGCTATTTGGGTTATGTAATTTGGTGAAGTCAAACTCTCCTCTCTCTATATTTTCTATTATGTATGTGGGCCCCTATTTGTAAGCCTTTTGGATCATTGTTCTTTTGATCCAAAGGCCCTTATTGTTAGCCTCTTCTCTTAGGGAGCTAAAGTGTGATATTAGAAAAAGTAAGAAAATAGAGAGAAGTAGAGAGTGAGAAAAGAAGTGGGAGAAAAGAGAGAAAACCCTAGGCTTAGTTTTGATCTTGGTTCTATCAAGAAGGAGGTGGGATCTTCCTTGTGAGGTGTTGCTTACACCATTTGGATAGAGCTAGAGGTTGTTTGAGCTCTCTTTTATACCTTGGAGTTAAGGTGATATTCTCCCATTTGAATCTCTCGTAATCTTCAAGTTTATAGTGGAAGCTTCTTTTGCATTGTTCTCCCGTGGATGTAGGCATAGCGAACCACGTAAATCCTTGTGTTCTTGTGATTTGGTTTCTTTGTTATTACTCTTGTGATTGATTCTCATTTGGATGCTTATAGAGAGTGGGTTGTGAAATTGCCCACCAAGTGTTTGAGAAATTGCCACCAATATTTTTCACCCTCATTTAACAACAAAATTTATATTTTATTTTCACCATTAAGTGCAGAGCTTTTTTTAATTAGTAATAAAATGAATAGTTTCATTATTTTAAAGTGTCTCAAATGCACTAAGCTCCCATTATTTTAATAAGATAAGATAACTCAAGGGTCGTTTTCAAGATTTATAATATTTCAAAAAATATTTTATATTTTATATATTTATATTTAGAATGACAAGTTTATTATTAAATTTTCTTGTTATTGAAAGGTTACTATAGACTATTATATTTAATGTACTACTAATAATTCTTATTAAGTATGAGAATAACAAGATTTTTTAATCAAGATAATATGTAATATTATATAATGATTTACTACTTTACTAATAATTTTTATAACTATCTAATTTAAATCGTGTAGAAAATATGTATGATTACTGAAATTTTATAAACAGTAAACTAAACAAAAGCTAAAAGTCTTTTTGGTTATTTGAAAAATAATATTTAATAAATAAATATATATATATATATATATATATATATATATATATATATATATTTTTTTGAAAGATAGGTACACGCTATTCGCTTTGTTTATTTTATTTAGAAATAAACTTAGCTGGAAATGTGAATCAACTAGAATTCGAACTTGGATATCGGATATTAACCATCAAATCCTTTACTATTTGCTCTAGGAACGGTGGGTAATATGATTTTTTATTTTTATTTTTTATTGTTTAGTTTGACGAAAAAAAAAGAAGGTTTTCGAGTAATGCTAGGTGTACACCTCAAAGGGGTGTACATCTTACAACCCTATCCATCCTTGGATGGGGTGTAATTCATCAGTCACATCATGTGACTGGTGAGTAAATTCCCATCCTAGAATGGATGGGTTGTAAGATATACACCCCTTTTGGGTGTACATCTAACATTTTCCTTTTTCACCATAGAGGCCCCTAACTCGAAATTTTTTGTTGGTGTATATTTCCAGTTTTCACCCCAAACACATCTCTATTTGCAATTTAAACCCCAACATATCTCGAGGTGTTGGTTGAATGCTTTGACTCGGTAGAGAGGTTGCAAAAGAAGTGGAAAACGTGGAATTTCCCCTCTCTACCAAAACTCTCTCTCTCTCTCTCTCTCTCTCTCTCTCTCTCTCTCTCTCTCTCTCTCTCTATCTCTATGTAATCTCGCCGCTTCCTCTCTCCTCTCTCTAACCCTAATCTCTCTCTACAATCACCTCCATTTCTTGCGCCCTTGCGCCATTGTTGAGAGCTCGAGCTCCTCCACGGGTCCAAAACGCGAGGAATAATAGGGAGGGATCGGATCTCCGTGACTTGGTCGGAGAAATTTGTCGCCCCACTTCGTTTGCATTCATGAGTTGCAAGGGAAAATGGCGGATCGAGCGGAATTGCCACCACCGCCTCTCCTAATGCTAGACCTAGATCGCAGGAACAATGGGAGCGAGGAGATCCACGGATCTCCTCTCATGGCGATGGGGAAGGATCCCGAGACCCCCGACGGCGCCAACGCGAGGATTGGGAAACCCCGCGCTCCGTGATCCGCCACTGCGTCAGCACCGCACGCATCACCAGCTCCACCGATTTGGTGCAATTCTATGCTCATGATCATATTTTCGTGCTTTTACTGTACTCGCCTCTTGTATTTGTCGCTAATCGCTCTCTATCTTACTCGTTCCGTGTAGGATTTGGATCTCGGCAAGCTCAGCTTCACGTCTCCGACGGAAGTGCGGCCCGGATTCTTGCCGGTGTTTCGCTCCGGGAGCTGCTCGGAGATCGGGCCGAAGCCCTACATGGAAGATGAGCACATTTGTATTGATAATTTGGTACAGCATCTCAGCGCCCCCGCGGATTTTCCATTCTCCGGGGGCCTTCTATGGGGTGAGTTGACCCTAATTTGATGATCAATTTAATAAATTGTATTGATGATGTTTGATGTTTCACCTGTAACTATGTCATAAATGCGCTTAATTGATCTGCCATGTAGTTTCACATGATTAGAAAGAAAAGAAAAGGCATCGAATCAGAAGTGAAGGTAACTGTAGTTTGTGTGGACAGGTATTTGACGGGCACGGGGGCACGGATGCTGCGTCTTTCGTTCGGAAGAACATTCTCAAATTTATAATCGAGGATCCGTATTTCCCAAATAGCATTGAGAAGGCCATAAAGAGCGCGTTTGTGCGAACTGATCACGCGTTTGCTGATTCCCGTTCACTTGATCGCTCTTCTGGGACCACAGCTCTGACTGCTGTTATTTTCGGAAGGTCGGCTCTGATGCCAATATCTATAATTACTATAATCAATAGTAATTCTCTTCTAGTGATTTCTTGATGCAATGCACATTTACAATGGGTGATTGTGTTATTAAAATAGGTCCTCATCCTCTTCGGTAGATAAAAAATAAAACTTGATAAGCTATGCAAATCATTTCTTCTAATTGTGTGCTGATACTATTGACTTAGTCACAAGATCTTTCAAGTGGTTAATTCCCATGTTTCGTTGAAACGAAAGGCCGCTGATTCATGCGAAACTGCAGAATTGGTTTGCATGGTCCTTTGAGAGCTTGAGATAGACAGATTGGTGCTGTGTTGGTGGGGATAACCGAGAACTACTATTCTCGGATAAAAAATTAGCGTTTGGGTATAAAGGGGGAGATAAGAGCCTATTCCTATTCCTATCCCCTAACCTTGAGATTTTTGTGATTATGGGTGTATTTGATATGAGATTGATGAATAATTTGAGGCAAGGTGCGTATAATGGCGGTATTTGATCAATAACATAGATTGAGATTGGGAGATGGTGGAATGTGTCAGAGGTGCAATTCGTGGATTCATTGACATTCTTATAGAGAATATAGAGTACTCTTATTCCATTAAGATGATTAGATGAGTTGCACCACATTGTAGCTTTGCGTTGTGCTACGTCAGCTAGGTTTTTAGTTGACGGAACTGAATTATGGGTTCCATCCAAAGTTTACAGCTGATAGCTAATGAAACTATTAAATTTAGTGGAATCCATAATTTAACTGATGGAAGCAATTCAATTAGAAAGATTGGAAGTTTAGAGGGTGCCAAAAAAGAAAAAAAGTCAAGAGATCAATTTTCAAATAGCTGATAGTTTTAAGGAGTTTGATACCTTTTTTTTCTCCAAAATTATTTTTGAACTCGATGAGTTTCGCATAGTTATATACTAGTAAATTTCCTAAGGCTGCCTACATGTTTCACTAACTCTGCCTCACTATTTCGATCTCAACTTCTTTACCATACAGGACATTGTTCATCGCCAATGCAGGTGACTGCCGAGCAGTCTTGGGAAAGCGTGGCCGAGCCATTGAACTTTCGAAAGACCATAAACCCAACTGCAAGAGCGAAAGGCTAAGAATCGAGAAGCTCGGCGGCATGGTCTATGATGGCTATCTAAATGGTCAGCTATCTGTATCTCGGGCAATCGGCGATTGGCACATGAAAGGCTCCAAAGGTTCGCTCTGCCCCTTAAGTGCCGAACCTGACTTACAGGAAACCACACTCTCCGAGGAAGACGAATTCCTTATAATGGGTTGTGACGGCCTCTGGGATGTGATGAGTAGTCAATGTGCTGTGACAATGGTCAGGAAAGATCTCATGCTCCACAACGACCCCGAAAGGTGCTCGAAAGAGCTGGTTCGAGAAGCACTTAATCGGAACTCTTGTGATAATCTCACTGCAGTGGTCATCTGCTTCTCGCTGGATCCGCCCCCTCGAATTGAAATCCCTAAAACCCGGGTGCGAAGAAGCATTTCGTTGGAGGGACTGCATCTCCTCAAGGGAGCTCTGGATAGTAATGTCTGATGTAGTAGAACTTCTAATTTTGGCCGTTTCTATCGAGTTTCTTTTTTTTGTTTTTTTTTAATTACAGCTTCTTGAAAATTGGCTGTGCTGTTAGCCTCCTTCGCGAAATAAATTTAGTTAATTTGAGATTGAAATTTTGTTGAGGTCTAGGTTATTCTTTTGTATTTGAGATCAATTATTGTAACGAAGTGGATGATTTAATTGTTTTCTTATTTAACTCATGAAGAGCTTTAATTGTACTCCTGTGTATCAGATGATTTGGAGCTTTAATTGTAAGTACATATCTTCCAATTTCATGCTACTACCATTTGCTTCTTTTTGCCACTTGCTCTACGGACGGTCGGTATTTTTCAGGATTATTTTCGATAAAAAGATAAGGATATTGAAGTTGCTCTATGCTCGCTTCGCTTTGCTTAATTTCTTTTTTTTTATGATCTTTTGAATTTTTGGCAAACGCATATATCATAATTTTATGATCCGTAGTTTGCTATGTTTTATAACCAAACAAGTAATCGTAGACATTCTAACTTATTATGATGCATCACATGTACTCGATTCTCTATGTTTAAGATAACGATGCGGACAACAACAACAACAACAACAAATTTCTCATTATTTTTCTCAATTATTACTAAATAAAGAACGTGTTTATTCGTCCATTTGCAGTTGCAGCCCTAAAATGCTGAGAAAGTTGAGAAAATGCAATCCAATAATAATACACTTAATTATGCAATCAGATCAGGTTCATCAACTAACCAATAATTTTGTATTTTATATTTGTTATAAATTTGCAAGTTAATTAATTATGAGAGCCTTAGAAGCAAAAGATTCTCACTTACAATTTTGAGATCTAAAAAGGCCATTTCAATCTCCCATCTGTGTCAGGAGAGTTGTCAAAAAGTTACTATATTCATTACAAAAAATCTAAGTTATAACTTATAATAATTAATACAAGCAAAAACGATTCAACCTGGCTATCTGGGTTGGGCTAAGCCAAATCGGATCGGGTCGAATCGAAGCAAACGGGCTAACCTAATTAATTTGGGTCCGATCCATTTGATTTCGCATTACTAATCAACGCGACTCATCTCTCCATCTCGTGTGCTCTCGCTCCTTGATGCGTCTCCTCGCAAAAACCCCAAAACCCCTTCTTCTTCCTCCTCCTCATCCTCGTCCACCATTAGAGCCTCTCCAACGAGCTCTCTCCTCCTCCCATTCTCATCATCCTCCCCCCACCGCCGCGTCCGAGGAAGGAGACGACGCCGATCCCGTAGCCCTAATCCTCGCTCAGGCGACCCCTCCGCCGCGCTCTGCGCGTTCCGCCGCGCGCCGCCCAGCGCCGCCTCCTCCTCCGCCGTGATCCGCCGCCTCCTCCGCCTCGGCCGCCCCTCCCTCGCCCTCTCCCTCCTCCCCTCCCTCTCCCACACCCCGACACCCCCACCCTCCTCTTCCTCCTCCGCCGCGCCCCCGACCCCGTCCGCGCCCTCCCCCCTCCCCTCCCTCCCCTCCTCAACGCCGCGCTCCTCCGCCTCGTCGCCCTCGACCTCGACCGCGCCCGCCGCTTCTTCCGCTCCGCCATCGCCCACCGCGCCGACGCGCGCACCTACGCCATCCTCATGAACGGCCTCTGCCGCACCAACCGCATCGACGAGGCCTTCAAGCTCCTCCGCTCCATGAAAAGAGCGAACTTGGAGCCCAGCGTCGTCCTCTACAACACCCTCGTCCACGCCCTCTGCCGCGGCGGCAAGGTCGGCCGCGCGCGGAGCCTCGCCAGCGCCATGGACGCCGCGCCCAGCGCCGTCACCTTCAACATCCTCATCTCCGCGTACTGCGCCGCGGGCGACCCCGTCAGGGCCATGGTCATGCTCGAGAAAAGCTTCGACCTCGGCTTCGTCCCCGACGCCATTGCCGTCACCAAGCTCGTGGATTTGCTCTGCACCCGCGGCCGCGCCGCGGAGGCCGTAGAGGTCTTGGACAGAGTGGAGGAGAAAGGTGGAAAGGTCGACGCCGTGGCGTATAACACTCTGATCAACGGCTTCTGCTGTGCGGAGAAGCCGCAGGTGGGCCGGAGGGTTCTCAGGGAGATGGAGAGGAAAGGGGTTCTCGCCAACGTGCGCACCTACAACATACTCATCTCAGGGTTCTGCAATGCTGGAAAAGTGGACGCCTCTTCAGAGCTCTTCAGTGAGATGAGGAACGATGGGATTAGTCCCAATTTCGAAACTTTCGATGTGTTGATTCGCGGGTTGTGCTCTAATGGAAGAGTCGGCGATGGATTGGACCTATTGGCTATAATGCAAGAAGAGAGAGGGGATTATGGAAACAGGATTAGTCCTTATAATAGCATTCTCTTTGGGCTTTACAAGGAAGGGAGAGTCGAAGAAGCCATTGAGTTTCTTCATAGGATGGCAAGTGCTTTTCCTAGAGCTGTTGATAAAAGCTTGAGGATACTGCGATTCTGCGAAGTTGGTAATGTTGCAGAAGCCAAGTTAGTCTATGATCAGATGGTTAAGGAAGGGGGAGTTCCGAGCGCGCCGGTTTACGCTGGATTAATCAAAGCTCTGTGCGAAGAGCGAAGGGCGAGGGAAGCATTTGATCTGTTGAATGACATGATGGGCACGGGCTTGTTTCCGCTCGTTTCGATGTTCAACGCTCTGGTTCGCGGTTTCTGCGACAATGGCCATTGGAGGAGCGCTTCGAAGCTGCTAGAGGAGATGGCGCGGAGGGGATGTGCTCCTGATGCAGGTAGCTATGGTGCTTTGATTGATGCTCTTTGTAGGCAACAAGAGTCTGATAGAGCCTGTAGTTACTTGGTTGAGATGGCGAATAGGAGTATAATTCCTGATCATTCAACTTGGTATTCCTTGCTTAACAATGTCACAGCATGCAATGAAATTATTGATGTTGTTGTATCTGGTTGAGTTGATGATTGAGTTAGCATATGGATGTATGTTTTGAGCAGCAGTGTCTATAGATTTTAATCTGTTCCAGTTAACCATCCAACCTTAATTTCCGCAAAATTCTATGCTAACTATGGCTCCTTAACATGATTTAACTCTTACAACTTCATGCTCCACCTATCACCTCGCTATGGACCATTTTGAGTTGGCTATCCTATCTTTTTTTTAGAATTCTGATTTTACTGCCGAACATTTTAATTTGTCTGATTTTAGTTGGCTGACGGTACTTTTGACTTCTAAGCTAGTTATTTATTTTAATAAATTTATAGTTGTGAAAATTACATAAAATATATTAACTATGCAAAAAAAGGGAAAATAAGCGAAGGTTTTTAATTTTAAAGTCAAAGTGCCGTTGATTGATTCAAATCAAACAAATTGAAATATTGGATAGTAAACCTAAAATGGGTTATTTGCATACACGTCACTGCAAATATAGTGAATTGCAGAAATATTCCTCCAAAACGGAAATTTCATAAATTGTCTCTGCAAAAGTTCTAAGTTATGCAGATATATTCCTACCGTTCAATACTATTAGAAAATTTTCGTTAACCACGGTTAAAATATTTAATCATGGTTAATTATAATGTGGATTGACGGATTTACCATTCTTCCTCTTCCACTTCCCTCTTTTTCGTCGCCGGCGAGGAGATGCGGCGGCGGCGGTAGCGACGGTGGCGAACCTCTCCTTTTTTCTCTTCCCTCTTCCTCTTCTCCCTACTTCTTCCTTCTTCCTCTTCCTCTTCCCTCTTATTCGTCACCGGCGTGGGAGAAAAACCTTGTCGGGGTCGGTCTCGAAGAGGCGGGCGAGGAGCTTGAGGGCGTTGTTGTCGATGAGGGCAGCGGCGAGGGCGCGCGTTGGGTCGTCGTGGTCGCCAAGGACGTCGGCGTCGGTGAGGTCGGTGAGGATGGAGACGACGTTGACGGCAATGTCGGCGTTGTCGTGGCCGAGGAGGCCGACGAGGGAGGGGACGGCGTTGAGGGCGATGAGCTTCGAGTAGAGCTCCGTTGCCCCGGCGCTCTTCCCTCTTCTTCGATGCAAACGGGCGGATGCGGGGCGGGGCCCGCCGCCGCCTCCGCCCGGGAAGAGCAAAAACACGCCCGCCTCCGCCGAGGAATCGTGACGGGTTAAAAAATACATTTCAGCCTGCGTGTCGTAAAATTATAATATTATTAATTATTAATATTTTGTAAAATATAAAATAATAATTTTTAATAATATTATATATATTTTTTAACAATATTAATTATAAAAATAAAAAATATCAATCACAATTCAAAATAAAATTAAAAAATTTCAAATACATTAGAAATGAGAGTACTAACTTACTTATATTTTAAACTTTTTTGTAAACATATTATTTTTTAAAAATATATATCTAAAATAAAAATAATTTCGGGGCGGATTCAGGGCGGATTCGGGTCGGGGCGGATTCGGGGCGGATCAAAAATTTCCCCGCTTCAGAATCTCGGATCATAAAAAGCGCCGTTTTACGCCCCGAATCCGTTTATTTCCTCCCGTTCTTGCCCCGTTCGGGGCGGGTCGAGCGAGCTCCACCAACCCGGATCCGTTTGCATCCCTACGCTCTTCCCTCTTCTTCGTCGCGGGCGAACCCGACCCCGCGTCACCGCCGCCATCCGCTCCGACGGTCCAAAGAGGAAGAGAAAGAGAAGGAGAAGAGGGATACTTTTGGAGGGATATATTTGTGAGAGTAAAAAGGTCATTTCACGAATCCACTGTTAAAAAATAAACAGATCGCTAACGGATGTTAACCAACAGATCGCTAACGGATGTTAACCAAAGGGATATATCTGCATAACTTAGGACTCTTGCAGGGACAACTTATGAAATTTTTGTTTTGCAGGAATATTTCTGCAATTCATTATGTTTGCAGGAACGTGTATGCAAATAACCCAATTAAAATTTTAAAAAGCTTGATAGCTAACTAAACATAATTCATAATTTAGATATGTTCTGAATGTTTTTATCTTTCCAAAATTTGGTAGATAAGTATAATGGAATCAAAATTGAGAAGTTTTTCACCCAATTCCTACCAGCCAAGTGCAGTACAAGCAGTACCAATGTACTGTCATAACAAAGTCTTATGTTAAATTGGTAGTACCACTTCCCCCCTGTACTGCATCCTACGTTCTAATATATGTTTGATGGCTACAAATAATGAACTGCTGCAGCTGAAGCAAGAAGAGAGATTATTGAGAGAGAGAGAGAGAGAAAGAAAGAGAGAGAGAGAGATCCATTTTGAGTGATAACAGTAGCAGTGGAAGGGGCATGCAGAGGAGTGGGAATGATCAGATGATGATTCCTGGGTCTTCTTTTAACTCCTGTGCTTACCTCTTCCACCCCTACTGCTACCACTTCCTCCATTTGAAGGTTATCTGCGTAGAGCATATTTGGCCCTTATTTTAATGAATAAGGCTCTGTTATCTTATTAATAGTATCGAGTGTTAGTCTTTATTAGATTTTCGACTTTCGACTTTTGGATGAAGGTATGTCTTTGTTGGAATAATAGTGATCCTCTAGGATTAAGTGAGCGGTTGGTTGAATAGTATGCGGTAAATCTAACAACGAAAATTTCTATAATATCAATCGCTTGGTACTATCGATAGTATAGTAGCCGGATGCTATTTCAATTATGTTATGTTAATATGAATAAAGCACTTCATTTTACTAAAGAAGTTAAAACATCAAAATTTGGCTTCTGCGAACACAACTTTGAGGATGTGGCTCGATCAATCCGGATTACATTCCGATTGAATTGCACCCGTTAGTTTCTAGAAGTATCTAGAATTATGTAATTTTGTTTAAAAATCTGTTTCTTCAGGTAAATTGAGATTTTAGTTGTTCTGTTAGGATAAGTTTTTTATTCTATTTGGATAGATTGAGATTTTTTTTATGATTTTTTTATTTTGTTAGGATGGTTGTAGAGATTTTATTTTGAGCTTATCCAGGGATAGGGATAGAGCCATAATGATCAAAATCTCATTTTGTGCTCTTAGGGTCCCAACCCTAAAATTACAAGAAAATCTTATAATAGAACAAAAACCCCCAATTTAAGGCTTCAATATTTGAATATAGTGCCATAAAATCTTCAAAAACTATAATCAATTCATAAAAGATAGCTTGGGACCTTCAAAGAGAATAGAAAAATATGCATGCAACCCAAAATATTCATTCTTTGATATTCACAAAGTACAAAACCGAAATTCTAGGACTTTTTTTGAAAATGACCCTGTGAAATTTCATATTTGCCGAAATAACCCTTTAAAAATTTTATTTGTGAAACTAACCCTACTCGCGCCAGCTCGGCGGCCACGTCAGAATTTTTTATGAAGACGGTGAATGATTCACCGTCTTACAGGCCTTTCTCAAGGCGCCTTCCCATATCTGCCCAAAAACCCGCGCGGACACCACAGGGCCCTAGAGAAGGCGGTAAACGAATTACCGCCTTCTCTATGTATTGAGAGAAGGCGGTGATTGAGAGAAGGCGGTGATTCGTTCACCGCCTTCTCTAGGCGTCAGTCGGGACACAGAGAAGACGGTGAATCGTTCACCGTCTTCATAGAAAATTCTGACGTGGCCGTCGAGCTGGCGCGAGTAGGGTTAGTTTCACAAATAAAATTTTTAGAGGGTTGTTTCGGCAAATATGAAAATTCACAGGGTCATTTTCAAAAAAAGTCCGAAATTCTACTTACTTTGTTCTCTAGCTAAAGTTTCAAACTTGAAAATGAGTTTTCTTCTCTAAAGATCTCCTCCTAAATCCCTTCAATTCGAAGGAAAAATCCTTCTTCTCATCTCTAAATAAAAGAGAGCAGATAATAGGGTACTGAGAGGAAAGTTTTTCTCTTTTCCCATTCAAACCAGCTCATTTAAGGGCGTTTCTGTCATTTTACTAAATATTTTCATGGCAAAAATTATGGTAGGACCACCAATAGTTAACCAACTAGATTCATATTGTTTATTTTTAATTAGCAAATTTACCAAATTGCCCATAACAATTGGTACAATCCCGAATAGCTGGCAGCTCAGGACTGCATTGACGACTGTTAGAAATATTACAATAACTGTTTCGTCCGATATCCGTTTAAGGTGATTCAGGTTGCGTTAGAAAGATAAGTCGACGATCTTTCCAACGAGACCAATTTCGCCTGAATCGGATGTCAATAACCTAATTAAAACTTCTCCTAAAGTAACTATTTGTGTAATGGTAGATTAGACTCAACTGTTTTGAAATTTTCATTCTCAAACAATTCGTTTTAAGTCAATTTGAGTTCATATCATATAAAAATGATCATCACCCTCTAAAATTATTTGAAATCTTTTTAAATATTTATAGTCAACTTTTGGGCCGTCACAAAGGAGTTAGTGCCGCGAGCTGAGGGAACGGAGAAATTATAACTACGAGAGAGGGCTAAACAAGGCCGGGCCTAGCGGGCCATGTATGGGCCAAGCTTTGGATATTATCACAATTATAATTTTAGGTTTGGATCGAATTTAAAATTTAGGCCCGAAAATATTTTAGGCCTATTTGCATGTTCAAACCATAGTTAGTTAATTCGGATTAAAAAAATTGATGCGGGTATAATTCGGATAAAATTAGTCTTTAAATTTTAAATTTTTAAAAAAAATAAAAAAAACGGATTCATCAATTATTCGGATACATGATTTATACGGATATTATTCGATTACCAATTAAAAATTCGGTATAAAAAATTCGGCTATTAAATTAATTTTTTTTCTCAAAATTTATGCTATTAGCATAAATATTCATATTTTTTAAAAATATAAGAATAAATAATTATAAAATTAAACTAATTAAGTAAAAATTAGGAAGGAATTTTTTTTTTTAGGTTTTAGGAGAGGTGTTTGGACTTACTTTGGAAAGGTTTTTTTTTTTTTTTTTTATTTAACTTTTCGGCCTCTTGGGCCAGCGGGCCTCCCAGCGGGCGGGAGGCGGGCAGGCAGGCGGGCGAGGCAGACGGGCGGCGGTGCATGATGCGGCCGATTTTTGGGCCGAATAATTCGGCCCAATGTATTATACGCGTATACGATTTTTTTTAAAAAAATTTTTCGAATTTTTCGCAAAAATACGAATTCGGCTAGTTTAATTCGTTTTTAAAAATTCGCGAATAATTCGCGAATAATTCGCGCAATTAACTAACTATGGTTCAAACCCGATCTGAATGCCGATATATATATATATATAGAGAGAGAGAGAGAGAGAGAGAGAGAGAGTCCGGCTATGGTGCTTGTAAAAGCACCAAGAATTTGGTGCTTGTGAATTTTTTACCGTTAGATCTATGACTTTGATCATTTTCATCCGTTGGATTGTACTATTCAACCAACCACTCACTTAACAGGGGCCCACATCATCCTAACCACACATCTAATCCAAGGGCTAAAAACTTACAAGCATTAATGACGAAATCTTTTAAAAACATGGGAGCTCAATTATATATATATATATATATATATATATATATATATATATATATATATATATAGTCCAAATACTATCTTTTTTAATATAATATAGGAGACTTATCTATCGCTTTTTTTTTTTAGTCTTTGGATCTTTTCGTTCCACAAATTAAGGATTAAATGCACATAAAAAGTGGGGACTACTCAACCTTAGGGGCCAATTCAAATTTCTAACCGAATATTAAAAATATAATTTTTACCTTAAGTGAGGGTTAAAGGTAAATAGGACATAGAGACTATAATATATATATATATATATATATATATATATATATATATATATATATTTGAGAAAAAGATAGTATCTTTACCTTGAGGGAAAAAAGTAGAATACCAGATATATTAGTTGCCAAAATAAAATGTTTGAGTCTGCAGTGTCGACGTGCCTCATGCCTCCTGGTCACGGCTGGAGCGGCGGCGGCGGCGGTCCTGATCATTTTCTTAATTCTGGATGTCCATAAACTTGTTCCCATGAAGTTTATTACGTTTTATGCAGTAGTATATGCGTGCTTTAGTAATACAATTTAGATGTATGAAAAGAATGAAATTTCTAAATATATTTTGAAAAAAGTAGCTAGGTCTAACTATAATAATGACTTATCAGTTGTATTTTTTAAGACATTTAATGTATTTTGAAAGAGGAGTAATTTGATTATCTTTTTAAAAATTCGGCTCGAATCAGCAAAATCCAAATAAGATGGTCTATTTTTGCAAAATCTCAAAACTAGTATATTTTTTTTTTTGCAAATTGGCCATACTTTTTAATATCAATAATTAGATTTTTTTCTAGAAAATTTACTTAGAATACTGTTTTCTTTTACATTTTAAATTAAATTATTTTTGTTTATTGAAATGAAGTTTTATCATATTTATTAATATTCGTTATATATAATAATTTTAATTGTTTTATAATAAAAAATTTATCAAGCTAGCTTTTAACAAGATAATTTTTGTCTAAAAAATAATTAGCTCCCATTAATTAATAAATCTGTTTTTATAATGAATTAATTAATTAATTTAAATTTAGAAATAAAAAGCCAAAATAATTTGAATTTTAATAATTAGGGCTGAAGTAGTTGATTCAAAATAATCATATAAGTAGGGGGTCTCAGCCCTATTTCACCTAATTAACATACACTCTATAAACCTGTCCAAAATCTCTTTACTGTAAATCAATTAGAATTCAAACACCAAATCATTTACCACTTGCGCTAGATACGGTCGGTCATGTTCAACATTTTTGTTACTAAAAATCTTGCAAAAAGAATCAATTGACAAAAAAAAAATTCTCATAACTATTTTGTTGGTTATTCTGACTATTATGTCTTTTGCACTATAATATTTCATACATGCCTTTTAAATATATAATAGTAGATGCATATATTTTGGATCGATGTATTGGATATATGTATATTTTTCTTTTGAATGAATTTTATTGGATGGTATAACTTATTAGAACATCAGTTTTTTATTAGATGGTATAACTTTTTAGAACACGAGTTTTTTACGGGGCTTTATAATTTGTCCGTAGACTATTTAATAAAATATATATAAAAATATATTTATACGAGTATCCATACCCAATTTAGATCCAATCCATATTCGGTCTTGAATGGATAGTATACGGTAGTCACTAGCCAAACCAGCACAAATAGACTCGATGGGTATATTAATAACTTAAATATTCAAACCAAAATTTGACCTGAAGCTAAACGGATAAGGTATATATATAACCCTAGGGAGCCCACATAACCCTAGGGGGCCCACATTATCCTATCTATCGATCAGACGAAAATTTGGTAGCGCGATAACTATATTAATAGAATAGTGGACCATATATATATATATATATTATTATCTAGATCAGATCGATCTATGGACACCTTTAACACCCCAACGGATGTACCATAGGATGTACCCTCCACCCATTTAAGGGTGAGGGTTCACCCATTAGTAACGTGACTGTTGCGTGAGATGCGACTACTGGGTGAACCCTCACCCTTAGATGGGTGGGAGATGCATCCTACAGCCACGGGGAATGTCAAATTAAGATTCTAACGAACATTCTATTATATATATATAACTACAGTATATTAATTATCTTGATCAGATCCGATCTATGGACACCTTTAACACTCCAACGGGACATAGGATGTACCCTCCACCCATTTAAGGGTGAGGGTTCACCTATTAGTAACGTGACTGTTGCGTGAGATGCGACTACTGGGTGAACCCTCACCCTTAGATGGCGTGGGAGGTACATCCTACAGCCACGGGGAATGTCAAATTAAGATTCTAACTAACATTCTATTAAAGCATGTAGTGTAATCCACAGTACTAGGCTAAGATGTTAAGATCGAATCAACCGACGACAACAGAAAAGAGAGAGTAAAAAACAGATGACTCACAAAATTAAACACAAAAGGCCAATTAGTAATATCTAGAGATGCCAAATTAAACCTAAGATCCGCAAATGGACATTGAAAGATCCAAGTTGATTCTCCGACCGCAACCGCCGGAACTGCAATCCGAGAATTCGCTGAAGCTCCTTCGCGGCGAAAAGAAGACGCCGCTGCTGTCGCTGGCCGAGGATGCGTTGCTCGTGCTCCTCAGATCTAACGACAAGGACAGCGAGAGCGAACAATCGCCGTGTTTCGCCGCCCTCTCCTCCACGGACTCGGCGCCGAATGATCCTGATCTGAAGAGGAGGCTACCAGTAGTAATGTAGCTATCCTCTGAGTCATTGTTCTTTGTAGCAGCTGCATGTAGTTGCTGTTCATTTTGTTTGTTGGCCTGTTTAACAGTGTAGCAGAGAAAAATGGTAATCTATGAAAGATAAAAAAGCAATTACTAAACCTGAACAAATTGTACACCTTTTTCTGCTTAAGTAACTAAACAACATTATTGAATAATACAAATAATCAGTAGTAAAACTGAACATGATGATGTAATAGTAGGTGTAGTTTTGCATTAAAGTACTCGATTTAACCAAATTAAGCAGTAGTAAGTGTAGTTTTACATTAATCAATTACATTTTGAACAAAACCTGGGTATTAATATTTTAAACATTTGCCATGATTAACAGTAACTTCTCATTAACCTATTTATCTATTATGTTTTGACCAATGAATTAGTGCACATGTGGATCTAGTTTTCCCCACCAAACTAAATAAAAATATTCATAGCTACGTTTGGGCTAGTAAATTATCAAGACTCTATTTGGATGCATTAATATTTTTTTCGATGTATATGTTTAATTTATTTACGAAATTTATAAATTTGGGTAATGGAAAGTGTGATCAGTTGTTTAGAATGAAATATCGTAGTCGCCTTTCAAGTCATTTTTTTAGAATAAAATAAATAGCTTAGCTTCGTTGGTGAAATATACTATCATACTAAATTATGAATAGTAAAGCTTTTCAATAAGCAAACAAATAACTTATTCAGATATAAAATTTTATTCAATATAAAAATTTTCTACTATGATTGTAAATTCAAACAATCAGCCTAAATTCATTTGAGTCAAAGAAACGGCCAACCCATATACCTTGAAATCAAAATGCCAACTATTTAGATGAAAATTATGACATTGATGGCCCAAGACCATAGATATTGATAGATAAAAGTTCCATTTATTTGTTGAATAGACTCATTCGATCAATTTGGTGAACTTTAATTATCTCATGTAACAAAACAGTAATTTTTTTAAAACTGTTTGTTTTGGTGACTATTTTGTTCCCTATAGGCCCAAGAGTTCTGGTACACAAACTACTAAAAGGTTATGACTTAGTTGATCACACTAATTGCTTATGCCACCTTAATTGACTAGTCAAAAAGAAGTATTAAGCAATTGGTCATTCCACAACAAAAAACTAGAATAGAATTGAATAGTGTTTCCACAAACCAAATAATCATTCAAATTTCCATTCTAAGCCAAAGTAAAAGTCTCTTATGACCCAAACATGCTTTTAGAGAGAGAGAGAGAGAGAGAGAGAGAGGGAGATCACCACAATCTATATATATTATATATGAGTATATTCACTTTATGCTGTGCATATATATGCATACCTTAAAAGGCTCAGATTCTTCAACCCTACATCCCAAGGATTTGAACATGGAAGTATTAGCATCTGCCAAAAGCCCAGCAGCCTCCACAGCATCTCTCTGCAAATACCTGAGCAGTCCCTCCTCCTTTATTCTCTTGTCCACAACCATGGCTTGTTGTGCACAGTACTGGGAGGAGACCACCCCTCTCTCCCCACAACACAATATTCCTTCTCTAGTCCTGCAACATCCCAAGCTTTTGGACTTGGCTTCTGTTTCCATCCAACACCTACCCATCCAAAAAACAGAAAAAAAAAGAAAGAAAAAAAGCAGCAGCAAAAAGATTGATAAAAAGGTGGGTATATATATATAACTTGTCTTTTTGTATGTGTGTATTCCTAGTGTGACTATGTAAGGGGAATTACTACATATATGTGTGTATGGAAATGGGTAAAAGGTAGCAAACCTTTTAAGTGGGGGGAGAGGGGGGGAGTACATGAACTGGGACAGGAACTCCTTAGTGGGTTTTGAAGAGGGATCAGGAGCATCACCACCAACATCATTGTCTTTGCATGATGAGTACTTACTCTCTTGCATTCCTGGTATATATATGAATGATTACAAAAGATGTGTTACTTTCTCTTACTTAATGATGGTTTTGAAGAGAACCTATTAAAAGTAAAAAAAAAATTTCTTCTCATATATAGTATAGCCCATGACAATGAATGTTCTCATGTGAGAGAGTACCATAAATTAAGATTTATTAATTTTTTTTTTCCCAAAACAAAAGCTCAAAAAATGTTAATTTTTTAGTTTTTGAAAGTGGGTTGCTGGCAATGGTGGGTTACACTGACATGTGTTACTAACAGATAAGGAAAAAAAAGTATGCTACTTCCACTTTGGTGAAAAATGATACAAATGCATATGATATAACACAAAAAAGGCCAAAAAAAAAAATGAAGGAAAACAAAAAAAAACACAATACTCAAAGAGGAAAAGCATTTTTTAGGGAACTGATTTAATTTCTTCATACCTTGCCTGCCCAGGTCATGCCTCGTGCTTCTGTACATCTGTTTCAGATCAAAAATTCATCTTTTCTCAGACCCAAACTTAAATGAATTGTATATTTATGCATGTATAAAAGGAAAAAACAAACCAAAATTAAAACTAATTAAATAGAGTTAATTAAAGAGATCAACCTGGAGGTGGCTTTTCACATGAGATATGGTAAGGCCTTTAACATCCATCAGCTGAAGAACAAGCTTAGGTGTGGCCTCTACAGCAGTAAAAGCAACAAACAAATTTATTAGTGAACTCTAAAAACCAATTGTATATATATATCAAGATATATACTTATGTTTATACATACTTTTTACAAGAAAGAAAGAAGAAAAAAAGAAGAAGAAAAAGAGGATAAATTAATTGGACATACTATCTTGGCCACCAAGGTTTTCTATGGCTTGAACAAAGGAATGGTGGAGATCAGGGGTCCATCTCAAACGAGGAACCTTGGATCTTATATATGGCCTCACTGCACCATTCCTTCCACAGTTCCCCATCTCTCTCTCTCTCTCTCTCTCTTTCTCTATATATATCTCTCTCCTCAAATATAGATATAAGTAGCACAATATATATATATATATATAATATCCTTCTTTTCCAACTCAATAACGTACCAAAGAAGATGTTTGATGCTTACACTAGCTAGCTAAGAACACACCACACTACCATATATATATAGCTCAAAATGTTTCCTCTCTCTCTCTCTCTCTCTATATATATATATATTTATGTATCTCTCTCCCATTCTCTTTTGCATTAGTTGGGTTCATGGGGTCTCTAAATATCGTTGGAGTTGTCTAGGATTAATTCAACACTCAGAATAAGTCTTTTCTAAGGGGAAATAAATGTCTCAAGAAAGAAGAAGAGGCAAAAAGGTGAGAGAGAGAGAGAGAGAGAGAGAGAAAGAAAAAGAAAGAGTAGGACATAATAAAGGAAGAGAGAGAAAGTAATATATATATATATATATAATATATATAGAGAGAGAGAGAGAGAGAGAAATGGGAGGGGACAAATTTTTCTATAATGGGTGTCTCCAAAATTCCACATTTCTCCACCAATAATAAAGAAAAAACACATGAATATAAATGAAAAAAGGCCACAAAAAAAAAAAAAACCATTTGACGTTTTTCTCCAAATAACTATTAATTATTACGGTTGGGCAGAAGCTTTTGACTCGATCCTAAGTGAGAGAACAAAAAGAAAAAAACAAAAAACAAAAAGAAAAAGAGATTTTTGGGTAAATGCATGGATATAGGATTATGAAGAGAGAGAGAGAGAGAGAGAGAGAGAGAGAGAGAGAGAGAGAGAATTAACCACACACAAAAAACGGCTGTAGAATCTCTGAGCACACGATTTCTTTTTTTTCTTTTTTCTTTTTTTTTTTTTGAACACCACTGATCAACTGCCACAACTTTATTACCTTATTACTGCTACTGTGTAACGATTACTTAAAAGCTAAACCCTATCCTTTTAGGAAAATTCTAACACGTAAAGTTCATGATATTATACGCACAGAGAGAAGGGTCCACACACACACACACACACACACACATATATATATATATGTATATATAAGAGCCTCACAGCTAGCCTACGTTGTATAGGCGTTACAGTGAAAGATCTTTGGTTTTTCCTTCCAAGGAGCAAAATATTTTGTGATCATGGTCTACCAGTTCAGCCGTGGGCCACCTGTTGTAAGGATTGTTATTAATTATATTATATATCTTAATCCTGCAAATAATTTGTATTTTTTAATTTCACATTTAGTCAACGTAAAATTCGTAAAAAAACAATTATTTATGGATTGTCAGCGTTAATTATTATATATTTTAAAATTTTGAGCCAAAAGAATGAGACTAAACATTATAAATATAGAATATCTTATCAACCAAACTCAAAATATTTTAATATATATATATATAGAATGACTAAATACTTTTTTTTTATGCCAATTAAATATGGTCAAAATATTCACTCTATTTTTTAAGGTTTCTTCTTCAGCAAAGTCAACCATTAATGGATGGGCTCCAATGAATATATAACCTAATTAACTAAAGCTCTATATTAAACCACATATGTATATTTTTAATTCCCTAACAATAATTAAGTTTAGTTTATCGGGTTAAAAAAAGAAAAGAAGAAAAAAAAAGAAAAAATGATAGATAAATAAAATGTCCTCGTAGCTGATCCGAGCTCTCAAATCAATCAGAGGGGCGGTGCCCACCACCCTTTGACAAAAAGAATTTTGAGGGAAAGCGCTTATGATGTGAGCCTACGGAGATCCAATGACTTGAAGAGAGAGAGAGAGAGAGAGTAGAGAGAGAGAGAGAGAGAGAGAAAAAGCACTCCATCTTAATTTGTCTCTACGTTCAAGCACTATCTGTGTCATAAAATATAAGATAAATAATAATAATAATAATCAAGTGATATATATATTATTATATTGTATTATTAGTAGTATAATAAATGTACAATAAATAAATAAATAAATAGATATATAGGGTACTTTAATTAATCGTATACAGCTTTACGTAAACGTGTCGAATAATAGATATATTTAATTTTATAAAGTTAAATCTTTTCATATTTTGTTCTGTAAAAATTCTAATATTTTCAAGTATTACTCGCGGTTAGGATGCGTTGGAAAAATATAGTTAATCATAGATAAAGCTTTTAATTCTAGTTGGGGATCGAACAAGGTAAATTAATTTTTTACTCCTCTTTATATTATTTATAATGGTAGAAATTAAAGAAGAAGAAGAAGAAGAAGATGACTATTGAGAATCTTTTAAAGGACTATTTCTGTATTATTCTAACAGTTGAGATTTTTGAATAAATATATTTATAATTACAAAAATATTATTTTATTTATTTTTATTAAAAATATAAATAGTATTCTAGCGATCACGAAGGTGAGAGGCAAATATAAATATTACTGTATATTTATATATATTTAATAGAGATTTATAAAATTAACCATAGGCATGGTAAGGTAGAGTGTATGATAATAAAGAGAAGAAATGTAATAATAGTATTGGAAAGTTGAAAAAGGTCTGGGGTTTTCAGTTTGGTTGGGTATGTGTGTCTGAAAATTCCTCTGCATGCGGGGCAGAGTTTGGACAGAGACCTAATAAAGAAGGTACGACTTGTATACCCCCTACCTTAGCTTAGGCCCCCACTTTGGACTTTGCACTTTGGAGCTTGGTATAAAAAGTAGGGCAAAACTTCAAAAACACCCCTGTGGTTTCATACTTTTTTTATTTTGGTATCATGTGATTTAAAGTCATGTATCAAGTTAGTATCATGTGGTTTCACACTTTTGTCACTTTAGTATTCTGTGGTTTAAAATGTATCAAGTTGGTACTCTGTGGTTTTATTTTTGTATCAAGTTATTATCCTGTGGTTTTAAACCTCAGAGTACTAAAGTGAGCAAATGCGAAACCACATGGTACTAACTTGATACACTTTAAATCATAAGCGAAAAAGTACAAAACCACAGCGTATTAACTTGATACATTTTAAACCACAGTGTACTAAAGTGAGAAAAAAATGAGTAAAATTAAATATCAAATTTTGAGACTTTTTTTTTTTTTGCTCTTTTTTTTTTCCCCTTAGATTGCATTTAGTTGGTCATAAAATATACCAAATTTTTTTTTCTGATATGTTTGTTTAGTCTTGAAATCTTTTTCGAGAAACTATTTTTGTAGATTTGAAAAAAAAAATGTAGTGTTTTTGTCTTCCGTCAATTTTCGACGAAAAATAAAAATTCAAACTACATAAAATTCTTTTCATTAATTTTTTTTTTTCATCGATCAAAATAAATATTAATAAAAAATTACTTACTTTTCCTACAAGCTAAACACTATAAAGCGTAAAACCTTTTCTCTTCCGAAATTTTTTTCCCACGAAAAAATATTTTTCACGATTTTATGTACAACTAAACAACCCCTTGCTGTGAAACTTAGGTACAAAGTGTATGAAACTTAGATTTAGCTATTCAATTTTTTAAAATTTTAATTTTACTATATAATATTTCAATTTTGCTTAATTTGAGTCCGTCATCAACACTCTAACTCTAAAATTTAAACTAATTACTTATTTAAAAAAAATAAAATTTGAAGTTAAAATGCTGGTGAGCCACTCAAATCAAACAAATTGAGCAGTTGAATAGTAAAATCAAAATTTTGAAAGATTGAGTAGTTAAATCCGAATTATCCACAATTCAGATAAGTTTCATACAGTTTAACCTAAATTTTATCTGAATATACTTCATTTTTAATCGACTATCTAATATTCTAAAATTTTAATTTTATTATTCAAAAGCAAACAAGTTTTAAAGTTTAAAAGTCACTTGCTCAAATTAAATAACTTAAAAGGTTATGTAGTAAACTTAAAATTTTTAAAGGTTTATTAGTTTGATCAAAATAGGTAATAATTGAGATATGTTTTATACATTTTTTTTTTCCTTTATGTTATATTATGTAGTTCCTGTGTGTGCCACAGGATATGTAGAATTTTCTCAATCATAATTTTATAATATAAAAAAGAAAAAAATTATAAATATTTTAAAATTTTCTGGATCTTTAGCCCCCATATATATATATATATATATATATATATATATAGAGTAGAACTATATCTTATTATGAGTATAGAGTCCTTACTACTCATAAGTTGTTTTCAATGTTGGGGTTTTCGAATCGGCGATCCACACCGTTAAACATGATCTAGAGTATTTGACACTTCTAGAAAATAAATTTCGTAATTTTTCGAAATTATTATAAAGTCCATCAAGCGGGCATAAAATGAACGGTCAAAATCGAACGACGTCCTAAAAAAGGATGATCGGATCCTTCAATTCAAGATCAGAGTTATTGATATTTATCTATGTAGTGAATAGAATTTTCTATCAAAAATTCAACAAATTTCGATTCTTTTACACCGTTAAACTAGCAAGTATCCCATACCTAGTTAAAAATTATCAAATTTGTGACCTCTTGATCGTAAGGTAAATGATATCGAAAAATTATAAAATTTTATTTTTAGAAGTTTTAAATGCTCTAGATAACGTTTAACGGTGTGGATCGTCGATTCGGAAGCTCTATCATCGAAAATAACTTATGAGTACGAGGCGATCGTACTCGTAATAGTATAGTAAGGACTCTATATATATATATATATATATATATATATATATATATATATATATATATATATATATATATATATATATTATCAAAGTAAGTTTTAGTCGTTGATTTTGTGTAGCATAGATAATGGTAAAAGTAAAAATACATCATTTGCTGCTATTGATTTTTCACCATAATGGTAAAATTTGTAATCTTTTTTACTTCTTTTTTTTTATTTAAGAAATTGTTATTTCGCAACTAGACAGAAAGCGCCGCAAACAAATTTGTAATAACAAAAATAAAATAATTTATCGACGATATTTAGCTGTCTGAATAACAATTATATAGAACGATAAATCAATTTCATTACTATTTAGAAAATATTTTGGAATTTTTGTGTGTCATCTCATTGAGACTTAATTTATGGGAGAATGAAATTTGAACAAAAATATTCTCCCTAATAAATTCTCTTAAATAGTAAAGGAATTTTTCACCATAAAAGACTAAAAAACAAAAGAACATTTTTCCAAATTTACAACAAAGGGTTTCAAACCTTTTATCTTTTTACCCATGTGGGAGCATCAATAACCCACCGTCCTAGTGCAAGTCAAAAGGCTTGGTAGTTGGTATATGTGCACTACAAAAAATCTTATATTTAAGGACATTTTAAATGATATTTAGCGACGCTTTAAAGCGTCGGCAAAAATAATCCCGACGTTTTAAAGTGTCCAGCAAAAAATCGTTAAATAAACATGTCGGGATAAATATACTGTCATTTTAATGTAGCGTCATTTTAATGTAGCGCCAGAAAAAATTTATAAATATTTGATAAAAATATATTTATTGGCGACGTTTAATCATAGTGTAGCATAGATAATATTAAAGAGTAAAAAAAGCGTCGTTTAAAAGAGTGCTAAAATATATTTTGTTGTAGTCACCATAATTCTAGTTGATTCAAAATTTGTAATCTTATTTTACTTCTTTTTTTATTCTAAATAAAATTAATAAACAAATCGGATAACATGCTACATTTCTCTCTTAAAAAAAAAAAAAAAAAAAAAAAAAACTTGGGAAGTAAAAATGAGAGATTACATGGAAAAACTTGGAAAGGTGAGTTAAAAAACACAAAAAAAAACACACACAAAACCAACAACAAAAAAGCAAATGTATATATATATATATATATATATATATATATATATATATATATATATATATATATATATATATATATATATATATATATATAGTCAGAAACTATACTTTTATGAGTATAGAGACTCTGTACTCATAACTTTTTGGCCATTTGATCCACCCTTTAATCATTTTTACCCGTTAGATTATCTTATTCAACCAACTACCTACTCAACCCTAGAGGGCCCACTATCATCCCGACCTCACATTTTTTCATCTCAACTACCAAAAAGTTATGAGTACTATGGCTCCAATACTCATAATAGTATAGTAAGCGTGCTTTTATATATATATATATATATATATATATATATATATATATATATATATATATATATATATATATATATATATATATATATATATATATATATATATATATATATATATATATATATATATAGAGTTAAGGCTATTTATCTTTTCAATAGCAGAGGTCTCGTGCTACCAAGTTTTTCAGTTAGATCCACTCCTTTGATGATTTTTACCGTTAGATCATACTATTCAACCAACCACTCACTCAACCCTAGGGAGCCCACATCATCCTAACCGCACATCTTTTAATCTAACGGCTAAAAACTTGGTAGCGTATTAGTGCTATTAATAGCAATAGTAACGTAGTTATATATATATATATATATATATATATGTGTGTGTGTGTGTGTGTGTGTGTGTGTGTGTGTGTGTGTTGCAAAAATTTGCAAAAGAAGCCAAAGGTAGAGAATAAAACCCTTTTGACCAAATGGGGGGAAGCGACAAGAAAGGAATTATGCACCGAGATGAAAAAGGCCGATTCGTTTCTGACCACAGGATCACCACAACTGTACCATCTTATACAACTTTATTAGCCACTAATTAATTAATTACACATACATTAATTTCACATAAGATAGTTTAATTTAATTACTACTAGTATATCTTTTTTTAAGATAAAAACGTACACAATTTATTTATTTAAGCAATAAACGATTCTGAATCGTCGCTCAGAGCTTTTTAAATTTTAATTTTGCTATCAAATTTTTTTAATTTGTATTATTGTATTTTTTTAATAAATTCGGCCATTGGCATATTTATTTTTATAAGTTTAATTAGTTATTATATTTCATACAATTTTCGTAACTATAAATTTATTGATATTCAGTAATTAGTTTAAATTTGAAGTCAAAGTATCGCTGATAAATTCAAATTAACTAAGTTGAAAGATTGAATAGTGAGAGCAAAATTTTAAAAATTAGATAGCAGATTTAAAATGATTCGTAAATCAGATTATTTTCATATATTTTTAATTTTTTTCGAGGGGGAAAAGTATTTCACCGCCCATCACTTGGTTGGTATTAGGATCCAGGAGTTCGAATCTTATTTGATTAATTTTAAAATTATTTTAAATAAAATAAACGAAAATGATAGCGCACTATCTATCTCTCTCTCTCTCTCAAAAAAAAAACAACTCCAAGTTGTCATCCCAGCATCAGGAATGCAAATGGATCTAGGTGGTGAAGATTCTGTCACGACGGACCCATTTAATTTGAATAGAATGATAAATATGAACAAAAATATGGAATAATATAATTTGTTTCGAACCGGTCTTAATCCGCTAAGTAAATAGAGCGAGACACAGGAGATTCTTTCTTTTCTTCGATATATTCGTCCTAATTCACTAAAAAAATGGTCAAAAAGCTTGCTCCCGCTGCCATCTGTCCTGAACAAAGCGGGAAATAGGGACAAAAATTAAGATTAAAATTTATCCACCCCGAATTCATCAATCCAACAAGAAAAAGACACTCCTCGTACCTCCGAATCCGCCTTGTTTGCATCCCTATCCAGCATTGAGCATCCTCACTGGCGGTGAGGTTACCGGTTTGATCATGTTCTACTAAACACGTTTCTATGTTGGTATTCTTAAATTAAGCTTGGATGTTACATTAAAGAGTTTGAATTAATTGAAAAGCTTAAATTATTACATGGAAATACATTTCCCAAATGATTAAGTTCATGATTTTTTTTTTGTACTTTATACAAAATTATTATCCACAACAATTTACACCATAATAGCTCCCATGAAAATGCAAATATTACCGAAAATTTTGGATTAATTATATCATTAGTCCTAATTATAAATTTTTTTTTTAGGTTGGCTTTCATGAGTCGTTTGATTGCATATAATTGCAATTGTATTACGATTGTAATTATATGCGCATAACCAAACTGAGTGTTTGATGTGATATATTTGAATTCAACTATTACAGTTGGGACGGAATGAGAAGGTCATTGATTGAAAAAAATAATTTTCAATAAAAGCCAAGCATATCTGTCTAATTATTTTTAGATAAAAAGTAAATTCTTTATATGAGAGAGAATTTTATTTCCAGGTATATAAAGTGGTAAAGTTGGTTAAAATAGAATTTTCCCATAAGATGGTAATGGGAGTTAAAAATTATGACCCCTCTCTAGCCATCTTAGGGGGAATAAATTGTCAGGATAGCATTAATTATATTTTTGAATAAATTGGGGAGTAAGTTTGGCTTTGTCCCCATTTCAGAAGAATAATAGAATTTGGGGCAGAGAGAGAGAGAGAGAGAGAGAGAGAGAAAGGAATGATGGTGATCTTCCTGCAGCTGCAGGACAAAAAAAGAATAATGATGGATTGTTGTGCCACCACCAAGGGCAGGAGCAGCACACCAGCCAAAAAAATTTACATAAAATAAAGGAAAAATTTTAAAAACACTAGTTGTGGTTTCACTTTTTCTCACTTTAGTACTATGTAATTTTATATACTTTTTCACTTTAGTGCCCTGCGGTTTAAAGTGTATCAAATCTATACCCCGTGATTTCGTATTTTCTCACTTTAGTACCATGTGTTTTCACAATTTCTTACTTTAAGTACCCTGTGGTTTAAAAACCACGGGATACTAACTTGATACAAAAATAAAACCACAGGATACTAACTTGATACAAAAATAAAATTATAGAGTACTAACTTGATACACTTTAAACCGCAGGGTATTAAAATGAGAAAGTACTAAATCACATGGTACTAACTTGATACACTTTAAACCACACGATACTAAAATAAAAAAGTGCGAAACCACAGGATTTTTTTTTTTAAGTTTTCCCTAAAATAAATGCCACATTATTCTAAAACAAACATTTTTTTTTTTGAAACAAAATTTGATTTTAAAAGTTTGCAAAGTAGGAGATATTTGAAAATCCAAATTTAGCTTCAAATTTTCGAATTCAATGAGTTCTATTACATGTGCTGTATCCTAGTTTAGGCTTTTAAACAGTAGGACTAAGCCAGATTGCTCGAACACAGAGAGAGAGAGAGAGAGAGAGAGAGAGAAAGATGATGGTGATCTTCCTGCAGCTGCAGGACAAAAAAAGAATAATGATGGATTGTTGTGCCACCACCAGAGACAGGAGCAGCATCTAGAGTATTTAAAACTTCTAGAAAATAAATTTCGTAATTTTTCAAAATTATAATAAAGTTCATCAAATGGGCATAAAATGCACGGCCGAAATCGAACGATGTCCTAAAAATAGATGATGGGATCCTTCAATTTAAGATCGGAGTTATTGCTCTTTATCTAGGTAGTGAATAGAATTTTCTATCAAAAATTCAACTTATTTCAATTCTTTTACACCGTTAAACTAGCAAGTATTCCATACCGGCTGTTAAAAATTATTAATTTTGTGAGCTTTTGATCGTAAGGTAAATGATTTGAAAAATTACGAAATTTATTTTCTAAAAGTTTTAAATACTCTAGATCATATTTAACGGAGTGGATCGTCGATTAAGCCCCATCATCAAAAACAACTTATGAGTAGTAAAGTCACTACTCATAAGAGTATAGTAACCCTACTCTCTCTCTCTCTCTCTCTCTCTATATATATATATAATTAAGCTTCTATGCTTTTAAAAGTACCAAGTCATTGGTGCTTGTAAGTTTTTAGCCATTGGATTTATAGATGTGCGGTTAGGATGATGTGGGACCCTTAGGTTAAGTGGGTGGTTGGTTGAATAGTATAATCTAACAGGTGAAAATGATCAAAAGTGTAGATCTAAGGGTTAAAAATTTACAAGACCAAGTCTTTTGCATTCTTTTTAGGATATAATACATATATATATATATATATATATATATATATATACACACACACATAGAGGTGGTGTAGACTGTAGGCTTGTTGCGTAAGGCGCCGTAATTTTTGGCGTGTACAGAAAAGGGCTGGGAATGCATCTGCATGGATGGGCGTGAAGCAGTCCCACCACACACCAAACACCAACAACGCATTCAATGAATGAATGTTTTTTTTTGGCTTTCACTTTTCCCTCATCTTTTTCCCTTTTAACATTTTATTATTATTACTATTATTATTATTATTATTAATATCGAAGTCAATGCTTTGCTTTTTGACTCCACACACACTCCACCCATCCCATTATAACTAGAGATTTATTATACCGTAATAATTACCAGTAATTAAATTCCATTTTATACTACGATAATAATTTGAATTTTTTATATCTAGCAATAATATACATTAAATAATATTTCATTATATTATTAGGAACGAATGAATGGCCAAATTTTTTAATTTTTTTTTAGCAGTACGGTTTCGAATTAAGAACTTGTTCGATTCTATTTTTATAGTCGTAATTATAATTAATTGTGTTGTAATATTAAAAATTCGCACCCAGATGAGGACGATAATAGTTGTTAATTGATCGTAATGATATAATAATAAAGTGTTAATCAGATTTTTTTATTTTAGTTTAAATCTCTGATTTTTGTTTTAAATTACAAATATTTAAAAAGATGGAGCAGACCACGTGTACTCTTTTGCTTGGTCCACGTACGTACGCTACGGGGAATTTGAGCAAAGGGGTCATGTCAAATACCCATCAAGGGGTCAACTGGGTAGTCCCATCACGACCGTTCCTTTGGTCACACAGTTATTTTGATGCGTACATTTTTTTTTGAAGCATTTATTTATTTATTTATGTTCCTTTGAGGGTAAGAAAAGTGGGAGAATTTCTCACATGGATTTTTTTTTATTTATTTATCATGATCTGTGGCACTTTCAACCTTCCCACACGATTTAAAATGGATTTTTTTTATAAAATAATTTCTAACATTTTATAATTTATGAAATAATTCTGTCAAAATTATATTCGCAAATTAATTCTCTCATCGTCACGTAGGAGCCACGTAATTTTTTTTAAGAAAAACGGTGATTTGTTTACCGTATTCACCAATTTTTTTTAAAGACGGTGAATCATTTACCGCATTCTATCATTTTTTTTAACAGTTGTAAATCGTTTATCGCTTTCTCTCTTTTTTTTAAAGACAGTGAATTGTTACGCATAATTTTAATAAAATTATATGTGGATTATATAGGAAATAGAAAAAAACGATAGATCATTAAAATTTTTATTTGATTGTTAGGATTGTATGGGTAGATTATTAGGATTTTCAGATTGTTAAAATTATATGAAATTATACGAATAGATTTTTAGGACTTTCAGACCGTTAAAATTATATAAATTCGTATGAATAGACTATTAAAATTTTAGATTAAAATTATATGAATAGATTACTAGAATTTTCTACGCGGGCGGTCAAAGCAAAAACTTTTGAATTTTTTTTTTGACAAAAAACATTGACAGTCCTTTCAATAGTTTTTTTTAATGAAAACAATATTTCACTACGATTCACATTTGTATCCACACACATTGTGCCACACATATATATATATATATATATATATATATATATATATATATATATATATATATATATATATATAAAACTTATCTTATTAATAAGCGAAGTCATTGATGCTACCAAATTTTTAGCCATTGGATTGAGAGATGTGTGGTTAGAATGATGTGGGCCTCCTAGGGTTAAGTGGGTGGGTGGGTGGTTGAATAGTATAATCTAACGGGTGAAAATTATCAAAGGGGTGGATCTAACGGCGGAAAACTTGATAGGGCCGAATGTTTCGTCTTTATTGATAGCATAATAGGACTCTCTCTCTCTCTCTCTCTCTCTCTCTCTCTCTCTCTCTCTATATATATATATATATATATATATATATATATATATATATATATATATATATATATATATATATAATTTATACAATTTTTGGACTTTTTGAAATAAACATAAATTTATTTTATTTTACGCCAAATATGTTTATTAATTATACCAAAATTTTTTGAGCGGTGATAATTCCAATCACGCAAAAAATTCCACTTCGTTATAAATTTAAGTGTGCTTACACAAGTCCTAATTCAAAGTTGGATATTGTCAACTTAAGTGGCCTCCAAATTGCATTTAAAAAAAAAAGAAACGTACAAATAGGTACATTAATTAACTGGTTCGTCAAAGGATTTGAGGAACAAGAGGTTTAATTATGTGACTTGAAAAAAACAGTGGTATGAAAATTAAGATTCAATAAGAGGTGAAATGAACCGAAATGTTTTGTTTACGAACAAATCTGTAGCTTGATAACATTAAAATTGGTGTCAATAACTATTTAACCTTCAATTAGACGATTAATTATAACTTTTTTAATATACTTACAAAGTTACACATGAATAGGGATGCAGATGGATCCACCCCGAACCGGGAGTACGTGGGACAAAAAATATAGAGAACCATATAGTCCGTCTCGAATCCGCTCCTATCCACTGAAGCAGAAAGTGGGATACCTTTTTTGTTTCTTTAATCAGTTTCGAATCGTTAAAAATTTGTCAAAAATTTGCTTCTGCCGTTATTTGTCGAGGACGAAGCGATAAGTGGGAGCTAAAAATAAAAATAAAATTAATATATTCTGAATCCATCTTGACCGGACAAGAAATAAAGTGGGAGGTGGAAAACTCCTCTCGCGCGTCTCCGGCTCGTCCCGTTTGCATCGATGCATGTAAACACTGTAATTTTATGAGTTACCATAAAAAAAAGAGTAAAAAGAAGTACTTGCAATCAATGATAAGTAAAGTTTAATGTATATAATAATAATAACCGTTTTGACATTTACAAATTTTAATCATTTCACACGTGTGACTGATTCTCACTTGTAACTAAAATTAAACCAGCTCAACTCCACTGTACGAAGTGATCATGGATCCGAACCTGAACCCTAATAAAACGTGAATATATATATATATATATATCACAATAGATGCTAGGATTAATTTTCAGCCGTGTTTTTTATGAATATATCACAATATATGTTAAGATTATTTCTGAGCCGCTTTCTATCGAGCACGTACCAGCCCGCCACAATAGACCAAGCACGTAATTATTGTGAAAGTGATAAATAACATAATAGATGTTTTTCTAAGAGAAAGACTGTTGGGAATCCGGCACTCGCCCCGGTATCGGATCTCGTGAATCCGCAACCCGCTCCGATACCGACTGCTGTGGGTTCGGTACCGATTGTTGAGATTCCGCAACGGAAGCGTCAAATCGGGTTTTTACCATAAACCCGTCTGCTTAGCAAAAGCTGATACAATCACAAAAGAGAGAAAAAAACCAAAACCGAAAATATGCGGGTAAAATAAGATTCATTAAATAAGAGAAGATTACACCTGACTCCTCTTCTGCACAGAGGAGCTACAACCTGAGCCCTCTTTCTGAATCTCTCCTACCCTTCTCTCGTCTTCTATAAAATCATAAAGAAAACAATCCTCCACGTGCACCCGTGCGCAAGGTGCACTCAACACATTGGATACTCTCTTTTTCTCTTTCCTGGTACGGAACACCTCCAAAGAGAGTTTCTCTCTCCCGTACCTTCACAGCACCTTTAGCTGCTTCCTTTTGCTTAGCTTAATTAATTAGCCCCACAATGCTATATATAGTACCCACACAAAGTGTACCACAATCCTAATATTATTAGGATTTCTACTCTAATTAATATCCAATCTATCTTAATTTATCTCTAATAGATTTAAATATTAATCCTAATCCAGTTAGGTTTATCCTTTAATTAATATTTAAATCTTAATACATCTCCAACAGATTTAAATATTAATCTTATCTAACTAGAATTTAATTACAAATCTAACCAAATCCTAACAAAGACAATAAACATGCTATTAATTTTATCATTTTTTTTTGTTAAAAAGTTGGAAGTGCAAAATAATTAGGCTGCGAACTTAATTATAACCTTGGATATCGGCCATCAAATTCTTTATCATTTACGTTGAGGACCGCCCAGTATATCGCGGTCGATGTTAAGATTATTTCGAACTGTTTTCAATCTGGCACGTACGTTTGGGTCAGTGACAAAGGGCCAATGCGTAATCATTTCGAAAGTGATAAATGTAGATTTTGAATAAGGGGGAGGGGGGTTCACGGGGTGGAGGAGGGTACAGAATTGGCCGGCGGGAGCTAAGGATGGCCACATTATGTACTGCATGCACCTGCCCGCCACCACCACCACCCACCCCCACCCTCACACACAGAGAGAGAGAGAGAGAGAGAGAGAGAGAGAGAGAGAGAGATTTATAGAGATAAGGAAAGAGAGATCGAGAGACCCCACCACACCAGACGAGCACAAATAACCAATATTACACACACAGCTAAGCAGCTCTCAATTGCATGCAGAGAGGTGATATTTTTTGATAACACGCACCCAATTAATGTGTACTGTTGTGTGTGTGTATTTTTTTGGTTTGGTTATTTCTCACTTGGTCATGATTGTGTCGCTTTAACTTATCTCGGGGGCAGCAGGGCGGGTGAGGGGGAGGGAGAAGAGAGAGGGGGCGGGTGTGCGGCTTTGAATGGGGGGATTTTCCTCCTCTCAATATTCTCTTGCAACGTACAGGGGCAGGGGCAGGGGCAGGAGGCCATCATCATTCCTCTTGCACGTACAGGCGCCATCATCATTCCCCTCTACTGGGGCTCGGCCAAATTTGGTATTTGTACTGTTTCTCACACTTGTTAATTAATTAGCCTACCTAGCTGTGTGGCCCATACATCTTTGGGAATTCGCACTAGTAGATTTTTAGATTTAGAGAGAGAGAGAGAGAGAGAGAGAGGGAATATATAAATAGGAGTCTTATATAGTGATGATGGTTACAGTTAATTGTTCCCCCTTTTTCTGTATTTGGTTTTTTCTTTTTTTCTCCTCAAAACCGTGTTTTTTTAATAAGAGAAATATATAGTAATGGAGCTTGCGACAATTATGTAGCTATGATTTTTTTTACTTGCGAAGAAGTAGCTATTTTGCTGTTGTTGCTATTCCAGATATGAAAAATTTTGGGTGGGTGGGTGGGTTTAATGTGCAGTGCAGTGCAGTGAAAGAGCTTCAAAACCAAAGTTTTTTTATTAAAAACTTATTTGAGAAGGAATAAAGTGTATGATAAGAGATTGGAGATTTAATCATCATCTATAAAATAAAAATCCGAACCTCTATAGAGAAGTACCCAAAAGGGTTCTAAAATCCAAGGACCTACAAGCAACATCAAAGGAAAGAAAGAAAGAAAGGAATATATATATACTTAAAACTTTATTTAAACTATAGATTATTTTGATATGACCACTTGATCTTTAAATTTTTTTAATTTTAACTATTCAATTTGCTTGATTTAAATAATTTAATGCCTCTTCCTATACAAAATTTAAACTAATTTCTTAGTTTGATAAATTTACAATCACATGAATTGAATAAATTTTACTAATTTAATTTATAAAGATAGATGAATAGATGATGCATTTGAAATTTGAAGGTAAAGGAGTCATTAACTAGCACAAATCAAATAAATTAAAAATTAAAGTAGTAGAAAACCTGAGCTCTTGTAGAAGCCACAAGAGCAGTAAAAATTACACAAAATGATTTCACACAACAGCTGCAACAAGGAAGAACAATTGAAGATGCAATTAATTTAGCTCGGTCTTGTACCACTTTCAAGGTGTAATATATGAACACTTAATTATTTTTGTTCTAAAAACTGAACTGGGAGCTTAAAACAAGAAGGAAACATCATAACAGGGAGTCTCAGTTTTTATCCGAATCAAAGAGAAGCTCTTGATTGCATAACAAGTTTACAGTCCTTGCGACGAGTTACAGAATAATATACTGAGTTCCAGCTGAGGATCCTCCCTGCTCTCCTGTAGAAAGATGAAGCACATCAAAGCGCGAGTGAGAATAAAGAACAACTTTTCAAATATATAAGAAGAAAAGACAAATTGCACAAGTTCACGAATTATAGAGCAAAGCTAAAGAAATAAAAGATGAGACAATCTTGCGAGGCTAATCCAAAAACTGGCGGACGCACCAGCATACGCAGATGCAGTCAATTGAATGCCCCACATAGACCGGACTGGCGCTTAGCATAGTAGTTGCAAAACAAACATAAATTTCCCAGCTATGATGCGTTTAAGCAGGTATAAGTAGGGTTTGCACGATATGTCTATGATTAGTTGCTTCAAATTTTGATACTTAAACAAAACAATGCTGTGTAACTTACATCAGCAGGTCATAACAAGTTTAACATTTCATTTACTATCTCAATTCCGGTAGCTCTTTTGATTGTAACACATCCTTACGCATTCACTAGATTCAATATGAATACATTTCACTACGTTACACGAAGCTGCATATGCACCTGCATATACACCCCACCCCCAACCTTCCAGATATGCTGTAGGTTGCAATGCAGTTTCAACTAGATGACAATTTGAAAAAACCGTAGCCTGATAGTCGTCGCTCTTCTGTAAGGTGTCTCTATAAGACAAGCTTGTTTACATAGACTGATTTCTTCAACATAGCAACATTAAAAACAATTGTGAATTATGACCACGATTATTGACCGTCAAAATTAAACAGATATATATTCTTTGCGATATTAATAAACCAACTTGAAGGTTTATACTAAACAATCACATAAATAACCAAAGAGCACACATAAGTAGGCAAAGCGAGAAACTGTCAGATAGAGATTAAATTCTTAGACAAATTACAGTGCCTAATTTCTCCCACAATTTCAAGACAGGTAAACCACTCCTTTTAGAACAGTTCAGTAAAAAAGAGCACAGCTGAGATATAATAGTGATCCACCATCTAAAGAACAGTAGATGTGCGCTGCTACCGATCCGATAACACTACATTGTCAAGGATGGATTTTAGCTTAAATTACACTTAGCTGCTCGACCCCCTTTCAGGCAAAATGAATAATCTTGTTTAAAGCCAAACAGAGCCAAACAGCAACCTACAGCTAAGTTTAAAATTCAATACTTGCTTGATCACCAACATATTTACATTCACTGCTCTCTCTGTCTTTTATGAAACCCTGGGAACATAGATAAAAAACATCACATTGCTATGATATTTTCTTTGCCTATATCTGACATGGTCATGATCAAAATTTACGAGAACTCGGACTATGAAAATCATGAATTGGATGGCAATTACTAGATGACTTGTGCTTGCGTCTGGAAGAAGCAGAAACAAGATGGCAAAACAAAGAAATTCATTTGAATGTGAAGCTTGTAATGTTACAGTTGCAAATAGGACAGTTGCTCCCATTATCTTAAAGCAAAAGAGAAACATATATACAAGTATTAGGGTCGACATAAAGAAGACGATCCCTTCCAAACACTTAGCCCTAAAGGATCACCATAAAACCCTAGAAAAGACGAGTAATAACTTGTCGCAACCACCCAAAGATCGAATACTTAGGAGAAAAGAGCACGAACTAACACAGCAACAATCGAATCGGAGAAGGGGGGGGAGAGAGAGAGATCGAACCCTTGTTGGGCGTTAGCGGGGGAGGGGATGAGGGGGATCGGGGCGCCCCCGGATTGGATCTGCTTCGCCTTCGTCGTCTTCTCGATCTCGCGGATCCGCCGCATCTGGAGCATGCGCTCCATGACGAGCTCGTACTCGCACTTCTCGTAGGCGTGGCGCTCGAGCTCGCACCGCCATGGGAGGTAGAACTCGGCGACGCGGCAGCGGTTGAGGGGGATGAGGAGGTGGGCGCACTGGTCGCGGTAGGGGATGGGCACCCGCGCCTCCACCATCTCCGCTTGCGTCGCGATCATCGGCTTCGTCGATCCCAGCTTCACCTCCTCCGCCATTGTTATCGCACTCTCGAGCTTTCTCTCTCCTCCCCCCTCTCTCTCTCTCTCTCTCCTCTCTCTCTCTCTCTCTCCTCGATCGCTCCCCCTGGGGTTCCGTAGTTGGGCTTGGGCTCGTGGGCTTCTTTTACGCATAGAATGAAGTGGGCTTTTATATGGCCCACAATGAAAAGCTAAGTGGGCTTGAGGAAAAGGATCGTCAACTTAAGGCAAGTGGCCCAATAAGGCCTGGTTATTGTGCTTCGAAAAGCACTTATACTTGGGCCTAATTTGATAATTATGCTAAACTTCCATACCATCCTTTGATTTCGCGCTTTCTCATTATAGTATCTGAGTTTAAAATGTATCACTTTTAAGAATCTTGTAATTTTGTTTTTATCTTTTCGTTATTCCCTTCATTAATTTTTTCATTAAATCACATAATACCAAAGTGAAAATTCGATAAACTGTATGATACTAAAGTGAAAATTCCATAAATTATAGGTAGAGTGTTGAAGTTTTTTATATATAATTTAGTGAAAAGTTGAGTGCTATTTAAAATTTATCTTTTTAAGATTATAGAAAGAATACCTAAAACTTTAAAAAGTGCTTGCAAGTTTAAAGTATTAGAAGAGGAAAGATTGTGAGTACATTTAATTTTTTTTTAAACTTTTATAGTATAATAAATATAGTACACAAAATTCAAAACCAATTCAGCCTTTTCCTCATTTGGAATTGCAAGAAGTGTATCATATATATATGGTAATAAAAATACGATAACAATATATTTTATTTTATATTTTTGTGTAGATGTAACAATTCCACAGATCGTAGCGATTTCATTACAATAAATAAATAAATAATTTTTACACTTCTACCTAAAAATGGGAGCATTTTCAAAAGCACCTATTTTTTACATTTAATATATATATAATTTTTAAATTTTTTAACTGTTCAAGTATAAAGTGGGATTCTCTCAAAATACCACCAAACTAGGGCTTAGTTACCTGCAAATTCATTCAAGTAAAAGCACTGCAGTAGAGATCAAATTCATCCTAAAATTTACCTCCTTCATTTCTTTAAGAATGCAAACTTGAACACATCTTTACTTTATCATCCCTGTTGTTCAAAAAATTTGAGAATTAATCACACTCCACTACAATGTTCTTTGAGAAAATAGCAAAAAATTTGAGAACTCCACCAACCCGGATCCATTTGTACTCTTCATCTCATACATCTAGGCTTCATTTGACATTACAAAAAAACTTATATGCTCCATACAACAAAACCAAAAAAATGATTGTAACCACTAAGATTACCATATCTTTTATATAATAATCCCACCAAAAAGAAAAAGAAAAAAAAGTATATGCTCCATAGCATTAGTCTTAAATACCAAACATACAAGTATTAAACATGCTGTGAATCCCTTCTTTGGAAATAAATTACAATCTACAAAACACAACAATTTAACACCCAAAAGAGAAGTAAAATAAGAAATCAATTCCCCAACATTTACTTCTCTTATATATTATTCTCCACATACATTGATATCCCCCATCTTTCAAAGAGAACTGCCACTTTTACATGATTATTACATCCATCTTTGCTTGGACACTTTCAAGACTAGGTATACATCTTTCCTAAACCTGCAAAACTCTCTATGGTGAATCTCACCTATTCACAAAATACAAGATCCATTCATAATCTTCCGTAGCTACAGCAACCACATACAAAGATATATTATGGCTTATGCAACTTTGTACACATGTTTAATTACTGATTAAAACACAAAAACTCTTGCTTAACTTTTTTCTTCTAACATTTAAAAACTTACATTTTACTCTTTTAAAATTTCAAAAATATTTTTAAGAGATTATAACATTAACAAATAGGGCAATTAACCAAATTTTGCTCTATATGAAAAATGTATATATAGATTTCTATAATTTTCAAAGACATTTACAATATAAATTATAAAAATGAATGAAATAGTAACAAAGCTCCAACAGAAGGAAATTAAATACATCAACTTAAAATTTTGAAAAAGTAAAATATAAGTTGTTGAAAGTCAAAAGCTGATATTTACAGATTATTTTTTTTGCATTTTAACCTTAATTAAATGAGTAAACAAAGCCATGAATATATATATATAAATATATATACACTTTGCAGGCAAAGATTGAATTAGTTTAATCACAAGGCATTTCTTTGAGTTCCTTCAGTTCAGCAAACAAAACAAAGATTAGACAAAATACTAATTTTCAGCGTTTGCATTATCCAAATATGCAACATTTTACCATTTACATGCCATATTGAACAATGTGGGAACTAACTCAGTGTGATTTATGAATAATTTACAAAGTAAATGAATTCATTACCTAATCTTATGGTGCTAAACTGTATAAAAACAAATAATAGTACTAAAGTTTCATAGATGGATAATTAAATGAGTGGATCAGAATCCTGGCTTGGTCTCCTCCTCATGAAGAGGAGGTTACAGTAGATCGCACAGTATAATCAGAGTCGATCATGTGGGGAAAGGATCATCATTTCCATTAATAACAATTAACAACAATATGATTCAGGAAAACGCAACTAGGACATCGATATTTGATATTCTTAATACAAAAAATCAAAGTAATAAGCGAATTCAACGAGGAGAAATAGCAAAAGATGGGAGAGGATCAGAATCCCTGGCTTGGTTTCTCCTAGAAAGGAGAAACAAATAATCGCACATTATAATCATAGTCGATCATGTGGGGAAAGGATCATCAAATCCTTCGATTCACTCGTTAAACGAGTAATCCATAATAATCTCAAAAAAAAAAAAAAAGAGAGCATAAATCACCAAAAACCAGCAAAATTTAAGAGCAAGCAACGGGGAAACCTGAGTAATTATTTCTCTAAACGCAAATTAACCAATTGAAAACCCTAATCCAAAACCCTAGATCGAGATTGAGATCGAGAGAGGGAGAGGCGAAGAGGAAGGGTTGCGAAGTAGATGCGGTGTAGTGATGGTATTTATAGGGTTGGCGAGGGGAGCTATGAGGAAACCCTAGGGGAGCATCAGGGCTCGGAAGAGAATCGACGCTCCCTGATTTGCCACGTGGATTACTCTGATGAGGAGATTCTGGATCTCCCGGATCCGACGGTGGAGAGTCAGGAGAGCCGACCCCGGTCGAGAAATGTAGAACCAATGAACCATCGAGGATGAATACGGCGGTGAATATCCCCGTAGTGTACAACTTGTAACTGAACTCGGCAACGAGATAGCTTACTATGCCAACTCATTCAACACTCCAATTGCCGACTTCAAAGAAACGTAACACATTGGCACACTGGAGTCGGTGCCGAGACTCTCCGAACTGCCGACTTTCATTTGAAGTGTCCGTTCACTCTCTCCCCTGCATTCGCATTCTAATTTCTATGACACCCCAAAGAAAATATTCAGATCTTTTTAAACTCCTAGTAGTTCGATTTTTTTTAAATTTAATTCAAATCATGTCTTGCGCTTATCAAAAAATTTCGACTCAAGAAACGAGTAATATTCCGAGCATGGAATGGGGCTGCAGGGAAGAAATTACAGATTTAATGAGAGAAGATACAAGCAAATTACATACACCAGAATTAAAGAGGAAAAAAAAAGAAAAAGAAAAAGAAAAAGAAATAAAGAATATGAAAACACTCTACACCTAATCTACTACTGATCAATCACACACAACAGAGCCAGAATCCACAGAACCAACCACGGAATTCATCTCGTCGACTCGATGAAGCGATCGAGATCTCTCGAGACCACCATGTTGGATTTGATCTCCTTGTCCTTAGCCATGGTGTCCACTATCTTGTTGGGAACCAGGCAATTCCCTTCCCCATACAACTTCTCCTGGATTGTGGTGGATCCAAGCAGGAGTTGAAGTTGCTGCTCCACCGGCAATGGAACCTTACCTCTCTCCTGCACATAAAATCAAAAGATTACGACTTCGTTAGCTGAAGTGCTGTTTGAATGTAACTATACAGATAAGCACAAAAAATTACACGGAAGTAGAGTAAACTGGAAGAAGCAAAGCCAAAGATGCAATGAAGGTAGTTTATGATTTGTCTGATCTGTTAAAATTACCTGAATGGAGCCCATGAGGCTCAAAATACCAACTTGGGCCTGCAGAAACCTTACATACTTGTAGGCAGATTGGAACATCTCAGCAGTGTTCATCTTATTACCCCCAGGTATTAGCTTCCCAAGCTCCTGGGTCTTCTCACTGATCCTCTTCCTCCTCTCCCTCGCCGCCGCGCTCTGCGCCGACAAGCACCCGCTGCCCGCCTTCCTCTCCTGCATCCCCACAGCTGACGGCGGAGCGGCCGCAAACTCCGATAGGAAGTCCGACGAGCGACAACCGCCCACCATCGGCCCCGCAGCGATGTGGCGGATGTAGGAACCGGGCGGCTCGAAGACGAGGTCGGACGGGCGAAAAAGATCGCCGCAGCTCCTCGGCCGCTTCGGGCATCGGTAGAGGTCGAATTCGTCGCATGGCGGGTAGAGGTCGGGCGTCAGAGTGAGTATCGACGGCGCAGACAGCGACGAGTGGCTGATGGAGGGCAAAGGGACGTTTTCGGCTTCGGTTTCGGCACAGGAGTAGGTTTCCGGCGACGAGTCGAAGAGGGAATCGATGGGGAACGTCGAAGCGTCGATGGGGTCGCAGAAGAAGCCGAGGAGAGCGTCGGCTACCTCCGACTGCGGCTCGTGGAAGGCGCCGCCGATCTCCGGGTTGAGGTGAGCCAGGGTTTCCCAACTGGACTGGTAACTCAATGCCATGAATGCTGCAGTGATCCTGAGAGTAGAAAAGCAACAAGCGTGAACTCAAACAAAGATTACACGCTTTTCCACTGGTCCAGCACCACTCCAAACTGCATCACGCAAGACAAAAGAAGCAAATAGTTATGATTCATAGTACCGAACAAATAATGCTCTTGTTACTGCTACGTTACCAAATTATTGAACCATTTCACTCAATTCATGCTCTTTCTCACACTAAAACAAAATTGACACACACAGAGAGAGTGTAGTACATGAACATACCAACCGAGAGATGTTCTCGAACTTGTCTTTGGATATGGCTAAACAGTTGCCGAACGAAACTCTCTCTCTCTCTCTCTCTCTCTCTCTATTGCACACACACATACAAAACACAGCATATGATAATTTAATATTTAATACTAAGAAATTATTTCCGTAACTTATGGGAGGGGTCGCGCTCTACACTGAAAAAAATGACGGGGGAGACCCTTGGATTACAGGATATTTCGAAATGGTCCCTGAAATTATTTTGAACTGAGTGATTCTAGTTAAAAATATATATATATAAATAGAAAATTTGTCAAATACGTGTAAATAAAAAGTTTAAAAGGGAGTGATTTCGAAATACCCTGAAGTGGAGGGGGGGTTCGTACAAAATTGACTGCTCTTACGCCGACCAATTACAACCGCCACCCACGGACCGGGCGCGTGGCGGACATCCGACTGTTGGTGCGACGGTTGGGGACAGGTGGACGGTGGATATTCGTCTCCATATTAATCTCTCTCCCGCGTAACAAACCCGAATCATACGCCCCCATTACTCCCTCTCTCTCTAACTGCCGCGCCCCCACGCTCTCTCTCTCTCTCTCTCTCTCTCTCTCTCTCTCTCTCTCTCTTCCTCAGAGATCAACGAATTCGGATCAGAGCCGTTCACGTCGGAAATGGACGGCTGTTGATCTATTTAGATGTTTTTTTTTTTTTTAGGGTTTGTGACCCGAATTAGTGAATTTTTATAGAAACCCCTCAATTATGCGCCATTAGAAATAGATCATGAAAATGATAATATAATATAATGTATAATATAATATAATTAAGGGTAAATTATAAAAAGCCCCTTAAACTTAAGCCCCGCTCTTAATTATCCTAATGTATTAAAAATTATTATATTATTTATATCATCGTCTAAAATTGATAAAAAAAAATTAAAAATTGATAAGTTATGTTGTAGAACTTTACTAAAATGAGTTGGCATATATATATATATATATAAATATATTACATTATTTCACGTCTCAATGAATATCCAATTTACAGCTCAAAAAATATAAAAAAATTTACATGATAAAGGAGATCTCGCAATTTATTCAATTTTTATAATTCTGTTTGTATTAATTACTTATAGATGAATTTATACGATAGACAAGCTCTAAAGTGCAAGGGAGGTTTTTTATGATTAAGCCCATAATTTTTTTTGAGAAATATAATTAAGCCCATAATTAGTTATTGGTACTCAAAATATGAGACCGTTTCACTTAGGATCTCAAATTTTAATTTGTTGCGATTTATTTGATTAAATAGTAATATACTGCTGATGTTGCAACGAGGTGATATATATTTTACTTATTGCCGCATCATCAATTATGCACAAGTACAATACCATATCATTGTCATATAAATAACACATCACTATTCTGCTAACTATGGTCTATTGTGAGATTTAATTGCAAAAAAAATCATAAAGTTTGAGCTATAAATTACAGCAAAGTAAAATTTGAAACGAAGTATCGATCACACGGCAAATAATTTGAGGACTAAAAATGTTTTATTTAGGCTAATTCAAGAAAAATCTTATAATGTGGATATGTGATGCTCTATATTCACAACCTGAAGTTAAAAAAGTAGTTAGTTATCTTACAATTTACAGCATGATCAAGCAGTAAAGAAGTATACCTTGTTTCTTGTGTAATGAAGCAGCAGAAGCTGCAACTATCAGTGTTTTCAAGTGTCAGCAGCATCACCAAAAATCGCCGGAACTGCAATGCCCGTCCTTGAAACGATGAAACCTATTAACATCTCACACCACGATGACCCTTCTTGTAACCAGTGTAATGTATTTATTACCGGGTGACAATCTCCGCAAACGCGCAGGTTTTTCGTGATAGAGATGGTCTGATCATTCGTCGAGCCAACGATTCCGAACACTGTCGACAAAATTAATTGTTTCGCTGTGAAAACCATGAAGGGCATAAGCCAGGAACATTTTATCGAACAGTTGGCGAGAATCATCTAAACACCCACATTTCATGTACATGTTTATCAACGCGCGCGGTAGACACAAACGGGTCAGAGTCCAACCTGACTCTTATCGAGGTGACCACTCCAAGAATAAGCTCTAATCAGGGCATTCCAAAGAAACACACTTGGTTGGGGAATTTTATCAAACACATCGCAGGCGAGCCCAATTTCGCCGCACGATACGTGCGCACAAGCGATTTCTCTAACAAAACCGAATTTGCGATATGGTTATTGTTCCTCAGTGATGAATCTTCTTACCCTTTACGAGTGGCCTCGATCGAATGCAAGCTTCGAGGAGCGCGCGATATGCGTCGACATCCTCCTCGGAGTTGTTGCTGTGAGAAGTGTTGGGAAGCGAAGTAGTAGCAACGGGGATGGTCCTAATCTCATTGCTACGTTCTGGTTCTATTTCGACCGTTGGAATTTAAATTTGCGGAGGTGGAGGAGGGGAGGCGTGTAATGTAGGAAGGCTTTTTAATTGGGCCTCAAACAAACACATATCAGGCTCTTAATGGGCCTTTTCCTGGCCTAGGCCTGTAAGTAGGTCACTGTGGAAACCAACCAACCGGCTTTGCTGAGCAGTTTGACTTAAAGGCGCCAGCATCCTGTATCGTGATATCGGAGGTTATGTGGGGCCGAGTTACACTTAACCTAGCAGAAGATCGGGTTGGACCGAGTCGTGCCCAAAGCGACGAGAGGTCAGATTGAGCCGAGTCGCAATCGGGATCCGTAAACGCTGTGCTTGTACGCTTTAAGAAGCCATTTGGTTGCATGTAGTTACAATTGCATTGCAGTTGTACCTACCGGCATATACAAATTTGATGTTTGGTTTGATATATTCAACTCTAACTGTTGTAGTAAGAACTGCAGGAGGAGGCCCAACCACATTAGTTGGAGAGAATAATTTCAAACAAAAGATAAGGTTACCTTCCTAATTATGTTTTAAATAAAATATATATAATTTTTTTACATTGGAGATAATTTTATCATCATATATATATATATAATAATAAAATTTTAAAAACTATTTCTCAACTGCATGCAACCAAACAAATTATCTACAGTTGCAGCGGTTTCTACTACATCCAACAAAATATAATATATGTAGTTGCACTTGCTATATTTTTAACTGCATGCATCTCTAACTATACTGCACTCACTAGATCTCTTTAACAGGTCAAAAATTTCAAATTAATAGTTAGCGTCAACGATCCTACAGTAGCTATACATAACCAATTTGGTTGTTGAGCAATTGTTGCACTTTGCTCTTTCTATGAATTAATGAACAAGGAAGAAAAATTGTGATGGCTCTTCCTTTAAGATTCAAGTAATTGGTGTTATATCCACCAACTTAGAAATTCACATGCATGTAGTTAAGCACGCATTAGAGCGTGGCATTGAACCTAAATATGAACTCAGCAAAACGCGCATTTCTCGAGCAGTGTTAGGCTTCGTTTGCTATTGCGAGGAGATCGCGTTACGTGCGGTGAGAAAGTATGTTGAAAAAATATTCTGTTTGTTTCCGTACGTAATATTGCGTTCCGCATATCGCCATGAGTCGGTTATATATATTGTATTTTCTGTGGTCCCACCGAAGAACGCAGAAACATATATATTCTTATATGCTTTTTTTCACAACTCAATTTTATCTAATAGCGTTGGATAGGCCTAAATATCAAACTAAGCATTACTTAATCAGGACACCAAAACTAGCTATGACCTCGCTCGATCCATGCATGATGTAGGATTATTGCTTCGTATTAGAGAATAAACAATACGTTTTACTAATGTTAATTATTAAACTTGCGAAGTAATTATTTAGAGGGTGTTTGGTTTTTCCCTAAAAAATTCCTGATGACAATAGTTAATTTTTAAATTGGAAAAGCACTTTCCGTTCGTTTGGCTTTAGAAAAAATAATTTTTCCGAATTTTTTTTTCAGATGCCATGAAAAAGTAGTACTTTTAATTTTCAATTTTTTATTAAACTATATTTCTAATAAAAAATAATAATTTTTTATGTTTTTTCCTAAGAACTAAACGGGCCGTAGATACGTGGAAATGCATTCCTCAAGTTATGAAGTATTAAGCTTATAGATGGATTAATTAACCCAAGTTTTGGTTTCTTATTTTGATTGACCATAATTACTTAATATTAATCTGACCAAGTAAAATCAATCAAGAGTAAACAAAACTTAAAAATATAATATACATTAAGATCATCATATACAAGTCAATTGGTGCAGCGACATAGACTTTGTTGTTGACCTTGACCATGACCATGAACATGAATATTGTATAGGAAGGTAATTAATTAGATGCTACATATGTACTCTTCTTTTATATATATATATATATATATAGCGTTGAAAAATTTATATAAATATTTGATAAAAATATATTTATAATCGTAGTGTTATTAAAATGCTAAATATTAAAGACGCTGAAAGAAAACGTCGTTTAAAAAGCGTCGTCTAGAACATATTTTGTTGTAGTGGCCCAAACTTCTAGTAATTTTGTATTTGGCCTTTGAATTATGTTTCTCAGTATAAGATTAAATATTTTGCACATAAAATATGCTACCTATCAAATCAAATTATATATAGATACCAAGATACTTCAAGAAGCAACGAATAAAGTTTTTAACTTTTATTTATAAAAAAATAAATTTTAATGCCAAATAAGTTTATTATCACTGAATAAAACGTTTGAATCCAAATTGGACCTCCACCTATTTCCAACCAAACCATACGTGTTGCACGTGAAGAACAAAAATTCAAAGTCAACTACTTTTCTGAGGTGCTTCGTGAGATTCTGAGAGTTGACTCCGCGATCAAACAAAAATATTGAAACATATATAAATGCATTGAACCATTTCATGATCCTTTCTCTTTGGTGCTTTGTTGTCACTCTTATTCAATTCATATGCATGCTACGTATACTCTTATAAGTACAGAGTCCTTACTACGTACTCATAAGTTGTTTTCGATGTTGGAATTTTTGAATCGACGATTCACGCCGTTAAACATGGTCTAGAGTATTTGAAACATTTAAAAAATAAATTTTGTAATTTTTTGAAATCATTATAAAGTCCATCAGGCGGGTATAAAATGAACGGTTAAAATCGAATGACATCCTAAAAATGGATGATCAATTTAAGATCAGAGTTATTGATCTTTATCTATCTAGTGAATATAATTTTCTATCAAAAATTCAACCTATTTCGATTCTTTTACACCGTTGAACTAGCAAATATCTAATATCGGCCGTTAAAAATTGTCAATTTTGTGAACTTTCGATCGTAAGGTAAATAATGTCGAAAAATTATAAAATTTGATTTCTATAAGTTTTAAATGCTCTAGATAACGTTTAATGGTATGGATCGTCGATTCGGAAGCTCTATAATCGAAAACAAATTATGAGTACGAGGGCGATCGTATTCATAATAGTATAGTAGCCGGACTCAAGTAGAGTATATATATGTTAGGGTCAAATGCATACGGTCCCGCAAACATAGTCAATTGCGAAAATATCCCCGCAAAAAGCGAAACTAGGTGAGATGTCCCCGCAAAAGTCCAAAAGTATGCAGATATGTCCTCGCCGCGCCTTTTGCGGGGACATTTCGCAAAAATATTTTTCAGATATGTCCCCGCAAAAGACGCGCGGGGATATATCTGCATACTTTGACTTTTGAGGACATCTCACCTAGTTTCGCTTTGCAGGATATTTCCGCAATTTACTATGTTTGCGAGACTGTATGTAAATAACCCTATATGTGTTATGTTGTTGGGTCATATTCCAATCTATAGAGGAGGCAAAGCTTACTTTGACTCCTCTATTGATTCATGTAAAAATATAAAAAGTATATAATTAATATTCAAGCCAATATAATTCATCAAGCTTTAACTTGATGAATTATATAGGTCCCATGCATGCATGTCCCCTTTTTGGATTTAATTTAATATATTCTTAAAGGAATTATATGGATTCTGCATGGGTAGGCTCATATGTTCCCAAGCAGTATGTTTAACAAAAAAAAAAAAAGGGTTAAAAACAAAGAGAACTAGCCTACATGCATTATAGATAATTTTGAGTTAGTTATCTAACTTTTCAAAATTTTGTTTTCACTAACCAATTTGAATAAATCAACGACCCTTCGACTTTAGAATTTGAATGCATCGCTATTTATTATTATAACTTTAGTTAAGTATATTTCATGCAATTTTTGTATGTATAAATTTATTAAAATAATTAGCTTACATTTTGAAACTAATGTATTATTGACTGACTCAAATAAAATAAATTAAAAAGGTTAGGTTAAAAAATCAAAATTTTAATGGTCTATAGTTTAGACAAATTCTGTAAATTTTTACAAAAAAATAATAATAATCAAATATAGTGTTTCGGGGTTAGATGATCATCAGATGCGAGATATGAGCCTACTCTGCAGAAGCATACTTTTAATTAGTACTAATAATAATAATAATAATAAAATTTGCAACTTGGTCTTGACATTGTTGGAGGATGAGATGATCAAGAATAAGCAAAAGGTTGAGTAGTCCATATGGAGACTTTCTAATAATAGCCCATAATAAATCTGCAACTTGCATGGGTTTGACAATATTATTGTTGGGGTATTATATATAAAGCTTAAGAATAAGCAACAGGTTGAGTGCGCGACAGTTGTGCAAGTCAGATTTGGTGGTACCGAGATCCGTGTTCGAATCTTAGTTAATTCACATTTTCAGCTAAATTTATTTCTAAATGAAATAAACGAAGCGGGTAGTGTGCTACCTATCTCTCTCTCACACACACACACACAAAAAAGGTTGAGTGCATCAAGAGCAAATTTTTCTAAAAGGAGTGTATATTATACATCTAACTCATCAAAAAGATGACATATAAAAAAATCTCACTCATTAAATGGATGAATATTGTAAATCATATATATATATATATATATATATATATATATATATATATATATAAAACTACGTTATTATGCTATTAATAAGTTTTTGGTGCTATTAAGTTTTATTGGATTGAGAAATGTGCGGTTAGAATGATATGGGCCCTCTAGGGTTAAGTTGGTGGTTGGTTGAATAGTATGATCTAACGGGTGAAAATCATTAAAAGGGTGGAACCAACGGTGGAAAACTTAGAAGAGGCATCGTCTTATTGATAAGCATTTTAGGACTCTCTCTCTCTCTCTCTCTCTCTCTCTCTCTCTCTCTCTCTCTCTCTCTCTCTATATATATATATATATATATATATCCCGAAATGAGATGTATGGATATTTTTTTCCTTCTAAAATTTTTTATATATATACACTTGAAAGCGTCTCTACTATTATAAGAAAAGAAATAAATAATTAAATAATACTTGACTAAAGTCAAGGTCAAGAAATTAAGCAAGTTTATATGCGAAATTTCCTACCAAAATAATTAAGCAACTTGGAGAAGAGAGTGGGAACACATGCATGTTCAATCTGGTTTAATTTCTTTTCTATACCAAAATAATTAAGCAACTTGGAGAAATAAATAATTAAAATTTTTTTTTTTATTTGAATCGAATCGATTATTATTGAGTGTGGGCTCTCCCCAACAGCTCAATTCTTCAATATGTTTTTCTTTTTCTTTACTTGAACCGAATCTGATTTTCTTTTCTTTTTTTTTTTGCTTGAATCGAATCGAATTAACCTGTTGCGTTGGGGCAAACTGGCCAAACTACACATGTTTTCAATTTTTCTCTTTCTTTGTTTGAGCCAAACCGATCACTGTCGAGTGTGAACTCCAGAATTTTCTTCTTTCTTTGCTTGAATCAAACCGATCACTATCGAAAATGAACTCCACCTGGAACCGGATCAAAATTTTCTTTTTTTTTTTCTTAAACTAATTAAACCGATATTTTTTTCTTTGCTTGAACAGAATCGAGTCACATCTCTGTAGTGGGTGTGACTCTTCCTTTTTATTTTTTATTTTTTATTGTTATCTTCATTCATCAATAAGATAAATTTCATTTTTTATCGTTATTTTTTTCATTACCGATGTTTCTCTGTTCCTTTGTTACTTTTATTTTTTTCAATTATTTATCCGTTGCATCGTACTAATTACAACATGCACTAGCCGACAATACAGCGGATGCCTCTTAAATTTTTTATTTTTATTTTATTTTTTTATTTTTACTTTGGTAGGCAACTCAATTATTGATATGTCGAAAATTTGTTTACGGGAGAAGGGCTTTTGGAGCCGCTCAATTATCGGGTGCGTGTTCTTCTGCCTTTTTGTACGACATGATAAATCATGGAGTACTCATGCATGGCCACCCAAATTAATACAGCGATACTGTTACGTCCCAATCACGAGGAGATACACCAAGAACTAATTAACGTTTATTTTTTTATTTTTTTATTTTTTTTGGGAATTTTAGCGTTACCACAATAATTCCCATTATTATTATTATTATTATTATTATTATTATTATTATTATTATATTTTTATCATCGTGGATTTGATTTCTTTCACAAGCAAGAATTGCATGCGATTCAATGCACCTCTCTTATTGGAGACTCGCCGAACAATTGTTTCCAGATTCATATTTAACACGTTGTTTCCCCCAATAACTTATGTGTTACGAGAACTGCATGTACATGTTTTAATTTATGGTATGCTTATTTTCATTCTTTCGCATTTTGCGCAACATGTAGCCTGATTTTGCTAATGGACAAAATATTTAACTTAGTGCTTGAATATAATGATTAGTAGAGACAAATATATATATATATATTAATAAGACGCTAAATGACTTCTTTATCAAGTTTTTTGTTAGATCTACTCTTTTGATCATTTTCACCCGTTAGATCATACTATTTAACCAACCACCCACTTAACTCCAGCCACATCATCCTAACCACACATCTCTTAATCCACCTACTAACCCTAGCACCAATGACTTGCGTTATTAATAGCATAAAGAAATTAGCTTCTCTCTCTCTCTCTCTCTCTCTCTCTCTCTCTATATATATATGAATATATATATATATATATATATATATATATATATATATATATATATATATATATATATATATATATATATATATATATATATATATATATAAGGCGTTTTTGGTTCGAAGTTGGAATCGGAATCGAAATCAAAATCGAATAAATGGAATCGGAATCGGAATGACTAATTATCTAATTCTGTTTAGTTCGTTACTTGAATCGAAATTGGAATAAACCATCTTCATTGTCGGTGCTTGGTTCAGATAGATATAAAAAACGTAATCAAAATTAATTAATATACTAACTCTTTATATATAATATATTAATTTAAATTAAAATTAAAAATTAAAAATTTATATCAAAATTTTAAATCTATTTATTTTATAAAAATTAAACTTTGAAGTTGAGTGGATAATTCAAAATATAAAATTAAATTTCGATTTATTCAAATTCAAACTCAAAATTATAATTATAATTATAATTTTAAGAACTAGGCTACTATGCTATTAATAGCACCAAATCATTGGTGCTACCAAGTTTTTGGCCGTTGGATCGAGAGATGTGCGGTTAGGATGATGTGGGCCCCCAAGGGTTAAGTGGGTGGTTGGTTGAATAGTATGATCTAATGGATGAAAATCATCAAAGGGATGGATCTAACGGCGGAAAACTTGGTAGCACCGAGTGCTTCGTGCTATTGATAGCATAGCAGCCGGACTCATAATTTTAATCCATAAATTTAATTTAAGTTTTAAATAAAATTTTATATAAATTCAAATTTATAAGTTAGATTCAAAATACTTGATTAAATTTTAATTTTTAATTCAAATTCAAACTAAAATTTAAAATTATAAGTTTAATTTTTAAATTTAAACTCATATTCTAATTAAAAAAGTTGAAAAAGTAAATTTAATCCGAATAAATATATATTACGTCCGGATTCATCTTCGGGGAGGTGGATTGGAAAAAGAGGTGATTGGGATATTTCCATTCCACTCGAATCGGAATCGGAATGGGAGTATGGCATATTAAACACCTACAAACGGATTCACCCATTTCGATTCTAATTCTGTGTATAAAAAAACGGACCAAACACGCCTATAATGTAACATCTAGGTGCATGGTCTAATTAATGCATGTCCTTCTTAGGTCCGGATCCAAAACTTGTGATGGATACCAACTCGACGCAGTCAAAAATTCGGAGACTTAACTAATAAAATTAGCAGTTCTTCGGGGGAAAAAAATACAGAAGTATAAATTAATTTTCTAACGTAACATGTATATAGAGTAGAGTTACTATACTTTTATATGAGAATAGAGCTCGGTATACTCGTAAGTTGTTTTCAATGATGAAGCTTTCGAATCAACGATCCACATAGTTAAATACGTTGTAAAGTATTTGAAATTTTTTGAAAATAAATTTTGTAATTTTTCGAAGTTATAATAAAATTCATCAAGCAGGCATGAAATAAATGGTTAAAATTAGATGACATCATAAAAATAGATAATCGGATCCTTAAATTTAAAGTCAGAGTTATTGATTTTTATTTATATGATAAATAATTTTTTTTACCTAAAATTCAGTCAATTCTAGTTTTAACATGGTATTAAAGTTAGAGATTCTGAGCTCGAGTTTCATCGGAATCTTATTGTTATTTAATTTCCTACCATTTAACTTAAAAATGCCGTGTTTAGGATACAAATATTATTAATGACATTTTGTGATAGCATAAGATATGAGAGAATAATAATTGTTTCATAGGTTGTCTCCTTTAAACTTCATTTAGTTAAAAATTATTATTTTCTAGCTGTTGCCAAAGCAGTGGTTATAAACAGCATATTCTCCTCCATTTGATATTACAAGTTAATAATTTTATTCTCTTTTTAAATCAATAAATTATTTATTACATTAATCTTAGCCTTCGAGGGGGTCTACTTGTACACGTTCAAAAGTTTTGTCCAAAGAAGTTTAGGAGCATTATTTCTCTACCTTTTCCTTAAAAGTTCTTAATTAGTATATTGTAATATCTTTATGAGTTATTGATTAAGTTAATCTTAGTCCCCACGAGGGGGTTATAATTTGGTCCAAAAAGATTTGTTCAAAGTTTAGAAACATGCCCCACACTTGTATTATTTCTATGCCATTTCCTTCAAAAGGTAGTCATGGTCTTGTTTTGGTTTGCGGGAATAATACGTTGCGCGCAGTCATAAAATGGAGAAAAAAAGAGAAAAATATTGCGCAAATTGTATATTATCTGAATGCTTCTGTACAAGGTCGTTTTGATTCGCCAGTATCAAACATCCCAAATTTACTTGTGCATAAGATCAGAACTGGTGCATAATATCTCTCTGATCTGTTACGTTTAGGAATTTTTGATTATACTAATCTTAGACTAATTCGTGGTTTAATTGAGTCCAAAGCTTCATTCATTACTAATTCATGGTTTAATAAAGTAATTAAGTCTACTAATTAATGGATGGATGGTGCATGATTCCCCAAGCTAGTGAAAGTGGTGGCAAGTTCGTTGCATGTCTCACAAACTAGGGCATTTCCATTTTGTGATTCCTCCATTCAAATATTTTTTTTTAACTAAGTAAAGAAGAAAGTCTCAATCCTTTTTTTGAGTCAATAAAGGAAAGAAAATAAAAAAAAGAATACTTTTTTTTGCTTTTTTACTTATAAGTAGAAAAGAAAGTCCTAAACCTTTTTGAGTCAAAAAAGAAGCAAAAAAAAGGAAAAAAAAAAGAGAAGAAATTCCCATTAATCCTCCACCCACTAATTATGTTATGGTGTGGATAAGTAATAGCAAAGAGCTTTCTTTATTTATACTTGGTCTCCCCCCGTAATAGAGAATATACAGAATTTATCTGAACTATAAATCAGTTCGATTTAACCATCTAAACTTTCAAAATTTTGATTTTGCTATATTGCCTTTCAATTTATTTGATTTAAGTCAGTCAACTTTATTTTGACTTCAAAATTTGAATGTGCCGGTTATCTTTACCGGCTTCGTTAGTATATTTTATACAAGAGTCCGGCTGCTATGCTATCAATAGCACGAAGCACTTGGTGCTACCAAGTTTTCCGCCGTTAGATCCACCCCTTTGATGATTTTCACCCGTTAGATTATACTATTCAACCAACCACCCACTTAACCCTAGGGCCCCACATCATCCTAACCACACATCTCTCAATCCAACGGCCAAAAACTTGGTAGCACCAACGACTTTGTGCTATTAATAGCATAGTAGCTCAGTTATAAATTTTATACAATTAATTCTAGCCGTTATAAATTCATTTAAGTTAGAAATAATTTTAAAATTTGAAGTAAAAATATCGTTGATCGGCTCAAATCGAATGAAAGTATCGGTAACCAATCTTTAACAATATCTAAAAGATACTATCTAGGGCAACCCTAAAAATAGTGTGATATTTGTGATTTGGTTTCTCTTACATTAAACCAAACCGAATTAGACGCATGAATCGAAACAAAGTAATTTGATAAGTTTTTTTTTGGTTTTAATAAAATATTTTGTTTGTTTCAAATTTTTTTCTTCAAACTATTAGAAATGAAAAATAATCATAAATAACTTTATTTTAAATATATTATAATTTAAAAATAATAAATAATTAATATATTTAATTTTTTTAAATTATTATTTAAGAATTTTTTTTTAAAAAAAATAAGACTAACTTATATTGAATTATTTATTTCATTTGTTCATTTCTTTTTTCTTTTTTTTTTGAGAATAGGTAGCATGCTACCTGTTTCATTCATTGCAAGTGTGAATTATGCTACAGTACTGGTAGGGCAATCAGGGCCTCGAAGACGAAGACGAAGTCGAAGTCGGAAAAAAAAATCATCAAGTCGCTTCCAAGAGTCGATCAGTGTTTTAGGCTTCAGACCGCCGATCGGAGTCGAATTCGTAATCGCTCAATTCTTTTTAGTTTCTTATTTTTAATATCGGATCAAATCGATCCATACATAAAATTGGACCGAACCCACTAGTTTTTAATCAATGTGGTTCGGTAATTCGGTTTAAGCCAAACGTTAATAGTATCGTGTCTTTTTTTTTTTTTAAGAGATAGATAACAAGCTATTCGTGTCGTTTATTTTTAATTTAGAAATAAATTTAACTTAAAATATGAATTAATTAGAATTCAAATTTAAATCTCATGTATCAATTATTAAATTCTTTGTCATTTGCTCTAAGAACGTTCAGTGTTAACGTTACAGTGTCGAATTCAATATTGGTGGAGCATCCACTAAAATAAGGGACACGCACACGAGCGCCTTTTTGTGGCCCTTTGGTTCGTGTCGCTCGCATCTGGCACGTGCGAATAGGATTCCGATTCTCCGAGGGGCAGTTCGGTCAATTCACCCCCCGTTCAAAGTTCAAACCACCACTACCAATCTCCGTGCAGTTTCCCGGTCAATTTCTCAAACACCTCCTCGGCAAACCCTCGTGGCCCCACCACGACCCTCCCTATATATATATACACATAACGTTCTTATTATCTCACATCCAATCTCAGCCCATATCTATATATACACGCCCACGCGCCACCGTTGCATAGATAGAGTGAGAAGGGGAGGGTACGTATATACATACATACATACATATACATAATGGATGAGCTTCCGAAGTGCCCGGCGAATTACGTGCCGCTGAGCCCCGTCACGTTCCTGGAACGGGCGGCGGCCGTGTACGCCGACCGGACCTCGATCATATACGGTCGCAAGTGCTTCACCTGGAAGCAGACGCACGAGCGGTGCCGCCGCCTCGCCTCCGCCATTCGTGCTCTCAATATCAGCAAAAACGACGTGGTAAGTCCATGCATATATACATACATACATACATATACCTTTATATCTATATATTATTGGAGATATTGATCAAGTAAAATCGTTGACTGAGTCAAGTGAGTATCATGCAACCCGCCGGCACTATTTTTCTGGCGCCAACACATATGTATAAGTTACGTGTGTGTGTATATTTATATGCGATAGGTTTCGGTGCTGGCGCCGAATGTCCCGGCGATGTACGAGATGCACTTCGCGGTGCCGATGGCGGGGGCGGTGCTCAACACGATAAACACGCGCCTCGACGCGAAGACGGTGGCCACCATCCTCCGCCACGCCGAGGCGAAGCTCTTCTTCGTGGACTGGCAGTACGTCCGCCTCGCCCGTGACGCCCTAAAGCTCCTCCTCCTCAGTGAGCCGCGGCAGCAGCTGCCGCTGGTGGCCGTGATCGACGACGCGGAGATGGCGACGGGGGTTCGGCTCGGCGAGCTGGAGTACGAGGAGATGGTGGCGGGCGGGGAGGCGGCGGCGGAGCCGCAGAGGGTAGGGGACGAGTGGAACGCGATCGCACTGAATTACACGTCGGGGACGACATCGGCGCCGAAAGGGGTGGTGTACAGCCACCGCGGGGCGTACCTGAGCACGCTGAGCCTGCTGCTGCAGTGGGGGGTGGGACCTGCGCCGGTGTACCTCTGGACCCTCCCCATGTTCCACTGCAACGGCTGGACCTTCCCCTGGGGCGTGGCCGCGCGCGGCGGCGCCAACGTCTGCCTCCGCAGCGCCTCCGCAGCCGACATCTTCGCTGCCATCGCCGACCACGGCGTCACCCACATGTGCTGCGCCCCCGTCCTGTTCCAGATCCTCCTCGAGGGACCGGTACCCAAGGCGCAGCAGCAGCCACTGCTGGGCGTGGAGGTGCTGACGGGCGGTGCGCCGCCGCCCGCGGCGCTGCTGGAGCGCGTGGAGCGCATGGGGTTCCGCGTCACGCACGCCTACGGGCTGACGGAGGCGACGGGCCCCGCGCTCGCCTGCGAGTGGCGCGCCGAGTGGGACCGCCTCCCGGCGGCCGAGCGCGCAGCGCTGAAGGCCCGGCAGGGCGTGAGCGTGCTGTCCCTGGCCGACGCCGACGTGAAGAACGCCGAGACCATGCGGAGCGTCCCCCGCGACGGCAGGTCCGTGGGGGAGATCGTCCTCCGCGGCAGCAGCATCATGAAAGGCTACCTCAAGAACCCCGCGGCGAACGCGGAGGCGTTCAGGCAAGGCGCCGGGTGGTTCTTCACTGGCGACGTCGGCGTCGTCCACCCCGACGGCTACGTCGAGATCAGGGACCGGTCCAAGGACGTGATCATCAGCGGCGGCGAGAACATCAGCAGCATCGAGGTCGAGGCCGTGCTGTACCGCCACCCGGCCGTGGCCGAGGCCGCCGTCGTCGTCATGCCGCACCCGCTGTGGGGGGAGACGCCGTGCGCCTTCATCGTACCAAGGGAGGGCCCCAATTCCGCAAACGAGGAGGACGTCCTCGCCCACTGCCGGGCCAACATGCCGCATTTCATGGTGCCTAAGAAGGTGGTGTTCGTCGACGGCTTGCCGAAGACCGCCACGGGGAAGATACAGAAGAACGAGCTCAGAAAGGAGGCAAAGAATTTAAAAATAACCTCGCCAGCGCAGGTCGCGCCAACGCTACAGAGGAGTTCACAACAACAGCAGCAGCAGCAGCAGCAGCAGCAGAAGCACAGCCAAAAGAAGTCCACAACCACAACAAGGCACGGTCAAACTGAGCAGCAAATACTCGCCATCTCAAAGCTCTAAACTTACTCTATTATCATTATTATTACTACTATTATTTTTCTTGTAATGCGTATCGAATGGTATATATATATATGGCATAGTACGTATCTTGTGTAATATATATACAAATTCTGCAGTACTGGTCTTAATGTACGTATAGTGTTGTAGATCATATCTCGATCGATCTTAAATTGTCACGTGGATAATCAAATACTTGCGAGTATTAAAGTATTAATTGTTCGTACGTATTATTAGTAGCATTATTATTACCATGTAACGAAGCCAATAAAATACTTGTGGCCTGTGAACTGTAATTATTTAGGGTTAGTTTGGTAGTGAGATTTATGTAACACTATTAGATAATAAAATAAAATTATGAAAAAAATATATAGAGATATTTCTGTATTTTCGATAAAATCGCAGAAAATATATCGTAACCAATCGCGCAACATTACGTATTTTCTCACCGTACGTAACGCAATCTCCCGCAATGCCTTAGGAAATGCTTTGGGTTTCTTACCATTTTTTCGATTTAAATTTTGTTGATGTAAATCAAATTAATATTTGATAAAGACGTATAGACGTTATCTGAACTATGGATTATTTTAATTTGGCTTTTCAATTTTTCAAAATTTTGATTTAAATATTCAACCATTCAATTTATTTGATTTGAGTTAATCAACGGTACTTTAAATCGAAAATTTAAATGTATTGCTTATCTTTATAGTGTTAATTTATTAGTATGTTTCATATAATTCTCACACTTATAAATTTTTTAAAATAAGCAATTTACTTAAACTTTAAAGTTAAAGTGTTATGCATTGAGTGAGCTCAAATCAAATAAATTGAAAGATTGTATAGTAAAATCACAATTTTAAAAGGTTAAACAACTAAATCAAAATAATCCTTAATTCAGATAAGTTTTATAAAATTTTACCCAAAATATTTTATATTATAGTGCAATTGTATTTTCACTACCGACAAATAAGAATAATATTATACGAGTTACATAATATTACTTGAATCATCTAGAAACATTTGTGTTTCGTTTCACAATTCAATTTAGTTGATTAAATATTTACATTTTGCTGATGTACATGAATGTAATGTAACATTCCGGTTGTTTTTTTGAGAGATAGATAGCACGCTATCCGCTTCGTTTATTTCATTTAGAAATAAACTTCGTCAGAAATGTGAATCAACTGGGATTCGAACTAGGGTCACGGGTAACATCCTGATTGTTATCGTGCCATCAGTCACGGTACTGTCACATTACAATAAATTTGCCAACACATCCTTTAACTATAAGGACAATATTTTGAGAGACTATTCATGTATAGCATTTAATATATGAGACTTTATGTGAGATGCAAGCTTACAAAGAGGGTATTATTGCGTGTCCTTCCAATTAAGTTGCTGTGTCCCCAAACTCTTGAGTTTATTCGTACAAACAATTTAAGAAATTATAAATGATCTTTTGACAATTCCCTATATAACTTCTTAATCTTTTCCTTCCCCACACACAAAAAAAAAAAGTTTTTTTTTTTTTTTTTTTTTTTTTTGAGAGAGATAGGTAGTCGCTTCGTTTATTTCGTTAAGAAATAAACTTAGCTAAAATGTGAATCAACTAGGATTCAACTCGGTCTTGATACCAACCACCAAGTTCTTCGCCACTGCTTCAGGACGGTCGGTCAAAAAACAAAGTTACAAAGAATCGTCAACATATGAAAAGCAAATAGAGAGTAGTAGAACTCAATGCATTTTCCACACGTTTGAATTAGGGCTAAACGTACATTGACTTGAGATTATTTTAAGCACAATAATATTTTCATTGGGCAATTAACTATGTCTAATAAAATAATAGATGATAAAAATAAAAAAAAAATCATATAAAACACAACAAATTAAGATTATTTAAAGAATTCGCAGGTCGATAAAATAAAAGGAGTTCAATTAAGACTGTTGATCTAAATTTACGATCATAAACTTATTGATTTAATGAGTTTCACTACAAATAACGCGCCAAGCGGATTTGAGTTTTGATTCTAATTAAATTAATTTGGGTTCTTTATTTGAAATACTTTTTATGAGAGTTAGTATTTTTTTTTTTATTATTACTATTATTTTGAAGTACTTGCTTTTTAAAGTTTTGTACTTTTGGTTAAACAATTTGTGTAATGGTTGTCGACATTGATTTTGAAACCTCAAAATTAGCTTTTTTTTTTAAAAAAGGTGACAGCTCACTCAAAATTAGCTTTTGTGCTAAAAAAGCTGAGTACTTTGCTACTATTTTTGTAATTAAAAAAAAAAAAAGCGCTACCTGTTTCTCTTAAAATAAATTTAATTATTGCTACTAGGGCATCATTTTTTGTGTGTGCGTGTGTTTTTTTTTTTTTTTTTTTTTTTTTTTTTTTTTGAGAGAGAGAGAGTCGGAGAGATAGGTAGATGCAACCCGCTTCGTTTTATTTCATTTAGAAATAAACTTAGCAAGGACTCAACTTAACTGCTCGTACCAACCACCAAACCTTTTGCCACTTCGTTGTTTTTTTTTTTGCAAATTTGTTTTTTTTTTTTTTTTTTGAGAAATAAGTAGAAATTAGCCGCTTCGTTTCTTTCAATTAGAAATAAACTTAGCTAAAAATGTGAATCAACTAGGATTCGAATTTGGATCTCGGGTACCAACCACCAAGCCCTTTGCCACTTGCTCTAGAGACGGTAGGTTCTTTTTTGCAAAATTGTTGATTGCGGCAGAAAGATTGTTAAATAATATAGAACTTGCTAGTACAATAAATTCATGATTTTTCTTTTTTTTCTAAAACAAACTTTACGGTGTTGGAAAATCTTGCTTTCAATTTTTGGACCGTATTTTGGACCGTGTGGGCCCTCATGGTTGATTTCAATTGGGTTCCTTGGGCCGGGTCGGGCCGGACCGGACTGGGCTTTGGACTCCACTAGCCCATTTCATCTTGCAAGGTATCCCACAAAAGATATATATATGTTTGATAACATTTTGATTAATCGACAAGTTGACAAGGGTTTATTGGTTGCAGATTCCACGTCTCAAATTTCAAATCCTAATTGATTCACAAACTCAACTAATTTTATTCAAAAATAATGCTAATTATCTCTCCAAAAAAAAAAAAAAACATGTTGGGTCGAGAGGTAATACGTACAGAACCCCAAATTTTAATTTTTCGTGCAATTCGTATTTGAATTTGAGACTTAATTAAAGCTTCACAGCGAGTACCTTATCTACCGCGTAGTGGATTGGTATTCCTCCTCATCTTATAGATTTTTTTTAAAATTTTTAAAAGTCTAGGATTTACTATTTGATGGTCATTCTATTGTAGATCAAATGATTAACTAGAATCCAGTTTTTTCTATCTCGAGAGCTTGGTTTATGCTCTCGAAATTTAAAAATGCTACTCAAAGAGTTGAGCTAAAATAGCACTTAAATTTAAATTTATAATCTTAAGGAGTCTTTTATGAGTAATGCTAGCTACCATATTATAGCTAGCTAGTACAAACTCTTCGCGCCAACCCGCCTCACTTTTGATGATCGGGCTTCGGAATCGGCTATCGACACTATTAAACATGATCTAGAATTTTTTAAAAAAATCTAACTTCTATATGATTAGATCGCTAAAAACAAACTCGATAGGGACTCGAGGACGTTCAACCGGAAAAGTTGGATGACGACGTACATAGTGTCTGGGACAAGTGGAGGGGGAGGGATGGCGGACAAAGCAGAAGGAACGGCCTATCTGAATTGGCGGCATGTTGATGGACGATTTGGAAGGCCAGAAACAACCTTGTTTTTCGTGATATTCAGTTTGACCATATTTTACCGGTGCGAAGGCTGAAACTTTTGATTGATTTTTGGAAAGACACTCTAAGATTGAATGTTTTTTTGTTTTTTTTATTCCGAGGTCTTGATTGCTCATATTCATATATTCAATTATATGAATGAAGCTACCTATTCTAAAAAAAACTTGATAGGGCAAAAGATGTGTGCTAGCTATAGCATAATAATATCATTTTCTGAGTCAATTTCAACTACTCAAAAACAATAAACAGGACATGGTTTTGACCATCTTCTAAAAGTCAGATTCCAGGTATCCGTTGACATAAACCAATCTTTGTAAAAACCCACTTAGTTGTTATCTCAACTAGGGCAAAACCTTATATTACTCTTTATCCATATCAAAAAGCCCAGATTTATGGGAACATACTAATGGACACATGCCTTTTATTTTTTTTTAGGTCTTAATTAATTTAGCCCAATCTTTGTTGTTGTATAATATATATTATAATAATAATAATAATTTGTGTGCACCAACCAACCTCAGTGGGGGACAGAGAGAGAGAGGTGGCTTATCTCTCTCTATATATTGAGGCTTTAAGGCTTAATTACAATTATAAGCACAAAAGCATCTTAGACTGGTTAATTCAGCAAGTTCAATTAGTTGATTCACATTTATAGTTAAGTTTATTTCTTAAAGAAATAAACGAAGCACGTAGCGTGCTACCTATCTCTCTCTCAAAAAAAAAAAAAAAAAAAGCTTAAAAACAATTTTTAGTCCTCAAACGACAACGCGCATGATATTTAAATTTTTAAAATTTAATCTATTATAATTTGTGACTCGAATGTTTTGAATTATTTTAATCAAATTTTATAACCCAGTTTTCTTGACCTAATTTTGATGTTCTGCTAATATAAAAATAATATAATAATATGATGATTAAGAACACAATAATAATTAATATATTGCATAACTTTCATATCAACGACACCTCAACATTTAGTCAATTAATTGAGTTATGAAAATCGATTGTTGCTACGACTTCTCCAAATAATACACAGGACGAAATAAGATGGAGGTGCATGGGCACAATCCGAAATATTCTTAGTCAGCTCGGTATATAAATTTCTTCAAGACGGTGGAGTCAGAGTTGAGAGTTCGGTACGTCTATGGAAGATCAGATCTACTCTTAAAGTCAAGATCTTCGTCTAGTTTGTGCTGAAAAAAAAAATGTGCTCACCACAGACAACCTTCTCAAAAGGGGTTGGTATGAAGATGAGAGTTGCGTTTTATGTCTGGATGAGAAAGAGACTGTGGATCATCTCTTCTCTGCCCGTGCCTACACCACAGCATTACTGAAAGGATTGCTACCTAATAAACTGCTCTTTAACGATCGCCAATGCTGTGACGGAGCTATGGAAAAAGAGTAGTGCCAAAAAGAGTGCACAGGGGGTAAAGAAATGTTGATCATCGCTACAACGTGGTGGGGTTCTATGGTTGGAGTGTAACAAAAGAATTTTTCATAAATCAAGACAGGCGTTAGGGAGCTTGTTAATGGAGATCAGAGTGCTTAGAAACTCGTGGGATCATTCATGTAGCTGAATTGCATTTTTTTTTTTTCCTTCTTTTGTTTATCTCTTGGGGCGCCTAATTCTTTTGTTTTTTTCTTTTGTCTTGCCCTTTGAGGCTTTGGTTGTCTCAATTTGTAGCTAAGTTCACTTTCTAGTTTATGTGAAACAATCGTTTGTACTCTAAAAGCTTAAGCTTTTAGAGAACGGTATTTAAACATTTTTATATTTAACACTCTTCGAGACTTGGCCCATGACGTGGGCTTGAATTAAATGGGAGGAAATTAATATGCTAGGAGCCTGGCGTGACTCGAACTCAGGACCTCCTGCTCTGATACCATGTGAAACAACCGTTATACTCTAAAAGCTTAAATATTTTTATATTTAATGTTTGAAACGTTCTTACATTCTATCCTTTTCAAAAAAAAAAAAATAAAAAAAAAAAAAAAAAAAAAAAAAAAATTTGTCTCATAATTGGAGGGTGTAATTTAGCCGACTTTTTTTTTTTTTTTTTTTGATAGAATGACAAAAACAGGGGTCAACATGCGTGGATTAATTAAATAAAAATAAGGAAACAAACCACTCTTCTCTTCTTAACATGCTTTGCTTTTTTTCATGTTTTATATAATATTGAGAAAGGCTCGCGTGCTTAATGCTCGATTGCTAATTTGTCTCTTCCGATCTACCAAAGTTGGTGCATGGGTCCCATTGCCTCCCTTGGACACTTGTTCATCTATGGTTGCACCCTTTAATGAGTTTCCTAAACTAAACATAAAGAGGTACCATGCACTAAGGTTAATTTCTAATTAATTATTACCTAATCAACCCATGGTTTATTAATTAAAACTTGATTAAATGCATGCAAATTAAGAGGGACGCTTGTTTCTCTTATTAAAGATACAGTAAAATCGATGAAAAGATACATCTGATCAAATTTGCTTAATGAATGAAGCAGGTAGCTCGCTACCTTTTTCTCAAAAAAAAATTTATCTTATATTACTATCTCTAGACTTGTTAGTTAGAAGATGTGACATATATAATATCTTTTCGTATATTTACTACCAGCTGTATTTAAGTTATCGATCACATCTATCATCTTAGAAGTACGATATGATAATATATTGTCAGATAAGTATGTGCTCGTGGTGCCGTGCCGTGTTGTGCCGTACGTGGCCGTGGATTAGAGTGTGCATGGTGTTCAAGGTTGATTTGGCTAGGGCAATGCACCCACATGGATCTAGCTTCATTAATAATTGTAATTTGCTACGGCGTTACGTCTCTAATGACATTTTTCTTAATAATTGTTTCCTAAAGAAAGATTATATTGGATTAAAGCTTAGACTTTATAAAGCGATAATAAAGATGTTCATTTTTTTAGAAGGGGCCGGGAGAGAGAAAGAGTGGAAATTGCTGTATATATATGTCCATGTCACAACATTCTTTTTGTTTATAGAATGTTTTTAGTTAGACCTAATTAAAGGTGACCAATGTCACTAAGTTATTGTATTTACACAAGCATGCATGCTTTTTTTTAAAAAATTCCCTTTTATCGTTTTCAAATCCATTATGAAATTAATAACTAATTTATAGGATCAAAAGGTCATTAACCAGCGTGAGGCGGTGGTTAACTAGGGCCAAATTAAAGCGATTTTTAGTGGATGTACATGTCAAGGAATTAACTTATTTAAGCAAGTACAATTTTAGAATAAATAAATTACTAGATTAAAGAGATCAAAATTATTGATGAGCTAAATGAATCGAAATGAGCTTCTGGACTCCAAAAGTCGAAAATTAATTCTCTTTAATGGTGAAAAGTCATATATACTACAAGTTGCAATTCAATGAAAGAAAGTTTTTTTACTACTATTTTACTTTTATGTATAGTAATTAACTCCAACCAAATCAAACAAGTACTTAACTTTTGCGATAACATGTCGACTACGATTTAGGAGAAAAACATCAAATTTGGCACCCATGCCTCTCAACATCGAGACAACGAATAAGCATACGTGACACTCAACCCTGCTTTGTACGACGATGTCGCTCGATCGCGACGACCCTAGAAGAAATGAAAGTTTTTTTTTAAAAAAAAAAAAGAAAAAGAAAAGAAAAGAAGAGGAAAGGGGAGGTTGAATTCAACTATGTGGGTGCACTAAGCTTTGCTCCCCATTCATGGTTTCTACTGTTTACTGGATATAGATGAGACTATGAGAACCTCAACTCCACCTACACCACTAAACCCCCCCCCCTCCTCTCACGTGCACTCATATCATCATGCATTGTTGTTACAGCAACAAGTGAGAGAGTAGTACTCCACGAAAGTTATTTTATGTGCGTTAGTATGTCCTACATCATGTTGCTTTAGATATATATGTATATATCTATGCTCAAGTGGGCAACATGAAATGGAGCTAAAGTTGCACTGTTATTTTCTTTCTTTTCTCTGATCATTATATTTTGAGACTTCACTATATATATTTATCACTTTTAGGACTCGCAATGTTACTGCCTACTGGTGAATTATTTGGTCCTTATTGCTTGTCATTCTGAAAAGCCTGGCTGTTTGGTCGGGTCGGGTCTCGAATAATTTTTACATTAATTCAAGTAGCAGAAGATCTAGAAAATTTTACTTAATGACGCAGTATCTAGATTAGTGCAGCAGCTAGCAAGCTGAAATGAACTTTTGAGCCTTAAAATCAAAAGCTATAAGTTCAAGCTTTTGCGACTGTATTTATATTCAAGAAGCAGAAGAGATCTAGAATAATAAACTCAAAAAATATTTTGTATGGAAACTGATACTAGCTAGCTAAGCCGAAGAGACGAAGAGGTCATGTGGAACAGATGATAGACAATAAAGGAAGAATGGTATTTGTTGTTTTTTAAAAAAAAATTTAGTGAGAGAGAGAGAGAGAGAGAGAGAGAGAGAGAGAGAGAGAGATAGGAAGTTATCTACTTGGTTTATTTTTTTTTAGAAATGAACTGAATTAGAAATGTAAAATAATAAGACTTTAACCTTAAAATTTTAGATAGCAACAATTAATTAAGTTCTTGACCAATTGTGCTCGGTATGATCGGTAAAATGCCTCTACTGTTGCTGCAACTATTGTAGATTTACTGTACATAATTAAATTAAAAAATGAGTCGAAAAAAATTTCCCAAAAAGAAAATTTATGATGTTATATATCTTCAATCCACATTAGGACTTTGTTAGAAAACATGTTGACCAGATGTCACCAAGTGCTATATATGTAGACATATTTGATGCAGCATATATTCTATCTACTTTAATTTGCTCTCATATATATATATATATATATATATATATATATAAACTAGGTTCTTATCTTTATTAATAAGACTAAGTCATTGTCTTCTGCAAGTTTTTGGCCGTTGGATTGAGAGATGTGCGGTTAGGATGATGTGGGCCCCTTAGGGTTAAGTGGGTGGTTGGTTGAATACGGGGACGGAGCTATTGAGGGGCCCACAATGGCCATGGCCCCCTCTCAATTTTTTTAAATTACATAAAAGTTCTTTATAATAAAAATTAAAATATTATAAATTTTAATTTTAGGGGCCAAATTAATTTTTGTAGGAACCCATGGCCCCCCTCAATTTTTTAAAATTACATAATGATCATTTATAATAAAAATTAAAATATTATAGATTTTAATTTTAGGGGGCCACATTAATTTTTTTAATAAAATTTGTCTTAATTTTTTTTCCGAGTTTTTTTGTCCTTTTCTTTCAATTCTCACAGTTGCTAGTAATAACTTATCAGTGAATCTGATAATTTTTTTTTTTTACTATTCGATGTCAAATTTTTTTTTATCAAATTTAAATTTCGGCCCCCCCGAATTTTAATTTCTGACTTTGTCCCTGGTTGAATAGTATAATCTAACGGGTGAAAATCATCAAAGGGGTGGATCTAACGGTGGAAAACTTGGTAGCACGGATACCTCAGTGCTATTGATAACATGTAGGACTCTCTCTCTCTCTCTCTCTCTCTCTCTCTCTCTCTCTCTCTCTATATATATATATATATATATATATAGAACTAGGCTACTATGCTATTAATAGCAAGTCATTAGGTGCTACCAAGTTTTTAGCCGTTGGATTGAGAGATGTGCGGTTAGGATGATGTGGGCCTCCTAGGATTAAGTGAGTGGTCATTGAATAGTATGATTTAACGGGTGAAAAACTTGACGTGCTATTGATAGATCGAATCTTCGTCTTATTGATAAGATGCTTTTGACTATATATATATATATATATATATATATATATATATATATATATAGAGAGAGAGAGAGAGAGAGAGAGAGAGAGAGAGAGAATTGTTGGATAAATTAATGTTTTCACACTAATTAATGTTATTGGAAACGGCTTCTAGAATATATGGGGATAAAACAGCAAAAGAAGCAATCAATTGGCACCTTGACATATATATTTTACCTACACCACTAGCTAGCACCATACCTTTTATACTGTTCCTTTCCTTACAATCTACTGTAACTCTTTAGCTCAGTACAGAGAGAGAGAGAGAGAGAGAGAGAGAGAGAGAGTTCGGTTCCGCTAACTATTATTGATAGTAAATATCTCGATTTATTACTAATTTATTTTTTATGATGGAACTTTTAAATTGACGATCGGTATTGTTCAGTATGATTTACACCATTTAACCTATCTAAAAACTAAATTTCATGCCTTTTTTTTATGTCACTAACGGAACGATCAAAGCTGATCATAAACTTTATAATTTTAATCATGACTGGTACAGTGCGTTTGTTCGTTTAATAATATATAAGAGTTCAAATCGTTGAATTTTTATTATTTTTTTTAATTAATTTAAAACAAGATCTAGACACCATATCTCGAATACAAAAATTGTATGACTAGAGAGCTCAATAAATGTGTGTAAATATATATATATATATATATATATATATATATATATATATATATATATATATATATATATATAGAGAGAGAGAGAGAGAGAGAGAGAGAGACTGGGGTACTTTACTCTTATGAGTATAGACCCCTTTATATTCATAACTTTTTAACCGTTGATTGATGGGATGTGCGGTTAGGATAATGGCTTAGAATGATAGTGATCTCCTAAGATTGAGTGTGTTGTTGGTTGAATAGTATGAAATGATCAATGAAATAAATCTAAGAGTCGAAAACTTTTAAGTATAAAGAAGCTAATACTCATAAAAATATAGTAATCGAACACTATATATATATATATATATATAGAGAGAGAGAGAGAGAGAGAGAGAGAGAGAGAGTTGTCTTTGGTATGCTTATGAAAGCACGGAGGCCTCCGTGCTTCCATTTTGTTTTCGATGTTCGAACTTTCGAATCGACGATCTCCGTTAGAGTTGATATATATATATATATATATATAATTGAGCTATAATACTTTTAGAAGCACCTACATTTGGTTCTTCTAAGTTTCTATCATTTAGATTTACTTTTTAATTACTAATAGCCATTGGATCTAAAACTATTCCACCTACCACCACCTACCCCACCAACCACCACCTACCATCATCATCTCAACCCTACATTTCTCAATCCAATTGCTAAAAACTTAATAACACCATCCCATTGATGCTTTTGAGAGTATATATATATATATATATATATATATATATATATATATATATATATATATAGAAAAAAAGGTTTCAATAAGGAGACAAGACACAAGCGTGCGAACAAGATACGTTGGATTTCCTTTTTGAGTAATGCTGCGTTTACAATTCAACAAATATATTATTATAATACTAAAATTTAACGATCTAGAACACTTTCTATTCTTATCATATATATATTTTTTAATACTAGAACTCAAAAGGAATTGACCCAATCCTACCACAAAGGGTTGTAGATTTTCAACTCCTGGTTTGTAGGCTTAGCATATGTGTGTGTGCTTCTCTTTTCTAAAGCAAGACGCATGGAGAATCATCTTTGATTTTAATGAGTATATATAAGAAGATAAAATGTAATTTTTAAATTAAGCCTACAAAATCTCAACCACGTGTCATGGTATATTTGTTGAATATAAATTAAAGTTACAAAATCTACTTCATTAGTACTTTTAAAATTATACAAATTGCTAAATACTAAGAGAGAGAGAGAGAGAGAGAGAGAGAGAGAGAGAGAGAGAGAGAGAGAACCCCACCATCTTAAGCTTCAAGGTCCAACCACAAGTACCTTAGGCCTCAACATGTATACCCCGATTCACATATACCATGGACCCAAACCAACCCTACAATAATACATAGCCCACAACTTCTCAGTGGATAGAACACGCAACAACACCACCAAAAATAAATAAAAAAATCATATTCAGCGCATTTAGTTAAGAATTCGATGATTGATAACTAAAATTTCAAATTCAAAATATGACAAAGTTCATTTTTAAGATTAAACTTACCAGATAAATTATTACCTTTCTATACTGAAAGCCAGAACAAATAAAAATAAAAATAAAAATAAACATTTTTGGGCATAATACCCACAAAATTTAAATATTTTGCGATTACCCATGTGCTGACATCATGCCAACGGATACATGCATCTCCCACGAAAAAGTTCTTCTTTTTTTTTCTCTTTTTGGCATAGGTAGTATGTTATCTGCTTCGTTTATTTCATTTAGAAATAAACTTAGCTAAAAATATGAATCAACTATGATTAATTCGAATTTGGGTCTAAACCTCTCCTCTTAAAGCATGCTATATATGGCGCCGCTTAGTTTCCAACTACAATTGTGCGAAAAAAATGCATAGCAACAAAATCTCCCTCCCCTCTTGGATCAACACACCACCAAGCATGTGGCACATCGTGCGATCGAACGGCTACTCGTCGTCGTCGTGCGACGATGTCGACGTCGACGCCTCCGCCTCGACGCCTACGACGACGCTCATCAACGCCGCGCCAAACGGTGGCCACTCCGGCCTCAGCACCGACCCTCTGTCGGCGGCCGCTGCGGTCGACGGCCTCCTTACGGAGCCCATGGAGCACCGCTTGTGGAGTCAGCTTCTGCTGTGAGTATAAGCTGCTGCTTCTGATCATATAGAAAATTAAATTATAACACCAAAAGTATGCATAATATATAGGAATAATAATAGAGGAGGAGTGGTGCATAATTTAATTAATTGGTCCTTAGTGCATGTTGCTCTTGTAGTATTGCATGGTGTTAGGTGTTCACATGGAAAAGAATAAAAAAAAAGGGACGATTAAAGTTTCTTTTTTCTATTATTTTTATGATTTAATGACAAATCACAAAGTTCAATTATCGAAAATATATAGATAGAAGTTATGTACTCGTACGGTCTAAATATTTCATGGCTTTTAATTTCCATTTCTCAAACATTATGTATGATATCTTTTATGAACAATACTACAGTAGCTTTGTTTTATAATTAATTAAATTGGAATACATATAATGATTCTAAAATTTATTGAAGAAGATTGATTGTAAGAGATAATATATATATATCATATTGCACTTTCAACAAATTTTATATCTTTCTCGAGAGTTTTACTTAAAACTTATATTAATTATGCGCGTTTAATTATCAGGAGCTCTGGAAATGGAGGAGGAACCATGCAGAACAACCATGGAGTAGGAGGAGAAAACTTCCTTGATCTACTAAATTCCAAGAGCTTAACACCCGAGCTTTTCGACCCAGCCTACGAAAGTTACCCGAAGCCGTCGAAGCTGCAGGGCAACAACATTTATTATGAGTTCACCGACACCACCGCCGCGCCCGCAGTACTGAACCACTTAGAAGCTCTTGAGCTAAGCCATTACAACCCGAGCATGGTCGAGCCCGCGGAGATCAAAATGACACACCCATCAATGAATAATTCGGCCACCAACTGGTGCAGCAGTACAGCTGCTTCCCCGAACCCGCGGTATTCGGGTTCGAATCTATACGAGACTCATAGTTCTCTATCGCAAGCGCGTGAAAGATCGGGACCAGTAGTGCTACAACAACATCACGTCCCTTCGTATATGGAGCCATTCAATGGCGCTCCTTTTGATCTCAACAACTCACTCATGGAGCTCAACAACAAGCTCAACTACAGTGGAGTGGCAGAGCTGCCATGGTCTAGTAGTAATCGGAATTTTTCGGATTTTGTAGCCTTTAATGGCTGCTTGAAGAAGCCAGAAGTGGAAGTGAGAGCTTCTTCTAAGCATTGTATGATGAACTCCTCAGAATCATATGAGAGAAAGAAGCAAGCATATGAAGTTACATCAGTAAGATCATAACACATCTTTTATGGGTTTTTTTTTCTTTCCTTAATTTTCTTTTTTGGAAAAACCGATTTTAATTTTCATGTACAAAATTTGTTTGCTGTAGATAAGGGGAGATGGAAGAGGCAGTACTGGAGCAGCAGGTGTGGGAAAGAAAAGAAAATCTGAAGAGAGTTCAGAAGCACTACTTCTGAAGAAGCCCAAAAATGAGAGCTCAAGTGCTGCTGCATCACTCAGGGTATGTTAATTAATTAACTTAATATGGTGCAAAACACTACTACTTACTTACTAATGCAAAATTAATTAAGAGGGTATGATTAGATATATACTAGTTTAATTCATCTTCTTTTTATCTTTTCTTTTTTTTTTTCCCTAAGGTGTTAATTAATTAATTAACCTTTTTTCCTAGCCAGTTTTACAATAAAGAATTGGATTAAATTGCCAAATATAGACAATTAAAGAAGAAGAACAAGAAAAGAAAATTAATTTAGTAATGTTTTTAATTAAACCTGACAAAAAAGTTTTTTTTTTTTTTTTTTTGGTTTGGTGTGTGTGCATTGAATAGGTGCAAGTACCAAAAGTCAAAATGGCAGAGAAGATCACAGCACTACAACAAATTGTGTCACCTTTTGGAAAGGTAATTATTAAGTGTGATCGATATATGTTTAATTTCTTAATTAATTGCAATTTTTAACTTTATTTTCTAACATTTTCAAATCTTTGTATAAATCTGGTACTAATTCATATTTATTAGTCAACACCATGAATCAAAATTTGTTGCTAACATGGTAATTAAACATGTTAATTTTGCCACTGATGTGCGATGATTTTCATCTGAATTATAACAAAGCTTTGAACTGAAAAAATGCGATTAAAACAATTAATATACGTTAGGAATTTAATTGCGAAATTAAAAGATTGAGTACAAAAATGAATTAAAGTTTTGTAAAGATTAATTGAAGAATGATAGTGCAAAACTAATTAATTCACTCACTGTATTATTGATATTGAATATTTTTCTAATTTCTCTCTTTTGTTTTAATTAATTAGACCGATACCGCGTCCGTGCTACAGGAAACAATCGTTTATATAAAATTTTTGCACGAGAAAGTACAGGTAATTAACAATCGTTCTATTCTATTAATTACATCAAGTTAATTATATTAAAAATTAAATTATTATACATGCTGTGATAATGCAAATCGTATTAATACTTAGTCATTTATTATTACAAAGTTTAAAACAATAATTTACAACTATTCTTGTTTATTGTAAAAAATTATTATTGCAACTAGTTAGTTATCCTCTCTTTTTTTCCCCTTTTTAAGTATCTTTAATTGTTGTCTATATGTAATCTTTTATTATTAGTCATTCAAAAGTTTACAACTAAAATTCAACTTAGTTGCTAATTAATTAATTACCACCCGAGCTTTGAGCATTTATTCTATTTTGAAATTTTAAAAATATTTTGTAATTACGTGACATGCAACCATATATTATAAAGGGGTCTGAAGCTTATTTCTCTTATTAGTAATATATATATATATATATATATATATATATAAAGAAGAATAAGTTTATATATAAATATGATATAATAAGTTATAACTAATTAAGTGCCAAGGTAATTTAGCTTTCATTCTTAAACATATATCACCACTAGAAGATTTTTTTTTTCTTTTTATTTTTTTTTCCTCTAGAATATATATATGCAATCCTTTAACATGTCCGAAATTAACATCTACGTACGTACCATTAATTTTTTTTTTTGTGGTATATATTCATGCAGTTACTAAGTGATCCATACATAAAATCAAGTTCCTGCAAGGTACGTACTTCAAATTCTACAACACTTTTTTTTTTTTTTTTTTTTAGCATATATGCATGTTTATTTCACCGAAAGTGAAAAGAGTAAAGTTATTTTCGATCATAAATTTTTACTTCTGTTAACATCGTATGTCGAATTCATCCGTAATTCAACTTTCTTAACCAGCGCCTTGAGTGGTGCCCAAAGTCAATTTGGAAGCCAAAAAAAAAAAAGAAAGGTGTTAGTGTGAACATTTTCATTATAATAAATAAAAAAAAGATGAATAATTACAGTTTCAAAGCCATTGACTTACTATCAACCAAACAGTAGTGAAAAATCACTTTCGGGCAAACAAACATGCCGGTAAGGGATTAATTACTTTTCATCACATGAATTACACCCACCTTTTTTTATTTTTCAGGATCAAAACTTATGGGGAGTGGATCAGAGAAAAGAAAAGGAAGAGGCAAAGCTCGAGTTGAGGAGTAGAGGGCTTTGCTTGGTTCCACTCTCATGCACTTCTCAAGTATACAGGGATAACAATGGCCCCGATTATTGGACGTTGCCTTATCGTAGTTGTCTCTATAGATGAGTTCATGGAGTAGAGAGATTCATAGAAATGTATGGTGTATCCTTTAAAAGGTTGTGTTGGGGGAGATAAGAGATCATGTGGAAAGAAACTAACTAACTTATTTATGCCCTAAATGTAATATTTTCATGTAGGAGATGTGATTATCTGTACGTTCCTTTACAGAATGTAAATTATACACCCGTACTTACGTTCAGTAAAATAAGTAAATAATTAGATAAGTTGGTTAATATAACCTACGAAAAATCTACAGGTGTAAGGTTTACATTTTAGTATAGAGTGTATGGATAGTATTTCTTATTTTTAAATTTGTAATGATAATTAAAATTGTTAGCGCTTTAAGAAAAGTATCAAATCAGTGTTCGTACTACATGCACAAATTTACAATTTAATTATTCTTTTTTTTTTTCTTTTTTTCACTATTTTTTATTATTTTTTGCTCGTCACGAGGCATCTTATATGCCCTTCTCTCTCTCTCTCTCTCAAAAAAAAAAGAAAAAAAAAGGGAAGATTCAAATTAAGGGACAAAATGATAAGCTCATTCTAATTATTTAAATTTTATCTAATTTTGTTTTTATTTATTGCCAAATTATCATGTATATATATATATATATATATATATAACAGCTAGACATTATAAAAATAATATACTATATATAATAAATAAATTAAGGATTAATTTTATTTGCGCGCCTCTATCCACTGATCCTAATTACGTAAAAGTCCCTCAGAAAAAAAATATCAATAATTTAGTACCACGTAGATATCCAAGGTGAAAACAGACGTAAAAGAGTATAGTTGTGAAAACTTGTATATATTAGTTTTACAACTTTTTAACTTAACTATAAAAGATATGAAGATCCAGGGTATGATTTTGTTCCCCTGTCGATCTCTCCCCTCTATGCAAAACGTTGAAGCAGGAGAAAGAAGAACACAATGGCTTCGAGCAAAAACCGCGAGCTCCGGCCATGGCGTACCATTCCCCATCGCATTTGTTAGAGGACATTCGGCGCGGCCAACTTCGTGCGGTTTCGTGGCAAGCTCTTCTTGCTCCTCGACAGGCCGACCGCGAAAGCTACAGATTCCAATCCACCGTATGACAGGCTGCGGTGTCTCTACATCTGGGCGGGCCTACTTATCCTTCAACCATATACATAGTGGAAGGTCATGTTGGATTGAGTCACGTTTGAAATAGCGGGAGGTCGGAGTAGACCGAGTTATATTCGAAATGGCATGAGACTAGTTAGACTGAGCCATAATTGAGACCCGTAATTAAACACTCTGCCTATAGGCCCTATACGCTTGAAGTGAATTGATTGCGTATTTCTAACGGTTCGAGCTTTTGGAATTAATGATTAGCGCCAATGATCCAACGTTGAGCACCTCCAACGATTGCGTTGCGACCTCTGTTGCCAAGACCACCTCAAGGTCTGCATACTGCAGATAGTGGATGCCGGTCTGCAATTCGATGTCGCCTTTGCCATGTATCACGAGAGGTGGTTCTACAGGATCGATCGTCGGTTGCTCCGTGGCGGCGTTAGGCGATCGAGGAAATATTTTGCTTGCAACTGATCAACATCTCCGGTGTTTGACAGAACAAAAACCTGCAGGGAGTATCTGACGGTGTATTCAAGCTGGAACACTGGCGTGGCCAGCATGAATGGTCCAGGGTTAAAGAGACAACTTTGGTCCTCGATGCAATGCTCACGGATCGCCGCTCGCGGCGACTCCGACTAGTCGTCGGAGTCCAACACAATTGCGTGTGTTTTCCAGCGCTCCCACGAGGCGCATCGCCGTGGAACTTGCTGCTGTTGAATCGATGGTTCGACGGACGTCCGGCCTGATGGAGAGCGCGTATCAAGAGACCATACAGCAAGAGTGTAAGAAAGATCTAGATATATTCCGATGTGGTTTACGCCAAATCTTTTTCAGGCTTCAGGATCAGGTAATAGAATTTTGGATGAGACTTCGGCTTCGTCTGGTATTTTGCGGAGATTGCGTTACGTGCGGTGAGAAAATACGTTGAAAAAATATTCCGTTTGTTTCCGTACGTCATATTCTTATATATTTTTTCTACAACTCTATTTTATCTAATAGAGTTAGATAGGCCTCAATATCAAACTAAACCTTCTTAATACACGTTTGGCCCGGTTTCTGCAGCCTTCGGTTTGGCGCAGTTTCTGCAGCTGGGCTGCCAGAAGTGCAGCAACTATTGTTAGTAGCAGAGTTCCTGCTTTCAGACGCAGCATCAGAACCAGTACTTGCCGCCTAGGTCAAATTGATCTTTCTCTGTTTAAATAATAAGTAATTCCCTTTTCTGTGCGTGCAAATGCAAGCAGTATTTATTTATTTTTTTTTTTTTTGTTCAAGAATTTTCGATGGCATGATTATAACTTATGTTCTTTATTATTGTCCATAAAAGATGAAAATGATAATGAAACTACGCAAGCAAGATGTGTAATAAGAGTAGGAATGTGCAATACCTGTTTCATTGTTCCCTGTGATTTGGTGCTGGACAAAGATTACAATAAATGAACGTTTAAGAAAAGTGCAAGACATTTGAGTGAGTAAACTAATAAAGGAAAAGATGATAGTAACGGTGAGTCAAAGGTGCACCCAAATAAAATGACGTTCTTGCCCGTCAAAAAGGAATACAACAAACTCATCCCTCAAGATCAAAATTACTACTTACACATATCGTATCTCATGGTTATCAATCAAATGATACAACTGAAACCTATTAGGCAAAATCGTAAAAAGAAGAAACTCAATACTCGGGCAATTACCGCGCCCAGGATTAGTGGAATGAGGGTGGTGCAATTTATTAAAAGAATAAGAGTTGTAAATTTAGCTGCTGTGTTTGTGTCGGAAACAAGTGGATTCACCTCCTTGAACTCGTAATCATGCCGCAGCTAACTGCTTGTGATCATGGTCTTCCAGGTTGAGAACCTGAAGCAACTTCGGCCAAGATTCCGGGATTCCCCCAGGTAAATCGAACTCGAGAAGCTTCCCTTGGCCACGGTAGAACTCCTCCACGGGCTGGCTCTGCAGACAGCAACAGGTCCAACATTCAAACGCTAGACAAAAAATGAAGCCTCGGCAATATGCAAAATCTCATTAGTTCTAAGATTATATATGTCGAAAGTTCTTCAACCAGGATATAACTCCAGATTATGTTCCAGGTTAGCCCAACTTATGTGATAGCTTTAGAAGCTTCTAGAAACTAAGGGTTTAGCTAACAAAAAAAGTTTGGAGCTATTAGTTGTCGCAAGAAGCTAAAAACTATATTAGGCTTGGTTTGGAACTGTTGCCATTTCTTGGTGTTCATCTAAATCAAAATTAGCAGTTATACCAAACAGGGTCTTAATCTTCTGCTTCTGCTGCAGTGAGATGTGGTTAAGAAAATGTTAATGCAAAAGCTGTTAATGCCTCTTCAAACAGCTTTGTTGAGACAATAATTTTGCAAAAGCTCCAGCAGCAATATGCATAAACTTGAGAATGGTGCAGAAAATATGAAGTGAAAAAATGACCAGCTAGAAAAGGATATAATACCTTCTCATCATATATGCGCAGCCTTTCCTTGACCACCTCTTCAGTATCATCAGCTCGTGTAATAAGCTTTGACATGCAGTGCGCAGGAGGCAGGAGTGGTGCCATATATATACCAGGCTGCCCATTTTCACCCTTGACATCGATGGAGGCGAGATTGAAGTTCCCCCCACATTGGCTGCAAATCCTTCTCCCTAGGCACTTCTCAACTATCACGTCTTCCCTCAGCTTTAGATTGATCACTAGATCTATGTCCGTCACTCCGTCCAGGATTTCCTTGAATTAGACAAACAAAAATGATAAATGAGACTATGAGCTACCCTTTTCAAACCATCATAAAGACGTCTTCTAGTAATTGATCTTTGTCCTTATATACAATCGATTTGAGACAGATTTGTTTGACCATGCACAAGTTTGTCATACGCTTATGAGCTACGATGTACATGTTGGTTACACACGTAGTTGGAAAAGAAAACGAAATGACATGGAAATATTAAACTTGACGTATTCTTTCAATGTACTCACCGCTTGTCTCACAGTACGTGGAAACCCATCAAGAATGAATCCTGATTCACCCTTTGCTTCTCCTTGTTCGAGGCGTTTAGATAACAGATTTATGATAATTTCATCAGATACCAATTTGCCTTGATTAACAATTTCTGCAAGCTGCAAAAAAAAAAAAAAAAAAAAAAAAAATTGATGGAAGATAACCAGCTTAAATAGTGAATTTATGGAATGTATAAAGAGGACAGACAGAGTGAATACATGAAAATTGAATTCACTTCCATTTACCTCACAGATTATTTTTAAAAACTGCTTGAGTCGCATCAATACCTCTTAAGTTCATAGAAAGATTTAACATCATAATATAGAAATATAACGGAAGGGCTCAAAAAGGACATTGTTGAGTCAAAAAGGACATTTATACACCACAAATACAAGCACAACATGTTAAAAACGCTAGCTTTTCAAGGACCATGAACTGATATTTTGATTTCATTGAAATTAACAACTGAGGAATCAGTAGGCAGCGCCACAAAGATGCTTTAATTTATTAATTTCATGCCAACAACTGCAGTTCAAATTAGAGTAGCCAACTTCCGAAGAGATGTCCCAAAAGAATTTCTATTCTTTATAAGCAAACCAGCTACGGGGATATCATATATCCTACAAAATTTTCAATCCATTGGATCCTACAGAATTTGGTGCTTTGATAGCTTCATTCCCTATGAAAATTTGTAATCTGATCTCTAACAACAGCTGAAAATAAAAAATAGGTAAAAATGTATAGAACATACCTGAACTATGACCCCTTTTAATCCAACTACCTCACCTTTAAAAATTCTGATTTTAGTACCTAATCGCAAAATCTTTTAGCTTGTTTGATTTGAGCTATTTGGTGCCTCTTAAATTTCAAAATTTGAATGCATCATTTATTTTTACGAGACTGATTAGCACAGTGCATATAAATTATGCAACTACAATTTCATTAAAATAAGTAATAGGCCTAAAATTTGCACTGGAAGAGCCATCCAATGTTTTATATCAGATGAATTGAAAGGATAGGTATCAAAATCAAGCTTTTAAAAGGTCGGGTAGTTGAATCAAAACCGTCAAAAGTTCAGGTAAATTCTATACATTTCGACCCAAAAGATAACGACAAAAAAAAGAAAGATAAACTTCTTCCAATTGACACTGAATCCTATTATCTTATAATTAACCGGATCAAACTAAATTTTCTCACGCAATTAACAAATTGCCGAAGCCAACCAACTCTAAACTAAGCGATCTCAACATCACGAACCCTAGCATGCCATCAAGAGGTCATAATCACAAATTTCGCAGATCTCTTCAAGGAAACGATTAGATCGGCGGGGTGAAGGGTCGGATACCTGTCGGGAGAGGGGGCCCGAGGAGGCGAGCTCCTCGCGGACGAGATCGCCCGTGGCGATGTGGGGGACGCCGAGGAGCTGGGAGAGGCGGCTCGCGTAGGTGCCCTTCCCGACCCCAGGGCACCCTAAGAACACCCACTGCACGTTCCGATCCTCGCTCCCCATCCTCGCCCGGGGCGGCTCCGCCGCCGCGCGCCGCGCCAGCCCCGCCGGGAAGCGCGCGCCGGGCTCCGACTCCACGGTGCAGAGGCCCCTCCTCGCTGCGGCGGCGACGGCGGCGGAGGATCGGAGGAGGCGGTGGAGCGCCGCCATGGAAGGGGAGGTGTGGGGGAGCGATTTGGGGATTTATTAGGGTGCGGTGGAGATCGGAGGAGTGGGGGAATGGTGTTTGGGTTTATATATAGGGCGGCGGATTCGGAGTTTGAAAGAGAGAAAGAGAGAGAGAGAGAGGGTTAGCAATGCAATGCAGCACATGGGGGAAAGGGGATCGATGGTGATCCCTCCGCTTCCGATCGGAGGCGCGGATCACGTGGGCGAAGCGTGAAGCAGAAGTTTGGATCTTCTTTACTTTGTATTTTTTTATTTTATTTTTCACTATAAAAAAAATGTGAATAAATAGTTATGTTACATTTAGCCTTCAATTTGGATTGCAAAATATTATGTTTATTTTCGTAATATTACGTTTGATCATTACGTTATATTTTCTAGTCATTGAAGAAGCGAAAATTATATCTACATATATTTTTTTCACAATTTATTTTATCGAATAATGTTAGATAGGCGCAATACCAAATTAAATCGTAATGATGTAAATAACAAATATTAATCATCATAACACAATGTATATATATATATATATATAGAGAGAGAGAGAGTTATATTATACTCTTATGAGTATAAAGCCTCTTATACTCATAAATTTTTTAATTAGATTTACTCTTTAATCAATTTCACCCGTTAGATTATATTATTCAGACCACCCACTCAACTACCTACTATCAACCTAACAATAATCCTTGATCCTAACCGCACATTTTTTTATCTAGGGCTCCATACTCATATGTATAGTATAGTATATATATATATATATATATATATATATATATATATATATATATATATATATATATATATATATATATATATATAATTCAGTAAATTTATTTGTTATGTAAAATTAAATTTTTTAATTATTATTATAGTTGAAATTGCGTTCAATTTAAATCTAATTTTACTAGGAGTAGTTGAGCAAGCTCCTCGTGTAGTTTACAAGTAGACCAGTCAAATTGAACAATATATGTAGATCCGCACTGGTTTGGTCGGGATGGGATCCTGATCTGAGCGGGCCCAATCCCGACACGAACCCGGATTCAAGGTGGTCTTCAACGTGGAAAAGATTATTAAAGTCCGGACCCGTTACCATTTCGGACCCGGTTCCGGATTTAAATCCTGGACCCGTTACCATTTCACACCTTTTACGGCTTTTAACTCCCAGTATAAAACGGGCGACTCAGTCTCTCCTCTTTCCCTCCAAATCATCGCTCCACTCTCCCTCCTCTCTCTCTCTCTCTCTCTCTCTCTCTCTCTCTCTCCTCGTCCCCTTTCCTCCTCAGATTTCTAGGGTTTTCTCAAACCCTAGTCTCTCCCTTCGTCGTCTCCTAGGGTTTCTTCGGATCCAATACTCCGAGCAATGGACGTCCCTGGATCCTGCAACCAACGCGGTGGCCGTCGACGTAGCACCTCCACCCCTCCCATCTCCGCGCAGATGAAGACCCTCTTGGAAAAGTTCCGGGTAAATCCCTAATTTCCTTTTTCATCTTTGCTGTTGGGGATTCTCCGATTCTAAGTCGGGGGTTCTTGGAATAGGTCGATACGAACACCGCCACCAAGGAGGAGGAGATGGGGGTTTACTCGAACTCTCAACGCGGATCATCGGTACGAGACGAGAATGTTACCATCGCACACCGATTTGTTTCTCTGATTGTAAGTTTTGTGTGTGCTTTTCTTGGATCTTCTATTAAAGCCTCTTAGAGTAGAATCTGAATCGAGGCGGCTCCAAGAATCTATCTCTGGTCTCGAGAATGAGATGAGGGAGATGAAGAGCACCTTGGAACAAGACCGGGTTAGTCCTCTTTTCCCAAATCTTTTATCTTCTTTCTTGTTCATAATAATTTAGGGGTTTCTACTGCAATTTAAATAGGTGGAAGCAACTTCGATTGGTGAGGCTTTGAGGAAGTGTATCGGGGATAAGAGTGATATGAACAATCTTATTACTGAGTGTCGCAAGATGATTAGGCAACACAGAATGATAGAGAAGGAGGTCGATAGGTTTGTGAAAGCCCGCAACGAGGTGAAGATGAAGTTTGCAGATCTAGATGAAGAGGTACGGATGAAACTCTGCATAAACACTAGTTTTGGATTTCTTTGTTCTGTCACATTCTATTCAAAAAAAAGAAAAAAAGAAGAAGAAGAAACGGAAATGGTTAGTGATTCGAAATAATTGATAGATTTTTTGGGCTTCAAACATACACTGCGGACATAATTATAGGAATTCTTTTGGGTGAACAGTGTTTCTAAGCTTATAGAGATATTGCCGACTTCACAGGCTCAACTGGGCACACAGGCTACGAAGTATCTGCAAGAAATTTTACAGGAAACTGAAATGGAGGCAAGCAATTCATTGCTTTTTTGAGAAGAAAAGGTAGTTAGATTACGGTAACCATTTTCCTTAAAATGATGCAATTTACTTTGTAATGTTCAAGGTCACGGAACTAATTGAAAAGAGAGAAGCCTCAGATGAAGAGAATAAGGGCTTGCAGAGAGAGATAGCCAGGAAAAGTCACCACTGATGATCGTCGCAACGCGCACTCTGCATGTGATACACTGAAGTGAGTTTTCGCGCTATCTATTAGTATCGTAATCCAAGATTTATTGTAGACACAATGAGAAATTTCATTTTCTTTTCAAAACATTTGGGTCCGTTTTGTCGAGCTTGATTATCAGATTGCCATAATTTTAAGGTAAAAACATATAGAACCTACCAGAACTATAGATCATATTGGATACTACCCGACCTTTTAAAAATTTGATTTTTGTTACACAACCTTTCAATTTATTTGATTTGAGTCGGTCAACGACACTTTGACTTCAAAGTTTAAACAAATTTCTTACTTTAATGAATTTATAGTTGCGAAAATTATATGAAGTATACTAATAAACCTATAAAGATAATCAGCGAATTCAAAATTTGAAGTCAAGGCGCCGTTGATTAACTCAAATCAAACAAATTGAAAGGTTGGATAGTAAAATCAAAATTTTGAAAGATTCAGTAGTCGATTCAAAATGATCCATAGTTCGAATAGGTTCTGTACGTTTTTACCTAATTTTAGTTGCTAGTTTGAAGAAAATGTGATGCAGATTGATATAATATGCATGCTATAATACTAAAGATATTTACTCTATTTTGCGAAGAACCGAGGTAGGAAGTATCATATATTTAGTGGTTTGTGTTGTGCTCAATTATGCCTTTTGATGGTGCTCTACTTTTGGAAGTTGCATCACTCGGTGTTTGCTAAAAAATTACGATCGATAGACTAATGAAACTGAGCACCACTCTGTTATTGCTGAAATTTCAACAATTTGTTCTTAGTATCGGAATGCTACCAAGCTTGCCAACTCCCTCATCCAACATGGATAGATGTCTCGCCAAAAAAGTACTAAAAAGGAAAAAAAAAAAAAAATCCTATCTACACAGTTGAACAAGCACTTTAGTTTAGGGGGATTGGAAGAGATTTACTTCTTGTCATAGCGGGAGGAAACAATCAGGAAGTTTGCCAAGTTCATCCATTTTTTAAGCTTTAGGTTTGCAAAGGCCTAGATTTAACCCATTGACTAGTTCATTTACGATGGAGGAGGTAGTCCTTGACCCATGTGTCATCAATTGTTATCCTTTTTCAACCATTTGCATAGGATCGATTTTTGAAATATCTTGGGTAGTTGAATGTTACGAGTTTATTCTCAATTTTATTGCCGTCCAGACCTAGTTAGTGCTTTTCCTGTTACTTTCTGCTGAGCAACTACTCAAAATACCGTCAACAAAAGAATGTCGGTAATGTTAGTATGTTATCCTTCACTACTCATTTCTTCTTCTTCTTCTTCTTTTTACCCCTTTTTGAGTGATAACTTATCATTTCTTCTCTTTTTTTTTCTTTTTTTTTTTTTTAAAGAGAAAGAAGATGGCCATCTGTACTCATTTTAGGTGATTCTATCAATCCCCATCGCCAACTAGATTGTTCGTCTCGTTGGATGAAACTGGATCTCTCCATACATTTTGCTTGAATTCAAATGTGTAAATCATGATTGCTGCGATCTTCTTGTTTAATTTGTCAATAGATCTCTCGTTTATTTCGGAGTGCTCGATCTCGATCTATGTGCAGGTAAAATGAAACCAAGCATCAAAGATACAACATTCCAACAAAAGCAACTTGTCATGCATTAAAATGTAGGGAGGAGTCCTGTTCTGGAGCACTTGTAAATATTCAGAATGGTTTCGTAAGCTGACGGATTCCTTGTGGTTCACTTGTAATTACTAATTCTTTCCCAAATACTAGGAAGATCTCATCCTGAGTATTCTGAAGTTGCTGATTGTTGGTTTGTGTCATTTTCTGTACTGTGGAGATTCTTTCGAATTGTCCGAATAAAAGGGCTTTTTTTTGCATTTAGCCCCCTAGTAAATTTTTAAAAATAGTACTGTCAAAATTTAATTTACAAAAATGACCACAGGCTGCCAATCGGTAACCGCGGCGAGGATCTAGGGCAGGTGTATTAAATTGAATACGGTAAATCATTCACCGTGTATAAATATACTTATCACTTTTCTTCTCTTCTTTAAAAATTCGAATCCGAAAATCAAATTAAAATCCACACTCGGAAACAAATCCGGTTATTAAAAATTCATATATATATCCATATCCGACCAAAAATTCAAAACACGAAACTAACACAGCGAGTTTTAAAAATCTAAACCGTTGGATGAAGATCTAAGAAATAAAAATTATTAAATATTTGATATATTATATAAATAAATAAAAATAAATTATGTATATATATAATTTATTCGGTTTTGGGTTCGAATAATATTTCGAATATTCATACCTATTGACATTCCTACTCCCTATTCCCCTTTTTAATATTTATATTTATTTATATTATAAAAAATACGTAGTAAAAACGGTGAATCATTCACCGTGTTTAACTTAATATACCGCCCTGAGCCCCGCCCGTGTGGCGCTGACGTGACGCCTGCGTACGCTCAGTACCATTTCTGCAAATTAAATTTTGACAGAACTATTTTTAAAATAAAAATTTTATTAGGGGGTTAAATGCAAAAAAAAAGCCCTGAATAAAAGGTTTCTGACAAAGCAATGGTTATTGGATCCTACTAGTTGCCATAACAACATAAAGAGTGATTTCGCCGGATTGAACAACAAATCAAGACCACAGCCTCACCTTTTATTAATAACATGAAGGAAACAGTTGAAGCCAACACAATTTTTTAAAAATACAACTTCATGACCATATAAACAATCTCAATTCCTACAAATTTTCAAAGGAAACAAAAAAACATAATATAGTGGGAAGAAAAGTAGCACACTACATACACAGGCAAGCCTCTAATTTCCAATTCCACTTTGTCCAATTCAGAGAATGTTCCAGAATGATCCACATGGTTCACCTCTCGGCCGCCATCTGCCTTCGCAGGAAAGCTCATTCTGTACAAGCATCGGCAAATGGATCCCTTCCCCTCTTTCGGGCCGCAGAGAATAGATACATACTAAACAATTCTTAACTTCCTTCAACAAATTTACCCCCCCTTCTTGGTGAAAATTCCGGAGAAATTTGGCAACTTGTCTATATGCTTTAGTGCTTGCTCGGCGGTCTGTCTTGTCGTGTAATCCCCATGCCTAAAAGCTTCAACTAATGCCGTCCCCACATTTTGATCTCCAGAAATATCATACGCTATCTCCTCCGTCCTCAATATCCTTTCCACCGCCCAGACTGCTCGCCTCCTCAATATCTCGGTTCGGCTCTCGAGCAACACATCGAGAATTTGCTTGATCCCATCGGCATCGTACAACACCATCACGCCTTCCTGAATGTTCACCCCATCGTCCAACAGAGTGCACAGCGCCGCCAGCGAAGCCTCGACCACCTTCTCATTTTGATGGTCTAGGCAAGCTACCAGCTTCTCCACTGCTCTCCCTTCCAAGAGACAGAAGCTCTCCTTCACCGAGCATATCCCTCCGTGCACTCTGCACAAGCCAGATGTATCCGGCTGCTTACTGAGGCATGGAAGTATGGACAAGCAAAAACTTGGCTGTGGGTGAACTTGAACTTTGGTTAAATGCTTCGACTGTTGGGAGAGATTCTCCAAAGCCATAGCAGATACCATCTGGACTTTATCAAGCCCACTCATCTGAAGCAGATCAGTGAAAAGTGCGGTGAGATTGTGTTCACGAACAATCGAAACAATGTCAGGCTCACCCAACAAATACGTGAGCCTCGAAAGAATGCGAACGAGCTCTTCGAGAAAGGGGTTGACGAAACGGCTGCCACGAGTCTCCCCTTGACGAATACTAACCACCTTGGAGATGACTATATCAAAAGCCTTTTCTTCAAGAAGCCGGTGAGTGAGGCCTGAGTCCCTCTCAGGAAGGTCCGCCAAGAGCCCAGCAGCCGCTGCTTGCTCTTCGGAGATACCATTGTTTTCTGCAATGACTTGAACTAAACTACTTAGCTGGCCAACAGTTACACGAAGAGCGTCGGCTAACTCCTGACCCATGTAAGGTGCAATATTATGCAGGAGCTTTATAGCAGCCATACGGACTTCTCTTTGTGGGGCTTCAACAAACTGAATCAGACTAATGGTAGCACCGGAGCTCTTAATAGCGGCAACTATGTTTTTGATAGTGGTCGAAGAACTTGTGAGACCAACAAGGACTTGAAGGAGCTTACACTCAATTGCAGGACCAGTGTTACTTATTAAATGTAGAAGATTGTGAACAATGTCTTCCGAGACCAAGGTCTGGTTGCTGGGACCAAGTGGGATGGACTCAAAATTGCCACCTGATGAAACAATATTGGCGAGAACTGTTGCAGCTAATTCTTTTAGCCTCATGGGAAGCTGGTGGGGACCGACAGTAAAGAGATCCTTGACAAGTGGTGGGAGGATGCCGGCTTCGATCAGTATCCTGGCGCTCATTTCGTAGGAAGAGATTTGGTTAAGTGCCTTGAGAGCATCTTCCCTGGCCTCCTTGTTTCCACTCTTCATGACATCGACCAATGTTGATCCGGCTGATCGGGCCACATAAACCCTGACATCGTTGCTCAAAACGAGCTCCCCAAGATATGCTGCCATGGATAGCTGAGTCTTGTGTGAACCTGGGGATTCACCATGGTATAAGTGAGATCGAAACATGTGGCACAACATGTCAGGGACCTGTCTGGCCTGACAGGAACTGCTTGTTGTTAAAACCCCTCTTAGCAGTTTCTCGCTGTAGTAAAAGTAGAAATTATGAAGCTTCTGTTTTTGGGCTTAGAAGCTTATTTAAGCTTCTAGCACGGTGAACAGCCACACTTACTTAAGAGTTTAAGTGCGATGTTAGAAGTGTAAATTGTATTTGTATCCGACTGTGAGTGTTGAGACGTGTATTAATATAGTGTGCAAAATGTACTAACCACCTGCTAAGTACTAATATGATAATGCAATCTTTTACTTAGACAATTAATCACTGAAAATCAAACTCTATTCTTGCAGTATTTTCTATCCTAAAAACTTCAGCTTGTCAGGTGTAGAATCTTATTCCTGATATCCTTGAACCTTGAAATAATTTAAAACGAAACCAACAAGCATGGCATAAGATGCACGCACTCACTTGTCAGAATACTTGTGGTTCTTAGCTTGGATGAAGAGGCCGTCACAAAACAATTAAGAGAGTTAAAAAGAAAAGGTAGAGGCAAAAGAGTATATTTGTACTGATTGAAATGTTACAAGGAATTTATTGAGCAGATAAGATGCATATATTGCAACAAGATCTACAGAATTGACTCAGGAAATCAGAAGTGAGAATGGCATTAACCGTTAAAAGAAAACGTGGAGCATGAATATAAAAATAGCAGGGCATACCTTCAAGGAGTAATCTAAGAAGGGGTTGTAGTCGACCATTTTCAGCCATCTGTCTAACATTCTTTTCACAGCGTTCTAGATTCTCCAGTGTCTTTTCAGCTTTCTCAACAATTAAAAGGTTTTCTGATTTACTACTAGAAATCCCAACAAGAATAAGAATGGCTCCGCTGACTCCACCAATCTTCTCGCAAAGAGATTCAGATTTTGAAAGCTCATACAGCAAAGATACGGCTTGTTCTCTTTCCTGGTACTGCTCATGGGGTAAGAACTTCACAATTGTTCGAATAGTATCCCCAGCAGCTATGGCTTCCTGCATAAGATGTTTACGAATTTATCATCAGCAGGCATGTTCTCTTCAAGAAAATTGTATATGTATAGAGAGAGAGAGAGAGAGAGAGAGAGAGAGAGAGAGATTTCACAAAAACCTTGTTGTCATCATCCTCTTCAGCTACAATACGAAGAGTTTCTAGGGCTTTACATCGAACGTTCCTGCTGCTATGCTTCGACACATCAGCAATCAATGGTATCAGTTCAGCATTCCGCACAATATGCTTGTTGGATCGGCTTTTTCGACATATATCTATAACATACTCCAACGCCTGTAGAACATCATTCTCAGAGCTGGAGAGAGTCAGTGATCTACGTGCTACGTCAAGTTGAGCAACGTCATTTCTTTGGGTCCATTCTTCAATAGTGTTCCTTAGAGCTATACTAGGGTTTAGATCAGTGCTATTCAGCTCCTTTAACGTCAATGGACAGATTGGCTTCCTCCCACTATCCCTACATTCTTTAAACCACTTCTCAATCGCTTCTCGCTCAAATGTTAGCCCATTTTCTAGGGTGACAGGATCACGCATAATTTGTTTTGTAAGTGGGCAAAGAAATGCCTCGTACATAGGCTCCATGCGTAAATTTTGATGATAAATTCCATTTGAATGACTTCCAGAATCATAAGCTCCCTCCCAAAGTTCCGCCATCTCTTCAGCAAACTCTGAAAAAGTACAAACATATGATAAGTACAAGCAGCACAGCTAAAATAACAGAAAATAAGGAAATCAGGACAAAGAAGTTCAATATGAGAAACAGGGGCATTATTGTAACAGGAGAAGCTCCAATCTATTTTAGTACTCTAACAGGATAGTAAATTTGGAGTGAATCAGAAACCTAATCGGGACCATATTAATCTGGTTGGTAATTGAGCCCCCAAACTCCCACTCGGATCTATTATAAAGCTAATTTCTACATTTTTAAACTTGGCAGCTAAAAATTTGAGATTCAACTTGATATTTCAACTACAATCCACCTATCGATCAAAAATTGTTCCCTCCACCTCCTCTCGCCCCCTCCCCCCAACAACTTAGCAGTAAAAAAAATTAATTGTATCAACAATATCAACCCTACTGAGATGTTTAAATTGAACCACTTTTAGACTCGACCAACAAGAGCAAATGATCACCTAACTCAATCAAAACTTAACACATTAATTAACAATTAAGTACTGTCTAAGCATAACTTGACTCGATTACATGCAGCTGAACATCCCAAAGTACAAAATCTTGAAAGTCTTAGGGCCCAAATGAAGAGACCATAATTACAATAAAAACAAGCAAAGTACATATGAAGCACAATAATATACTGAGACGGTACCGGAGCCAAGAGGGTCTTCAATACATCATTAATCTCCACCAACACAAAGCAAAAGTAGCATGCCACAAACAACTCTAAATAGTCTACAAGAACCTCAAAACATATTAAAAAATTTAAATCCTTCTTACAATTGAGCTACTCAAGACAACTAGGTTTCCATCAAATAAGAGGTACCTCATTGTACTCGTGATTCCAATTTCACGCTTCCTGATGCATAGTTATTCGCACTGAATTATACAAAACGGCAAATTTATCGCGACAATGAAATATACAGGCCAAAAAAGGAACTTTTTTGTTCTGAGTCACAACCTTTCTTAAAGAGTAAATAAGCACCAAACCAACCACTCCAACTTGGAGAACAAGAAACTTGTACAATTCGAACAATTTAAACTAGAATTAGCATGAAAATCAGCTAAGACAACCTGAATTAGCATGCAAATGAGCAAAATCCTCGAGATCGAGACCTCCGCACACAATTAAGGGGCAATCCAATCAACAAGACGCAACGATTGACCACAAATCGCATCAAACGCGAACAAGAGAAGGAGGGAAAGAGTTCGGGGGATCGCGTACCGCCTCCTCTCCCGCCACCTCCTCTCCCGCGTTATTGGGGTCGGCGGAGGAGCAGCTTCGATCGAAACCCTAGAAAACCCATGCAAGGGCTCAGTGGCACCCCACGGCGAGCGCTCCTCGAAGCCTCGGGATTGCGTGGGGATAAGATTCAAGGGGGTTAGGGTTTGGTTTCGCGGAGGCGTCCCACGAAGCGGAGAGGAAATAGCGAGTGGGGTAGAGAGAGAGAGAGAGAGAGAGAGAGAGAGAGAGAGGGTTTGATTTTTGACTCGTCCAAAAAGAAACGAGTTTGGGGAGAGCACAGTGAGGACGATGACGAGGTGAGAAATAATTGCGTATGTGTCCCTACAAATCTATGAAATTTTATCCACGCCTACAACATTTTACTGTATCTTGGAAAATTTTCAAATTCCACCCTTATAGTTTCACATTTTTTATTTTAATACCTTATGATTTAAAGTGTCAATTTAGTACAGGTGATTTTATTTTTCTCGTTTTATTATCCACTCCGCTATTTTTTTTTCTCATTAAATTAACGACAAAGTTAAAACTAAAGGATATTAAAGTGAATATTCGATAAATCTAAAAGAATATCTAAAATTTTTTGTATATAATAATTTAATGAAATGTTAACAGAAGAATTTGACGAAAATCGAAAAATAAAATCACAAAGTACTAAATTGATATATTTTAAACTACGAGATATTAAAGTGAGAACGTACGAAATCATAAGAGTGGTATTTGAAGTGTATCCTCGTATCTTTCCATAATTTAAGGTAGAAATGTACGGAACGAACCTATCTAAATTATAGACCATTTGAGTCCGCTATCTAATCTTTCCAAATTTTAATTGTACTATCTAATTTTTTTAATTTTGACAATTTTTATTAATATATTTTTAAAAAAATATTATATCTTTATAAAATTTTTAAATAAAAAAGTGTAGAACCTACTCGAAGAATTATGAATCATTTTAAATCGACTATCCAACCTTTCAAAATTTTATTTAATTATAAATATCCTTCTTCACTTTATCACGTAACTTAAATACTCTCCACATAAAAAAATTTAATATCAATTATGCACTTTTATCAATCGTTTTTAAAGTAAGTAGCAAAGGGCTTGGTGGTTGATACCGACACGAGTTCGAATCCTAGTTGATTCATATTTCCAAAATTAAGCTTATTTTTTAACGAAATAAATGAAGCGGGTAGGGTGAAACCTATGTCTCTCTCAAAAAAAAAAAAAAAAAAAAAAAAAGCACTTTTGTTAAATCCTTCCGTTGGAATTTTTCGTTAATTTTAATGCGGAAATATTAAAATTAAAGCATTCACATAAGAGAATTTAAACGTTTTTAATATCAAATATTTTTTTTCACGTTTAATATTTTCATCAAAAAAAAAAAGCAGAACCCAATTGGTACTGTTTAACACAAGACCAAAACACTGGATTAATATTAGTTAAACTTTTTATGCATTTGGAGTAATTGAGACACTCGATAAAGTGCATGGAAGATTTTTAATTTTTAATTATTTGACCTTTTAATTTTAATTGTTTTTGTTAATAGATTAAAAAAAAAAAGTGGGAACTAATTATAAGCCAAGAATTTCAATTTATACTCTTGACTATAATACTTTGGCAAAAGAATTTGTATGACCAACGCAATTTTTTTTTAGGGTAATTGCTTATATATTCCTGAAAGGTGTCCGATTTTTTAATTTACCCCTCTTAAAAGATTAATATTGAAAATATTTTTTTTACGTTCCAATCTATTTCTAATATACCCCTATAGAGTTAAAATCTGTTAATTAACTCTGTTATCTCTATAAAATTACTATTTTAACCTTTCAAATATACTCTTCCACCATTTTTGATTTTCTTATTTGTCCTTAAAGTCGGGGGCACAAAAAGTTTTTTGACGTTTGGCCTTTTCCAATATACCCTATCGTCACCAACGTTTTTTATTTATCCTTAAGTTAATTAAGGACAAAATTGTCATTTTAATTTGTTTTAAATGCGGCAGATATTTAACTCATGTTTAACCGAAATTAAATTAACGGAAGATAACTGCGATGGTATTTTGCAATAACGGTGGAACATATGAGAGATATTTTACAAAAAAGAAGTAGGAATAAATTGAATATTTTCAAACGTATGAGAAATATTTAGGCAATTATCCTATTTTTGTTGTTGTAGTTATTACACAGACTAATTTAACTGATCATTATAATTTTTTATCGAAAATATCTATAACAAAAAAAAAAAAAAAACTCTCCCTATATAATTTCCTTTTAAATTGTTTTTGTCTTAGTAATCCATGTAGTGTTTTCTATGTATTTTTAGGATTTAGATCTTTTAATTAACTCACAAAACTAAACTTAGACTACATTCTATTGAGGATTAGGAGAGCTAACACAAATAAGGAAATGATATACTGTATCCTTGCTGTTAAACAAGTAATTTTTTGTGTACTTTTTCAAACAAAAAGCCACATGATATGTCATAGTACAACAAGTTTATCTAACAAAAAATACACATGAAATGCTTATTGCACACTCACTAAACAAAGAAAACAATTAAGAAAGAAACTTTTCACAAACATGCTTCTTTTTTTTATTTTTTTTTTTTAATTTCTGGTCAATTGAATTGACTAATAGGGCACATGTGGCAAAGGCTCATTGGTTAAGAAATGCTTAGCAACTTGAAGAGCTTGTTTTGGAGCAATAGTTGGTACTTGGTGACCAGCTCCTCTGACTGTGACAAAGGTCAACCCTTCATACATTATTGTCCACCCACCAACCTATAAAAATGTTTAAATAAGAGTACATGTACTCCATTAATGACTATTAAAAAAAACTTTGCCAAAAAAAGAAATAAAAAGAGCAAATAAGATATCTAAAGAAAGATAAAAGCTTACTATCCAACCTTTCAATTTATTTGATTTGAATCAGTTAACGACGCATTGTAATCTTTAGATTTGGTTAATATATTTTATGTAACTCTCGCAACTATAAATTTATTAAACTAATCAATTAGCGTGAATTTTGAAGTCAACGTACCGTTGACCTACCCAAATCAAATAAACTGAAAGATTGGACAGTAAAATCAAAATTTTAAAAGGTCCATAGTTCAGGTAAGTTCTAACTTTAATTTATACTGTACCTGCTTATGATAGTACCATGGAGACCAATCCCTTGTAATCTTTAGTCCTAGCTTGTTTAGTGTGTATCTTGTGGAAGTTACTGGAATTCTACCATCCGTATCTCCACCGTTAGAAAAAGTTTTTTTTAGAAAAAAGATTAGATAACTTTTGTGACATTTGATTTTGTTTTGGCATTGCATTAGCTGAATAATAGGAATGAATCAATGATTGATAGAAATAGACAAAAAATTTGCTTATATATATGTAGGCCAGAAGAATAAATGCTGCAGCATCATTTTATAAGAACTACTTACTTTGTAAATCAATCAATCAATTCGCAATTATGCCGCATATGATCATGAAGCAATATATTGCTTTTACTGCAGGAAATGTTTTGCCTTTCTAAAGAGTCTAGTTTAGATGAGAGGATTTTTGCTCCAGCATGCATGCAAGCATACCTGTAGATCCAAACACGGAGACCGCCATCGACAAGTTTTCTGATTGTTGGAAGGACTGATCTTGCAGAGTCATTCCACGCCCGGTTGATGGAACCGCTGCGATAACCGATTCGAAGCAAAAAGTTACAAAGAATGTTGCAGAAAAATTGTAATATGTTCATTAAGATCTGAATGTGTATGCAGTTACCTGCAAAGAGACCAAGGATGCGGTATATTCGTCACATTTGCGTGCAGCGCTTTTTGAACATCTTGGCGGTTGAAGTGCATACTAACTAGCTACTTTGGGGCTATTTAATTCATATTTACTGTGCATCTTGCTTTAAATAAAATCTCTAGTTAAATGGAACGTATAAATTTTATGTTAGTTGCAAGAATAGTAACGATGCATTCACCATTTTATTTTTTTATTTTTTTATTTTGGCGTATCCATAGAGACCTTGTTAGTGTCACATACCTCCTCTACAAGGGTGGTGAGTCAATAAATAATTAAATATTTTCAGTGGTAGGGATATATCAAATACTAATTTAGCAGGGATTTTTGCATAATTTTGCAAATTTTGCAGGCCGCGCTAGCTTTGACGTTCCCCGTATTGGCCGCCGAAAGCAATGGGTTTTAATAAAAATAAAAAACTAGCACAGAGTATTTTATGAACATGTAATTAAGAGAAGAGAATCTAAAGAAGGAAAAGAGAGGAATAAGAGGGAATGAGAAAGTGCATGACACCAAAATTGATCTTACTCTTTGTATTTAATAAGAGGTGGTCCAATTAGGCCTCGATCTTTCGTATAAAGCAACGAAGTCGGCATAACTTATTCAGCAACTTAACGCTCAACTTGATTCTGTATCAACTTTGTAAATACAGTAGTGTTTGGTTGCGTGTTAAGGTTTGGTTTAACCTCTTAATTAACCTCCAACTTATTTCTAAACACATCAAATAAGAGGTGAGGTTAGCAAACCTCGTTCCAAATGGGTTATCCTGGAATAGCCATTTGGGGTCCCCACCCCACTACTCCAACCAAACAAAATATTATTTTACCGACTATCCTTCTTATCCCACCTATTTCAACCAAACATTATTTTTCTTAATTCTAGACTAACTCAAATTCTCAATCAAACACAAAAAATAATCTAACCTCATCTTAATCCTGAATTTAATTCTTTTTCTTAACCCCGAACCAAACGGTAGATGATCAGGATTTAGTAGGAAAAGGTAAAGTATTATCTGATCTAATGTATATACTCATTACAAACACACAACTACACAAACTAGACTCCTATATCTATTTTATATTCGTGTACATTATTTAAGATGATGGTTACGGTTCATGAAGACGAAGGTTCAATTTATATGTGAAACGACAATTATAATAGACAAATTAAAATTAAAAAAAAAATGATAAGCAAGTACCACATTAGGCTGTACAAAAAATTATAAAATTTCTCTGTGCACTGAACGTTTCCCATGCAACGGTTGCTGAAGCAGTTACTTCAACTCGGCTCAGAAGCACGTCTGAAGTAAAAAAGAGAAAGGACATAGTAGAATCTGATTATTGGCCACTTTCAGATAAAAGCACTTCAACAGGCTTCTTATGTGTGTGGGCACAAAATTGTTTGGTACAAATGTCACAATTCTACTTTTCTACAATACATAGATTCCAAACAGAGAGTGATAAAATATCCAAACAGAAGAAAGGGCATGCTGAGTTCTATTATCCACCACAGGACAATGAGAAGTCGGGTAGTTCGCGATAAGCACATTATCAGATCTTTGGAGCTTTAAACTTTCACAAAAAAATAAAAAAAATAAGTCTACAAATGTCCTCATCAAAATCAAAATTACTTTCAGTCAGAAGGATCATCCACAGATCACAAAACAACAACAACAACAACAATAATAATAATAATACACAACAACTTGGAAGTATGTTCGACAGTCCCCCCGAAAAAGGAATCAAACAGAAAAATAAAAGGAAAAAAAGAAAAAAAAAATCATCAACTTTTCAAACTGAAAACAAAGAGGAAAGCAATAAATAATAAGGGCACGCAAAAATCTGTATGAAGGAACAAAACAGAAAGGTCCCGCGGCAGCGTCTTAACTTTCTAGGTTGAATAGCACTGTTTAGTGGCTTCCAGACGACTTGAAAGGTCCAGTCGACCCAAAGGGGTCGGCCTCATCAAAAGATTCGAATCCCCGGCTGTGACCGAAGTTCCTCGAGCTGCTAATCGAGTCAAACCTTGAAAAGCGGTCGTCTTTGGTGCTGCCCATGGAGTCGGACCTCGCAAAGCTCTTGTCCTGAGGGAAGAGTCCGCTGTCTTGTGTTTTGAAGGAATCGAATCTCCCATAACCAAAAGAGTTATCGTCGCGAGATTCATTAAATTTCGGCGAGAACCCAAACCCGGAGTTGAAGGCTGGAGAACTCGGAACAGAGTCCTCGAAGAATGGACTCCTCTTTCCCTTTCCAAATACACTGGCAGCGCTTGGGGAGTCTACTCTTATTGGATTTAAACCAAAGTCCCCAGAACCAGAGAAAGAGTTACGAGTGCCCCCTTGGTGATCATCCTCCTGCAGAGTATAGCGTTCATTTAGGACTAATTGCTCAATATGGTAACAATAATAATAGTAAGAAAGAGCAGCGTTAATCACTACCGTTGTATGCATTGCATTAGAGCCCCATACTGAGTCAGTGTCTTCAAAGGTCCAGGAAGGTTCATCATACTTGTTGCCCGAGGTTCTCGATTCCGCACCGTCATGGTCACTGTCGCATAACAAGTTGGTATGGTGACCATTTAGTTGGCCATACTAAAGTACTAAAAATAATAGTTGACGAACAACATTCAAAGTTTTGTTATTATGCTTCATACTGTCCTCTTTCTTAACTATGTTTTCACACTGAGGTTATACAAAATGAGAGGATGACATTCGTAATTATACTTCATGCTGTTCTTTCTTAACTACATATCAAAGTGAGGTTATGCAAATCGAGAGAATGTAAGCTTTTGATATTGTTCTTTCTTAACATTCAGACATTTTTCACCCATGGACCTCTGAAATGAAAATAGTCAGCGCACCTGACGTTTCCAGGAGGAAGGATCACAAAAGTTAGCTCTATGACATGCATTCTGGTTGTTTAAGGTATTGAAAAAATGACACAACTACAAATTCAGGTATAGAGCAAACTTTATGCTGTTATAAAGGCAAAACTGGAAACATGGTGATAGATGTTCAACATTTGGTTACTAACCACATCTAATCACAAACCAATGAACACGAAGAGACAAGCTATAGAGAGAAAGGGAGAAAAAAAAGGGGGGGGGACAGGGAGAGAGAGCAAAGGGCAGGCCCCTTTGAGCAATAGATAATCAATAGTCAATAAATACGTTTGGAGAAGGAGAGAGATTTATTTTTCTAGAATATGGTGGTTCTGCAGAAAACCACACATAACATAGAAACCAGAGAGTACTTGTTGCTTTCTACAAATTCATGATCAAACGGTCACAAGTTACTGAAAAACACGTGGACAATCTTGTGAAGGCATGAAGGGGAACAAAATAAGTAATCATACCTGTAACTGTCTTTAGTGCGTGGGGAATTATCATGCACACCAAACTGTGAAGAGTGAAACGGACTTCTTCCTGAACTACCAGGACTTCTTGCTTCTTCTTCACTATGTTCATAGGTTGCTTCAGTCTCCGTTGCTCGCTCTCCAGCACTATAATGCTTTTCATCCTTGAGATGGCCGTTAGAAGACGATGCGGAAGGAGAAAACTCATCCATCGAGCCAAAGAGAGCATTTTGAACTTCTTCATTGAGACCCTTTACCAAAACAAATCCTGTATGTACACAAATGGAAATGTAGGAAAAAACAAAGAAAAATTATTCTACTGATATGAGCAAGCAAATCCTGAAACAGATATGCAGCTGCAAGACAATGTAACAGTTCAATAAATGGAGAAAATGCAACAATCACACTTTAGAACCAGTTGACCAATTAAAGGAAGTCATAATGAAATTAATTTCAGAAGAAACTTCAATGCTTCCCCTATGCTTATGGAATCAAGAAAACTACCAAAGACGTCTAAGTAAAAAATATTCCCCAATAAAAGCAAAGGCGTGGAAAAATTACCTTCATCTTCAAACTTATCCCAATCTTCATCCCAATCCACCGCCCCCTCTTGTGCACCAGGTTGCCAACCTTTGGAAAAAAGGTTATCCATTATGAAAAGGTAGATTGTGAATAATTAAATCAGACCCAAAAAAACTTCATCTGTCAATGAGGTAGTATCGCAGTTGTATGTCATGAATAGCTGCTTACAGCTATCATGTATAGTGTCCAGTTTTCAATGAACAATAGATAGAACTACGCTTCCAAGACAGATGAGTTAGTTTTGGCTATTTAGTCCTACAGTCTTTGCTCAGTTATCCAATCAAGAAACAATTTAGAAACTTGTTCCTCAAGAAACATGTTACAATCAGCCACACTATAAAGATTCTACTTGGACATGGATTTCTTCTCTATAAATATTATTTTACTAGAATTTCCCATATCCTGCTGAACAAAATTAACCACTTACTGCAGCTCTATCTAGGTTGCTAACTTCTTTTCCTTTGTTTACATAATCTTACTCAACAAGCAGGAATATAGCAGCATCCAAACCAAGTTATATACATATAAATGGAGTTTTCTAGCAACGATGCTCGTTAAAGAATTAGTATAACTGGATTTTAAAGCAACAAAATATTGATGTATCAAATCAAACTCGACGGTTTTATGATAATTCTGGATAATTCTGAGCTTCTGACAAACCAATAACTCCAGGTTAAATACTAGAACTCAGTTTGCCAATTTTTCACCTACTGGCTTTCCCTAGGTCAAGATTATTGTCACTATATCCTATATAAATATAAACAAAAATAGTAGGAATTACCAAAGGGAAGCTCAATAGATGTAGCGGGCTTGACGTGTAATCCAAATTGTTTGCAACGTTCACCAAGAGCTTTCTCTAGCTCCTCCAAGTCATTTTGGATTCGATCAGCGCGAACCTGGAAAACAAGTCAATTTATATAGGGTGAAAATGGAAAATAAATTTAGCAGGGAGAGTCTCTACCTGAAGTAAACCATCAGCACTTCCACCTTGTTCCATTTTGACGATTGCATTATGCAATTCCAGCTTCCTCTCCTACACAAATCAGATCACGCAACCTAAGTTGGGAGCATGATATCTTACAAAAGATTTAACAGTTCACAGTCCTTGTTAGACCACACAAAATAGAAAATACACTGTTAATTTTGTTTAAATAATTAAACTATCTAGAAAAGAAAATCTTACTATTTAGAAACCTCCACTCATGCAAGTAGCTGTTCAAGAAATTTGATGGCACAATATGATGGGGCTTACGATCAAATGATCCGCACGTATCACAATAATATATTCTATTTAAAACACTCACAAACAAAACCTTACAAAACTTTCATACTTAGTAGAGAAAAACAACCTCAGTCAGTCTCATATTGAACTGTTACATCCATCCTTTTTTTTTGGGGTACACTCAATGCAAAGCTAAGGACCTCCACATTAATATTTTAAAAACCAAGTTCATATAGATAAAAAAGAAACAAAATTTATCACTAGTACATGGTATCCATTGCAAATTTTGATGCTTTATACTCAAGTTTAACGACGAAAAAAGTGTTGAAATTTTTGCAAAAGTTTTATCGTACAGTTTACGGTCCAACTTGAAGAAATTATCATTGGAGGAAAAGGCCAAAAACTCAAGGATGTCACAAATTTGCTGTTGTGAGATTTGGGTTATAATGCTGAAAGTACCTGGACATCGCGAAATGTCACCTCTTGCACTGCCAGTTGGGAGGCTATCTCTCCTACCTGCTTGTACTTCTCTTCATATTTCTTCCCTAGCAACTCAACCTGACATTTAAAGCCACGTATTAAAAAAGCTTTGTTTTGACCCCCCGCCCCCCGCTGAAGCCCCCAAGAGAATAAGGGTTATCCATCAAAACTGTGCGAAGAATCACCATTTTGTAAAATAGAAAATCAAAGCATAACTCAATAATCAGTGGCGCCAAATATGTCCACAAGAACAACAACGAAGTGTTTTTTCAAAAAATGTAGAATTTGGACAACAAGAGCTGTTGAAATTCAGAACTTATTTGAAGCATCTACGACTTCAGGAAAGCTCACTAGAACGCTCCGTCTGCACTGCTCTTTTTTTTCCCCCTTTCTGCTACTAACTTTGCATAATTCAAGTGTGGTTATAGTGCTCTAAACTTTGATGGTGAAAAACAAGGACAAAGACAAGTAGTTGACAATTGAGTAAGTTCACTCACTTCAGTAACCAGCTGCTGTAAGAGGATAAGTTAAATGCATGAGGTTGACTGAAGCAGCCCCACATCAACTACTATATACATCTACAACACAGACCATCTCCTAGATTCATCTTGTGGCAAAGTTGTCCAGAAAAGTTAATTGTTGAAAATGAAAAGATGTCAACTGGTAAAGTCGCTCAAAATAGAACTGCAATCATTTCAATATACCCAAGCTAAACCCAGCCAAGTTTCTTCCCCTCTTCCCCCAGGTCCACAAGTTCATTGACCTTTCCTAAAGGCCCATTAAGCATGTATAAAATAAATCATCAAAGCTGTCAAAGAATGAAAAAAGTTTCGGAAGTTATCTAACTAACCATAGGAAACAAAACCAGTGACTAGTAAAAATATCACCCAAACTAATTAACTGATTCTCCCAAAATAAGCTAAAAAAGACACTGCTGGATCAAAATATTCCCTGTATAACATATTAACATACGATGCATGAAAGTAAATATATCCGCATTAGGATAATATGTCTAGATTGTAAAATTTGATGAGACATGAAAATGACAAAAGGTAACTACATCAAGCATATTAGAGGACTGACATGACCACATGTCAGCATTTTCTTATCTAGCTGTACAGTTCACATGGAACAACTAAATAAAACAAAGCTAGTATAGATTTAAGCAGAAAACAGTCTACCAGGGCACTCACAGATGTACGCTATAGACTCATAGTACCTCACGTTTGTCAGCAGATGCGCGTTCTGCAATCTCATTCAGCCTGTTGTCGCAACGACTTTTGTAAAGTACCTTCGCAGAAGGAATTCATCGTAAAAAATTAATTATTATGTAAATATGGAAGCCAATTAGTTATCTCATCTAATTTAACAGTACAGAAGATGCTTCTTAGATTGGTAATTCTTTTTAAAGATATCTAACAGTAAAGTTTTAGAGCAGTTGACTTCACCAACAAGCAGACAACGCAAATTGACACTTCTGATCTAGGATCTAACACTCCTCAGCAATAGTAGATTTTATATGATTCTAAAACATTATGATCTCTCATTAAATGTGGAATTTCACATTTTAGAGGCTGAGAATTCTGGTAGAAGTGGCAATAATACATATTATGAGAAACTCACCAAGATCCATAATTAAAATTTCCACTCATAAAAGTTATGTTCCAACTAATGCAAGAAAAAGAACACTGTATTACGTCTCATAATCAAAACGTAAACTGCTAATATATATATATATATATATATATATATATATATATATATATAGTGGAGCTAGAATATTTTTGGAAGCACCAACCTCTTGGTGCTTTCAAGTTTCTAACCCTTGGATCCACTTTTTAATTACTAATACCCCTTGGATCAAACACTATTCCACCTATCACCCACCTACCACCATCATCTCAACCCTACATCTCTCCATCCAATGGTTAAAAACTTACACGCACCACCTACTTGGTGCTTTTAGAAGTATTCTAGCTCAACTATATATAGAGAGAGAGAGAGAGAGAGAGAGAGAGAGAGAGAGAGAGAGAGAGAACTAGGCTACTATGCTATTAATAGCACCAAGTCATTGGTGCTACCAAGTTTTTAGCCATTGGATTGAGAGATGTGAGGTTAGAATGATGTGGGAGTGAGTAGTTGGTTGAATAGTATGATCTAACGGGTGAAAATGATCAAAAGGGTAGATCTAACGGCTAGAGATGCCGAAAAGGATAAGATATAGAAGAGCAACACAGCGCGCACAGTATGGTCATTTTTTAAGGTATTAACAGCCCTCTCAGTATCTACTTTAAAAGGCGGCAAGCGTGGTATAGAATTAATGATAGAAGGTACCATAACTTGCTTAAAAATGTGATTCAGAGACTCACAAGATCTTGCATCTTATTGCGGTAAAATTCGATCTTCTCTTTAGAATCAAGGATCTGCTTCTCCATCTCTTGAACCTTCCAAGATGAAAACAAAAGAAAGTCATTTCGATACTTCAAGGCCAAAATTTTAAGATAAAAAACACAGTCAGAAACAGGAGTAAGTAAGAAGTGTGTCTTAGCCAGTGATTTTTAAAACTTTCACAATCCTCTTATAAGAATCTACAGAGCTTACCAAAGCATACAAAGGGCCAATCATGGAAAACAACTAGTTGTGGTAATTTGAAAGAAAGATAACAGATAACATACGGATAGAAAAAAATACGACAAAGTAGATAGATGTAGTAGATCAGTAGTTTCTAGAAGATCTCTTTAGCATGCTTGCATGTAATTACAAAGAGAGATACAGAATGTCATGTAATGATACTGCAACCAATAAACAGTAGGATTTTATGCAAGCATAATAAACTATGATCTTTTAAAGAGGCACGGTACATATTAAGATTTATTATGTGTTCATTCCTTTCAATAATACAAAGAGGATTAATGTGAAAAAAACAAAAAACAAAGAAGAAACTACCTTTTTACCAGAATCAGTTGCCTCCTGGCGTTCTGGTCTTTCTGTACTTTGCTTGTCCTTGCTGATTTGATTTACCACATGATTATCCAAGCCCGGCATTCTTGGTTTCTGTTGTCCTGGCTGTACGGCAGCATCAATCTGTGAAGGCATATAAGTTTGGATTGGAGGCCTTATTCCAGCTGTAGCCACCACAGGACGTGCACCAGGGATACCCTGTGGAAAACCTAATCCGACAATAAACAAGTAAAATGTGACATGAACATTAAGCAAACAAAAAAGGTACCCACACAGGAGGGAAACGAGAGAATGAATGGAGGTTTCCCCAATCAGAAAGGCAACTTTAAACATTGATAATACCTGCATTTGGTTGCCAAGTTGGCCCACCATATGTTGCTGCAGGCAAACCAGTGGCGCGCAACAATGTCTCATCATATTTAAGACTATCAGGCAGCATAGCTGGAAGAGGACATCCTTCACGATATCGCTCCATTAAATAAAGAGCAATACAGAATTCTCGCAGGGAAAGCATGCTATCGTTATCTTGGTCAGACAAGTCCCACACCTGTTTCAAGACCTCTGAATAATCCAAAGAATAGCATCATTAGTTGAAAATGGTTAGATGATGCCAATAATGATGTAAGTAGCCCTTATACTTTGAAATGGCTCTCTTGCACTTTAAACAGATAATAAGGCAGAAAACGATGACCAACTGGAATTAATTGGAAAGCAAGGCACTACAGTTATAGCTGATGTGAAAGAAATGCAGAACTTGCTAAGGGGGTGTTTGGTTTGATGTAAAAATGGATGGAAAAGAAATTTTCGGTAGAAAAGTGGTTTGCTACTCGTTTGTTTCGCCGTAAAAAAAAATTTCGGTAAAAATACTTTTACGTATTTGAGGGAAAACTTCCATTTTCGTTTTCCGCGTGTGAACGGCGGAAAACGAAAAGTCGGAGCTCGGAGCCAAAATCGTGGCTCAGGGGCGGGGCTTTTTCATGGGGTCCACGAGGCCGAAGCGGCCTTGTGGACCGCATGAGAGGGAGGTCCACGGTGGACCTCCCTCTTTATATATATATATATAGAACTATATATATATATAGGCTGAGGCTACTATACTCATATGAGTATAAAGCCCTTTATACTCATAACTTTTCAACCGTTAAGATGATAAAATGTACGGTTAGGATGAGAGTGATTACGGTTAGGTTGATAGTGGGCCTTCTAGGGTTGAGTTGTTGGTTGGTTGAATAGTATAATCTAGCGGATAAAAATGATTAAATGGTGGATCAAACGGTCAAAAATTTATGAGTACAAGAGCATCTATACTCATAAGAGTATAGTAGCCAGACTCTATATATATATATATATATATATATATAGAATTAAGCTAGAATACTTTTGGAAGCACCAACTTTTGGTGCTTCTAAGTTTCTAGCCATTGGATCTACTTTTTGAATACTAATAGCCCTTGGATCTAACACTATTCCATCTACCAAGCACCACCTATCCCATCAACCACAACCTTACATCTCCCCATCCAATGGTTAAAAACTCAAAAGCACCACCTCAATGGTGCTTTTGAAAGTATTCTAGCTCAACTCGCTTACATATATATATATATATATATATATATATATATATATATATATATATATATATATATATATATATATATAATTTTATTTATAAATATATATTCATTTATTATATATATAGCATTTTATTTTTATACAGAGATATTATTATATAATATTTTATTTATAAATTTGTAATTATTTATTAATATTTATAATTATTATGTATTATGTTTATTATAATTTTAAATATATTTAATCTATATATAGAAATTATAATAATATATATAGTATATTAATTATTATATATTATTAATATATATAATAAAAATATATTAAATAATTTTTTATCTATTTTTCTTTTCCTTTCAACCAAACAACCACCACGGAAAACTATTTTCCTTTTCCTACAAACCAAACACTAAAAGACGTAAAACTTTTTTTCCACCGAAAATTTTTTTTCCACAGTTTTACGTGGAACCATAAACAAATTCAATAAGCAAAAATACATCAAAAAAGACCTAAAACAACTTAGGCATGCGAAGTGCATTCATATAATACTTTTGGAGCACATGATACGCAAACAGAAATCCTTGTATGTTAAAATAAAAATTTAATGCATTCCCGAAATAATTAGAAAAGAATGCATTCATTCAAAGGAGTGAGAACAATTTAAAGCAACATATTAGCATTTGGCAACACTACCTCTGGGAAGTCTCCAACTCAGGAACAGGTTGCGAGCCTGTTCACCAGTGATTTTTCCATCTCTATCCTTATCCACCTCCACAAATACTTTTGCGTACTTCTGAATGTCAGATTGAGCAATTTTTGGCCATTGAACCTGAGATTGACCAGAACTTGAACTCGCAAGTCCAGCTGAAACATTAGATGTGGGGAGTACTGGAGTGCTCTGAATGTTATTAACCCCTGATTTAGTCTGTTGAAGCTGAGTACCACCAGGAGGGATTCTTGTGGTACTCTGTATAGGATCAAGTTGAGCTAGCACATTTTGAGAGTTACTAGAAACAGAGGGAAGGGAGGATGAGTTGGGCATACTGTTTGCAGAAAAGGCAAGTGTAGAAGCACTTGGCATTGCATGAGAACTAGTAGAGATTAAATTCCCTCCCAAACCCGAGGCAGAAGAAAAACTGTTCTCAGATACAACTAAAGGTTTCGAATCATTAGCAGCTTGCCCGATGGTAGGCAACATGGGATCAAGGGGTTTAGTAGGAAGAACAGATGGCGTAATGGATTGTGTTGGTGGTCTAGGAGTCATTGCAGTTGCACTAGACAGTGCTAGACCAAAACCCTCTGGCCTCTGGGAGGGGGTAATGCCCCTTAGAGGAGGTTGTGTGGTACTCCCAACAGAACCTCCAGCACTTTTATTGCCAAACCAATCAGTTGCTAAGCCCATTGTATTGGAGCCTGGAAGGGTTGGGCCTCCCACACCACCTCCGGTAAGTCCTCTATTAACTCCAGGCATCTGTTGCATACTAGGAGAAGGAGCTGCTTGTGGTGGCCTCATGAATGCGGTGTTTGAAGAGAGTACCTGTTGATTCACACCCAAATTTGAATATGGTGCTTGTGGGGCTCTATACCCTAAGTTTTGTGGTGGTGCTGATGCACCCATCTGAGTGGAAGGTGGTGGCAATGAATTTTTTTGGGGTGTAGGGGCAGCTGCAGAATTCATTTGAGCTGCAGAAGAAGGAACTGCATTTATTTGTGGAGCTGGAATTTTAGATGCAGCTGGACCATATAATGCAGACTTTACCATCTCTGGGGATAGCTCACGCCCACTTTGTGCCACTGTTACAAGTTTCAGTAGATTATAGAACTCATGGCGCCCTAGAAAACCACTCCTGTTCTGATCAGCATACATCCAAATCTGCAAATTATCAAAATACTGTCATGAAGATTTGATCCACAAGAGAAATATCATGCTTCACAAGTACATTTGTGTACATTCAAGATTATGTGAAGAACTGAAGATAAGATAAATCAATCTAGGAAAGGAAGTCCATTACAAGAAGCTGCATACTCTGATACTTTGATTCAAGTTTGAATATCCCAGAGGAATAAATTAGATTCCTAAAGATAGAGTTAAACAGACTATGGCTTATCGATTAGTACAATAAGCCACGAGAAATTCCAAATTCCAGATATATGGTGTTAAAAACAAACTCATTGCTAGATCGAACATCAAATGAAAGGGTTTCAGCAGACTTAAAACTGCATTTCAGACTATAAGCTGCATCTAAATAGTACAACACAAATCTCTCGTGATTCTTCCTCTGTTGAACACTCTGCAAGTAGAAGCATAAATTATACATAAAACAGACACAAACCAACTCAAAAGGAGAGCTTGTTCACCAAAAACCTAGCTTTGCAATCAGGTACGCACAATTTAAACTTGTCTTTAATTCCTTACTTCTAATGCTAATTGCAGTTAACAAAGACAGTTTGAATATCTTCAAGGATCTTATCTGCAAAAGTACATAATAACCAAGCTGAAGAATCAACAAGAAATTTTGATCCCACACCTACAGGCAGGCTACACTACGAATGAACCAATTTAATCTCAGAACTTTCCACAAAAGTTAATATCTAAGAATGTTGTAAGCACGTATATCTGTGGTGCAGCAATCTCCAACCACAAATTTCCAAAAGAAGAGCAATAATTAATAAGGTAGTGAATCTCGTATTCTGGTAACTAGCTCTCCAATCCTAGGTTAACATGGATCTTGCGTCAGATGTGGTGTGGCGTCCACACACTATTCTTCTTCATTCTCCAATTCTTGAAACACCAAGACATATCCCGAATGAGTCCCTGTTCTCAATTCTTTTAAAGATCCTACCTAGAGATTAACATATTTTCTGATTCTTGGGGCGGGTAATAGCTTTCCAAGATTTTTTTTTAAAAAAAAAAAACCTGGTTCCAAACAAACCTAACAAATAAAGACAATTCAAACAGTAATCCTACTCATCAACAGACCTAAAATATACATCAAATCACTTTGCCCACAAAAGAAGCAAGAATTGGATACAATTGGGAGAAATAAGGGAGGAACCTGAGCTAGGATGTGCTTCGGCAAATTGGATCCTTGTAAGAACGCGACCGCCTCGGCGCCGCTGATCCTCCCATCCTGATCCAAATCCGCTCTCTTGAAGTAGACCTCAAAGACCTCCAAATTCGCCATGGCCGAACCCCCAGCTCAATCCACGACCTCGACCACCACCAAAACCCTCCCTCCAAACCTCAACTCCCACGGCCACGATCGGCTGAGAAGAGGTCGGATCCGAGGGATCTAGGGTTTATCGGATCGCGCGGCGACGAGAGAGACGCAGACGAGGGTTTCGGAGGTTGTCTCCGTAGAACGACGAAGGGTCCGGTGGTTGGGATCTATCGCCCCAACGGAGGAGAGAGAGAGAGAGAGACTAGAAAAAAACGAGGGATTTGTAAATTTCCCCTTTCTCTTTTTTCTGTTTTTTTTTTCCCCTTATTTTTTTGAAGTGATATTGGAAAATACCAACATGGCACATTTCACCGGTGTCGATGAGGTGTATATGCATATATATATATACATCTATTACAGGAGAGCTAATCACCGTTAATTCCAGGAGAAGGGACCAACATTAACGGCTAGGATCAGAGGACCGTTAAACTTCGTGCGAGAGATTTTTTTTTATTTTTTTTTTCATTCCCAGGAGAATGACGTCATCCGAAGGCGTGGAACGAACATGATTTGTTAGTAACGCCGTTGTTAATATTAGATTAGAGTTATAATGACGTGGAATGTCAAATGTGGACGAGAATTTATTGTAGCCCCTCCACAGTCCACTGTAATAAATAAATAATAATAATGGACCGATCATAAATTTATTTAATAATTAATATCTGAAATCTTAAATTCGAACTATAGATAATTTGTATTTCTAGTTACAATTATTTCTAAAAAAAATAAACAAATGATTTAATATCTTTATCTTAAAATAATCATAATAATAATTTTTATTCAGTTAAACCATTAATAGCCTAGTGGTAATGTGTTTGATCCAAATGCCAAGAGTTTGAGCCTTCATAATATGTCTTTAAAATTTTTTAAAAAATGTCATAATTGATTTATTATAATGCACGCTATACTCGCCTAAAATGGTCAAGGAAAATAATTTTTTTAAAATTTTGGAAAAAAGTAATTAATTAATTAATTTAAAAATTTTGAAAATCAAATTAAAGTTTAGAGTGGGCCTGTGGCCCAAGACTAATTGGTAGGGATGTAAAACGGGCCGGGCGGCACGTGGGCCGCCAGGCTCGGCACGGGCTCGGGTCGAGGCAATGGGCTGTGCTGGGCCACCCCTTTGGAGCCCGAAGGCCGGGCAAGGCACGGCCCGAAACGGGTATGGGCCGGGCCGGGCCGAGGGGAAGCGGGCGGCCTGGCACGGCATGGCCCGTTTGGGCCTTGGCAGTCGGGCCAGCCCGGCCCGCACCCCATGGCCCAAGGTATGATCTGAAGTCACGAACCGAACTTGGGTGACTTGGTTTCTCCTTCTATCTCAGGCACTCTACCGTATGATGTGGAACAGATGGTAATTCTTTACCAGAATGCGTATAAGAAGGTGGCAGGACCAATACCCCTTTATATAGAGTCCAAATCGACTTCCCATCAAAATTTGATTAGAATTTTATTTAAAACAGATGGGATAGGGATAAAATCTCAAGTAATTATATATGTTAGGATTGACCTTTATCTATAGTAAATCTAGATTTGAATATGATTAATTAGGCCACAATATATGAAAATCCTCGTGTTAGAATCTTCCACACATTTTATAGCGAAAAGCTTTGAGAAAGACGTTATCACAACACTTTATTCAGACTATTACTCAACCAGCATACCCGAACAATTCAAGTAAAAATTGGATACGCACAACGACGATCGTCATCATCGAAGAACAATAGTTGTTTTCAATTGAAACACTTTAACATCTATATACTTAGCAAACTACTGAAAAAATAAAAAGTAGTACACAATAAGATCTCAAAGTGCTTGAACAGCTGGATCAGCAAAGTAAGTGTACGGCTCTTATTAACGCGATAACTGATATTCATACAATGGCATGCACATCACGTGCGAAGAAAACTGGCGAAGATCATGACGCCTTATCAATGCAGATGCAGATTATAAATAAATAATCAATAAATTCACATAACAACACTGCAATGTTTCCGCGTTGACGAGCGGTGTCCAACACATACATGCATGCATGCACTTTTCTAGAGTAGCTACAGATGGGGGGCCACTGTCTTTAATTTCCGTGTCACTGAATTAAATTCTTTTAATGCGAATTTTATCGGTGTTACTTATGACCGCATGTAGCGCAGATAGTAAAAAAAATTGACAGTTTATAGACGAATTCAAATTTAAAAAAAAGTTAAATTATAGAAAATTTATATATCAATAACCGCTTTTTTATTTTTCATTCTCGATTTTTAAAAATTTACATTTCATCTTCTTAAAAATTAAGAAATATTCATGCCGATCCCCGCCGTCATTATTCCGTCAAAATTTCGTGTAATATAAATTTATTAGATTCCTTAATTTCGTGTAATATAATTTACAAAGGACATAGGAGGAGGGATTACGGATGAATAAAGGCCGGGAAAGAAACAAGAAGAGAAGACAATTTGATCATTTATATAGTTAACACTGTAAACCTTTTGTATGTGTTTTTTAATTTTTGAGATGGTAAATATAAATTTTTAAAAGTCGAAAAGAAAAAATAAAAAAAAAGGATATTGTCAGCTGAATTTTTTATAATTTAACACCGACATTGCCTAATGCAAGTGGCAAAAAGACTTGATGATTAATTGGTATCCGAGACCCAAGTTCGAATCTTAATTGATTCAGTACATTTTCAACTAAGTTTATTTCTGAATAAAATAAACAAAGTAATAAATAGCACTATTTGGGTGATATAAAAAACATTTTCTAAACCCTAATAAGTGCCTGCCTATAGAAAATCTGCACCACTAGACTTGCTTTAGTTATCACCGTAGGAACTCTTTCATCGAATTTGAGTGATTGATACCAACTATTTCTAGAGCAAGCGGCAAAAGACTTGGTGATTGATATCCGAGACCCAAGTTCGAATCCTAGTTGATTTATATTTCTAGCTAAGTTTATTTCTAAATAAAATAAATGAAGCAGACAACGTACTACCTATATCTCAAAAAAAAAGAAAAAAAAAGAAAAATTTGAGTGATTGATAGAAAGATCAAGTCATACGTAGGACCTACAAATAAGTATATTTCTAAGGCATTGTCTGTCTAAGTCTTAGATTCGATCTCCTCATCAATCTTTTGAATATAAAGTTGGCTAAAATAAACAACTTTTGGTCCTCAAAATCATACAGCTCACAATATTTTATTTGTCAAATTTTAATTTATTATAATATTTGACTAGAACTTTTTAAATTATTGTAATAAAATTTCGTAAGATAATTCAGTTGACCGGATAGCAATGTGTCTTCGCTGATACGACGGTAATGTAATGATATTGTAGTGGATGACAATATAAAAAAGGCTAAATTACAGAAAACCTTTCTGTTAAAAATCGTTTTTGTCACTTTTTTTTCTCTGTCATTTAAAAACCTACACTTTGTCCTTTTGTAAAATGAAAAATGTGCACTTCACCTCCTGTCGTTAGCGATTCGTTGGGATTTCGTTATAAAATATTTGTTTATGTCAAAAATATTTCTCCGCCCTTTTCTCTGTTGCTTCACTTCCTCCGCCTCGTCCGCCTCGCCCGCCTCGCCCCTGCCTCGCCGCCTCGTCCTTCTCCACTGCCTCGTCCTCGCCCACATCTCCGTTTGCGCCCACAACCACCCCTTCGCCCTCCTTCGCCGCCTCGACTTCGTCTTTATTGCCGTTGCCACCTCTCTATCTACGTCCATCTCGATTTTCTCTGTACTGTCGCCGAAATCAAGATGCGATGAGGGGGCAGGAAGAGAAGGGTGTGGAGAAGAAAATATAGAAAAATTACGGTCAATCGAGGGACAAACCGCAGCCGATTGAGTCTGCGGATGAGAAGAACGAGGGAGATGACGAAAATAGTGAGACAGAAAGGTTTTCTGTAATTTAGTCTATAAAAAAATTAGAATGTTATAGTAGGAAAAGTTCTCTCTCAGTGCCAACTCAGAGGTCCCTCGGACAAATAAGGGTCCACACAGCAAACTATGAGGCACAATTGCTGATTCAGCTTGTCCAATCTGCAGAATTAACACTACTCGTTACATTATTGCTGCATAAGCTACACATCATCATCATTAAATCAACTTAGTTAGTCAATAAAATTCAACTGTAATAATTTTAAAAAAATTGAGATTTAAAATGGTATTATCGAACTACGGACATAAGTTTTAAATAACCAATTATTTTATAAGGTGAAAAGTTTAATTAATAGTGAATAACCAATTTTGAATTTAAAATTCCTGTACATAAGTCTATAGGATAAGATATATATTATTATAAAATAACAGTTCGTGAGAGACCACCACAGGGACCCACCATGCTTTTCACCCTCGTTGGATGGTCCCCAAGAAGACCTTTTGGTGCGCGACACCTGGGTGCGGGGCCCACCGGTGTACCAGCGCCGTGGGAAATTACTATACCGGCCGTTCAATCATCATCGGACGGTCCTGATTGCGCACAAGACGAAGCGGCATCGCCTAACTGCCCCCCCGCGTCGGGCCAAAAACGTGCCCGGTGGAGTACCCGAATTGCCCCCTCCCCCAACAAAAGAATCAATAAATGAGAGAGCGATCGCGCTTTTATTAATGTTGGTGCGTTTATAGTAACCTGTCCAAAGTTTTGGGGCCTCAAATATATATTAAAAATAAAAAATAAAAAAAATTCTACTTGCCATAGTTCTCTTCTCATCAGTCGACTCCGATCCAATAATTTCGGCATATAATATTCAATAAATAAATAAATAAATATAAAATGACTAGAATATTTTGAACAAATTAATCAGAAAGTTTAAAAAGATAATTAATAACAATAAGTTCTTACCCTTCCGCACACCTTTCATTTATTATTCTTCTGCTGGAGAAAGGGATGATGGAATGGAGTTTGCCCCCACATTGCAGCTGTCTCCAGCTCCTGCACCTCCCTCGCCAGCCCATTACTATTATTCTCTCTCTCTCTCTCTCTCTCTAGTCTCTACTCACTACACAGCTGCACTCTTCACTCAACTCCGCCACACTCTCCTCCTCCCTCAGACCCTCACTCTCTTCTTCTCTTTATATATATATATATATCATCCCTCTCCTCTTTACTCCCCACTACTCCCACATAGATAGATAGATAGATAGATAGATAGATAGATAGATAAATAAGCTTGTTTTTTTCAGAAAAAAGGGAGATTCTTTTTATTTTCCAACAAAACAGAACAGATCAAAAACGTACAAAATGTTGCTAAAAACCCTTCTTAATATCCCCTTCTTCTTCTTCTTCTTCTTCAACCTCTCCCCCACTTTCCTCCTCGCGGCCTCCCCTTACCCTCACGACAAAACCCTAACGGGGCGCCTCGAGGGATCGCCATTGCTGTCGTCGTCGAAGCGCTTCGAGGGCTCCTCCGACCTAGTCCACCTCCGCTACCACATGGGCCCCGTGCTCTCGGCCCCGATCCGGCTCCACCTCATCTGGTACGGGCGCTGGCGCCCGGCGCAGCAGGCCCCGATCCGCGACTTCCTCCTCTCGCTCTCCGACGCCGCCGCCCCGTCCCCCTCCGCGGCCGAGTGGTGGCGCACCGTCGCGCTCTACCCGGACCAGACCGGCGCCAACGCCTCCCTCTCCGTCGCCGTCGCCGCGGAGGCGCACCTCGACCCGGCCGCCTCGCGCGGGCGCTCCCTCTCCCGGCTGGCCGGGGTCCAGGGCGTCATCGCCGATGCCCTCGCGTCGGGCGCCCTCCCCGCCGCCGCCGACCCCGCGGCGGCGCCTACCTCGTCCTGACCGCCCCCGACGTCGCCGTCCAGGACTTCTGCCGCGCGGTCTGCGGGTTCCACTACTTCACCTTCCCGGCGCTGGTGGGCCGCACCGTCCCCTACGCGTGGGTCGGGCACAGCGGCGTGCAGTGCCCGGAGGTGTGCGCCTACCCGTTCGCCATCCCGAGCTACATGAAGGGCGCGGTGGGGCCGATGCGGGCGCCGAACGGGGACGCCGGGGTGGACGGGATGGTGAGCGTGGTGGCGCACGAGCTGGCCGAGATGGCGACCAACCCGCTGGTGAACGCCTGGTACGCCGGCGACGAGCCAGCCGCGCCAGCCGAGATCGCCGACCTCTGCGAGGGCGTCTACGGCACCGGCGGCGGCGGCGGATACGCCGGCGCCGTCAACACCGACGCCCGCGGCGCAAGCTTCAACCTCAACGGCCGCAACGGCCGCCGCTTCCTCGTGCAGTGGCTGTGGAGCCCGCAGCTCAACGCCTGCGTCGGGCCCAACGCCCGCGACTAAGAATCACAATCTCCTCTTCTTTTTCTTTTTCTTTTTTCTTTTCTCTTACACTTATTTATTATGCTTCTATTTATTTTAGTCATTTCAGTGTCTTATTAATTATTATAATTTATATATATACATATAGTTCTACTTATTATATTCGGTGCAATTGAGTTTTTTATTTTTAATTATTTTTATATACAATTCAACTAATAATTCATTCGATTCTAAAAAATCACTAACTTAATTCTAGAGTAATAGGGGACCCCACTAATAGTAATATTAAATCTAAGCTTTTAGTACTATTAATAGTAGCTTAGTTCTATATATATATATATATACAAAGGGCTCTATACTCATAATAGTATAGTAGCCCCCGCCTATATATATATATATATATATATATATATATATGAGTAAGGCTTATCTTATCGAGCAGCGCTCTTTCCACTTTGTTTTTCGATGTTGATTTTCGAATCGACGATCGGATTAGAGTTGATCTAGAGTATTTGAAGTATCTAGAAAATAAATTTCGCGATTTTCGATATCATTTGCCTAGTGATCGAAGGGACTCAAAATCAACTGAAAATAAAAATCTTACAAAATATGATGATATGACATTAAAATTTTAGATCAAAGTTATTGATCTTGTTTTATATGGTATAAAGAATTTTCTATCAAAATTTCATGTGATTTGGATATTTCTACACCGTTAAACTTAAAACGGCCACCACTACTGCTTAAAATTATCGATTTTGAGCCCCTTCGATCACTAGGCTAATGATATCGAAAAATCATAAAATTTATTTTAGGTACTTCAAATACTCTAGATCAAGTTTAACGAATGATCGATGATTCAAAAGTCACAACATCGAACGAGGAAGCTAAGGCTCGTGCTCGATAGCATAGTATCCTCACACTATATATATATAGGCTAGGGCTACTATTCTATTAATAGGATAGGAGCACTTGTCCTATCATGTTTTTTAATCCTTGGATGAGAAATTGTAGGGTTAGGATGATATTAGTCGGTTAGAGTTGAATGGTCCTCCTAGGGTTGAGTGGTTCCCACTTGGTTATAGTATTTAATCCAATGGTTAGAAATGATGAAAAGAGTTGATCCAATGGCTAAAAAATTGATAGACAGTCTTCCTATCCTATTAATAGGATAGTAGCGGGACTCTATATATATATATATATATATATATATATATATATATATATATATATATATATATATATGGTGAAAACTTATTTGCTATTTTATCTTTAACAAATTTAATTTTACTGTCCAAACTTTTGATTTATTTAATTTGAACTTGGGAACAGAATATTAATTTTAAAATTTAAATGCGTCATTTATCTTTACAAATTTAGTTTGTATACATCGTACATGTAATTTTTATAACTATAAATTTATTAAAAAAATTATTAGTTTAAATTTTAATACGAAAATATTGTTGTTTGATTTAAATCAAATAAATTGATAGATTAGACGATAAAATTAAAATTGATTAGGCGGTAAAATTAAAATTTTAATAAATTGAATAGTCGATATCAGATGATGATTTGATGATTTAATTATAGTTAGGAGCTTTTGAATTTTTAGTATTCAAAAGATAAAATTATATTAATACTTTTTGTGGCCCCTAATCGGAAACTAGCATATAATGTAAAAAGTAATCTTATCTAATATCATGATCCATAAATTTTTTTTAACTAAAGTTTAAAAAATCATGAGATATAAACTTTGGATGAGTATGGAGTACAAGACCCACAACCTCTGTAAAAGTAGTGCTAATGGCATTTTACTACTAATATAAAAAGCAAATAATATAAAATTTGTAATTAATTAATATTTAATATAATATTAAAAATATTATTCTATAAACTAACTATTACATTGATCCGAAAACATTTCTCTTAAAAAAAATTCCAATAAATTAAATTAGTTTAATATGTTGGTGCTGCGCGTGTTTATTATGTCATCTTGATCGATTCATAATCAGTAGTCTAAAAATTGAGATAATTCAAATAATCGTGACTGATTTAAAATATTTTATAATTCAGATAAGTTTTTTAAATTTTTACTTAAAGCGAAATATAGCACTATTTCACTGGAAAATTCTGGGCAATTCACCCAAATCAAACTAATGTTCTATTTATTATCGCGAAAACATGATTGAGAGCATCCGAGTGACCACAATTGTCGAGGTGAAAAAGCCGTTAACTCGCAGAATCGGAAAATGCGAAAACATGATCTAGAGCATCCCAAGTCACCACAGCTTCTTCGAGGGGAAAAAGCCGTAAACTCGCAGAATCGGAAAATTTTTCTACTATCCCATCAGTTGGTTCACCCCTGCATTTCGCAAACTCGATCGATTTCAGGAACAAATATCGAACTCAAATTATACACAATTCGATCACAGAGCACTCGTACCCGAACCCGAGCCCGGTAAACAGTTTTGCTGAAGCAAATTTTGGCGCGCAATTCCCGCAAAATTCAAGCTATCGTTCGATTGGTAATAACTTCCGACTCCGCCTCCTACCTCTTGATTCGCGACGTGCGCGGTTCGAACCATCCACTGATCCATCCTCGGTGTCCGATAGAAACTGCAGTTGATTTTGCTCGTACCGGTTCTCGGTTCGGCGCCACTGCTATGCGATTTATCTGCGTGAGAACGCCGCATTCGCGCCCTTCGATTTTGGAACCAGTTCGACACATTGGCTTCCGAGATCGGACCGTGTTGCGAGAGCTGCGACGCGATCTCTTTGATCTCCTTTCGGTTCGGGATTCCGCGGCGCTTATCGAATATGCCCTGGAGGGCCTCGAGCTGCTTCGGCAGCGGCGTCCATCGCTTCCTCGCGGGGATCTTGTGCGCGCAGGATTTCTTCCGAGGGTCGCCGTAGTTTGGAGTTCCAGTTAGCATCTCTGAAAAATGTGACCAATTGTTCGCCCTTGACGTTAAGAACGTAAAATGCGTAGAACTTATCCGACCTACAAGTTATTTTAATTTGACTATCTAATGTTTTTTAAATTTTTTATTTTGGTATCTAAATTTTTTTTATATAACTTTTCTCGATAAAAAATTTATACTAATTGATAGCTTTAATAATTTTATAGTTACGTAAATTGTATAAAATACATTAATTAAATCAATAAAGATAAACGATGTATTTTAACTTGCATAGTAATTTTTTAATTGGTGGAATTAATTATTAATTTCTTGTTTTTAAGGGAAGTGAATCTCCATTGGATAATTAAACCATCAAGTTAATTACCTTTTCTAGCATTGCTCTTTTCCCATTATCACCACATAAATAAATGGTTTTCACTATAAATTACCATATATATATATATATTCACTTATTATTATTGCTCCATATTCCCCTATCAATATTTTTTAAAATGAAAAATTATGTTTATTTATAGATATTGCCTAAAATATCTCATGTGTTGTACCCAAATCATCATAAATGTCAAAAACCTAAGTCAACTTCATATTAAATGGCATTGTTTAGTTTATAAAAAAATAATATTTAAAATTATTATAAATTTTAAATATATAACTGCTTTAAATATTGTGAACATCATTCAATAACTTAGTGCATGACGCATCACGCATGCAATAAATAAATTCTACTTGATTTGATTACTCGGGTCATAAACATTTTATCGGCAAATTAATTATATATTTTTTTGTAACGATTTAAAAAAAAATAGAAATAAGAATATCTTGAGTTCAAATGTGACGGTTATAATGTTGAATATAAATACTAAAAATATCATTCTTCAGTAACTTATATTTTTAAATTTTATAAATTTTAAATTCCAAACCTTATATTCTGATATATTATTAAAATGCAATAAACAATCATTATTCTTTAAAAATTTAAAATACAATAGAAAACTAAGAAAGTAAGTAAAACCTCGAGGGAAGGTATAGTCGCAGGCGACGACAGCGCACTTGTTGTACATGTCGAGAAGTTGCTCGGCCACGGCGGCGTATGCCGCGATTTGGCGACGGAGCTCCTCCATCTGCACATCCGTCATCACCGTCATCGCCATACTCGCCTTACAATTCATCTCCTCTTTCTCCTCCATCGCTACGTACTTTTACTATATACTACTACTACTACTACTATTTTTTTTTTCTTTTTTTCTTTTTTTTTTTTGCATGTACCTATCTCCCTATTATCTCTCTATCTATTTATGTAATCAGAAAAAAAAAAAAAAAAAAAAAAAAAGACAACGAGACAGGAGTAAGGGAAAAATAAAAGGAAACAAGGAAATTGGAGATTCCTTTTCTTTTTTTTTGTGTATCCTAATAGATTTTAGCGGACGCGGGGAACCGTCGGCGCGGAGTAGGAGAGAATGGACGGTGGAGATTGCCGCGCGAAGGATCTGTCACAGATTCTGGAGGAAAAATTAGGAAAGTTAATTTAGTAATTGAATAGTAATTAAAATGCCATATTTTATGTATAAAATAAAAATGGGTAATTATTTATGTATTATTAAAAAGTTTTGAATATTCTGATTTATTCCTCTTAAAATTTTAATACTAAAAAAAAAAAATTATATTTCAAATATTTCAAAATATACACTTTTAAAGTTAGAACAGTTAGCAATAACTATTATTTTTATAAAATTACTATTTTTCTTTTTAAATATATTTTTTTACCATTATCAATTTTTCTTATTTGGCCTTTATGTTATGGACAAAAAAAGTATTTTAATTTTTAATCTTTTCAACTATATATATTCTTATACTATAACCAATTTTTTTTTTATTTATTCTTAAGTTAAGAGCGAAAAGGTATATTGATTTTTTTTACTCGAGTAGACATTTAACTCATGTTTAACATATGGTAATTGCCGGATATTTTTGAATAGCGGAGGAACATATGAAAGATATATTAAAAATAAAAAAAAATATAGAAATGAATTAGATATTTTTAAAATTTTAAGGTATATATATAGATAATTATTCTAAATAAAAATGTATAAAATTTATATGAATCATAGACTATATATCTTCTTAATATGATTATTTAATTTTTTAAATTTTAATTTTACCCTTTTATGTATAAAATAAAAATATGTAAAATTTATATAAATTATAGACTATTTTAATTTTATTATTTAAATTATTTAAATTTTGATTTTAGTACGTAATTTTGTAGGAGAGGATGAACGGTGGAGATTCATGCGGGGAGAATCAGTTACAGATTTTCAAGTGATCACGTCACGAAAAAATAGTAAGGTTAATTTAGTAATTTAGTAATTTAGTAATTTAGAATTAATGTTTTATGTATAAGAAGATAGAAATGTGTAAAATTTATATGAATTATTAGATGGCTTTTATTGGTTTATTTAATTTTATAAAATTTTAATTGTAGTACATAATTTTTTGGAAGTTAATGAATGAATGGACTATGGTGCTTTCGAAAGCACTATAGTGGCTCTCTCTCTCTATATATATATATTTTTGTACTCATAAATTATTTTCGATGATAAAATATTCAATCAACAATCAATACTATTATCTAGAGCAATTGAAATTTTTAAAAATTAAAATTTTTAATTTTTCGACATCATTTACTTTATTATCAATATATCTCAAAGTCAACAACTTTTAACAGCCGATATTGAATAATTGCTAGTTTAATGGGGTAAAAAAATCAATGAATTTTTAGTAAAAAAATTTATTCGCTATATAAATTAAAATCAATAACTCCGATCTTAAATTGAAGAACTTGATTCTCTAGAAGATCGTTCGATTTTAACCGATCATTTTATGTCCGCTTGATGAACCTCATTATCATTTTAAAAAATTATAAAATTTAGTTTCTAAAAATTTCAATACTCTAATATTATATTTAATAGAATGAATTTTTGATTCAAAAGCTCAATCATCAAAAATAATTTATAAATACGAAGACGATCATATTCAAAAAAGTATAATAGTCCACGAAAGACTCGAATGAGTCGTATCCTTTTGAGTGGAAAAAATTTATTTGTGTTTCACTCGTTTATTAAATAAGCTTTCGCTTAGACACCCATTTGGAACCGAACAAGATTCAGGCTCAAATATACATATACTCAAACAAAAAATAATTAAAATAAAATATTAATTTCAATATAGATTTATTGTTTCCTCGTCGTGGCCGAATATATTTGGAGCTTTTCTCGGTGCCCCTCACACGTGTGGCGGGCGAAGACACGTGTGCGCCCGCTCCCACTCACACGTGCCGAACTGGGCACGTACGTAGCAGGCCACTTGTGTGTCCCATTAATTCACACCTGTTTAGGGCTTGTTTGTTTTGGTGTAAGTGGAGTGATGGAACTCAAGTTCCATCACTTCCGTTATTTGTTTTGATGTAAGTGAAAAATATAATGTAAGCTGAGTTACGTTATAGCTCCACTTCACCTACTCGACTTCCTTTTCTAAAAATAACTCGACTTCCACCACACTCAACCTTCTCTAAAAAATTTATTAAACAAGAAATCTAAACTCTACTTCCTTTATAATGGTTTAGAATTACCTTATTTATAATAAATTAAGATTATCTTTAAATAATAATAAAAAATTTAATTATATAATAGATTTAATTTTATAGTGGTAAATTAACTACTATATTTAGGATATAATGAGATCCACTTACTTACATCAAAACAAACAACTAACTCAAAAAACTAATTTTACCAAAGACCAAGTTACATCAAAACAAACAATGATGATCGAATTTACTTTCGGACGGTATGAGTTACGTCAAAACAAACAATGAGAAAAATAATCACACTTCGCGAAACTCAAACACCACTACACTGACTTACGTTGAATTTACAAATACGTCAATCCAAACGCCCCCTTAAGGAAGCCTCGGGACCGTTCCCGGCGCGACGTCCCTCGTATTTATACCCCCTACATCCCCAAAACGTCCCCCAAACCCTACTCCTCGTGCTGGAGCTCGCGAACTCGATCCGTAGCCATGGCCGATCGTTGCAACGACAAGTGCGGGTGCTCCGTGCCGTGCCCCTGCGGCGACGCCTGCAGGTGAGCGTCCGACGATCCTAGCCTCACGTCGAATTAATTATTTAGCTTTATTTAATTATATTATTCTTTCTTTCTCAGGTGCGGCGTTGCTGCCGCGACGGGGACGGAGGCGGCAGCGGGGACGCAGGCGCACGAGACGTGCACGTGCGGGGAGCACTGCAGCTGCAACCCCTGCACGTGCGAGAAGGCCGGGACGGGGACGGGGACGGGGACGGGGACGGGCACGGGCATGGGCACGGGCCGGGGGGCGTGCACGTGCAGCCCCACCTGCACGTGCGCGAGGTGCGCAGCATAGATGGGCATGCATGATGGCGTAAGTGTGGCTTAATAAGTTAGTAACAAAGAACGGTGTGTTACCTTATTTATATATACTAGCAAGTAAGAGAGAAGAGAACTGTGTAACAAAATAAGTACGTGACTTATAAACATATGCTTGGTATTGTAGTTCCAAGAACTATATAACTTGATAAGAGTATTTCTACGTCGTGATCGGTGACGTGTGCGTGTTTTTCTTTTTTCCAATTTTTTTTTCTTTTTTATGGGTGGTTCGCGATTACTGGGTTGTTGTGATCAAAATTTATGCCATTTGGTGCTCGCTTTTTTGATTCAATCGAATTAATTATTATTATTATTTGTAGTTATGATTTTGTTAATACTTTATATTAAAAAAAATATATAGAGAAACGCACCATTTGTAGGTGGGTTTTAATATAAAACGGGCTTTTAAGTTGATTGATGGGATGGGGATGCCATGGCCCAAATGTCCATTAATCCACGGGCTTGATGGGCTTTTTAAATATTTAATTATTTAATTATATATTTCGGCACAATTCATCAAGCTTAAGCTTCTTTTGAGATTGCGGAGATATTGCGTTATATGCGGTGAGAAACGTTATATGCGGTGAGAAACGACGATATGAAAATATTCTGTTTGTTTTCGTACATAGTTCCGCATATTATGATAACGCAGAAGTATACCTCTCAACTTTATTTTATCTAATAATGTTAGATCCATCTTAATATCAAACTAAGATATAGACGAATACTTATGGTGGCCGGACACAACTTTTTGTGTTTTTTCGTATTATTATTGGGAAAAAGTATATGCCCAAACCTGGGGGCCACCCATTTTTACTATCTTTTAGATTGTAGTTTTTTTTTTAAACTTAATTTGTAATTATACAAATTTTAATCAGAAGTTAATTTGAAAAAATTGCAGCTCAATTTATTATTAAAAAATTGTGGCACTAACCTTAAAATTAAACTAATAATTTTAATGCACATGGGGCTTTTTTTCCGTAGCAGCGATTGGTTAATATTTGAAGGCTAAGTATATATATATATAGAAGCTAGGTTCTTATCTATTAATAGTACCCAATTATTGGTCTTCTGAGTTTTTGGATTGGATTGAGAGATGTGTGGTTAGAATAATGTGGGCCCTAAGGGTTAAGTGAGTGGTTGGTTGAATAGTATGATTTAATGGGTGAAAATCATCAAAGGGGTGGATCTAATTCGGCGAAAAACTTGGTAGACCAAATGCATGGTACTATTGATAGATATATATATATATATATATATATATATATATATATATATATATATATATATATATATATATAGAACTAAATTATGCTATTAATAGCGTCATTGGTCTTTATCAAGTTTTTGGCCATTGGATTGAGAGATGTGAGGTTAGGATGATGTGGGCAAGGAGTTAAGTGAGTGGTTGGTTGAATAGTATGATCTAACGGGTGAAAATGATCAAAGGAGTGGATCTAACGGCGGAAAACTTGGTAGCACCAAATGCGTAGTGCTATCGATAGTATACTAGGATTATATATATATATATATATATATATATATATATATATATATATATATATATATATATATATATATATATATATTGAGAGATATGTAGACGCTATATCCGCTTCGTTTATTTTGTTAAGAAATAAACTTGGTTAGAATGTGAATCAACTAGGATTCAATCTAATCTCGCAACCATCATGTTTTCTTCTGACAGTCAATTAGTTTTTTACTGATCGTGGAAATATAGCAGGATAATAAAAAAAAATAAAAATTATGTATTGTGTATAGGGCGTACCAAGCATTCCACGTGTGAGCCCAATCTCTCGCGACATTCCACGTGTTTCCACTCCTCACCTCGTACCAGCCTTTAGTATTAAACTATATTTTCCCTATCCTTTTGACTCATAATAATACCTTTAAAAGTCGTGCGACAACTATTTACAGTGTGGACCTAGTTGACTAAAGAGCTCCGAAGATCGTGATCCAGTGATTTTGATTTAAAATTTTAAATCAAATAAGTTAAAAGCCGCTTTGAACCGATCCAACATCGCACCAGTGAACAGGTTTAGTTTTTTATCTATCAAACTTAAGTTGGATTTTTTTTTTATTGAGTAGTATTAAAATCCAGCAGTTTAAATTAACTGAGTTGATTTCATTTTTTATTAGTATATATTAATTTTACAAAAGTTTATCGTGCTATATTATTGGTTTAGTCGGTGGTTGATTCAGTTCGTTCGGCGAATGACTGTCGCCTTACTAACATTTTCGAGTCGAGTCGCTGTTCGATTCGATTTTTAAAACATTGACCAGAGACAGAGACAGATAAATAGGCCTGCGAGTCCAATCACGCATAAAGCCGAAAAGAAAAGTGAGAGAGAGAGAGAGGCTTTTATGCACGTGAGGTTGGCAAAAACGCATCGCATTTATGAGCTGGATTAACGTGATTGTGGTGGGGGCCCACTTTATTGGGCCCCCACGGTAAAGCCCACTTTAGTGGGCTGGGCCCATGAGAAAGAGACTCGCCCCGTTGTTGATTAGACACGCATCGAAAATTATTCGATAAATAATTAGAAGATCCAAGTTGCTAAAGATGCACCTTTTGCAGAGTCTCATGTGATTGTGTCTAAACATGTCAAACCAATTTTTCTATTAACTTGTTCTCAATTCTCACATCAAAAGCAAAGGGGAAAGAAAACAAAAAAAAATGTAGTCCAAATTTGAATTGGGCTAGATCTTGCTCGCCGTTAATATTAATCTGATCATACCGACCATCCCTAGAGCAAGTGACAAACACACGTGTCGCACGTGCGCAGAAATAATTAGTTCATACAATACAACTTCATTCTCAGTAAGTGAGAACACATCAGGCTAAATAGGCCCTTTTTTTTCTCTTATTATTATTGCTTGCTTTTTTTGTATAACAACCAATATCCCAATGAACAACTCATGATGTTAAAACACACTCAAAACTCATAAAACCTGTAAAATTATATATCAAATGACCATCTACATACATTTTTTAAGCTTCACATCACCAAGCAAGATGCATCCAGCACAGTACTAGTGTGTGGTGATGTAAAAGGCCTTCATTCTGAATCTCCTCTTCACTATCAAAAATGTGCATGGGGTACATAAGATCTCGCCTGTGTAATTCACCTGCGGAGTTGGCATGATCTTAAAGAACATCCCAAACAATCTCGTCGATCAACTCTTCTAGTATCTCCGATTCAACCTCGCTTCCGAGCACATCGACGTCCTCATGCATTACGCTGGACCAAGGCGTCGTGCTTAGATCGCGGGCCACGAGGCTGTCCAAGGAATTCGAGTCGCATTTCGGCGGGTTTCCGTGTTTCTCGATCCGCCGCCACAGTTCGTCCAACAGTCTTTTGCCGTGCGGCATTCTCCTGAAGCCAAGAAACCAATTCTTGAATCTGGAGCAAGTGAGGGGAGCTTGCAGCACCGTCGGCAGCGCCTCGTTGACCAAATCGAAGAGCATTCGGTGGCTTACGTCGGCGTCGTGACTAGAAAGTGATGCGTCGTCGTCAACTTTCCGAATTTCGATGCCGCAGGCCTCCTCCACTTCCTCGAACACCCACTTCGGGATCGGCTTTGTCGAGATGTCCCAACCGGAAAAGACTTGATCGAAGGGCTGGGCCTCATACAATCCGGCAATGACAAGAATATTTCTGACGAAAGCTTTCGCAGTGCTTTCACATGCTTCTACTTCAATTTTCACTTCCTCCGATTTCTCACTGCCGGTTTGTTCTCGCACAACCGTCGGCCCTGCGAGAGATAACGAAGATCGTTAGTATGTTATAGCAATGTAAACTGAGTACTTAAAAGAATGAGGAACTACTCTTGGTCCTACCGGGATTTTCCGAGCTTATATTGTTTGCATTTGCTTGTGATGAAGAGATGTCTTCAGTAAAAGCAGCCTCCAGTGGGGACACAGGGCTCGGATACCCGGCCCGACAAATCTCGTCAGCGGAGTTGCTGCACACTGATGCAGGGCTCGGCGGAACTTCGGTAGAGTTCTCCTGTCAGCGAAAGAAAAAGAAAGATTGCCAAATCAGTTTCTTACTCACAATTGTGTAACACAAGGCGCGTGAGATCCCGAAGCATGCTAACTTGCCTGTAGAATGCCCGAGTTCACGACCACCGACGGCTCAGTTGAGAAGCTCCTCCTCGGTAGGAATCCGTCTACAGCTGTTTCGTCGGTCGGCCGTGTCTTCTTCCCGAAAAATTTACCCTTTAATGTGAAGTTCTGTCGTAAACTTGAGACCTTTCCTTTCAGATCAAAGGCATCTTTTCTGACCTTCCTCGACTCCGGGTAATTGCGGTGGTCGGAAGCCTCATGCTTCCTCCTCACTTGAGCCCCTGTCAATACATGCTGATCCTCCGACAGAAGCTTCACAAAAGCAGTTCCTGATACCGGCGCGGATAAAGATCTAACGAGATTCCTCGGTGAAACAGCCTCGGCGTCGAACGCAACGGGCCGTTGGTGGTCTTGTCTGAATGATCTGGTTTTCGATTCGACTAGAGAAATATTGTCTTCCCAGTTTTTTACCCTCTTACCTTTCTTCGCAATTTCGTATGTCGGTCTCGACCTCGCTGCCTCTTCGAATGAGAGGGAGGTGGCTCTTCTTCGATGGGAAACAAACCGAGTTTCGCTATCCATTTCATTTCTGAGCGCGCTCTTCAGTCTCTCCGATAACAGCTTCCTCGAGTCTCTGCCGGAGAATTCTGCGAGGTTCTGTCGATTGAATCGGTTTTCGCTCTGATACGACCTTGTTGATTTCGACCGCACCATCGTAGAGTCGAAGTCCTTAGTCACTGTCTCTTTGATGTGGTTCGCTATGGTTCGTGCTATTTGTTTCGGATCTGTCGACCGTTGGCTGAACGACGCATCGTTGCAAACCCATCTGGACTTTCTATCCTTAACTTTTCCTTCAATCTCCAACTTGAGCCTGTTCTTGACTTCTTCGAGAAAATCTTGGATATTGTTTTCACTTTTTATCAACTCGGGTGAGCATACGGATGATTCTTCGATACCATCACTTATTTCAGGACAAGGTTTAAGAATCACTATCTTTGTCGGCATCGGAGATGTATCCTCCTCATGCTCGAATTTAACAATCGGTGAGTGCGTGAAACAGTGCTTCTCACCTTTCGCTACATCTACGTCATTGTATAAGCTCGATTTACTCTCGCGGTTAGCGTTTCTGGTCTCAACGCTCTTTCTCGACGTATTCCTACTGAAATTTGCAAGGCTAACTGCTTTTCCTTTGTCAAAATGTTCGCGCGAGGGGATTCCGCCGATTCGGGCCCTTTCGTCATTTCTCTCTTCAAAATTCCCTGAATTCTCCCACACTTTGGATGCTTGCCACGCCTCGAATTCTCTCTTGAACTTCTGCAGTAGTTCCTCTTGCGGATGTTCTCTCGGGTGCGGTTTCCTCCGCTCGGGTTCTTTGGCAAATTGACCAGAATCTCGGTTGATTTCATAAGGTGCTAATTCGTGCTTCACTTGCTTGCGTCGATTCGACACGAGCGGTGCGTTCTTAAGCGAAACATCCTCAATTCGAATTCGTTCCTTATCTCTCCACTCGTCCACGGGGATCGTAGGCTTCACCTCCGATGGTAATGTGTCCATACCCATTAAGCGAGCTATAACGCCCGGTCGATTGTATCGGCCATTCGTCTGGTCCGAGACCTCCCCATCAATGAGTTTTTTCATGGTCACTCCGCTCGGACAAGAGCTTGTTTTCGGGTGGTGCTTCACATGGCAAGAGTACTGCAGTGACAACTATCAGATGCTTTATCAACATGAATCAGCATTAACTTTGGAAGCATACAGCATAAATACTCCATACAAATACGAATTAATGAAGGTCTCGGACAGATCAGAAGAACAGTATAAACATTTTGCGAACTAATTCGACAAACAGAGTCAAAAGAATCAAAAGATACAATTTAATCGCATACCGGAATATCATCATTAATGAAATTGTAGCTGAGGGATGCTTCTGAGGGAAACTCCAAGCTGTTCCTGGGGCTTCAATCCCTGCTGACAAGAGAAAAGAACACAGATTAAGCTTCCATCATTCTTCGATTCGTCTAATTGGATTTCGATTGGGACTTTGTACAATACAACACAAATTGAATTGCTAAGAAGCACAAATTGTGTATGAAATTCGCACCGTCGTTGCGCGCCTTATGCGACAATTTTCGGGATGAACTAGGCTGACTGAAGTCAAAGTACTGTAATATGCCAGCCATCATTTTTTTTTTGTTTCCTTTTTTGTTGTTGTTGTTCACAGATTTGATTAGTATAACTTGGTGAATTGACCAAGTTCTACAATAACCAACATAATATAAATTGATTGTAACCTGCAAAGATCACAAGAAATCTAAATTTTAGTTCATATATAGCAGGGAACAAAGCAAAAAAGAACAAGAACAGGGACATCTAAACTGAGATTGTTCAATTGATGATCAACAGGGAGAACACAGAGGAATTCATAACAAACTCACACATGGAAAAATGCAATTAGCTACTATAAATGGAACATATATATATATATATATATATATA